>OU342674.1:28589243-29839243 GCA_910589285.2 Mythimna ferrago
TCATTCGTCATTTAATTTTAGTCAATTCTCTGATTGTGATGTTAAGAAGAGCATAGTTTCAATCACTTCTAACGCAGTTGGCAGTGATTGTGTCAGTCGGAAAATGATACTCCCTGTCCTCGATGAAATCCTTCCTATCCTGTGTTATATCCTTAACTATTCCATTTCCAAAGGTGTCTTTCCATCAATATGGAAAGAAGCCAAAATTACTCCTTTACCCAAGAAATCAAATCCTACTTCCTTTTCAGAATATCGACCAATCTCCATCCTGCCTTTCCTCTCTAAGGTCCTAGAACGCCTGGTCCACAATCAGCTCAGTGCTTTTCTTTGCAAGAATAGTCTGCTGAATCCTTTCCAATCCGGATTTCGTCCTGGTCATAGCACCACCACTGCCCTAGTAAACGTTTCTGATGACATACGCTTAGGTATGGATAGAGGAAATGTGACGGTTCTCTGCTTGTTAGATTTTAGCAACGCTTTTAATACCGTCGATTTCGATATCCTACTCGCCATACTTCGCTCTCTTAACATATCTCCAACAGTGATTGACTGGTTTCGAAGTTACCTGTATGGCCGCCGGCAACGTATTTCTATAGATGAGTCCTGTTCTTCTTGGTGTTATACTTCTGCCGGTGTCCCTCAGGGTGGCGTTTTATCTCCTTTACTCTTCGCAATATTTATAAATTCTATTTCCAAAAAACTTCTTTCCTTTTACCACCTCTATGCTGATGATTTGCAAGTTTATAGACAATCTCCTCATACGGATTTGGATGATGCTATTAATATCATCAACCAGGACTTGGCTTCAATTTGTGAGTGGAGTGAGGCACACGGTCTGAAGGTTAATCCATCGAAGACTCAAGTCATTGTTGTTGGCAGCTCTAGGTTAATGCACAAGGTAAACTGGTCCCAGCTTCCTCAGGTTCTATTCAACGGTACTGCTATTCCAATAAGCGAGAAGGTTAAGAACTTAGGGGTATGGATAGACAAGCATCTTTCTTGGGGTCCCCAATTACAAGAGGTAAGTCGCAAAATATTTGCTTCTGCCAAGTCCCTGAGACGGTTGCGTAACTTTCTGCCCACTGCCACTAAAATTGCACTAGCTCAGTCCCTCTTACTCCCTATCCTTGACTACGCTGATGTCAGTTATCTCGATCTTACTGAGGCACAACTTGATAAACTTGAGCGACTTCAAAATATTTGTATACGATTTATATTTGGCTTGCGCAAGTATGATCACATATCCGATTTTCGTAAAAAACTCAAGTGGCTTCCAATACGTCTTCGCCGGAACGTACACATCTTGTCTCTGCTCTACAGTGTTCTGTTCAATCCTAAAACCCCCGCTTATCTTAAAGAACGTTTCAAGTTCCTTCATGACACACACAATAGATATCTTAGGTCATCAGAAAACTTGGGGTTAGAGATGCCAAGTCATTCCACCAACTTTTATGATAAGTCATTTACAGTTCAGGCTGTGCGGTTGTGGAATGCTTTGCCCGTGTCGATAAGGCAAGCTCAAACACTCTCAATTTTTAAAAATGAGGTTACTGTTCACTACCTTTCTTCCTGAACGTTGTCATTGTGTACAGTAATTTCTCTGCTTTCATTTAATTGTATAAGTATATATATATTATATTGTATATTGTTTTGTAATTTATGTGATTTATTAGTTTATGTATTGTGTATATATGTAGATAGTACACCATCAACTACCTGAGTATCTTTTTCTCCTTCTCTGTCAAATCCATCCAAAGGTTGTCTGTAAAAGATCGCTTTTAGCGATAAGACCGCCCTTTGTGACACCCTATAAATTTTAAGTTTCTCATGTAATTTTTATTTTTGGTGTACAATAAAGAATTAATCTATCTATCTATCTATCTATCTCTACTTTTCCTATAAAAACATCAAATTGTGAGTATGTGTGGGTAAAATTTAATACTGTGTGTAAATACGAATTCGAAAATTTTGTTCTAATAAAAAGCCCAGAACAGAGCTCAAGCAGCTTCAATTCATAATTTTGCCAAAAATTATGAATAAGACGTATACGTTTACGAAAATTACGAGTCTTTCTTCTATGATGACGTGCTTCTATGCGCAGTGAACTTGCGTAGATTGCGATTTTCAATAAATGATGCTGACTTCAATTTAGTTCAACCTTATTTTAACGGCTATTGTTTGTATTAAAAAAAAAAAAAAAAAAAAAAAAAACAATGTTTTAATCATTTTTTTTTTTAGTTTTCAGTCATTTAAAGTTTTATGATTAGTTGTTGCTGTAAGTTACTTGGTTCTGAAGTGATTAAACTTTATTATTTTTATTATCTTTGAAATGAATTCGGACGCATACATATATTGTTTATTTTTTCGCATAATGACCGGTCCTTCCGAAGAATGAGGTATACGGAAGGACCGGTCATTATGCGACAATTGTTTTAGAAAATCAAAAGTCAGTTACTGCAGAGTGGTATACTAACAAATGATTGCCACTTGTCTTGGAAAAAGTTCGAGAGAAACGACCTCGCAGTACGATCCTCCTTCACCATGACAACGCCTCCTCGCACACCGCCGAGCGAACGATCGACTATTTGGCGTCGTCAGACGTAAAATGGTTGTGTCACCCGCCGTATAGCCCCGACCTCGCACCTTGCGATTTTTATTTATACCCGAAAATAAAAAATAAACTTCGAGGAAAACATTTTATGGACGCCAAGGAAGCAGTGGCCGCGCTCCAGAAGGCCATCGAAGAGACCCCTAAGGACGAGTGGGCAAAGTGCTTCTATCGAATGCAGCGATGTATTGATATGAATGGAAACTATTTTGAAAAGATATAAAAATAATAACTTGCTAATTTACTCAATTTATGATTTTCTAAGAACTTTCAGTGTCACCCTCGTATAGGATTGAATAGATAAGATTTGAAAGCGCTGCTGTATCCAGCGCCCTCAAATCTTAGAACGGTTCTCTTTCCACACAGACTCTAAAAAAAATTCAGGATAGGTACAAAATAGTACTAAATATACGTGAATCAATCAAATACAAGAGTCGGTCCCGCCACTATGACATTTACAACGAAAGGAACGCTTGGTCGCTTTAAACGTTTGGCGAGATACTGGAACAATTGCCACGTCCGCCAGCAGATATACCTTCCAAAATATCGTATTGGTGAAGCGCCAGGCGACTTAATCCATACGAGTCCAAATAAATTGGCTTCGTTCCTATGTAGCTCCAAGCTGTAAGCACCTTTTCGGTTCCGAAATGTCTGTACAGATTATACATATGTATAGACAGACTTCGCAGCCAAAAAAGGCCCTAACTTTCAAAGGACGAAAGTAATACCTGATCTGATATCGTGAACTTGACAGCTGTGACGGCGGTTGTCCTTGTGAGTGGCTCGGGCGACTTGAGGAATTCTTTCAAGTGTGGTAATAAGTCTTGTGGCTCTAGTAGACATAATTTTCCTAAGCATTCGGCAACCTGAAAACGATAAAAGTATTAGAAAAAATTTTCGAAATCGCATATGATTATTTTGTTTTCAATAAATTGAATGGAAAATAAATAAGAGTGTTTTAAAATGAAAAGGCTTGTCTGTAAACAAAAAAAAATAGGCAAAGACACCTTTGCGGTGCCACCAAAAATGACTTGAAACTGACAGTTTTAACCTAAAAATATATTATTCACTATTGTGCCAGTGACACGAAGAAGAATTTAAATAGAACAGTAGTTTACACTCACAACATTACGAGATCCTTCCTCTGCACACTGGCAGTGCTTAGACAGCTGTACCCAGATTTCTGGTATAAAAGGCCTCAAAGCTTCAACTCCCTCCGGTGTACAAGATTCACATGAGATTATCTGTGAAAAATACACGTTATAAAATATCACGGAATTTTTATAAACATATACACATATTTTATCATCATTTCAGTAAGATTTTCACTCGTCAAAAATCGTACAAAAAAGAAAAAAAAAAGAGTAAATAATGTACGTTTTGTTTTTCGTTTTGGCTTCGCCTGTGTAAAGGTCGAAAGAGAAGACTTATTAAATCAATGTGATAAAATACGAGAGCATCCAAAAAAAGTCAAATGGTTTTGCTGGCGTATGTTGTACCACTCCTGGGCAAAGGCAAACTTCATTCATCTAACGCGTGCTCATGCAGCTTCCTGCCAGTTTGAACGCAACTAATCTTGTACATCCCGCCATTTCGTTCGTAGGCCACAACTTTCTATCTAAAACATTGCTACTTTTTACAAAATAAGTCCAGCACATCTTACCTCCCTCAAAGAGTGTAACAAGAGGTACTGCCTCTTGGGCTGCGCCTCGATCTCACCCAGTATGAAGGGCAGGAACTCGGGCAAGTTGCCCACGGCCACGGAACCCAGCGCGTAGCTCGCGGCCGACTTCACCTCCTCGGACGATGGTGTGAACGAGTTCAGAAGCACCTCCTTCAAGTTGGGTATGGAGCTTAGGTCTCTGCAACAAATTTTATTTTTATGGTCACATTAGCTTTGTTGCTGCTAGGGTGTTTTATGAAGAGAAGGCGCGCTACAATGACTTCCCGTTTTTTAAATCTATACCTAAGTCACGCTACAATACCTGAGCGCAAATTTTAAGGTCGATATTTTAACATTTTTAAAAGCACGTGGCCAGGTTTACATGTTCCCGTATATGCACTTTTAGTTGGACAAATGTGAAATAGTTAACATATTAATATCAGCCTAGAAGTTTTTTTAAAATCCATGTGCCACTAGAATTCATATAGTCGGATACAAAAGTTATGTGTTTGATCATTATTCCAATCGGTCATAAGTTACGCAAAGAGGTTTTATACTCACAGATGTCTTCCAATCTCAGCGAGCGCCAAGAGAGCGAACATGTGATGCGCGTCGGAGGTCGGCTGCGCGGCGTCGCGCAGGAAGCCGCGCACCACCTCCAGCGCGTCCGAGCCGCCCTCCACTACGACTGCTGCTACGCACTTGGCTAGAGAGTGGAAGGCCTACAAAAATGAATATAATTTACAATAATAATAATAGGGAAAAATTTGAACAATCGCAAAGTGGCACCCTTGTTAAAACAATTAGAAAGCAATCTTTTGAATCACGCCATCGTCATGCCGTTCCTAACAAGCAATGGAGATGGATATGATGGATGTTGTAAAGGTATTAAACCTATTTCTGAAAAGTATCTCAATTATATCTTAAAAGGCTCATAAGCTACTAAAAAAACAATACTTTTTAATTCAATCGATCTGTTTATTGCCTAAGCTATCGCAATTGTATACTTTTAGATTTTTAATACTGTCTTATAACTGTAGTTTTTTGGCTAGGTCATAAACCAAAAAGTTGTCTGGAGTCGCTCATAGTCTCAATTGACTATGATTTCGGACTGGATATTTTATTGTTATTTTAAATAAGGAAAACTGTGACATTCAACTTTAAGTGCTCAGCCAGACTGGCAACGCGGCGCAGGGAGCGGCGCGGGTGCGCGAACGCGCTCTCTGTGCCTGTCCGCAGACGAGCCATCATAACAATGCACACGATTAGCTCGAACTAGTTTGAGATGCCCGCTCCCGCGCAGTTTCTGTTCGCCGCCCGAGTGTGCAGCTTACGCCGCGCCGCTTCCCGTGCTCACGTGCCCACTATAGCCACTCCGAAGAAGTAGTTATGTTAGAGTTTTCCTTGGCAGCCAGGCCGCGCGTATGTCCCTAGGGGACATACCTGTTTAATGTGGTGCGCGGAGGCGTTGTGGTCGTGCAGGCGGTGCACGGGCGCCACTAGCAGCGCCAGCAGGTCGCGGCGCGAGCAACCGGCCACGTCGGCCGCCACCAGCGCGCTCAGCACGCTAATGTACATACCTGTTTGATTTTTTTTTTTTTTTTTTTTTTTTTTTTAATTTGTATAAACTAGAGCTTGACTGCGATCCCACCTGATGGTAAGCAGTGATGCAATCGTTGATGGTGAGGCGCACTAGTTTATTAAGAGCCTATTCACTCTTGCCTTAAAGACACCTAAATTATAATCAGACGGGAAGACCGCAGCAGGCAAATTGTTCCAGTCCCTCGATGTACGTGGTATAAACGACGAAGCGAAACGCTTGGTCCGGATCGTAGAGGTTTCAACAACATTAGGGTGGATACTCGCCGTTCGTCGGCTTGTCCGATGGTAGAAGTGAGATGGTGGAATTAAGTCATGTAATTCCTGCGCACACTCTCCAAAGTGCATCCTGTAAAACACCGAAAGGCTGGCTACCCTTCGCCTATGCTCAAGACTCTGTAGATTGGACTCAACCAGATCTGGATCGCCAATTAGTCTCTTCGCACGCCTTTCCACAGAGTCCAAAGCTGCCAGGTGGCATTTTGCAGCACCAGCCCATATGTGGCTGCAGTACTCCATACACGAACGGACTTGTGCTTTGTATAGCATTAGAAGCTGTCCCGGTGTGAAGTACCGCCGGACCTTTGCAAGAACGCCTAGTTTCCTAGCAGCTACCTTGGCTTTGGACTCAATGAACCGCCCAAAGTTAAGGTCCGAGGGAATTTCAACCCCCAAGAGCTGAAGGCGGTCGGTGTACTCCAGGGATAAATTCTGAAAAGTAGGAGCCAAGGTGAACGGGCTCCTTTTAGCGGTGAACAGACACGCTTGCGTTTTGGAGGCGTTAAATCCCACCACATTGGCTTTACCCCACTTGGAGACTGCCTGAAGTGAGATATTTGTACGCTCTACCATAGCCTCTCTTTCGGATCGGATTAGCTCCTTACTAGCCCGAGCACTAGGCAGGTATCTCTCTACAACTGTGCTATCATCTGCATACCCATAGATACCGGGCATCAGCAGATCGTTGATATGCAGTAGGAATAGAGTTGCAGAGAGAACAGACCCCTGAGGAACCCCGGCATTAGTCGTCATGGGTTCTGATGAGCATCCATCGACAACAACTCGGAGAGACCGTTCACTCAGGAAGTCTTTTACCCAGTTAATCAGACCAGGGGAAATGCCGTACGCTGGAAGCTTACTCAAAAGGCTAGCGTGCCATACCCTGTCGAAGGCCTTCGAGACGTCTAAGGAAACGGCAATCGCTTCCCCATTCCTCTCGAGGGTCTCGCCCCACAAGTGGGTGGCATACACTAGTAGGTCCCCAGTAGACCGATTGCGACGAAATCCGTACTGTCGGTCACTGAGGAGATCGTTACCTTCCAGGTATGCCATGAGGCGCGAGTTCAATACACGCTCCATAATCTTGCATAGTATGGAGGTTATTGAAATCGGCCGATAGTTGGCGGGATCGGCACGACTGCCCTTTTTGGGCACGGGTTGCACGTTGGCAAGCTTCCAGGACTTGGGCACTAAACCAGTCCTAAATGAGAGGCGATACAAGCGTGTCAAAACAGGAGACAACTCAGGCGCACAAGCCTTGAGAACAATGGCAGGTATACCATCTGGTCCACTAGCTTTGTTCACGTCTAGATGACACAGTGCTCTCAGAACTTCTTTGTTCCTTATGCGAACCTCGGGCATCGAAGTGTCGCAGTGAGGTAGAGTCGGTGGAGTAGCACTGCCAGTATCAAGACGAGAATTATGGGCGAAGAGAGATGCAAAGAGATCTGCTTTCTCTCTCGCCGTATGAGCCAGTGTTCCATCAGGTTTAGCCAGCGGAGGCAGTGAGGGCCGACAGAAGTTCGCTTCGACCGACTTGGCGAGGGACCAGAATGCTCTGCTGCCGGACGGCTGAGCAGAGAGTTTTGTGCCAATATGGGTGATGCGGTCGAAGCGAGCCTTCCTTAATGCCTTCTTGTAGGACTTAGCAGCAAGGTTGAAGATTCTCTTCTTTGAGCTCAGATCCGGAGCTTTGCAGTCACGAGCCTCAACCCAGGCAAGATACGCCGAATGCTTACGCTGTTCAGCTTCAACGCAATCGGCGTTGAACCATGGGCGAGCTGAGCCACCGGTGGGTACGTCACGATAAGGGATGAAATACTCCATAGCTTGACGTATCACATCGGATATAGCGTCTGCACAACTCGACGGATTCTCGGAAGAGAAGCAGACCTGCTGCCAAGGATAAGACGCAAAGAAATGCCGCATCTCATCCCAATCTGCTGACCTGTAACGCCACATTCGCCGTTCACCGCGTGAGTCGCAGTCAGGTGGGGAGAAGGACGATACAGACTTCACCAGACAGTGATCTGAAGTTCCAAGTGGTGAGGAAACTGTTACGATACATCTGTCCGGATCGGTGGTCAGCAGAAGGTCCAGACAATTGGCAGTATGACTCACCACATCAGGCACCCTAGTCGCTTGCTTTACCATCTGGGAGAGGCCCATAGATAACGCAAAGTTTCGCGCTTCTCTCCCAGCGTGGTCGGTCTTCTGGTACGGGAAAAGCCAGTCTTGGTGACAGGCGTTAAAATCCCCCAGAGCGACAAACTGCGCATCGGGGTACCGATGTAGAGCCTTATCAGCGGCCTCACTGAGGTGGCCAAACAATTGAGTCGTCTCCTGGACACCGCTGTGCGATCGGTAGACACAGGTATAGACAATTTTGTCCACACCGGTGTCCACCAGCAACCACAACGTCGAGAAATTAGGATCCTCAAGGTGACAGAGACGCTGGCAGCAGATGTCATTGCGGACGTACACACAGACCCCGGCACGCTGCAGGAAATGATGCTCCAAGGAGTATCCCGGGTAGTCGAGATACGCCGCATCTAACGGACATCTGATCTGCGTCTCCGTCAAGAAAAGCAAGTGGGGCTTCTCAGTCTCAAGATGGTGGTGGACCGCAATGAGATTGGAGTGCAGTCCTCGGATGTTCGAGAGGTGCACTTGGAGTAAGAGGACGTGCATCCGCTGTACACACTTACTTTTCTTTTTAGTACCTTTCATGTTGGTTTTATGAGTGAATAGACTAGGTGGAAAATGGCAGTTGAGCGAGGTGATGCGATGCAAAACCAGCAACACGACCAGAGTTGCTGGGCCATTGGAGGTTTGATCTGGAGACTGCGGGGACGCCCGAACCCCCCCAGGGATCGCCATCGGGTCCTCTCGCCCGGTCGCCAACCGGCACGATGGGGCCACCCTGGGATTTTTCGCAGATGGCGGGGCAGCCTTTCATGTGTGGCTGGCACACTACTTGGGCCCCCAACTATCTACGGTCGGCCAGCGGAGAACCGTGCTTCGGATCCCGCTACCCTCCGCGATCAAACGTCCGACACAACAAGAGCTGGCGCATCACACCCGTTATACAACGCAACACAACTGCTCAGACCCATCTTCCACCATACGGCTTCACCAGTCATCACGCCGGAACACGACAAATCGCTTGGCGGCATGGCTTTGCCTGGTGGGTGGTAACTTTTAAGCCGGCAGCCGATGCTATGGCCTACCACGATGATGTGGTGCGCGGAGGCGTTGTGGTCGTGCAGGCGGTGCACGGGCGCCACTAGCAGCGCCAGCAGGTCGCGGCGCGAGCAGCCGGCCACGTCGGCCGCCACCAGCGCGCTCAGCACGCTAATGTACATACCTGTTTGATGTGGTACGCGGAGGCGTTGTGGTCGTGCAGGCGGTGCACGGGCGCCACTAGCAGCGCCAGCAGGTCGCGGCGCGAGCAGCCGGCCACGTCGGCCGCCACCAGCGCGCTCAGCACGCTAATGTACATACCTGTTTGATGTGGTGCGCGGAGGCGTTGTGGTCGTGCAGGCGGTGCACGGGCGCCACTAGCAGCGCCAGCAGGTCGCGGCGCGAGCAGCCGGCCACGTCGGCCGCCACCAGCGCGCTCAGCACGCTAATGTCCATACCTGTTTGATGTGGTGCGCGGAGGCGTTGTGGTCGTGCAGGCGGTGCACGGGCGCCACTAGCAGCGCCAGCAGGTCGCGGCGCGAGCAGCCGGCCACGTCGGCCGCCACCAGCGCGCTCAGCACGCTAATGTACATACCTGTTTGATGTGGTGCGCGGAGGCGTTGTGGTCGTGCAGGCGGTGCACGGGCGCCACTAGCAGCGCCAGCAGGTCGCGGCGCGAGCAGCCGGCCACGTCGGCCGCCACCAGCGCGCTCAGCACGCTAATGTACATACCTGTTTGATGTGGTGCGCGGAGGCGTTGTGGTCGTGCAGGCGGTGCACGGGCGCCACTAGCAGCGCCAGCAGGTCGCGGCGCGAGCAGCCGGCCACGTCGGCCGCCACCAGCGCGCTCAGCACGCTAATGTACATACCTGTTTGATGTGGTGCGCGGAGGCGTTGTGGTCGTGCAGGCGGTGCACGGGCGCCACTAGCAGCGCCAGCAGGTCGCGGCGCGAGCAGCCGGCCACGTCGGCCGCCACCAGCGCGCTCAGCACGCTAATGTACATACCTGTTTGATGTGGTGCGCGGAGGCGTTGTGGTCGTGCAGGCGGTGCACGGGCGCCACTAGCAGCGCCAGCAGGTCGCGGCGCGAGCAGCCGGCCACGTCGGCCGCCACCAGCGCGCTCAGCACGCTAATGTACATACCTGTTTGATGTGGTGCGCGGAGGCGTTGTGGTCGTGCAGGCGGTGCACGGGCGCCACTAGCAGCGCCAGCAGGTCGCGGCGCGAGCAGCCGGCCACGTCGGCCGCCACCAGCGCGCTCAGCACGCTAATGTACATACCTGTTTGATGTGGTGCGCGGAGGCGTTGTGGTCGTGCAGGCGGTGCACGGGCGCCACTAGCAGCGCCAGCAGGTCGCGGCGCGAGCAGCCGGCCACGTCGGCCGCCACCAGCGCGCTCAGCACGCTAATGTACATACCTGTTTGATGTGGTGCGCGGAGGCGTTGTGGTCGTGCAGGCGGTGCACGGGCGCCACTAGCAGCGCCAGCAGGTCGCGGCGCGAGCAGCCGGCCACGTCGGCCGCCACCAGCGCGCTCAGCACGCTAATGTACATACCTGTTTGATGTGGTGCGCGGAGGCGTTGTGGTCGTGCAGGCGGTGCACGGGCGCCACTAGCAGCGCCAGCAGGTCGCGGCGCGAGCAGCCGGCCACGTCGGCCGCCACCAGCGCGCTCAGCACGCTAATGTACATACCTGTTTGATGTGGTGCGCGGAGGCGTTGTGGTCGTGCAGGCGGTGCACGGGCGCCACTAGCAGCGCCAGCAGGTCGCGGCGCGAGCAGCCGGCCACGTCGGCCGCCACCAGCGCGCTCAGCACGCTAATGTACATACCTGTTTGATGTGGTGCGCGGAGGCGTTGTGGTCGTGCAGGCGGTGCACGGGCGCCACTAGCAGCGCCAGCAGGTCGCGGCGCGAGCAGCCGGCCACGTCGGCCGCCACCAGCGCGCTCAGCACGCTAATGTACATACCTGTTTGATGTGGTGCGCGGAGGCGTTGTGGTCGTGCAGGCGGTGCACGGGCGCCACTAGCAGCGCCAGCAGGTCGCGGCGCGAGCAACCGGCCACGTCGGCCGCCACCAGCGCGCTCAGCACGCCCAGCATCGCCTTCAGTGCGCCGCCTGCCACAAACACACGCACAAGTATTTGCTAAGTTTTACCACAGTAATTGTAACACAAGCAAACATGAATATTATTTTGTTTCTGCTATAATGTTTTTCCATTTGAAACCTCTCAGTAGTAACCTAGATTTAAATCATTAGTGATAAATTTAAAAATATTAATATTTTCACTGTGCCATCTCAGTATATCTATGAAAATATTTTGTATGTTCATAAAAATAAAAACATGTTTAAAAAATACAGTGACATTCACAACGTTAATACTAGGAACAAACACAAGTTAGTGGTTCCTGCCACCAGGCTCAAAAAAATAGGACGCTCATTTAGATGCCAAAGTATACATTTTTATAATAAGCTTCCCAGTCCTATTCAGGAACTTAGCATTAATAAATTCAAAATATTTGTAAAGCGAAAACTTTGCCAAAAGGCTTTTTATACTGTAAAAGAGTATCTCGAGGATAAAACGGCTTGGGATTGACCTGCTCCAGTACCTACTCACTATAATTATTATCATTTGAATGTTTTTTTGTTTTAACTGCCTTTTTTTTTATTGACGATTGTTGTTGTTTTACAATTATGATATTGTATATATATATTGCATTTTTTCTCGGACGTGCATATTTCGCCATTATGACTAAACAGACAATTTATGCATACATGTAGGTCGTTGGCAGTTTGCAACCTCCGTGATGTGGCCCTCTGTGGCTTCGGTGGCGGTAATCTGGCGGACACGCCTGTGATGGCACTGCTGCCGCAGCGTTTGCAGTACACGTAGGCTCCTCCCGCCGCAACTACTGCCAACACCAGAAGTCCCAACGCAGTGTAGGAAACGATGTATTGATGAATGTCTGCTTCTGGTATCGGGAGTTTGATTAGTTTTGTTATTGGTCTTGTTAGTAGTCCTGTTTTGGTTTTCATAGTTACAACTCTGGTTAGGTTGTCTCTTCCTGGGTGAGTGTCCTGCACTCTGCCAAGAGCCCATTTTGCAGGTGCAAGATTGTCTTCCTTGATTAGAACAATATCCCCTATTTTTATATTTTCAGTTTTGTGCAACCATTTGCTTCTGAGTTGAAGTTGTTGTAAGTATTCGGAAGACCACCTTTTCCAGAACCCTTGATGCATTTTTGTTGTTAACTGCCATCTTCGTCGAATGTTGATGTTTTTCTCGCTGATGTTTTCATGTGGTAGGAATGTTGCTGGTCGGCCAATCAGGAAATGTGATGGAGTGAGGCAGTCTATGTCTTCTACGTCTTCTGTTAAAGGGCAGAGAGGTCTAGAATTCATGCAGGCTTCAATCTGTGTCAGCAGTGTTAAGAACTCCTCGTACGTTAACCTTTGCTCTCCTAAAATGCGTTTTAGGTGGTATTTCATAGACTTGACCGCTGCCTCCCAAAGTCCTCCAGCAGTTGGCCAGCTTGGAGCGTTGAAATGCCATTCTATTCCCATTTCTGAGTACTTTCTTGACAAGTAGTCGTTGTCGAATGTGTGCTCGATGTGAAGTTGTTTGGCTAATTCTCTTTCGGCTCCAACAAAGTTTGTTCCGTTATCGGAGTAAATATGTTTCGGGCAGCCTCGCCGCCCAATCATGCGGTTTAGAGCAAGTAAAAATGTTTCTGATGACAAATCAGATGCAAGCTCTAAGTGAACAGCCTTTGTAGTCATGCACACAAATACAACTATGTAACCTTTACTTGTCTTGACGCCTCGGCCTTTATTTAGTTTGACGTTGACGAATCCTGTGAAGTCCACCCCTGTGTGGTAGAAAGGTGGTGATTGCGTTATCCTCTCACTTGGTAAATCAGCCATTAGTTGGTATTGTTTCGATGGTTTGAATCGGCAACACTTCACGCAGTTTTGCAGATGTTTTTTGATGGTACTGCTTCCTCCTATAATCCAGTATTTTTGTCTCAATGTAGCCAACGTTAATCTCGCTCCACCATGCAGCGTTCTGGCATGGGCTCGATCAATTAATAAGTAAGTCAATCTGCTGTTTTTTGGTATGATGATGGGGTGTTTTGTTTCTTCAGGCAAGTTTGAGTAACTTAACCTCCCTCCAACGCGAAGGATGCTATTCTCATCGAGGTAAGGGTTAAGTTTTAGAATTCCACTGGTGTTACATAATTTTCCTTTTGATTGTATATCCTTGATTTCTTGTTCGAAATGTTCGCTCTGTACGTGTTTTATTATAATGTTATGAGCGCGTCGAATTTCATCGACTGTCAAGTTGCAGTTTTTGTTGTTTACGTTATGATTCACGGTCACGGTCATGCCTTCCCCGTGACGTTTGTTTCGTGACGTGTTTGTGATGAAACGCGATACCCAAGCGATGACCCGTGTTGTTGTCATTATGCAGCTGTTTTTGATAAGGAGTTGTGTAATAAAGTTACTGTGTTGGTTTTCAATGGCCTTTGACGTCACGGCATGCACCTTTTTCACCTCGATTTCTGGTGCTGTATATGTTTCCGGAATCGGTTCAGGAATCTCTTCGCTGTGAAGCCATTCCGGTCCGTCAAACCACAGTGGAAAGTTATGCAGCTGCGAGGGTTGTAGTCCACGTGACGCGCAGTCAGCAGGGTTTTGTTCTGATCTCACGTGCCTCCAATTCCCGGGCGGTACAATTGATGTTATTTCTTTAACCCTGTTCCCGACGTAGGCCTTCCACCGCGAGATATCGCCGTTTAGCCAACCAAGTACGATCATAGAATCCGTCCATGCAGTTACTTTGATGTTGGGTTTATTGAGACAATGTTTAATTTTCTTAATCAGCTGAGCTAGTAATTGAGCGCCGCATAATTCTAGTCTGGGCAATGTTTGTTGTTGTTTGATTGGAGCGACCTTAGTTTTAGCCGCAACCAATGCAACTCGATGTTTCTGCGTAGTATTTTTGCGGACCTTGCTGTACACTACGCAAGAAAACGCCTTTTCCGATGCGTCACAGAACGCATGCAGCTCGTACTCATCGTTTGTTTCTATTCCCAGCCATCTGCTAATATGGAAGGGTTGCATGTTAAATAGTTCGTGTCTATATGCTCTCCACTCCTTCTCTATTTCTTCTGGAATAGCATCGTCCCACTCAATGTTGTGCTTCCATATCTGCTGGAATAAGATTTTAGCCTTGACTGTTATTGGGGATAGTAACCCCAGTGGATCAAAAATGGTTGATATGTCGCTCAAAATCTGACGTTTTGATGTATTCTTGTTGGTGTTACTTTTGTTTTTAGTTTTTAGTGTTGTTGAAAATATGAATTGATCGTGTCTCGGATCCCATGCCAACCCCAGTGCCTTTGACGCTGATGCGTCTGTAAAGTTGAGGCTGGCAGGACTGACCATATCTTCTGGCAAATCTTGCAATAATTGAGGGTCGTTACTCGACCACTTCCTGAGATTAAACCCTCCTTTTCGCAGCAATGTTATAAGTTGGTCTCTCGTGTCCCTTGCTTCGCGCACTGTGTTTTTTCCAAATAATGCGTCGTCAACAAAAAAATTATTAAGCAGAATGTGTTTTGCTTCCGGATGCTTATCACCTTCGTCCATCGCCAGCTGTTGAAGTGTTCGTAGCGCTAAGAACGGAGCGGCCTTCGTTCCATAGGTGACCGTACACAGTTCGTACTCTCTTAGCATTTGTCGCGGACAATCCCTCCACACGATCTTTTGCAGAGGTTGATGTTCTGGATGCACTGCTATAAAACGGTACATTTTCTCAACGTCGGATGTTAAGACGTACTTGTACTGTCTCCATTTCAGCAAGATGCTAAGAATATCCTTTTGTAGGTTAGGACCTGCCTCCATTAAATCGTTCAAGCTCTGCTTTGTACTCGTTTTTGCTGACGCGTTGAAAACGACTCTTAACTTTGTGGTGATCGCACCGGGCCGCACTACTCCGTGGTGTGGTAGGAAATAGTCTATGTTAACTTGTGTGTTGTTTTCGACTTGCTTCATGTGTCCCATTTCTTCGTATTCCCTTATGAACTCCTTATATTGAACTGCAAATGCAGGGTTCTTCGCCATTTTACGCTCAAGGTGTTGGAATTGAGCAATGGCCTGCGATTTGGATGATCCTAATTGTTCAGAAAAGTTATCTTTAAGAGGAAGGCGAACTTGGTATCTCCCATCAGGCAGTCGTGTTGTTGTTTCTGCGTACAGTTGTTCGCACTTGCTGTTAGAGTCGACGTCGTCTTTGCTGTCTTGTAGAGACTCCTGTTCCCAGAACTGGGCCAAATCCTGAATATTGTTGACAATTACATGACAGTTGAAGGTTTTGTGATTGCCACACACTATCCATCCTAGCTGTGTTTGTTGAGCTATGACCGACGATGTTTTTGTCTTGATGAGCCCCTCTAAAACTATTTCCGCATAGACATCAGCTCCCAAAAGTAAATCTATTTCCTGAGATATGTTAAAGTCTGGATCGGCGAGTTGTAAATGTTGTATATGTTCGAAGTTGCTTGCATCAAGTGTTTTGCTAGGTAATTTGTTTGTTATCGATTTCATAATCAGCGCGTTAATGTTAATGTTATAATTGTTGTATAAGGCTTGGCACTGTAAGTGAAGTACTCCCTTACACCTTGTGTTCGCTGACGCACCAACCCCCGACACTACGGCGATCATTTTGTCCCGTTTCAACTGTAATCGTTGTACAGCATTCTCGGTTATCAGGCTGACTTGAGACCCCTGGTCAAGTAAAGCACGCAGTATGACTGTTGTGCCATCAAGAGCCTTTGTCTTAAGTTGAACCGTGGCCAGTAGCACTTCATTTGAGCTATCATGTGCTAGGTGCGCGTTTAATCGTTGACCTGTGCTAGATTTGCTTGGTTTCGATTTTGCCGATTCGATTGCCTCGTGTAAAATGCTGCTATGCGGCTGCTCGCAGTGTTTGCATTTTTTCTCGGACGTGCATATTTCGCCATTATGACTAAACAGACAATTTATGCATACATGTAGGTCGTTGGCAGTTTTCAACCTCTCGTGCGGTGACATACTTAAGAATTCTCTGCAATTATAGAGACCGTGTTGTTTATTACATTTGGGGCACGTAATAACATAATTGTGAAATGCTTTTTTGTTATGGAATGTTTTCGCCGTGCCTTTAGCTTCCGCGTTTTGCTGTTGCATCTTAGACTTACTATTAATGGCATTATGAACTGTTTTTAATTGATTGTTATGTTGCTGATTATTGATGGTGCGTGGACGGCTCGCAGATGATTCCATCGAAATAAACTTGTTTTCTACGAATTTCAGCAATTCTTTTAATGTTGGCATACCCCGTGGATCATTTAACGATTCCTGAAACGACTGGTTTGTGTCTGAATCAAGCTTCTGCATCAAAATATAGACCACTAATGGGTCCCAGGTAGAGGTGTCGAAATGTAGATTCTGAATTGCTTGAATACTTTCGACAGTCGTATCATGCATTCTCTTCAGTTGGGATGCTGTGGGGGTTTGTATGTTGGGTTGGTTGAGAAGAATGTTAGCTTGATAGGTAAATAACAGCCTCTTATTATCGTACCTCTGCTGAAGAATTTGCCAACATGTTTCGTAATTATCAGCACTAATGTTCATGTGCTGTACTAACCTCTCAGGCTCCCCTTTTAGTTTTAATTTTAAATGTTGCATTTTCTGAGCGTTTGAGATGAATGCGTTGTTATGCACGCTTTCCATAAATAAATCTTTGAACGTAGTCCACTGTGCATAGCTGCCACTGAACACCGGAAGTTCTATTTTCGGGGTGGACTTTTCCTGATGTTTATTCTCCCATATTCTCTTGTTAATTTGTTCCTTGCTGAACTCATACAGCCTTTCTAATCTGTTGTAGTCACTTTCAAACGCTTGTGTGTTATCCAAAATGTTGTCCAGCTTCCAGTAGGTACTGTCGACCCTTTCCCAGCGTTGTGTGACAGTCCTCAATTTATCTTCCAGTTGCCACTTTTCTCTCAGGTTCTCTATGTCTATGTTTCGTACAGCTCTCTCAAACGCTTTGATGTTCGACCGTTGCTCGTTCATGATGTCCGTAGTTCTTTGGTCAACGACTCTGACATTGCTCGAGACGTGTTTGAACCCGTCTGTTAACTCGTCCCTATCATGTTGTTCTGGAGTCTTCTCCTGGGCTTGCTGAGACGTTCCGCTACATTCTCCGTGTTTCTTGACCTGACCAAATGAACTAAATTGATCTTCTTCTAGCTTAGCCAATACCCTCTGTCTCGATTTATTGATCATAATCTTCGTCTCCTCATACAATTGCTCCAGGCGGTCGTACACACGTTGTTCGTAGTAGGCTCCAGACTTCTCGCCTTCGAATAAGGTCAACTGAATGTCGTTCTTCTTGAAGTCGGCCCATAACTCCTCCAGCTTGATTAACCTTTCGTCATGATACTCAAGTGTTGTTTTTCGTGTCGGACCGTCCTTCTTAAAATTTTCACTAAGACGTTTAATAGCGTCAAGAGTTGTAGATTGAGATGCAAGTAAGTCGTCGTAGGAAGACATTGCTATTGTTTATTGGTATTGGGTATACACAACAAATTGCGATATTGCAGTAAAGTGGAAGAAATGGAACGCGCTCACCGGGTTCGCAGCTACCGCCTGAATATTCTGCTTCTCTGCTACCTGGAACACTCGTCACTGTTTGCACTGATTTTAATGTTCTGTTTTAATGTTCCCGCAAGTGAATAGGCACCACGCGGCACTGATTTTAATTCTAAAAACCTCGAAGGACCAAAATGTAAGGGCAGAAACCTTTACATATAATGTTGAATGTTATAAATGAAAAGATGTTAATGTTCTATGAATAATGTTTAATAAAACACTTCACTAATCTAATGTTACTTAAAAAATGTTAAAATAAATGTTACTTAAAAGGACTAATAAATGTTCTATAATTTAAATGTTAATAAGATGTTAAAATGTTATGAGAGTTCGGTGCCAAACGTACTACTGACGCACTTGTCTACGTGACGATACAGCAAACCTACTTTTACCCGATTTGCAGTAATTACTAACTAGGTCCGAGTCCAATGTACGGATGCTGACCGTACATATATATTATTATTATTTTTTAACAATTATGACATGTTTATTTTTACTATCTGACTGATTTTTTTTTTTTATATGCTTACTTTTTTTTTTACAATTTGTAATATTTACACTTTTGTAAATTTTATTATTGTGAATGTGAGAACTATGTGGATTACTCTTTCCTTTTCTTTTATTTTCACATGATGTCTGGCAGTTTTGAGTATTTGATGTGGCCTACCCAAATGTCCTTTCTTTGGCATTGTTCGTCAAGTCGTTGAGCTCCTTAGTAGTCCTGAGTTGAGCTACACGCATATTGACAAATGCTTGCACTGACTGGACAGGTCCACTTAGAACTGTGTGGTTCTTTCTTCAAAAGACCATCTCAGGCTCAATCTGCATGGTTCTCATATGATTTGACCATTACATGTTTTGCTGTATGGACTTTTAAAGAGACTTTGACCCCTGAGTTTGTTTCGGTGTTTCTTCTCAGGGTAGTCAGCTAGGAAACACCGGCCTCATCTAGCATTAAATGACGAAAAAAAAAAAATTGACGTGTAAAAGTGTTTTAATAAAACCTACTTGCAAAATAAAGATCATTTATCATTTTATCATTTTATCATTTATCATTTATCATTTATCATTTATCATTTATCATTTAGTGGTGTGACAACCGCATGTCTCTGAAAGTACGTAAAGCTGTTGTTCCTACGCCTGATCTTTTCACACACACGCCTCGCACACCAGCGCCGGCACCTGCATCAGTATATACCGTACCTTGCAGCAGCGGCGACTTGGCGAGCGCGAGTATGTTGGGCGTGAGCGCGTGGCGCGCCTCGGGCGTGAGCGCGGCGGGGCAGCGGATGCAGGCGCAGCGCACCAGCGTCAGCGCCGTCTGCGCGCAGTGCAGGTCCGCCTCGCACACCAGCGCCGGCACCTCCATCAGTACCTGCCTCACAAGGTTGTACTAAATATTCGAGGGCACTTACCTGCACTGCTGGGTGCTGCACAGCACAGATGAATTTATGCTAGATATATACTCAATACTTTTCTTTCATTATTATAAATGACTTTTGGAATGACAATTGGTCAAAAAATTTATAGTAAAACAATAGTACACTACCTAATGGTTTTTTTACTGTAAAATATGGTCGAGTCTGTGCGATAAGAGAATAGTCGAGGCATAAAGTGAAAACAACATCAAAGTTTTTATATGGCAACCCAACCCAGCCATCCGTCAAATGCCAAACGTCATTTCGTGTTGACACAGCTTTGTTTACGATGCTATTTTATTGTAATTTTTATTCTCCATCATTTGCAAAAGTGATAAAATTATACACAGAGCCACATGGAAAATAATATTTATTATAATACAGTTTTACCAAAGAGAAAAGTGGCAATTCGCACCATTATTGATCTAAAGAGTCACATAACGTTGCAACACGTTGGTAGGCTGTTTTTTGGGACATGGTTTTAGCTTCCTAGGTAAACTCCGATCCCCGACATCTCAAAATATATATAAATTAGAAGGAAATTCATTTACAATATGAAAATATTTGTTTATTTTGTATCGGTCATTTTGTCGAAGGATTATGATTAGTGATGGGTAAATGCCCTGGCATTTTGGGCAGATTGGGAAAATTCCCAATAAACGCCCATAAATTCCTGCCCGAGGGCATTTATCTGGGAATTTATTTTTTGTTCCAAAATTAATTCACGACATTAATGTTAGCTTTGGAAACTGGCTTAAATCGATGAGTTTAGTAATGGTTAAGTATCTACAGGTGTTTTTATATGAATTTGCACATTCTATTAAAATTTAAGTTTTACAAAACCATGTTTACGAACACAAATGTTACGAGTTACCCGGCGGCGGGCGGCGTAAAAACACTTGCATCGTGAGAGGAGTACGGCAAGAGATGCGTACACTGTTATGGTTAGTTGTTTTAAGTAGGTACGTATATGATTTTATGAATTAAATTGCAATATATTTAAAATGTCTTAAAAGAACCATTTAATGTCATCAACTATTTCAAATCACTTCTACCTACAGGGGACAGCGCGGTCTGTGTGCGCATCCCTCACACACTCACACACCGTGTGAGGGACGCGCACACACGCCGCGTTGTGCCGCCATTTGTTATTAGTTATCCTGTGACATTTGTAGATACCACACGCACGCACGCATATCACTAATCTATTCGAGCATTGTGCGCGCATTGTGAGCACGAGGTACGCGCCAGGATAATTGTGTTCTGTGGTTCCGGTTTCCCAATTTGAAGTAAATACTTATTGGTTTTAAAAACAGTGCTAATTAATTTACAGTTATTTTTGTGTAAGTGTTTTTGCCGATCAGTAATTTTAAGTAAAAGTAGGTAGATTCATAATTATAATAACTATAAATAAAATGAAAGTAGGTATTCGTAAAAAGTAAATTTAGAATAGAATTAGAATGGAATAAGAATATAATACGAATAGAATTACAATAGTCACGATTAGTTTTATTGGTGAATTTCGCACTAAAACTTTTGTGAGAGCTGGAGTTTGAACTAGGTTCGAGACCTGTATGACCAATTAATTTCCAGGCTGACAATTTTAAACATAATCGCATTTTGCGGCATATCAAAACGTATCTTATATTTATAAGAATAACAGCGGTAGAAGTTTGTGAAGTGTGGAAAAGTGATATTTTTATTGAATCCTATTTTTTTGTTAGTGGGTAAAAATCATCCAAATGACATCCCCCGGCCTTGGGCGAAGTGGGACATAGTGTCAGACTCTGACTAAAAACCCACCCCGTTCCTTCTTGCCTTTCGTATCGAAGCCGAGTTTCCCCTTCGGATAACCCTGGCCCCAGTAGGCTTCCACCCGGCTGGGCCTCTGCTGTTGCTGACAACGCCTTGAGGTGCACGGGAACAGCGCGCGCCGTCGACGACTTGGACTCGGTCCGGACAGTTACCGGACGATCAGACAGCGAACTACCCATTGCTCGCAATCCGCAAGCCCGCGCTTGCGGATTGCGAGCAATGGGTAGTAATGGGTAGTAAAAACCACATAAAATCACGTTTAACGAGTCCCATATTTTTATGCCCTACGATCGGGCATTTATTGGGCAAATAAAAATAAATGCCCAAAATGCCGGGAAGTTACTATATTTTCCTGCCGGGCAGAAACACTTTGCCCATCTCTAATTATGATACTTTTAATTTATAATGCGTTTCGACTAACTTTAGAATATTTCTTTTGAAGTTTGAGTAAAGATACAGTAACTAAAATAATAAAAACGTGGGCAAGTGCGAGTCGGACTCGCGCACTGAGGGTTCCGTACAAACTTACCAATGAAAACAGTTCAATTCTGGAATTGAGTTACGAAGATTTTTCCACATCGCAATTTTTTTTTCTACCTGTGGCTTCGCTTATGTGGTATCCTATTAATTTATGCGAAAGTTTGTGAGGATATTTTTATGGATGTTTGTTACTTATTCACAGAAAAACTACAAGACGGATGAACTTAATGATAAACATTGCAATAACATAGTTCATAAGCTATAATTTTGCAGTTTCATTACGTGAGCAAGTTCAACCAGTGGGATAATTTTTATTAGAGGGTGGAGCCGCTGGAAGCAGCTAGTTTGACATAGTTTAAAAATATCAAGATGTAACAGTCGTACTATAATGACGTAACAATGTTGTCAAGATAACAAAAAAAATATTTATCTACAGCAGCGCCCTCAAATCCTTCGACTATTTACTTTCCGCACAGACTTTAGTAATAAAATTAATATTCTCTTCGCCTTAAAACAAACAGAATAGTTATATAGGTAATCAAGTTGAATATGGGTCTCTAAATACTGTAGAAAAAATTAATCCAACAAAAATCATCATTATCTCATGAAAAGCAAAAGTGTTACGGAATTACAATAATGATTCATGATATGACATGATTATACACTTATGTATCTAATTCTGAATTAATGATACAGTTTAACATACCTTACTTAAAAGCTCTATGCTAATAGCATTGCTGTAGTTCTGTACTAAAGTATCCAGAAGGACTAGAGTGGACAACTTCAGGGCTCTCTGATTTTTCCTCAGGAAAGATCCAAGGATTGGCACGGCATCCGACTGAAATAAACAACAACTTTAATAGGCTAGTCACAGAATTTAGGCATGACATAATATTATATTACTGTAAAATGGAAAAAGAAAGGAAATGGAATAATTTCTTACCAAAATAGGCGTCAAATCAATTCTCAGTGGCGATGATGCCACTTTAGTGAGAGCTTTCACTGTAGTCAAACGAGTGATTTCATTGCGTAGTCGTTCTAAGAAGATTGGCAAACAAACTGGAAGCTCGTGCTGTAAAATATTTAAGTTTTAAATCATCAGTATTGGTCATCAGTATCATCAAAACACAATCTTTTTGAAAAATATCAACGAACGACATACTTGCAAGTAATCACCGAAATGGCAAAGCAGCTGTCCGCAGGCAGCGATGGCTCTCTCCTTGACCTCCTGGTCCATGTCCGTGGCGCGCAGGCGCACCAGCGTCACCTCGTACATGGCGGGGATGAACTGCTGCAGCTCTTCGCTGGGAGCCTCTACGCACAGCGCCGTCGCGTCGCCCACTGCGACTTGATCTGTGTGACGAGTGGTTGGCATGAGAATTTGAGCAGCTCAAGTTTTATGTTGATTAATTATTCATATTCTAGATTTTAGCATTAATTTGTAGCATATTAGAATGTAGGATATTTTCAATATTGCAAGAAACCAAATGCAGATTATATTTTTACACTGTTACTCGTATATATTTATTATTTAGCTTCAAGATAATTGCTAACATTTACTAAACTTGCAACCAAAGCGATCATCGACGCTTATGTTTCAACAATTATTACGTTTATAATTCGAAGAAGAAGTCATCTTCCATTGCATATGACGCGAACTAAAAGAAGTTTTCTTTAATTTGTTTAAGGGTTACCCACAGGTTATTTAAAATTATTTTTTCAGCAAAATCCAAACTTGGTACATCAAACATCATGTGATTTTTCTGTCACAAATGAGGCTGCACTTACTTTACTTTACTTTTTTTGCTATAGAATCTTCCGAAAGTGTGAAATTATGAAAAATACTGTTATTCAGCTGCGTACTGTTATTTTTGGTCGATACTCTTTAAACTAAGTTACCTAGCGGTCGCATAACTTTGACGAGCGTCTGCAGCACCCGGAGCGCTTCGGCCGTGACCTTGTAGAAGGGGTCGTGCACGGTGCTGAGCACGGCCGGCAGCAGCGCCGCCACGTGCGGCCGCATGGTCGCCGCCGGGTGCCCGCGCACCAGGCACACCACGAACACGAGCGTCTCGATCTTCATTGACGACGCTGTGCTCTTGTCACTGTTCAATCATAATATCAATTAATACACTGCGCACCCAAGTACGCCATTGCAAACATAACCTGGTAAAGTGGGAGATTATAGACCCCTCCGACACCCAGTGCGAGTGCGGCGCTCCTGACCAGCCGATGGCCCACTTATTAGAGTGCCCAAAGTGACCCTACATCTGCACTTTGAAGGACCTAAAAAACGCCACTGATGACGCTATAAACGTGGCAATATACTAGGTCCAAAAAATTTGAAGGAAGAAATATATTATAAAAACAAAATATATCAGATTAATACAAAAAAACGAAAGTTTGTACGTGTGTATGTATATTTATTACACCTTCATGCTCAACGCAGCGCGCCGCGGATCACGCCGAACACCTAACAATTGAGAGCGCAGGTACTCACGTGAGCGCGGGTGTGAGTGCCCGGATGACCCGGGCGGCGTGGTCGGCGAGGCAGCCGGGCGCGGAGGCCAGCAGCTCGCGCAGCAGCGCGCCGCGGACCACGCCGGACACCTAACAGTTGAGAGCGCAGGTACTCACGTGAGCGCGGGTGTGAGTGCCCGGATGACCCGGGCGGCGTGGTCGGCGAGGCAGCCGGGCGCGGAGGCCAGCAGCTCGCGCAGCAGCGCGCCGCGGACCACGCCGGACACCTAACAGTTGAGAGCGCAGGTACTCACGTGAGCGCGGGTGTGAGTGCCCGGATGACCCGGGCGGCGTGGTCGGCGAGGCAGCCGGGCGCGGAGGCCAGCAGCTCGCGCAGCAGCGCGCCGCGGACCACGCCGGACACCTAACAGTTGAGAGCGCAGGTACTCACGTGAGCGCGGGTGTGAGTGCCCGGATGACCCGGGCGGCGTGGTCGGCGAGGCAGCCGGGCGCGGAGGCCAGCAGCTCGCGCAGCAGCGCGCCGCGGACCACGCCGGACACCTAACAGTTGAGAGCGCAGGTACTCACGTGAGCGCGGGTGTGAGTGCCCGGATGACCCGGGCGGCGTGGTCGGCGAGGCAGCCGGGCGCGGCGGCCAGCAGCTCGCGCAGCAGCGCCAGCGCACAGCCGCGCGCGCGCACGCTCCGCCCGCGGATTACGCGCAGCGCGCCGCGGACCACGCCGGACACCTAACATTCAATACATTTCTTATAAAGTAGATCAGGTATCATAAAACCCGCTTGCATTCCCCTGAATAGCTAGGCAGTTGTGTTAAAATCCCATGTGATAGGTGAACCTATTGCCATGAACTGGATACAAATCCAGACCTCACATCATTTTAGCCGATACACGTCCACTGTTGGACATAGGCCTCCCCCAAGCGTCGCCACATCGAACGTTACTGTGCGTCCCGCATCCATCGGTTTCTAGCTACCTTCACCAGGTCATCGGTCCACCTTGTAGGAGGCCTTCCAATGCTGTGTCTTCCGGTACGCGGTCGCCACTCCAAAACCTTTCGGCCCCAACGGCCATCTGTTCTGCGAGCAATGTGCCCTGCCCGTTGCCACTTATATTTGGCAATTCTTTGTGCTATGTCGACAACCTTAGTTTTCCTGCGAATATGTTCATTTTTTATTCGATCACGCAAGGAAACCCCGAGCATAGCCCTTTCCATTGCTCTTTGGGTGACTTTAAGCCTTCTGATAAGGGCCCATTGTGAACGACCACGTTTCGGAGCCATATATCATCACTGGCAACACGCACTGGTTAAAGACTTTCGTCTTGAGACACTGTGGTATGTTGAACGAGAAAATACTGCGTAGCTTCCCGAACGCTGCCCAAACGAGTTGGATTCGACGGTTAACCTCTTTCTCGAAGTTAGACCTACCCAACTGGACTGTCTGTCCGAGGTAGACGTAATCGTCCACAACTTCGAGTGTAGAGTCTCCGACCTTGATAGGAGTGGGCGCTACATGGTTGTTAATCATGATTTTGGTTTTATCCATGTTCATTTTAAGACCCACTCTTAGAGAAGCTTTACTGAGATCATTGAGCATTGTGCTGAGCTCCTCCGTAGTCTCCGCCATGACTACTATGTCGTCGGCAAACCGAAGGTGAGTGATGTACTCGCCATTGACATTAATGCCTAGTCCACTCCAGTCCAGAACCTTGAAGACATCCTCCATTGCGACCGTGAACAGTTTCGGAGAGATGACGTCTCCTTGCCTCACACCTCGCTGCAGGAGGATAGGTTTCGAGGTCTGGTCCTGGAGTCGGACTGACATGGTGGCGTTTTCGTACAAACACTTCAGCACTTCGATGTACCGATAGTCAATTTGGCACCTTCGGAGAGATTGCAACACAGCCCAAGTCTCGATCGAATCAAAAGCTTTCTCGTAGTCCACAAACGCTTGGCAGAGAGGCAGGTTATACTCCTCGGTCTTCTGTATGACCTGCCGTAGCGTATGAATGTGGTCTACGGTGCTGAAACCTTTTCGGAATCCGGCTTGTTCGGGAGCCTGGAAGTCGTCAAATCTGCGCGCGAGACGGTTCGTGATGACCCTGGAAAACAGCTTGTAGACATGGCTCAGAAGTGAGATGGGCCTGTAATTCTTCAGCAGGGTTTTATCACCCTTTTTAAAGAAGAGTACCACTACACTTCTGCTCCATGCCTGTGGCGTTTTCCCTCGAGTATGACGGAATCGAACAACTTCTGAAGGGCCTTTAGGACCGGTTTTCCACCCGCCTTCAGGAGCTCAACCATAATTCCGACCTCACCCGACGCCTCTTTGTTTTTCAACTGCTTCAGAGCCATCCTAATCTCGTACAGGCTGACGTCCGGGATATCTTCAGTGTAGTGCCGAGTAAATGTAGCTCTTGGGTCGTTTGCCAGATTTGTAGCGGGTTTGGAGATTGACGTGTATAACTGTCCATAAAATGCCTCGATCTCTCCCAGAAGCTCGGATTTGGCGGATATGACTCTGCCATCTTCGGTCTTCAGTTTCGTGAGCTGGCTCTGCCCAATAGATAGATCCCGTGCAAAAACTTTGGAGCCCTTATTCCGCTCAATCGCATCCTTAATCCTCTCGGTATTAAATCGGCGAAGGTTGCGTTTCAGAGACTCCGAGATCTGTTTATTGAGCTGCCGGTACGGGCACGCATCATCTGAAGACTGCAAAGTCATTTCACGCCTCTTCTTCATGAGCTCGAGAGTTTGATCCGTGAGCCTCTTGGTCTTACTTGTATGAGTCTTAAAAAACTGAGACCCGACTGTTTGGACAGCTTCCACGAAATCATCATCATATTTGCCCACGGAGCTTCCTAGGCACTCGAAACGGTTTTGAAGTTCGAGCTGAAAGCTCTCGGAGTTTTGGATCTGGATCTGTCTGTGTTTTCACCGCATTGATCACAGAGACATCATTGAATATTTGCTTCTTCGTCGACATGATGAAGTCAATCTCATTTTTAGTTATACCTTCAGGACTTTGTCAGGTCCACTTCCTGTGCTTACGCTTTCTGAAGAAGGAGTTCATCATGTAGAGGCCCTCCTTCTCCATAAAACTAGCCAGTAGGTGTCCCCGGCGGTTCCGATGTCCAAATCCAAATTGCCCCACTCGCAGCTCATCACCGTCTCGTTTGCCCAGTTTCGCATTAAAGTCCCCCATGACCACGGTGAAGTGAGTCTTAGAACCATGCATGGCTCTGGATATATCCTCATACATGGACTCCACCTCGTCATCGGGGTGTGTCGAGGTCGGGGCGTAAACCTGTATGACCTTTAGCGAATATCTTGATGATATTCTGAGTATCAGGTACGCCGCACTGGTCAACACACTCTCGACTCTCACGACATTGTCCACGAGGGACCTGTGGACGATAAACCCGACACCACCCTGGGACTGCTGATCACCCTCCCGGAAGTAAAGCAGGTTACCGGATTTGAGAATTATCGTGTCCTCCCCCTGTCTTCGGACTTCAAGATAATCCCACAATACTCTATCGTAACCCGCTCAACTCTTCCTCCAGTTCGATGATCTTCTCGTCGGACCGGAGTGTACGTACGTTATAGGTTTCCAGGTCCAGTCGTCGACGGCTAAACGTTCCCGCCCGGAGATTCTTAGCACCCCTGACCCCAGCGCTCCGCCCACGCCCGTCCACGTCAACACAACCACTGGAGTCGCCGGGCATTTGGGGCCTGTGTGTATTATGTTGCATTGGAGGGTTCGGACCATAACCCGCCACGCTGGTCCAATGCGTGTTGGCGGGTCGCCATAGCCTCGTCCGTTTTCCAGCAGGGTGCACCACGCGCAGGTGAGGTTGGCTTGGGTCCCGACAGATGTTGGTTGGGACCCCGTATACACCCCACTATTTATCAATTCAGAGCTCACACTATTTATCAAATGAAAATGTAAAAACAAGACTGTCTGATAAAGTAAATAAGCAGTATGATATGATTTGTGGTATTGACCTGAATTCTACACACTAAGTAATGTTGTTGAGTTTATATTTGTAAGATTTTTAATAGTCGGTAAATTAAAGTAGTATAATTATTATTATTAGTAATAAAGAGGTATAATTATTATTATTAATATTTAGTATTATTATTATTATTATTTAGTATATTTTCATTTCAATAACGTTCACAAGATATAATAAACGTGAGATATACAAACTGTTGATATAATTTCTTTACATGTAACATTTAATTTTTCTAAAACTTATTTCATATAATGTTAATAGATAACGTTTATTTAACCTAAAATCATTGTGTAGATATTTCGTTTAAAATATATATTGATAGTAATGATACTATAATTATGGTTATACACCCCTATTTGAGAATCCCATCACTTTTCTGGCATTTTAGTCACAAATATATAGACGGTTACTTGGTAGCACTTTCAATATTAAATTAAAATAGTGTCATAAAAATGATCCGTGTCTTTCAATATTGGTACAACAATCAGGTCAATGTTGTTCGATGGTCGGGGACTTACTCTACCCCGTACAGGTTGGAGTGTGGCGTGAGGCAGGGGGGGCTGACCTCGCCGAAGCTCTTCAACCTGTATATTAATGCGCTGATAGAGAGGCTCAGCAGCACGCATGTCGGTTGCCATGTCGGAGGTGTGTGCCTAAACAATATTAGTTACGCAGACGACATGGTGTTGCTGAGCGCCTCCGTTTGTGGGATGTCGAAGCTGATTGGCATTTGTGAAAAATATGCTAAAGAGCATGGTTTGTTGTATAACACGAACAAGAGCGAGTGCATGGTCTTTCGGGCTAAGAGGGGGTGTCCAGATTACTTGCCGGCAATTAAGCTCAACGGATGCCCACTTAAGAAAGTTGATACGTTTAAATATCTTGGACACGTATTGACCTCTGACCTGAAAGACGATGCAGACATTGAAAGGGAGCGTAGGGCGCTGTCTGTTCGCGCTAATATGATAGCCCGGAGATTTGCTCGGTGTTCGGAGGGCGTTAAAATAGCCCTATTTAGGGCATTTTGCACGTCCTTCTATACCGGCAGTCTTTGGATGGACTACACGCAAAAGAAGTACAGCGCTCTACGCGTTCAGTACAACAACGCGTTCAGGGTGCTCTTGGGGCTGCCTCGCTACAGTAGAGCATCGGGGATGTTTGCAGAGGCGCGTGTGGATAGTTTCCACTCAATCATACGCAAGCGATGCACATCCCTGGTGCGTAGGGTGCGGGCCAGCCGCAATAGTATCCTGAAAGCCTTTGCCGAACGTGTCGACTGTCAGTACCTGAATCACTGTTGCATGGTTCACGTACTCAATAATTTTCAAATATTATTTTAATTTCAATTATTTATTAAATTCTATTATTATTATTATTATATATATTTTTTTTGTGACGTATACACTTGTACTTATGCTTGACTTTTAGTTCAAATTTATTTCAAATGTATTTTGTTCAAGTGTATTTAATCATACTTATAACTATTGTTGTTAATGTAATTTTATGATCCAATGTTGATTGATATAAATATATAAATAAATAAATAAATAAAAAGTTAACATGTTGTACTACACAATTTAGTGACAGAAACGAATCGGAGCAAAACCGACTTTACGTAGTCTTGACTGCCCTACCCCTAGAGTGTAATTCAAGCCCGCGTAGGCGCGGAGGGGCCGCCTACACCCCGCAGCGCTGAAGCCGTGACCGAAACAATGCTTGCTGCATGTTGCATGCCTGCCTCCATGTTGTATGCCTGCCTGCATGCCTGTTTGCATGCTGCGTGCCTGCTTGCATGCCTGCTTGCATGCTGTCTGCCTGCTTACATGCGCCTGCCTTTTTTTTTATGGTGGGAAAAAATCATGCATTGACATCCCCCGCTCTTGGGCGGAGCGGGAGATAGTGTCAGACTCTTACTGACTAAAAGACCCACCCCGTTCCTTCTAGCCTTCATACCGGGGCTCGAGCGCCTTTTCGGATAACCCTGGCCCCAGTAGGCTTTGACCCGGCTGGGTCCCTGCTGTTGCTGACAACTCCTTGAGGCGCGCGGGAACAGTGCGCGCCGTCGACGACTTGGGCTTGGTCCGGACAGTTACCGGACGGCCGGACAGCGAGCTACCCATTGCTCACTGTCCGCAAGCCCGCGCCTACGGTGGCCGGAAATCGGGATCAGAATCCCGGCGGCGGCGGCGGCGGCGATAACGCCGTTGCCTGATGCGTTCGGCCTCCTCCTTTGCGAGCATTACTGCTTCGCAGAAGTCGGCGACCGCCTGCCACTCCTCCTCGCTCCGGACCATGGCCTCAACCAAGGCTCGGCGCGAGAGGTCTCCGCCGCCGATCGCCCCCACGAGGGCACGGCGATGCTCCGCCCAAGCAGCGCACACCTCGACTGTGTGCTCCACCGTGTCCTCCGGGCATTCCGCACAGTGGCGACACCCGGGCGCCACTTCCGCACGAATCCAGAGCAGGAAACTCCCGAACGAACCATGTCCGGTGAGGACCTGCGTCATGCGGAAGGTAAGGACGCCGTGAGGTCTTTCCAGCCACGCCTCAAAGAGGGACATGCGCCTGCCTGCTTGCATATCTATTTTGGTTATTATGACAAAAATTAAAAAGCAAGTTTATGTACACAAAGTGACAAATATTTGTCAATCTGCCTACATACCACAACATTATAAAGTGTGTATATGCAATTTGGTTTGTGTTTTTTAACGAGGCGTTTTTCATCATATTAGACTAAATAAGTGTTATATCTTCTGTAGCCCGATTCATGTAATGAAAACCGTAACGATATCGTAGCGATTTAGTCGTTTAGACTATTTCCGTATTCACATCCATCAATCGAGTTTGAACGACACCGATTTTATAGTCGTTTGAAATTCTTCGATTTAAAAAAACATCTGTATTACATTATCCTGGTAGAATACTTATTAATGTAACTGGAAATAAGTCGATAGATCGTGAATACCGCTTTTGGATAGGACTTCTATCGAACGACTATAAAACTTCAACGATATTTGGCTTGTTTGATTTTACGTGAATCAGGCTGATCAGTTGTATATCTAACGATTTTATATTCAATGAATTTTATGTTTTTAAAAATTAGTTATCATAAAATTATATCAACCGTTTATTATACTAACTGATCGTTATCTTCTATAATATAAAAATGAATCGCAAAATGTGTTGGTAAGCGCATAACTCAACAACGCCTGGACCGATTTCGCTAATTTTTTTTTTGTTGTGTTCGTTATTATGAGGAGAAGGTTCTTATGGAAAAAAAATGAAAATTAGGGTAGTGTAGGGTAGAGTAGGGTAGTGTAGGGTAGTGTAGGGTAGTGCAGGGTAGAGTAAGATAGAGGAGGGTAGAGTAGGGTAGAGTAGAGTAGGGTAGGGTAGGGTAGGGTAGAGTAGGGTAGAGTAGGGTAGAGTAGGGTAGAGTAGGGTAGAGTAGGGTAGAGTAGAGTAGGGTAGGGTAGAGTAGGGTAGAGTAGGGTAGAGTAGGGTAGAGTAGGGTAGAGTAGGGTAGAGTAGGGTAGAGTAGGGTAGAGTAGGGTACAGTAGAGTAGAGTAGGGTAGAGTAGGGTAGAGTAAGGTATAGTAGGGTAGAGTAAGGTATAGTAGGGTAGAGTAGGGTATAGTAGGCTGAAGTAGGGAACAGCGGGAGCGAAGCCGCGCGGGTACAGCTAGTCTCAAATAAAATTATAGATTCAGTTGTATATCTTGTAAATATTAGAGATTTTGTAATTATATCATAAATTACTTACCCCCCTGAATAAATACATTTTACATTTCACAAAACACAATAAAAAGACAATGAGAGAGCGAATGCCAGTGTTCGCTTGGGAATTAATGAATTAAACACATTTTTCTCGATAGTTTGCTTTTTATGTTAACACTATTTGAGCGGATATGCGATATTTATTTTCAACTTACCCTTTGCAGCAAAAGTGCTTGTGGCGAATTATCAGTGGGTATGATGGGCATCTGCAAAGCCGGCGGAGGGCGGGTGGCCCTCAGCAGAGCAGTGTACGCGCTCAGAATATCACACTTTACGTTCTCTTCACGTTCTAAACAAAGGGAGTTACATATTTATGCTAAATAATTTTAGAAATGTGTAAACAATTTAAGTTATGAAATTATTCTTCTGATAGAAAGCTGTGACACTAGGTAAGAAAGCTATTTATTACCTAGTGTCCGGCCTTGTTTTTTGGCCAAGAAATTGAAGACGCGGGAAATAAGATAATTATAAACAGCTACAAAAAAGAAAGTTAAGAATTACTTACCTTTAAATCTAGCAATCAAAGCGGGTGATACCGTTAGGTACATTTCACCAAGGAGTTCGTGGCGTGTTGCAATGACTGATTCTAAGCACTTGGCCGCCGCACGCCGCACCTAAGAACAAAATACAAATTTTACTGTCAATAATGTTATTTTGTCTATTATTGATGTTCTCTTTCATCATCTACTGAAAGATTTGCAAGGTAACAATCAATCCCTTTATTAAGCATAACCTACCTTCCAAGACATGTCATCATCATCAGAATACTCTTCAGAATCTGACTCAGGTTCAGCATCAGGCGTGAAGGACTCATCTTCCATCTCCTCATCTTCACCACCACCTTCTTCCTCCTCGTCTTCGTAGTTATAATTAGGATCGTAGGTTATCATTTTAAGACAGAGGTCGATTATCTGTGGAAGGAAATAATTTGTTAATCCAAAATAATGTGAAGAATAAATATTTAAATGTTTTTTTATAAAGCTTAGCAAAGATCAAGAATGTTTACATTAATAAAAGTATTTCCTACCGTAGGGATATGAGGCTGTACTTCCTTGGGACACTTAAGTACAAAAGCTTCGAGCGCCTGCAGGCAATGTTCACGGAGTTCTTCATCTGCATCAGTTGAGTATTCTAGAACCTGAGGCGCAACACGCCACAGCTGCTCACCAAACCTATGACCTGCTTGGCGACTAAAACACAATATTTTGTTAGTTCATAAATATCTTGCATATTTTTGGTGTGCTCATATTTAAAGGATTACTATGTTGTCTTACCAAATAGATGCAATACACTGTATATGAGTGCGGCTGACGCTGGATGATGTGGAAGAACTGAGCCCCTCCAGCAGGTGATCAATAAGTTTGTTGTACAGAGATGCATTGCAAGACATGACCAAGTGTGACAATGCAACTATGGTGCGTTTACGGACAGCCTGTATAAATGACCATGTTGTTAGTGTGAGACTACAGATTATGAAGGTTCACATTTTTTTTAGTAACAATTTCTATCAAATCTAATGATTATTACACAGAATGTCACTAAGTAGTGCTTTGGTTTTTATTTAGATATAAATGTCAATAGTTTAACAAAAAGAATAATATTGTTGGAAATTGTGTAGGTACATTAATATTAACATTATTTTCCTTATCTTGTACTTAAAATCACAAGTGATTCTTAACATTAGTTGCAAATAGTGTTGGGCAATGATAATAATCCGGTAAATATCATTTGGCTAATAATCAATTAAAACTCAGTTATTAGCCATTAATAGCAATTATGGATGATAACCCAGCCGTTAATGTTATTTTAGTGATTGAAAATTTCCCTTCATGGTTTTCAGGCTTAGGACTGTCAGATTAGACTTCATTTTCATCATCTTTCTTTGTAGTAAATCAATGTGCAATTTAAAACTAATCTGACCCATTTAAAAATATTATTTATTTATTTTATGATTATACACACAAACCAACAACACACGAAAAAGGTCTTCTTCACTGAAACATATCAGTCGACGTACTGATTCCGGATTCGGTTGGCGTCGCTGTAGTGCAGATCATGCATCTCTTTAAGATAGCACGAGAAACGGGGGTGCGGGGATGCATGTTACCTACTAACTAACCGCTCGGGTATTTTCCATTGTTTATAATTTACCTACGTCGTATTCACAGAAAAGAGCTAATAAGTAACTTACTTATTGTACCTTACATTTTTACATATCGGTTAAAATTTATTTGTATACACTTACATATTTAGCTTGCTTTGTTAAATCAAGTAATTAATTAGGTAGATGGTTAAATCACAAAGCGATGTTTCAATAGTAATTATGGTTTTTATAGTATTGGATCTCTAAATTAACAAAACTGTATTTCCCAAAAAATGTGTATTTATTTTATTATTAACACTTTTTCACAAAAAGAATTACAATACATTGAATCACACTGCGTACACGCACCCAATTTATGTTCACACCCACAGATTTTACACTAAACAAAAAAAAGCATTTATTTTTTTAACAATACATTAATAGCAGGGTTATCATCCATTGCAAGGCTATTAATGGACACTTATGGATTATAATCGATAATAACTCAAAGCATCCGGCTATTTACCCAACACTAGTTGCAAACACAATTTGTAAAATCTAAATTGATTAAATAGTCTCACTACATACCTGACGTGGTGATGCGAGTTGTGGTAATAGAGAATTGAGCAACATGGGATGAAAAGTTATGAGCAACCCTCCAAATCTGCTCAAGAGATCGGCCAGTATATCTAGAGCCTCCAGTTGTACTGACACATCTTCTTGCTGAAACATTAATAACTGTATTTTAAAAAAAAAACCCTTACTGAATATAAATAGGGCTTATAAATTAATGATTAATTCATTAAACCCCAAGCGAACGCCGGCGTTTGCGCACCTATTGTCTTTCTATTGTGTCTGTAATTTCCACGATTGAAAGGTTAAAATGACTGATACATCATCATCATCATGACTAGTTAAAAATAAAAATATGGCAATAATTGGATAAGGAACATATCCTTATCCAATTATTGCCATATTTTTATCCACTCAACAACAGAATTGTAATGGAGCATCCTGATCTCTCTTTCAATTTGCATAGCCTTGTCCAACTATGGTGTTGGCTTATACTCTAACTGGTAGTAGTAGCTGAATAATATTTGACCTCCACAACAAAATAAATAACTGTGTAGAGTAGGGTAGAGTAGGGTAGGGTGGGGTAGGGTAGAGTAGAATAGGGTAGAGTAGGTTAGAATAGGGTAGAGTAGGGTAGAATAGGGTAGAAAAGAGTAGAATAGGGTTTAATAGGGTAGAGTAAGGTATAGTAGGGTAGAGCGGGAGCGAAGCCGTGGGCAAAAGCTAGTATACAATAAAACAAGCTTTAAACTTTCAGATACCGTCAATTTGAAACACAATAGTAAGACAATCGATGCATGAATGCTGGCGTTCGCTTGGGGTTTGAATTAAGATGCTTTGATCTCAGTTATTTAATTACTTATCCTTTGAATCCCGTGATTAGTATTAATAGAATGACAATGAGAGAGTGAATGCCGGTGTTGACTTAGGGTTTAATTAATTAAATTGTGGACAATGACTGAGACAAATTACAATTATTATCATCTCATTAAGTAAAAACAACATTGAAGCACCATATTATTGCAATTTGTATTGCCCACTTTCGAGTTGTTGTTATACATAACTATTGTTGATTTGTATTCATGCTCAATACCCAAGAACTGAGTCCACTCTAAAATACGCATAGTATAGTTAGATATTTGATTATTAACCCAGCTCCCGGGTATTTGGCATAGAAAGGTTTGAATTGTTATTCTTAGAAATTGATTTAATAAAAATATTAAGAATTATGCTTTAACCTTCTCAATAGCACTGCTGAGTTTTCCAGTAATTTTCTTGCATACATTTGCAGCCAAAGTGTTGGAGCCTAATGGTAGTTCAGATATGACAGTCTTCAACCCAATGCTGCTGATATCTCTCAGTTGTTCCGTGTCTGAGAGCATATTTGCACACAGTGTGTCCACTATGCCTTCTACTTGATACTCCTTTACTTTGTTCACAAGGGGACCCAGACTGCAAATGAGTAAAAACAATGTTATTGCATATCATGGCAACAAAAGTCATTTGTATGAATCAGTGGATGTTGCAATGCTCCCATACCATTTCACAGCTAAATTTTGCACTTCACCGTTCTTGTCTTCGAGGAGACGGAGGAGCATCTTTACGACTTTTCTCTCAGAGTCATCATCAAGCTTTATACTGTCTTTTTGTAATTCAGTCATTAGATCATTGGTAGCCATGAACCTGAAGTCTTTGTCGTTGGACGTCATCTGTAGTTGGACAATAACATTATTGACAAGCAATTACGGAATAATTCTACCCAATCCCGAGAACACCGGCTTACCTTCTCCAGAAGATTTGCAATTTGATAGGATACACTAGCCATTTTGTAAAGTGTTTAGTCTCTGAAATCACAACAGAAAACTACAAAAGCCAAATAAAGATAAAGTTAACAATTTATCATGAGTAATTGGTGAAGAAAAAACATTTGAATGATTATTCGGGAAATAAAAGCGACGAATCGAAAACTTGCTTCGTGGTGCTTCGCTAAAATTGTATAGACAAAATAGGACAAATGATAGACTTGTCAAATTTTAATCGATTCAACAAAAACATATTGAACTTAAAAAATCGAATACATAATAAACTGTAATGTATTCGATTTTTTTAGTTCATTTATTTTGAAAATGTATAGTTTTGTTTATTTTAATTTATTTCTACTATATAACTAATAAATTCGGCCGGTTATATATATATTTATCTGCTATTCTAGTTGTGAATTCGATAATCGACTATAGGGTAAGTGCCTAAAGGGATTTCGTGAATAGAAGACGATTATATTAATGACGACCATGTGTCCACCACCATATGATTGCGTGTGCATGTTAATGATAAATCTTCGATACATATAATTATGTATAACTTGGGATTTATTTAAAAGATAAAATAGCGTTACATATCTTATCTGTCATTGCGTTCTTGTGTTTCTGTGTGTGAAGCCTCGACTCTAAGAGTGCATCATTGCTAATGATCCTCTTGGCTCGCCTCTCAATTATCTCAAGTGCATCAACCTGGTGTCTGACATATGATCCGTCTTAAAGATGAGAGCCTATACGATCGAACTTGCGCTTGATAAAGTTTCAGTAGCAGATCCGGCGTGAAGTACTGTCTGACCTTTGCGAGGTTACCCAGATTTTTTTGCAGCCATTTGAGCCTTTGCTTAGATGTATGATCCAAAGTTAATAGTTGATGTCAATGTAACATCAAGAAGATCGGTCGGTTATCGGAAACTTGGAGCAGTGGTGAATTGGCTCCTTTTGGCGGAAAATAGACAAGCCTGGGTTTGAGCAGGAGAGACTGGATCTGTGACCCACTTACTCGCGTACTGGACATGTAACTCTCAGCAACAGTGCTGTCGTCTGCATACCCAAAAATACCGGGCTTAAGCAAATCGTTTATGTGCAAATGCAACAAGAACAATGTTGCGAAGAGCAGTGACCCCAGCATTTGTCCAGGCGAGCATCACTCAGAAATTCTGCAATCCAAGCTCACAATCTGCAAGGAAGCTTACTAATATGGCTTTCGGGCCAGAACCTATCGAAAGCCTTCGAGATGTCAGGAATGACGATATAATCAGTTAAATGATATGAAGTCGGAATTGTAAAAAGCGTTAGCTTTACATAGGTACTCTTTGTTTTCTCACACAAGCCGAAAAACAAAAAAAAAACCGATCTTTAATTAAAATTTTTTTTCAGAATCCGGAATAGATTTTGATTTGAATCGATCCAATAAAAAACAATTCTGGTTTTTTCGATTCGCGTGTGTAGTAGGGACGTCTGCAGTCTTAGATTAAATACCTATAGATATCGCCACCGCGTGGCCACACATGAGACAGAACTATAACACTAAAATGAGGTTATTACGTTAACTTTTCCATAAATATGACCACAGAAATACACTTAAAACTTAACTATAGGAGTCTATTTGTCATACATACACTAAAACTATTACTTTAATTGCCGAAATTATTCTAAAGACATAAAAATTTACTCGAGTTGACTTCAAAGTGACAGTGATAGGCCTTTGTTTGGCTCACTTTTCAAAGTGAGCCAAGCAAAAAAGCGGCACGCCGAATGAGACAGAGAATGTTATGTTTTGTCTCAATTTTCTTACTTGTTTCGTATATATGCTTCTCACGTTCGCACTTGCATTGCAGTTATAAAAATATCAACATCGGCCTCGATGTATCGACCAAAAATATCGAAATATCGGTCAAACAGTTTAGTCTAGGTGTTATACAAAAGGTACATTATTTTAATTTAAGATTAATAAAATTAGATAAAAACACTGTATTCTAATATTTCCAAAAAGTTATTACTTCAGGCAACCTACCATTTGTCCGGTAACAAATTAAAAACCATAAATTTATTATAAATCTAAAAAAATCGTTATAAATACGATTTTCGATACTGAATATTTTATATCGATAAATCGATATCTCGGGTCAAAATATATCGGCTGAAAATATCGAAATATCGAAGCAAAAATATTGACATACAATATATCTCATCGATAAAAAATATCGTTTTATCGATATTTTTTCAACACGCCTAATGTCTAGAGGTGGCGTAACCCAGTCTTTTCTTGCCTTAATTTTAAACAATAGTCGAATAATTATCCCCGCGTTCCGAATTGCGCCAAAAGCGATTATATCGCGAATCCGACTAACACGTAACGTCACAAATAGTCCTCAATAGTCCTTATATTTTGTAAGTATTAAATTTGGTCGGATTCGCGATATAATCGCTTTTGACGTAATTCGGAACTAAGGGTATATTAAGTGTAATGTCAATTTAAAATTATTTTAAGGTTATGTACAAGTTTGTTGGGGTTATGTATAGGTTATGTATGATCACAACAAGCAAAAACAAATTTTACGTAAATTAATTAAACTCTGGTTTTATAATAAAATTGAATTAGTTGGACTCTCACAAATAAGATAATGGATAATCTATTTGTAATTAACAGGTATTTAGGTCCTAGAGCTAGTAAATATTTAGGTACAAACAGTTACACTCGGTAAAATCTTAAATATTCGCAATTTTTTACAGATATAGAGATATAAACGAAGATGTAGTTGTAGATATAGCAGAACAAGAAGCCAAGCATTTGGAGAAGTTAAAGAAACGAATTGCAGAACGTAAGTCAGCTTATGCTACGAAGAAAACATCTGATGTGATAACCCTCAAACCCCAAAAAGCTGTTGAAGAACCTAAAGAAGATCGTGTTGAACTTATAGAAGAAGTGGCTGGGACAGTTGAAGAGACTAAAACTGACAACAATATCAATACAATTCAAAAACAGGATAAGAAAAAAGCAAAACCTTCACATGAATTTAAGGTTTTAGGTGTTAATGACTTTGAAAAGAAGGCAAAGGTATTCTTTCATAAAAATTATATTTATAGTACTTCGCAAATGAGAAAAAAGTTGGAACAAGGGACAGTATAATAACAACAATCACATAATGTTTAATTTTTTGTTTCAGGTATCACGGGTTTTACCCTTTTGGCTATCACACCCGTTCAATATATCAACAAGTTTGAAATCCTCATCATGCATTGTAGAAGATCTGGATTGGTTACACAGTACACTGAAGGCAACATTAATCAGTGAAGGTGTCACTAAACTGTTTCCAGTTCAAGAAAAAGTCATACCTTTTATTATAGATGAACATAAATTAACTTACCCATTTTGGCCACATGATATTTGTGTTTCTGCTCCTACTGGTAGTGGGAAAACACTGGCATTTGTCTTGCCTATAGTTCAGGTACAATAAGTATTCTAGTAGTTGAAATTGTAATAATTGTAAACCCTTTCTTGTGCTCTTATACCAGATAATTTACTGTTTTCATCTTTTTGATTATTTTGTTTATTATTACAATTTATTTTCAGATACTAATGAGTGAAATTGGGTGCCACATAAGAGCTTTGGTTGTGTTACCAGTTCAGGAACTCGCAGCACAAGTGGCTAAAGTTTTCAAAACATATTGTATGAAGACAAGACTAAAGGTTGCCTTACTTGGAGGGTCCACACCAATGCAACAGGAACAGTTAAATATTGTTAGATACAGTAAGTGTTTATAGCTATATAGAAAGATGTTTATATATTTTTTAACCATCTTTATCTGTAAAATGTTTAATTTCAGCTGAAACATCTGGGTGGATTAGCGAAGTAGACATCATAGTATGCACAGCTGGACGTTTAGTAGAACATCTACAAAACACTGAAGGATTCTCCCTGAAACATTTGAAATTCTTAGTAATTGATGAAGCAGACCGAATTATGGATCACATACAAAATGATTGGCTTTATCATGTAGACAAGCATATCAAGTTGGAAAATGAACTAATGACTGGACGCCATTCAAATCTTACGTGGTCTAGCCTTGTAGAACAAAAGCCTCCACCACACAAATTGCTCTTCTCAGCAACTCTATCTCAGGACCCTGAAAAGTTAGAACAATGGGGATTGTTTCAGCCAAAATTGTTCTCTGCTGCAAAATCAAACAATTATGAGGATGAAGACCAAATCAGATTGTATGCCACGCCAGAGGAATTAACAGAAGAGTATGTTACATGTGATGCTGAGCACAAACCACTCCTCTTGTATCATTTCTTAGCTGAACAGAAATGGGACAAAGTGTTATGCTTCACAAATGCAGCAGAGGCAGCACATAGGTTAGCTGTACTCCTTAACACTTGGGGTAGTGGAAAATTCAAGGTAGCTGAACTATCCTCAGCGTTAGATAAATCTACAAGAGAAAGTGTGTTAAAAAAATTCACACAATCAGAAATAAATGTGTAAGTAACAATGTCATTTATATCTGTAGACAAATTAGGAGTCTTAATTATTTAAGTCCTTATATTTGTTTGTTTGCAGATTAATTGGGACAGATGCTTTAGCAAGAGGTATTGACATCTCAGACTGTAATTATGTCATATCTTATGATCCCCCAAGAAACATTAAAACATATATTCATAGAGTAGGGCGCACAGGCCGAGCAGGACGTATTGGTCACGCTGTTACTATACTGTTACAAAATCAAGTGAACCAATTCAGAGTATGTATTCCCAATATGATATGTTTGCTTTCATACTTGTGATTATCTTGCTGAAGTACTTGCTATTTGTGTATAGAAAATGTGTTTTATGTTCGCTTCCAACCTTACTGCAGCTCAAAATCTCTATTAATATTACAGGAAATAATACAGGCTGGTGGAAAAGCTGAGCTTCCACAAATAAAAATTGAAACTGATGTTCTTGATCGTCTAACAAGCAGCTACCAACAAGCAATGAGTGAAACTAAAAGACAAATTCATGCTGAGATTGATACAAAAGTGAAGAAATCTTTGGAAATCAAAAGAAGATTAAAATCAAAACCACAAAAGCGAAAGATCAATACATAATAATTTTATATTGAATTACTTAGCCACAACGAAAACAGTAATGTGCAAGACAATAAAATGTATCATAGTATCACACAAAGTTCTTATTCAAATTGTAATGTAACACCCATCAATACCCATCATAGCTATGCTTAAACTTAAAGCTCGTTCACAAAGATGGGGCGCGTAGAGGCCAAAACTGCGTAAAGCGAGCGCACGCGACGGGCCGACGTCGCGGCGCGTGTGTCAATTGTGAGGGTCCCCGTCGCGGAAACCGGATTACTACCTCCGCAGTGTCGCTAGCTCAACTTTAACGGAGTGCATCAATCGTTTCGACAGAGAACTTAATGTTCAATACGTAGCAAAAAGGGGGCGCAGGGCCCGGCTCCCCATGACGGACGCCCGCTTCACGCAGTTTCGGCCCTTAGTCGACGCATTGCACATCTTTTCGTTTTCCAAAGATGGTATAAAAACGGTACTATACAGGGTTATTTGTAAAACACTAACAACCTTGCAGGACTGTATTACTAACGTTATAAACAACAACTTTTGTTCTATGACTTTTTACAAAACAAAATCCATTTACTAAAAACGAACCTTCAAGATTTGGTTGTTCTATCTAACACATTTCAACTCTGTATTTTGCTATACCTACCTATGTCTGAATGACGCGACGCAAGCGCATCAAGCACCCCACCACCCGATCCCCGCCCCTCCGCTATTGTACTATCGCTTGCTTCGTATAGACTTCGTTATATTTAGAATGTTCATTAAAAATACTTTTATTATTGCATGATGAACTGAAATATGATATTTTTTTAAGTCGGAACAAAAATATTGTTGTTTATGATGTTAGTAACATAGTCCTGAGAGCTTACCAGTGTTTTACAAATAACCCTGTATACACTTTGCATCTTTTATGCATTTAGTTAGTGACGTTTAGAAAGTATCTTTCAATACACTTGCTCAGAAAGTGACTCTTATTGCACTACACTTAGTAGGTGTATAAAGGCACTTATTACCAAACTGTGACATTTTGATTACCATTACGCACTAGTGCTATAATGTAGTTAAAACCTTTTTGTTCAACCTTTGTTCGCAAAACAAATGAGTACGAAAAAATTTCACATAAGGTATTGCGTTCAATGGTATAAAATAGTGTCTTACTTACTTATTTCATGCAATTTTGACCATTTTAACTTGTACAAATAATAAAAATGTTTTTTTTTGTGGTCTGTGGCCACCATTTTAAGATGCGCGCGCTTTTTGGTTTGATTTATTCGAGTGAAATTCAGTGGCTGTATTAATTAAATAAAATTAAATGGTACTACAAAATCATTAAAAAATATTACATGCGTATTCCATTGTCACTACGAAAGACATTATAGTAAAAAATTTACACGCAAAAAACATAAACGTAAGACTAGGTAGTATGATCAAAACACCTTAGCCTTCCCCTAGGTATAAATAAAAAAATTACCTATGCGCGCGCATATGAAAACAGATTTTTACTTTACCGCCATGTCACAAGAGAAAATACTATTTTAGTTTTACTGTTATTCTCTTTCTTCACGAGAGTATTGAAAAATGTCGTATGATACACGTGAGTAATTAATAATTACCGTTCTCTGCTCTCCCACGGCCCGGGTCTAAATACCGCCTCGACTGTATTGACTAACATTACACACATCATAATGTAGGTAGAGTCTGTGCGGAAAGTAAACCGTCATGGGATTTGAGGGCGCTGCTGTAGATAAATATCGTTTTTGTTATGTAAGCAACATTGTGACGTCATTATAGTGCGACTGTTAAATCTTGATATTTTGAAACTATGTTAGACTACAGTCTGTCAAGAAAGTCATGAAAAGAATATTTTGGGAACTACTGTTTTTGCTAATACTGGCAACACTGAATAATTGTTAAGCTGAGTACCTGAACTGTCACGTCGTATCTCTGTGGTTGATTTTTTACAATATTTCGGTGTTATTTCGAGTTTTTTAAATCGTGTAAGCGTTAAGATACAAAAAATGAATCGAAATGTTTATAAGAGCGGTGCGAGACAAATTATATTTAAAGTTTTTCAAGGGTGTATGGCCGAAATTCAAGGTGGGAGTGCTGGGACGATCAAAGACGATGTTTATGGTCGAACAGTAAAGTTAACCGGTACGTAAATATATTCTAAAGTTTAACACACTAACGGAAATATAATGTTTTGACAATCTTCTGTTTTTAAGTAAAATTTATCTATCTTTAACATTGTTTATGTCTTGCTAAGGTTATGAAATTTACCTACGATTTATTATACTACCACTTAACGGTTTTGATATTTTGGTGTTTTTTATTTAGGTATGATAAATGTATTTGTATATTTAACATATCTTTATTGACTTCAGGTGTTACCGAAAGTACAGTTCGGCGCATTGTGGACTAAGGCATGAAGAATGGAGGTAAATTTTCAACGCTTGGAAAACACAGGAAAGGCCGACCTACGAAACAAACTACGAGTCAGATGTTGGCCGGTTTCATTTTGAAGAAGTTTCAGGCAACATTTCTGGAGTCGAATACCTCGACTCTGATTATTTGGATTCGGATTAATAAAGATTTATTTCATAAACTTTTTATTTTTGCAATGAGCTCATACCTATCGATACTCAGCGCCATGCTGACGGCAGTGCAGAGAGGCAAAACATCGTGATTTGCATTTTGTAGTAAGTACATAAATGCTAGTAGCTGAAAAGACGAAAACAAGGGTTGATCAAACCAGACATTCTTATGAATATAAAACCAGATATCCAGAAGAATGTCTGTTTTGATAAACTCTTTCGTGTAGGTACGTAGGATAAACATATAATTATCCTAATAAGCAAATAGAGAAGTCTGGTTTCGTCGCAATGTTTATAAAACAAAATTCAGACTGGTAGAGAATGCCTAAGGCATTAACTCCGCCTTTGTACTTTTGTGTTGGATAAAGTTTTAATAAATAAATGAGAACTACTATAACTATTATGTATCAGGTAAAATTAAAGGTCACTTGAATGAAAATTAGTTCTAATAAAAATGTTGTTCGCCACTACGACAGAGTAAGTACCTACTTTTATTTATAGGGAGCCACTACCAATGAAAGTCAAAACTCGTTTGCAAGCATGTATTAAATAGATAGACGAGTGTCAGATAGATCGGTAAAATAATGTACCTACACGGCAGTAAAAGGACCGTAAATCGGTAATTATTATTTTATAAATAAAAGTATCAATATCTTTTTGTCGAAGTTTATTGGGATACCATGTTAATGATGGTGGCGCCCTCCCTTCTTTTCATGACTTTCTTGACAGACTGTAGCTTCTTCCAGCGGGTTCACCCTATAATAAAAATTATCCTATTGGCTGAATTTGCTCACATATTGAAACTGCAAAATTATAGCTTATGTGCTATATTATTGCAATGTTTATGATTAAGTTCATCTGTCTAGTAGTTTTTGCGCGACACATCCATACATACGACTACCTCCATCCATCTTCACAAACTTTCGCATTTATAATATTAGTAGCCTATTTATTGAACTTGCTCACGTGATGAAACTTAGCAAAAATATAGGTTATATATATATTATTGCAACGTTTATCATTAAATTCATCCGTTTATAAGTTTTTGCGTAATGAGTAACAAACCGTTAATTGTGGCGACACCTGGGGAGGCCTATGTCGAACAGTGGACGTCTTTAGATTGTAATGATGATGAACATTTAAATGCAAACACGAACCGGTAAAAGAAAATAGCGTGAAGAAACTGCTGTACTGCCTATCTAGGTAGGTTCCACCAGCGACCACTTACCCAGTGCCAACGAAAATGGTTCTATCACTTTGACTGGGATCGGTCTATTATCACTGACTGGAATATTGTAGCTAACAGCAAGTTTATGTTTACCCTATTTAAATATAAAGGTAAAAATGGAACACACTACCACTTTCTCGTTGTCTTCCTCAGTACATTTTTCCCTTTTGCTAATCTATGAAAAATATGAACTTAATGACTATGAAAATAAAGTACACTTCAGAATTTGTAATGTTGCTTCGTAAAAAATCTATTTAGCCTGTAGGGACCATCTCGTATATAAGATCTTTGGGATCACTTGGTTGTCCGTCTGTTTATCTGTTAAGACCATTTAACGCTTGGAGGTATCGAGTTAAAATTAAAACCATACGCTCAAGTCTGCGGTCTTTTGAAGTAGTGAAAAAATCAGACTTCTGAGTTAACGAAAAAAAAACCGGCCAAGTGCGAGTCGGACTCGCCCATGAAGGGTTCCGTAGCAGCAAGTAACATAATATAAAAGCTCTTGTAATGTGTTGTAACTTTGATCGATGTTTTAATAATAGTGTATTTTTTTCGATTTATGACACATTAAAAAAAAACTACTTTCTAGATTTCGTTCAAACCAATTTTCGTTGGCAGTTTTTATAGTAATGTACATCCTATATTTTTTTTAGTTTTATCATTCTCTTATTTTAGAAGTTAGAGGGGGGACACACACATTTTACCACTTTGGAAGTGTCTCTCGCGCGAACTATTCAGTTTAGAAAAAAATTATATTAGAAACCTCAGTATCATTTTTGAAGACCTATCCATAAATACCCCACACGCATGGGTTTGATGAAAAAAATTTTTTTGAGTTTCAGTTCTAAGTATGGGGACCCCCAAAATTTATTGCTTTTTTTCTATTTTTGTATGAAAATCTTAATGCGGTATCACAGAATACATCTACTTACAAAGTTTCAACAGTATATCTCTTATAGTTTCGGAAAAAAGTGGCTGTGACATACGGACGGACAGACAGACAGACAGACAGATAGACAGACAGACATGACGAATCTATAAGGGTTCCGTTTTTTGCCATTTGGCTACGGAACCCTAAAAAAGATACGGCCGTTTATGTCGCAAAAAAACGTATATTTCTATAATCAAGGGAATCAAAGTTCATATGGTGAATCCCGTTGACCTTAACCTTTCAATCTTGGAAATTACAGACACAATTGAAAGACAATAGGTGCGCGAACGCCTGCGTTCGCTTGGGGTTTAATGAATTAAATCCTGAAATTTGGCATAAATCAAGGTCTCATAGAACAAGTACAGGGAAAAATCTGAAAATTGTAAATTTGTAGACACGCCACAAAAAAAAAATTGTTTGTAATTCGGAAGAATCTTCATAACTCAATTCGGGAATTGATTTCATAGGTAAATTTGTACAGAATCCTCAGTACGCGAGTCCGACTCGTAGTTGCCCTTTTTTATTTTAGTTACTGTATCCGTACTCAAGCCTGAAAAGAAATATTCTAAGTTAGTCGAAACGCATTATAAATTTAAAGTATCAATACTCTTTATACTAGCCATCGAAAATTTTGACCAAAACAAAATAAATAAATATCGTCATGTTTAAATGAATTTCCGTTTAATTTATATATATTTGGAGATAACAGGGACAGGAGTTTACCTAGGAAGTCTAAAAACATTAAAATAAAAGTGTTACATACCAAAAAAACAGCATACCAATGTTTCCCAAGTTCGTGACTTTGTTTTGATCAATAATGGTGTGATTTGCCATTTGTTATCTTTGGAAAAACTGTAATATATTAAATATTATTTCCCTTGCAGCTCAGTGAAATTTTTTATCACATTTCTGAAGATTTCAATTAAAAATCACAATAAAATAACATATACATAAACCGGTGTCAATATTATATGACGTTTGGCATTTGACGGATGGCTGGGTTGGGTTGCTACTTAAAATCTTTAATGTTGTTTTCACTTTACGCCACGACGGTTCTTTTATCGCACAGACAATACTATAGTTTTAGACACAGAATGTGTTTCCATCAGAATGTATTAACACGTTCTGTTTTTACAGTACTTGGTACTTTGGCAGCAAATGTGTCTAGTCCGCTTTTTCGTCAAGCTTCGCCATTGGACATAATTATTATACTACTAAAGGAGAGCTTTGCTGTGGTAGTCACAATCTATAAGAATATAAATGTATCCCAGGTCACGTTAATTAATAACGGCAATTTTTTTTTTTCACCATCCTAAAGGAAAGGTTTAAAAAGCAAAAATCTAGTTTTGTAAACATTTTAGTTACAAAAGCATATCAGTTTTACATCACAATAAATATTCAAAAGAAACCAATTTGCGAATAAATAATCTTGAAAAATCCCGCTAAAGTACCATTTTTAATTTATTTCTTGACCATAGATACAAAGTCTTTTAGTTCGAATAATATAGATTACCTACATGTTTTACATAGTCTAATTTGTTGGACCGTCGACCGTTAGAATGTGGATGTAGATGTGTTTGTAATATTTAGCAAAAATGTATCAAGTCAACATTCTCGGCAAAGTTCTCTGAGTAGGAAATTCTCAGCTCCATTTTACTAAGATTGCACCTGTTTCAATGATTCCACATATATTATATTATGTGTTCCGTTCGACGTCTGAAGTCCATTATGAGAGTACATCGTCTTTTTCCCACGTTTATTCGCTAGATTTCACAACTTCCGCTACCTAAATCGACCTCAGCGCCACCCGTGGCCGTTCCTGAAACTAACTAACAGCACAGAGCAAGCCACCATTCGTTCGACATTGTTGCGTCGTTCTTCGTACCGCGCGATTGTCGTTAGATTTTAATTTCAACTTACTTCCATTTTATTTAAAGTTTCTGTAAAATTTATTTATCTTTCGAGACTAAAGTAGAAAGTTCCAAAGATCATCTTTCGAAACCAAAGTGGAAAGTTACAAAGTATAATTTTTTTTTTTTTTCCGTTACCTACATAAAATTTTCCGTTATTTTCGTTTTTCAAAAAATGACCGATAATGATAAAATTACCGATTCGAGCGTTGATAATCCCGCGAGCGCGTTCAGCGGTCGCGAATCCGCTCCGTTACGAAAAAGGGTTAATGCGGGGCCGTCTAGCGGTTCAAGTTCAAGTTCGAGCGAAGAGGATACACTGCCTCCAAAAAGACGGCGCCGTGTAAGCGAATCATTGCAAGAAATGGAGCGAAGGTTTGAAGTGTTGTCGCAGCAGCTGGTGAGTCATGTTAATTCGATATTTTGTGCAAATTTCGCTACAATGCAGCCCAATACTTCTTCTTCAACGGCAGTACCAGTTAATATACCTTTAGGGGATCCGTTTTCATGTACATCAGTGGAATTGGACGATATTGCTGAACTGGATGTATCCATTAAGGAACCATCTGTATCTAAAGCTAATCCTGACCGAGTCACTAAGTTGGCTTCGATGCAAAGGTTTGACTCGCCAGATTGGAACTCAGTGCGTTACGTTGACGTCCAAAAGAAATATGTTGCCGTTCCAGCGTTTACTGAATTGAAAGTAAACGAGGAAATGAGGCGGTTCGAAGACCCTTCCGTACCGTTTCGATGGGGTTTGATGGAACGTAGTTTGGCCGCCTTATCAAACGCCCTTTTAGCTCAAAATGAGACGGTAAATGTAGGTTTGCGAAATTTAATTGAATGGTCGTCTAGACCAGATACACAGCTTTCGTCAACCGCGATTATCAGTAAACTTAAAGAGTTATTTGGTAATGAGTCGGAGTACAAAACTATTTCTCACGACATTTTGCAAATGATTTGCGGCAAACGTGCAGAGGTTTTGCAGCGACGGCGTAAAGCTCTACTTAAAGGACTGAAAGGAAAATATACTCGCGAAGACATTGAGAAAATTCCGCCTTCAATCGAATATGTGTTCAACCCCCAAATTTTATCGGCGTATATACAAAAAATAGGCGGAATCGATAAATTAGAAGCAGTGCCTTCGCATGGATTTAAATCTTCGGATCGTGCCAAATCACCGGTAGCTTCTACTTCCCATGAAAAACCCTTTCATTATCAACAAAATAAATCCAAGCAAGGAAAACACAGAAACAGACGCAATCCTGGCAATCAAAAGAAAAGAGGGGGGCGAAAGGATGAGGTTAACAGGAACAGTAACAAATGACTCGATGTTTATCGGGTTGTCTGAAACATTACATAAAAGTGTGGGCCCAATATGGGCCCCCCAAATCAGTTCTCAAATTAATTTCTGCGGCTCGCATTCCATTCATTCAGACACCTCCGCTTATTTTCCCAACGTTAGACGTTTTAAAAAAATTTCAAACTCCATGCTCTTCAGCGATGTCATTGGAAATTCAAACTATGATTCAAAGCCAAATTCTCGAGGTCGCACCCTTAACTCCATCCTTCATATCCCCGCTTTTCATCTTAACAAAAAACAGTGGAGAGAATCGGATTATTTTCAATCTAAAGGCACTAAACCGTTTTTTGCAACCAAAACAATTTCATCTCTTTCATCACCACCAAATGCCCAATTTCTTACAAGCGGGCGACTGGATGGTCAAGATCGATTTAACCCAAGCCTATTATCATTTGCGAATATCTCAAAAGCACCGCTGTTTTCTTCGCATAAGTTACGAAGGCCAGCTATTACAAATGACGTGCCTTCCATTTGGTCTGGCCGCTGCTCCAAAGATGTTTGCGTCAGTCACGAACTGGACTGCCGAAGTGTTACGCAGCAGAGGTATTCGCCTTGTCTTATATTTAGACGATTATTTGATAGTCCATCAGAGCAGGGAGACCTTAATAGCCCAGGTCCAGCAAGCAAGGGAATTCCTCATCTCCCTGGGTTGGAATATCAATATGGAAAAGTCTGTACTAATCCCGACAAGGTGTATAGAATTCCTGGGAATTGTCTGGAACACGCAATACAACTACAAGAGTTTGCCCCAAGACAAAGTTTCCAAAATCCGTCAGTGCCTGTTGTCTCACCTAGCAACCGGCAGTTGGACCCTCAAGCAGGCGCAACGCCTCTTGGGACGTCTCAACTTTGCAACCTTCGTCTCCCACCGCGGAAGGTTGCATTGCCGTACGTTACAGCGCCACAGCCATCGTCTTCAGAAAAGTCTACGCCAGGTGACTCGGTTCACAGAAGAGGTACGACGAGAACTAGGTTGGTGGTTAAAAAATGTCAGTCAGAAATCTTGCATTCACCCGAAGAGCTTACCAGTGAATTACCTGGTCACAGACGCCTCAGATATTCAGTGGGGGGCCATAGTGAACAGCAAAACACTAAGAGGCACTTGGAATCGCCATCAACTGAAGTGGCACTGCAACTTGAAGGAGATGTATGCAGTGATAGCGGCATTATCATCCGAGGCAAATTATCTAAAAAATTCAACGGTGATCTTACAAAGCAACAACAAAACCGTAGTGTCGTACATAAAAAACCAGGGCGGAACGAAGTCACAGAATCTCCTAAAGTTGACGAAACAGTTACTGGCACTAACGGACAGCCTCAAGGTTGTACTAGTCCCTCACCACCTTCCGGGACAATACAACACAGAAGCCGATCGCCTCTCTCGAAACCGGGCAGGCTCCGAGTGGCACCTACTGAGCGAGGCGACAGACAAAATATTCAAAGTGTGGGGAAGACCAATCATAGACTTGTTCGCCTCACAAGTCGCTCACGTCGTGTGCAACTATGTTTCTCTAGACTTGTCAGACTCGAACGCTTGCTTTCACGACGCTTTCAGCAGATGTTGGAATTACGACCTGGCATGGATATTTCCTCCGCCAGCCCTGCTCCCGCGAGTGTTACGCCACCTCAACTCGTCGAAAGGAAAATACATAATAGTAGCACCCAGGTGGAAGAAACCCTTTTGGCGTCCAGATTTGAAGAACCGCGCCATAACTCGTCCTATGAAAATCAGGAATCTGGAAACATCATTGGTGGACACAAAGACTGGCCGACACCCAGCTCAAATTCACAACCTACAGCTGGAAGCCTGGCTCATTTCGGCTGGGACTCTCTGACTCGAAACTGGTCTAGTGAAGAAAAGCAACTTTTGTCTACGTGCTGGAGAGCTTCAACAATCAAGACTTATACGCCCATATGGAACAAATGGGTAAGATGGTGCAACCAAAATAACCTAAATTATCGCCGTCCAGCCCCCTCGGACGTAGCCCGATACATAGCAAAACTTTTTCTGGAGGATCGATTAGCTTACCGTACTATTCTTGTTCACAAATCGGTTATAGCATCGGTTTGTGAAACTCTCCTCCGATATTAAGATTTCCTCAAATCATTTAGTGAAACATATTTTAAAAGCCGTATCTTTAGCTAGAGCAATTCCACCAAAATTAGCAATATGGGATGCAAGAATAGTGATAAAATTTTTAAAAACTACTGACGTTAATTTGCAAAGCTTATATGATGTTTCTAGGCGTACTGCCACTATATTGTTGCTGGCGTCAGGGCGTAGAGTTCACGATCTGACTCTCTTACATTGTGATTCAGAACATTTTAAGGACAATGGGAATTCGATAACCTTGCATCCGGTATTTGGCTCAAAAACCGATTCAGTGTCATACCAACAATCGAGTTGGACGTTGCTAGCTTCACCAGATCAAAATACAAATGCCTTATTTTGGTTACGAAAATTAGTAGATATTTCAAAAAATGTTAGAGGGTCCCTGACAAATTTATTTATCACTACAAGGGAGCCTCGTAAACCAGCCAGCTCTGTAATTATCGGTGGATGGATAAAACGTATTCTTTCCGAAGCAGGTATAGATGCTTCTCCGGGTAGTTGTAGGTCAGCAGTTTCATCTCTAAACTATTTAGAAAAGTACCCAATCAATGATATTCTAAGTAAAGCTAACTGGCGCCATGAACATACTTTTAGAAAATATTATTTTAGAGAGGTAATAAACCCCAGCCTCGATAATAGATCTCAACCAGATAAATCACTTTCTCAATTCTTTACTGTTACAGATTCATAAACCTTTATTATGATTTATGAGTGGTAAACTTATGTTAATTAATCAATGATCAACATTGTTTGCACTAATTGTAAATTGATTGCCTTGTGAATTTTGTGAATTGGTTTTTTATTATCGTACTTTCTTATATGATTATTAAAACAATTAATCACATTGTTGCGTTTTACTAAGCAAGCCACCAGGAGATAACAAACAGATCTCTCATACAGTCTGTCAAGAAAGTCATGAAAAGAATGTTTTGGGAACTACTGTTTTTGCTAATACTGGCAACACTGAATAATTGTTAAGTTGAGTACCTGAACTGTCACGTCTATAGTTGCAAAACTTCTGAAATATTCGGAATAATTCCGGAATACTTCTAGGAAAGTTTCTTTAAATCGGAATTATTCAAAATGAATTTAATTAAGATTTTTTTTTTTTTTTGGCTGAAAAATTGTATTTTGCATCGATCGTCGATCGCCGCCGCCGCTGCTGCAGCGCTGGCCACAGAGTACTTTGTACACTGGCGCTGCGACGCGCGCGCGGGCCCGACTGCCACGCAGCCACGAGTCATGCGTGCAGGCGATGGCGGTGCGGGGTGCGGTAAGAGGGGATATGCTCCCGGAGAAGTTTTCCCCCCCCGCGAGAAAGATTCGTACCCCGCAATCGAATGTTTCCGAATGTTTCCGAATATTTCGCCCGAATATTTCGCCGGATTGCCGGAATAATTCAATCGGAATAAACGTGTTTGTAAGTTAATAATTGTTCAGTGGCACATACGTAAGTAAAATTTAAATGTTTATTTTAATATAAATGGGATTGATTAATGTTAGCCTGCGATTAACAGGATTTTTATTCTTTTGTTTTTAGGTAGGTACCTATTTATTTCGAAATCGAATGCTATTTTTATAAATGTCAGTTGTGAATTAAAAAACCAGGTCTAGCATTATTTGATTTGTTTTTTGAAAAAGGGTTAGAGTCTGTCTAATAAGTTAAACGACTTGGGTAATTATTAGGATATAGTGAAATCTGATGTAGTCAACACGGATTCAATAATCAAGGTTGATTAAGAGATAGAGATCATTGTTTAATAACAGAAGAACCCAATGATAGAAGAACCTTATAAAAAGTACTGAATGTTTGTATTTTTTAAATTATTAAATATTATACAAAATTCCCAAGTCGGTTGAGAGAGATCTCTGATTCGCGAGTCGCATAGCCCACCAAGTCAATAAAAACATTACGCCTAAATAGCCCAGTAAATAAATATATTGAATTTGTTGCTTGTGTTTGTTGTTGTTTGTTCTATGTTTGTTTTGTTTGTGTGTTTGAACGAAAAATATTAATATTATATTGTAAAAAGGGTGGGGCGCTTTGTGCCATATGTTTCGTAAGAGTCGAATCGAGCACCCCACGCTTTTCCTAAAGTCAATGACCATGACCCCTAAGTAGGTATTTGACCTAAAATGTTATCGAAAAAAAATTGATCTGTGTTATTTAGAGAAGTAGCGCTCGCCGGCGCGGTCAAAGCAGCCCTTTGGTGTCCCGGGTGTTTCCCAACATTTTTGCATTTGACCTTGAGTTCAAGGTGATTGACTTTGGTGTCAAGGCCATGCTCTATGGTGTCCCAGGTGTTTTCCAACTTTTTATACATTTGACCTTGGGGTCAAAGTCATTGACCTTGAGGTCAAGGTCTGGCCCTTGGGGTCAAAGTCATTGCCTTTGGGTGTCACAGGTGATTCCCAACATTTTAATGAAGTAAAGGTTTAAGTAAAGGTCATTGCCCTTGAGATCAAGGTCATAGAATAAAGGATCATTGTGTTGTCATCAGTCTTTGATGGGTGTGCAAAGTTTTAAAAAAATCTGATCGCCCTAAGCTGGTCAAAATCGAGCTCAAAGGCGTTGATTACCAACAAATATATAGGTGAAGCTAATAAACGCGTGTTAAAAAAGGAGGTTATGAGTTTGAACCGTATGTATGTATGTTTGTCCGCGATCATCTCGCATTTGGCTGAACCGAATTTGATGCAGTTTTCAGAACAGTATTATTAGTCACTATATGTATATACGTGACATAAAAAAATGTTGAAACAAAAATGTTTAAGTAAAAAGATAGAACTGACTTCAATGAAGCCGGAGCACTTCAAACCACCACCAAGCGAAGACTTTATTGAAGAGGTGCACTCACAACTATAAACTTAATAAATTCCTACCGCTCACAATACAACTAAAGATAATATTTTACAACTTCCAAGCGCGAAATAGGTAGTAAGGTCGATTTTCTTGGTTTTTTTTTGACAGTTGAAATATTCCGAAAGTTTCGGAATATTTCGGAATACTTCCGAAGTATTCGACGGGAATGATTCGGAATTTTTCCCGCCAGCATCTATAGTCACGTCGTATCTGTGTGGTTGATTTTTTACAATATTTCGGTGCTATTTCGAGTTCTTTAAATCGTGTAAGCGTTAAGATACAAAAAATGAATCGAAATGTTTATAAGAGCGGTGCGACACAAATTATATTTAAAGTTTTTCAAGGGTGTATGGCCGAAATTCAAGGCGGGAGTGCTGGGACGAACAAAGACGATGTTTATGGTCGAACAGCAAAGTTAACCGGTACGTAAATATATTCTAAAGTTTAACACACTAACGGAAATATAATGTTTTGACAATCTTCTGTTTTTAAGTACAATTTATCTATCTTTAACATTGTTTATGTCTTGCTAAGGTTATGAAATTTACCTACGATTTATTATACTACCACTTAACGGTTTTGATATTTTGGTGTTTTTTATTTAGGTATGCTATATGTATTTGTATATTTAACATATCTTTATTGACTTCAGGTGTTACCGAAAGTACAGTTCGGCGCATTGTGGACTAAGGTATGAAAAATGGAGGTAAATTTTCAACGCTTGGAAAACACAGGAAAGGCCGACCTACGAAACAAACTACGAGTCAGATGTTGGCCGGTTTCATTTTGAAGAAGTTTCAGGCAACATTTCTGGAGTCGAATACCTCGACTCTGATTATTTGGATTCGGATTAATAAAGATTTATTTCATAAACTTTTTATTTTTGCAATGAGCTCATATCTATCGATACTCAGCGCCATGCTGACGGCAGTGCAGAGAGGCAAAACATCGTGATTTGCACTTTGTAGTAAGTACATAAATGCTAGTAGCTGAAAGGACGAAAACAAGGGTTGATCAAACCAGACATTCTTATGAATATAAAACCAGATATCCAGAAGAATGTCTGTTTTGATAAATTCTTGCGTGTAGGTACGTAGGATAAACATATAATTATCCTAATAAGCAAATAGAGAAGTCTGGTTTCGTCGCAATGTTTATAAAACAAAATTCAGACTGGTAGAGAATGTCTAATGCATTAACTCCGCCTTTGTACTTTTGTGTTGAATAAAGTTTTAATAAATAAATGAGAACTACTATAACTATTATGTATCAGGTAAAATTAAACGTCACTTGAATGAAAATTAGTTCTAATAAAAATGTTGTTCGCCACTACGACAGAGTAAGTACTTTTATTTATAGGGAGCCACTACCAATGAAAGTCAAAACTCGTTTGCAAGCATGTATTAAATAGATAGACGAGTGTCAGATAGATAGGTAAAATGATGTACCTACACGGCAGTAAAGGGACCGTAAATCGGTAATTATTATTTTATAAATAAAAGTATCAATATCTTTTAGTCGAAGTTTATTGGGATACCATGTTAATGATGGTGGCGCCCTCCCTTCTTTTCATGACTTTCTTGACAGACTGTAATGGACTTCAGACGTCGAACGGAACACATAATATAAAAATTTTACCTTAAAATAAAATTTGTATTATGTTTCCTGAGACGTCTGAAGTCCAAATAATTTCTTCCTGGTGTATACCAATCATCATCATTACCATTATGAGCCGAACAATGTCGAACGAATGGTGGCTTGCTCTGTGCTGTTAGTTAGTTTCAGGAACGGCCACGGGTGGCGCTGAGGTCGATTTAGGTAGCGGAAGTTGTGAAATCTAGCGAATAAACGTGGGAAAAAGACGATGTACTCTCATAATGGACTTCAGACGTCTCAGGAAACATAATACAAATTTTATTTTAAGGTAAAATTTTTATATTGTCCAGTTGCGCAGAGACTTGAGATACAAAACTACACACATCACAATATCTCTTAGAAATCACTTTGCCAAATTCAACAAAAACAAATTAATTATTCATACGAAGACATGGCTTGAATGACTTAGTATCCAAAATAAAAATATAGACATATAAAAAAAATTCTTTTTCATTTGTGACGTTTATTTCTACAAGTGTTACCAAAATAGGCAATTTTTTTACCCTTTCAGCTTTAGATGGGTGAATTAAACACATTTTTCATTCAATTTTGGTGGCGAAACTTCTTTGGTTTTCGTGAAAATTAGAGACCCAAAAACCTGATTCTCGCGAAAACCTGTTTCGGGGACCACCGTACACAATACACGCGCGGGCTCTCACTGACTCAGCGTGTTGGCCTTTATGTTTGAGCGAATTTAAGCTAGGTATTTGGTGTGAATTTTTCAAGAACTCGTGGCAACACTGTTTTTGACGTAAATCTACGTTGAGTACGAAATTATAAAAAGTTCAACTTCAAATCAAATCAACAACGAATTTGATTCTTCTATTCTAATAAATTTTCAATTCTTTGTTTCAACATAATCGGTGCAGTTTAAACAACCATGACAATAACACTGTCTCAATTGAAAAAGTATGATACTTGTAATATTTCTAACATTGAAGCTAAACTGTTTTATCCTAGATTAATAGTTTTTGAAAATAAGTTGTGTGTAAAAGTAGTGAATTTACTGGGAAACGATGGAGAAACTCAAGAGTCAAGTGGAAATCATATATTTGATGAAGAAATTGTGGACAAAATATTGCACGATCACTTTGTGTGGCTTGTCTTTAGGTCTGGTGATATTGTTGCAATAGACGTGGTGAAAGGCGTACAAATCAAAGTTACGAATGATACCAATACTTGCTTGAAAATTTGCCAAATTGGAAGGATTGAAAACCGCTTACATTTCATTAGTGAGAGTGGAGATACCTTTGTAATACCATTTAACACGTCAGAGCTGGTAAAACAATTGGGTGACAGTACAAAAGAACTTTCTGTTCCTTTTAAGAAGGCCCATGTATCCCATTCAAGAATAAAAACAAACTGTGATTCAATAAGTGGTTTAAATATTTCAATTGAAGAAGGCTCTGTGATGGTAAGATGTCCACTGACTGGCATCATGGAAGTAATTTCCACTCAAACAAAATTAAATGATGTTGTCGCATGGCGAGACCAAGCAATTTTTGCAAATAAAAGTAATATGTGGATTGTTGATATGAAAGAATCTCAAGTTATTTATGAATTTGAGAAAACCGATGAAAATTATTACCCTGTGCTGGCTCACAATGACTTGTTTTACTATCTTTTATGGAGCAAGGAGGAGGTAAGCTATTTTATGTATTAGCTAACACTTTCCAGCAGCTGTATTATCCTCTTTTGAGCAATCTCAAACCAGCCCTAACATTAAGAAGATCTTATCACTCTCTTGGCTGATCTGCCCCCCTTAGTAAAAAAGACGCATCTAACATTTTTTCCAGATTTGATTTGAGTTTCATATTATTATTAAACCAAGTTAAAGCTCATTATATTCGGCTTTATTTTCGACTTTTAATATGTATTAAATTTACTCAAAGACATCAAACGATTTCCCCGTTTCATTCATTAAAACATTTTTTTCTCCGTTTTTACTTTTTGTTAGATACGTCTTTTTAACTATCAGGGGCAGGTAGCGCTGTGAGCACCATCCATTCTCTGAGGTACATGTTGGATCTGGTATTTCTGTTAGAAACATTTTAAAAGTGCCATATTTGATTAGAAATAGGTACTTACAAATAATGGGCCCCAATTCCTTATTTGAACTAATATTTCTAAATAATTTGTTTATTAATTAGTTGGTTCTGATTACAGGTGCAGATACATTGTGCTGGATTTGCCCAAACTTTGAAACATAGTGGGGCCACTGACCATTCTGACACTTTTAATCAGACTCTTACATCTCAAGACACCCTGAAAGTGCAACTCAAGACTTTGATCGACTCCATCACAGCTGCTACTAAACCAGGCAGTGTTCTAACACAGTTACAACCACTATTTGAGGTTATCGATGATTTTATATTTCTTATTCAAATGACACAGCAACTATGCCAGCAAGATATCACATACAAATCATTGTTATACCCTCTCCAAAAGAGAATATTTGTAACAAATGATAATGATCTAATAAATGTTGTAAGTGACTTATCAATCAAAATAGATTTGATTGAATACATACATTTCACAGGTAATAACTCTTATGAGAATGTCAATCTCTTTGACCAAAACTTCAAAGAACTTTGTATTACATTTACATCTAAACATGATTTTGATATTGCATCTATTTGTTGGTTGAAATATTCTCAGTTGAAGTTGTTGGTAACTTCTGATGATGTGATAAATATTCTAAATTCTATACACAATAGTACCAAATTAGCTTCTATTATTATTTGGTTAAAGAACTTTATTCCATCACTGCTAGAACAAAATCCATTCTTTATTGACCTATTTGTCCGATGGGCCAGTGAAAGGGTATTCATGTTAGAACAGTCTGCGTTTTGGCCAAAGATTGGTTTGAAATTTGTTGAAGAAATAATAATCATCTTGGAATCATCATTAAAATCAATTACTTTAAGACCTATATCAATGGATGACCTTGACATTCTTAAAACAAGAATTACATACATAATGGAGTTGAAAGATAAATATAGAATCAATATGTTACTGAATGAGTTGAGCTCACAGAGTCCAAATGAAGTAGCGTTAATAATGTTACGCCGCTGTTATACTGAAGATCTGAAACCATTTTTACAAAATTATTTGCCATCATATGCTATGCAGCATTTATTTGATTTGGATGATATTCTAAGTTCATACATTGAGAGTGAAGCTGCAAGCAGTGGCGGTGGAATTGATGGTACACGCCTACAGATTTTACTGCAATCTTTCCATTCATACAACAATAAACTTGAATGTTTACTACAAGTTTTAAAAGTTTTGGATGTTCCATGGAACTCAACTGTACTGGAATTAGCAGTAACAACTGTTGCTATCGCTACCAAAACCTTTACAGTATCAGATTCGGAAAGACTACTTTCACAAGAAGTACAAAAAGAAATAAATTACGCAAATGTTAAAGTGGTGCTAAAGAAGTATAATTTCCCAATGACATGTACTGATTACATGTTAGTAATACACAAAATTGTGAGTGCTCCAGTAATAGAGTTGGATGATTTGAAAGCAATAACAGGTGTTATGCCTGTTTATTCCAACTACGGCAATGCTTTGTACATTGAAAGATGTCTTCAAGATTGTGAAACTAGAACAGCATTAAATTACTTCAACAACTTATCATCAAAAGAAAAAAAGTTGTTACTGAAAGCTGTAATGGCTAAGTATGATCAAATAGTTAGTGGCACAACAAATAATTTGACTATTGAAAGGAACTATATAGATTTCATAAAGGGTACACATCTCATAAATGAAATTGAAATAAAAAATGTAGAAACATTGTATAATTTTAAAAATTCTTACAGTTTGATACTGAATATGAACGATATTTATAATGAAAGAGCTTGTGAAGCTGCAGTTAACTCTTGGATAAGTCAAGATGGAGCAACTGCCAGCTCTGGTCGCGGTGGAAGTGTTATTCAACTAACACATGCTTGTCAATCCCAGCACTCGATACTTATGGCCTTGTTACGAAGCACTTCTACTTGCCATCAAGTAAGGAAACTTGTTGAATATCTCTTGAGAGTATTTTCAACAAGAGATGTATCAGTTGAAGATTTTATTGCAGTTTTATCTCAGTTTGAATATGGAGAGAACTGTGAATTGTTGTTGCATTCTTACAATGTTCTAATTGAGCTAGCTGTTAATTGTAATGAAGAATATCTTCACAATGTAATAAAAGAATTGTCCTTGTTGAACAATCTTATAAACGCCAGTATTATCGTGAAGAACTTATCAATAGCATGGAAATTCCATTATATATTTTTACCCATTTCATCAAGTACTGCAATTAACGAAATAATTCACTTCAATAAAACAATACAATTTCCGGATAGTATTGATACAGAATTTTCTAATATTCACAACAAATGCGATTTTACCTCTCTATGGCTGGTTTCTAACAGCTTGAGTATTGCTTCCAAGCCAACATGGCAAGATGCCATGTCTGAGATAGCAAAGAGGCTTCTTGCTAAAGTTGTTGCATACCAAGAACTTGATGAAGTATTAACGACGAGTTTATTACTAGTTCTGAAAACTTATGAGGAAGAAAATTGTGTTCTTGAAGTGCTAAGAGGTCAGAATGAATTTTTACCACCTAACATTATTGGGTATCTATCATTATCTCCTATCCGTCGCACATTCGTATTAGACAATGACTCAATATGTAAAGAAATAGGGAATTCTGTGTCATACCCCCCTCAATACATCCTCAAGTCTAAATTCAACATTAATTTATCTGATGTTGCTTTACCTGATAATAGTGAAGAAACTTGGGATGTTAAAGTTATACTATTCTATGTTCTACTGCAATTTCCTGATACCAGTTTTGACCGACTGGTTGAATTGTGTCGGGCGTTAAACGTATCAACTAACGATGGCCTATCGCTTCAATTAACAGCTTTACTGTCGACTTGGGAATTAAAATATAAAATATTTACAAACGACTTGGGCCACCGACAAATATTCATAGAGAATGACGAAAAATATTTAAACAAATGTTTCATCGTTTGGGATAGTATAGAAAACAGAGAATTTATTAAAGATATACTCAATGATTTTTGGAAAAATGGTGAGGTTACTCTGCATGGCCGTGCAGTATCCATAAATCCATATTACTATGAAGTGTTTCTATGTATTTACCGCCTGATATTTGGCACGGCCGTTGAAGTAAAGAACACAAAGGAATACTTTTTACTACATTTCCTAAAAGAATACAAACGTAAAAGTACTCCAAAACAGTACGAATACGAACTCTTCTCTGTGAAAGGAATGTTTCCTGAAATTGGTCATTTCAGGTTACCATTTCATCTCTTCATGCGAGATGATATGTGGGCTAACTTAAAATCGGAAATAACGTTAGAAACATATGAACGTTGGATACCCGCAGTTGCATTGCTTGCTCTTGACTCAGATTCACAAACGGCAAAAGACATGATTTGTAGTAACGCCGTGAAGCAAACCATGACATCACGAAAACGTAATGATGATGTAGATTCAGAAACTAAAAGTGAACCTTGGCGTTTAACAAGCCAAGAAGAACCTTTACTACGCGCAGCACATCGATGTGTAAGACATATTGCTAACATGGAATGGGCAGGAGCGTGCCTCTTTTACGTTCTTCAAGGATGTGCACGAGGCGCAGATCAGGTTGCTGCTGCTCATCTATCCTACCAATTTTCGCAGCGTTGGGCTGCCTTGCAACCTGGAAATCGTGCTGTTCGACAAATGGAACGCCTACATGCAACTTTATCTACACGACATGCGTTATACAAAATAGACTGGGCGTGCGAAGAACTCGTTCGGCTTTCCACCGAGCCAGCTCAACTCATTCGTAATTTATACTTACATCCAGATTTTGTTTCAAAAATGAGTCGTCATGATGTAAATCGAGCTGTAAATGAAATTGCAGACAAAAATTGCATTAATGTTAGTTCCATTAGAATTCAAATACTAGAAAATATACTCGATAAAACTAACGGTGAACACAAAACTGTCACAGTGTTAAACATAAAAGAATTAATGACTGCAAAATATATACTGAAAGCAACATGCCCTAAAATGGGAGCTATATACTTATCTCGTATTGCATTTGATGATGAAAGTGATAACAACAAGTCTAAAAAATTAAGAGCTCTTCAATGTCTAATGAGTTTAGTTGACTCTGACACTGCCATCAAGGTAGCTAATCGCGAAAGAGATGCGCTATGGATGTCGCTGTTGGAATTGTTGAGCATAGTAAGTTTGGAGAGCATTGATATGCCGTGGGTGGCTGCTACGTTTGCGCATGACAAACTTCGGGGTCTGGAACAGTTGCTACAAGCTACTGAAGGAAACGCAGATGGATTAAGAACAGCCGCTGAACTTGCACGTAAATTTGGTTCTTCACAAATTATACGCAACCTTATTCCTCTTCTACTGCGTGCAGGTCTATATGAAGAAATGATTCCATTATTACTGAAGCTAACATCTCAACTAGACAGCGTAATATGTACAGCCTGGCGTGCCGTAATTTTGTCTCCGTTCCAACGCGCTGACTACCCAATAACAGAGCGTCAAAGAACGAAATGTTTAAATGCTATAAATTTATTACCCATCTGTCCAATTATTAAAGATGAAGACTTGGTAGAAATATGGAAAAACTGTGTAAGGTGTAAAGTATTTGGATTAGGTTGTTTGCTTTTACCATACATGACTTCTCAAACTAGGCAATCACTATCTGAACTACAAAAAATTGATAGGAGAAATTTGATTGCTAGTTTGAAGAATTTGCATGCTGATACTTACTTGGTATCTGGTGCAATGCATGTTATTGAAAGAATGGCATCAAGAACTTACAGATAATATGTTTATGAACTAATGGTACACAATCGATCAGGATTTATATCCTGGTAGATTGTTAGATCCATGGTTATCATCTCTGTGACAAGTGGACAATTCAAATTTGTTATTTACTTACTGTTAACTATAGTTTATCTCATATTTATTCCTATTTAGACAATAAGTTATATATGATATTGCATTTTGTGATTCTGGTTGAAGAAATTGTTCAATGGATATAATAAATTGGGCTAGTGTCCAATAAATATTTTAATAGCATAGATTTTTGTATATTTGCATGTATTTAATTAAATCATCAGATTATTAAAAAAAATACACAAATATTTAATACTATTGCATTTCTTGTTTTTATTTTTGGATACTACTATACCTTGATAACACTTAGCTTAACATTAAGCAAATTTTAATAATAATAATACATAGTTAAATGATGTACTTTTAATTTATTTACACACAGATTTTTGTCTATAATAAGGATTAGAAGTAAATGCTATTGACTTTATATATGACACAGCTGGAGTAACCATCTCAAACAGAGAAGCATATAATCCATGTCTTAGAGCCAGCTGCAGGGGAGTTTCTTTTGCACTATTTATTTTATGTGCAATGTCTACAGCATCTTCTCTCAAAAATAAAATTAATAACATGGACTTACAATTACTAACTTTTGCTGCTAAATGCACTGGGGTTTGACCTGAAACAATTAACAGAGACTTAATACTAGATATAATAGACTTTAATTTGGACTGATCCTGGAGATGCTGAATAGTGTAAATAACAGAAATAGCTGAAATAGTGAGCACCGATTTTTACAGGACATCCTACTGTATTTTATTCAAGGGCTTCCAGCAGTGAAGACAAAAATAACCTCAAGAGATAGTTTGGGATCCAATAACAAATAAACAAACTTCTACTCCAATATAGATACATATACTTATCACCATATGATAGCAAAGTTTGCTAATTAATGAAAAAATTAACCTTTCAATCGTGGAAATTACAGACACAATAGAAAGACAATAGGTGCGCAAACGCCGGCGTTCGCTTGGGGTTTAATGAATTAAAACTTTTCAGAAAAACTGCCATACTTTGTAATGAGGATAAGATTAATTGTATTGGAAACTACCTACTGAGAGTTTGTGTAAACTTCAATTGATAGTTTCAAATACAAAACAATCAATCTTTGAGGAGCCTTCCTACAAGATTGGTTACAATCTTATAGAATTTTCAGTTAAATGTTGGCATAACTTTAGTATTTAACAATGAAGTTATGAGAGGAAAGTCTTGTATAGTACATAATTATGATTTACTTTAATGAAAATTAACTGTCATGGTCTTCAATAGATATGACCGACATGCCACATCTATAAATTTGATGGAATATTCAATACACTTAAGTTATGAAGGTGGTCAAAAGGTTAACCTTTCAATCGTGGAAATTAGAGACACAATAGAAAGACAATAGGTGCGCGAACGCCGGCGTTCGCTTGGGGTTTAACCTTTCAATCGTGGAAATTACAGACACAATAGAAAGACAATAGGTGCGCGAACGCCGGCGTTCGCTTGGGGTTTAATAAATTAATGGGAACCATAAGATTATTAGTTTCCATAACTATTCGATGAAAAATGCCTTACTTACCTCCTTCGGAAAGAGCCCCCGGATCAGCACCAGCAGCTAACAGTCTTGCAGCTGCCATATAGTTGTTCCAGTTAGAAGCAGAATGCAAAGCTGTCCAGCCAAGCTGTGTTTTAGTATTGACATTGGCTCCGATACTCAACAAGTATGATATAACTTCAGTATGATTACTGTATGCTGCTCGGTGAAGTGGCGTGTACCCATCGGCATCTTGTGCATGAACAAGACCAGGTTGCTTCTTTAGCAGCTCTCTCAGTATGCACATCTTGCCATGTTCTGCTGCCCACAACACGTAGTCAATGGGATTAGCTGCAAACATAGAAAGCATATATTTTAAATGGCTTTAAAATATCTTGGTAAAACTGTACAATACTGGACGCGGAAATCTTTCCTATTATCTAGCAAGCATACAAGTATAAGTTAAATACCTTTGGGATCCTTTACTTCTTCGACATCTTGATCAGCATCGTCCCATCCTGACACAAACATTCCCGACGTTTCAGGGTTCCTTTTACATTGCTTTATTTCATTATGTACTTCTGCAAAGCTTTTCACTTCCTTATTGTCGTCCTCAGAATCCGACATTGTATTTCTCTATTTATTTTGAATACTCTAACAGGGATTCCAAAAATCAATCGCAGTAATCAATCACTCGGAAATTGTCATTGTCATTTTGTCAATTATGTAGTGTTGAGATTTTATCCGATTAAATACTCAAAATGAATAAATACTCAATAAATACTCGTTTTTATTGGATAAATACTCGATTAAAAAACGAGTATATTTTGAGTATTTATTCATTTTGAGTATTTAATCGGATAAAATACCAACACTACAATTATGACATTAGCGATGCGCGATCCGAGTTATTTTTAACCGAGTTACCCGAGACAAACATCAAATGAGTCAACTCTAGTTGCTTTTCTTTGAACTCGAGTCGACTCAGTCAGTAACTCGTAGTGGTGGGTAGTCGACGAAACGAGACTGGTTTACCGTTCACGTTGAACTAGTTCATAAAACAGTTTAATTTTCGACTAGTTTACATTGTAGACTCAATAGCGTTTCTTAATCACTCGTTCAGTCGAGTCGTTGAGTCGTCATAATCAGTTGTTCCGTTTCGTCGTATGTCGTCGACTAGAATGCGAAACCAAGTTGATGCATACAATGTCGTTCATGCGTAAACAGGTTTATTCGTTAACTATAAACCAGTCGAACAGTTGACGGCAAGAAAACAGTCTAAAAAAACAGTTCGTTCATTCAACGCCCACGCCTAGTAACTCGGCTGTGGTTCAGCAGACAGTTGAATAAAAGCCAGATAAAGCAGCAGCGTGTAGGTTGCGACGCTCCACGGCAACGCGTGTCACCACACCAAACTACTTAGGGAAATTAGATTATTATAAAATAATCATAACCTTGTGTTTATTTTGAAAGTAAGTCCAATCTAAAACGATCCTTCTGTTTATGAATTTAGTGTGGTGTAATCACTTCGCTAACAACTTTGCATCCCAATTGTCCCTAAATTGGTTTTCTAAAAATTGGATAGTGTAATAATAAGCCTTTTACGAATCAAAAAGGTTACTTATAGTTCCATCCAACTTCAATGAGTTGATGTGACTATTGTGACTAAAGTAAATGCCTTTGATCAACACTTATTAAAAGGCCTATTAAACCACTAGATATCCAGACAGTCTTAGTTGATGTCGCATAGTGTAATAAGGGTCTGAATATCGTGTTCGTTAATAGAGCTTAATAACGCGTAGTGTAATCGAGATGACTCGGTGGACTTAGTTGATTCTGCCAACCGAGTCAAGTTGTAACTTGACTCGGTTGGCAGAATCAACTAAGTCGAATCATCCGCCATTCCAACTCGACTTGTTTAAAATGTGAGTTGGCCCATTTTGATCTTTGGTTCAATAAAAGAGATGAAACTCTATTTAAGAAACATGTTTACTAATTCTATGCTCAGGTTTTGCCTTCAAGTAAAGTCGGTCCCTCACATTATGTTTAATTTGTAGGTACGCAATATTCTTAGAAAAATCACATTCGTTCCATGCTGTGTCTGTGTAGCATGTGCTGGGGGACTGCTGGGAAAGGCTATTTAAACACATTAGGTGTGCCTTTTAGATTCCGCACAAACTTACCTACTTATACAAATAGGTAGTTCAATTCTCAGTCTCGATCGATGATTTTTCCGAATCGCAATTAAATTTTTCTTTTCGAGTCGGGCATCGACATAATTATGCGTTTCTTTATGTTAGTTTTTTCACAACTTTACAAGTAAGAGACCGCAAACCTGAGTACCTATATGGTTTTAATATCAATTCGATACCATAACGTGTTCTAGAGATAAAGGGTCTTGTTGTCTTGTTTTGACTGATAGACTGACGGACAACACAGTGATCCGTGATCCTACAACAGTTCCGCTTTTTTTTCTTTTGAGGTACGAAACCTAAAAACTAGACTTGTGTGCATAGATAGGACCACGTGCTTTTAGGGTTCAGTAGAAGTTATAATTTGAATACGTTTATTATATCCTATATATTTGGTTTTCGGCTCAGTATCTAAGATACATAATCATCATCATCATCATCATAGAGCAGCGTTTGGATTCTTTTTGAAACGGAATCTTAAAAACAAATGTGTAGTTTAAATTATGAAAACTTTTATACACTTGGCTGTGTAGATGTCATAGCTAGAACGTACCTACAATTGTCAATTTTATAAAGTAGCCGGCCAATTCATAATTATTTACCGAGGCAATGATGTTTCGCTTGGTCATGTCATGAAAAAGCCATATTTTTTTTTTACATATCAATCAAATGATCTCTGATTTTCTGTCCGTTGATACTATTTGATTTAATAGTGCTAGCATACCTACCATTAGTCTGAAGAAACTAAAAACAGACATTTTTACCACTGATTTTCAAACAAACCATTTTCTTTATCTACCATCCTCGTTATTGAAAATGAAAATATACTGAGAAAATCACTCATTAAAACAAACACAATACTTGCCTGCTCCGAGCTGCCCGTGGTACTATTTATTCAATTTGTTTCGTGGTTCTAATTTAAAATTATTTTTTGCTTTATTAGTGTAAATGTGGCAAACAGACAAACAGATTTTTTTATTTATGAAAGTGTGAATTTATATTTATACTATTCTAATATGAATATAAAATTTAAAAAAAAATACTATTTACAGCCTATTATTTGAGTAACAACACTGACTGTCCGCCATGATTGGAATTTAGAAATAATTTCAACATGGCGCCCGGTTGTTCAGAGTGTGTGTGTGTGAAAGTGCAGTGAAATTATGTTATTATCTAGAATTTTTAGTGATTATTTTAGTGTTTAAGTGAAAAGTGTGTGCTTTAATGCAGTGGTTTTCTTATCATGGCTTTGGATTTACGCCTGCATTCTCCTGCAGGCGCGGAACCTGTTGTTTATACATGGCCCCTCACTTCAGGTCATGGCTCGGTAAGGAAATCGTATATTTTATTAACGTGTAGTTAGTTACAGTGACGCTAGTAGGAGTACTCGGTTTCTATTTTCTATTTTTCATAGACTTGCGTTATAATCAATGGTGATGTAACTAAATTGTTACTGTACTGAGGCTCGCTACTCCTATTGTACAACAAGTGAATAGCCACCACTAAGTACTTGCTCGTGTTTAGTTGAATTATTTTGGAGTGACCGTTTAAATTATACAATGCTATCAATAAAAGTTCTTCAATGTACTGCTATTGATTCGGGCAATAACAAGAAGTTTATCAAATATCTAGACATAGGTAAGCTCTTCTTCACGTCACATGGGTATTGCAGTAGAGTGTATTGACCTCGTGTTTTGTCAAGGTGTCGGCTTTTTTTAGATATGTACACACTGTTGCGTAGTTTTTATTCGTCATTTATTTACATTTTACACGATTATAGCAATGCGAGTTTCTGATTGTGTTATACAAAGTTAAATGTTGATTTAGATAGTATTTATTATCTTTCTACACATGCATAACTTATTCATAGTGAGAATAGCCAACAATCTAGTAAATATGCATCACTTCCTACTGCTTACATTTATAAACAAATAACAAAAAGTAAACAAGCAATATTGCTATTTATTTGGGTAACATATAAAATGATAAGATTGTTATCACTATGCCTTCTGAACTTACACATTAGATATTTCACACTTTTATTGGTCCATGTATTACAAAACTTATTCTGAAAATAATAAACTCATATTAATAGTTACAATGATTGAAATTGAGTATTCAATTTGATTGTTTATTACAATCTTTGTATAAATTACTAAAGTCCTCTGTTATATTTTTTTGTACTTTTGTAATCACATAAGTTAGACTACGATTCTATGTAGAATTTAAACAAAATGTGTAACAGATCTCAAAGTTGTTAATATGTCATAAATACCTATACTTATATCAACATCATTTCAACTACAGATAGTAAACAAAATACTTACCCTGAATAAACTGATGCTTGCAGTTTTTTCTTTTTGTGTGACTCTTCATCTAAGCATCAGATGCTTAGATTAGAGTCAGTATCTATCTATCTATTGGAGTTTGGTCTCCGCACTTAAACCATGGTGGACTAATGTGCATGAGTACATCTAAGAGTCTTCTTATACCATATCTTTAACTAAGTTGTATAAAATAGATGTTATTTGCAAATTATAAGTAATTTTATTTTTCAATGCAGGGTTTGTTTAGTATAGGCCATTAGGCTATTTAACATATTTTTTTTTTTTTTCAAATTTTTTTCGTTTCTTTACAGCATGATCTGGTAATTTTCTTTATATATTATATTATAAAAATCTTGTAAATATGTACTAGTTTTAAGTTATTCTGGAACTATGAAGAGCTACTATGTCCATGTACGGCATTTGCTGTAGATCAGTTGTTGCCATTATTGATTTGATTGTAGTTCCTATAATTTTGCAGAGACTGTTGTTTGATACTTCAGTTTTACCTTACCTTTGATTATTTTGGTATAAGATTTATTAAAATTCTCTTTTGCAGTGTCAAATATGTCATATTTAAAAACAAAATTGTGATATTGTACAAACTGAACTACCATGAACATAGGCAAAATTGAGAATATTAAATCCAATTACAAAAGCTACTGATTGAGAGCTACAATATTGCCAAATGCGGAATATAGAATGATTTATGGTATAGGTAGTTGATACCCATTTGGAAAAAGTTATGAGCATAAACTAGGAAGATAAGTCTTAGCTTGCAGAATTTATAGCTAAAACTATATTTGTAATAATAAAAGTAAGAAAGTAGCACACCTGAGTTCACAACCACTATGAGTAGCCAAGGAATGTGGTTGCTGTGGCCGAAATAAGCTAGATGGCATCATCATCATCAAAAATAAAAGTATCACAAATAAATTCTGGTCTCTTTTGACTTGTGTATTATGAATGTATATTAGAATGGAAAATATGCCCCAACTATTTTTATAAATAACATACAATTTGATATAAGTAATACATTTTTTTACTTTTTGGTTCTTTCCATATCAAAAATTCAAAATTAATTTCATTTGTTTCAGGACAAACACGATGGGGCCTTGGAGATAGTAGAAACTATAAGGTACTTATATTCATTTTAGTTTACATAAAGAAGACGTACCAGAGCACTATAAAACAGAATTTATTGTCATTCAATTGTAGGGTTATTACACGGTTATACAAGTTTCTGAGAAGTTGTCTTCAAATTAGAGTAGGTATATCCAATGCATAAACTATTGCAGAAGCTATCTAAGGTAACTAATAAACTAATTCCAATTAAAATTTGGCGGTGCACTTCAGTCAGAATCGTCGCCGTCATAGAACTAGGAAACTGTTTACTTGACCTTGACTCAAATGGTCCTGTACGTATGTACGATAACCATAACCATTTCCGATACATATAGCTCAGATTATTGCGGTTATATGTATATTACGTAAGTCGTACGATAATAAATATTATAAGTAGGTACTTATATATTTCCGCCTGTATTGATACGACCATATCAATTTGTGTTTGCTGTTTAAAAACTCGCTGTGTTGCGGTTGGGATCACATTCACAACAAGCATTGTGAAAACGTGTTTGCAACCTACGCTATGCTCCGCTCCTTCGTGCTATAACCGATTTATAATATCACTAGCATAAAACGGCGAAGGAAAGTATCACGTGAAAGGCTGTAGGATACACACGTGTGTGTTGTTTTGAGATCGGAGATAGGAAACACCTGTCCTGTCGGGCACGAGCTACCGGCGACCATGCACGCGTCATGCTATCCAATAGTATTATAAAGATTAAGTTCATTATATGATCATAACTGCATTACAACGAACTATTTAATATTATGACGACCATAATAATTAAAACATTTCTTCGATGTGTGTGTTTCCATCTATATAGGTAGACTAAAATCGGGTAGAATATTCTAAAGAACCAGTTAACTAACCTTTAGTTATCAGTTTCTATAAAAATATTTTACAATGTACAATCAGAATCTTACGTAGGTACGTACGTATCGTATCTAATCTAATACATTGACAATAAATATTGTAAGTAGAGAATACGATCTCTCGAGATTCATTTCAAAAGAAATAATATAAGCTATAACTCTTTTTGTAGATAATCTGTCATTACTTTACATATTTATGTATGAAACAAATCAATGAAGACTAGGCTACAACTATTCAGCAGAAAATAAATGCTTATAAAATAATTTGAATACGTTGTAGGGTGTGTTCGCTGCAATATACGCCAATAACATGCTGGATAAGGTTATCTTAAATTAGGATTAAAACGAGAACGAGTCTTGCAAGTCGGTCCGGGCTCGAGTGGTCGGGAGCGCGAGAACCTTCACTATGACCTCTTTTTGTCCGGACGCGCTCATTCACCCGTTCGTGACCTTGAAATCGATCCCTATTATTTCGAAATAAGGGCGCGCCCTTACTAAAATGCTTTAAATTTTTTCATCTTATAAAATTGCTGTGCAAAAGTATGTATTTTAAACGCTGTGGATGCGTGTTACTAACCCATAATATTAAAATAATTTATTGTTTTTTATAAAAATATTTCTTTCAGGTAGGAATGTTTATGTAGTAATATATTTTCAAATGGCATTTATTTATTGGTATAATAGCAAAAAAACTAAACAATTTGCATAATCGTAATATTCGTAACAACAGAGCCAGAGTTATGTAGGTACGAGTTCGTTGATATGAAGGGTCAAATCGTGGAGTCAGGTTGCATGACCTCGTTTAATAATGACACAGCGTTCGTTAAACCCCGCACAAAAATAACATAAAAAATAGATAAATAGATTACCTATGTTAAACAGGGTGATTTAAAATTAGCAGTTAAAATATTACAAGACATTGAGATCAAATCTCTAACCACAGAACCGATTATAACTCAAGTGAAGTCGATTGTTCATCGTTTTGACAGTAGGAAATTAATTTTCGCTAGGCGCACATACCTACCTATAACGTTCGTTCGTTCGTTGAGGTCATTTTATCTCTCAGTCAAATTATCAACAAAATAATGTCTGACATGACGTAGAGACGGCTAACTACTATCTGTCAAATACCAGGGGCGCCGGCTTTTAGAAAACCTTATGGGTGCTCATGCTCATTTGATGACTAGAAAAAGTAGTGAAGTGTGTGTGAGAAGAGAATTGCACACTGGTCGACCAACAAATAAATAAATGTCCTACTTAGGTACATACTGCGTCCCAAACTAAGGTGTTCCCTTGTACTATGGAGACCAGGAACAACGAAGGTACCACAAACAAACAGACTCAATACAAATATCTGTGTCATCAACAAACATTTGTGTTGGTGTGGGAATAAAAATTGCGACCCTTGCGTTTAACCGGCGCTCTAAATAAACCACTGTGCTAAACGGATCGTAAAAGGTGATTACTGATCTGTTTCTTGATGTCTATCCTCAGGGGTGCTCGGCACCCACTGTTTATTTCTTATGGGTGTTCGAGCCCCCGAGCACCCACAGAGTCGGCGCCCCTTATTATATCACAATTGCTGATGTATTTAACGTGAGCACTAGGGCACGTGGTTTTAACGCTGGAGTGTGTATCTATCTATACATTACATGCCTATTTATTCTCTACACAAGCTTATACCCGCGGCTTTTACGGCATGTAATCGGAAGATTATCCCACGAGTACGGTAGGTACTAGCAGATAAAAAACCGGCCAAGTGCGAGTTGGACTCGCCCATGAAGGGTTCCGTAGCAGCAAGTAACATAATATAAAAGTTCTTGTAATGTGTTGTAACTTTGATCGATGTTTTAATAATAGTGTATTTTTTTTCGATTTATGACGCATTAAAAAAAAACTACTTACTAGATTTCGTTCAAACCAATTTTCGTTGGCAGTTTTTATAGTAATGTACATCATATATTTTTTTTAGTTTTATCATTCTCTTATTTTAGAAGTTAGAGGGGGGGGGGGACACACATTTTACCACTTTGGAAGTGTCTCTCGCGCAAACTATTCAGTTTAGAAAAAAATGATTTTAGAAACCTCAATATCATTTTTGAAGACCTATTCATAGATACCCCACACGCATGGGTTTGATGAAAAAAAAATTTTTGAGTTTCAGTTCTAAGTATGGGGACCCCCAAAATTTATTGCTTTTTTTCTATTTTTGTGTGAAAATCTTAATGCGGTTCACATAATACATCTACTTACAAAGTTTCAACAGTATAGCTCTTATAGTTTCGGAAAAAAGTGGCTGTGACATACGGACGGACAGACGGACAGACAGACAGACAGACAGACAGCCAGACAGACATGACGAATCTATAAGGGTTCCGTTTTTTGCCATTTGGCTACGGAACCCTAAAAATGGGGCTCTATCTGTACCCGTCACTGATCATATTTTTGTAGTCAAAAGTAGAAAAAACCGGCCAAGTGCGAGTTGGACTCGCCCATGAAGGGTTCCGTAGCAGCAAGTAACATAATATAAAAGTTCTTGTAATGTGTTGTAACTTTGATCGATGTTTTAATAATAGTGTATTTTTTTCGATTTATGACGCATTAAAAAAAAACTACTTACTAGATTTCGTTCAAACCAATTTTCGTTGTTTGTTTTTATAGTAATGTACATCATATATTTTTTTTAGTTTTATCATTCTCTTATTTTAGAAGTTAGAGGGGGGGACACACACATTTTACCACTTTGGAAGTGTCTCTCGCGCAAACTATTCAGTTTAGAAAAAAATGATTTTAGAAACCTCAATATCATTTTTGAAGACCTATTCATAGATACCCCACACGCATGGGTTTGATGAAAAAAAAATTTTTGAGTTTCAGTTCTAAGTATGGGGACCCCCAAAATTTATTGCTTTTTTTCTATTTTTGTGTGAAAATCTTAATGCGGTTCACATAATACATCTACTTACAAAGTTTCAACAGTATAGCTCTTATAGTTTCGGAAAAAAGTGGCTGTGACATACGGACGGACAGACGGACAGACAGACAGACATGACGAATCTATAAGGGTTCCGTTTTTTGCCATTTGGCTACGGAACCCTAAAAAGGCCAATCCAGGTCATGGACTACACGTAAACAAAACTTTATCTAAATCCGTTTGGGTGTGATTGATTAACAAACATACAGACTTTCAACGTTGTTTTACTAGCTTTGGCCAGCGGCTTCGAGTCGATAACCTGGGATAAAAGTATCCTAGGTCTTAATTCAAGTGATACTTTGCATTTATGTTTCATATTTCAGCCAAATTTGATTGTTTGAGTAGAATTGAGGGAGGCCTTTGTTCAGCTGTGACTGTACAGGCTAGAAAATAATATTAAAATATTATTTAGTTAAATTGTAATTAACCTTGCCTTCGTAGGTAGGTAGGTAGGTACTTGTAAATTCGTAACGTGGTGCACACTTTCTCTGAAGAGCATAGTATAATTAGTATCATAAATTAGATTTTAGCTGAATTAAAAAGATCACATTAACGTTAGCTATCTACTGCGGAACTAGACTTGTATAGCTGGCGGCCGTGACCTTGGCCAAACGACTGATAAAGTAGAACATAACATGCTCTAGAACCTAGGATTGATATTCTATCCGCAACGCGATGGTAGGTTTGTCATTGTTTTCTATTTACTGGTTTTATCAGGCATTAGGTGCTTTTTTATAGTTAACTAGCTTTTGCCCGCGCGGATTCGCTCCCGCTCTTCCCTACTCCACCCTACTGTACCCTACTCTACCCTACCCTATCCTACTCTACCCTACTCTACACTACTATACCCTACTCTACCCTACTCTACCCTACCAAACTTCACATAAACCATCTACTAAATCGTCTGAACAAAGCCTAAACATTTGGTTTGGATGGGTGAGCCCGTAGGTACTTGAGTTATAAAATTACAACGAAAAGTGGCATTGATTTTTATATAAATATATTAAAAACAATTTTAATATATAAAATAGACGAAATCAGTGTAAGTTGGTTTTGGATTGTATTGAAATCCTTACTACGTTAGGCGGTCTCAAGGTCAACGTATTACAGACGATGATCGATTTTACACATTAAATAGTAAATTCAGAGATATTTTCGTTTGTCAGCATAGATATCCGCATTTGTCACATTGATACACTACCCACGAGCATGTGCTTTAGAAAGCTATTTCACAGGACAGATTTCAAAATCTGAACACTTTAAGTTCTATGTACAATGCGTTCCAAATGAGAATAGGATCGCCCGCCATGTTGTGACGTCACGATTTACTGTCAAATCGAGGAAAGAAATTATTAAATATTAATTAATTAACGAAAAATTTAATTTATTTATGAACTGTGAACGAAAAAAGTTTAATCAGAATCCAGTTCTTCAATTTTACTCATCTCTGAGTTCTTCAATTTTGCCAAAATTTCTTCGATTTGACAGTACGACGAGACGTCAAAACATAGGAATCGGTCCTATTCTCATTTGGAACGCGTAGTATGTACCTAATTCAATTTGCTTCACAATTTGTTCCCGACAGTACAACGTACGCTTTATATTTCTGAGATGGGTAATCATCAAAAGATTTCTCATCTAGGTGGAGGGAGGGGGCGTGTCAGACTTTAAATAACTAAATTATTTTTATTTAGTTTCATCTGTCCTGATGTTTGTTTGTCTGACATTAAAATTGACCCACTTTCCGGTTACAGATTGAGCTGAAATTTTGCATGCAAGTGTAAATCAGATGTCATCAATTCATCAGATGACAATGCAAAATTATTATGGCATGGAGTTGATCTAATGATAAAACCGGAAGGTGGCCTTAGGAACTCGGTAGTTAAACTACACAACCCGAGTTTGACCTCGTTTGATCTGTCTTCCCGCGTACTTTGGTGCTAGATGGTAACCAGGATCTGATGATAGAACTGGAAGATGGCCATAGGAACTCGGTAATAAGCGCAATACGATAATCCTATCGTGTTTGAGTTTTTTGGAATGGTTTTTGATGAGTATTAATTAGATAAGTATATACCGCGCTATAAAAGCTTGCCATGAAAAAATGATTTTCATTTAAAACTTGTTTCAGTAGCCCTTTGCGTCCCAGGGCCACAGTAACCCTTTTGAACAATCTCGCTGTCCTAGCAACTGTAGATTGTACCTACATTAAAAACATTAGTTTGTACGTGCCCTACGTTTTTACTATACCAGTTCCTAATGAAGGTTGCTTTGTTGCAGATGGGTGTGCGACGACCTGCCGGAGATGAAAGCGGCTCTGGAGAACAACATCTTGTGCGACTACGACACCCACTCGTACGACAGCATGCGAGCCCTATGCGACCGTTTCAACCGCGCCATCGACTCCGTCGTCGCTCTGGTGAGATGTTACTTTGTATATTAATTAGGTAATATAAATTTAAAAAATCTTACATAAAATGTTCAGAGTCACTAAAATACTTGCAAACTTAATTCATTAAATCCCAAGCGAACGCAAGCGTCCGCTCTCTCATTGTCTGTCTATTATGTCTCTAATTACGGTATTCGAAAGGTTAATTATTGCAAATTATAATCAGAAGTTAATGCTAAAATAACAATTTATCAGATATACGTTTATTAGAAAAAAAATATAGCAACAATAATGAGGTCACCCTGCTACAATTTAAACATGATTACCGAATCGATTGAAGCTTATAAGCCAATTGATCACGTTTACTGCGATACACGGTATTATGACAACAAAATTGCAACATACTCGAAACGTTATTGCAATGGACTTTAGTGGAACAAACGGTGCGGTGACCGAACATTGCTATCATGCGTTATTACAATAGTTAACCGCGACGTAAAGTGGTTCCTATCATGTATGCGGTATTGACGACATAACACAGAATATTTACGAAGCTGGAAATACTATGTGCCAGTCAGGGAACTTGTTTTTTATAACTTCAACGTATAATGCTACATTGTAGAAAATTCTTAAGAGGTGGTTCTTAACGATTAATTTTACTCAACAAAATTTATTGGTAAGCCTGTCCAGTCGAATTTAGCTAAGTAATTGCCTTCCAGAGTACTAGACTAGACACGGTAGAAATAAAAATATTTGACAAAGGGTAAAGGCATGCTAAAATTATTAAGACCTCCGCAAATAAGTTACTGACCATTGAGCAATGTCGAAATGCTATTGGCGCCCAAGATTTTTTCATATGCATCTCAAAAAAATAATGCATAATTCACACCTCCTCAGATAAAGCGGTTGTTATAGGTATTATTACATCATGACGAAAGAGCGGTATCATTCAGGTAGAACAAGTTACCCACGGAGATAAAAATAAACAATCTCTGTCGAATAAATAGCTCCGTTGACATTGAACTTACACTCGGAAGGCTTCTTTATTTTAAACGCCATGCGCTATTGTTGTAATCTAATTAAAAAAAAAAACACTTAACTACAATGTTTATGTCTTATTATTTATAGATAATTACACACACACTCCCTTTATTGATAAACATTTAGTTAATTTATATCAAACCCTCAAACATGCATGGCAAATCTGTCCATTAAAATGATTAAACTGGTTGGTACTTATTAGTTATCATCACTTTGTATCGCGCTATTTAATAAGGAGTTATGTCCATGTTGGAGCCACATAAAACTAAATGGTTAAATGTGAAAAAATAAATAGTGAACACTCAAAATTTTGCTACGTAAGTCTTGGTGTATTTTATAGATAAAGCTATCATCAAATCAAAAATGTTGAATATTGAATGCGTCCAAAGAAATGCGCTATATCATGTTGTAACATATCATTAATGATACGCTTCTGCACGCGCCCTTAGACTTTTGCTGATGTTTGTTTCCTATTATTTATTTATTTTACACTTTATTGTATGTACTTACACCAAGATTACTTACAATATAAAATTTAAAAGGACACCTTATAATAAAAGAAAATTTAAAAATGTTATGAAGAAAATTGGAGTCATGGAATGCTTGCAGACAACTGCTTGTTTTTTTATTAGGAACTTGCTAACCAAAGCAGGCAAAAACAAAACAAAAAGTTTATTTTTAACAGTTCTGGAAAATATATTTTCTTTAAAAAAGCGACAAAAACTTAAAAATTAAAAATAAGTATCTCCTATATTCTATACGTGACTATAAAAGTTTGATGATTGCCAATTACGTATCACTATCAGGCCTGGAAAAGTAAAGGATTTTTAGTTGCCTAGTGTTATTTTAATAGTATATTCAACTTTCTCAGAAACATCTATAATTAAATGGAACGAAGTTGTTCTTTAAATACGCACGAATACAACGTGTACTCAATACAGTTCAATAAAACAAGACCGTTATGTTCTTGGCTAAATATGAATGGGTCTCGAAACAACAATTTTAAATGGTCATTTTTTATTAAAGGTTGTTTTCTCAGGTAACAAATTATTGTGTAATAGAAAAAAAACTGGGCAAGTGCGAGTCGGACTCGCGCACTGAGGGTTCCGTGCACTACAATTCCCGAATGGAATCTCGAAGATTTTCCCGAGTTGCAAGTTTTTTTTTGTGACCTAGGTTACAACAAATTTACTGTTTTCAGATTTTTTCTTATACCTTGCTTAGTGCCAAATTTCAGGATTCTGGGTCAACGGGAAGTACCCTATGAATTTCGATCTTTGAAAGTATCAAAATATACGTTTTTTTGTGACATAAACGGCCGTATCTTTTTTATTCGTTTACTTAGAAGTTTGATTTTTTCACAGCTTGAAGGGACCACAGATCTGAGTATCATCATCTCTGAGTATATGGTTTTAATTTCAACTCGATACGTCCACGCGTTCTTGAGATAAAGGGTCTTGACAAACAGACAGACGGACGGACAACAACGTAATCCTCTAAGGGTTCCGTTTTTTCCTTCTGAGGTATTGAACCCTAAAAAACGCGTAGCTACCTACCCATCCTCAAACTCTACAGAAAAAAAAAACATGTTCAATCTTTATTTTTGTTTCATATTAGGTTGCCGTTGGTCCCGGTTGTCATTCGTAGATCTTTGACAGCCGTTATTGATTGTCAATGCTAGAAAGTTTGACTATCAGTCAATCCAAAAGTTATCGTCTTGCCCAGTGACTGGGTTGTGGAGATCTAATAGGCAGTCGCTCTATATAAAACATGGGTATTCAGACGCATCCGATTAGATTAGAAGCCGACCCCAAAGTAGTTGGGAAAAAGACTAGGGAGATGATGATGACTTGTAGTTTCTGTCTGCGACTTCGTTTGCGCGAAATTCGGGAAATAACACTACACCACTCATAATGTCGCCATTAAATGAAGTTAAAATTAAAATTCATGTAACGACTTAGGAGTACCTATGTAGGAAAAGTGTCTATGCTGCAACGCGACACTGTCTTAACGTCTATACAGTCGAGTCGTTTATAACTTCGTCAGTTTTTCCTTGTGCCGATTTATTCATGGAAAACTAAATTTAATTACTTTAAAACAATGGCATACATGAATTCAATCACCAATACCTAGTTGACGTTAAGACTGGCTATTTTATGAAACACTTGCTTCTATCAGCGAAAGAATTATATCAATGATCAGATTAATATTTCCAGAGATTATTGCCTACAAAAAAATTGACCTCTTTATTGTAGATTAGAAGTTTAAATCGTTTCAGCTCTTGCCTAATATGTACAAATATATTGGAAATGTGTTTGGTTATTATTACCTCTGTACGGATTAACTAGGCAATTGTGATGGTCACACAATGTGATCTGTCGCGGAAGCATCACCAATGTCACCTTAGATATTACTCTAAAATGACTTAATGAGATCTGCCAATTGTCTATTTATTACTAGTTTTACTTACAAGCTTGCCGTTAAGAGCACAGAATTTAAATTATTTTATTCTACTCAAAGGATTAAATTACAAAGCACTTCCTTGAATCACACAATACATTACCCATGTATGTCCAGGACGAATATAAAAATGCTTTCTGTCTGACCTTGCTGAGCTACTTTAAAGTAAGGAGACAAATGTCATATAATGTCACAGTTCAATAAACTCTAGTGACTTTAATCGCTGAAACGTCTAAGATGTCTAAGCTGGAGTTATTCTAAATTCATGAGGTGCACTTGATTAACGAAATAACTTTTCAGCAATAATTTTATGAATTGACTGGAACTGTGTAGAATAGAAACTCCTATAGGTCAGAAATAATGTTATAGAATTACGCGTCTCTTAATGACCTATAATAACCCTGTATCTAACCTATTCTGATCTGAAAAGGAAACACGGAAATCAATTCATGTATCTCCTTGAAGATGTTTATTTTTGTAGAGCTGCAAACTCTACAGCCAAATGTTGAGTCAGCTAGCTAGAAACAGCGGGCATACCGCGTAGTGTAGCATGTGCGAAACGGTGCGGTGAATGTGGGGCAGTGAGGGGCAATAGAGGCGAGGGGGGCGCGGGCTGCAGGAGGGAGACACGAGGGCCAAGATGGCGGCGAGGACGCAACGATCGATGTCCGCAGACGCCGCGCGAGGCTAACTCTATTTATACACGTTGCATACCATTTTCACTATGACATGGAGAATTGCCTACTGAGATTATCTTTCATAACAAAACAAATTTTTGTTTTTTTTTTTGGATGTTTATTTTTATTAAAAAATAGAACTGCTTACATTCTATTACAAATTAGGTAAATTAGGTTTTAGAAAAGGGCGTAGGTAATGAGTGTTAATCTTTAATTAAGACACAATATTGGATGATTTATTTTTAAGTTTTTAGGTATTACAACTAAACCAGTTTTTTTTTAACGATGTCTAATCAAAATTAATTCTTTTAAGGCAGTTACACCATTTAGCAAATAAAACCCTCAAAACGTTCGGTAGTTACAGGACCAATTTATTTGCTGTGATGCTCTGTAGTTATTTTTTGTCTCCAAAATTACAGGTGTAGGTTTTTATAATCAGACATAAATCCGCGGAAAAATGTCCAGGTACCTAAATTGTATTCATATTCATATGACTTGCTAAGCTACAATATTAAAATTTCTAAAATTTAAAACATAGACTTCAAATTGACTTACGATAATTTTTATTAAACGTCTTCTTGTCTAGAACGGTCGTTTTGTAATAATTTTAATAATATTAGAAGTATCCTTTGTTTATAAGTGATGTCATTTGTGTTACTTGGTTAGACGACCAGCATATTGAGAAGTTGAACGTTACGTCTATTCTTCAAACGTGACGCGCATAAATACTGTAGTCGTAGAGTTGTAGTCATTATACTTAACTTGTACTGTATGAGTTAATAAATAAGTAGGATGTGAACTTATAAGCTAAGGTACGATATGAAAAAAATACTTCGTAAGAATGTTTCCACGAAGAACGTCATTTCCTGGTATACATGCTGCTGAATCTGTTATACTTGCATTAGTGGCTAAACCAGTAAAAAAAAAAATCTTGATGTACATTTATTTATAATCTTGTCATATTGAGTAGGTCATTTAAATATGAACGAACTCTAATCGCGTGCATAGACACCTTTAAGTTCAGTGTAGTGACCTCGGTCACGTTTATATTTATCTTCTCGAAATAAAATCTTTCTATTAATTTAGTTCCCCGTTCGAAATGAGATGTTTTGTATTAGCGATTCGGAATGAAGTAGGTAACTCCTACATATAGTGGTCAAGGCGACCAATAAAATTATTTTCGATTGACATAAAACAGTTCACTTAATGTAAAGAATTTTGTTATTCGGCCAAGTATTAATAAATCTATTAAGATTTTGCTCTTTACTAACTATGACTTATTAATTAATTAAATAGACATCCTTTTATTTTTTAATTCTAACTGAATGGTTTTTTTCTGCGAGTTTTACCGCTGTGAGGTACTGTTTGTACCTCTGCACGTATTACAGAATCATTATTGATCGGGTTCCATTAAACTCGTAAATTAGCTTGAAATTAATTATTATTTATTCGGGGCATAAAACATTTCCTAAATTAATTGACATAGGTATATTTGGTGAAGAATGGACTGCGAATCGCATTGTTATAGTGAGTGCCTCAGTGCGGGCCATTTGCGGGGGCGTTGACCGCAATATTGAGCGAACGCGAATGTCTCGCGTAGTGTTAATGACCTTTTTTTTTCGGCTGCGCCAGCGTCTTCATTCTGACTATAAAGTTTTGTAAGTGTTAAAGTGACTTAAATTTTAAAGCGGATACCTACTTTAACATTTCGCTTTTTTTATTACTCCAATTTATTATAGGTACATTCACTCTACCAACGATATGTTCGTAAGCGTTTATATAATCGGTTTGTAAATCTTAACTGTAATAATGAATGATTTAAAAATAATTATAATAATTATGTTAAGTGGATAAAACACGGATATTATTTTGTAAAAAATTTGATGTCTTCCAAAAAATGGAAGAGTTTCTCAATTCGGTTGTATTTTTTAAATTTTATTATTATGGCACACCAACAACTTGTTCACAAAATAAAATTCTTGATTAAGTGTTCAGAAGATGGTTCCGTGTAAATAAATCAATTAAAGGCATGCACATCATTCATAGCACAGTGGCTGTTTAAAATAATTACATAATCATATATTGTATATAAATTAAATTAAGTTAAAAGAGATGAGTCGATTGCGTTAAAAATTACAATAACTCAAATGTCAATACTAATAACAAATGAAAAAAAAATATACATATAGATAAGATAAAAGATCGAATAAAAAACAAAAGGGGATACTATTATTGTAGTAAGTAAATTAATTGGAACGTTAATGTAGACAGACATACATAAAATATCTTTATTCAAGTATATTTAAATATCAATTCACGGAACAGTAAAAACAGTGGAAGTAGCTTGAGAAAATGTTTGTTCCAGAACCGGTGTCGCCAAACTCATACATTTACAATTTACTCTTACTGCAAACCTAAAAATATGATTGGCTGAAAACAAAAACAGGGCGTAGACGAAATGCAAAAAAAAAATTATACGAAATGCAACTTTAATTTCAAAAGTCTATAAATCAAATTGACAAAAACAAGAAAGAAATACATCTTTGACTACCAAGTACTGCCACTCGTCGCTAGATGGCATTGTTCAGTATATAATATTCAGTATGAACTGTAATTACGTAAAAATAAGATTGGTATTTGAATGGCGTATCACTGACGCGAATGCGCTCGCTGCTACTCAGATAGGGACGTAACCTTATTCGATCGAAATATGTATCGATTGTATGAAAACGTATTTAAAACATATCATGCAAAAAAAAATTGTATGCGATAGTGTGATAGTATTAAAATTATGAAATTAATATGATTAAAGGCAATTTTTAAACATAGTAAAAAGGGTATTTATTTGCATAGTACATCAATTATCATCATCTCAGCTGAAATCATCGTCATCGCCCACTGCTAAACATAAGAATATTAAGTATAATTCAAACGCCCTATGTTGTTCCTAACTTGTTTAACTAAATTTATTTAAAATACATCACAAATATCATACCACAATTTTTATTTTATTATATTTATTAATTTAATAATTATCTGTAATATATTTCTTACAAAAACTATTAAACTATAATATATATATTAAAAAGGCAATGTAACACATATTATACATATCGATTGATTTTATCGATAGAGTCACGCACTATTTGGATAGCGTCAAAAGTATAGGTAGACTAACGAATATTCCAGAAAAGCTAATAACCGAGAAAAGAAAATTAACTTTGTAGTGATGTAACTAAGGACTAGTTTTGTTTGTATATCCTGCGCAATGTTTCACGTAATTTTATTTTTTCATTTTATTAAAATAAATCCGAAAATAATACTTTTCGGTGGTATGATACACCTCCATGAGTTAGATTTTTAGTCAGACTATGGTTTTTAAAGTACAGTATGGGACAATAAGGCATTTTAATATTATTTTTCGTTAATTATTATGTTGCGCAGTCTAGTTAGAGAATGAGAGCGCTTGAACAGCAAGTGCGCAACGCAATTCTTACTAGCGGCGACAGTGCCACGCCTACTTACTTCTTCCACTGTTTTTACTGTTCCGTGTATCAATTCAACATTTTAGTCAAGTGTAATTAATCAATTTTTTACATTTAAAAATTGAATTACCTATACTTGGCTTTATTTTAATAACTTTTAATCACTCAAATTCTTATTAATTGTAAGATAACACTTCTCTCTTTGTTACTAATTGATAAACTTATTAACTTTTCCGAGAAGTGTCATAGACGAACGATAACAGAATTTAGTTTGCGATAAATTATGAATTGGTCAAGTGTTCCATCAGGAATGTTGTAATTTACTTAAGATTTTAAAATATTTATCAGAAGATAAACTTGCCTGTACTACCTAACACTGAACATGTAACATAATATTAGTAAACGGTATGTTATTGCATGCACTGCGCTGAATTAACGTGGGGCCGCTTTCTAATTTTCACCGAGTAAGTAGATGTGCAGTGACGCAATGGTTTAGCGCCATATGGACTGTTTGGGCAACGGACGGGCCTGTGAGAACTGATTGCATCACTGCTCTGAGATGCAACGCCTTCTAGTCTGGCTGCATAAAGCACATTGTATGTAAATTCACTCATGTGCGTCGCTATTGTGACAAGTAGTATTGCTATTGATGGAGTAGTTTCGTTGCTGGTGGGTAAATGGCACTACGCCGCACGCCAGTGGTATCAAAACCAGTAGCTAGCTGATCTCTTATTCTCTTGAAACTCTGTAAAATGCTAGGCCAGATCGAGGTCAATGCACAGAATAGATAATACGTCATAGTGTTACAACCGATGTGCGGTCCACTGTAATAAAGATTCGACCGATATTAACTGTACACATTTTTTCTGAGGCTAAAGTGAAATAAAACAGCTACTTAAACGTATATAACTTACTACATTGTCTAAATATATTAATAGACCAAAACCTTGCGGAAATTACGTCAATTTTCTATAAACAGACGAGAAAAAGATTGTTTACATTAGACTTGGTATTGATTTCCCGAGCACGCCGCCTCCCCTGACCCCATTACCTCCTTCTATTTAACGGGAGCGAATTATGTAGGGTACGCACACCACTTTGTTTGCACATTATTTATACCAGAGTGATATTAAAAGTTAAAAGGAAATAAACCGAGAGAGTCCGATAGAATTAGTGGTGGTCTGAGTAGCGTGCACCTACGTGTGCACAGAGTAGGAAGATAGCATTGTAATGAACTAACTATGCATAGAATTGTATATTTAACCAACGCATGCATGACCTCTCTGCGAACATTATTATGCTACTTCGCAGATTATGCACAAAACAGAGTGGATTACCTAAAGATGTGCACAACACACAAATGGAAGGTTATTTCGATACCTCACTTAAACTTTTATGAATGAATGAATGAATGTATAAGACAAAACGTAAACAAATACATTATTAAAGAATTGACAACAAGGCCATGCCCGTAGTTGGCGACTCCTCCTTATTCCTCATCGTGCAAATGGTAGTAACTGCCAGTGACTAAAGGGTAACTGCGGCGTAAAGATAAACTGCAGAACGTGCTTATAAATTAATGTAACACAAAACAACATAATGTGGTTCGTAGCAATCGCAGCTGGGGTGATAAAAAACTATTTTTATCGCAAGATAGGTATTCGTTTTTTGTGTGCAGTAAATGCCACATAACTTATTTAAAATGCGAGAAGTTATTGACCTCAAGCTTTAAGTTCAAATTGGCAGGTACTCTTATGTTGCTACATTTATTAAACCTTGAACCGTAAATCGGACTCAAGGCCATCGACATTGCTCTTAAATGACGCATTTGCCTGTATCGATCGGTCATTTCGCCATGTTCGCAATGTCAAGGTTTAAAGCCAACTTACTATTGCAATAAGCTTACAGTATAATAGCTACATACAGGAATTTTATTGCTGCATGGTGGCCTAGTTGCATCGGATCGAATGTCATGCATTCGTCGGCATGCTCCTCTCTAGCAACATGACATAAAAAATCTTTGACATATGCCTAGGAAACTGAATGGAGTAGTTGCTGGGATTGTTTGTAAATGTCTAGGATCCCATATTCATTATGAGGATGATTGATGTTCGATGGATACCTATAAATGCCGAACTCATCGTCCTGAAATATATTAATTGTATATTATAACATGTACTGCGACTGGATATATGTTATTTGTTTGTAAGCTGTCTCATTAAGATTGTACCAACATCATCATTGGGAATTGCCTATGACTTTCTTGAAGAAAGTTGATCATTTCGATGAACAGAAGCAGTTTTTAAAATAAGACCAAACCCTTCTATTACACCCTGTATAATATATATATCACCCTGCAGATACCTTGATTGCCATTGTTTAATTACAGGAAAAAGGCACTTCGTTACCGGCTCAGCGGTTGAACAAGTATCCGTCACGGGGTTTGCTGAAACACATACTACAGCAAACATACAACCAAGCAGTGTCTGACCCGGATAAACTCAACCAATATGAACCCTTCTCACCTGAGGTCAGTACTAACGGTTATTTATTACGTAATCCGTATAGTTTATAGCGGCGGTCATTATGTCGTGTTGCCAAGTTTGACCTGAGCTATTAATAGTTTATGAATTTAAAAATGTACGACTTTTTGTTCAGCAAGATATTGTGCGGCACCCTAATTGCGTAACAATGTCATAATCGTAACAAGTAGCTTTTTGTCAGTCTAACAATATCCCTGCGAAAAGTTCGTTGGATATGTTTTGATATTATTAGGTATTTTAGTTTGATGTCTCTCGAATATGAAACAGGATTAAAGGAAGCAGAGACTCAGGAAATAGTCGCATTATCATACTGTGGATGATAGTATACGAATATGCAAACGTGTAGTTAAAGAATAATATTATTCTGTCACTCACTTTATTTTATCAACTAGCTTCTGCTAGCGGCTAATGTCGGTTATTGCAAACGAACTTACTCCTTTAAAAAGTTTTTTTTAAACTCCTAAGTTTCATAAAAATCGGTTCAGTAAAGTACTGAACCGTGAAAACGTAACAGACAGACAGTTTCCTTCATATTTATAATATGTATTAATAGGGCTTAGTTAAAATTAGACAAAAAGTAAATTTAACTTAAATATGTAATGGGTTTGAGGAATATTTTTTTAAATATGAAGAATAATAAAAGAAGACTACCTTTAATAACTAACTATAGAAGCCATGTGGTAATGAAATGTGTATTTAATGTCGACAGGTATACGGCGAAACATCGTACGAACTGGTGTGTCAGATGATAGATCAAATAGATATAACCGCCGACGATGTGTTCGTGGACTTGGGATCGGGCGTAGGGCAGGTGGTCTTACAAATGGCGGCCGCTACACCTTGCCGGGTGTGCCTCGGAGTTGAAAAAGCGGAAGTTCCTAGCAAATATGCTGAGGTAAATATCGCTTAAACACAGCACCCTGTATAAAACAGTGCAATGATAGTATTATCAGAAAATAAAATATATAAAAAATTTACTTTTCAGAGTATGGATGGTCACTTCAGAATGTGGATGAGATGGTATGGAAAAAAATTCGGGGAGTATAAATTAATCAAGGGCGACTTTCTACTGGATGAACACAGAGAAAAAATAAATGCAGCAACTATAGTTTTTGTGAATAACTTTGCATTCGGCCCACACGTGGACCACCAGTTAAAAGAAAGATTTGCTGACTTGAAAGACGGTGCTAAAATCGTATCATCGAAAAGTTTTTGTCCGCTGAACTTTAGGATAACGGATAGAAATCTCAGTGACATCGGGACCATCATGCACGTCAGCGAGATGTCTCCGCTAAAAGGATCCGTCTCGTGGACGGGGAAGCCAGTCTCTTACTATTTACACATTATAGATAGGACCAAATTGGAGAGATATTTTCAAAGACTGAAAAATCCGAAACTCAAGGTCAGCAAAAGGGTCTGTTCCAATCACTTTATCTTTTATAAGATTTATAAGATATTTTTCGTTTCTTCTGTTTTCATGATGATTTGACTGTGAAAATAATTGGTTTTCCAAACTGGATACTGAGCATTAAAAGGTTCTTGAAATGTAAGTCGTTTGCGACCAAAGTTTGAAAAGTCGGATATTTATTTGAACAACCAAAATTGTCATGTTGTAAGCCATATGAATTCCATCCGTGATTATGTCAAGCTATGCATTAGAAATAGATGTGTGAAGTGTTTTTGTGTGAATAATGAAAAAGATGCCTTTTATTAGGTATTGCCATCTGGGTTCCGTAGTTTGACTAGTAATTTTGTCAGGTCCATTTTTCCTTTGACACCTGCTGTCAATTAAGTTATAAATAGTAAGTACATATTTACTTTTTTACGGGTTTAATATTTTCAGCAATTTTATCTGAATTTTCATATTATATTATATCTATAGACTTCAATGAATAACTTTGGAAGATACGGTGTATCAAGTTGTCTAGCTGTTGATCCTGATTAACCTGTTCCTTGGCGACTGCATAAATATTATTTAGTGGCAAGTTACAGATTTCAGTGAGGATTTCTTACCAAGAGTTATTAGTCTTTATATTTCATTAAAATTGCATCCAAAACTATGGGCAGTGACTACGGAATCCCAAGTGCAGGTTTTTAACTATTCCACATAACGAGGTAGAATTGCTTTTCTCGTCAGCTGTTTTGCTTGTGTAGTGCTGAATGGTTGCTGATCTTTCATAATATTTTCTATTTTGTTCTAGTCCATTTTTAAACTGAGCTAAGTAAGGCTTTTCCATTTAGCTCAATTTTGTGCATGTTCTATAAATGTGCAGTTTCACAATCATACCTTCCTGAATTTTTGAATGCCGCTTCTTGAAAGCTTTTCATTGCTGACCCATTTACATATTATAATCATAGAATAATTAAATTACTTTTGGAACATATAATCGGCTTGTTTTTGAAATGTTTTTAATAATGTCGCATTGATATGACATATTGATGTGATTATTTTAGAAAGAAACATGCATTGAGAGAGTTATAATGGTAGATAACGCAGACGAATCTAGTTATTTTTTTTTTTTTACATTTATAAACTTTTGTTATTTGGAAGCCATTCATGTTGTTGCTCTTGACTGATATCCGAAATTTATTATATTTGGTAGTAAACAATCCTTGTTATAAGATTTACGTTTTAATTTGCGGAAAATCTGAATTTCTATTTAGTTATTGTAGTTTAGTTGACTATGTCTTTATGAATTTGGTATAGTTCATAAACGCAAACTCGTCTACAATCCGGGAAGCTGCTTAAACGATATCAGGGTCGTGCAGGTCAACGGTTATCTTTTTCAGCAAACTAGATATTTATTGACATCATAGAATGTAAACACGTGTGGAGTACTTAGACGATTGCTTTACTGGTGTTGTTTTTGTTAGGGCACGCATAACGGATGTGAGGAGGGCGAAGGGAGCGGGAAGAGACACCTAAGCGCACCACCCACGCGGCAAACAACTCCCGACTTGCTGAACGGGAACAGCAACCACAGCACTGCCTCACTGCCAGAGCGACGGAGGAAGGTGGCAAGACCTAGAGCCGTCAGGTATTAGGCAATTGGTTCTTATAAAACATTGACATGAAGCTCAAAATGCAATATTTTTGGCGCGTGTGTAAATTGCTACTTATATTTACAACATTATTTTTAGTTTATTATGCAAAACCTGAATAATTTTTTTGATCAGAATCAGTAAATGAAATGATTTCAATCATTTTTACAAGATGTTATATTTTTTATCAAAAATATTTAAAAAAGTCACACACAAGTTTGACACCACTGTCACTAAGTATAACACAGGTTTTGCTAGGTTATGGCGGGCATTAGGCTCCAACAAACAGTTGGTGCAAGTGCAGAAACAACCCCTCAGTTACCTGGATGGTCTGATGATTATGTATTTTTGCTGACATAACAAGCATAAAACTTTGTGATTTTTAATGATACAGTTATGAGTACATAGATTCTTTACGTAAAAATACTAGACACTTGTTTCGGGTTTCGTATATACTAAAACTAAGGTTGTAAGTATACAGTGAGTATTGAAACAGAAGTAGAATCTGGGAGTAGAGTAGTAGCCGTCAGTGCTTGGTCGGTGTAAGGTACGACAGAACGTTTTGATTGTTATTCAGAGGCGAGAACGGGCGGACGCGGGCGCGCGGCGCGGTGGGCAAGCGGCTCGTGGTGCGGCGCTCCAGCGACGACAGCGAGCTGGAGTCCAGCGGCACCGACGACGCGCCGCCCGCGCCCGAGCCCGCGCCGCGCGAGTGGGGCGCGCCCTGGGCCTCCTCCTCCGACTCCAGTCAGTACCCACCCAACACACACTTTTTCACTCATTCATTTTTACCGTTACAGTCTAAAAGGCACGTATGGCAAATTTCGAAATTTTGCCATACTTTTATTCGCTTAAAGCTCATTCTTTCATTACAACAAAATAAATGTTGAAAAATGTCATCATACAAAATGATGTTTGTATTACGGAAGCTTGCTGGTTAAAAGGATTCGATGCAATTTTGTAACAGATCGCAGTCGTCGTCCTGCCAGCAAGCGCAGCGCGAGCGCGGGCGGCGCGCGGCGGCGGGCGGCGCGTGCCAAGCGGCGCCGCGCCGCGCCCGCCGCCATCGCCGGCCTGGACCTGCTGCACTCTACGACGCTCGCCTCCACGCTGCACAACGGCGCCGTGAGTATACTTGTCACTCCAGCAGTCCAGCGGCACAAGGTACCGTACGTGAACGAAACGCCGACCATCTTTTGTATCATTTCATAAAACACAGATTTATTTCTTTTAAATTACAACAAATCTGCTTTACAATTTATGTTGATTCGGCACGCGGTTTCATCGTATTAAAAGCGCAAAATTGCAGGCAATATGATTTCTTGACCTTCTTACTTTATTTTTTTTCTTAATTTTGGAAAATTCGATTTTGAGTCCGCGAAACTGTAAATGAGGCCTTAGTCGGTGTTTTAAAGTCGGTGAGTATGATGTCTTGTGGTGCAGGTGACGGCGCCGCCGCCGGGCTGCGTGGAGCAGCGGCTGTCGGCGCTGGGCGCGCTGGTGCCGGCGGCGCGCCTGCACTCGGAGCTGGACATCCCGCGCGCGCCGCACACGCCCTACAGCCTGCAGCTGCTGCTGGACGTGTTCCGCGACCAGTACCTCGCCTTCATCGCGCGCATGAACACGCCCGAGTACGCGCAGGAGATACGACACCAAATCGAAAAGGAAAAGGTATGATCCTAATTCCCTTTTTCATTGTGCCATGTTATTTATGCTTGATATTTTTTGTGTTTTTACAAACAGCGTGTGCTTTCTATTAAACATACCACTACATAAGCAAAAGGGTAATGGTTTTCAAAGACTCAATCCGCCATATCTGAATGTATATATAACGACAAACATGATCAAAAATGTTCAAACACGCAGTATCAATTGTTACAATTTATTATTTATTTTTGTCTCAAATTTATTGACTAACGAAGTGAAACTGTGTGAACTGTCTATAGTTCAAGCCCGTGTTAATACGAGGGAAACGCCAGAGTAGCTTGCGAAATTTAAATTTACTTACGTGTTTCGCATTTAGGTCAATATCAGGTATGTTCATTAGCGACCGTAAAAAGTATAGTTTTACTGAGTTAAATCATTAAAATCATCAATGAAACCCGCTCAGTTTAGCTAACCCTATTTAGCTAACCCTATTGAATGCCCGTAAATAAATACGTGTTACGGTCGCAAATTATATTTCAATCTACATAACACTGACCTGCAAAATACTTAAGAAAATGAATTTTGCGAACTACCTAGGTGCTTTCATTTCACCTTAATTATACAGGATGTAAGGGACAGCCTCAAACTTTAGTACAGTAGACGAAACTGAACAACCTTCCACAAGACTTTTTTAAAAAAACAACCTCGCCATACAAAATTAAAAACTTGATTGGACAATTTGTATAGAGAGGCCGATGTTTTTTCGTTTCCAAAAAAAAAATCTTGTAGAGGATTGTTCAGTTTTGTCTACGGAGCAAGCCCTTAAAGTTTGTGGAGCGCTGTCCCTTACGCCGTGTATATTTTTTTAACACACTCATAAATATGTTTTGTCAGAACTAATACTTCAATGTGAAGTTTCATATCATAATAACGATCACCTATCACACATTTTATTTTCGTTAGCATTACATACTAATGTATTCCAATTCCGAGCAGATATTACAAAGATTGGGGCAGTGTTGCGTGTTAATGCAATATTCTTGTCAATCACATCTCCGGTCTATGTAGCAACTGTGATCTTCGTGTGTTAAATCTTCAAAGTCGATAATATCTACGGCAAATATTAAACAGTAAGCCGTATGTCGTTTGTAAGACCATGCAAAATTCAGTGTGTATAAATATATAATTTAAACCCAAGTATTCGATACAGGAGAGGAACCAGAAACTGAAGTCGCGTGCGTCTCAGTTAGATAAACAGATCAACGTGCTCATAAGCGACAGTGTTGCTCTGTTAAAGGCGCGCATGAGTGAGCTGGGCATACACGCCAATAACACAGTGGATCTGTTGGCCAAAGCGAAGGAAATTGTGGGGAGACATAAAGAGCTGCAGAGCAAGGCTAGCAAGCTGCAAGCACAGGTACTCACCTTTATTATTTTGTGTGCCATAGTATCGTGCATTGAAAACACTCGCTTTACTGAAACTTCTAAGATTATAGTGACCGGATGCCTCCCCTGCTTCTGTCCCTAGGTACTTTCGCTCTTATAGCTCACTATCACTCGGTCATGCACCTGATAGATATCGCGACGGCTTAGACTCATTTTCGAAGAGTACGTACATCACTACAATTGATAAAAAACGGTACTCATCATTTTCATTATTATATTCAGTTATACCTGTATTTGACCTTTATTTTCATGTGATACCTACTATACGTATTATATTAGAACATTTTTTATGGTAACTTAAACTGTTATTGTTTTAAATTATGTCATTTTTTTTAATTTTTATGTCATTGCTTTATTGAATGCCATTTTCATTTTCTATGTACGATATTATGCCAAAAGTTTTTATGTTAAAGTACTTATTGGTATTATGATACATATTATAATGTTTTTATGACATCATTATTTTTTTTGTCTTTTGATATCATTTCAATATACTTTTGTTTTTTAGGTGAATAATATAGAAACTGACCAAGCAATGCTCGTCAAACAAAGGACGTTCGAGATAACAGAAAAGTATCGCCAGTTAGGCCACATACCGCCTGACGTTGAGATCACCCAGAGCATAGCTCACGATTGTATATTAAAAGAAATATCGGCTACACTAGCGCACCGAAAAAGGTTACAGGCACAGGTGGGACATCTTAATAACGAAATCAATCAAATCGAAAGATCAAGCGAGCAAAAAGTTGCTCCGCCAAGTGTACCTGTTGCTACCGTCAAACCTCATACGGTGAATAATAAGCCTAGGAAATCTAGAGAGCATAGATCACGATCGCAAGAGTGGCCTGATGTCCCTGACGTCGGGAAAATTGAAGAACAGAATCCAGAGATTCTCGCTCAGAAGATATTAGAGACTGGGCGGCAGATCGAGGCCGGTAAGATCACAAAGCCAAACGTGGTAGTGAACGGGTACCCGAGGGAGTCTGAGAGACACGTCGACCATCACCGACATCCAAAGGCAGTGCCGCCCATACACAGGGCACAACCGCAACGCCCGGGCCAGCCGCCGCCCAGTCTCGTGCACAGGCAGTCACCTGTCAAGCCACAGAAACCTCTCAACGTCGTGGGCAAAGTTCAAGAGTCACCGAAGGTGATCAACTTCGAGGACAGGCTCAAAAGTATAATAACATCGGTGCTGAACGAAGATCAAGAGCAGAGGAAGGCGTCGCGGCCGTCGCAGAATCACACGTACAGTAATGGATACGTGCGGTCCTCCGGAGCGCACGGGGCGCACGGCGCACACGGGTCGCACGGCGCGCACTCGTACCCGCGCGGCGCGGGGGCCCCGGGCCCCGGCGCGCCCGGCTACGCGCGCCTGCCGCGCGAGCTGCGGCGCGAGCGCTACCCCTACGAGCGCCGCGACGCACCGCGCCACGCCGTGCACGCCGCGCACGTGGAGCGCGACGCGGCCGGCGCGCAGCCCGACTACACGCAGGTGAGCCTCCCCTCGCGGCGCCTAGCCCGCCCGTGTGAGCGCCGCTGACCGTGTGCCCCCCTGCAGGTGTCGCCGGCCAAGCTGGCGCTGCGGCGCCACCTGTCGCAGGAGCGCCTCACCGCGCCGGGCGCGCGCACCATCGGTGACCTGGTCAACGGAGAAATCGAGCGAACGCTCGAGATCTCCAACCAGAGCATAATCAACGCGGCCGTCAACATGAGCGCAAGGTACCACGAACCTGCTGCGGCTAACCAGCCGCTCGAAGGTAGGTTATCATCGATTTAATCTATATTAAATTATTGTTAAAGTTAAAGTTGCTAATCAAAATTGTGTCAGAATTAGAAAGCGTTTTAATAAATAAAAACATTGTTGTCTTTACCTTCGTGATTGTACAAAAAATAAGAATACTAGATGTTAGGGACGATGTGTCTGTTGAGTGAAAACGACTTTAATAACTCTATTGCAATAAGTTTATTAAACTTTAGGATTTGGCCGAGCGGCGGCGATTGAAAATACAATAATTTGTGTTAGGTTGCGCGCACTCTCCGGTCGTTTTGTCGTTCGCACCGCCCTCTTCTCTCGCGCGGCCCGGGCACGCCTAGCGTACGTGAACACTAGATGAACATCATCAAAAATCCTTGCAATTACGGTGAATGAAAAAATATAAAATGTTTGCAGGTCTAGCGGCTTGCCTGCAAGCTCGTGTGCTGGCGTCCGAGTACTGGCGCGGTCGCAACGGAGCCAGCGCTGTGGACGAGCAGCGCCGCCGCACGCCGCCGCCCGAGCCGCACTCCAACACGTCCACGCCGCTGGCGGACGAGCTGCCAGGTACGCGCGACGAGCTGCCAGGTACGCGCGAAGAGCCGCCCGCGCGCCCACCTGCACTCACCGCCCGCTCCGTTACAGAGGGCGAGGCCGGCGAGGAGGTGGACGAGAGCAAGTGGCAGGACCGGATAGCGTTCCGGTTCGACCAGATCATATCGTTCGCGTCCACGGCCATGGAGGACAAGCGGCGGCGCTCGGACGAGGCGTGCAACACGTCGCCCGACTCGGGCATCGGGCACGGCGAGGCGGGCGCGGCGGCGGCGGCGGCGCGCGCGGGCGGCTCGCCCCCCGCGGCGCACTTCAAGAAGCGCTTCTTCCGCCGCGAGCGCTGGGGCGCGTGGGGCGGCGCCGCGCCCGCCGTGGACTGGGAGCGCCCGCCCATGTGACGCCGCAAGCCCGCTGGCAGGGGCGACCACCGACCTGCCACAGGGACAACACGTGGATTCTATTCTATGTAAATAGGGTCGCTCCCCTGGATATTGACTGTGGATTTTTTGTTATTTTTTTCGAATATATAATGTAATTATGTATATTATTGAGTTTATTTTACGTTTAAGATGTGTAATTATTTAATGGTAGTTTTATATCGCCGTTCCGTTCGGTGACGTCGAGACGTTTGCGCCGTGGCGGATTGTATTTCATGTGTTCATTTAGGTCTTAGATTCTGAAATACATGATTCGGTGACTTTGCAGCGGATCATTCTTGCGCCGGTCGTTTGGTGAATGTTTGTTGTTTTATGTGTTTTGTTTGTCGATGTTACGGAAGCTCTTGTCTGAATAATGTTAATCATTTCTTTGGGAAATCTTAAATTTTTAATATTGTACTTATATCGAGTTTGTATAGAATAGATCATTATGAATTTTCTTACGTATCGAATCGGAGAAGTATCGCATTAGGAACTCTTTAGTAAATTATAGCGCAATTATCATTGTAAAATGTATTGGGAACTATCTCATAATGTCATATTCGAAGCAATGAGGTCGTCTGTCGTCCTGTGATACACAAAGCACCATTATTGTTATCTGTTCAATATCTGTGTGATTACAATAACTTAACTAAGTAATACGTATATTTAGGGACAGTACTGTTTTGATAATGACCATATTAGGTAGTTCATTAGATTTTAATGAGAATCAATTCTATTGCTAGAAGCCAGTAACTAATTAAACTGTATAGTGTACTAAAAGCTTAAATTATGGTATAATAAATCATGGCTCTTGTGTTAAAGTAAAGTTTTCCCAGAGAAACACCTTAGTGCAGATAAACAATAGATATTGCATAGTATAAATTGACACGCTATTTTTATACAGGATTATTTTAGATAAGACTATGTGACTTATTCCCAATTCAAGATTTATGAATGTTATAAGAACCACGTGCATGAGTGCTTCTCTATCTAGTAAGGGAGGGAGTATTGTGCACAGGTAGTTGTGTCTTTTTTTATCATAATCAATCTCTATAAACTACTGCTTAAGAAACAGCCTGCTGTTTTAATATGTTTCAAGTTGTCACTTTGTCCCAAAAACTGTATGTATCAGCTGTGTTGTTCCTTAAGCTACAATACTCTTGTATATTTTTTTTTACTTACTAAATTATGTTTCCAAAATTCCCATAAAATCACATTTTTATATTTTTGTAATCAGATCAGATTACGTTAAGTGATTCTGTATCCACAATAGCAAAACAGTTTGATTCAACTCGTTGATTCTAGCAGTCTGACTTACAGACTACACTTTTTAGGAATCCTCAATTCAATCTCAAAGTCGTAACAATATTTACATTTAAAGTCAAAAAATTATGAAGTATATAATGTAGGTGTATACTTGGAAGCTATAATATTTCATGTCATTTCATTTACAGTTAATGCTTTTGTTTTTAATTACTGACATAACGACCTCGGCTAAAATGATCGATTTAGTATGTACTTTATCGTTTACTTTGACTAAATAATATGCACATAATGTAGATATATTTCGTTATACACGTTATAGCTATAGCATGAAATAATAGGACCAAAGAGTTTCTGGCGACGTGCCTAATTGTATCAAGCTTGTTCATGCCCCCAAATATCAATTTTTTATTTATTACTATTTTAACATTGCCCATGTTGAGCCTATTTATGCTACTATGAGCTATAGTCATGGAAGCTGTGAACCGATTTATTAGTCACATAAAGTAATTTAAAACTGACCAGTCAATTGCAATGTTTGCATTATTTCAATAAAGTGTCGAAAAATATAACTTAATCAACAAATTAATATACAAGAAGTTAGCTAAGTTGGATGACATTTTTTCTCTTGTCAGTGCCACTATCCAACATTATTGCAAAACCCACTGCATAGTCCAAATAAATCTGTAAGAATTAAAATAAGAATTTATTATTCTTTGAATTCACGGTCCCTTCTTTGAAGCTGTGTGCTTAGTATTCTAAAACATATCTGCGTTCCTTTGAAGGTTTATATACAAGTTACTTTGAACGCATCTGTTTAGGAGACGATCCACAAGTAACTTAGGAATAAACTTTTTTTCGCTCATGACGATTATCCGCCTCTTAGGAATAAGATTTAACAAAAATAAGCAATTTGTTATGTAATGGGGTTTCTGAAGTCTTTGTTGATATTCGAAAAATAGTAAATACAGTTTTATACTTTCAGTCGATAAAACAAATCAAATATTTGTGTGTACTAAGTAATTCGAAACTATGTGATTGTGACGTAAAAGTGTAAGAACCGACTTGTTTCCTAATTAGCCCAATGAGCGCTGCTATTATAAGGGAGTTTAGACTTCCATGTACGCATGATTGAATGGTATAAAATGATTCTAGTAAGTAATTGATCACACAAAAATGCCAATACCGCGTTGCATTTTCATTGTTATTTTTAAACGTTCGTAAGTAAAATATTTTAACAGGCACTTTTTTGTTCAAGTAGAAAGGGTTTATTAACTTGGACCTATAAAGGCTATAGTCTCCGTTATAATAGCATCCAACAAAGGGTAGTGCAGCCTTATATTTTAAAGTTAAGACATACGTTTAGATGTCAAAACGCGCATAACGTATTAATATCGGAAAGCGTAGAAATTATATTCGTTTCAGAATAATTGATAGGTAACTAGATCGTAAGACTTGTTGATTACATTATGTGCACTGACGTAAGAAAATAAATGGTAGGGAATTTAATCAATATACGATATTCAGATTCAGTCAAAACTCCCAAAAAAGAAAAATATTACATAAAATCAAAACACAAGAATGACTAGTTTTTCTGGAAAGAAAATCCTTTGGAACTTGAATGTTTTCTATTAGTTTTATTATTTAATATTACGGCCACGGCCAGTAAGATAGACGTCAGTGAAGTCGGTTCTATTTTTTTAAGTTATTTTTGTACAGTATGTTTATTTACTGTGCATGGTGTAATGTTTTTATTAGATAAGACGATGAAAAAAAAATAACACGAGAATTGTATGATTGTAATAGTAAATTACTTGAGCAGTTTTAATCACTTGAGATCGATGAATATAACATTCTGTAAATGCGAATTTCTAGACATGTTTTTAATACATAGGCGACTCTGAAACAATAATTTCAAAATTTTTAACCAAGGTCATGTTATTAACGAAAATGATGGTAAAGAGTTAAAGTGTTGTTTCATGTATTTTAAACATTGGGGTGCACTGGTTTGATTGTGCCTGAAAAACTCATCAATGCCGCTCCAAACCTCAAAATTATGTATTTGTATATTGATAGGTAAGCTTAAAATCTAATCTGAAGTAGGTACCAATAGTAATATAGTGTAATGTCGGCAATAAAACATCTATTTTGGTCGGATTAACTCGAAGAGTGATTACATTATTCAGTTATTATTAATTTTATTTTTTGATGGGGAATAATGAGCTAATCTGTGTGACGTTATAGTGTCTAAAATAGTACAAATGAGAAGACTTATCGTCGTAAGCCTCGGACTATTCAACATGCAAATGCTAGGTTTGAGATGTATCCCTGTGTACTAGTTTTATTTTGTACTAAAAGTTAAAAATAAACGAATAATTATAATGTATTTTTATTATTTATTGCTGTCAGCTTTCATAACAATATGCAAGGTCAAACGGACTCCGAATGGTTAGCCACCAAATTCAACGAAATGGTTTGAGGCCACCCCGGCCTCAAACCATTTGACCTCTTCTGGGATATCAACATTTTCAAATGTGTTCTGGTCACTTAATTATTTTATTTTCCTGCATAGGTCGAAAAAGTAATCCTCGCTCCACCCTAGAGCGGGAAAAGTCATATGGTGATTTCTCAGCTCATTTCACTGAGAAATGAGCTTATTTTGACGTTGACAAAAATGCTGTATGAGCTGCAAAATGCAATTATTTTTTATTTATCTTTAATAATGTCATAAATACATAATTTTATTATGATAATTGTTTTGACTTTAATGCAGAGATAAATTTCGCAGGCTAGGCCCTAGTCTTCTTTGAATCACGATGGTCTATAAATTATCGGTCATCAGTGCCGTACAGTAATAAACTAGTGAGCCTCGCCATCAACGTTTGCATCACTGCTTACTTATCAGGTGGGATCGCAGTCAAGCACTAGATTACCTACATCAGATTAAGAAAAAATTACCTAGACTTAACTAAATAAATTATAAAACCGAAAATCTGACATATCGATATTTTTTCCTCGTTAAATCGAGGCCAATATTGATATTTTTAATAAATATCGATGCATCGATATATTTCTTCACTGCTGACATCCCTAGATGCGACATCGACTAAAGTGCCGTACAGACCCACCAACTTATCTGTGAACTAAAGGATCTATTACACTACGCGTTATTCAGACTCGTTTTGTCTATGGTTCGCCGTATCTAGTCTATGGTTCGACGTATCTAGTCTATGCTTCGACGTATCGCGCAGTGTAATAGGGGTTAGACTGTCTTTCTATGAATGAAAAATAGTACGAGTCGGAATATCGCACGCGATATTCAGCGCAGTGTAATAGGTCCTTGAGTGGTAGCGACACCGTAGCTTTAGTGTTGCAAATTAATAAAAGTTACCCATGATTGGGTATGTCAGATAAGAAACTAGGTAAATATATAAACATAATTTTATTATTTTAAACAATACCTAACATTGTTTTATAATAATAAAATGCTAATATAAGTACTAAATAGTCTTCAAAAATAGGAAAATTAATGTAGGTAGATACATACATTAGCTTTTTCTCTGGCATTCAATTGATATAATGTAGGTACCCCACTTACAAACTAAATGTTTAGCAAAGTAGGCAAATGAAATTTAATAACTTGCAAATAAACGTTATATTAAAAAAAAAAAAAAATCTGCATTTTGCATAAGTACCTACTTAGATGGATTCAGCAGTTACAAGCTTGATACAAAAAACCCATAGTTTAGTACTAGCTTCTCTATTTAAACAAAAATCAAATATCTAGACACTCAAGATGTGTCCTGTAAGACATGACCTAGTTAATAGATAGATTAAAACAAAAGTTTCATCATCATCATCAACTCATATACGTCCCCACTGCTGGGGCACGCACGGGCCTCCCTTAACGATGTGAGGGGTAAAAAAAAAACAAAAGTGCAATAATTTATTAGAATCCCGGTTTACAATAATTATGATCTTTTGATGAACTTGCACGCCCAACTTCATCCTGGCTGTGAGGCCATACGCCGCTTATATCCATGTCATCATTATCACTGTCACTTTCAGTTTCCGAATCACTTATCACTTCTATAATGAACGGTGTATCCAAATACACATCATGCTTCAAATATTCTGCTTGTAACTTGCGAACATGATTGCAATGCTGAGCCCACTCACTAACCGTTATACTTTCAAAAGCTTCTTGAACTAGGCGGGGAATCTCAGAATTTTTGCAGTCAATATTTACATCAGCAACTTTTCTTTTCATCGAGCTCCATATTAATTCGATGGGATTGAGATCACAATGATAGGGAGGTAAGTACAAGCATTTGTGTCCATTTTCTTCTAATATTTTTTCAATTTCATACACAGGTTCAGGCTTATTTCTCTTAATTATTTCTAACAGCTGAGGTTTCGTCAACTCCTCTCCGTAGTCAATTTTATTTTGTGTCAACCATAATTGCATATTATCTTTCTTTAAAGAATGAGTATTTGGTATTTTATTTACACAAATACGGTGATAAGGGGCATTATCCATTACTATTATTGATAGCTCTTGTAATATAGGCACAAGTTTTTCAATAACCCACTTTTTAAAGTTAGTACTATTCATGTCGTCATGATAGTTACCACTTTTTGTGTTAGACTTAAAAACTAGAAGAGCATTTTGGACAAATCCGGTATCCTCTCCCGCATGAACAATAATATATTTTTGCCCTTTTGAAACAGGCTCTAACACTCCATCTACACCCTCTCCTTGCCAGCATTTACCTGATGTATGCGATGAATGTATACAAGGTGTAAGGGACAGCCCTCCACAAACTTTAAGGGCTTGCTCAGTAGACGAAACTGAACAAACTTCCACAAAAAATTTTTTCAGGAAACGAAAAAAAAAATCGCCCTCGCTGTACAAATTGTCCAATCAAGTTTATCATTTTGTATGGTGAGGCTGATTTTTTTTTTTCGTTTCCTGAAAAAAAATCTTGTGGAAAGTTGTTCAGTTTCATCTACTGAGCAAGCCCTTAAAGTTTGTGGAGGGCTGTCCCTTACACCTTTTATAGGTTTCATCTAAATAAATTAGCGGCCGAGGTTGTGGAGATTTATAATTTTTTTCTACAGTATGCAAGTATTTTGCTCTCCAAGCTGATACTTCATTGCGCTCCATGAGCATTTTACGATTAGACTGCGACTTTTTAAAACAAAAACGAAATTTTGTGGAGCAGCTTTCGTAGACTTTCTCTTTGTCCCGTGTAATTTATTTCTGTTTTTAAGACCTCTAGGAGCTTCTTAACAGTCGGTAACTCGTTTTTATTAGAGTAAAATTCATGTACTTTCCTACGGATAACTCCCATGTCAAAATCATCAACATGAATAAACTCACTTTGACGTTTCCTCTCCTCGCCTGGGGTCCGAATTTTTGTACCAGCTTCTTCTGCTGCATGCCCTTCTTAAACTATTTTTGAAATTAGCCCTTGACTCACACCTGAAATATAGACAAAATTAATTAAGTATTTACATACTGTAGTTAAAATATTAAATGTAAGTATAAGTAACTATTTTTTATGCGGCTTGCGTACAAATCGCGTCACGTAAGAAGTACGCTGGAAGGCAGTGGAGTGGAGAGAATATACGCTAAGCCAAACGTACATATGCGGGAGAGCCCCTCAGATTATTCCAGCGTTATTTTTACGTGACGAGAACTATAGGTAGTTGAATCACTCAGCTTTATATTTTTTAAGTTAGAGTTACGTTAAAAAGTAATCAATGAAAAAAATATCGGGTAATTTACAAAAAGAAAGTAGACAACACTAACCTGTAGCTGCCGAAATTCGTATGTATACTTGATTAAATGGAATAATCGGAGCCTCCGCCCGAGCTTCTTCTTCAAAAAAGGCTTTGACCTTAAGAATGATGCTTCGCGCATCACTTTTAACCGCTTTCGGCATATTAAACGCTGAAAATGTAGAAATATCGCAACAGAAAACAGAGCACCCGAATGTAGTAGACACTGACAATCGAATGACATTTCAACATGGCGGCCGTAGTTCCCATTTTCTCCATTTCACAGCACAGATAAGTTGGTAATGTTAAGTTAAACCTTTTTGTTTGTAACAAATTCGTTAGCAGCCAGCTCGTAACTATGAATCTCAATGCTATGTTCAAATTTTTTACTTCTATGAAAAACTGAAAATAAAAGCGTGTGACTCGCAATTATATTAAATAATGTTTTAATTTCATCGGCCTCTGACAATAAATAATAACAGCAGAGCGTGGTTTGATCGACAAAAGTAAAATGACGTCGTCGGGAACGTGTAATTTCCCGAAATTGAACGAAAATATAGCGTTCTCTAATTGGAAGTTTCGTGTAAAGATTTTGTTGGAAGAAAGAAACCTTTCAAACATATTGGAAAAATATGACAAGGAGATCAAACAACATATTGAAAGTGATGCGAAAGCTCGGTCAATTATTGTACAATGCGTAAGTGACCAATATCTCAATATTATAAAAAAATGTAAAACCGCTGCCGAAATGATTACTTGCTTGGAATCAGTATTTGAGAGAAAAAGTGTATTCAAAAAGCTTTTTATACGTAAAAAGCTAATCGCTATGAAATGCTCCAGTGGTCAAAATTTACAGGATCATTTCCTTCAATTTGACAACTTGATCACTCAATTGGAGACAGCTGGAACTACAATGGAGGACAGCGATAAATTGACGCATTTATTCCTGACACTACCTGAGGAATACAGTACAGTAATAACTACATTGGAAACAATGAGTATTGAAAAAGAGCTCACTGTAGATTTTGTGAAATCTAGACTCCTAGATTCAGAGTTAAAATTAAAAGAAAAGAAAACTGAAGTTGTGGAAAGCAGTTTCTATACCTGCTTTAAATGCGGAAAAGAAGGACATTTGGCATACCAATGTGATAAGAAAAGTGAAAACAATTATCAAATGCAACGAAGCAGAGGAAAATTTAGAATGAGGAATAGAGGAAGATCTGAGTTCAGAGGAAAGCCGAGAGGACAAGGGCATGTAACCCAAGTGAATGAAAATGTTAACAGTAATGAAATGTTTATTGCTTCAAGTATGGAACACGTATTGCATACAGAAGATGCATCGGAGATTGTTTTTGTTGTAGACTCAGGAGCAACACATAACTTCATACAAGAGAGATATGAAAAATTTATGATAAACGTGACGGAACTCCAAGACCCAATTAAAATTAAAATTGCAAATGAGAAGTATTATGTGCAAAGAAAAAAGGTTTTTTAAGTACCTTTTATGAGGGAAACACACCTGTGACAATCGAAGGTCTCATAGTAAGTGGAATTGAAAGCAATTTATTGTCAGTAAATGAACTGATGAATAAAGGGAAATGTGTAATATTTAAAAATGGAAAGTTGATAATTAAATCAGAAAAACGAGTATATTATGGAGAAAAGAAAGGAAAGTTATATATATTGAAAATGCAACTACCTAATAAAAAATATAAATGCTATTATGGTGATGAAGACCTGACTTATGGTGATCTATGGCATATCAAATTAGGTCATCTCAATCGGAAAGCATTAAATTTGATGAACTTACCTTACAGCAAAAATGTATGTGAAGTTTGCATGAAAAATAAAAGCACAAGGCTACCTTTCAAGACAATTTCGAAGCCTCAATCAAGAGCTATATATATGTTACAACTTTCATTGGTCCAGCAACATCTGAGTGTATAATAGGAGAATTAATACACTCAGATGTTGCTGGACCAATGAAAGTTGTAACAAAAGAAGGCTATAGATATTACCAAACCATATTGGATGACTACTCGCATTTTACTCAAACTTACCTGCTAGTAAACAAATCTGAAGCAGCAGGAAACTTGATAAAGTATGTAAGGGAAATAGAAACAGAAAAAGATATAAAAATAAAAAGAATCCGTTGTGATAATGGAGGAGAATACTCATCGAACTATTTTAAAAAGTTTTGTGAAGAGAAAGGTATAAAAATAGAGTATACGATACCTTATAGTCCACAAATGAATGGAAAAAGTGAAAGGATGAACAGATCCATTTATGACAAAGCTCGAACTATACTAGATGAATCATGCTTACCGAGACATCTGTGGGGCCATGCTATCTTGACAGCTACATTCTTGATCAATAGATGCCCATCAAGTGCAATTGCTTACGAGATACCAGCAATAATATTTGAGAGAGAAATGATGCTCAATAAATTGAAGCCATTTGGATGTAAAGGGTGGATGGTAATACTACCAAGAAGAGATAAATTTGATTCTAGAGCAAAAGAAGTAAGAATGATTGGCTATGCTAGAAACGGATATAAAGTTTGGGATCCTTTATCAGATACTGTTACTGTATCAAGAGATGTAAGATTTAATGAAAGAGATTTTAAGTACCAACAAGCAGAGATTAATGAACAAGAAGATGATAATGTATACATTGAAGAAAGAGATAATGAAGTGGAAAGAAAGAGGAAAGATGAGGAAGAAAGAAAGAGAAAAGATGAAGAAGAAAGAAAGAAAAAAGATGTAGAACAAGCGACTCAAGAAAGTACTAGTCAAAGTACTAGGAGTGGGAGATTAATTACTACACCAAAACATTTAAGTGAATATGAAATTTACGAAGCATATTGCTTGGTAAATACAGTAGAAGATCCCCAGGAGTTTACAGAAGCTATGAAAAATGGATGGGAAGAAGCAATCAATACAGAAATAAAAGCTCTACAGAAAATGAATACTTGGACAGAAGTTGATTTACCTGAAAACAAGAAAGCCATTGATACAAAATGGGTATTTAAGACTAAAGAAAATAACTTGAAAAAGGCTCGATTAGTAGTGAAGGGGTTTCAATTGAAAGAAGACTCTGATTTTGGAAAAAATTATGCACCAGTAGCAAGAATATCATCGGTCCGAACTATTCTGGCACAAGCGATTCAGAAAGGATGGAACATAAAACAACTGGATGTTCCCACAGCATTCTTAAACGGATTGCTAGAATCGGAAGTGTACATCAAACCGCCAGAAGGTGTAAAAGTAACAAAACACAAAGTTTTAAAACTGAATAGAGGATTGTATGGATTAAGAGAAAGTCCCAAATGTTGGAACCAAAGATTTAATAACTTTGCAGAAGAAAAGGGTTTCAAAAGATCTCAGTATGATGTCTGTCTATACAAAGGAGAAACAATGAATGTATGGATGTTAATTTATGTTGATGATATTATTTTAACTGGAACCGAAGAAGATATAGAGAAGGTGGTGAAATATCTAAAAGTGGAATTTCAAACAAAAGATTTTGGATTTCCTAAATCATTTCTAGGAATGGAAATTGAAAAGAAAGAAGATGGTCTTAAAATAACACAGAAAAGACAAATAGAAAGCATGCTCATAAAATTCAACATGCAAGACTGTAAAAGTTCGATTACGCCTTTAACAAAAGGATACCAATTTGATGAAGATGAGCCAATAGTATCTGATGTACCATATCGCCAGTTAATTGGTAGTCTCATGTTTGTATCGACAGTCTCACGACCTGATATTACCTACGCAACCTCATATTTAAGTCAATACTTGGATAAGCCTACAAGAAGTCTTTGGGTACAAGCTAAGAGAGTTCTGAGGTACCTTAAAGGAACACAAGAGAATGGACTGTACTACAAAAAATCTGAAAATATGACATGTATAGAAACATATTCTGACGCAGACTGGGCAGGTTCACACATGGACAGAAAGAGCGTATCAGGATCTGTGACATTATACAATGGATGTCCTGTTGCTTGGTTCTCTAGAAAGCAAACATGCGTTTCTCTGTCCACAGTAGAAGCAGAATATGTGGCAGCTGCGACTAGTGCATGTGACTTACTATACATCAAAGGTCTATACGATGATTTAAATGGACTGAAAAGTGATGTATTGTGTGTGTTGTACATGGACAATAGAGGTGCTATTCAAATAGCAAAAACCTTTGAAAATAGCAAACGTGCCAAACACATAGACATAAAACACCATTTTCTAAAAGACATTATAACTAGAAAATTAATTAATGTTGAATATGTCTCTACTCATAATAATTTGGCAGATGTATTAACAAAAGCATTGTCTGGTGAAAAGCTGCATACAATGAAGCAAATCTTAAATATTGTTTAGTAATTTTATTAGTAATGTTTTATTAGTTTGTAGCGATTTCAATCTATTACAGATTTTCAATCGAGGGGCGGTGTTAAGTTAAACCTTTTTGTTTGTAACAAATTCGTTAGCAGCCAGCTCGTAACTATGAATGTCAATGCTATGTTCAAATTTTTTACTTCTATGAAAAACTGAAAATAAAAGCGTGTGACTCGCAATTATATTAAATAATGTTTTAATTTCATCGGCCTCTGACAATAAATAATAACAGGCAAGACAGTAAGCTTTAATACGACGTAGGTACCGTTTGTCTGTGTTTAGGAATATTTTTAGTTTGGGCTCAGCTCCCTGCTAATTCCGGCCATGTCATGAACGCAGCCCAGTTTCACAGATTGACATTTAAGTGTGCTTGTCACTGTCACGTCACAGTTGATAGCTGCCAAGATTAGTGATGGGTAAATGCCCTGGCATTTTGGGCAGATTGGGAAAATTCCCAATAAACGCCCATAAATTCCTGCCCGAGGGCATTTATCTGGGAATTTATTTTTTGTTCTAAAATTAATTCAAGACATTAATGTTAGCTTTGGAAACTGGCTTAAATCGATGAGTTTAGTAATGGTTAAGTCTATATTAGGTGTTTTTATATGAATTTGCACATTCTATTAAAATTTAAGTCTTACAAAACCATGTTTACGAACACAAAGGTTACGAGTTAGCCGGCGGCGGCGTAAAAACACTTGCATGGTGAGAGGAGTACGGCAAGAGATGCGTACACTGTTATGGTTAGTTGTTTTAAGTAGGTACGTATATGATTTTATGAATTAAATTGCAATATATTTAAAATGTCTTAAAAGAACCATTTAATGTCATCAACAATTTCAAATGCGTGCGTGTGTGTGAGTGATAACATATGGCTTCGAAACGTGGTCGCTCACAATGGGCCTCATCAGAAGGCTCAAAGTCACCCAAAGAGCAATGGAAAGGGCTATGCTCGGGGTTTCCTTGCGTGATCGAATAAAAAATGAAGATATCCGCAGGAAAACTAAGGTTGCCGACATAGCACAAAGAATTGCCAAACTTAAGTGGCAATGGGCATTGCTCGCAGAACAGATGGCCGTTGGGGCCGAAAGGTTTTGGAGTGGCGACCGCGTACCGGAAGACGCAGTGTTGGAAGGCCTCCTACAAGGTGGACCGACGACCTGGTGAAGATAGCGGGAAACCGATGGATGCGGGACGCACAGGAACGTTCGATGTGGCGACGCTTGGGGGAGGCCTATGTCCAACAGTGGACGTGTATCGGCTGAGATGATGATGATGAACCATTTCAAATCACTTCTACCTACCATGCGAAAGCACAAAGTGGGGACGGCGCGGTCTGTGTGCGCATCCCTCACACACCGTGTAAGGGACGCGCACACACGCCGCGTTGTGCTGCCATTTTGTTATTAGTTATCCTGTGTCATTTGTAGATACCGCACGCACGCGCGCATATCACTAATCTATTCGAGCATTGTGCGCGCGTTGTGAGCATGAGGTACGCGCCAGGATAATTGTGTTCTATGGTTCCGGTTTCCCAATTTGAAGTAAATACTTATTGGTTTTAAAAACAGTGCTAATTTACAGTTATTTTTGTGGTAAGTGTTTTTGCCGATCAGTAATTTTAAGTAAAAGTAGGTAGATTCATAATTATAATAACTATAAATAAAATGAAAGTAGGTATTCGTAATAAGTAAATTTAGAATAGAATTAGAATGGAATAAGAATATAATACGAATAGAATTAGAATATAATACGAATAGAATTAGAATAGAATTACAATAGTCACGATTAGTTTTATTGGTGAATTTCGCCCTAAAACTTTTGTGAGAGCTGGAGTTTGAACTAGGTTCGAGACCTGTATGACCAATTTCCAGGCTGACACCCTTTTAAACATTATCGCATTTTGCAGGATATCAAAACGTATCTTATATTTATAAGAATAACAGCGGTAGAAGTTTGTGAAGTGTAAAGGAAAAGTGATATTTTTATTGAATCCTGTTTTTTTGTTAGTGGGTAAAAATCATCCAAATGACATCCCCCGGCCTTGGGCGAAGTGGGAGATAGTGTCAGACTCTGACTAAAAACCCACCCCGTTCCTTCTTGCCTTTCGTATCGAACCCCTTCGGATAACCCTGGTCCCAGTAGGCTTCCACCCGGCTGTGCCTTTGCTGTTGCCGACAACGCCTTGAGGTGCACGGGAACAGCGCGCGCCGTCGACGACTTGGACTCGGTCCGCGCAGTTACCGGACGATCAGACAGCGAACTACCCATTGCTCGCAATCCGCAAGCCCGCGCCTGCTGTGGCTGGAAATCGGGATCGGAATCTCGGCGGTGGTTGGGGCGCTGTGAGCGCCGTTGCCTGATGCGGTCGGCCTACTCTTTGCAAGCATTACTGCTTCGCAGAAGGAGGCGACCACCTGCCACTCCTCCTCGCTCCGGACCATGGTCTGTACTAAGGCCCGGTGCAAGTGATCGCCAATTGCTCCCGTGCACGGCAATGTTCTGCCCAAGTGGGGCACACCTCCACTGTGTGCTCCACCGTGTCCTCCGGGCCTTCCGCAGAGTGGCGACACCCGGGCGTGTAGTATATGTTTATAATAAATGTGATTAAAGTAAAACATACCCTTCCAGTGTCATCAATAGTTCTCTAGATAATTATAATTATATTGATTTTGATTATTAAAAATTTTATAATGTTGTCTCTAATAATGCCGAAACTAGTTTTTTATTGTTTGTTTAATACATATTATTTTATTTCTTGTAACTTAGAACATAATTTATTACATTTGATATTAAAGTATAGTCTTTTATCTATTTTTACTTGAAAAAGTATATTAATGTTGTTATTTTAAAATGAAAATATGTTTAATTCATTAAACTCCAAGCAAACGCTGTCGTTGTCTTTCTATAGTGTATCTAATCGACACGATTGAATCATTCACATTTCTTCAAAGTAAAGTCTTTTATTTCTGTTTTAAATGAAAAAGTATATTAATATTATTTTAAAATGAAAATGTGTTTAATCATTCGCATCCCTTCAAAGTAAAGTCTTTTATCTCTGTTTTCACATGAAAAAGTATATTCATGTTTTTATTTTAAAATAAAAATGTGTTCAATCATTCATATTTCTTCTTTTATTTCTTTAATACATACTATTTTACATGAAAAACCACATAAAATCACGTTTAACGAGTCCCATATTTTTATGCCCTACGATCGGGCATTTATCGGGCAAATAAAAATAAATGCCCAAAATGCCGGGAAGTTACTATATTTTCCCGCCGGGCAGAAACACTTTGCCCATCTCTAGCCAAGATTCATCAAAGATTGCACAGGGCAATTTGCCATCAGTTTCTTTATCGTTTCTTTTCCTTTCTTGGTACAAAATTTGCGTTGATTTTGATTAATTTTATTAAAACATTAGTGAATGATTTGTAATGTTTTATATTCATTATTAATACTGCAGTTTGTGCGTGTGTATACGTGTTAGTTTTATATTATTTATAATCTAAACATTGTATAGACAAATGAAATGCAATATTCGTGAACTCGCTCAACTGAGCGATCAACCTTGTGTAATTGAAGGCAGATTAAACTATAAAAAGATTTCCAATGGCGGTTATCGTAATCAGTCAGGTCAGTATATAACAAACTCTGAAAAATAGAACCATTATACCAACTTGTTTACATTTTCCTCAAAGTTATTTTTGAATGAGTCATGAAAAGTGTCCCTTTTACTGTGAGGTTTATGCTATAAAAAGATACCCAATTATAACACTACATGGATATGATGTAAATTATGTTCCTAAAATATTAATAGTTCCTAATAAATAGATCGTAAGGGCTAATATAGAAATTAAACACTGTAATTTTTGCTAACATAAACTTTGAATACTTATGATCATCACTAATTCATTAAGCGCCAAACATAAACTGAGTGTTATAATTATGATATACTTATTTTCCTAGGTTAGTCTAACTAAATGAAAGTACTTAATAAAAAAATAAACATGCAGTCACAGCAGTATTTCAGTTAGAATTTAGTAGATTTTGTGACAATCCTTACAATAAATGTGCTTAGGAGATGGATGTATAGTTCAGCAAGTTGCTGGTAGGGATCTTGACCATACTTTCAGGATTGGAGTGGAGAGGTATACCACGGCTGTCAAGATCAGTAGCAATGGTATACCTTTATTTACGAAGTACTTGGTAACCAGTCCACTTAAACCTACCTACATACAGAGATATTTGTCAATTAGTACTGCACTCTGTGAATTGTATCTAAGGCGTTTTGGCATTTTAACTTGGGTCTCAGCCATTTATACATCTTCCAAAGATCCAGGACCATTAATAAATTAGGAATTTCAAAAATCATATTTGATGCTAAATGAGTTAATGGAACCAGTAACACAGTTACTAACTTTGCTTTTCAAGTAGAGGTCACTGGAGAATTGCACACAACATAAGATTGTCATAAATCTTGCAAGACTGTCAACCCTTGAAATATTTCATAAATCAGTTTTCACAAATTAACCTTTTGTATGCCGTAATTAGAGACACAATTTAATAATAATAATATTCCACAAATAGCACACAATGCCGTCTAGTCCCAAGCTAAGCAGAGCTTGTGTTATGGGTACTAGACGACTGATAAACATACTTATATATTTCTAAATACATACATATTATAGATAAATTACACCCACAATTAAAAAGTTATTGTGTCCCACGTGGATCCGCGTTTCGGCCATACAATGGGTTAATACAGTTAAACACTCCAGTAGAATTAACTCACTCTCTCTCTCCCGAAATATTATAAATAGAACTTTCCAAATACAAAAAATCTCATACACATTCGAAACATTTGTAATGTCTTTAGTCTTATTAAAAGTAAAAAGATTATACAATTTTATGTGATATTATACAATTTAAAGAAAAAGTATAGAGTTTGCAGATGTGACATAAATATAACACAATGACATTCATTCATCAGTCCTACTCCATTTTTCCAGCAAATATTTTTTTATTTATTATTATTTTATTTCAGTGTTCAAAGAGAGATGGTTTCGGCTAATAAATAATTATTTATTTTATTTTAAAATAAGTGAGATGGGCAAATTTGATACAAAATGTCCTGCAGGGATGTTTATATTAGAAAATTCTTCAATACAGATGGAACATGGACAGAGCATTCCTTTTTCATTTTCAATATCATTTATGTAAGTTTATTATTTTTTAAGGGCTATATTTTAAAAAGAATTTTTGCTTGCAACTTATTCAATAATGAAAAAAAGTGTAATTTCCAGCTCTGAGGTATAGCTTGCAACACACTTACTAATGAAACACTTGAAACAATAGTTAATCTGCAAAACTATCAACTTTTGCAAATTAATTATTGTTTTATGTATGTTTGAGTAACTATTTTAACAATCATTACAGAGATGAGCCTGAAAAACGACATGTATTTGCTGCCCGTGCTGAAGACAATGTCGTACAGTGGGTCATGAAACTCAGAGAGTGCTCATATGAATATCTACGCAATAGGCTTCACGCATTACAGTCTAAAATATATGCAATCACTGGGAAGGTACACAAATTTACATAATTATAGCAGTAGATGGTTTGAAATACCTGCTTTGTCTTATCTGAAAGTCTTTAAGACATAATTATAATTTTTAGAGATTAATTCAAATTAGAATTTTATCAGATAATTCTATCATAAATTAATCTTAGCATACAATTTTATGCTTCATGCTTAATTAATTTTAATTAAACAAAAAAGCCATTTATTTTTAAAAGTTATATAATATAAATTATTTTGTTATAGGACCCTCTACTGCTAGTACCAAGAAATGAGGGAGCATGTTTGTGGGCACCCGCAGTACCATTCTCAACAGCGCCTGCTTGCACTGTGAACACTAGTTCGTTCAGTTGTCATCTACATACTAATGGCGCTTTTACACTCGAAAGAAGCAAATCAGATGTTCAGGCTCACAGGCATTTCCATTCAGAATACACCAAAAAGGCGACTTTTTACACTGACGATCACAAAAAAACGACTGAGAAAACAGAAGAAATTTCTAGTGAAGTGTACTCTCTTGAGAGAAGTAGAACAGCAGCCTTATTACCAGGCAGTATGAATCCAATTAATACGTCCATATTTGACAACCGTCCTATGTACTCTAGAACTGCTCCGAGTCCGCCTGTCAGAACGAAACTGTCGCCGAGCAGTCGGCGTGTCGAAATCAATCAAGAAGTTAAAGTTTTTGCCGAACAAAGTAGGAGTTTAGGAATTACTGGTATCTTAGATGAAGCACCAATTCCGCCTAGAAGAAAAGTATCTCCGAAAAATTTTGATGTTCAAAATCCAACTATTGAGATTAGTAACACCGATGGAGACCAAGCAGACGGAAGTGATGATCTGATCAAATTTTAATGTATCCTGTAGCTCGAAAGGAATCCCACCTATTAATTAATTAAATTATTTAGTTACATGCTTGCCAATTGTAAAGACCTAATACAGGGCGGGTTTTTGAAACGGGACAGTTTTACGCAATTTCTGGCTTTTCTTACTTTAAACCTTAGGTTTTTTTATCTTTATGGAAACCTGTAAGAAAAAGAAGAAGAAATTTTCTTGCAATTACTGTAAATTATTTTTATGACTAGCGGAAAAAATCTACCCTGTATATTTATGTGTTGTTTTGTCGAAAAATATGTAAATATTTTATGTAAAAGAAAATGTGATTTGATAATTTCATTTCATGCTCATTTGAATAGTTGCTTTTAAACAGTAACGAGGGTCATTTATGGTAATCCTAATAGTGATCTTAGAATGTACGTATGATGGGTTCTTTCCAAAGGTCCATGAGTCTATTGTTCTCGAAAAATGAAAGTTCAAACATTAGTACCCAATACAAAACAACAATAACAAAAGTCCACGTCATTTTAAATTATTTAATATTTTCTTTCTCTACGAGTCCATAAGAATGTTTGGTACAGTCAGCAGTAAAAGCTTTGATATGGGATAAATATTTATTGTTTTTATAAAATAAAAGAAAACGAACATTTTTATTTCATATACGCAGTAGGTAGGTACTTATAAAACGGTAAACATTAGATACGTGTATGTCTCCAAAGAGGTGAATGGTTATAACCATGAAAAAAACAAAGTTTTATAACAATTACAGTAAGTAATTTTAATGGTTTTTACTGATTTTACTTTAGACAAATCTCGTGGACCCATTGGAAATTGATGTAGGAACATTTAAAACAAGTATTTTTTTTCATGGACTCTGAGAAATGAAGAAGAATAGAATCATGGACCTCTGGGAATAACCCCGTAAGATATACATCGAGATTTTTCATAAATTAGATAGGTAGATTTTGTAAGTTTTATACAATATCTGAAACCAAAAAACATAGTTTTAATTCACACAGACTAGCAATTTTGTAAGCCATTTATGTATTGAGATAAGATATTATATTCCGTACAAAAGACATAATACATAATTCTATGTCATATACAGGGTGTAAGTGACCATTAAATGCAAATTCCGCGAATAGGTTAAGACACCTACGGGGTTACCATGACGTTCAAAGTAAGATTGTTTTAATCTTGTTTCAGTGTGGGTAAGAGATGGCGTTAGACGACCTGTATAGCTCTGTCTCTTACCCACACCGAAACAAGATTAAAACAATCTTACTTTAAACGTCATGGTCTAGGTCCTAATGTAGGTACAAATAAATTATACGAGGGGCCAATGCTCTTTCTCACCTGCTTCGACATAGTACATGATGGTCATACCTATTCCTATATTCTTCAGCACTGATGCTGTGGCTACATAACCGCGCGAGTATTCAGCGTTAAAAACGTCATATTCGGTTAGGTATACGCTATGTGGTTGGCTACATAAGTAATCAGTCGCATTTTCATGCGTTTGTTTTAGTGTCAACAAGCATTCGTGTTTGCTCTAATGCTTCGCGATTGTCGAACTCCTCGGCCACAATTGTAGCGATAACGTGAATAGTCGCCGAATCTCGACAATGTAGCCACAGCATGAGTTGTTTGAGTCCGTAAGGCCTTTTGAAATGCAAACATACAGAAAGAACTTTGTGTTGTGTCAGTGTTTGTATGTGTAGGTAATTGAGTAAAGAGAAAATTCCTTTTAATAATTTTACGCTATCGACACTGCGACCGACACACACACATCCGGGCGCAAGGAACAAAACTGTCAAAATCCTTAAAGTCGGCGAAACGCAAAAGAAGTATTTATGTAAGTCTAGACCGAGCATAGATCACAACAAAAATGTTTCTAAAAGTACCATTATTATCGATAAGCATATATTAAAAAAAATCACTAAGTAGCACTACTGTAGATACATTATTACTACTAATACTTAGTAGTAGTAGTACTTATTTCGACTAAGGTTTAGGAAAATAATGTTCTAAGTAGTCATGGGACATGAATATCTATACAAGGTGTCGTTTTGAAGCTGCAAAATATTTCAGGAGGTAATTATGTTAGTGATTCTCGACCCGAATCAATAATAAAATAAGTAGGTAATTTTTTTTTTTTTTATAACCGCGCTTTTTTTCACACACACAAACACGGAACAATAAAGGGCGTTTTCACACACACTAACTCGCAACGATAGTTTCATAAATAATGTATCATCCAATCATCATCCCGCACGCCACACCCTAGCCACGCCCCCGCGGCCATCGATCAATCGATTTAGTTTAGTGTAATTAAAAAATTAAATAACAAGTATTACTGATTATTGACCAGGTATCGTTTTTTTACATGATTATTTATGAGTTTTATTACAACCTCCTGAAATATTGTGCAGTTTTAAAACTGCACCTTGTATTTAAACGATTTTATCTAACGTGTTGCGTTAGAGTTAGCAGTCATATAGATACAGGTCGCGCGGTGAATCAAGATCGGTCGGTAAAAGTAGTGGGGGCAATCGGCGCATGTGTACAATTGCGCACAGAAATTCTTAGTATGTTAGGATTTTATTTTTAATTTCGTATGTTTGAACCTTAGTAACATAACTTATAATAACACTAGTTTTTGCTTGTAATTTATCTTGTAAGTAGGTAAATTTAGAAAAATTAAAATGTTTAAAAATAAAATTAAAATAAAAAATAATAATTTCGTTAGTTTCTTTCTTAACGTAACAATTCACGTCGTAAACCATTTTTCTGGCTTGCCTTTTTAAAACTTTATTTTTAACCATTTTTTTTTACGACTACGTATTACTAGTACGATAACACAAGCTGTACGCAACAGTACCCAAGTACAACAGTATCCAATGAGACGCGAGAACGCAACGCGGGAATTGAAGAGCGACTCTATCTACCAATGACGTGTCGCCGTCGGCGCACATCCGCCCGCACGTCGCCAAATAGACCTTAGAATTGAATACTGCGCAAGCCCCTTCCACTTTTGCCGAGTGATCTTGATTCATCGCGCGACCTGTACGTATTATGGAATGCAATCCCGCAAGCGCGGGATCCCGCACGTCTGCGGTTTTTTATAAGAAAATGGGATTCCGACGACCTGTCACCGTTTTGATTATTTATTCGACCTCAGTATAAAGTGATGAAACAACTTTACATAGAACTCGTGACATTTTTTATAGAATTTGTCTGGAAAATAATCATTTTGTTTTCGATTTTACCTTGCAGTTAAATAACTTTTGAATTTCTATTTTATGTTGTGCGAGGCCTGTATCAATGATCATTAACAACAGAAACGAAACGTAGGTAATCAATGTCAGTTGAGGTACTCTATGACCAGGGAATGCCCAAAGCTGCGCTCGGCCACTAATTCGAGAGGTTAAATGGGTAACTTTCACCCCGAGATAAACACTGTGCTTTTCATTACGAATACGAGGAAAAGGAAACTAAAAATAAAATAAAAAGTTTGTAAAACCTGAGTCGTACCTATGATTTTAAGTAGGTATCTTTCTTCTGATTTAGGCGGTAAAAGGTATTCCACTACTGCTTTAGCCTCTTCTCTTATGAAATCACTATTTTAATCTGATAAACATAACGTGTTAATACAAATTTCTGTTGTACGGAAATGTAAACAAAACTCAAAAAACCAACGACTGATTGCCACTTTCCCGCCATTTTGTTTTTTTTTCTGCGGCCGGCCAGCTATTCAGCCTCATTAATGAAAAATTAGAAATTAATTGTAATCTTTAAAAAATAAAATATTTTAAAGAAATAGTTGAGCAAATAAATCATTTAAAATATAAAATTATTTAATTAATACTTGTCTTTAAGTTATTTCAATTTTATATCGCGCTGTGATTGACTGGCTGTATGGAAAATTGAAACATGGTTCAATAGAAATGTGAAGGTGGAACTAGTTTTTTTTTAATAATTTGACAGGTGTCAGTTGTAAAGTAAAACTCCCTAGGGATGAAAAGTATCACTTTCAGCCCGCTCCTCAGGCAATTTCAGACCTACTTTCAGAGTATGAGTAATGAAATAGTACATTGTTACACTAGGGGTGAAAGTAACTCATTTCGTCCCGAGAAGGAGTTGGCGGGCGAGCGCAGCGAGGTCGCTAATTCGAGGGGTTAAATGGGTTACTTTCACCCCGAGGTAAACACTGTGCTTTTCATTACGAATACGAGGAAACTAAAAATAAAATAAAATCTTTGTAAAACCTGAGTCGTCGTACCTATGATTTTAAGTAGGTATCTTTCTTCTGATTTAGGCGGTAAAAGGTATTCCACTACTGCTTTAGCCTCTTCTCTTATGAAATTAGGCGTTAAATCACTATTTTAATCTGATAAACATAACGTGTTAATACAAATCTCTGTTGTACGGAAATGTAAACGAAACTCGAAAAAACCAACGACTGATTGCCACTTTCCCGCCATTTTGTTTTTTTTTTCTGCGGCCGGCCAGCTATTCAGCCTCATTAATGAAAAATTAGAAATTAAATGTAATCTTTTAAAAATAAAGTATTTTAAAGAAATAGTTGAACAAATACATCACTTAAAATATTATAACATTATTTAATTAATACTTGTATTTAAGTTATTTCAATTTTATATCGCGCTGTGATTGACTGGCTGTATGGAAAATTGGAACATGGTTCAATAGAAATATGAAGATAGAACTAGTTTTTTTTTAAATTATTTGACAGCTGTCAGTTGTAAAGTAAAACTCCCTAGGGATGAAAAGTATCACTTTCAGCTCGCTCCTCAGGCAACTTCAGACCTACTTTCAGAGTATGAGTAGTGAAAAATAAATTTTTATTGCGTTTCGAAAAATTTTCGAAACTCGATTCGGGAATCGAACTTTTTACATAGGTAGGTTTTATAAAAAATTTCAGTGTGAAAGTCCGACTCGCACTTGAAATTAAAAATCCCAATCCCGCAAATCCCGCGGGATCCGCGGCATTGCCGACTTCAATCCCGCAGGCATGCGGGATCGTGATTTTGATGCGGGATTGCATTCCCTAATACGTATGCAGTCCGGCGCTAACGGCCAAAACGCGCGGCGGCCTTTATCTACGTTGTCGGCGCTTTCTGTAACGAATGAGCTATAGTGCATAATGGACATTTCCCTTGACCTTTCACGTAACTATAGCAAAAAAAAAAAAACAATTTATTTAATTCAATCTTTATTGCAAATCACATGTGATATTTAGAATAGCTCTTATATAGCGTTCTTTGTTTCATTTACATTGTGTTATTTAGTTCAAATAGTATATTAATTTTAATACAAAATACAGGGAGAAAAACTGTATAAAATATGGAATATGAACTGTATAAAATCGTTATTCATAATAACTAAATAACGATTTTATACAGTTCCTTTTAAAAATCTGCAGATTTTTGAGACTCCAAAATAATTATGTGCTGAATTTATTTCTATGTCAGTCGTTTGTGCGTCGATGTTAGTTCCACCCTGTATATTAGTAGAAGACTATTGGAACAAAGTAATTTAGGCTTTAAGTGTTTGCTTGAAAGTGCTTTTATTGTAAAATCGTTTCAAACACAATAAATATGGTGCTGTGTGCATACAAGCGTCCAATAAATATATTTAATACAAAAAGAGGTTTTTTCTTTGTGACTAATAAAAAAAACTATACCTTTATTAAAGAAAGCTTAAACATTTTGGTAGCTATACCTTTTATATATATGGTACATATTGGTACCTACCTAAACCTTAACTCTCCATCTCGTTAGCCTAGTGGTCCCGTGCACAATATTGCTGAACGTGGGTTCGATTCCCGGTTCGAGTAAACTGGGTTTTCGTTTAGAGATTTTCCCACCATGACGTTATAAAATCAACTTATCCGGCGTGAAAAAATATAACCGACTTCAGTAAAAAAACACTAAAACAATCAAAATAATTTTAATTTCGGAAGTCGGTGTTTTTCGTTATTGTTTGTTCCTTATTTAACACCGACTTCCGAAATTAAAATTATTTTGATTGTTTTAGTGTTTTTTTACTGAAGTCGGTTATATTTTTTTTATAAAAAGTTTTTTTATTTCATACTTTTTAGTTGCAATACACTTACAGCCAGAATACTTTTTTCTCATGTCAACTCCAATTAACTCAAACCCTGCTAGAATACATCATTTTCATATGAAGTTCCCGTGTCTACCTTCCACTTTCCGGCTCCATCATCAGATCTTTTCGATAGTACCTTATAACCAAAGTGCATCTCATGACATTTCTAATAAGCCCAAACACGGGTACGATACATTGATTAATTACGGAGTTCCGGTGCCTATCTTCCAGCTCCATCACTATCATCAGGTTACTTCGATGATACCATTTTCAACATAACTATTCAGAACTATTCATTTATTTGTATTTCTGTTCTGTGGTCATAGTCGCTTAACTATTTTCATTGTGATATTTGTTTGAGTATGAAGTTTCATTGGCAATTTCTGGTCTTCTTAACCAGTTCCACCTTATCAAATGTCACTTTTTGACTGTGAATGCTTAATTCCTTGATGAAAATATCAAAATGACTATATAGTTGCCTATAATATTTGAGGAGTTCCCTCGATTTAGCCAAGATTCCATTATCAGATCCCGACTTGGTGACTATGAGACCATTTGGGAAGTATACCCTTTCCAACAAAAAAAGAATTTTTCAAATCGGTCGGCAAGCGACGGAGTTATTTATTTATTTTTATTTATTTATTTATATCAATCAACATTGGATCATAAAATTACATTAACAACAATAGTTATAAGTATGATTAAATACACTTGAACAAAATACATTTGAAATAAATTTGAACTAAAAGTCAAGCATAAGTACAAGTGTATACGTCACAAAAAATATATATATAATAATAATAATAATAGAATTTTATGCCCGAACATACATAAAAAAAAAAATACAAACATCCGAATTGAGAACCTCCTCCTTTTTTAGAAGTCGGTTAAAAATAGTACATTATGTTACGATTGTGTAATGTACTATTCTCACACCGAATTTATACCCTAGCCGTAGACGAGGGCTAGAATATTTTACGAATATCATGCGACGTTTTTCAACACACTTGTGAAGAAAAATAATTTTCAATACACTTGCTCATAAAGTGACTCTTATTGCACTGCATTTAGGTATATAATGGCATTTGTTACCAAACTGTGACATTTTGATTACCATTACGCACTAGTGCTATAATGTAGTTAAAACCTTTTCGTTCAACCTCACCCCGGCCATAATTTTATTACATTTTATCGTAATAGGATGGGCGCGCGTCGTACCCCACGAGGAAAAAAAAAAATGGGCGCGCATAATTATGAAATAGTACCTACATTTTGATACAAGTGCAGAAAGTTTGTCACTGCAGTCCTCGGCTCCATAACACACTCGCCTGCGGCTCGTGCGGATTCCGCCTCGGTCGCTATGACAAATTTGCACGTATTTCAAACGACTTTTTTCAATACACTCACTGAAATGAATAAACGGGGGTTAACCAGCGACTCGTGGGGGACGACGCGCGCCCAACCTGATACGATACATGTAATAAAATTATGGCGGGGGAGAGAACACGTACATTTTTGCACTTGTGCGGGATATAGCCTATTGCATGCCTGTAAGCGGTGGGATAAGAGCGGGTTTTCGAGTAAGTGTATTGAAAACAGATTTTTATCGCCACAAAAGTTTACTAGTTTTACAGTTATTTTCTTCACAAGTGTATTGAAAAACGTCGTATGATACACGTGAGTAATTAATGATTACCGTTCTCGACTCTCTTAAGACCCTCGTCATGGCTCGGGTCTAAATACCGCCTCGACGGTAATCACTAACATTACACACTTATATCATAATGCACTATTAACTACCTTTATAATTTAACTATTTATTCGCAAGAAACGCCGTAAACACACGTTATTAAAGTGTTTCGGTTGGTGCTTATAACGTGTGACTTCTGCTTTTCTTTTTGTTTCGTTCTTGTTTTTCCAGTCACCTTGTTTATTTCAGCGTCCCGAAAAACTTGTTTCATACTTTTTCATTGTCGTTTTTTTGTCGTATTCGGGTTTTAGATTTTTTACTTCGTTTTTTTTTGTTATTCATTTAGTCTTTGATAGAGCACAAAGTTTTGCTGTACAAAATCAAAGCATTCACCCTCCCAAATTGTATGTGATTATGGAGTTATATATTCCGCAGGAGAACTAAGGTTGCCGACATAGCACGAAGAATTGCCAAACTTAAGTGGCAATAGGCAGGGCACATTGCTCGCAGAACAGATGGCCGTTGGGGCCGAAAGGTTCTGGAGTGGCGACCGCGTACCGGAAGACCCAGCGTTGGAAGGCCTCCTACAAGGTTGACCGATGATCTGGTGAAGGTTGCGGGAAACCGATGGGTGCGGGACGCACAAGAACGTTCGTTGTGGCGACGCTTGGGGGAGGCCTATGTCCAACAGTGGATGTGTATCGGCTGAAATGATGATGATGATGATGATGGAGTTATACTTTCCCAGACACGGGAGGATGGAAAAACATCATGCTTGTTTGGTAGGATTATTGGCCGGTATGCTCAGGGTTCTGCTTTGTTCCCGTTCCATCTCATCATATTCACAGCAGAATCACAGTCTTGCGAGTTACAGTGGTTACCTCCGTGACAAAACACTGCTCACACTGCAATACCTACTCAGCTCCGAGCTCAGTGAGACTCCGACAAGCATACAGAATATTGCAAAAAGGCTTCACAAAAAATCTAAAACTGTATGATAAAGTGGAGGATATGTGCTAGTTTATCCAAGTCAGTCCATATAACACTGTCGCTCAGACGAGAAAACTGTCCAGCGGTCACACTCACAAACAACGCTTGTACAACTGTGTCTAGTACCTACTTAGCTTACTGAGAGTGAGGGTGATAGTGATTGCGATTTAGGAAACCACGTTCGCGCCTGCGGCCACTACTGATTTCGTTACTACAGGCATAAAATAGATAGGTACAGAAGACAATCTCATGTGGTATGTACTTCACATTTTATACCTACGCTCGGTGGACGCACATTAATGAGCGTTTGAGCCGGAACTGTTCGACGAGTGAGCCGATACGCGACCGAGATATCGTGTCCGTGAGCGGTGTCTACACAGAACATAATTATGAATCATAGGTGTCTACAGTACAATTCACGAATGATGGCGGCCGTGAAGTTTGCGCGGAAGGCTGCGCAGTAACGTGTTTTAGGAACCAAATGGCGACGTGCGTGTGCGAGAAGAGTGTAGTATGCGCGAACGTTCGCAAAGGCTAACTTTACGGCCGCCATCATTTGTGAATTGTACTGTATGTGTGCGTTGCTCGAGAGCGCTTTGTATGTAGATTGACTTCTGTACCTATCTATTTTGTGCTACAGGCTAGTGATTTCTTAATAATGTCAGTCCTTTTATGCGACTATAATGATAGGCCACGTTTTTGGTGCAGCCGGGCCGACAATTTAACTAAAAGTTTTCCTACAATGTTCACCTGCCTATCGGTCGAAGCTGAGAATTGAGTAAAACAAAAGGTAATTAAAGACTATGTTTATTTATTGTGTACATTGCTTTTAAGCTTCATCAACACCTTATCTAAATAACATAAATACATTAAAATTTATCGTATTACGTCCCAGTTAACATAACTATGACGTTTATACATTTGAGGCACTCTTGTTTTATTTAAGGTACATACAATACTTAACTTATTACGTATTATGTAAGTTGTTCAGTCAAGACACTGCTTTGACTACAGTCGACTTGATCCAGTGACAGACTTGTCTGATCAATGGCAGAGTCAAATGATAGAGATCAGTGACCTAACATAAATTGTAATTTTGTTGGACCAAATACCACTTAAGGACGTGATGTGTATGTAAATAAATAATAACCCTTGAAGACGCTAACTCATTCGTAATGTTGTTCGAGACACTCAGGGCATCTAATGTTACATCTCGGCTAATATTTCAATCAGAACCCGTGTGGGCGTTACTTGCAGATGCTGTCTTGATTCTGTAGCTTGCACTGTTATAGTTTAATTTTTTGAAACCATTGAATTTAGCGTACCACCAGGTATTAGGTATCTGCGTTTTAGTTATCATATTCATATACAAATTTATGTACATACGTTTAAAATATTAATAATGAAATTCTAATTACGCCATAAAGGTGAATGTCATATCTACTTACCTATCCTTACCTACATTTAAAAAAATATTTTCATAAGAAGACATTTTTTATAATTATTGTGTGACCCTAGACTGTAATTTTTAAATGTTATAATATATCTTATTTAATATAAATTTCAATATAAATAACATTTTATTCGAAGTAGTGGAGGCACTTGATAATCTTGTCTACATAAGCTACAGTCACATAAACTTACGCGCTTACATCGGACTCCCATATATCTACTATGTAATTATTACCTTGATTAACATGATAAATGCGAATGTGTTTGAATGTTTGTTATCCAAATACGAGAACTACGCAACGAATCTCAGTGATGTTATAAAACAGAACGTCTTGTCTCGGACGCTTGTAGACAACAGGTGCGTATTTCGGATCGAAGATTATTTTTCTCTTAGAACTACAACTAGGTACTATATACATAGCTATGACGAGATTCGTTTGATACGGACCACTACATACATTGCGTAGGCACCATTCATAAGAGTTACGTAGCCCACGTGTCATCCGTTAGATTAGCTCGCCGGAATGCGAAAAGAGGCACTAGTTTCAGGAGCAACTGCGCAGTTGGCAGCTCAGTGTCTGATTATATCTTAAGGCCGTGTGTAGCGGACGTGGTCGGCGACTGTTAGTTGCCGGCGCCGTAGTCGCGCAGCTCGCGGTTGCCGAGCGGCAGCGTGGGCCTGTAGTTGTACAGCACCTCCATGGCCTCCACGCCGCACGACGCCTCCCCGCACTTCAGCTTCCGCATCGAAGCCAACTGAAATCCAATCAGTTATGTCATTAGTCACAGACGTTTTTATAAGTATTTCTTATTCTAAGGTATGAACTAGCTCAAGAGGAAGTTATTTAAAGTGTAATTAATCGGACTCTGTAAGAACAAGGCAAATGTTTTTATCTTTTGATTACCATTTGTAAGTTCTAGCAACCAATTAAGCGTTAATGTAATATGCATTAGAAAACATATTCCACTTAATGAGTAGATACCTATTTGGAAAGTAAGTATTAAAGTAGCTGTTAAAGTAGGTCGTGAACGGACGTCTGCTATTATTTAGTCCGTGGATACTTGAACGCCGTGTGCATCGGAAGCCGGCACAGTATAACGACTAACGTTTAGTAGCTGTTGCGTCATATACTATTCGTAATCCGATTACTTATAAATTTTCAAAAGACTACTTGCCAAACATACAGTTGATGACATACTTATTATGTGGGCAGTAGCCATAAGTAGGTATCCATTTAAAAGGTACATATTTAGGCCCAAGTTTTTGCGTTTTATTTAAAAGTGCTTAAGTCATCCATTAAGAATGTAGGTACCTATTTTAACGTCTTTCCTCATTTTTATTTTATTTTAAATGGGCTAATAAAAGGGGGATAAGTATCTATTATGTTTATAGAAATTGGAACTTTTTAACCTTTAAATTGTAAGATACTATGTAAGTACGCTTAATACTGTTGAAATCTGCCGTATTCATGTCATTTTTGCAGAGCGCGACTGCTTCTGCAGTAGAACGAAGCTATCAGATGTCGAATTTGTTGCTTCTTCTTAAAAATAAAAAATGTACCTAGGTACCGCTTGATTATAAAATTTCTGAGAATATTGATTGATTTTAGCGTGAAAGTTACAGTACGCCGCCGGTCGCCCGTATGGCCTGCTGAACGTATTCAACGCAACATTATAGATGGCGTTCCTTACTCAAAAACTTACGGCCCGGAGCAGTGAGAGTGTTAAAAAAGAAAGATACAAAAAGCCTTTGAAATGGATGTAGGCGTAGTCTGCCTCAAACTTGAACGATTTCTCTTATCAGGTGCCTTCCGAAGAATGAATTTGATATTGAAGGAAATTGTTAAGTTTTGTCGTCATAAGGTTTAAGATATCTGCTTATATCAGTAGGTACTGGAATATTATCAGTCTATTAACAAACGTGACGAGACATCATTATCAAGCAATACAATTAAATTAAACACCTGATACGATGCAAACGTTTTGCTTCAAATGGCATAGTGATCAAGTGGGAAGGCAGTGATGTTTGTATAGCCAATATCCATCTGGAGTAATGTAACTTTTTTATAGTAAAAGCGTTTTTCAAATCCAGTGGTTCTGGAGATTACCCCATACATAACACAAAATTCGCTCCTTTTTAGAATATTATCAGGTATATAGGCATGTTATTGTTTAAACTTGAACTCACTTGGTCTGCGGAGACTTGTACGGGTTCTTTGAAGAGGATCCATGTGACGGACTCGGTGCAGGGCGGTGTGGTGAGCGAGCCGGGGTACGTCCAGTAGGCGACCTGCGGCGGCAGCAGCTTCAGCGGGTCCAGCGGGTCCGACAGCGTCACCTTGTCATTCTTGTGGGTGATGAACGGCAGCAACCGTATCACTTTGTCCAATTCATCATGTTTTGAACCACACTGGAAATAAATATACAATGATTAAAGCTAGTACAAAAGGGGTTTGTAGTTAGGATCCGAGTATCTTAAGGTAAAGCAATGCCTGCCTCGGTTAGTGAATGAGTGACCGTCTATTACTTGCATACAGACTCTTCCACCTAGTCCCGGCTGTCATGTGTGTAGGTCTCCACTTCTCCAGTCTTGCCAAGGGGGTGTTACCCAGTAGGTACGGGATGAAACGGAAGTGGTTATATCGGAACCAATTCGATAGAGGCGTCAAACTAAACAGTACTAAAACTAACAAAAAACTACTAAGTACCTATAAATGAATCGCGAACACACATGTGAAAGAGTAATCAACACAAGGTAATTGGAGGAAGGTTCTCCGCAAGTATAAATTATAAACCTGTTTTTCCCTCCGATTAAAATTTATGGGAACTGAAATCAGAATCGGAGGTGCAAAATCAATCCATCCGGAAGTTCCGACCGTTTGGAATCAGAATCGAACCTCCGGAACATCTCTGTTACCCAGTTACTAAATAGTCGTAGACGTAGAGTAGATGTCTTACTGTCCCCGCACACGGGCTTCAAAAAAACGCCGTTTCAAGCTTCATTTTGAGGCGGCCTTTTTCTGTGGCTCGTGTGCGGCTGTGCCATTACAAAAAAAACACTTGAAGCAGCTTCAAGCTTCACCGGACACAAGAGGTGTCGCGCGCTTCAGCTGTTTTTTGCGGCCGCTTCAAGCGTTTTTTTGTGGCGGCGTTTTTTTGAGGCCTGTGTGTGGGGACTCTAGCTGAGCTGGGTTAGAGACTAGGCTGCCTAGTCGCTCCGTGTATAATAATGCTAATCAGCTGTATTTAGCAAGATCACCTAGAACCAGACTAAACATAATTTGGAAAAAGACTTTACACATAGATTTATTAAAGTTAAAATAACAAACTATTTCATTGCATAGCGTTGGTACCTATCTATATACAGACAGAGCTGTACAGGACTGAGACCGATTGTTCGCATGATTCGCTACACCTATAGAAGCATTGTTGAGGAACGTGTTCATGAAGTAAAATTTAAATGAGACTTATTGTATTCAGATTGCGACCTGTTACCACGGATTACATTAAAAGAGCTGAAGTATCTAGGTACCTACGTTAGTACCTACTAACTTGATAGCCTATGAAGCACCACTATTAAAGCAGGAAATCATTAAAAGATGCACAGATACATAAAAAATGCCTTCATATCAGGTGCGGGTGCGAAAGTAGCTATACACCGCGTGTCAGACATCGTGAGTTACCTACCTTTCTTTTTAATTAAAATGTCATTGGGCTTGAATAGCGCAATGAATTTATGCACTTCAAAAATAATAAAAACGTAAATGAAAACATTTCATCACCACCATCACGGGATGATTCAGAATCATGCACCTACCTACACGTGCGTCGATGTCTAAGACAGCGGGGAGCCCAACCTACATAAGTAACATTCAAGCAAGTACAACCAGGAAATACAATCCCACAAACGCGGGATCCCGCTAATGCGATTTAATGCTGGATTAGATTCCAAAAGTACACCTAAATGCCTAGATAACGATTTCCCATTGAAATATTATACAAATTATTAAAATTTACTAATAGTTCGTGGTTAAAATAACAGCCGAACGGGTTTGTCTCTATGATTAAGTAACGCTTGCCAAGGTTGGTCTGTGGATGGGTGCCCATCGTAAGATACCTAGGTTCCTTCGTGCCTCATAAAGTATTATACGTTAAGCCGTTGATCCCGGTTGTCATTTGTAGATCTTAGTCTTGAAAAGGGGTGTCGTGTTACCGGGTTTCGGAAGTCAGATATGCAGTTTATCATCAGTCAGACAGGTCCCGTGCGTCTCGCATCTATCGGAAACCCGCGACCCTCATCAGGTCATCGGTCCACCTTGTGGGAAGCTTTAAAATGTTATGCAGTTGCTTCACCTAAAAATTTGATATTAATTGCATTTGGTAAGACTGGAAGACGACGCCATAGTGGTCGGGAAAAGGCTTAGGAGTTTTTATTTATTTTATATAATCTAGTATCTCCTACTATCTGACTCTGGAAACTAGATGGGGGTGGGAAGATAAAAAAAATGCCTACGACCGGATATCCATGCCTACGACCTATTCTTCTACATACACAAAAGACCTACTAATGTCAAATATGCCTACACAAAAAAAATCAGATTAACAGACCATAGTGATCTTACTTCGACTTTCATTCAGCCTTCGTCAGTGCCTCACACTTAAATGGATATTATGCAATGCACTCATTGGCATGTGCACTACATTAGAACACAGTGCAGTTAACAGGATTTCGCTGTAAGGCTTCGGTGACATAATCGCCTTCTTGATGCGAACTGCAATATTAACTTAGCGAAATCGCTTTACTGCATATTGATCTCTGTGTATAAGATTAATGCTTGTTTGACTAAGGGTCAACTCACACCGAAAGAGCGGCGAAGGGCAGGGAAGCGGAGCGCAGTTTCAGTGTCATAAGAATTTTAACTTTATTTTCATTTCTATAATACTTATTATCGCATGAGAAACTCGTACGAGTCGCGCGGATGCCCGCGGCGCCGCGGGAATTCCAGCGAATTCTATAAACGGTAAACGGGTCGGGTTTCTCATGCGATAATAAGTAATAAAGAAATGAAAATAAAGTTAAAATTCTTATGACACTGAAACTGCGCTCCGCTTCGCTGCGCTTCGCCGCTCTTTCGGTGTGAGTTGACCCTAAAAGAATTAAAGTACTCTGCTGGAAGAAATTTTATTTGAAATAAGCAGTACCATTGTGCTCTTATAGGTCTGTACTTATTTGTTATTTTCATTTTTAAGTGATTATTACCTATGGGGCTGACATACCCTGATAAAAGCCCCTAAATAAAAACGATAAAAAAAAAAAAAAAGTGATTATTAAATGTAATTAAATAAAGAAGTTGTGTAGATGGGAGGTTTTTCTTATGTATCGACGACAGTTGTTCAATATAAATAAGTGTAACGGAGGTGTATATCGTCCACTCTAAGCAAAAAAAGGGAAATATTACTTACTACCCAATTTAGAAAACTTGAAAAGAAAATTGAAAACGTAAAAATGTTAAGCTTAGGTAGGTTAACACGATATACTTTTAATTAAATTAAATTATTTTTCGAGGCAACCGACAAGAGATTATCGGTGAAAAGAAGAGCGTCCCAGCAAAAGGGCAACCTCCTCCAATGAGATAAACTAAAGTTAGATGAGACAGCTCATCTTTATATAAAGAGGTAAATTATTTACTCTTGCTCTAGTAGTTGCTCTTTGCGGGCCACAGTAATTCTTTCGAAGAATCTCGCAGCCCTGAAAGTAGGTACTTATCATGTACCTGCATACTATTTTTTTTTCTCTGAAAGGTCGCAAGTCACGTTCAGAAGGTAGTATTTATTTATTTCAATACACTTGCTCTTAAAGTGACTCTTATTGCACTGCACATAGGTAGCTATATAATGGCACTTGTTGCCAAACTGTTTTTGATTATCATTAGGTACGCACTAGTGCTATAATGTAGTTAAAACTTTTTGGTTCAACCTCTCCCCCGCCATAATTTTATTACATTTATCGTATCAGGATGGACGCGTGTCGTCCCTCACGACGAAAAGAAAAAAAAATGGGCGCGCATATGAAAACAGATTTTTACCGCCACAAAAGTTTACTAGTTTTACAGTTATTTACTCACAAGTGTATTGAAAAACGTCGTATGATACACGTGAGTTATTAATGATTACCGTTCTCGGCTTTCTTAAGACCCTCGCCATGGCTCAGTTCTAAATACCGCCTCGAAGGTAATCACTAACATTACACACTTATATCATAATGTACTATTACAGCTTCAGCTTCTTAATTGATTAGGTACCTACCTACATACCTAGCAATTTAAAAAGCAAACTAATTAATAGAATAGTAGATTTAATCTGGTACTAAGGTTTATCTGTTCCGTTGTTCTAGGAATCTTTTGATTAATGGGAATTAAAATCACATAAAATCCTCATATTCATAAAACTAAGTGATGCTCACAAATCTGAATCTACATTAAGGGCGGTGTATACAAAATGGATTCGAGTGTTTACAAACTGTGCTGTGTGGAAAACAGTTTGCTCAAAATAATGTAGCTGTTAGTTATTTGAAATTGCGGTAAAATGTAGCCGCTGAGTCACTTCGATACGCATTTATTAAATCGGTTTGTTGCTTGTAAAATGTTTTAGCATTACAAATAAGAAGTGAGATGTGCGATCAAAGTTACTTGAGCAAGAAAGCGATGCGCGCCGTGAAAAGAAATGGTTAGATTGTGTTATTGTCATCGTTGTACCGCTCGCTGTACCGCGGACGCTTCGGCGAGAGAAAGTTACCCGGAGTGCGAATGAGCGACTTGTTATCGCACTCGTCTCCCACTTTAGCCCACTTACAAGAGGTAACCGTGTATGAAATCAATTCACTTTATGTATTTTAATCAGCCAAGTGTCAATAATGAACTCTACATATGGTTCTGCACTATCGGACAATTTAGACACGATCGGCAGAGAGTTTCTTTTAGAACATTTCTTTATTAGAAACAGCTTGCAGTACATGTAACTTTCGCGACTGCGAATTCGATTAACAATTATCATCTCATATGGAATGAAATTAGAGCCTTTGTTGTAATAAACACTTTAGACGCAACAGTGAGTCAATCAAAGTGATTACAAAAATAAGTGTTTCATACATATGAAATAAAATATAGTATTAAAAGTTAAATAAGTAAGTATGCTTTTCCAATTTTTCAATATTTCCTTAACGTGACCTTCAGGTAAAGTTAGGTTCAGTCATGTCTTTTTCATTCATAGATATCTACATATATTACGTAATATATTGTAATTAATGCACCAGAGCTAACTATATGAAGTTAGGAAAAGAGTGCTTAGGTAAACAACCCATTGACTGACTCATTAAGATGCAATTTAGGTACCTAAATACTTATGTGGTATCAAAGAGTAGGTGTAAACATAGCTACATGTGGCTTGTGTTAAGACCACGCCTATTGATTTAGGTATATAGTGTGTGTAGTTGTTGCAGTCATTCTGGGCATGTAAATCGAACATAATTTACCTGTTGCAACTTGGTTAAAATCTACCCAGTGATGTTGAACGGATATATTCTTAGACAATAATCGATCAAAACCACTTTAGTTTGAAAATCGGGTGAAGATTATAAGGTTAGAGGGTTTACGCACTGCATCCGATCAGAATTTGAATTTGAGTCTCAATATTATTGTGAATGGGAAGTATTCAGACGGATTAATTTCAGATCCAGGGAACAACCGACTAGATGTAGTAGGTATTACGGCTACTTTGCACTAACATTTAGTCGAAATCAAATGCAGTGCGGAACCGCTGTAAGGAAGACATTTCAGCGTTCTCACCATTAAAAATATGCCTAACACAGCGAGTCCATCAGTTTGCCCGGCGGCCTCTTGGAAGCTGTTGTACTTGGTGGTGTTCCAATGGACCAGGTGGAGTTCCCCGGAGAAGGAGCGGCCGTCCACTGTGTGCTCAGAGCCCTCGCCGTTGACTGCTCCCCAGTGGCAATGCCACTGCTGCAGCTTGTACACGTCGTGGCCGAGAGGGCCACCTCGCAGTTCTGTAAAGGAATATTGGGCTTCATGTTAACATCAGCGGGTACAAGTTACACTATTGCAATAATATGATCCATAAGTCTACCTACTAGAGCAATTTTATTTCCATTTCCCAAATGATTGATATTGTGTTTATTTATCTTCTTCAAGACACTCAATCGAATCGGATTGGGAAAAGACTCTCTGAAGAGTTGATTTAAAAACACGCCTTTTTTAACGTGCAGTCACGTGAGGGGTAAGGGTTGAAATTGACGTCATCCCCTACACTTAGGCAGGGCAGTAAAGTAAACCTCATTTTTCAGGATAATATATTTGTTGCACTTATTGTATAGATGTTTACGAAATTGCGTGGGACAGGAACGAGTGTCGGAGTGATGCGGTGAGTCACCGCGAGGGTTACACCGCCGCCGCCGCGCCGCCGCGCGCCGCCGAGGGCCGGCGCGGGGCGCGGCGCTCGCCGCTCGTCCGTGTCGATGGAAATGCAAATTGGTCCTCACTTTGCACGAGGACTTGCAACTTCCTTTTACACGTTTATCTCATCCGAGTTGTTCCAATTCCCATTGTCGCTTATAACGCTGACCAGCACATTATTAATGTAGATAGGAATTAAGGCACAAAGTTAAAAAAAAAACTCCACTCTTTATGTTAATAGGGACAGAGATAAATGTAATATCATTATGTGTCATTAAAATGCTCAAAATATTGGCAGTTACAAAGTGAGTTTGAGGTGATGACCTTGGCCAGAGCTGTTTTTTGTAGAGTCGTTTTGTTCTTAAATGATATAATATTATTCCTAATAATGTAATTTACATAGGTACCCATTAGTGTTTCCTGCATCGATAGTTCCGGTTTTTAGATATACTCGTAAGTATGAATTTTAAATTGATATATAGGATTGTAAACATTTTCATCTATAAGCAGCACAGTCTCGTGGTCCTCCACAACAATCTGTTACGAGTGGCTATTGCCACATACAATCAGTCCGTTGCACTTGAGAGGCAAATTGGCATTTGTGGTGTGGTGTATAGTAGGAACTTTGATAAATGAACGTCACTGCTCATCGTCGTGATGTAACCCATTGTTAAATGTAACAAAGTAAACATAACATTAGTAACAGAATAAACAAACATGAATATTTGTTTGTTTATTTGCCTGTGACCTCCGAATAATAAGACATCATCGTAAACGTCATCAGGAGGTGTTAGATCACACGATACAGACAGTGGGCGGAACAAGAATGTTAGTAAGCCAGATCTGCCTTGCAAACGTGCATCCATGTTCAGTTTTCGAGGGTTACACTTGTTTATGATCAAAACTAAGCTTAATAATGCCATATAAGAGACTCTACCAGTACTGTTGCTAAACATACCCGAGTCATATCCATTCTCATCGACGCGCCAGCAGTACCCAGGGTTGACGATGGAGCGCGGATGGTTGACGGAGTAGCGGAACTTGAGGGGGGGCGCGCTGCCGCCACTGCTGCTCTTCGACGTGTCGATGTCCACGGGGCTCTGTCGGGCGCCACGCGCCTCGGGGAATTTCTCCGTCCAGGTTGAAGGACCTAAGATAAAAATTTAATACTTAGAAATATACTTAATAATAGAACCTTCTTACACGTCGGTCCCAATACAGGTTGGTAACGACTATTCGTTTGCGGTTGCAATATGGGTTTTCCAATCTGTCAAGACTGCAAGAGTTGTACGTAATCTCGACCTACTGCTAAAATTTTGTTTTCCTATAAGTCTGGTGTTCCGAGAAACAGTTTACATCTTAAAAGTTGTCTCTATTATGTCGTTAAATGTAAACTAGTTGTTTAAGGGCTGTTACAAGTACGTTGACTAAAGATATGTTATCGTCTGCTAGAATGAAATGGTTTCTAGGTTATGGTTTCAATCACGGAACAGAAAAAACAGTGGAAATAGCTTGAGAAAATGTTTGAACCAGAACCGATGTCGCCAAACCCATACATTTACGATTTTTCTGTTTCTCCGTTACTTAAATTATCATCGTCATCATCAGCCTTTTTAATGTTTCTAGTGTAAGGATTCAAGCCTCCTCTCTAAGAGAGGGAATGGGCCGTAATCCACCACGCGGGTCCAGTGCGTGTTGGTGAATGTCACATGTCATCTAATACTTAAATTGTAAGAGCTGTTAATTTGTAAAAAAGTGTCAAATTAAGTGAATTACCGAAGACTGGAAGTAGATGACTGATTATATTTTCTCCTAGCTGAGCGGACACGACTGAACGAACTTACTAACTGTTGTTTTTTGTTGGCCGTTCATTGACACACAAACATAAACATTCGGTCGATTGTTAGCGGCCCAGATCTGCGATACATATGTACCTTTACACACTGACCAGCTGATCGGATAACTGATGACATATAATGATACTGGTTATAAATAGAAGATTTATGTTTTATTTCTCTTCATATTCATGGAAGGATGATAGCGGTGCTTAATGAATTGGCTGTTTGTCAGTAGCTGTGCAAGTGGCACCGGTTACCTACACTACTACGGCCTTTGTAAACAGCTGCTTCCAGTTTAGAAGTGACTAAAATCTATTCATTACTTCTTATCTGATCTTATAGATGGTTCTTAAATAGCTGAGTAGTCGTAACTTGGGTCTTGCTGGTGATAAGCAAGTGCTTAACGTTTAGTTAGATATTGTGGTTTGATGACTTAACAGGAGGAAAACGAGTGGAAGTAGTAGCTGATACTACTTCCACTCCGTTGTATTGGTTTATAAGTCAGTTTTAAATGTTCTATCGTAATAAAAGTTTTTACAGGGTTGCTTATATGTCTACACCATTGTTTTCTGGACATGCTGAATACGTTATCATACTAAGTATAAATAAATAATTAGAATCTTTACTCTTACACTCGTAGTGATAGATATATATCCGCATACAGTTTAAGTAGGTAAATTAAGTCAACTTCATATAATTAAGCAAATATTTTATAATATTGTGTTTGTTTATCTATGTATTATACTATATATTATATATGTATATAATAATATTCGACGGTTGAAAGGCAAAATGATCTAAGCGACATTGAGTAAACTTTACAAAAGAGTGACTTAAAGTTAAAAAATTGAGTTCACTTTTGTAAAGTTTACTTAATGTCGCTTAGATTATTTTGCCTTTCAACCGTCGATTATGTATCGTATGTACCTTTAATTAAGTACCTACCATAGAAATATAAAAACGTACCTACCTAATGCCAACAATTTAAAATATGACATACTTAGCGTAAACAAAAAAAGGAAAGTGGTACCATTGTGTAACAAAATGTAGTTATTAAAATTCTAGAGTCATCCTCAAAAGAATTTCCAAGTTTGGAATAGCTTTCAATTCCTATCATAGTCATTAAAAATGCTTTTAGATTTATGGCATCGCGATTAATTCATTTTTAATTTGTTTGTTTTATTTTGATGCAATATGTTACAACGGTCATTGAATTGAACATATTTAGTCACCTAAAACATTAAATTTTGATTGAATCAGAGATTATCATTTTTTAGGGTATCTTTTTACAAATGATCTATTTATATTTTGGTAAAAATGCAAAGATAATAAAATTGGTTTGTTTCGATGATAGCAAAAATACTGCGAAAACACCCACAAACTGGTAATGAGTAGCACGTGCGTGTGGGAACATGAACTAGCGTCATTGTCGCGTCACCGAGCGCCGCGCAGTTCACTGCCAAATGGGCGTGGAGTCGACTGTAACTAGTCACCACAATATTTACAAATGCTTAACTTTGTGAATCTTTGTGATTATGATAATAAATAAAGCAGTGATAAAATCTTTGTTTTTTGATTTTCTTTACTTATCCAATGAAAACTTGTCAAGTTGAGATTATAAAGAATTTATAGAGGCAACAACAAAATCATATTTTTTCGTGAACATAATTTGCCTAGGTGTCATAACGTCAGCGTGAGAGATGAGTGACTACCTCTCACACACGACTGAGGTGACAGTTTGTTTAACTCATCACATTATCGTTATCTTATCAGGAAGCCGCCGCCTCCGGCCGCCAGTCTACTCAGAAACGCTAACTGAAACATTTTTATAGTGATGAATCCCTGTCTTATTTATGACTACCGAGACATATTTGATGACACTTTGTTTTCGTCTTAGGATTGGATTTTTTTTTATAGAAAATTGAAAATAAAGTCACTGCAGAGTGAAGAATTTTAAACCATCTACTAGGTAATTAATGTTAGTAACTAATGAAGTAGAGATACTTGAAAAAATCTATCGTTAAGCGACGACTGATGTTCGTCCCACGTTGGTTCCGATCCATTCTGGGACCGTATTCATGAACTTCCTGAGAGTGTCGCGAGGTTTTCAGAAAGTTTCAATGATAACGTTCACATTATCTCGTTCGATACATTGCTTCCAATATTTTTTGCGTAGGTATTTCAGGCCTTCAATCATGTAACGATACTCTTTGGCTAAGAATTTCCGAGTGTTATGCCAAATTGTATTTTTATGGTGTTATTAATAAATAGCTACTCATTGTTATTAACAAAAACTCAAGAAATACTTCACGCGTGCTACTAAAGTTTACGAAATTTTATTACCTGTTTTAATTAGGAGCAATGATATTGTTACTATTAATGAATTCGTTAAGGTTATCGAAACAAAAAAATAGCTTAAAAACCAGCGTGGACAATGTTGAGGCATCCACTGATTCCACCTGTATTTTTTACAGTTGAAGGAACACAAATCAATCGTGAAGGTTGTCCAGTATAAATATGCATAGATAATTTAGCCTACATTGATGGTAGTGTTCATGAAAATAAATAATGTACCTACCGGTTGTTTTACCAATTGATCCCACTCGGGTACCGGATGCGCGTGTGCCAATAACAATCGCCAATACCATATTGATCATATTTACCTATAACCACATCGTATTCATAGTACGCTATCTGTATTCTATATGTTGTTTCTCGTCATCCGCATGTCACTTCATGTCAGTCAATTGAGGGATCAGTGCACGGATGACATCTATCTGCGTTGGGGAAATGGGGTTCATGCAAGCATGCTAATGATAGCGTCGCCCGTTATACTGCATATCCTCCTAATACATGCATTTTAAAATATAAATTATGCATATTGCTTTTAACAATAAAGACAAGACATGACAAGAGATTATTATCACCATAATATTATAAAGATGAATGTTTGACCGTATATTTGTATGTCTGTTTCTTTGTTATACCTACTGGCTAAGCGGATTACGATGAAGCTGGGTACACGCGTATACATCCTGGAATTTTGATTTGATTTTCATTTGGATTTTTTTATTTCAGGAGTACGTTCTTTTGGTATAATTTTCAAGTAACACGCGGGTGCAGTCGCTGGCAGCAGCTAGTTTGTATCATAAGAATAATGTCTGCATTAGTCTGCGTCATCGCGTCACCATAAATTCTGCTCCTGTTTTAATAGCTAAGAACGTTTTTCGTGGAAGGTTTGCTCTGCCGACTTATTAAAATTATAATTAATCTTCTGTTGTGCGTAGCCGCAAGTTAAAACTAATCCAAGCACCTGATTCATTGCATTAAATTGTAGCGATGACTCATTCCTATATTAATAATGTACTTGCATAGGTAAGTTAAGGAAAAAAAGCGCTTACTGCAAATTGTGATGAAATGATGAATCTTTAAAATATAATAGACCATTGAAGATTAACGTAGGTTTATATCTACATATTTCCAGTGCGTGGCCCGAGTGATCTTTGACCCTTTGTCGTATAGTTGATTCTATATTATATTTATACATACCTATTGACCTATTCATGTATCAAATCTTAAAATCCACTGACCTATCATACAGTTTAATGCTATCAATTAAGACTGTAACACGCAGAACATCGCTCTTTGCCTCTCTGTTTACGTAAAGCGTGTCGACAATGGCATGGGTTAAATATACTTAATACTATATTAGTTTAGCAGCTATTTTAATTCCACACTTTTCAGTTTTAGTTTTAAATTAATTGAACTGAAAACACAGCATGAGTTACGGTCGCAAGCGCGCATGCTGAATTAAAGCATCTGTTTAAATAAATAAAAACGTTGTTCCGAGGTGTAATTATCACGTATAGGTAGGTACGGAACAGTAACTGATAGTCCAATACCACATGTAGGTAGGTTCCTAATCTTTTCGGTGGAGTAAATTTTTTGAGATAAATAGTAGTGTTTTCTGTGAACCGTTGTTTGCTTGATTCTGACGTGTTTACGAATATATTTTATCCCCAACGAATTTGTTGTGGTTTTTATATAAATATTAGACAAAATCTGTGGCTGGTTAATTAAATAATGATTAATCAATCGGTTGAGTAGCTGCGGCTGTGTGCCTACGTCACGATGCGTGCATCGCCTCCGACCTCGGCGCTACTTATCTCCACAGATTTATTTACCCACTTTTACAAGTGCCCTCGCACGTCTCCTTCACTGGCACAGTGCGCTCACTCCCTTCTGGTATTTATAAAGACACCTGTGACATTTTAGTCAGGAAGTCAATTTGACTGACTTATTGTTTTCGATACTCACCTTTAGTGACTCATTAGGTATAACCCTGTGCGGTTGGGGAAGTGGTCGTACCTTTTGAACCGATCGTGAAGTAAACCAGTTACTTTTCTGAATGGTTGTAACTGTGAACGATATTTTTGCAGTGTCACGGAGTCTTGTATCATATAACGAGATAATAGTGTCTGTTGTAAAAGCCTTAGCAGTCCTTACCTCGCCGCGGTAATGAACTACAAGTTGAACTGTTTATACAGAGTGTGCGTAATAAAATAACATGACGTTTATTAAATTAAAACGTGCTCTTATTAAATAGACCATAGTATAAGATAAGCTATTTTTGATTAAATGAAGCACATTTCTTCAACAGGCTGTTTTCTTACAACCTAATATAGATTGACAAAACCGGCCAAGAACGTGTCGGGCCACGCTCAGTGTAGGGTTCCGTAGTTTCCCGTCCGTCACAATAAGTGTACCCACTTATGAGTTTAAAAAATGCTTGCATATATGATTATACTACAAACTTAGTCCAGAAATTATTTTGTAGAACCTTTTTGTCTTTTTTGTACAAAAACTGTTCTTTCCATCAAGTTCAAAATGATTTTCCTAGAAAGTCCTTATAAAGTTCTACTTTTCAGATTTTTTTCATATTTTCTAAACTTATGGTTCAAAAGTTAGAGGGGGGGGGGGGGGACACATTGTTTTTTACTTTTGGAGCGATTATTTCCGAAATTATTGACATTATCAAAAAATGATTTTAGTAAACCTCTATTCATTTTTAAATACCTATCCAACAATATATCACACGTTAGGGTTAAAATTTAAAAAAAAATCACTTCCCACTTTACATATAGGGGGGCTACCCTAATAAAACATTTTTTTCCAATTTTTATTTTACCACTTTGTCGGCGTGATTGATATACATATTGGTACCAAATTTCAGCTTTCTAGTGCTAACGGTCACAGAGATTAAGCGAGGACGGACAGACAGACAGACGGACAGACAGACATGGCGAAACTATAAGGGTTCCTAGTTGACTACGGAACCCTAAAAAAACCTGTTAAAGCGTTCTATCTCTAATAAATTATTCAGCTTTTCCAATCCAATCAGTTTTCAGTGGTATTTCTTTGTCTTTCCGAGTCTTTCTCCAGACATCATCTAAATTCGAGTTTCGATAACGACAAGACAATTTTCCCATGCCTATGTCTTCGTCTTCTTTACTTTGACGCTTGCTCATCAAGCCTTCCTTGCTTTAAACTCAAATTCGTGTAAACAATCTCGAATAGTTTGAGTGATAATTTCACGTCCGATATCGACTTGCTACTAAGATCTGATTTGAGGGATGCTGACTGCTGGATCACGGGCAGTCAGCAGTCTGATGTAACGCTTCTGAACAGCAGCAAGAACAGATAGGCGGCCATTATAAAGTCTATCAGTCATTACCCGTGCTCCTTTGCAACGTGGTTACGATGCGGTTTGAGAGACAGATACCTACTTTTACACTTAAATTTATTATTTTTGCTCCTAAAACATACGATATATCTCTTTCGTTTGATAGACCCATGTATAAGTGTCAAAAAGCATTGATTTTATAACTTACACGAAAAAACCAGAGAAGATTTAGTATTGTTTGTTTTATTAAAATATTTTTAAACAAAGAAATAAAAACTTAAAAACAAAATATCTAAAAAAGTTCTAGAGATAAATATAATGTTAGTTTTTCCAAGTGAACGCAAATTCTTTTTGTTACGTGTGTACATAGCAAGGTGGAATTTAAAAATAATTGCGGCACAGACACCGCAGACTGTTGAAAATATCAGTGATATGTCCTTACGACATTCTGACCCCGAGCCCCGAGGCGCATGCGGCAATTCAAATCATGCGCAAGTGAATTGCGAGTGCGAGGTCCAGAACTTTGCCGTAATTTAGCACGACAACCTAAGATTTTATAATTATTTCCTTATTGAGTTAACAGTTGATAGAAAATATAAACTGTTCGTTGAGCGATTAACCTTCATTTCCGTAATGGAGCGACACGGACGAGGTCGCTAAAGACCGCCAAGCTTCGGACGGAGGAGCAAAAACGCCTACTGTTTGTTAAAAACAAGAAACAGTTAACAATTTATTCTTAATTCATCACGCATGTTTTTAGAGCTACTAGCCATTTATTATGTTTGTAACACAAGTCTCTCAACGTAGAAAAAAAGAATCTTTACAGTAACACGTATTTAGTGACAATTGGCTGAGGGACGAATACGCCTCCAGTCTCATCATTGTTCAATAATGGCTACTCTGAACTCTAATAACCTAACATTAGCTACACGCCATCAAACTGCACTACCTATACAAGCTAGGTATCATTTACGATCACACACGTATGTACACACACAGTACATCCTGCAGTTTTTTCTTGGTGTTTTTTAAGTCAGTGTGTCAGTCAAGTTGTTCTTGATTACAGTATGCGAGTGAGACGAATCGTTACGTTATACTTTTACGGACTATAAGTATTTTATATTTATTTATACCATTCCGTTTAACTCGTGTTTCCTATTTCATAATCTAATAAAATATTATTTCAGCTCATTTTTTTATGTATGGATCGGTAATTTTTGTCTTAATACTTGTTAAGGCGTATAGTCCCTTGCGAATAAACGAGCGAGTTGCATTTAACTCCGGCCAGCTGCGCCCGGATAGAGCCCCGCTGACCTTTATATCCATTTTATTTGTGAAATTTTGATGATTGATATAAATATGCTATGTACATCCTGAAGAACACTTAACCGGCTTTTTTTTGTATACTTAAACATATTTCTAAAGATCAAAGCCGTTTGAAAGGAGTAGAAAATAAGTAAAAAAATATCATGTTGATAATATTGTATATGAGTGTTTTTAAATCTAATGACGTAGCGTTACCGAGGAGTAGGCTTCAAAATATCACTGTTTTATGGCACTGCTTGGACGCTAAGGCCTTAAAATATTCGCTTCAAAGACAAAAATTTCAGTCTCCTATCAATTGCTTGCTTACTTACTTCACACATAAACGGGAAAAATCTGGTGCCATAGCTTTACACAATTTAAAAACAACTTATTTCATAGACATGTTCTAATTAATTTTATATGAATGTGTTGGTAGAGTTAATTTTCACTTATTTTGACTAACTGATGTAGCAGTTAGCGTGTAGTTGGCGGATATGGCAAATACTTATTGTTAACCATCGTTTGTTGTAGTTTAGTCATGTGGAAATATTTTTTGCCCCGAATTTATGGACTAGGAAATTCGGTAAAATTAAAGTCAACAGTATTGATTAACTATGATACAATAATTGCAGAGCAAATAACTATCATTGACAGTAACAATAAAATGTAAAATATTGTGTTTATTTTTGTTTTTATGACTTTTTAGAATATGTAAAATAGTTTTGGGAGTATTTTTTAACATTTCCACAGAACACTTGTTACGGAAGTGTGTAAACTGAAAACAGGAAACCATAAAAGTAAAAAAAATGTTACTTTTATTATCAACTGCAGTGAAATTTCTACGCTTCAAATAAACTCACACACAGTGAATGAGTTCTGATTTTCATTCTAGCTACAAATACATTATAAAAGATCTAAAGGGACCCAGAAAAAGGCAAACAGACTCATTTTATTGATATCATCTGCAGCAAATTATCAAGTTTCTCGTTATAGTAATCGCTTTTATATCTAGTTGGCCAATTACTTAGCCGTGCGAACTGAGTGCTCAGGTAATGGAGGCTCATACAGATGAGATGGATTGCATATTTATTAAATGTTTTATTCATCCCAATATTAGGTACCCTGTGTCTACGAATGATTGGAGGAGGTTTCTGAGACACACGTGGAAATGTTTCGAGGGCTTTGTACGTAAAAGTGTGTGCCAAGTGTGGACCCTTCAGGTGTTTGTTTCAGGTGCTTTTTTGCGTGGATATTTTACCAAAGATTTTCTTTCACATTTTGTTCATTCACTATCACAGATGTCACATTCAATAGAACGGAAACAATTGAGTTATTGCGACCACTGGAAACGTTTCACTAAAACTTTTTTTGGATTTTATTTGATTACGGCTAAACGGGTCGAATTGTCATTCTGGTGGCCAACGAACCATAAACATGCGTATGTCAATTGCGAAAATAGTACGTGGGATTCCATAAAAAAATAAAATTAATCTGCAGCTAAACGTTTTAGGTTTTAAAACTGGATTAACAGCAACTATATTTGGGACAGTATTAAATGGAGCACAATACGTATCCTTTTCTGATTATTTCTTTTATTGCATTCTTGCGATGACGAACCTAGTTATCTTAAGAGCAGTAACAACAGCAATTAAAAATATATAAATAAACGGAGTCAGAGTCATTAGAATGGCGATTGTGTTCGATCAATTACTGTCATGAAGCAATTGTTATTGTGATCTGGTGTACAGCATAATATCCTCGTTTCAACAGCCTGCGGAACGTTGCAGCTGCACTAAGCTAAATGTTATCGTACTTTAAACGTTTTTTTAATAACTCTCCGCTTGTTTCTTTAAAGCATTAAACGAATTTGTGAAAAACAATGCACACTTTCATGTTTGTGCATAATGCACCATGAAACATTAACGTTAGGTTTACACAGATAAGAAGTTGAAGACGGATTGTAGAACACGTCTTATTGTGAACGTGTTACAGGCTAATGCAATATATTATTAGGTGTGGCGTTGATAGACCAGGAAAAATTAGCAACAGCACGGATTTTGTAAGAGACAACAAAGGACGAAAACCGTGTAATCTCTCATTAAAAAACTTATTCATAAAAATCTTTGAACTGTTTAGCAATGGATTAGCGAAGTTTTATGAAAAGAATTGTAATGAAAAATCTGCTTAACAGGTGATGCACAGTATTGAGATTTTTATAAAAAATACAATGCACCTACAATTATTGTTTTCTTATTATTACACCGGTAATATTGTAAATGCGCTAGTTACTTAATTAATAGATACTTAGCTCAAAAGAATTACAAAATACAATTCGTCCACTAATGAAGATAGAAAGCCGGTCGTTCGAAATAGTGATGATTCGAGACTATTAACTAATTATTGTAAACCTAGTTAAACATAGATCTAATGTAATGACTACGATTTGGAGTAACAATTAGCAAAACTATGGAACCAACTTTTTGTATCCATGTAAAATTTATTTTCCCATTACAGATTCTCAAGTTATTTTTTTATTAATAAACTAATTTAATTCTTAATGGCATTGGATTATTAATCAATTCTAGGATTTGTTCCTTTCAAATTATATCGATGAGTTTTCGTTTTTATCAAATAATTTTTAATTTTTTACTTTCTAAAATTTACTCGGACGTGAAAGCCACAACCGAAGACTCAGCGTTGAAGTCATGTCTATGCGCGTTTCAGCAACTTCGCGCGTCGATACGCTTAGTAGCCTCGTAGAAGCAGCGTAGATGAGCTTCGTAGCTGTGTTCATAGGCGTAGCAGCAGCGTAGGCCCAGGTAAGACGCGTAGTACCCGCGTTCAAGCCTCGTAGAGGCTCGTAGAAGCAGCGTAGCTCGGTAAACTGAGGTTGCGTCGTAGCCGCATAAGCTCGCGTAGCGCCTTTTAGATGCTACGCCATTGTCGCGTAGTAATAACTACCTTTTTTAATTATTAATTTATTTTTATACAATAGTTCATTTACATAATTAATATTGTTCTGGTCCTTTTGCAATCAAATGCTGAAAAAATTGTGGGATTCCCTTAATTTGTACGATGATAATTGGCTTTTTTGTTTTAGAATTAGATGGGTATTTTAGTTCCAATTTTAGAATGAAATTCCGAAGCAGTTCTTAATTTTCCTAAGAATCTATTCTGTTTACGAACTTTACTCTCAAAATTAAAATGCATTTCCATTTGTAATCTTTAATCCTACGTTTAAAAGTAGTAAATAAATGCAGTTGCTAACAGGTTTTTTAAGAACATAATTTTTATTAGAAAGTTATTGTTTTTTAGGTAATCATCAAATATTTTCTTCCGCTCTAGGTGAAGCTGTAGGGTGTGTCAGACTTGTACTGACTATAACCCACCAGTGTTCCTTCAGTTGGCTTTTGCGATCCCGGGACACGGTAACTTTTTCGAACAAGCCCGTAACCCTGGCAGTATTTAAGAGACGCCTAAGGGCATAGTGGCTCATCAATAACCAAAAATAGAGGGAATATCCTGGAAGAGGCTATTGATTTTTTTTATTGTCTTGATTCCTATATATTTATTTATATAGTAGATTAGGTATCTGTGGCACAGCTGGGTGGGTTAGTATTGTAAATTGGCAGATTTTAAGACCGCTTATTTTTATCTTTTGTAAAGAACATCTCGAAAACCAATTATAGATTTATTATTTTTTTGCTGTCTTTGAGCCATTGGAAAAGATAATAGGAACGTGCTTTACAATAAGTCTGAGTGATGGCTGTCATATGAATGTGAAATCGACGAGCATGTGACTACAGGCTAATTTGTGAGACAATGTTTAAGACAATGTTGCTGTAGCGAAACTGAAGGATAAGGTGTCTGCCATTCTGAAGATTTTTGGAAAACATCTTATTACATTAGTCACGGATAATAAAGCAACAACCGTGGCTCTTTCAAGATTCTCAGACTATTTAACATAATAATTATTTTAGCTCTGTGAATATACAGATATTGTTAGAAAAACCGCATAGTATAGCGTGGAGGCGCAGCTCGCCGTACTCGTACTACTGATGAGTTACGCGACAGACAACGTTACCCACTTGCAGCCTCAATGATTTTGATTGCAGCTCATTTGAAATATTTCTATAATCATTGTATGTCAGTTACAATAATACGATCCCTTGCTGTAATTGTTGTATTTGCAAACGAAAATCTCAGTATGCATGACAAAAAGTATCAGAGAATAACTTTCATATTTTTGAGGTAGACTAGTGACTGTTACTTGAATACAATTATTATCCTTAAGGTAAATACTTAACTATGTAGATTTTTACTGTGCTTAAACACATTTTTGATATTTTTCCTCATCTTGCCTGTATCGGCTGTATCAGTGCTCGAGTAAACGAGACTTGGTCGGATTTGCGATTTTTAGGGTTCCGTAGTCAACTAGGAACCCTTATAGTTTCGCCATGTCTGTCTGTCCGTCTGTCTGTCTGTCTGTCTGTCCTCGCTTAATCTCTGTGACCGTTAGCACTAGAAAGCTGAAATTTGGTACCAATATGTATATCAATGACGCCGACAAAGTGGTAAAATAAAAATTGGAAAAAAATGTTTTATTAGAGTAGCCCCCCTATATGTAAACTGGGAAGTGATTTTTTTTTAATTTCAACCCTAACGTGTGATATATTGTTGGATAGGTATTTAAAAATGAATAGGGGTTTACTAAAATCATTTTTTGATTATGTCAATAATTTCGGAAATAATCGCTCCAAAAGTAAAAAACAATGTGTCCCCCTCCTCTAACTTTTGAACCATAAGTTTAGAAAATATGAAAAAAATCTGAAAAGTAGAACTTCATAAGGACTTTCTAGGAAAATCATTTTGAACTTGATGGAAAGAACAGTTTTTGCACAAAATAGACAAAAAGGTTGTACAAAATAATTTCTGGACTAAGTTTGTAGTTTAATCGTATATGCAAGCATTTTTTTAAACTCATAAGTGGGTACACTTATTGTGACGGATGTGAAACTACGGAACCTTACACTGAGCGTGGCCCAACACGCTCTTGGCCGGTTTTTTTTTTCATCTTTTTGGCGGCGAACTGGTTTGCCTCCAGCGTTTCGCGTTGTTGTTACAAAGAAGGCAGTTGATGTATCGCACTAGTGCAGAAGAAGTTTCATTAGTGGAACCGGCTTGCCGAACGGATTTAAGTAGGCCAGCCATCGCCTCACGCGAACTCCACGGTAACTCTTGGCACCATTATCGGATTTTACGTAAAAATATTTCTTTTTGTTTTACTATTACAAATGCTTGTCTCGGTTTTGTAGCATTTAACGTGTCGACGCTAAGTTCACGTACGCACTTAAAGTCTTAGTAAAATCAACAATTCGTTATAAACAGTTGGGATAGCTGTTACCTGATTTGCGGTAGTAATGAGAATATTGTTGTGTTTAAACTAAGTATCTCTAGGGGTTAGCCGTTTAGTAAATAAGATAGCAATATTCATTCAGTTTGTGTCGTTAAATTAAACAAATAGCATAATCACATTCCAAATAATTGTTGGTTTGTGAAATCAACAGGTGTTTAATATTATGAATGAAACGAATTTAGATAAAATATGAAGAAGCGCTGAAACCACGTCAATGACAAAGTTGCTTAGTTATTCACTGTTATGTTTTATTATCTTTCCACGGTAATGTGCTACTGATAAATAATACGCTTTTGCTCTGATTGCAGCGGAGTGCACAGCGAAAGTATCATCTAATGTCAGCTGAACTGTTATCAAAAGTAAACACGTCTACCAGGATTGGAGCCCTTCATGTATCTAATAGATAATAGTTGACTTCCTATTATTTCTCTTCAGCATTCACACTTTTGAAAATATTTACTTATCAACCCGGAACACCACACTTATCAGAAACACATTTAAGCACAATTCTCGTATTTAACTTAAGCCGATATCGTAAGTTAGCTTTCAGAGTTTTATTTACATGGTGTCACGTGCCCCGATGTAAACAAACCGGTCCGCCGCTCGCTGCACTCAACATTGAGGGACTCACCGTTCTCGCCGCTGTATCCCCAGTCGTTGTCTGCCATTGTTGCCGAGATGTTTATCACTAGTGATGATTGCTTCCTTCCTAGCGGCGCGTTGCGAGTCAAGTGTTTCGCGGGGTAATGTATGTCGCGTGTCCGCGGGGTGCACGAGTGAACGTGGCTGGGTCGTGACTGCGTGCGAGTGTTCGCGGCGGCTTGTCTTTATAGAAAGGCCGACGCCGGGTGTGACGCGGAGCGAAGGCGGGCGCGGACGCGGGCGCGTGTCGCGTCGGGCACTGGCTCGCGCGCGCTCCGCCGGCCCACTGCGCGCGCGCCGCCGCGCATGCCGCGCTCCGCCCCACCGTGTGGCTTTCTACTCTGTTTCTACTCACCATTCGTAATTACTCTATTTACTCATCAAATACATTACCACATGTCAATGCCAATAATACGCCGCATTTTCCTGCACATGTGCTTATTGTGAAAAGGACGCCGCCCCGTGACTTCAGCTACGAATTTTCATCGAACTATGATCGAACGGCTATAATCGATGGTGTGCCAGGAAATCGTACGTTTCGGTGCCCCAAAATTTTAATCACATGCGCATAGTAATACAAAACACAATTCAGTATTTGTACAAAATAAGTGGTACTTATTGGCATTTCAATCATATGACTGTTTAGGTTGCATAAATAAAATATGTAGTTAGGTCGTGCACTTTTAATACAAACACTTTAAAAAAATATTTTCCAGAAAAACGAGTTCCATTATCATAAAAAAAGTTTACATACTCAGGTACTTCGACTACTATTAGGTAGTTTTTTTTGTTTGATATGATTTTTCAAGTTGAAACCAACTAAAAAGTACTTGGTAAATACATCCATCTGTCTCCATAGATAAACATGCCAGAGAGTAACAATATTCATATTTCAGGGAAGAACAGTTATTTAAAAATTTAGATTTTTAAATTACCTACACAGTCAACTGACCTATTTCTGTGTCTGCAAGTGTGAAAAAAAAAAACTATGAAAGAAAAACTGTGGATGGAACTGCTCGAATTTTCGATGATCACGGTCGTCCCGCATCGATAGCACCTTATATAATTAAAAAAAAAGAAACTAGAATATTATGAGATAATTTATTGAAAATATTTTTTTAAAACATAGTATTTAACCCGATCTTATTCGATTTATCTACTTAGTACTTAAATGGATTGATGAAGAAATGTTCGTGAATTTAAATTCTTACGGATAATAGAGTTTAAATTAAGATCTTGGAGTAACGACTAATTACTCGTAGATATTATAAGTGAGGCTTTCTACACTAAGATTATAAAGAGGTAAAGCTTTTTTGTTTGTTAAAGGTAATCTCTGATAGTACCTGTTGTAGCCTGATTCACGTAAAATCAAATAAGCCAAATATCGTTGAAGTTTTATAGTCGTTCGATCGAAGTATAGGACTTCTCGACCAAAAGCGGTATTCATGATCTATTGAATTATTTCTAGTTACATTAATAAGTATTCTACCAGGATAATGTTATACAGATTTTTTTTTAAATCGACTTTAAAATCAGTGTCGTTCAAACTCGATTGATGAATGTGAATACGGAAATGGTCTAAGCGACTAAATCGCTACGATATCGTTACGGTTTTCATTACGTGAATCAAGCTACTGGTCCCATTGCTATTTTTTTTTACCGATAGAAAGCTGTTTTAGTCCTGAGTGACATATGTTATATTCTATATACACGGGCGAAGCTGCGGGCCAAAGCTAGTCTCTATTAAAAATATTAATAAAATAAAAATGTGGGAAAAATATATCTTATACGCCCGGTATTAGATAATATATCATCACCATCAGCCTTTTTAATGTACCCACTGCTAGGACTCAGGCCTCCTCTCTAGGAGAGGGTATGGGCCGTAATCCACCACGCGGGTTGGTGGATGTCACATATCTTCGAATTTTTGGTTCTAGGATGTACCAGTTTCCTCACGATGTTTTCATTCACCGTTATGAGAGCAGTTGTGATGAAATAAATTACACAAAGTAATGCGCCTAGCTGGGTTAGAACTCGCGACCCACAACTCGTAAGTCGGGGTCATTACCATTCGGTCACCACTGCTCTACTTTACTCTCTGTTTTATCATATAAATTATTTAAATTAAATAATTTCAGAGATCAGTAAGAATAAAGCGCAGGTAATTTGTATGTTTTTACTCGTATTTGTTTATTATTGTATTCGTTTTCTATTTGTTTGTCATTTAGTTGCATCTACTATGTTAGGTATGTTTCACCACCACCCTATGGTCGACTGGTGGTGTTTACTATTATAGTGCATAAAGTTAAAATAAATAAAAATACGTACATAGGTAGTACCCGTCATTTACAGTCATTGTTCAAATTTTTACATTTCAGTAAGTTCCTTGAAATAATGACTAAGGTCTTTCTTATCACTGAAGCTAATCTAATCCACATACTGAGTTCCTAAAGAATCATCGATACTTTTTAGTCTGTGAAGTACTTATTTAACTTACTGTATGTGTGTCAGCTTTAAACAGTTTTTTTTATTTATCAAATCATTTATTTTTTTATTCATGAGAACAGTGGTGGCCGAGTGTTAACGGCCCTGACATACGAGTTTTAGGTCGTGGGTTTAAACCCAGCCAGGCGCATTACTTTCTGTGCTTTATTTTATCACCACTGCTAAAAACACATACACATACTGCTCATGCGCACTGAAATAAAACATCGTGAGGAAACCGGCATGTTCTAGAACCAAAATTTCGAAGACATTTCCTTCATCTCATTTCTACCGGACAACCCGAAGTTACGGCGAGTATCCACCCTTACGTTGTTGAAACCTTTACGGTCAGGACTAAGCGTTTCGCCTCGTCGTTTATACCGCGTACATTGAAGGACTGGAACAATTTGCCTGCTGCGGTCTTCCCATCCGATAATAATTTTAGGGCCTTCAAGGCTAGAGTGAATAGCTCTTAATAAATCACTGCTTACCATCAGGTGGGATCGCAGTCATGCACTAGTTTATATCTAATTTAAAAAAAACATGTGACATTCACCAAACCGCATTGTGCCCGCGTGGTGGTATTCTCTTTCCCAGAGAGGAGACCTGAATCCCAGTAGTGGGAACATTAAAAAGGCTGATTAATGCTTATGTTTACGAAATCAATAAATATCTTATGCCGCTTTAGAGATTGGAGCGCCAGGACGTACGTAACGAATGAACGACTTTTACTGACTAAACTCACAACAACTTAGCAACTTAGCTTCAAACTATTTATTTCGGAACTTCACATTAAGTCTAAGGGCTTTTCGGGATTGTTCGAAGGAGTTCCCGTGGCCCCGGAACGCAAAGGGCTCTGAAGGAACACTTGATTTTAGGCAGTAAAAGTCTGAAACTCCCTCTCGCACCCAGAACGGGAGAAGTTATTTGATGATTTTCTACAGTAAAGGATAATTAATTAATTGTTTATCAGCATTTAATCAAAAGAAAATTTGTCTACTAAGTACCTAATGAATTGTTCATTAATGAAAAATAGTTTACGTCACTATAATAACATGCGTTGAATTCTTTTGAACGCTTCTAAGGGATGCGTGTTTTATGATTTTTGCCTACGAATGAAAAATTAAAAAAACAACGACTTTTAGTATTTAAAAATAATGAAAAATATCCAACAAATATAATTTATGTAATAAAATAAAGTAAAAACAGAATATTTTTATGAATATGCTTATTATTTATGTCTCGTATATTTTAAATGTAAAATTGTTTGATTTATATTTTCTAGCAGTACACCGCAGTACCCTTTCTAATCAAAGTTCTTATAGTCGGTCCATTCTAAGGTCGTCTGGAAGATATCGCTCTCAGCGATAAAACTGTCATTGTACCCATAGATTTAACTTTCTGTAAAATTATTCATATTGTACAACACAACACTTCTATAAAACAATAAAAATTTAGTATTTCTACATTCTACCCGAATTAATCTGTGACTTAATAAAAACTAGAAATCCAATTATTAACAAAAATAAATCTCCGTTACACATGCAGCGGACAATTTACAAAGGCCAATACATTATTTACAAGGTTATTAGTGGTTTTCATTTACAACACGTCACATAGACGTATCAAGTTAAGTGCCTTAGAGCTGGTCTCTTGTGGTTAACCAGCGTGACGTATTGTTTGTTCATAAAGTTCATTGAATGCGTTATTTTTCCTTTTGAACTGCAGTAACTTACAGATACTGTTAAGGACTGTAATATTTTGTATTGATTTATATTTGCAATTATTTGACCTCAGTGATAACCTGCGATCTAGTTCGTCGCGGCTACGAGCGCAACAATACGAATACCTACATTTAGGTGTTGTGCGAACCCCGGGGCCCTTTTTTTATGGTGGGAAAAAATCATGCATTGACATCCCCCGCTCTTGGGCGGAGCGGGAGATAGTGTCAGACTCTTCCTGACTAAAAGACCCACCCCGTTCCTTCTAGCCTTCATACCGGGGCTCGAGCGCCCTTTCGGATAACCCTGGCCCCAGTAGGCTTCGACCCGGCTGGGTCCCTGCTGTTGCTGACAACTCCTTGAGGCGCGCGGGAACAGTGCGCGCCGTCGACGAATTGGGCTTGGTCCGGACAGTTACCGGACGGCCGGACAGCGAGCTACCCATTGCTCACTGTCCGCAAGCCCGCGCCTACGGTTAAGCCCTGGAATGAAGGAAAGAAGGAACATATGAGTGGGTTCAGTAGTTTTTAGTCAGTAAAAGCCTGACACGCCTTCCCAATTAGAGAGATGAGATTGTATGATTTCACACATAAAAAAATAGGTGTTGGCTTACATTTTACGTACTTAAACGGTACATACTCTGTACCTGTTGTTGCGACTGGCCTGTTGGTCTAGTGATTAGTGACCCTGACTGCTATGCCGGAGGTCGTGGCTTCGATTCCCACCCAGGACAAATGTTTGTATGATGAGCACGATCATTTGTTCTGTGTCTGGGTGTAATGTATCTATAATATGTATGTATTTAAAAATATATAAGTATGTTTCTCAGTTGTCTAGTTCTCATAACACAAGCTCTGCTTAGCTTGGGACTAGACGGCGTTTTGTGATAGTTGTGGAATATTATAATATTATATTATTATTATTCTTATTACCTATCTAATAAAATCAATGCTACATTTCGTTGTAATTTTATAACTCAAGAGCGGGCTCACTTAACCAAACCAAATGTTTAGGCTTTGTTCAGACTATTTAGTAGATGATGGTTTATGTGAAGTTTAGTAGGGTAGAATAGGGTAGAGTAGGGTAGAGTAGGGTAGAGTAGGGTAGAGTAGGGTAGAGTAGGGTAGAGTAGTGTAGAGTAGGGTAGAGTAGAGTAGTGTAGAGTAGGGTAGAGTAGGATAGGGTAGGGTAGAATAGGGTAGAGTAGGGTAGAGTAGAGTAGAGTAGGGTAGAGTAGGGCATAGTAGGGTGGAGTAGGGAAGAGCGGGAGCAAAGCCGCGCGAGCAATAGCCAGTATACATAATTATATAATATAGAGGTAGTTACTACTAGGAATTCTTATGTTTATTTATATTCAATGACTAGTTGTTTGTGTTGTAATGTTAAGTTTGCAAGTCAGATCCGAAAAATACTATTTAAATTTCCCTGACCTCACATTTTTCGTCGATTTTAAATATAAACTAAAGTCCAGCCATCCAGTCACTAATTTATAATTTAAAAAAAAACATTAAATGAAGGGGCAAAACTGAGAGCAGTGTAAACACAACCACGTGCGAACACAACGTGTCAGGTTGAAAGATCAGGACAGTTCATGAATATTAAATAATAGAAACAAATCGTGGCGTTATGTTCCACTCATTAATGTACCTAATTTTTCATGATTTATTACATATCTAACTCCCTAGCCGTTTCACCCGCGCCTTTAGTTACTGGGACTGGCTATTTAGTCCCATAAGACAAAATCCTATTGCATTCCCAGTTAATGGCTGCTCCGTTTCCGTGAGTCGTAGCGTGATGGATACGCGTGTTCTATACCGTTTGTCGTGAACCTGGCAGTCCCATCTATAATCTGTAAAATCTATTAGTTGTGCGCACATCACGTAAAATGTTCGAAATCGACGTAGATAACTTTTATACATGAAAATTATGTGTAGCTTGACTTGACTTAGGCTTAGTTTCATCGCAGTCGGTTGACTATATCAGGTGTTACGAAGTTCGCCGGATCACCTAGAACAGAAATATTTTTTTCAACACATTTAATCGAAAACCCGCTCCTATCCCTACCGCTTTTACCGTACAGAATTTATTGGTTTTAGCACTAGTTCGGAAAAATGTGCTAGTGAGCCCGTGTCACAGTTTATTACATTTATCGTAACAGACTGGTCGCCAAGCAGTTCCCGTTTATTTATTTCTTCATAAGTGTATTCAAAAACGTCCTTTGATACACGTGTAGTCACTGCAGGACTCGGTTCCATAACACCACACCCTGCCAGTCTGCGGCTCGGTCGCAATAACAAAGTGTCTCCACTCCACTTGAATCACTCACTTTGTAAGTGTATTGAAAAACGTCGTTTAAAACACGTGGAAATTTATCAAAATGTATACGTAGTAGATACACATCATTATGTGTTTCAATCCGAATGGTGGTTCCATAGATTCACACGTTTAAACAAACCTTCCCCGTTATTATGAATTAGTAAGTATGGATGTTTTGTCTTTAAGTACGTAAATGCATTAAACGCAAGTTATAGTTATAGACAAGCATTATTATAAACTCAAATATATATCCTTGATAAAAATGCCTCGCTGAATACCGGTCCTGCACCACACCCACTTTTGTCTACAAATTAGTTTTTTTTTTAATTTTATTTGTTTATTTAAATAGAGCTTGTAATAAGGTATTACTTTTTGAATTTGGAAACAATAGCATTTTTTATTGTAGAACCAATTTTTTCATAATATCAATATGGAGTATCATGGAACATTTTTATTATGTTACAGCTTTTTAGGGTTCCGTAGTCAACTAGGAACCCTTATAGTTTCGCCATGTCTGTCTGTCCGTCTGTCTGTCTGTCTGTCCGTCTGTCCGTCCTCGCTTAATCTCTGTGACCGTTAGAACTAGAAAGCTGAAATTTGGTACCAATATGTATATCAATCACGCCGACAAAATGGTAAAATAAAAATTGGAAAAAATGTTTTATTAGGGTAGCCCCCCTATATGTAAAGTGGAAAGTGATTTTTTTTTTAATTTCAACCCTAACGTGTGATATATTGTTGGATAGGTATTTAAAAATGAATAGGGGTTTACTAAAATCATTTTTTGATAATGTCAATAATTTCGGAAATAATCGCTCCAAAAGTAAAAAACAATGTGTCCCCCCCCCTCTAACTTTTGAACCATAAGTTTAGAAAATATGAAAAAAATCTGAAAAGTAGAACTTTATAAGGACTTTCTAGGAAAATTATTTTGAACTTGATGGAAAGAACAGTTTTTGTACAAAAAAGACAAGGGTTCTACAAAATAATTTCTGGACTAAGTTTGTAGTATAATCGTATATGCAAGCATTTTTTTAAACTCATAAGTGGGTAGGTACACTTATTGTGACGGACGGGAAACTATGGAACCCTACACTGAGCGTGGCCCGACACGCTCTTGGCCGGTTTTTTGACATTACGAGCATGGTAGTTGAGAGTTTGTCATGCTCACTCAAATGTATCGCTGATGGTGGCATGTGTTATTGGGTCATTCAGTTCCCTTCAAAATGGTTGAGCTGAGTGGGTCTGACGCACGCATCATTCTCGTGAACGGGCGCCGTCAGTTGAGACTGAAATCTCTTAGCTAAAAAAAAAAAACAATTTTACTAGGGGGCATAACCTTTAGGTCCCATCGACTATCTGTTCTTCGAGCAATTTGCCCTAGCCACTACCAGTTAATTTTGGCGATTTTTTGGGCCATGTCCGTAACCTTGGTTCTTCTTCACTAGCGAAATATACTCGTAGGACACTTTTTTTTCTCCCCGAAGGCATTTTTTTTCACAACTATCACACAACGTAGCTGCCAGTGGCTTAATTTTATTTCTATTTTTTAATTCGGTTATTTTATTATTATTATTTATCTACATTGTGCTCACATAATAGAAGCGACAAGACATACTCGTATATTATGTAAACAAAATGTATGTAGGTAACTCATAATATGATTTAAAAAAGTGTCCATGGAGTTTCCTGGACGTTCTTCTCCATAGAGATCTACGCTTTGAAACGTGAAATTTACCTTCACTTTTTTTTTTAGTTGACCGACATTTTGACAATTTAAAAGTGCCTGTAATTGGTCTAAGTACTTGAAATAAACGTTTCTGATTTCTAATTCTTACTTATGACGTGAAGTTTCAGGTAGCAGTGTATTTGTATGTGGTACACCCTAATGACTACACCATTCTCGACGTAACATATTTTCTTGTCTTCTTCTTCTTCCATATCTATTTGAGGTCATTTTAATATCTCATTCACCACAGCTTGTTTTCAGCCGTAAATCTTTTATCATTATCCAAACATATTTTCTTCAGTCTTCGGAAACTGATAGAATACCAAACCAATAACTTACTTTTCGCGATTCGGGAATTGAGCCCAGGATCCCTGTAGCTAGACTATATAGGAGTCCAGCTTGGACATAAGACGCAGTGTTGGCGACGGGCTGGCAGTGCGATCTCTTTATATTTTTATATTTTAGAAAAAATGTTTAAGTTGATTTGAATCTGTCAATAGTTAGTTGTCATGGTTCGTTTGCTTGGATTCGTTTGGTTGAGTTTTGCTTTGTTTTCTTGTTTTATTTAAATTATTAATAATAAACATTTTAATTGGTTTAGCGTTTTTTTATCGACATTTCATACTATTACATTACTACTACAGTCCATTTCGTTCCATCGTTATCAGGCATTCATCAGTTCTTAATTTGTCTACCTAAACGAAACGAATGCTTTTTTTTTGGTGGGGAAAATCATCCAATGACAACCCCCGCTCTTGGGCGGAGCGGGAGATAGTGTCAGACTCTTACTGACTAAAAAACCCACACCGTTCCTTCAAGTCTTCATACCGGGGCTCGAGTTCCCTTTCGGATAAACCTGGCCCCAGTAGACTTCAACCCGGCTGGGCCCCTGCTGTTGCTGACAACTCCTTGAGGCGCGCGGGAACAGTGCGCGCCGTCGACGACTTGGGCTTGGTCCGGACAGTTACCGAACGGTCGGACAGCGAGCTACCCAAGCCCGCGCCTACAGTGGCTGGAAATTGGGATCGGAATCCCGGCGGATCGAGAGCGCCGTTGCCTGATGCGGTCGGCCTCCTCCTTTGCGAGCATTACCGCTTCGAAGAAGTCGGCGACCGCCTGCCACTCCTCCTCGCTCCGGACCATGGTTTCAACCAAGGCCTGGCGCGAGAGGTCTCCGCCGCCGATCGCCCCCACGAGGGCACGGCGATGCTCCGCCCAAAGACGTCCTCATTGGCCTCCCGTAAGTGCCGCCGTAGTGACCGGTCCTGTGTGTGCGCAACCCTCGTCAGGTCATCGTTCCACCTTACGGGAGGCCTTCCAACAATGCATCTTACGGTACGTGAACCATAATAGAACCGAACCGAAAATAGAAAATTATCACAATGGAACAAACTCCCGGGATAAAAATACCCTATGTGCTGTGTGAACAGGATATTATGGTCTATCCGTACAGAAAAAGAAACCTCCTCCTAAAGAAACGATTGCTTGATTATTGACTTTGTAATGAGCTAGAATGAAAAGTAGGTGTTTTAGAATACCGATATCTATTCAGCCGTATCTAGTCTAACCAGACTGGTCGCCGATTGCAACTAACTTGGAAAATTCTTGCTTGATGAAGGTAGAAAATAGGTAGACGATGTATTGGGGAAACAGTTTGTGTATTAAATGTAAGGAGGTACATAATTCCAACCACAATGCACTGAAAAATTTGTTTATTTGTTAAAAACATGTCCCAGAAAAGAACACAGCGAAAGAAGCTCAAAATATCACAAGCAATAAAATATATAAATAAAACGAAATTTTAATCTGCACCTTGTTTATAAACATCATTTACGTGACATTTTTTTTTAAATTCTGAGTCATCGTATCCTTTTCTTTGTGGTATGAAAATACTTTGCTTTTGGGAACCTAAATATTTAAATCAGTACATTTACACTTGTGCGTAAACATTTAGGTTCTCTGAATATAACATTGTTGATTCTGACATTGAGTCCTGATATATATAGATCTTTCTTCAGTTGTAAAATTCGTTGAACTTGCGATGTAATACTTACAGATATCTTTTTTTATTTTAAGAATTCCGTTTCATTTTTATAAGTTCGGAAATTACCAAATGACTTTTCCCGCTCTAGTCAAACTTTTACTGACTAAAACCCATCTGTGTCCTTCAATTGCCCTTTTTGTTCCAGGATCACGGTAACTGTCTCAAGTAAGGGTTTGATCATGATTCTTTGAGACGCGTGTCGAACACTACGCGCCTTTGCTTCTTCGACGTCTCGGACTCGGACGTCATTATCGGACGGCCCGTCTACGAGCTACACGTTGCTCATCGTCTAGAAACCCGCCCCCAAGTGCCCTGCGACTCCCGATACTCAGGCGTTTCCTGTGAGGGTTCCGTACTCCAGTCGGCAAAAACGGAAGACTTGGTTGAATCAAATGTTGTCAGTCTGTCAAGTCTCAGAAACGCATGGAGGTATCAAGCTGAAATTAATATCAATATATTTACTACTTATAGGCCTTATGTACTTACAGGTCTGCTACCCTTTGACGCCGTAAAAAAATCAAACTTCTACACAATCTAAAGATAAGGCGCATATTTTGACGCTCGCAAGGGAATCAAAACCTATACAAACATATAGGGTGGGGACTTCCTGTTGGCATTGAATCATGAAAGGCAAGAAGCTATACCAATGTAGCACAAGTAAAGAAAAAATCCGTAAACTGAATAATTATATCACAAAATAATTATACTTTATTGTGATTATAATTAAGCTTATGTTTTTACGGAGATCAGTTCGCGAGTCTGACGAGTGGCATTTGATTGGTTTTTATTTTGTATGTCTTGGTAACGCATATCTAGAATTGCGTGTGTGTCCGTGCGCTCATATAAAAAACAAGAAATTAAACCTCTCAAAACGGTGGAACTTTGACCAAAATTGCATAATTGGCAATATTTGGGACCCTGGAGAGCAAACAATTACTAGAATAATACAAATAATTACAATGAAAATTATATGTTTTAAAATAATAAAATGTTAAAATTTTATAGGTACTTACGTGTAATCAACTTTATTTGTTTAGGGTCAGAAAAACTCACAGAGCAAGTACTTACAAAGAAAAACTCCTATGGACTTCCAACCTTTTTTCTTCTTTATAATATCTATTAGACTAGCTTTTACCAACGACTACCCCCGCATAAAAGATTAAAGTTGTCCCAATGGAACATACTTCCCGGATAAAAAAATATCCCATGTCCTATTCCAGGAATATTCATGTCATATCCTGGAATTTATATGAATAAAATAAAAAATACCATTCAAATCCGTTCAGTCGTTTCAGTGTGATAGAGTTAGCAATATACACACGTACAAACTTTCACTATTATAATATAATTAATGTAATTTAACCATTTTTATTGAGTGTAAATATTCATTCTACCTATTCAGTTTCGAATCATTAGTTTTATTTACAGCCTACTTTATTTAGTTTTCATAATTATAATATTAACTTTATGTGCCAACTCCCTCTCATGTGGTTCCGATAAATATTTTTACTAGGCGCTTCAAATTATTTACTGTTTTGACAGATGATATTGCACTTGGGATAGTTCCAAAATACCTATATGAATATTCCAGAATTGATTTTTGATTGATTATGGTTTACTCTGTGGTTTAATTACGACGAAGAATTAAAGAAAAGGACTCAAAGAGCTTTCGTCTTAGTATTTTGTCTACTGTTATATCTTAGCAGTTGGGTATACCTAGTCAGTAACAGCAATTTACTTTCGTTGCTTACCGAACCAGTAAGTAAACTGAATTACAGGTTTTGTCAAAATTTATATTCAACATAATTATACAAAGGTTGTAAAGGTCAGACGGCAGCGCCACTCACCTCGAGTAAGTCAACTCAATTCCTAAAATGGCATTGTTGGTTTGTTGCACATGATCGAAAATAAATTCAATTCTGTGTTCAAACGAATTTTGGCGAAGTACCTACGAAGTCAAACTTAGTTTGATACCTTACCTTAACCGTGACTCAGCTGTTTGTTCCTCGGTTAGTTACTTGCGCTGCAGCTGAACATAATGAAATTTGTACCTAGGTACCTACTATGAGTAGACCTTTCTTTCGGCCATAAACCAATACGTCACAAATATTTCCTTAATATCACCAAACTTTATTTGTAGGTACGGCATATGAAAATACTAATGATGCACGTTTTTCCCCTTTTTAACGTTACAATGCGTAATCGTCACACTGCATAAACCTGCCTACATATTTTGTTACATATTTGTTGCGTCTACTTCATAACTGTTAGGTACTTATTGTTTTTCGTATATTGAATCTTAACAAACAGGCAAAGCATGAAATGTGGTTATTGTTTAATAATAAAGATAGTAGTTTCCTTTGGAAATACTAGCTCTATTAGTCATCCCCTGTTAGTTTACTAAGTAATTACCATTTGAATACGATCATGTGACAGCAAGGCATGAATGTACTGTCCGGCCGTCCGGACCAAGCCCAAGTCGTCGACGGCGCGCACTGTTCCCGCGCGCCTCAAGGAGTTGTCAGCAACAGCAGGGACCCAGCCGGGTCAAAGTCTACTGGGGCCAGGGTTATCCGAAAGGGAACTCGAGCCCCGGTATGAAGGCTAGAAGGAATGAGGTGGGCTTTTAGTCAGTAAGAGTCTGACACTATCTCCCGCTCCGCCCAAGAGCGGGTGTTGTCATTGGATGATTATATCCACCATAAAAAAGGCATGAATGTAAGATGATATGGACGATGCCGAATGAAGACGTATGAAGACGTGTCATCTGTCGATCGTGACGGAGTAACGACAGTTGAACGCTTTTTTTCATCCTTGTAATCTTATAGATGATCTCCATTAAAGACTTCAACGACGGTGTCATAGGCTGTGATGTGCCTACTATGACAAATATCTGCTTTCCATACCCATGATTTGTAAGGTGGTTACCAATAGCATTTCAGTGTGACCAGTATTGACTGTGATAGGCTGACGAGTGACGATGAAGGAATTAGATAAATTACGTAATCAATGAAGCTTCTACGCGTATCATCATTTATGTTTTAATCCATCATTGATTGAATACATCAGTGCGTACCATGTACGATTAGTCAGTACCTGCTTTAAAGTTATTTTAAAGTATTTTTTTATAACGCATTTAAAGTATATAAATAACGTCAGGACGGATTTGTTTTACGACTGCGTGGGATAACATCGCTGCATCGCTTTCAGTCCATTTACATTTGCTCTTGATGACTGATAAAAATATATTGCCATATTTGCAGTGCTTCCATTTAAAATGTTATTTTGGTTACTTTAAAATTAAATCATACAGTTATGTATTGCCTTTTTATAAACTATCGAAAAATAAATACGAAACCAACGGATGTAATGGTTTGAAATTGGGGATCAAGTATTTTTTTGCTTTCTACGGCAACATTTTCAAAGGCCGTCCGGTAACCGTCCGGACCAAGCCCAAGTCGTCGACGGCGCGCACTGTTCCCGCGCGTCTCAAGGAGTTGTCAGCAACAGCAGGGGCCCAGCCGGGTCGAAGCCTACTGGGGCCAGGGTAATCCGAAAGGGCGCTCGAGCCCCTTTAAGAAGGCTTGAAGGAACGGGATGGGTTTTTTAGTCAGTAAGAGTCTGACACTATCTCCCGCTCCGCCCAAGAGCGGGGGTTGTCATAAGATGATTTTTCCCCTCGAAAAAAAAAAGGAGAAATTTTAGTTATTTATGGTCATATCGGGGTTCCACACATGTAAAAGGTACCAACTGCTGAGAAATTCTAAATATTTAAATCTAAAGAGGCTAGTATTTCACTGCTGCAAGCTTCGAGATTTTCTAATCATTATTAAAATTTCATACTGGTATCATCATAATAAATACTTGAAATGATGTTATATTTCCTCCCGGATAAGTACAGGTATATGACTTTCACTCACTTAGGCAGCTTATCATGACGCAGCTATTGCATCTAGATTTTAACACAATTCATATTCATTATGTTTGTTTTTGTTTCAGAAAGTTTAGGGCCATATTTCACCGGGACGCCACTGGTAGCGCAACTGGTTGCGCCACCAGTAAAATGTATAGAGCTCTATAGAGCGTTACTCACCTGGTGTCTGTTTGGTAGCGCAACCCATTTGGCGGCGCAACCAGTGCGGACACCAGTCCGGCCGCCAGTCACGCCCCCCACCAAAGAACGTGTATAATAAGATGGAAATCTAACCTTTGAAAACAATAATTAACCAACTGTCAAACGTTAGTGACAGTGAACCAGGAATCTTGTACAATACAATCTGGATTGATTACGACAACCTTAAAGATGTAATAAAGAAGTACCATACAAGAATCTTTATCCCTTTCTACCAGTGTGTATAGACTAGTTCGTACTACGAGACATTCTGTTCTAAAGAAGTTCAAGATGTTATTAAGGACGCTTTGACCGTTTTAGACAAATATCTCGTTTTCTCGGGTACCATTATAATGCACCAAGAATCATAACTATGAGGATGTCACGGTATCAAATAAAAGATAATATACATATTCATCTCTAGGATGGCATAAAAAAATATTATGGTTTTGTATAAAACTGTCATATAGTTAAATACGATTTTACCAACGCACTAATCGAGAAAATTACAAAATACAAGGGTCTGAATAGGTCGCGTAAGCTAAATCCAGTGCACATTTTTAGCTTAAAAATCATAAAATACCACAGCTTATATAGTCTTCTACACCTTTAATTAATTATTTTGAACTTACATAAATAACTTTATGATTTATGACCAAAATAAAACCACTCTAAAAAAATCTTCATACATTTTTCATTGAACCCACCACTTCCAAGCCTCAGTCCGCGCTGAACGCGTCCGCGTTCTGAGAAGCACGGGCCGTTTCGCTTTCTTTAAAAAACGTATACTGCGATTGTATGCATTGATACTTTTTCGAAATAAAATTAAGTACCTAGTTATGAGTATAAAAATAAAAAACGACTTGGGAATTTTGTATAATATTTAATCATTAAAAAAATACTATTCGATACTTTTTATAAGGTTCTTCTACTAGTAAATAATTATCAAGATCCCTTCATCAACCTTGATTATTAAACCTGTGTTACCACACTTTTTTTTAGAATTAGACAGGTATTGATTTACTGATATAGAATGAAACTAAAAACAATATTTTTAACAACTTTAATTGAGTAAATTGATATGAAAGTCATTTTTGGGGGTTGTGGCTACGAATATATCATTCTTTTAATTGAAGAAGGTGGATGTAATTTTTTTTAACTGACTTCAAAAAAGGAGGAGGTTCTCAATTCGATTGTTTTTTCCTTCTAAATTCGATGGAGACCCATTCCCTCTCCTAGAGAGGAGGCCTGAGTTCCAGCAGTGGGAACATTAAAAAGGCTGATTATGTATGTGTGTATATCTATAGGGATTTTGGTGTTTTTACCAAGAAGTCTCTGTATTCATACATACATTACATACATTCTACTACAGTCAAAAAGTATCATTTGATGAAGTTGAACTGATGAACAAGACCAATAATGGCCAATTAAATATACAAAAAATTTAACAAAAATATATAACCATAAAGTTGGTACAAAACTATAGAATCAAACCAAACTAATAGTTAGTTTTTTAACAAAAACTATCTATAACAACAATTAATTACTTATGTTTGTTTTACAGTAACTGTAAAACGATCAAAATAACTTTAAATTCGGAAGTCGGTGTTAAATAAAAAAATATACCAGAAACATCGACTTCCGAAATTAAAGTTATTTTGATCGTTTTAGTGTTTTTTTGTGTATTCTTTATTCAAGTCGAGCCGATTTCGACTATTCTGCCAAGTCCATAGTAAATTGGAAAAACAAGTGTGTTTATAGAAATCTAAGTAAAGTGAGAATATTAAAAGCCGTCCAAGACAAAGATTGTAATAGCAAATGTACTGAAACATACAAGGTGAAATACCTTTAAGTGTTACTTTATTTAACCTGTTTTTTCTTTATTTTAAGCTTAACAAATTACACCTTATCAGTGTGGAAATAAATAAATAAACTGGTTTTCATCTGTTAACTCAATAAGGTTCAATTGAAAACTAGCATTAGGTAAAAAACTATATTTATAATTCACAATAGGATCCCTAAATTGATAAATAGTTTTCACACACTCGCAATATTTTTGAAAGACCTATCTAACGACATCCCACATTATGGAATAGTCTACAAAACAAAATAAAAAAGAATTAAAAAAAGGGCGTACTTGTATCGTACTCTTCAGTACATTTTTGAGGTTGACGTAATCAATCCAGATAGTATAAAAGATTTTTGGGTGTGGCGACCCAAGAACGCTCTCTATCCCTTTCTACTAGTGTGTCCATAGATTAGTTCGTACTACGAGCCATTGTGTTCTAAAGAAGTTCAAGTTGTTATTAATACATTATATTTTAGAAAACTAATCAAAAACTAATGTTACGCCATTAAACGTGAACCCGCCATATCTCCGAGAATATAAAGAGTAGCACGTAATAATTAAAACGCATTGCTGTTCGAAAGGTCTAGAATGGTTGTGCGTACCCAGACTTAGAAAAATCTCGAAACATCCACAAAGTACTTACAAGTAGTAGTTAGGTATTTATAGGAAATTGTACTCTCCGACTTAACAATAGAGTCGAAATTCGCATGAAAGTGACTCTTATTACCACGAGTAATAAAAATAATTTATGACTTCGAGAAGCGATTCAATTGTTCTGGAATTCTGGATCGTTCGTGGGAAGTCGGTATCTAGAATTTTCTTGGCTCCGCATATAAATACGAGCCCCCGGCCGGAAGCGAGTCAGTTGTGATTTCGACTGCGATCAAGAGCGAACTACCCTAGTACTTGAAGTGATTTTATCTAACGACCTAAGCGATAGTATAACGGTACTCTAGTGTTAATTGCGATTTGGATTATTGTTGACTGGACTATTTTGTTATTGTTAGTGGTGAATAAAGTTGTCTCTTAGTAAATCGGCATTTGATTACCCACGTACGTAACACTAATATGTATATTAGACAGGTAAGACCTTACCACGATTACAAACTACGAGAGCCTAGAAGTTTTCGATAAGACAATTCTTCGAGAGTAAGCAAAAGAGAAGTTGATAGGTCATCGGCCTGCCAAAAAACCACGCCTCACCGAGGTCATTAAGAAGAGACTATTGCACAGGGCCAAACAACATCAAAATATGACTGTTTCAGACTGAAGTCGGTTAAAAATAAGACTTTAAATAGTACAGTACATTGTTAATAAACTACTGCCATTATCTGATGAAATAATATAATTTTTCAGACATGTTTCTCCGATGAATCAACGTTTCAGGTTTTGGTTGACAAAAGCTCTTTTGTCCGTTCAAAAAATGCTCCTTTCCGACGACGCCCTGGAGAATAGCTCCATAAAAACCGGTGTTAAGAGACAGCTAAATTCCCAATTAGTATTATGATGTGGTCTTTAATCTCAAGCAAGGGTCTACATATCGTGAAAGGGACCGTGAGGCATGACCAGTACAAGCGAGTACTAGAAACTGGACTGCTGCCGCATCTCGAAGAATGGTTCCTTATTGACGAAGAGTCCATTTTTATGCCCGAATCTGCATTGTGCTACAAAACCAGGGGTGTTACTGCATACTTGGCTAAAAAACATAAATGTTTTACCCTATACCTTTTTTGCCCTATGATGAGTTCCCTGACAGTTCATTTTTTTCCGTGGCACGCATACTACTTTAGATTACTAAAAAAATAAACTGGCAAAAAATAAAATAAAAATGAAATGATAAAATAAATATTGTCTTTCGTAAATTACTAAGTAAGTTATTGTGGTTATAATTAACTGTTAATAAATTAAGTAAATAAAATAAAAAAGAATAGAACTTAAAAATGTGTAATGCGTTAAACGGAACTTCTGCCAATAGAGATTGACACTACTCGACGACACACTAATCGACAAAATCGGAGCGGCCATCTTGTAATCGCATGTAAAATTGGAAAAAAGTAATAGAAAAAACTCAAAAAACTATAACAGAGGACTAATAATTAATCATCGCGGTTAGTTGAAGAAGATTCCGATTCCGATATGGATATGAGTTCAAATCAAGAGTCAAGTTCTGACAGTGAATAATAAATAAATTATTATTTTAAACAGACTGCATTTTATTTACCACTACCCGTCCCCCGCGGTTTCGCCCGCGTTATTTCAGGTTTTTAGTTTTTGTCAGATTTTTTAATTTACTGTAAAAATTCTTCAAAATCCGTAGACTAGTTCTTGCGTGAAAGAGTAACAAACATCCACACACACATACAAACTTTCACATTTATCATCTATAAATCTAAAATCGGTAATCCGATTCCATTACCTTTGCCAACTGATTCGTTATTGTAAAAAATCGATTAAATTTCGTTAGGTCACATCACTATAATTGTCAGACAAAAACTGTCAGGGAACTCATCATAGGACAAAAAAACTAGTCAATCAATACACCAGACATGAACGCTATTGAAAACATGTAGGAACTCACCAAGCAGGAGATCGCTTAGCAAGTGATCACCACCAAACTAATAAATTATTTATTATTATTGTTATATAAACACTAGCTGATTAAATTGCAGCTCTCAACAACACAAACCTGCAACAGGATGCCAGAATTTGCATAGAGAGCATATCACGATGAATGGAATCTATCACAAAATTCTGGAAATATTCGTCAAATTGACTACGTATCTATTTTTTTTTTTCAAAAATATATAAATAATTTTGCTTTTAATTTTCGTTGTTTTTATTATCTCAATAAAAAAAAACTATAAATAAAAAATACCAGCCGGACCTACAAGCAACCTTTTTTCAAACCTATTAACCTGGCCGTTAGCGAGGAGTCGGCTTCAGAAAATCACTGTTTTATGGCTCTTTTCGGGCGCTTGGGCCTTAAGCGATATGCGCGAGTCCAAGCGAGCAGGCACCTTCCGATTTCACCTACTTTTTCTGTCGTCAACTCGCTCAGACTTGAAAATCTGACGTATTTATGTACAGTCAACTAAAAAAAAAAATTATAACATAGGTACCCACTAAAAATGTATTAGAAATTGTATTCGACTTGACTTTAAAATAAAACACTTATAAATCAACATTACAATTATATAATATTGCATATTTACCTATTAATTACCAACAAATCACAACATTATCAGCAATAAGCAACCAAAGTTGAACCAAATATTAGTTAATGTTAGCACACGTTTAAGTAAGCGGAATAGGAGACTTAGAAATACACGTGAGTGAATATGCAGTATCGATACGTCATGTATGTGTCAAAAAAGTTAAGAGCGCCCACACGATGAACAAAATCTTTCTTGGATGCGTTCCATTTCACGATTAACCTGTGACCTTCAGTTGCCCTTTGCATTCTAGGACTACGGGTTTCCTTTTTAGGAATTCGCCGGGGTCCTAGCTTGCGGGCATCGGCCCTTCTGGACTCCTACGGTTTGATGTCATCTCTTTGAGGAGCACGTCGATCACTACGCGCTGTTGACGACTGAGCTCGGTTCGGTTAATTACCGGACGTCCGGATAGCGGACTACCCATTGCTCGACGTCCGCAAGCCCGCGTCTACCGTGGTCCGTTGTCGGGCTCGGAATTTCGGCGGCCGATGGTCCTTTGGCCTCCTCTTCGCTAACATTACTGCTTCGCAGAAAGAGGCGACCGCCTGCCATTCCTCCTCGCTCCGGACCATAGTCTGAACTAGGGCCCTGCGTGAAAGGTTGTTGCCAAAAATTGCCTCCACGAGGCAACAGCGGTGCTCTGCCCGAGCGGGGCACAACTCTACCATGTCCTCGGGTGCTCCACCGTGTCCTCCGAGTGGTCCACACAATAGTAATACCCGAGCTTTACTGCCGTCTGAATCCGATGCAGGAACCGACCGAACTTGCCATTTTCGGTGAGGACCATGCAGGTGCAGGTAACATGAGAAAGTCAAAAGTAACGTAAAATGTTTTTAAAGTAACTTGGGTATCGTGTACCATTGGCCACATCCTACTCGCCTCATTCCTCACCTTTAACATAATATCCCGAAATCTAAGTAGATAACTGGTATAGCCTGCGTGAAAAAATCCACGGGCAATAGCTAGTTATTTATAGTAATTGTTATTATTTGACTGTATTTTATACGTTTAAGCGAGAGGACGACAGAAAAAGTAGGTGAATCGGAATGTCCCAACTCGCGCGGACTCGCGCGAATTGCTTAAGCGAGTTGACGAACAAGCCATATTAGGTAATCTCTGGAAGTACTGGTCCGATAGCAAAAAGTTTTTCACCGATAGAAAGCTGCTTTATTCCTGAGTGGGGTGTTCGCGGGCGAAGCCGCGGGCAAATGCTAGAATATTATATTTATCGACCGTGAAGTACCAATACCGCCTAAAAATATTTTTTCAAGAAAATCATAATTTACCGCTATGAATTTAAAAAGGTTTTTCCGCGTGTTTTAAGCGATTATCACACTGGCACGCATGACGCTGCACGTTGCGTGTCGACGCACCTACGCGCGTACTTGCGGAAGTGCAGATCTGCATCATCGTACGGGTTTTTTACGCACTCACGCGCGTTGGTGCGTTTTGTAAATTCACGCAGGCTCTGACTCATTTCATACAAAATCATACGATAATCGTCTTAGTAAAATTCGAGTAATTTTTTTTGTTTTCAGGTCTGACAGACAGTTTGATGTTATTGGTACTTTGCTGTCGATATAAAAAAATACATTAATTAATATCAAATGCTGCAGTGACAAAAATAATAACAATTAATTTTGTAAAATCATGGTTACCCTAGTTAAAACAGAGGTAAGAAAGGGATACACCGACCCTTTCTCGTTGTCTTGTTCAGTACATTTTTCCCCGTTTGCTTGTCAATATGAACTTAATGGCAATGAGAATAAAGAACACTATAGAGTGTGTTTGCTGCGCAGGCAATCTAGATTATCCGTAGGATACATAAAATCTTTGCTCTGGTGTCTTGTTTGGTGTCTTGCTATATTTCACTGGGACACCACGGTAGCGCAACCAGTGGCGCTACCCGGGTGTCCCGGTGAAATATGGCTCCTCGAGCCATATTTCACCGGGAAAACCTACAAGTCATTTAATTAAAAATCATTTAATCTTTCAATAAAAACAAAAACAAATATATTCCACAACTTTCACACCACGCCATCTAATCCCAAGCTAAGCAGAGCTTGTGATGACTAAATATTAATAATTTTCCCAATATAATAGATCGAATCTAATATTTGTGGTAAATCCAGGATAATATAAACTATCCTTGTAACAAAAATCTGTTCAGCCGTTTGAGCTTGAAGGAGTAATAAAAACAGACACACCCCCATAGTAGCCATACACAGTACACACACATGCATAATGTACACTTATACAAACTTTTGTTATCATAATATAACTAGATGCGGATAAAAAGCTTTTTAACCGACTTCCAAAAAAAGGAGGAGGACCTCAGAACTCCGTTGTTTACGGACCGATTTGCAAATTATTTTTTTCCCTTTCAGATTGGTCCTATTTTTTTCAAAATCCAGTTCTGATGATGGGATTCATGAGGAATTGAAGGAACTCCTCAAATATTATAGGCAACATACAGTGATTTTGGTATTTCATCATCGAAGACACGATAGCATTTACAGTCAAAAAATAACATTTTTTGAAGTGGAACTGATGAAGAAGACCAGAACTGGCCAACGGAACTTCATACTCACATCACAATGAAGATAGTTAAGCGACTATAAAATTACAATTAATAAATGAATGGTTCTGAATAGTTATGATGAAAATTGTATCATCGAAGTGATCTGATGACGATGATGGAGCTGGAAGATAGGCACCGGAACTCCGTAATTAATAAATGTATCCTAGCCGTGTTTGGGCTTATTAGAATTGTGATTGGCACTTTGGCCATAAGGTACTATCGCACTGATTTGATGATGGAGTAGGAAGATGGAAGGTGGACACAGGAACTTCATAATAAAACCAATGTATCCTAACAGTGTTTGGGTTAATAAAATTAATGGCTATAAGTGTATCGCGTGTATCAAATTAGCTTTAATTTCGGAAGTCGGTGTTTCTCGATATTGTTTCTTTCTTATATATCATCGACTTCCGAAATTAAAGTTTTTTTGGTGAAGTCGGTTTTTTTTTTGTAAAAAGTTTTTTGTTGCACTGCGCTGTTGTTTGTGCTTCATAAATTATAGACTCAACAAAAACATCAGGTAATTCTTTTATTCCAATTACCTGTAAAGGCTGTAAACTGTTCAATAAATATGTTTTTGCATCGTTAGGGTCTTGTGATCGTGTTTGGGAAAATCCTTCTTTGGAATGATTTATTAACTTTTTCTAAGTCTTTCCCCTGCGTCACAAAAAATGTTATTGAGAGTTTTTTGCTCGTTACGTACTTATAGGCACGTCGCCGTCACTTGTGTCTTCTCCCAAGCTGTTGTGTATCTGCAGGTTTTATGATATTTGCTTGATTTTCCTAAATTACGGCGTTTTTTAATGTGTTTTCTGAGGCCAAAGCGGAAAAATACTATTTTTAAACGTTAAAATTCCCTACATTCGAATTGTACTTGTAAAGAAACACGTGGTCTGTGACAATCTGTTCAACCTGCCCTCACATTTCTTTGAAATGAGGAAAATTGCATGAAATTACCTTGTTAGCATAGTTACACGGAACCTGCATAACTATCTAGGTACGTGTCAGTAATCAGTTATATCTCGACGAGATATGATAGGTTTTCTTTTTCTCTGTGACAATAGATAGGTATTAATGATCCTTTCAACTGTCACTTTCAGTAAGAACTTCTGATATTTTTTTTTTATAATTGAGAATTTATTTTTATTTTTTCCATAGCCTCTAAATCTTTAGAATGCTTCTATGCTTTTTCCCTTTTCATGGATGGCATAGATCTAAATTGACCACTCGTTGTGTTAGCAAGCCTGCCTTCCAAACTGACTCAACCCTTGAGTAGCGAGAGGGAGTGTCAGACTTTTACTGACTAAAACCCACATGTGTTCCGTCAGTTTCCCTTTGCATTTCAGGGCCACGATGATACTTTCAAACAATCCTGCAGCAGTGCAGCCCTGGTTGGCATCAGCCCTAACGAATCCCGTGAATCATGCTGACATCTCTTTGAGTCCCTAGTGCAACACAACGCTACCTTTTTTTTTGTTTTCGAGGGTAAACCTTCAAATGGCGTCCGGACTTTGGAAAAAAGTCCAGGGAGGAGGTAACGGCGCCTCTTATTATATATGCTGATGCACATCGCTACCTATACACAATCCTAAGCGCCTCTTTAATTTCTAGTTCCCTAGTCTGTACATAAAATCTTTCTAAACAGCTACTACAAAGTTTTAGCTTACGCAGCCATCCAAAGTTTACCAGCGGACGTAGCGTGAACGGAGTAATCCGAGTTGTAGCAACAATTAGCTCGCAGGTTAGCAGGTAATGAGTTTTACTACGTAAGTCGGTACTTCACCTGGTTTATACCGCGGTACCGTTACCTACGCCATATCGACACTCACTTTTGGTGAATAAACTTATCTACAGTTCAAAAGTGCAGAGTTTATTTGCAGTAGGGTCTGTAAAAAAGATACATTTTACAATTTTGAAAGCCTTGGGCGGGTCAAGTCAGCCGTATGAGCAGTGACCGCTAGGTAAGTGTGGCTCGCAGTGGGTTCCTTCAAAGAGAAAGCGCCATCGAGGTCGCCCTAGAAAGAGGTGGCGAGGCGAGATGATCTGGATGCGTTTCACGAGAACTGTTTCGAGACGGCGCGAGAGAAGAATGTCTGGAAGGACTTGGGGGAGGCCTTTGCCCAGCAGTGGGACAGTAATGGCTAGAAAAAAAAAAAGATTTCATCATTCCTGGTGAAAGTAATTTTACCTGAAAATTGTGTTTTTCTGAGAATATTAAAATTACTCGTAGGAAATAAACATATTTATATTGCTCTATGAAATTATAAAGAATTAGTTCTAGATACGTACGTTCTGAATGGATTATAAATTAGTGGGCCTATTTACGGCGGTAAGTCCCCTCTTTGAGGAGTGGCTGGAGCGGCACCACGGCGTCCTTACCTTCCTTGTGACGCAGGTTCTCACCGGCAATGGCAAGTTCGTGAGGTTTCTGCATCGGATTCAGGCGGAAGAAACGCCCGGGTGTCACCATTGTGTGGACCGCCCGGAGGACACGATGGAGCATACGGTGCAGGTGTGCCCCTCTTTGGGCACGCCACAATCATGGCGGTAAGTCCCCTTTTTGAGGCGTGGCTGGAAAGACCTCACGGCGTCCTTACCTTCCGCATGACGCAGGTTCTTACCGGACATGGTTCGTTCGGGAGTTTCCTGCACCGGATTCGTGCGGAAGTGACGCCCGGGTGTTGCCACTGTGCGGAATGCCCGGAGGACACGGTGGAGCACACAGTCGAGGTGTGCCCTGCTTGGACGGACCATCGCCGTGCCCTCGTGGGGGCGATCGGCGGCGGAGACCTCTCGCGCCGGGCCTTGGTTGAGGCCTTGGTCCGGAGCGAGGAGGAGTGGCAGGCGGTCGCCGACTTCTGCGAAGCAGTAATGCTCGCAAAGGAGGAGGCCGAACGCATCAGCAACGGCGTTATCGCCGCCGCCGCCTCCGCCGCCGGGATTCTGATCCCGATTTCCGGCCACCGTAGGCGCGGGCTTGCGGACAGTGAGCAATGGGTAGCTCGCTGTCCGGCCGTCCGGTAACTGTCCGGACCAAGCCTAAGTCGTCGACGGCGCGCACTGTTCCCGCGCGCCTCAAGGAGTTGTCAGCAACAGCAGGGACCCAGCCGGGTCGAAGCCTACTGGGGCCAGGGTTATCCGAAAGGGCGCTCGAGCCCCGGTATGAAGGCTAGAAGGAACAGGGTGGGTCTTTTAGTCAGTAAGAGTCTGACACACTATCTCCCGCTCCGCCCAAGAGCGGTGGATGTCATTGCATGATTTTTCCCAACATCCCTCTTGGACGGAGCACCGCCGTGTCCTCGTGGAGGCAATCGGCGGCAGCGACATCTCACGCTGGGCTCTTGTTTGGGCTATGATCCGGAGCGAGGAGGAGTGGCACGTGGTTTCCTTAATGCAGGTACGGCTGAATGTTAGCGAAGGAGGAGGCCGCGCATGCTTCCTCACGTCCCAGCTGCGGAAATTCAGACCTCGCGCTGGAATTACCAGCCACTAGTAGACGCGGGCTTGCGGACCTCGAGCAATGGGTTGCTCGCCGTCCGACCGTCCGGTAGGTAGATGACCGGACTGAGTTCAGTCGTCAACAGCGCGTAGTGATCCACGCGCTCCTCAAAGAGATGTCAGCAAACCGTAGGAGCCCAGCAGGGCCGATGCCCGCTAGCACGGGGAATTTCTGAAAAGGAAACCAGTAGTCTTAGAACGCAAAGGGCTACTGAAGGACACAGGTGTGGTTTTAGTCAGTAAAAGACTGACACGCCCTCTCGCTCCACCCAGAGAGGGAGAAGTCGTTGAATTATTTCCACCCTTAAAAAAAAGGTTCGGGGAATCCGATGGCTGCGAGACGCACAGAACCGTTCGTTGTGGCGACACTTGGAGAAGCCAACAGTGGGCGTCTTTCGAATGAAATAATGATGATGTTAAGGCCCTACGAGTATTTAGCTCCTACTTGCACTCGTTAATATGCAATTAAAAAAGGAGATATCATCTGTCATCTTACTCACAGAGTTGAAGATTTCTCTTATATCAATAGATGATTTATTATAGGTATTAACGAGTACTTCTTTATGATTTATCTTAATAGTCTGAATAATATGTATTATTGTCAATAAGATATTTATAGCCGGTTCTGAAGTGCAGTTTTATATCGAACAAAGGATAATTTAATTTCAAGGTGGTGTAAACGTTCCTTGTTCTATGAACCTTTACTGATATTGATGAAATTATTGATTATACAATGGCAAGAGGAAGTTCCTGTAAATGTTTCTTTTTCAGCATTGATGTCAATTCGAGTTCGTAATCATCGCAGCGATTAAGTGAGAATAGACAAGATAGTTTGAAGGACAGCAGTAATAGATTCATTCCTTGTTTTTATTAATAGAGTCATTACTGTTAAGGTTTTGCAAAAATAATTGAAATGAGAAACTTTTAGACGGAAATCTAGAAGGGCGGTCCTTCCAGATTTTCCACCCGAGTGACTCCAAAGCCAAGATTTCAAGAAAAGCTTTCACTTGATGTTTTAGCAATAAGTACCTAACATTTTCCAGAAATAAAAGTATCCTATGTCCTATTCCCAGCAGCTTAATCTGCATATTCTGTCCCAGCTGTGGGAACATTAAAAAGGCTGATAATGATGATGATGTCCTATTCCAGGACATGATCTACCCGTGAACCTAAATGGATTTCATCTAAATACATTCAGCCGTTCGAGTTTAAAGGAGTAACAAAGACCCAAACGCTTACATACAAACTACCGCCTTTGTGATTATTACTGTGAAGTGTGATTTATATTTTGAGACCACCAATTTTTGACTATAGCCAGCGAGGACGTCATAAGAGGTCCCATTTATTAAAAAATCTACCTAAAGACGACAAAGGTACCTGCTACAGATGGTTGCAACTTGCAAGTTTTTTGTCAGATTTTCCGCCTAGATGCGGAAAGTAAGGGAATTACCACTTACATATTAAATTATTCATACGTAAACTGCCTTGTAGATCGTCCGAGCTTTAAAGATAGGGACCAGGAAAGTTCATACTACCTACTGCTTACATATTCAGCATAATACCTATTATATAATAATAAATTCCTAATATGTCCGTCGAAGTCTACTATGTATGCTATGCGGACCAGCAAAATTTATCTCTAGGCGCTAACAGAATAGTAAATTAGCGTTCAAATTTGAAACACAAAGATTTATGCACGACAACGGAGTCACGGACAGAAGACAAATCAATTGAAGAATATATTACCAAAAGCATATTTACTTAGGTACTTACCTGTGTACTTACTCGCTTGGAAGTGCTAGCGAGCCACTTGAACCTGCTCAGTCTTGTCCACTCGGCAAAGAACATCATCATCATCACCAGCCTTTTTGATGTTCCCACTGTTGGGACTCAGGCCTCCTCTCAACGAGAAGGAATAGGCCGTAATCCATCACGCGGGCCCAGTGCGTGTTGGTGAATGTCACATGTCTTCGAATTTTTGGTTCTAGGACATGCCGGTTTCCTCACGATGTTTTCCTTCACCGTTTTGAGAGCAATGGTGAAAAAGAAGGAAAATACGTGTGATTTTAGTCAGTAAAAGTCTGCTCTGCCCTAGAGCGGGTGTTCGTTCAGTTGCCCTTCGCGTTCCAACGAGCCTGCGGGATGGTTAGAAATACATAGGTACCTAAGTAGTTGCCAGAGCTCTGGATGAGTTTGTTTCTCGCACTCGCTTCACCCAGAGCGGGAGAAGTTATGAAAATTGATGATTCCACATCAAAAAAAAGGTCACAGTTAATCTTTCAAACAATCCCGTCCATCCTGCGTCGCCACCGTTCTTTCTGGTAACAATTTCTAGCAGAAAGACAAGAGAGAGAAGATAGAAAGTTGGCTTGCTACAAACTAGAAACCGTTTTTTTTTTAGTTTTAAATCGTTATCTATACTTACTCTTGAACGATTTGGGAATAAAATAATCCAGAATCCAGATATGTTGGTTTCAGTTCCATCAGATATCTGGATAGTGTCCAGGCAGACGTCGTAGAACTATAGCAATAAATCGCTTCTAAAGTCACATCACAATCCATTGTGTTTTAAAATGTGGTACCTACCTATTACGTAAACGGATCACAACACAAAACAGCAATGATTTTGGCATTTCTGTAGGTATTATCTACATAGTAGGTATCTATGTACAAAGGATAGCTAATCTAATTGATTAGAACTAGTCTGTTAGTTACATCATAAACCAGTTTTTACTAGATAGGTGTAGTAATGTATTGGACTAGCTTTTGCCCGCGACTTCGTCCGCGTAAAAATTTCAACTATCTGACTATCATAGTTCATGCGATTCAGTCTGGTGACAGAAAAAATCCAAAAATCCTCTCTTAATACTCTCTTGCTTCACTGGTGGAACCTACATACTTCCAAAGTTTCAAGAGAATCCATTAAGAAATAAAAAATTTCAATTTACCCCTCTTTCCTCCCCCTAGGAAGGATATTTCCAAAAATCCTCTCTTAGTGCTCTCTTGCTTCACTGGTGGAACCTACATACTTCCAAAGTTTCAAGAGAATCCATTAAGTAATAAAAAATTTCAATTTACCCCTCTTTCCTCCCCCTAGGAGGGATATTTCCAAAAATCCTCTCTTAGTGATCTCTTGCTTCACTGGTGGAACCTACATACAAAATTTTAAGTGAATCCGTTAAGAAATAAAAAACAGTAGTTTATGTGACTAGGGGATAAAGCAGTGTCTTTAAGTCGCGGGCGGCATGTTGAATTCCGAACGAAACGAAGGTTGCTGATATTAATCCCGAACGATAGTGAGGGATTTATAAAATTAACTCCCGAGCATCGCGAGGGAGTTAATAAAGAAACCTGAGTGAAGTGAGGAATTCAAGCCGCCCAAGACAAAGACAGCTTTATCCCCGTGTTGCATACTCTACTTTTTACACCATCTCTGAGATAATTAAAACACAATTTGGTCGACCAAATCATATACTAGAGAAATATAAGTATTAGAGTCTGTCTAATAAGTTAAACAGGATCAGGAGGTCAGGATTTAATTAAATCTGATGTAGTCAACACGGGTTCAATAATCAAGGTTAATTAAGAGATAGAGATCATAGTTTACTAACAGAAGAACCTTATGAAAAGTATCGAATATAAGTATTTTTTAAATGATTAAATATTATACAAAATTCCCAAGTCGATTGACTTATTAGACAGACTTTATACGAGTATTTACAAGTTCATCAAACAAACAAAATTCACTACTCCAAGATTCTATAGTTTCAATTTTCTATAACGTTCTCGTCAGTACGCACGTTTTATTCTATTTTCTTTTTTTTTTGTTAGTGGCCAGTTTGAATCATAGTGATTACATACTCTTTGGTTTGAATTTCAAGTCAACTTGTTCGATGCGCCTACATTTTAATTCGCAATGTTGACGATTTTTAATGTTCCAAATTCAAATCTCATTATTCCCTAGGGATCGACCATACTGCATTATCTCCCTAGAGATAGAATGACTTGCTTTAAGTGAGGTTTGTACATTATCGAGCAGGTGGTGTAAAAAACAATTTATCCCCCTTTTCTCCCCCTTGGGAGGGAATTTCCAAAAATCCTTTTTTTAGTGGTAGCCTACTCCTCCCAACAAACACACATGCCAAATTTCAGCTCTCTACTGCCAGTAGTTTTGACTGTGCGTTGTCTGTCAGTCACTCAGTAACGGAAGAGTTTTATATATATAGATGGGATGTCCGTTTAATAATCTAGTTATTTCTAGTGTCTAAAACCTGAATAGCAATGTGTGTTGCTTTGCTCATAGATAATGTATTTATGAAGTGATCATGGGATGGAAGTGGCGTAGCTATAGACCCAAAGGGATCCTGTATCAAAAACTATCGACAGAGAGAGCCATGACGGAGATGATCGCCACAATCATGGCGGTAAGTCCCCTTTTTGAGGCGTGGCTGGAAAGACCTCACGGCGTCCTTACCTTCCGCATGACGCAGGTTCTTACCGGACATGGTTCGTTCGGGAGTTTCCTGCACCGGATACGTGCGGAAGTGACGCCCGGGTGTCGCCACTGTGCGGAATGCCCGGCGGACACGGTGGAGCACACAGTCGAGGTGTGCCCTGCTTAGACGGAGCATCGCCGTGCCCTCGTGGGGGCGATCGGCGGCAGAGACCTCTCGCGCCGGGCCTTGGTTGAGGCCATGGTCCGGAGCGAGGAGGAGTGGCAGGCGGTCGCCGACTTCTGCGAAGCAGTAATGCTTGCAAAGGAGGAGGCCGAACGCATCAGGCAACGGCGTTATCGCCGCCGCCGCCGGGATTCTGATCCCGATTTCCGGCCACCGTAGGCGCGTGCATGCGGACAGTGAGCAATGGGTAGCTCGCTGTCCGGCCGTCCGGTAACTGTCCGGACCAAGCCCAAGTCGTCGACGGCGCGCACTGTTTCCGCGCGCCTCAAGGAGTTGTCAGCAACAGCAGGGACCCAGCCGGGTCGAAGCCTACTGGGGCCAGGGTTATCCGAAAGGGCGCTCGAGCCCCGGTATGAAGGCTAGAAGGAACGGGGTGGGTCTTTTAGTCAGTAAGAGTCTGACACTATCTTCCGCTCCGCCCAAGAAAAAAAAATGACGGAGATGATGCTAAATTAACTTGGAAGATTACCTCCATATACAGTACCCCTAGCCAAGTTGATAATTATAATCTGCAATCGTTAACACTAGTAGAATACTTCAAATGTACGGGAATGACGTCATCTCAACGCTCAGTCACGTGGTCAGAACAAAGAATCGGGGGCGTGGCCAACTCGAAACGTTCGAAGCAAGAGAAACGGTTGTAACTTGACTAGAGGGGCAGATTAGAAAACATGTGCGAGCGAGCTATAAAGTTGAAACGACCGGTCACATGGTTATTATTTATTAGCTACGGGCCTCTAATCAATATGTTACGAATTTTTTGCATATGTCATGGGTCCTTTAGCCCGGAGGATCAGTATCATAGATGTGGCTGATACGGCGGTAGCTACGCCCCTGGGCATACCTACTATAGGCCTAGCATCACGTCTAACTGACACACGGTTTTAATATTAATGAATTTTATCAACGTCCCTATAGGTTTAAATTTACACAGAATTACGGACACATATTGTGTGTAAATCGTTCATCCGTTTTTTTTACAAAGCCTTTTGTCACATTGTTTTGTTCCTATGGAGTGGAGCCCCATACGCTCGTGTGGTGTTTCGTCAATTACATGGGATAATGGAGGGTACGCCCATCGTTACGTCTTCTGTACCAAGTTATTATCATAATAAAATGGCTATGGAGATATTACGGTCGCCCCTTCATTAGAGCGGATGACATTTATTGTGCCTAGTGATCGACGGTCGCATCTTTTTGTGACGTCAATAAACGAATCCATTAGGTACTTCAATTGTTTGCCATTCAGGATTACACCCCACAACGGGTAAAGGTGACTTGAATGTGTATTACCTAAAACAAGTAAGTTTAGCGAAGACTATAAATAAAGCAACTTTATGTACTTACTTGTAGCTAAAGGTATGTAAACGGGTCACACAATAGGCATACAGAGTATGCATTGGAAGTGCAACAAACCTATTGTATGTAATTGTATGCGATTCAATGAATTATTCATTTTGTAGTCTGCCGTTCTCAGATTATAGCATGTTAAGATAAAATTAAACTGTACGCACTTTTGACGTTCCTTAAAAAAATTAAGTAAGTATACCTAGATACCTACCTAGGTACTAATTTTTTGCTACACATTTAGGTACCTCAAGAAATTCATTGAATTCGTCACGGAACAATTACCGTTGGCAAATATCATAAAAGTCACATCACCCGAGTTGATTAGCACACATTAGAATGATTAGAGTGTACAGAGCACATCACGCATGCGAAGCCTGGAGCCACTTCATCACGCCGAGCCGAGCGAAGCTACGCCACGTAGAAGCTTTGACATTAATGTATGAGCCATAGGCATACAATGTGTACTTACGTGCCTAATGCTCAATTTATTTCCAAGCATAAACTATAAACCATCAATCTTACAGCACAATAGTAGGCACAGCATATATTAAAATAATCCAGTTAAAAAACTAATCAAACAAAGCTGCGGCGTACGAATGATTGATTTAAGTCTTTTAAACGCGTATAAAAAGATCGTAAAAGTAAATGATGTACCAATTTATGACTTGCTACCACTTCAAAAACATTAGTACTGTGTTAGAATTTAATTAGGTATTAATAGGAGAGAAGCAATGAAAACATGAATAAAACTAATATAAATAGACTGAATTTGTTTATTCAAAGAAACCAATACCTAGTCATAAAAATACCACGTTACATTTGAACAGGGTATCTAAGTAACGGTGAAAATACATTTTATGGAAGCATAAAACTAAAACATCTTACTCTATGGTTTTAAAATATAAAACAGTTGGCTTGTTTACTTCGTATAAATAGAAAGACTAGTAGTTTTATTATCAATCACTAAAAATATTTTATAAATTTACAGTTCGATAAACACTTCACTTTTTAGAAAACTGCGGTTCTACGACTTCTAAAAACCTCCATGTTCAAGAACATTGTTTTTAAATACTCGTATGTGTTCTAAATACGTATCTAGACTTAGTGCTAAATTATTGTCACAAGCATGCTGACTCAAAGTAATCAGCATGAATTTTCATAAAATAGTGTTAGTTTAAACATACTTATAAATAATACGTCTATCTTATACTCGTAGTAATACTGTAAATCCTAATAAATGCTTCAGTAAGGCACTTGACGCACCAAATTCTAACTTAAAGGACTCATAACACAACATTTGGCAAGATAATGGTTCTTCGGTAGCTAATATATATGTCTTGCAATGTTTTTTGTCTGTCGAAGGTAAAATTATCTGTTTTAATCGAATGTCATGGACACAGTCGTTTCTAAAGGGGTACCTAGATCTTCACTCTGAACTCTACCTACTTTATTTACTAAATAAATTACTGACAATCAACAAGACGATGCTATTTGCGGAGGTAGTGACGTATTAAATTGACTGTCTTCAAGACAAAGCCATACATAGGTACAAACTAAAGTTTCACCCAATATTGGCATCACAAGTCTATCCTTTATGCGGCATGATAACCTTTGTTCCAAAACACAGCAGTCCTATGTGTCAGGAGAATGTATTCTGGGGTTTCTCTTTCTTTTTAGGTTCTGATTGGGTATATCTACGTAATCAATTACTTCCCAGTTGCTTTCTGGTTCTTCCGGCACCTGTGGTGGTAATGCGGACCTGATGATGGGTACCCCGGAGTTGTCCAGGGATAGATAGGCTCGTATCGCAGCTGCTGCGGCCTCGTCATCAGGACTGGACAAGGCCCGCGCGTTGAACGGGCCGGTCACGTCCTCACTGGGAAGCTCCCAGATGTGATACTGCGCTGTCATCTTGAAGTTCTGTAGCAAACACAAGAAGATAGGTAAAGTAGAGTATTCATAGCTTATAAGTAGACACACTGTAGTATGGATTATGACATGTTAACAATTAGCGTTTCGACTTCATACCATTGGTATAATTTTGTGTAATTTGTTTTGCAGCCTTCGCTACTGCTGTTTTTATTTATAGGATAAGTAGTCTCAATTGTTAGAAACCTTATGGCTATTATTATAATAAAGGCTATAATGCGGGAATTTTCCTATTTCCTAAGTAATGGCTATGAGCCTACGCTTTGCGTAACAAAAATTAACACTCGCATGGCTTATTGTAAGTGAGTGCAGCTTTACCATGTCTTGTATATATTTAGTAGCTTTTCACAAATCAACACGGTTCTGCACCCCCTTTTTAAATTGCTCATAGTTATTACTTATTGCTGTTTAGAATCGGTATTATTTTTAGGATGTGTTGCTCTATAGTAATCTTTGTCAGTTAAAACACAGAAGTCCCTTAACTTGGATCTTTATTCTGAAACTCGCATTACAAACAAGATAGGAATTCGATTAATTGGAACAATTACACTCATTTTACCAAATGGCTGGCGTTTATTTTGTTTGTTTTAATTGCTTGCACCACTACTTGCACACTGTGTGTTATTTTGTTATGTGCCTACTATAAAAATACTACAATAATTGTTCCTAGAGAACGTACAGCGTTGCGCCATCGCTACATGGTGGACATCCCACCCATACGATCAAAGCGTTTTGGGAACACATTTATTGTGCGTACAGCCAAGGAGTGGAATTCCCTAACGGCGTCTGTGTTTCCTGATAGCTACAACTTAGGGGTCTTTAAGTCAAGAGCGAATAGGTTACTTCTAGGCAAGCGTGCTCCATCGTCGACCACATCATCGCTTACCATCAGGTGAGATGGTGGTCAAACGCGAGCCTATCAATAATAATAAAAATAAAAGAACTTGGCATGAAGGCTGTTTCATCTAATGAAGTTATGATACCATATTTTGTATTGTAAGCACCCTAAATCATGAGATTATCATTATGAAAAGTATTAACTGTACAAAGTTATACGATAGTCAAAGTTTAAACTAAAGTTATGGATAAATTATTTATTTACATAAAACATCCACAAGATTTCCACGTTCACTGACACATCTTATTCAAATAAAGATGACAAGAGTTATATCACTATTCAAACGGTTTAAATGTGTCGTGAGAAAACTGAGGGCTCTTGTCGAATAAAATAGGTACCGACGACGAGATTACGATGACTCGGGGCCAATTAAAATATTTATTTGCTTATCTTAATTTTTTATTATTGAACTCTATTTATAAGCTCTCTTTCTTCAAAACGATCACATTAAAATAACATATAAAGAACATTGAATGCCAGACAATCGCACGTGGATGCCAGATGTGAAAAGCTTTGTTTATCTTTTTATAATCCTTGAAATGTAAAAATTATATCAACTTTATTTGTGGTGTTCTGTAAATTCTCGTGTAAAATACGTATTTCACTAGGTTCTAATGATTTTCACAAATGTGCAGATAGAATACAATCGAAAATAAAAGGGAACCATTTCTACAAAAAACTATTACTTGGTCTCTATAGATATGCAATCAGGCGCTATAAGTTTATGGCTTCTGATTGGTGGTATCAAAACAGATAATAAGCAGCCGATGCAAGATTAGTGGATCACATCTCGACGATAGACTACTTTGTTTCTAGGTTCTAGCAAAAAAATAAACACAATAATTGCTAAATATCTTCAAGACACAGAACAAGAATTCCTCAGGGGACTTCCTAGGCCCTCTGTTGTTCCTGCAACCAGAGCATACTCGGTTCTCCCTTGGGTGCTAGTCTGACATAGATCTGCTGCTGATGATTAAAGCAATAACAACATTAATAGTAAAACATTGGACATCGACTTGCACCTCCACTGGTGGTAAAAGAAATACTGCTAATGAATATATACCAGTATCTAAGTATGTAACGTTTTTGAAAACCATAATTATTTCTGCATTACAAAACATATTTTTTGTTATACTAAGAATTTGAGAATATGAAAAACAATGGGGCTATTAAACGAGATCGGTTTAAATAAGCTATAATTACGCAATTATAGAATTTCGGGCTGTGATTAAAGAAGTTGCTGATCCATGAAGTCAGGGCTTGGTAGTCATAATCAGTATATTTGCGGAAGTTCTTGGGAGATATCGATAGTGGAGAGTAAATAATAATATTGACCTACAGGTAACGTAAAGTGTCGTCAATTAGCGACGGCCTTGATAGAGTACAATGCTTGCCCTCGCTCGCTTCCGTTTGAGGCTTATCTAGGTTCTAATGCTCTATATACGTGCTATATAGACATGCATAAGACGAGAAATTGGTTCTCGTTAATTATAGGTATTGTAGGAAATTACACAATTGTAACAGTACAGTTGGCGCTACCAATCTCTGAGAATTAATTTAGATATATGTATAGTGAAAAATTGGTAAGCCAACTCTTCATATTCACTTTATTTATTTATTTATTGGCACACTAACATCATTACATAAATTTTTTTTTGTAAAAAATTATATTAAAATTAAGGCACTGTTATGCATGCCTATTACAGGTATGCACTTTAGGTAGTTATTTAGTTATAATTAGTAAAATTCAGCAAATAAATAATAAAATACTGGTTTTCGAAGTGAACCTGGCTTCAGAACATGTTGGTTCAAAAAAACTAAGTAGGAAGACAAAAGGAGATCTTAGGTAGGCAATTTAAAATCTGCATGCTATTGAGATAAGCGTGAGATCGGGCTTGACTACGTAATTCAGTACATACAGAGATATTTTGTTATATAATGTTTTATAAAGATACATAATAGATAGAGGGTTTACGTCGCAATTTGACGAACTTCACCTGATTAATGGCCTAAGCACGTGCTTATTTGTGACATGTATAAAATATCTACATGTTTTTAAAATGTCACAGTATCGCATCTTGCTGAGTAACTTGCGTAATTTATCATAGTCCAATTTAAACGTCTAGATAAACCATGACTAATTAGGCTCATAATTTACTCAAAATAAGCAAATATCTTTGAATTTCTATGACGCACGGAAGAGAGTAGGAATAAGTCACATGTTTGACGGTCAAACAACACTGTTAGACAATACTAAGCACTACGTACCTAATGAGAAGTTGTCTGACGCAGGAGCATACAGATAAAATCCGGGCTCAACTTGTGGAGAATTTTCGCTCCATTTTATCATGCGTGGACCCTGTGGGCCTGTGTAGACGCCGCTTAGATGCTACGACGACTACGACGGCGCCACGTGTACGCCGCATAGGCGCTACGGACACCTGCTACATAGATGCTACGAAGACAACGCATAGGTAGCGCACCTTTGGTAAATACCAAAAGCGAGCATAATAGAAGCTGCGTTAAATGTCATAAAAGTTTTATAGTCATTAAACTTTAGTACCTAGTATTTAAACTTTATAGTGTAAGCATACGTGTATGCAATTTTAAGAAAAAGATCCGACGAAATCTGCATCAAAGAAATTTTATAGCATTTATTATAATTAAAACATTTACAGGCACTTTTGAATTGTAAAGGGCAGTCAGTAACTCAAAGATGAAGGTATTTGCATGATCTAAAGCGTAGAATAGGAGAAGAACGTGCAAAAAAACTCCGAGGATATTTATTTATTTATTAAATGTTTTATGCACTCAAAAGTACAGAGGCGGACTTAATGCCTTTGACATTTTCTGCAAGTCAACCTTTCGGCGATGCAGAGGAAAATATTGGTAGGTGCAATAAACGAGAGAAAAAAGAAGAATACAAGAATAGATATAAGTACTAATATACCATATACACCCCTACTTTTTAATTAGTACACAAAAAAATGGGGCTGTATCTGTATCCGTTACTGATCATATTTTTGTATTCAAAAGTAGAAACATCCGAAATCCTAAAATTGACCACGAAAAGGTAAATTCATCATAGATTCAATCATACATAACAATTGCTAGTAGAAAATACTGCGGGAAGTGTTTTTCCATTTTAATCGTCATTTATTCATTCAAAATCTTTCTGCCTGCACAATATTTCCATAAATTGAGAGACATTTTGGGATAAACACAAACGCTAATAACTTTGCTGTTTATGAATATTATTTATTGAGACTTTACTTAAATAATAACAAGACCTTTTCTAATAAGCCCTTTAAGTATTTGTACTAATTAAAAATTAGTGGTGTATATACAATATATACTCAAATTAATAAACTACACACCTAACTAATATAGTCAAAGAATTGGTCCAGATCTACAATTGACGTTTGAATATTAACGTTGTGAAGATACTACTGCCAACTTCTTACGAATTAGCTCTCGAACTTGAGTGAATGTGTTGTCTAATCTTGTGCTAATCGGCTTGTTCCCCTCCTGATTTCCTGGGGGAGCGCATTCCACAGAGAAATACAGACATTCTTTTAAATTAATAATTACAAACTTATGGTAGCTACTTAGTTAATATTGAAATTATAAATAAATACAATATAATATATGAGAATGATATACTTATACTATAGTTACTCAGTATAACATTAGCTATATCCCAGTCAGAATCCTGTCAAATTTGATTCAACCGTCTCGAAGTCGTGTTGTCTTCGCAGTTTGAAATCCTGTTCCCGTTGCAAAATGAAATTAAAAGTATCCTAAGTTACTCCATGTAACTTCAGCTAACCGTCAGTGAAAGAAGAAATAGCTTCAGCAAGCAACACCATATTAAGTTTGTTAAATAATTTATTTAAACAAAAACGACATAAAATAGAGCCTTGAGTTACCCCCACTTCCACATTAAATCCTGACGAATTGACGCCGTTTATCTGAACTAATTGCTGCCTGTCATTCTAATAAGATTTTATTAACCCTAATGCGGTTTTACCTAGTCCGTAACGCTACAGATTCAGCAGAAATTTTTCATGATTTACGCAATCAAACGCCTTAAATAGGTTGCAGAAAATGTCTATAACTTCTTGTTACCTCTTCCCACGAAATAAAAAAATATTTGAATAGAGAGGCACCAGTGTAAGTTACGTCCTTTAGTGTCTCTTAGTACTCACTAACATTTACGTTGCTAGTGGCGTGCCTAAAGGTATCCTCGAAGTATTGTTCCACTCAAGGAATTTTCGTAAAACCTTTTGGCATATGTGTTTTTTAATGTTTATCCATAAATTTTATTGCCGATCTCATTTTTTTTTTCTTAAAAGAGCTGGGGTCGGTAATTATTAATATTCTCGTGTACAACTCAACAGTAAAACAAGTAACATGCGTTTATTACCGATCTTTTTTTTTTTTAATAAAATAATTTATTACATTAAATTTATATTAAATAACTTCAAATTTAGTCCTTTTATATTTTGTCCACCAATTTATTTACCTTCTGGCAGCTGCCTAAGAACGTAGCTGTTCTAGATTACGTTTAATAGTTAACTATAAAATACATATATAAGAAAAGAAATATACAAACTACCTAATCTTGTTAAGTTATCTTATTTGATGGCTTCTTACATATATTTATTATAAATGTATCATCAGTAAAAAAAAAAAACAACATAAGTAATAAATTGTTACTTATGCGTATTAAACAATTTTGACTCCATTAAGTCTTTTAACTATAAAATGGTCGTATTTAACCGACTTCTTTTAAACTATATTTTTGGTGCCTCGGTTTGTTTCAGGTGCAAATTGTGTCCACAAACTGTCCTCGTTTATCGCTCTTTCTTTTATTGCAAAGCTATCAAAATCCGTTGCGTCTAAGTGTTCCTACTTAGTTAGCAAACTATCGGGGTCAGCAAATATAGAGTAAACTTTAATCATTTAGCTTTTCACAGTTCAATCGATAAAGTTTTATAAAAATCCATTCAGCAGAGTTTAAGTAACGAATAGTTATATGTATAACATGACACTTTATTCAAAGTTAGTGCTGGCTAGAAGTAGAACAATAAGCATCTGGTTAGTACAGCATCACCCCACTTACTAGGTATAGAGAAACATGCATCACGTTAATAATGACAAATTACCCAGATTTTCTTAGTGACTACAATTATAGCTTACCTACTCGTATATGTTATTAGTGTAATGTACTTTAAGAGGGAACAATCACGTGAGATGACTCGGCACTGTTGACAAACAACGAGATTACCCCAGCCTAGTGCCATTTATGTGCTTATTAGCCTGTTTATATCAACACAATGCACTATAAAATTAACTAAATGTTCCCGCCGTATATAGTCTTGTAACAATGTTTAGGGCCTTGTTCTTGTTATAGGTTCTTAATGATCTTAATTATGTGGTTGATATGGAGCTGTGGGTAGTTTAAACAATACAACACGTGCTACGTAGCTGACACTGTTGTATCTGAGGATATACGTATTCATGGCGGTATCATATTTTGTTCGGGTTTCGACCTTGAAAGGACTGTAGTATCTTTTATAGAAAAGGTACTAAAGACCTTGACAAACAAAAGATGATACCGCCATGAGTACGTAGGTATATCCTCAGATGCTATATCTTTTTGTTTTGTCTGCCACGGAAGTTTTGTCAAGGGCTATTGTTGGAATATAACAAAAACAAATCCATCCTGCTTCAACACTATGGTCTTTCTCTTTCTAAACCATAAATATTGTATTTAATTGGTTTAAGCCCCTCGTCAGCACTTGACTGAAATCCCTAGTATGGTTACAGTTACTGTATTCCACTAGCCTTGCTTAGGAGCACACGTCTCACGTGATGTTACTGAAACACACCTTCCCAATATAAAGAAAAGGATAATAAACAGTTATTATTGAAATCCTTAAAATGAAGTTTCTCTTTGGTGTCCTAATAATAACCCTAACAGGTTATGGGCCCAGAGCGCTAAACCAAAGTGCAAATAATATAAAGTGAAAATAAACGAACATTGAATAATAAAAAAAAAAACGTTTTGTGCATCAATTAAACAAATGGGACATTAAACAATCTGATAGTGATTGTGGTATACACATTAAATGTAGGACAAGTTAAGAGGACGACGTCACAGGAGTTGCTCTCCAACCGGGGTCTCGACTAGACGTCACTCTTGGCTTTGTCTGCTTACTGACAATTTGGTTGTTTCATTTACTATAAACCTAAATCCCTAACAAGTGATTTTAGTGAACACCACATTGGCGACGAGTAAAAGCGCAGTAAGTAAAGTGATCTTAACTCAAATAATGTACTACTTACGGATATTGGTCAGTAACAAAATTAATTTTTACACCACAAAGTGATTAAAAAAAAAAAAAAAGACAAATAAGTGACCGTTACCTGAGTGAAATTCTGTAAATATTTCACATATTGGTCAGCAAGAAAAGTATTATTTTACAGCACAAAGTGTTTTGAAATTAAAAATAAAAATAAGTGACCGTTTTCTACATTAAATTGAAATTCAGTAAATGTTACAGTTTCATAGAAATGTCCATATTTCGGTTGTTATTTAGCTATGTATGAGCGATCTGCGTCAGTGATTAGCTGAGAGATGCGCAATATAAATCGATGAAATCATTTCGTCATTTAATACATAAACGGTACCGTATACTATATCGGAATGTGATTAGGGCATACAAAATGTCCCTACATTTCGAATAATAAAAATTCCAAATACAATGTTTCTTGACCAAATTCGTTTGTGGCTACATAATATCAAAATAAAAGTGCCAACGAAAGTCGTTAAATGATCAGTACCAACGAGTGTTCGTTAAATGATCGAAACAAAATAAAAATATTCGATCAAAATTTCCAGCGATAACACGTTTACTTATAGATGCTAATCTTATCGAAAGATATTATTAGATCCAAAATGAAATGTGCCAACGTGATTATCGTCAAGTACCAGTTTTAACGCCAATTACCACTTCGATACTTCGAAGCAATATGATGCCTGGCTAGGTATCACTGTATAGTTAAAACTAAATAAGTGTCATAAAATCCTTAAGGCTAATTAAATAAAATACATTTTGTACTGGCTTTATCCATCAAACAAAGAATTTGTCACACGCGTTATAACGCCCCGATGTGGTTGGTTCTTCAATCTCTATTTCAAGTGGCCGTTTTGCTGAGTAGCATGGCGCGGCACTCCGGCGCAGGTACCTATTAATGGACCCTTGTGCGACTTGCTAGCTAAAGTTTGTTTATTTAAATGTTATGGGAACAGTGCCCATAGAGCTCTTATCTTAGCTGGTTACAATCAATTCAGGGTTATAAATAAATTAACGATGTGTTGTGTACCTATATTATTCTTGCATTTTAGTTGAAAACAAGAATAAGATGAAAAAAATAACTTATTTGAATTGTGGGTACAATTCTTGATTCTATTTCAAATATGATTTTAATTGTAGATTTAGTTCTGGATTCAATTTCCTAAAGAATATACTACGGAAGATTATCACAATGAAAAATCATAACCCTTTAAAAACAGCAATCCCGCCATTGAGCTACATAATCCACGATAGCCAGAGTCAAAGTGCAATAAGTACCTGCCATAATGGAGTTGACACTGAACAAAAAACTGTTGCCAATGCGGCAACTAAAATCACAAACGTGATAAAAGTACCTTTCCTGTAAATCTATTGCTAACGTGTTTTCAAATTATATTTCCAGAAACACTGCAAAACAAGGACAAATAAGAAAAAAAAAAGGGCACTAACCTCGTGTCAAATAATAACAATGAGTTGTTTGCTATCATGCATGTCATGAAAATTGGTAATCACAAAAGTGATTACTTATAGTTCGAGCAATTAATGAAAATTCAGTTATGCCCTATAATTAACGCAAATGGCATAAAGAGACTCGTACCAACCTCTTGTCAAATAACAACAATGAATTTGGTTGATATCACGCATGTCATGTAAATTGTGGCAATCACAGAAATGATTATAAGTTCGAGCAATTGATGAAAATTCAGTTAATGCCCTATAATTAATGCAAATGGCATAAATAGGTGTTTTGAGTATTATTTGCAGAAATAACGCGAAACGAGAGTCGATAAAAGAGAAAAAAATAAGTCTGCCTCTCGTCAAATGATAACAATAAAGTAAAAATATTAAAAAACAAAGTACTAAACAAAACATCTAGCACTTATATGGTAGGCAGGTTCACACCTACTTATCTAATTTGCCACGTTGCGTCGATGAAAATTGAACAATTGGAATTGATGGTCACGTGCTATACAATAATAAAGTGCAAGGGTTATTTGATATACAGATAAAAAATAGCTCTAAAGTATTATTAGCGAAGCCTATGGTCACAAAAATGTTTTAAGAAATCTATTATAAAATTTAAAAAGGGCTATGATCTGAATTCAATTGCCAACTTAAAGATATTTATTAAAAAAAAAAAAAAAAGTCCAACGGCTATTTGATTCCTAATAGCTTAAAAAAAAAATATAATAATAATAGCAAAAAGACGAGCTAGACAAACTGTATAGGACCTGGCTTGTAAATAAAACAATATTTCATCTTTTTGGGTACCTCGGATGATCCCGGGTAAGCCTGATGATCAATAATATTATACTAAAATATTATTGCGATGATGGTATACGTATTTATCTGTAGATACGTGAGACCTAGATAAATATAATAAGTACTAGCATATTATTACTTAAAACGCCATGTACATGTTTTAAATCAAAGTTCATGAATAGTTAAGAAGTCAATCAGTAAATGCTATACATTCAACAAAAATAAAAAAAGTTGAAAAAGATATAGTGCCACAATGAAGGAATTGTTGACTTTACTTACAACATAGTGATATAACATAAAAAAAAGACTGGAAGAATTAGAAATAAACACTCGCAGCACTTTTAAGTTAATTTGTGATGCGTTGTTAAATAATTTCCAGAAACCCGTAAGTATTTTAAAAAAAAACTACAATGTTACAATAAACAAAAATGAAATATTTTATATCAATTGAAACTTATTCAATTTTGAGCGATGATTACCATCCGGGTTCAAACTAGTTAATAATAAGTCAGTCTGACTTTCACATGGAAATGTTGATGAAATTCAATGTTTTCTGGATCAATTTCATTGAATAAGTAAACTCCAACTTTCAACCCTAAAAATCAATGGGTTTAAAAAAAATATCCCTTGGCTATAGTGACAAGAGATCGTACATTCGTACCCAACTAGAACTAACGATAGTTCTGTTAACTTTGGAGACAGAATCTGACAGATGTAAAAAAAATTAAACTGTCAGACTAAAACGAAGTATAAGTTCGTGTATCTAATTGAATTCATGAATTTATTTGAATTCAATACAAATTTGCATTTTTTTGTTTGTTCAACAAGAAACTCTACGGACACTTGGATCAATAAATAATTACTTATATCGATAATGCATACATTTAAAATATCCGTATTAAAAATACAAATAATGAAAACAAATCATGGTAATTACAAAATGACAAGCCTAATTGCGAGATGACCAGTCCCAACTATGGCATTAGTTCATGAATGACTCATGTACTAGAACCAGTCAGCTCAACACTTCTGAAGGAAACCGAGTCATCATCAGCAAAATATATGAGCATGACATTCTAACTGCCAGAGCACATCCAAGTCAAAGACCAGCCAGTAATACTAATTGATGTACCTGAAATCCAACAACCGTGCATGTAATAAAGCATAGGTCATATACTGATTCCTTAGCCACAGGAACAAAGACCTAAGAACTATACAAAAAAAAAAAAAAAAATAGGCACAAACATAAGTTCATTGAATATTAGATCTAGGCTAAAATCGAAACCAAATAACATAATCGTGTCAAATTTAGGTAAAAGAAACCAATTGCTGATTCCTATAACTCTCTAGTGGAATCGTAAAACTTCTAGATAGAACAAAATAGGAATAGAGTTAAAATAGGTATATTGTATTTCGAAGGCGCAAATCTTAAATGGTTTACAGATGTTGTTCTGAGTCTGAATGTCTTGTGCATGGGAATTTACATTTCTGTAAACGCACAATACAAGTGTAACTCCTAATGTGGGGCAAAGAAAAAAAAAAAGAACATCTGATAACGGTAGACAATTCTGTATTCTGTAATATACAGTATTAAACGAGAAATAATAACGTTTTAATAGGTGCCTACTGGATTCCGAATCCGGAATTAAAAAACAGTCAAAGCAGTCAAAAAATAGACGGACATCAGACCCTAAGAAATATCCAAGTCGAGATATTAGAGAAACCTACTTCCGAAATAAGCAGTTATCACAAAAAAAAAAAAAAAAAAAGGATATCGGAACTGGACAAAAGAACATGAGAAACATCTGACTAATAGAGACCACCATAAGACCACCGAGTATGAAGCATCACCTTCAATTTAAATTAATTTAAAACATATAGAAAGTAGAAAGCATTGGATACGCTTCTTAAAAATTAAATATCAATACTACATTATTAAAGGCCAAAGTATATTTGTAAGTCTAATACAAATGCTAAATGTACTCAAATCTATGTGGTTCTTTATACAAAATCATTTCAGACACTACAAAACTATGTAGATACACAGCTCTTATAAATGAGTACACCATTACATATTACAGTGGATTTTGAAAGAGACTTTGACCTCTGAGTTTGTTTCTGTGTTTCTTCTCAGAGCAGTCAGCTAGGAAACACCGGCCTCATCTAGTTAAAACAAGACTTTGACCTCTGAGTTTGTTTCTGTGTTTCTTCTCAGAGCAGTCAGCTAGGAAACACAGGCCTCATCTAGTTAAAACAAAATTACGAGTAAAAAAAAAAAAAAAAAAATCATTTGTTTCATTTTGAAATTTTTTAATTTTGTATTTCTATATAAAAAAAAAGAAAATTGTTGTTTTAAAACCTCTCAAATCGTGTTTTACTACAAAATATAGTAAATTGTAAGTACTTTAAGACTTAAAGAGTAGTTGATTGTAAAACATAGTAAAATATGTTAAACGCAATTCATTTCAAAATCTTAAATGCTGTAATTGCATTCCAAAACCGAATTACCATCTAAATAGTATATTTCATAATTTCACTTTAAATCTAAATAATTTTATAAAAAGGAAGACATGGGATACACATTAAAAATCCTAAATATTATTATATTTGTAGTTCAAAAAACCAAACTAGCGATAACTACTATTTTTGTAAATTATAATATAAGTGTGCTAAATAATGTGATACAAATTATTGTTCTTCAAAAACCAAACTAGCGATTTTTGTAAATTATAATCTAAGTGTTAAATATTGTAACTATGCTCGAAATGTAAATCATTTTATAAAAAGGAAGAGATGTGGTATACACATTAAATGTAGGACAAGTTAAGAGGACGACGTCACAGGAGTTGCTCTCCAACCGGGGTCTCGACTAGACGTCACTCTTGGCTTTGTCTGCTTACTGACAATTTGGTTGTTTCATTTACTATAAACCTAAATCCCTAACAAGTGATTTTAGTGAACACCACAGTGATAAATGCAGTATGTGGACATTTCGAATTCAAAAATTATCAAGTGAATTACCTACTGAACGTTGTCGACAGTGAAGTTATGGAAGAAACAAGTACCGAGTGAGTAAAGAACATTATGTGGCGACGAAGCTGTCATTTAGTAAAAGGTTGCTGAATTTTAAATTGGTTAGAAACACCACACTAACCAAATATTTTCAAGCATTTGATAAAATCGTCACTGAACCTATGGCTGCAGGTGCACAATTAGAATCCGATAAAGTGATCTACCAAACATGACTCTACCAAATGAGTCCGGAGCAGCATTGTCACCGCAATCGAGATACTGACTGAAGACAATATAAGGTTAACTTTGGAAAATGAGATTGCGAGATCATGAAATCAAACTTACAAGATATGTTTGAAATCTTAGTCTAAAAGTACTTCAGGCTAAAACTTACGAGACCACAAGTCACACATTCAAACAATTCAAGAGAGCATCGACAAAAACAAAAGTCAATAAAGAACAATTTGGAACCCAGGAAATGTTATCTCAGGCAAAAAGGGAGATTTGAAGAATTACAAAAGCGCTAGTGAAAACAATGGAGCCAACAATAAAATGGTATAGTTGGTTACTTCAAAACCAAACTACTCAAGAACTTCTGGATTTGCTGTTATGGCGGGCCGTGATATGATGGACAAACGAATTTATTTTTGTTTGGTAATCAGAAAGCAAATCATTTGAAAATCAAGAAAAATTTAAACTAAACTTCAATGAGCGTGAGGAACCAAGAAACGATTCAGTTGCTATATTGGTGCGGCTATACAAGCGATAAAGAAAGGGAATTACCAGGTGACCAGTAAAATGGACGTCGTCGGCGAAGAAAAAGCAGCAATCGGGAATGACTGTCGTTTTTGGTAAAAACGGCGGGGTCAATATGTTCAACGATGGTAAGCCGATAATAAGGGTAAGTCTTTGAACAATCTACTGAGCGGTCACTGATTAGTGCTTGAAAATGCTTTAAATAGCAAATGCTCGTTATATAAAGTCACAAATAATGGTAATTATGAATTATTATGGAATGAAATTATTGCATATCAGAATAGATTAAATGATTGAAACTATTGTCTGATAATTGTATAATTGATAATATAGACCTAACGGTACATTGTATGTCAAGTTATAGACGGCAAAAACTTGTCTGTTATTTGATAAATTGAAAACAAAACAAAGTTTGAAACGAGATGTCGTTTAATCTCAAGTGCACACAGATGTTTTGCGGTCCTAACAGTTTTTTTTTTCTCGTCTATTGAAGTTTAAAACTATGTTGTGATTTTGAGGATATATCAAAAGTTTTTGTCAAGTTTCGAAATTACGTTGCAAAATGTGAAGTTCACTTTGGTCTGAGAATTGTTAACTTTATGTTGTGATAATGAAAGGGAAATTAAATCCAATTAAATGGAAGAGTTGAGCTCGGGAAGGTATTGCATGGTCATCCCTAAACAGTGCCGCATACACTGGCTGTAAATGGTATGGCCGAACGATTGATGTATGATGAACAATGCCGATGCTAAAACGAGTCTAAATAAGACAAATCGTTCTGGAGTTAGATTGTTCTGGGAGCACTGAGATTAGATAATATACCTGATGAGTTATGGCATAATAATAAGCCAAAACCGTATATTTTAAAGTTTTTGATTCTACTGTTTACTAAGTTAGTAAAAGTCTAAAAACGAAATTTGGCAAAGAGGTTGTCAAAGGGAATTTCGTTGATGATGAATCAAATTTAATGGTTATAAAGTGTGGGATGTGGTAAACCAAAAAAAAAAAAAAAAAAAAAAAATGTTTGTGGGAGTCAGAGATGTAAAAAGGATGAGATTAAATTCTTATCAAATAGGCCAGTGAAACTTGAGCCTAAATGAGTTATGAACTATAAATAGCATAACTTGGTAACTCTGACTTGGTACACCCGTTTGGAAAGAGGTGTGGTTCTGATAAGAATCAATCAGTTTTTTTAAGCTAACGAACATATGATACAATACCTGGCGTAATTGCAAATAAATCTGTTTGGGAAACAGTGGCGAGCTCGAGATTGTCATATCACAATGGAAATAAGTTAACTTTATTTTAAGATCGAGAAACATCACATAGTTAGAGACGAAGTGTAGGACGCAAAACTTATTTTTTCCGTTTCGTTTAATGAATACGATGGCAACCGTATTTTTGATAATATGTTATTACTTATTGTGTGCTGAACCATAAAAAAAAAATTAGAATTAAATGCTGGTATGATAAGCATTTAAATGAAGAATGTTTTCAATGAAATAATTGATTCAATTAAGTACAGATTGAAAATGATACCTGGAACTATAGTTCTAATTAGAGATAAAAGAAAATTAATTTGATTAAATCAAATTGATTGTAAATAAAGAAAAGTCATTGATTGTAAAAAAAAGGTAAAGTTGAAAATAAGTTGTAAAACGAGTTTAGTGGCTCGTGGTTATAATCAGAAAAATGTTAATGAAACCTTTGTATCAGTTGAAAGAATAGCAAAGTTTTAGTTAAACTTTTGCGTATCAATGTAATGTCTTGGTTGACATGGTTAAATGTCAAAAGCATAATTTTGAGGAACCAGGATGAAGAAATTTTAGTATATGAATATAGCTAAGGGTATTTTGGCTGACAAATACTGGTTTATATATTAATGAAGTCATTATATGGATGTATGTAATCTGTATATTATTGGTTCCTAATGTTTAGGTGAGCTTATACAAAAAGGTATTTCTAATACTCATCAGTGGACCAGTGCATTTAAATTTTAATGCTGGTCATGAACGATGATTGGTTGTAGTTGCCTAGTTACTGGATTGTGGAGGTCTAGTAAGTCGCTCCATGTAAAATACTGGTATTCAGACGCATCTAGTCAGATCAGTAGCCAACCCCAAAATAGACTGAAAAGGCTAGGGAGATGATAATGCACGAAGTCTGGTGCCTGGTTGATGGCAATAGGTTTGCTCACTATTATAAGGTTTGTTATCTATTATATTGGTGTACAATAAAGTACATATAAATAAATAAATAAGTAAGGGAATTAAACATAACTGATGAAATGTGGGTGTACTATAGGTGCACCTATGCCTGATCCTTTGGGTAATAAAGGCGTGATGTTTATGTTATGTGATAAAGAAAAAGTTTATTTTAGTTTAAGTCTGTGTTATTGCATTTTAACAACTATGTTATAATGTGTAACCTAGCAGTTGAGTAAAACATACCCAATCAAAATTTTTTATTAAATCGTTGATATAAAATTTATAAAATGTTTTCTGTGAAAAATAAAATAGGTCAGAAAACAAAAATTACTTTGGATTAGGAAATGTAAATAAATAACAGTTCTCGAAATGTTTAACTTGAGGAATGCTTTAGGGGCAATAAATCTGCCCATACACTCCTTGAAAGTTAAATATGTTGATAACAAAACGTTGAGCTCATGAGAAATTATAAGAGCCCCTTGATGAAATCCTATGAGGTGCTTGATGCTGAATCATGCCATGCTATTGAGCCTAATCTTAGTTTACTGTTTACATCTCGAGTTGATATGCAAACAAAAAGACTTTTTGTAATGGTTACAATTAGATACAAGACCCTTTGTCTTAAAATATTTTAAAGGAACTATAAATCTCAAGTTTAATAAAATATATAGGTGGGTGTTTGTTGATTGTGACTGAAGTGGTAATGATGAATTAATATAAATTGTACTATTGGTTACTTGTTTAAATTATTTAAGCAATGTACAATTTGCTTTTAAACAAATTGGTAGCAAACAATAGCAAGATAGTACACAGTAGTAATGCAGAGTATGGTCACGTATGGTTTAATGTAAAGCAGTAAAAGATTCTGTGATTAAAGGCGTTGGTGACAAGTATTACATATTAAGTGTTATTTATAGGCATTATTATAGCAGATGCTGTTTTTAAATGCATTGCGAACAATCCTACCAGCCACAAACGAACACATAGATATTAAGTATCAGGTTGAGAAATATGTTACTATAAAATGTTCTGTTTCTACAAGTTAACCAGATAGCTGGTATCCTGTGAAATTTCCAACGGTGCGTTACATCTAGATAAGAATGAAATTCGTGGTGACGTTTTAAATAGATGCAGTGTGCATAGGGATATGTTATTATATTATGTTAATAATAAGAGCTTGGGTTATGATAAGTAGACGAATAAGGTTCATAGATTCAATAATGAAATGATTGATTGGTCTGATTAGGTTTTACTGGGTTTCCCTAATCCTGCGCAACAAATGTTGGACCATGATGATATTGTATTCCCAGAAAGAAGGAAGGTGTGTGCTTTTATAATTGTATAAAAGTGTTTAGTATAGTATTATGTAATAGATATTATACTGAGATCAGGTAAAGAAAAAGGGATTTATTTTTGAGGGGGGCGTGTTGGAATATAACAAAAACAAATCCATCCTGCTTCAACACTATGGTCTTTCTCTTTCTAAACCATAAATATTGTATTTAATTGGTTTAAGCCCCTCGTCAGCACTTGACTGAAATCCCTAGTATGGTTACAGTTACTGTATTCCACTAGCCTTGCTTAGGAGCACACGTCTCACGTGATGTTACTGAAACACACCTTCCCAATATAAAGAAAAGGATAATAAACAGTTATTATTGAAATCCTTAAAATGAAGTTTCTCTTTGGTGTCCTAATAATAACCCTAACAGCTATAACATAGTAAAAAAATATCGTATGGTTTCAATGATGCGCGAAAAGATGGAAGTCCAAAAAAAAATCCGTGTTCACAAAAAAAGATACCTGGTATAAAAGACGATTTATCTCTAAGGAATCTAAATTGTATTTATTTATCATAATCTTATTCTACACAGTATAAAAAACACAATTAGTAGACAAACATTTTATTCACCATTTTATTTCAATTTTATTCTTTCTTTCGTTAAAATATGAATCTGTTTTAAGGCTGCTTGCGCGCGATAGGCAGACCAATGCACTGGACGAGTCATCACATATATACATTTTTTTCACATTATTGAAATAATTGCTTTTTACTACATGCATATGGAACCACATTTCGTCAGGAACCACATTTTATTTACTCCACTTTCGTTTTGTTTCCATTTCTACTCCTTTTCAGTTTTGTAATTCTAAACCTTAGCAATCTAAACAAACTTTTTTTCTGAAAGCCTTAATTATTTTCGGTAATATTTGTATAAATTTGTCTTAGACCAAGAGACCGGCTAGTTGCCGAGCCGGTGCAGCGATGTCTGTCTTGATTTATGCGTCATCAAGTCAACCGTCGCATCGCGCGATGCACTATATTTTTTACACTATATTTTTTTGAAATATTGTGGGTATAGTGAGAAAATTGTTTTGTAACTACCATGGCATATTTTATATAATATTTAGTTGCGTACCTATTATAACAATATTATCACACAAATACACTAGCATCAATATTTATTTATTTATTTTAAGTATAGGTTATATCTATATAGGTTATATTTATTTGTTTAAGTATATTTTATTTACCACCATCCGTGTGTCACTGCGGGGTGCCAACTGAAAATCAGCGCTGGGTGTCTGACGCCCAGCAATTGCTGAGTTGGTGACCCTTTCGGTTCAGGCGCAGTCACTGCAACTGTACTGTATGTTTGTAATACTCTTTTTTTTATTACTCTTATAAGTTGTGGTATATTGTGTTGCTTGTGCCGAATAAATGCTATTCTATTCTATTCTATTCATATGAATATATACGGTACATACACCAAAATATTTTTTTTTACCATTTTTTCTGTCTGTTGTTTGTCCGGGCTAATCTCTGAAATGGCTGGACCGATTTTGACGGGACTTTTTTTTGGCAAATAGCTGATGTAATAAAGAGTAACATAGGCTAGGTACTTTTTTTTTTTAAAATAAATTCAAAATCCTGTAGTCCACGCGAACGAAGCGCCCGCGACTTCGTTCGCGGGTATAAATTTACCTATTTTATAATAGGTAAATTTATATGTATTACGTTTAGCGTGAGCTTATGGTAAACACATTGTCGTATATTCGTTATTGTATTAAATTTAGTTCGCAAAAAAAGTAAGTTTAAAAAGCATTAAGCTAGTTTATTGTATTGTATTCTTAAGGGGCCAGCGACGGATGAATTTCCATACAAACGTAATACCACGCTCATTTGCAGTTGGAGCATATTTCCAACATATTATGATGATATTCGGTTATAGACAATATTTATATAGGTTCCTACGTCGAGAATATTAGAAATATTGTTATTTTTAATACAGGAAAAGCCAAATGGCATGTTTTGCCATTTACGCTATAAAAAAGTGCGAAATACAATTCGCTTAAATTTCTTTTAGTTTTTTTTTAAAAAAGAAAGACGTAGGAACCTAGATAAATATTGTCTATAACCGAATATCATCATAATATGTTGGAAATATGCTCCAACTGCAAATGAGCGTGGTATTACGTTTGTATGGAAATTCATCCGTCGCCGGCCCCTTAAGATTGTGTTAAAAATCAGGATTGGATGCCACAGCTAAGCGATTCGCAGTTGAGCAATTTGTTCTACAATATGATTATCTTTTTATGACGTTTTACTACATTTATTTATTTAAAATGGCAATGGAATGTCACCACCTTGGCCCAGTAATTTTAAATAATACTATAAAAATGTACAGGAACTCATCTGTGTACTGATAAGCTATGGACATGACGACTTTCCGTATACAACTGCTTATCAATTTTATCTCACACTTCAAACAAACGAGGGAAACATTTATGGAGAGACACTAGCAGCGCCATCTATCACCTAAGGCAGAAACTGCAACTTGAGTGGTTTCATAGACACTCTATATTGTCTACAGTCTCGAGTACAACAACAACAATGGTACCTACACTTACCGTGAGAGGGCGTGGTGAACCTTTTATAAAGATCCATTATAAAATAACTATATGGTAAATGTTAACCTACTTATAAGATTCTCCGACGCTATAAGGCTAGGGAGATGACGTCATCTCCCTGGCCTTGTCCCAACTAGCTTCGGGTTGGCTCCCCGTCTAACTGGTTGCGCCTGAATACCCGTGTTTAACTGAGACTGGCTAGCAGACTTCCACATCACAGTTACTGCCGTTTCAGGGCATCAGACTGATAATACTCTCTTTGGACAGACTGATAGTCAGACTTTTTGGCGTCTGACTATCTGTAACGACTGTCAAAATTCTACGAAAGATATTGGGGACCAAGCTTCACGTGCTTTCCGAGGCACGGGGTGTCAGTAATGTCTTAGATAAACTGCAAAAAGTAGGTAATTATTATTTATCTATTATATTATTTCGAATTGGAAATATCACACTGGTGCTGAGGCGGGTACCTTTAACCACTCGGCCATCACAACTCAAATTGAAGTAGGTATAGGTACCTGGTCTTTTTTTTTTTATGGTGGGAAAAAATCATGCATTGACATCCCCCGCCCTTGGATGGAGCGGGAGATAGTGTCAGACTCTTACTGACTAAAAGACCCACCCCGTTCCTTCTAGCCTTCATACCGGGGCTCGAGTGCCCTTTCGGATAACCCTGGCCCCAGTAGGCTTCGACCCGGCTGGGTTCCTGCTGTTGCTGACAACTCCTTGAGGCGCGCGGGAGCAGTGCGCGCCGTCGACGACTTGGGCTTGGTCCGGACAGTTACCGGACGGCCGGACAGTGAGCTACCCATTGCTCACTGTCCGCAAGCCCGCGTCTACGTTGGCCGGAAATCGGGATCAGAATCCCGGCGACGGCGGCGGCGATAACGCCGTTGCCTGATGCGTTCGGCCTCCTCCTTTGCGAGCATTACTGCTTCGCAGAAGTCGGCGACCGCCTGCCACTCCTCCTCGCTCCGGACCATGGCCTCAACCAAGGCCCGGCGCGAGAGGTCTCCGCCGCCGATCGCCCCCACGAGGGCACGGCGATGCTCCGCCCAAGCAGGGCACACCTCGACTGTGTGCTCCACCGTGTCCTCCGGGCGTTCCGCACAGTGGCGACACCCGGGCGTCACTTCCGCATGAATCGAGTGCAGGAAACTCCCGAACGAACCATGTCCGGTGAGTACCTGCGTCATGCGGAAGGTAAGGACGCCGTGAGGTCTTTCCAGCCACGCCTCAAAGAGGGGACTTACCGCCATAATTGTGGCGTGCCCAGCACTGGGTTGCGATAGTCGCTGACGCCATTTCACCATGAGATCCCGCCGGAGCTCTGTCCGCCATGCCGTGACCTGTCGCGGCAGCGGACTTTCACCCCGGCGTTGCATCTCCACCAGACTGTTGCCTCCAGGTCCCACGGTGGTAGGCCAGCCAGAAGGCTCGCCGCTTCGCGGGAGACCGTGCAGTATCCCCGCACCATCCTTATCGCCATGACCCTCTGGCAGGCGTTCAGTATGGCCGCCGGTTGCTTTTTCAGCGACGGCGCCCACACCGGCGCCCCGTAGAGGGCCATGGACCGAACGATCCCCGCGTAGAGCCTCCGGCAGGAGGCGTCTGGACCCCCAAGGTTGGGCAGGAGCCGCTTGAGCGCAGCCCCAGCCCGGTTGAGTTTGGGAGCCAGACTTCGGAAGTGCTCCACGAAATTCCACCGGCTGTCGAGGACGAGTCCCAGGTACTTCATCGTCGACCCGACACCGATGTGAACTCCTCCTACCGTTAGTTGGGAACTCAATGGCGGCGCGTTCCGAGACCGGCGACCGTGGAAAAACATCGCCTCGGATTTGTGAAGCGCCACCTCGAGTCCCAACTCCTGGATCCTGTCAACGACCATCGCAACCCCGCGTGTCGCTAGAGCGACCGCCGCCTGGTACGACTCTCCCTGCGCTAGAACCAGCGTGTCGTCTGCGTAGCAAATCACGCTGACCCCGTCAGGGAAGTCGCCGCGCAGCACGTAGTCGTACCCGATGTTCCACAAGGGTGGCCCTAGTACCGACCCCTGCGGAACACCGCACGACATCTCTCGACGTTTCCAGTCTCCCTGGTGACCGGGGTAGACTATAAACCTATCCGACAGATAGGCCTCGACCACTCGACAGAGGTATTCGGGCACCCGGTGGTACCGGAGTGCCCTCCGGATCGTACTCCAGGGCAGGGAGTTAAAGGCGTTGGCAATGTCCAAGGACACTGCCACGACACACTTGCCCCGGGACACCGCAGCCCCCGTCGTGAGGGCTCGCACGCGCATGATGGCGTCCACCGTAGAGCGCATCCTGCGAAAGCCGAACTGTCCGTCCGAAAGGTCCGGCCCCACCCGTGTTAGGCGCCCGACGAGGCGGTTTGCAATGACTCTCTCAAAGAGCTTGCCTACCTCGTCGAGCAGCACAATGGGCCGGTACGCGGACGGAGAGTCCGCAGGGCGCCCTGGCTTCGCTATGAGGACCAGTTTCCCCGTCTTCCAGCAAAGTGGGAACTGGCCCCTCTCCATGCATGCGCTGAAGAGCCCTCTCAGTCGAGGCCCGAGAGCCTCCATGGCCAGGACCCAGGCCTTTCCAGGCAAGCCGTCGGGTCCTGGGGAGGTACCTGGTCTACCTACCTGTGTATGTAGGTACGTAACCTTCAGTACTACTAGGTCTATTGCTTATAATTTTACATAACGTGAAGAAACAGTTAATGATAATTTTATGGCTTTTCTAAAATGTTGTTACCGTCATTCTAAAACTGTATTTAATGAACACACAATCTCGAACACGCGGATATATCTCTATCCCCTATTATAATGTTAGTACCAAAGGTATTTCTTACCTCCGGTAGGCAATGATGTTGCAAGCAGTAGTAGTCTTGATTTCCATCGTTGTGACACCAGGTGCCGTCGGGGAAGTAAGGGTCTTTGCCAGCATCGTTGAGTTCAACCCGTGGTGCGTAGAAACCGCCTCCAGAAGCACGCCGGCAAAACACCGCGCATCCCATCCACATACGAGCTAGGAAAGTTAAACGCATAAGATTTTGTAGAAAAAAACACTATTAAATATGTCTAAACCCCTTTCTTTTCATAAATTTAAGTGAACAAAGTACATGAAAATTAAAACTCACTTGGGTCATGTGGCGCCTGGAGACCTCCTCCGCGTGGGTCCAACTCAGGCAAAAGAGCCGCATACTCTGCACACTTCCTTGCAGCCAGTTCACTAGATCCTACACGAGTCTTCTTACCGCAAACCTGGATCAAAACGAATAACTATGACTTATCGTGCAAACGCCATCACCTACTCCTCCAGTTAGGTCATCCACTTAATCGATTTCAAGAGATATAAAAAATCAAACAGAAAAGTTTATAGAACCTTAGAATCATCACAGAGAACAACATCATAGGACGCCCCTTGGCAAGCGTCGCTCGTCGACTTCGTGCATACTCGTCGTCGCTCGCGGAAGCCTCGGCTTCGCTCGGAACAACCAGATTGGCAGCTGGCTTCCTTCCACTCGCTCCAATCGGCAGACACGGAGGTATCACCAGCACTTCCAGGTTTCGGAGGAGGCGTGCTCGTAGGCAGAGCGGCCGCAGGGACACACTCGCCTCCTTGACACCACTGAAGAATCGGTCAGTTATTTTACAGTAGGTATCGATGTCGAAATTAATTTTATTTACTGTCATATCTGAAAGTTCCAATTATGACATTAAAAATAATACCTTATTGACAGACTTTATCCACAAATAAAGGTAAAATTACACTGCGTACACGTTTACCACTTACATCGATATGGACCCGTTGGTTTCCAATGTATAGAAACTAGACTCATAGAGTTATTCTTGTAGACTTGTACAGAATAGATCCACGCCACGTGACGTCGTTTTACGTACAAATCAGGCGTGGTCCACGTGTACGTCACGTCGGTCTAATGTCTTTTTGGCTTAATTTAAAAAAATAAAAAAAAATGTACTATCACACCTATCTAAATTATACTTTACTCATTTCTACTAAAGTATAGTTTGACCAAAGAAATGTTCTTTTTTATATTAAATTGCGTTATTTTATGGAATTATTAAACTATTAAATGGGTAACAACAATGTATATTAATAGATACTTTAGAACTTCATAGAGGACGAATTTTCGAGAGTGACTCTCAACGTGGCCCAGTTGGGCGCCATTTTCCGGTTTCAGAACATTGTGGGGCGCCATTATTACACAATTATTTTTCATCTTTATTTTTGAATTAAAACCTTTCCGCTATGCATCTGTTCGTCGTTGGATGAATTAGTAGCATTAGTATATTTATTACGACAAAGATCTGACCATATGCATTCCACAGGGAGTGCCGGGAAGCGCGGGTCCAGCGTAGTAGTATCCTGCTCGGTGAGGGGTGCGACACGCCAGCTGTGAGCAGTGTTCGCCTACTGGGCCGCTGGGAGATGGCGCAGCATCAGCGTCACGCAGTAAGATCTTGCACATGAAAAAATGATCAATAATATCAGTTCAGAACCTCTTGTTCGTAGCAAGAGACCACCAACTATCTATAGCCATACCTAATAATTATTGAAAAAAAGAAAATTTGACTATATTTCTTTTTAAATTATGGTCAATGTTTCGCGACTCACCTCACACTGTTTCTTGGCGCTCCAGATGGCGCCAGGTGCTCCGCCGAATCTTTCGTGCTGGAGTTCATTAGGCGTGTCTAAGTCGTCAGAACCATCAAATAAGCAGGTCGCCCATCTACACACACAAATAGATAAGGACAATTCAAGTTAGAATATTTTACATAATTATTTAATTAGTGCGAGAATTATAAGCTGTGAACGAACGCAGGAAGAAAACTAGGTCGTAAACAGTTTGTATCTATCTACAAATATTCCCACTATGAGTCAATGTATACTGTATAGCATTCAAATTGACATTAACTTTTAGTAAGTAGTAGAAATAATTACGAAAGAAACATGCAACGTGATTTAAATACGAATTTCACATATGTAACACCCCAAAAATGGAGGCAGTTTCTGAAATCATTTCATCATTACTACTGCAATCACGTACAATTCATGGATACCAAAATACGTGAACATTTCGAAATGCTGTTTAATGAAACAGGATAGGTGATAGTAATTATATTTTTCAGTAAGATCCTAATTCACGGGTGTATAGAGGTAGTATAACAGTGGTGTACTGATAACATTCTTTGGACCCACATCTGATACACGAAAATGCGAAGCGGATGTCGCAGCAGTTATACAGGAAAATTGCTAAATGCCCAGTTATCCATGGTAGACTTAGTATCATAAAAAGAAGAAAAAGATAAAGGAACTATACTGCAAATCGGCCACAACTCGAGCACTGCATGTTGACCAAGAGGCCTCGCCGTTGGTGCCTCGCGACGGTGACATGATGTAACCGTCGCGAGCGCAGTTGTTGCCGGTGCCGTCGTGGTGCATGCCCAGGCTGGAAGAACAAAGTTAACACGATTTATTGACGTTACCTCATTAAGAAAAGCCTAGAGGAACGTTAAAGAAAAATAACGCCACAAGAATGTATTCTGTGAAACTCTTATTTAAATTCTCATACTGAAATCAACTTAATATTTAAAACTTCATTTATAACAAATCCTTTATATTTATAAAGAAACCGTTTCACGACGCCCGCATGATTACCATACCAACATACAATTAGATCGGAATCGATTCCACGTTAATGACCTTTAGGTCAGTGCTTCTTAAGGAGCGAAATCCACCAATCGCTCGTATCAAGCATAAAGAGTGATAAACATCTATCAAACTGTGATGACGTTAAATTTTTGCTAGACGCTAATTGTCTGGATCATTGACCGAATTGGGAATAGTAGAAATGAAAACGAATTAAACGACAGACTTGTGTCCAATCTCGTGCGCAAGGATATAAACGGAGGTGAAGCCAGCAGAAGGGTAGGGACGACCAAGCAGGTCAGACGTGCCGAACTCGGAGACCACGCAGGCGTGAGCTGGCAAGCACACGCCACCCACCGGCGCCAGCCCCATCGTCACCCCGTTTCGACGACCGCCTTCCTCTGAGTAGAAGTCTAACCTGATAAAAGAAAAGCGGCTGATATCTTCAGACGTCATGATTAAGTACAAGGATATAAAAGAGTAAGGTGACCTCAAATAACGCCAACAACCAAACGGAATCTAACAAGAGACGGTCTGCTGACTTAAAACTTTACCGACAACCGAAGTCTGTATTACACAATGTTTAAAGAGTTTACTTTTTTTAGCAGAGTGACTCAGCAACCTTTGTGCAATATATCGGTAGATCGTGTCCGAAACCACAAACAAACCAAACCACAAGCAATTTCAAATCGTGAGTTCATATTTGAACGTTTTCAGTGATGCACGCATTTTTAAATTACATTTAAATACAATAGCGGCCTTTCCAGTTTTTTACTGCGGTAGTAAGTAGGCTAACGGTTCTAATAAATAGGTCAAACACTTCTGCATTGTTTTAAAATGTTTGCACTTATAGCTCGTTATGGCTTTAAACAAAATCAACAATTCCAACTCACTCAGGTACAGGTTTTTGTCTATAGTTACCCCGAGAGCAGCAGTGCCATGTCCCAATGCTGAGGATCGTCGTCATCGTCCACATTGAGCGATCGCTGGTACGCACAGAAGGAGTCAAGAAGACGTCCTCGCTCCGCGTACGCGGGCAGCGATGACGGCTGCGAGCGCAGTAGCGTCAAGCGCACCAAGGACAGCTGGATGTGAGTGCCCAGTGAAGAGTGCTGGTACAGAGCTTGCACCTGGAACACGGACAAAATATTTGACAGTAGCTATAATTTTCGATGTTTTAAAAGAATAGGTAGGTTCATAAAATTGAAAAAAATGGACTGAGAATTTATGCAAGTACAAAATGTCAAAGACGGAACTTACACCATTTATGTACGCCAACAGCATATCACGTAAATCTGCCTCGCTGTAGTTGAAGTAAGGGTAGAAAATTTTATAGGCTGCTTCATCGAGGAACAGGGCTATCTCAATGGTGTAGTTGGGGGGACCGGGCTTGTATCTTGGGGGGTAGGCGCGCGGGCGGCGCACGCGCGGGCGCAGCAGGCGCGCGTCGTCGCCGGGCGGCGCGGGCGGCGGCGCGCGACGGATCACGTGCGCCGTGCGCCCGCTGCCGTTCTCCGCCCGCCCGCTGCCCAGGGGCAAGGGCCGCACTTCATAAGTAGAGTTGTCCACAACAATCAAACCGTGCTGAAAACAGGAAACAAAAAATTATATTAACACATTATATTATTTATATTCAGAGCTGTCTCTGAGGGTACATTGGCCCTATACTGTTTTCTAAATTCATATCAGTTTCCCATAATAATCAAATCCATTATGATCTGCAAAACATGAAAAGATTTTTAACAAAGGATGTATATAACTATGCAACTCAAAAAAAAACATTTTTAAGTGTCTTTTCAAGGGCTCGAGGGTATGAACCTGTAAACAAGCGTCCTAAGTACTTACAAGAGCATGGTCCCTGCAGGCTGAGAATGCTGCGACTGCGTTAGGTCCGGAGTGTTGGAAGTGGCACGCAGGGTCCACAGCCGACAGGGTGGTTTCCTGCCCCTGATCGGACCACACCCGAAACTCAGGAGACACCAGACGCCGGTTTGGTACCAATTGTAGTTCAAAGTTTCTAAAAATAAATTTTATTTTAAGTTTAACATACCTACATATATTAAGTTTTTTGCAGGACCCCGATTTAGATCTAATCACTTAGTCATCTAATGCATGTACATACGCTTTCTCCTATACGACAAGATTGATCGATCGCTCGAACAAATCTAACACACTTAAAACAATAAGGCTATCTCAAGGTCAGTCAGTCGGCACATTCAATGAAACCAGTTTTTCTTCAATAGGCGTCTACATTCTACGAGCACGTTTCGCGTGGTCGCGTACAAACGTGTAGACTTGTATTATTTATGTAACTACGAATAGCTAGAGCTCGTCTGGATCGTGGCTTGGAAGTTTCCTCCATCTCCACAAGGGAAAAGAGTCTTGACGAAAATATTAGGCTTTTTATAAAGAATAGAATTAATCATATAATACACCAAAATATTGCATAATTTATTTATTTATGTAACCAACAGTGATACACAAAGAATGTTACAGAGTAAGTGCTTTACAGAAATCTATGATTAATAACGGATTTCCCTTTCTAACTGGGATAATTTATAATTACATAACATGCGAACTGCGAACGGACTAAAAAAACTTCAGGAATAAAAACCATAAGGGAGACTACGTGAAATGCTACAAACTATGGTTTCGTTTGAATCTATATTAAAATTATTTTCGAAACAATTTATTGTTATTAGTAATTGTGGTTATTAATTACTACTTTCAAATATTAAATTTTGATACCTTCCAAAAGCGTCGAAGCTGTAGGGCAGAGGTATGTCATCTGCAGGCTTGTCAGACGCGAGCTGCGCCTCTCTGGGCAGCAAGGCGGGGAGGTACACGACCTGGATGTCTGGGCTTTCGCGCACGCGCTCTGGATTGGTCCACCAGCCGTGCAGCGGGAGTAAGGTCTGAAAAATATTTTTTAAAGTTTTAATAGAAGATTGGTCCGCATTGTAAAGAAGAACAGATGTGTGTTTTAAATAGAGAGGGCATACTTTGCCCAACCTACTGTGGGACATAACAATTTGATTAAATTAGATAGGTACCTAATAAAAGAAAACTCAGGTCTTTTGTTATCTAATTTAACAACAAATTCAATCAATCAATTCGTCAAGTCTTTTCCCAACTATGTTGAAGTAGGCTTCCAATCAGATGCTGTTAAATATACGACTATTTTATACAGAGCAACTGCCTTTCTGACCTCCACAATCTAGATAAGTTCTGAGAAACACGAGACTCATTGGCGAGACTGGTTGATTTTCGGCTACGGATTTAACGGAAGTGGTTATACCGGAACCGTTGATGAATCGGAACCGGAACCAAAATCAAAGGCGGAGGTAGGAGCGTCAAATGAAACATTAATAATTGAAAAGCGAATTCACTACATTCCAAATACGAAACAAAACAACAAGTGAAAGAGTTGGTAATCGACAGAAGGCACGAGGTGAGCGAGGTTCCCTGCGTCACAAGTAGATACAATATGTAAACTCATTTGTCCTGTGTATATATGTTCCAATTAAAATTTATCGGAACCGAAATCGGAATCGGAAGGGCAAAATTTTTCGGAAGTTCCAAACTTTCGGAATCGGAATCGACCCGCCGTAACATTTCTACTTTAGACTTCTGACTACCCGTAAAGGCTGTAAAAGATTTACAGATGATAACCGGATCATATAACTTAGGGATGACCACTCACCTCACCTTGGAAATAGTTGACCCTAAAGATCGACCAGTATAGCTTTTATTAATTAGCGAATAAAAATAGCTATTGCTTCAAAGGTCATTGGGTGGGTTATAGAAACTATGGCAACGTAATTATGCTAAAATTGGTTCATCTTGCTGCTAAGTGCTAGGTACAGCGGTGGCGCGGGCGTGAGCTAAGATAGAATAAATAAATAAAACAGACAAAAAAACTTTTCTTACCAAAATAATATTAACCGACTTCAAAAACAAACAAACAATGCAAAATAACTTTAAGGGCATTTTCACTGTTTTTCATACAACCGCTCTTACGCGATTATGACGTTAATATTAATACACATTTTTCATTAGATATTTTAGAAACATTTAAAATATCTTGTGGATATTATCTAGGTTTCTATTGAAATCATTTTATAAATTTGTGTATTGCTTATTATCCAGTAAAGACCTCTGATAATCTGTTATTTTGCATAAACATTGACCATTCATAATGTACCTACTCAAAAATTAAAAAAGTCAAAAAATTATAACAATAAATATAACAAAAATGTTGAATCCTTGCATCAAGATTTGAATGACAAAAATTTTTATTCAAAAACTTTCAAGGGTTTTCAGGCCAACAGAGTTTCGCACGGTCTCCCGCGAAGCGGCGAGCCTTCTGGCTGGCCTACCACCGTGGGATCTGGAGGCAACAGTTCTTGCACACATGCACGATATGCGCGTGGAGATGCAACGCCGGGGTGAAAGTCCGCTGCCGCGACAGGTCACGGCATGGCGGACAGAGCTCCGGCAGGATCTCATGGTGAAATGGCGTCAACGACTATCGCAACCCAGTGCTGGGCACGCCACAATCATGGCGCGGTAAGGTAGTCTTTGAGGCGTGGCTGGAAAGACCTCACGGCGTCCTTACCTTCCGCATGACGCAGGTCCTCGCCGGACATGATTCGTTCGGGAGTTTCCTGCACCAGATTCGTGCGGAAGTGACGCCCGGGTGTCGCCACTGTGCGGAATGCCCGGAGGACACGGTGGAGCACACAGTCGAGGTGTGCACACGATCGGCGGCGGAGACCTCTCACGCCGGGCCTTGGTTGAGGCCATGGTCCGGAGCGAGGAGGAATGGCAGACGGTCGCCGACTTCTGCGAAGCAGTAATGCTCGTAAAGGAGGAGGCCGAACGCATCAGGCAACGGCGTTATCGCCGCCGCCGCCACCGCCGGGATTCTGATCCCGATTTCCGGCCACCGTAGGCGCGGGCTTGCGGACAGTGAGCGATGGGTAGCTCGCTGTCCGGCCGTCCGGTAACTGTCCGGACCAAGCCCAAGTCGTCGATGGTGCGCACTGTTCCCGCGCGCCTCAAGCAGTAGTCAGCAACAGCAGGGACCCAGCCGGGTCGAAGCCTACTGGGGCCAGGCTTATCCGAAAGGGCGCTCGAGCCCCGGTATGAAGGCTAGAAGGAACGGGGTGGGTCTTTTAGTCAGTAAGAGTCTGACATTATCTCCCGCTCCGCCCAAGAGCGGGGGTTGTCATTGGATGATTTTTTCTCACCATAAAAAAAAAAGGCCAACAGAGTTTTCAAGCGTTATCTCGCTTTTTTCGCGTTGTCTCTTCATTAAACATTACGTTGGATTGCGTTAGATGAAGTAACAAGCTTTTAAACCATGCTCGATGTTGACGATAGGCGAGTGGAAAAGAAGCCTCTTTAATTCGGATTTCAGTTGTATTTTTTTGTTTTTATTTTTCATTTTTTTGTAGTGGTACTCCACAGTTACAACGTCCTACAAGACCTTGCTTTAAACCAAATTTCAGGATTCTGGTCAACGAGAAGTATCCTATGAATTTTGATTCCCTTGGGAAGTCGAAAAATATGTTTTTTTGCGACATAAACGGCTGTATCTTTTTTTTTCGTTAACTTAAAAGTTTGGTTTTTTCACAACTTCAAAGGACCGTAAACCTGCGTATATGGTTATAATTTCAATTCAATACCTACACGCGTTCCCGAGATAAAGGGTTTTGACAGACAGACAGACCACCATGTGATCCCATAAGGGTTCCGTTTTTTCCTTTTGAGGTACGGAACCCTAAAAAATAATCGTTACAATCGGTTTATATTTGGCGGAGACATCACTAAACAAGATACAAAAAAACAGACGATTTGAGAACCTCCTCCTTTTTTGGAAGTCGGTAAAAAGTGGCATTATCACAGCCGGCTGGTTCTAACAAAAGCCCGGAACCTTAATCAGTCGTCGTAATACTCGTAATCTGGGACCAGCTTTTTTCATGTAGTCGTATTGAAAAAATATTATATACACGGTAAATAATGTTGCATTGTATTCTCGTAGCACGTTGCTACAAACCGCTACGAAATTGCATAAATTAGGTTATTTTTAAATTACTTCAAAAATGAGCTCTTATCTACGAATAAGTAATGTGTTTACAAATCGGAATTCATGTAATAACTTACCTGTTAGTACGATGTGATGTACCCACAATTATCTGGTCCCTATGAATTTACCGCTTTTTTATTTTAAGGTGGGAAATCATCCAATGACTTCTACTGGTCTGGGTGGAGCGGAAAGGCGTGTTTTCTTCGCATTTGCAGCGACCGATTGCCTCCACGAGGACACGGTAGTGCTCCGCCCAACCGGGGCACACCTCCACCGTGTCCTCCAGGCGGTTCATACAATGGCAACGCCCGGACATTTCTTCCGCCTGAATCCGATGCAGGAACCTCCCGAACTGAACATGTCCCGTGAGGACCTACGTCAAGCGGCAGGTGAGGACGTCGTGACGCCTATCCAGCCATTCCTCAAAGAGTTAGACTTACTGCCATGACTATGGCGTGCCCAGCACTGGGTTGCGTCAGTCGTTGTCGCCATTTTACTATGAGATCTCGCCAGTATACTCTGTCGGCCATGCCGTGACTTGTCGCGGCAGCGTGTCAGACTTTTACGGACTAAAACTCACTTGTGTTTCTTCAGTTGCCCTTTGCGTGGAACCATAGTGACTCTTTCGAATATTCCCTACCCTATTGCATTTCAGTTAAAAAATTTGAAATTGTCACAAGAGTTTTTCCTTATTAAAAGGTCGCCTGCTGTCCGCACTACGCATTAAACGAAACATAATTATGCATACTCGTATTATGTAGGTTTGTTGTGTATGTATGTATACATATAGGTAGATATGTTGTGTATGTGCTAAATAAATATCACAGTCAGCGACCCTCGACATTCTTTCTCGCGTCGCCTGCATTTTTTATGGAAGGAACATTTCTCTGATTTGTTCCTGAGAAAACCAGTCATACCTCTTGCTACCTACTTGTTGTTTATGTATCAAACTTTTGTTTCAACTTTATAATATTAAGTTTAGTAACTGCAAAGGGAAGAACTTTTACTCGATTAAAGGTCGCGCGGTGAATCAAGATCGCTCGGTGAAAGTAGTGGGGGCAATCGGCGCATGTGTACAATTGCGCACAGAAATTCTTAGTATGTTAGGATTTTATTTTTAATTTCGTATGTTTGAACCTTAGTAACATAACTTTTAATAACACTAGTTTTTGCTTGTATTTTATCTTGTAAGTAGGTAAATTCAGAAAATGTTTAATTTTTAAAATTAAATTAAAATATAAATAATAAAAAATTTAATTAAAAGTTTCTTAACGTAACAATTCACGTCGTAAACCATTTTTCTGGCTAGCTGTTTTAAAACTTTTTTTTAACCATTTTTCTTTAAGACTACGTATTACTAATACGATAACACAAGCTGTACGCAACAGTACCCAAGTACAACAGTATCCAATGAGACGCGAGAACGCAACGCGGGAATTGAAGAGCAACTCTATCTACCAATGACGTGTCGCCATCGGCGCACACCCGCCCGCACGTCGCCAAATAGACCTTAGAATTGAATACTGCGCATGCCCCTTCCACTTTTGCCGAGCGATCTTGATTCACCGCGCGACCTGTAAATCGGTATCATATCCTATAAGTAAGTTTTTAATTGAAAGATTAAGAAATAACTTATAATAAGACTGAAAAAAGCTCTTTCATTACTCATATTCTGAAAGTAGGGGTCTGAAGTTGCCTGAGGAGCGGGCTGAAAGTGATACTTTTCATCCCTAGGCAGTTTTACTTTTAACTGACAACTGTCAAATTATTAAAAAAAAAAACTAGTTCTATCTTCACATTTCTATTAAGATCCAATTTTCCATACAGCCAGTCAATTACAGCGCGATATAAAATTGAAATAACCTAAAGATAAGTATTAATTAAATAATATTATATTTTAAAATGACTTATTTGTTCAACTATTTCTTTAAAATACTTTATTTTTAAAAGACTACAATTAATTTCTAATTTTTCATTAATGAAGCTGAATAGCAGGCCGGTCACAGAAAAAAAAAACAAAATGGCGGGAAAGTGGCAATCCGTCATCGGGTTTTTTGAGTTGTAGATTTTGTTTACATTTCCGTACAGCAGAGATTTGCATTAACACTTTGTGTTCATCAGATTAAAATAGTTAATAGTAACGCCTAATTGCATAAGAGAAGAGGCTAAAACAGCAGTGGAACTTTTTACCGCCTCAATCAAAAGAAAGGTACCTTACCTAAAATCATAGGTACGACGACTCAGGTTTTACAAACTTTTTATTTTATTTTTACTTTCCTTGTATTCGTAATGAAAAGCACAATGTTTACCTCGGGGTGAAAGTAACTTATTTAGTCCCTCGAATTAGCGACCTCGCTACGCTCGCCCGCCAACTTCTTCTAGGGTAACAATGTACTATTAATTAATAGTACATTGTTTCCCTAGAGGTGAAAATTTTTGAAACTTTTTTGTACCGAAAAAAATGCAATGTTTTATCTTTTTAATAACCGAATTTTTGGCTTAGTTCATTAAAAAATATCGGAGCTGAAAAATAAAATAAGTACGTCAAGCTAATGGCTTACCACGTTTATACCACATGGGACCTATTTGCATAAAGTTAATCGAAACTAGTAAATTCTAATTAAAATTGTTAATCTATATACAATACATATAATAAATCTGTTATAGTTTTTAGTTGTGGGGACATCACGTAAAATATACGAAATTGACGTTGATAACTTTTATACATCAAAATTGTGTATAACTTGATATATTACTTAGACTTTGTTCCATTGCAATTGGATGACTATATCGAAAGATATATAATGTGACAGTTAGGCGGTACGAAGTTCAGCTAAATGTCAGTGTCAGCCATACATCAAACGACCAAATAATGGTGTGAAATGCAAATTCTCAAGCAAAAACATGCAAATTGTATCAAAATTTCAAGCAAAACAGGTACATATTAACCACCCCAGGGGCTCAGGATCGCTCTCTCGCATGAGTAAAAAGGCCGAGTCGTCCCGCCCGGCCATGCTCTGACGAGGTTCACTTCAACTGGCTTGTGAATAATCAATAAACAAATACAACGTGGATTCAATACATAAACAGCCACACTGATCCAACCATGTAAATTACCCATTACTGTTACTACGACGACGATAAACAACCTGTTACTACCGAAGTACTTATGCAACAGTTCCGTCATAAACACAGAGTACTGTTAAATGATGATTATTATAAGCCATAGCTTTACGTAATAGCCAATCTATAGCTTTATGTAAGTTGCCAAAGTTACTGGTTTAGCTATAAGTGGTCATGTTTTTAATTAACAGTTTTTCTCAGTGCGCTGTTTCTGAGAGGGTGATAGCTAATGTCTGTCGCGGAGCGGAGACCGATCGATGTCTGGATGCGAACGTTCTTTACGCGCCGAGAAACCTCTTTAGTTCGGAGAGCGCGATGACCTGTCTCATGTCTTTCGGTCAGGTTTATTTATTTATTGAGAAATTAAATGAAAAGAATTAAATGTATGTGATGTGATTACTGTACTATTACATCACATACATATTATTTATGTTATTTATTATATATGCGCCAACCCCAAATAAAACGGAAAGGGTGTTTTTAATATCATGCGGATTTCATCACGCATGCGGGATTGCCCTGCATGCAGAAAATTTCAATATGCATAAAAATGCGTCCCGTGTGCGTACCTATTCCACGCATTACAATAAATACTTCTATGAAATGGACATTTGCGGGTATTACGCGTGCGGGGCAATTCCGCATCCGTGATCAAAACCGCACGATACTATAAATCTTAGAGAAGTGAGTTTTGTTTGTTTCAAATCTCAAAACATGATAGTTAACATAGTTAACATTTACTTTTAAATAATAAGTACTTATATTTTTCTAATAACTAAATAATTGGTTTTATTAAATTTTCTTTTAATTATTTCTCGGATGGTGTAAAAAGTATAGTACCTAACACTGGGATAAAGCTCTTTGTCTTGAGCGGATTGAATTCCTCACTTTACTCGGATTTCTATATTAACTCCCTCGCAATACGCGGGAGTAAATTATATAAGTAAATCCCTCACTAACGTTCGGAATTAAAACTTAGCAACCTTCGTTTCGTTTGGGATTCAATATAGGTATCTACCGCCCGTGACTTAAAAATACTGCTACAATGTTCGTCCTGATACGGCTCGATAATGAATTCAAATTTGATATTTAATAGAACATAGAAGAACAAAATTGAAAAAAGTAATAGAATACAAATAAGACCCTAAAAAACATACAATTAGGTACATCAACAATACATTATTTACCTATAAATTATGATTTTATTTTTTAATCAAGTTAATCATAGATCGACGCGTAGTCCTTTAACAATCCGTCGACTGACTATGCGTTATGCACCCATATCTGTATATTAATATAACTGCGAATGCTACGAAACATTTCTACAAATATGTCGCAGCATTAATTAAAAAACAACGTTTTAAATCCTGTTCTTATGTCTGCGCAAATTCCGTTGCATTTATAAAATTACAATTGAGTCTGACAATCTAACTATACCTAAATTATAGGCTATAAGTCAACCAAGTGAATGTCAACCACTGTAACAATGCAATTTCTAAGAATAAACTTAGATATATGCCGTCGGAATGACTAGAGCAATGAAGATTACTCAGCTTCCGTACAATTTAGAGAGTATATTACAACAATACAATCAAATTAGGTATCAGGAACATCGAAATAATCCGAACGAGGCGATGACAAATGCTGTGAAGAAGTAGGTCGAGGAGGTAAGGAGTAGCTAGCGAGCGCCTGGTGGGCGCGCACCATTGTCACGATCGTCGCCTGCTCCTCGTTCTCACACTACTTTTATTGCTCTTATTAACGACTAGACCATACTTATATTAGCCTCGTTGAGTAATCGCAATTATAATACATCACATTCTATGCGTCTGTCTCGAACATCAGCAAAATATCCAAACACTTGACTAGCTGCGGCTCGCAGGCGATTCGTATACAATATTACCAATTCGGAATTTTTAAACTGTTCAACTGTTTTTAAGGGTATGTTATGTTATTATAGTAATTTAAACTTGTATGGCAATCTTAAAGTTGCCATACAAGTTGAGCAAACAAAAATCAAATCGGTCAAGCGGTTTTTGAGTTTTAGCAAGACTTAACCAGTAGGTAGGTAGATTTCAAGCTCACCTATAACTCACGTTAGTTACGTTGTGGCTAATCTGTTTCAAGGTTCTCGTTTTCATTACGATACGCATGCATGCTAATTGTTAATCCATCAATTAACACCAACTGGGTCAACGATCTCTTCTAATTCTCTTGTTGACATCGTTGACACTTATTGCCCGCGGCTGTAAATTACTGTAGATCTGTCTATCTATTAAAATGTCATTAGACATTTATTTGATCACGAAAACAAAGAAACAACGTGTCTGACACTCTTCAAACCACATCCTGGTTGGTGAAATGGTGACGTTACCAGGAACGTATTTGTGTAAAAGTCAAGACAAGATAAGTTATCGGTGGAAAGCTTTTGTTAAGTATTTGCTGGTCTTGTTCCATTGTTTTCTCAATTCAAATGATTGATGATACCGGCCTAACAAGCGGCTGACTCAATGAAACTGTAAGCTGTTACTGTAGTTTATTGTTAAACCTGTACCTATATGTATGTGTGGCCCGTGAATTTTAGCACGTCAGTCAAAGTGATGGAGAACAGTGAAACCGAAATCAAGTCCACATGAGTCAGCTAAGTGTAGGCCCGATATTAGCGGATGCGAGCGAAGCAAAGGGGAAAGTAAAACTATTTGTTTTTCCTTTTCTTCTACGCGAGACAATGCGCCTTCCGATGAACTATTAGCGGCTCTGAATAAGACGCCGGGTATAATGGCGCCGGTAATTACTTTAATTTTGGCATTCAATTGTGAGTGTTACGTCGGTATGTGCCGATGATGAAAGTTACTGTATCGATCTCAATCACACGGAGGCTGCGAGCACGTCGCGCCGCCCGCCACAGTAACGACACGCTATGATTCATCGAGAGCGATTGAAAAACTCTACTTGACGTTAGCGTTGTGTAACTTGGTACGTGATCCAGTACGCGAAACACCTGCATTTTTATTACGTAATATAATTGTCAAAATAAAATCGTATCGTAAGGCGTTGTTAATGTACCATAATTTGGTGAAAGTTTTAATAGTTTCGGAAAATGTGCATTGTAGGTAACCCGTTATTGACGTAACGTTACACAATCGAGGGCTGAAAGTAGCGTAAGAGCTATCTCTGCCGCCAGAGTTCCACATAGCGCACAGAGACACAGAAACATAGATACTACTAATAACAAAAGACAGTGAAACCGTGTGCTCAGCCCTTTCTTGTTATTTTACAAACTAAAAGCTGTTTTAGAGATCTTTTCCCCTACTTGCACAAGCTATTAAATGACAAAACAAATAAAGATACCATATATAGCATCTACTTACTACATTTTCAAATTAAGATACATAACTCGTATACATGATGAATGGCCGTAATATTTTAAAACCAAATCCCGTATCATGTAGTGGAATATAAGGTTCCTGCTGTCATACCATGAAGAATTGTACTCTATAAATCAATTTGAGATCCATTCAACCCTGGCCGCTTTCGCACGTTCCTATAAATCAGACCATACTGTTCGCTGAGCCCGACGAATATTAATATTGTGAATTTTCCCTCGTGTATATAATATATCTTCAAGGTAAGGGTTGTTAAGATCAAATTTTCGTAGGTAGGTAGTTTGAGCCAAATTGTTATTTCATCGTACTACGGGTTTCCCTTCTAATAACCAGCCATTTAGTACTGTTTGAGAGAATCTTATTTATGGCCTAATGTAGATATAATGGGATCCAAAAGTCCTCATTAAAACGGAGCTTTACTACGTACCCTTGGCCTCAGAATTCCCATTATGTAAATAGGTTTATAGTACACGCATCTACGTAGGTTCTCGTAACCTTTACAAAACCTTTTGGGATAACAAGCGTAAGGGTGTCGCCGTGTAGGTCGGTATTGAGTGCGTAGCTAGGGCTAAATAAACAATAAGTATATATTCCTAAAGATCTTTCCTTAAATAAATATTCTACGAAGTTACACCTATATAAAATCTTAAATCGATTTTATTCACTGACAGTTGATGCATAGCCTAAACCACTAGGTCTAGAAAAACGGGTTTTATATAGGAGGTCAAAGTTTGTATAGAATTCCGTAATTTTTAGGAAATCCCATCGCCCACACGACTAATTTGTGTGCTAAAGCTAACATGTCAAGCCGTCATTTCTAAGCCATTTTTCATCTTATCGAATAGATAAACTACTTATGGCTGATTTTTAATAGACACATAATTTTTAACCTACGAATAAAATTGGCTATTGACAGCTTTTGTATGGAGTCGAACCGCCATATTTGGTCTTTTGATAATGTTATTTGACTATTGAAAAATCAGGCCTTACAGCCCTTGAATTTAAATAAACGAAATGTATCGAGTGTTTGTTTCCGATTAAAAGCTTCTGATGTTCAAAGAGCCTTAGGAAATAAAATATTGTGAATTGTTATACCTAATATGATTACGTACTTATTTATTATTCCATTACAAATAATATCTAATGGATAAAAATAATTTGACTCTATGTAAATCACACAGACAACATACAAGAAGTGGTAATACCAAGAGGTAACAGAAGCGTGTCAAGCACGCTGGCCACGCTACGCCGACACAGTGGGACAGTTATTACACGACACAACGTGTATTTCCTAAACTTATTATCATACATTGTCCGTAATCGTTGAAAGTGAGCACTAGGAGTAATTTCTCCCATATTGTCACTTTTCCGATACTTTTATTCGAAAGTTACACACATTGTTTACTTCGAAAGAATAATACGCATATTTTTCTACAAGAAACGTTTCTTAATTGTTTGGACATTGTAGTAAGTACTACATATGTATATTCTGTGTTGAAATATGTCTTGAACCTATACATAACAAATAACTTTAATTAATTTTTCAAATATTTTGTGGACTCACCATCTAGAGACTTTTATGGAAGAAGAATTTTATGAACGATGCCACCACGGCTCAGCGTCGCCGAGACGCCGATCTTAGCTAATGAAGAACTATTATAATATAACAATATGCAAATATTCCAAAACAACCCACAATTAATTAATTATTCAATGAAAATTGCTTGTGGTTTTTTTTTTAAACTTTTAACAGGTCGCTAAACCAGAAAATGTAGAGATGTTAAAGCTTAAATGTTTTTTTTTAGTATCCACACACTTTTCAGGCGTAGAACGCCTGAAAAGTGTGTGGGTACTAAAAAAGGCAGGTCAAGACAGCTTCAAAATAAATAAAAAGCCCTTCTACTGGGGACTTCAGCAAAAGGAGGGCTGTTCTGGACGTGTTAAGAATTCATGTTTTTTATTGTATTTCGAACTCATTTTCATTAAGCAAATAGGTTGTGACACTAGTACATAATATGTATTTTAACTTGTCTGGTTTTTATAATACTTATTTATATTAATATTATAAAAAAATATACAAAAATAACATAATTGTTGTATGTAAATTGTTTCGCAAATATTAAATATATAAACTGTGAGCTAACCACTTTTCGCCTATTATGATTTTTCTTAAAATCGGTTCCGGGCGTACCTATATGGGTCATTTTTATATAAATTATTAAATTTTCTTTTTTTGTGTTAATAATAATTTACTTCATTCAAAAGTTTAGTTTATAATTCTTAACTCTAGGCATTAATTAAATAAAAGTTAAAATAATTAATTATGTAATGTTCTGACTCCTAAACTAAGTATCAGTGATCCTTCGTGGTAACAAGCCAATAAAATATTCAGCAGTAATTTTACAATAAATGGCGGAAATTTATCAGTGGGGTTGAATTTATTTTTTTGTTAAGAGTTAAAATACATGTTGAACATTTCAACATATACAACTCGGAATGGGCCACTAGCATCCATATAATACATAATAAAGGAAAAACAAGCACACAGTAGTGTAATAAATCAATAAATAAGAGATGAACTCGCCGCCCGCCCTCGCGGCGAGCTTACTCACGGGAAACCGCGCAGGCGCAGCGTTGCGCACCACGCTCAGCAGCGCTACCAACACTATCTCACTTCTTAACGCCATGCCTGCCTCACATTGCTGGCCAGCAACCACACGATAAGTACTTCTCCACAATGGGCACACTGCTTATAAACAGCAACTCGGAAGTGGCATGCAGGTGCTTTGAATATCTGAAGCACACGCGATGCACCGTGCGAACTGCGCGAAGGAGCGACCGTTGTTGCGCGCGATTAGAACGCGTACACTTATGAGGCGCCAGCTACCGAATAAGCATTGCGAGCCCCCGAATGAAGTGAACACCTTTCGCACCTCCAAGAGAAAGTCGAAGGAAAGTGCAGATTTTGGCTGTCAAGGCACCGCCCACACGCGTCCCCTGAGGAGCATTGTCGCGAGTCATCCATCACTCGACCTCGCCGCCAGTCAGCGGCTTCCGCTAATCAAAACAAATGAACAATATCGAGTGAGGGACGCGGCCAGTCGGTCGCGGGCGGCGCTCGCCGCCGCCGCAGCGCCCCCGATCAGCACCCACTCTACACTATGACATAAGAACTAAGTAAACATTTGTGTGTCAAAGTCTAATGATCAACCTAATTCCATGACTAAAACCACGCATCAAAATCCCTCAATTTTGCTCATTATTTTTCCAAATTGTACTTATATCCAAAATTCAGTGGTGGGAACGTCCTTTAAAATAATTACATAATTAAAGTTCTTCATATCTTATCATCCTCCCGCTGACAAGCAGAAGACAGCCCGCATTCACTTTATCAGAAAAGGGTCGAATGAGTCATGAAATTATTGATCGCCGTGCGAGTTCATTCATACATGTTACCTACCTATTAATGTTGAAGCTATAAAGTCAGTTTAAATTATAACATCACACACGTTATGACCAAAGTGTTAGGCAGAAATATGAGTACTTACAAGCAACAGATCGCCAGTTTTGGCAAATGTACAATCTACTAGAGTAGACCGAATCTAATAAAAATTTCTTGGGGTCAAAAAAGGGGTCGAAGCCAAAGCAGTAGGATAGGTATTATAACTAAGTCCCAACTCGAACGACGTACCTACCCGTCAGACGTACAGAGTCCTTAAAAATAATAATTGAATCCACCCTTTTTAACTTTTCGAAACACTAACTATTCTCTACTAATGTCTATTACTTACGTTATGAATCTTTTCCAGAATAAAGTCCGTGTTGCATTGAAACCACGTTTTACCATTCAATCGATGAGTTTTTATATAATGTCACTAAAGTAGAGCTGTGGTCTGACTTTTTCATACATTCATTCCCAACTTCCAAAAATTGTAAAAATTATTTATTAATAAAGTTTACACTTGACCATTCCTCGTACTGACGTCTCGAAAAGTGTTAGAGTACAATAAATTTAGGACGTAGGTAGATTAAATTATTCTTATTTTAGATGTTATGTAGTTTTGAGATTTTTTCGAGGTCCTATATCGGGGGTGTGTTATGGATGTATCCAGGGTGTAAGTGACAAATATTTCCAGGTTGTTCTGGGGAAAACACAAGTACTAAAAACAGTTTGGATATTCCCATCTCATTCGCACTCAACACCGCTATTGATGAGCGCCTATTTGTTATTGAAGTACAGACAAACGTTGTTTATTTAATTACATAATTAAGACTAAATTGTAATGAAAACACGTATTACGTTTTCACCCTATTGATTATCTAAAGTAATAATAAATAATACTAAACGATACGTAGATAGATACGTAAGCATTGATTCGGTGACTGTACTTTTCTAGTTTTCGGTCAAGACAATTTCGTAAAATTTTATTTAATAATAGTTCTATATTATTAGCTTTGCAGAACTTGGAACTTGATAGGTATATAATAGAGCATCATCCAGACGAAATGGACACACCAAATCATCACACAACAAGGCATAGGTGCCCTATTTCATAGGGCTGTCAACGAACAGAAAGGGAGAATTTTAACGAGATTTTCAGGAGTTCCAAGAAGATAGATTTACAGCGACCCTCAAATTCCCCCAAAAGATCTTTCTTTTCAGTCAAACAATTTACATTGACGTCCAATACAAAAGTAATCAGTGAGTATCTGCCTATATAAAGTTCCGTTATGTTTCGAAGAAAAGGTTTTTATTGTAATCTGAAATAGGCGCGGGCTGCCAACCAGTCCCTTGTTCACAACAAAAGGTAGGTACATTCGGTAATGTTTTGTTCGCAGAAGTATTCGGGCTCAAAAAGGTTGTTAATTGTATTTGAAAACGTACCGTCTTATTGACAAGAAACTTAACTACAACAATACCTGCCTAATACTAACAAGACTGTTTTCATGGAAAGCCATTATTTAAGGAGTAGATTTAAAGCATGGCATGCCTATTAATCAGTTACATCACCACCACTATGTACGATTTCCTTGTGCTCTGTTACCAGGATCGCAGACTTCACCACAAGCTACCTACGATAAGAAACAATATTAAGGCATGTTTGTTTCTAAAACATGACAGTGGCATCTATGATAGCACGAACAAATTTTAAATTGATAAGAACTAGACTATGAAGAATTTAGAATTAAACCAATAATAATTTTGATTTTTTGTCATTGTATATCAAAGGATGTAACGTAAGTAGGTGGTTTTATCGGAATCCAATCAGAAACCGGTATCTGGAGGCGGAGGTAAATGCAGAAACGTCAAATGAAACACTACTAAAACACTAATCAAAAACTCCAAAAGTATAAATGAAGAAAAAATCACAAGATTCGAAATACAAAACAACGAATGAAAGAGTAGGTAATCGGCCGAAGGCATGGTAGGATGGCGGATATTTAATCCGAAATCGGAAGTTCAAACTTGAAACTTCCGATTGACGGAAGTTCCGAACTTTCGGAATCGGAATCGAACCTCCGTAACATTCCTAATAAGAACCCAATGATTATAAAGTCGAGAACCATTAGCAAATCTGACTGTTATAAAACTCCATAATTGTTGGAGAAGGAGGTATAGCCATTTATCTACTTATTACAAATAGGTATAATTATGTGAATAGTTTTATAACTATTATGAGAAAATCTTTTAAACTTTTTATGCTCGCATCGCAAGTAGGTACAGTTTCTTTGTACCTAATCAATTATGAAGTGATCACGGACGTCGGACAGTTCTAACTTCTAAAACAAAGGACCTTGCGGAAATGCCCGTAATTTCTATACATTAACTCTTTAGACATAATTTTATTAAATGGAAAAGTACATCTTATCATAATTTAAGGCAAAGCCAAGAATAAATTTGAGCGTAATGCTCAAGGCGCCTGACTCCTCGATGCGGGCGCCGGTAGTTGTCTGCGAACGCAGAATAATAATGAACTAACAGCACGCGTATCCAGCCCTTTTATTTGCACACTTGGCAGGCGAGGACAACATACGCACTGGTGGTGACGACCTGTTGTATAGGCCAGTTAGATAAACTTAGAATTAGAAATTGTGCACCGTACCTAGTCTGTGAACTGTGGAACTAAGTAGGGACGATAAATACCTCGAATCGTTAGCATTTTCGCGCGCCCTCGTGTGCTGCACATGTTCGGACAGCGGTGAATCACTACTGAAAAAAAAAACCTCGAGGGACGGCGGAGAACGCGGGTGACGCAGCGCGAGGCGCGAGTCATTGATCCCGCCACAGTCCCGGACGGCCGACGCCATGTCGGAGCGCACGCACTCCGAGCCGCTGCTCCCGCCGCTCGCGCTCGCCGCATGCGTCGCGTGCATCGCCGGCGCTGCCGCCCTCACCAACTGCTCGGTGCTCGCCGCGCTCTCCAAGACATCACGAAGTGGTAAACAAAAACTTGTTTGTTAATACCTTCTAGATCATTCAGTATCTTATAACTAATTAAGTCAACTTTCTATAGTTATGACCATAATCTGATTCATTGTAACTACAACTGGAGTCATACAGTGTAGATGCGCTCTCAGTAACGTCCTGTCTTTTGATTGCTTTGTATAATAAAAATAAAGTAAAGAACTCTGTACGTTCGCATTCGAAGCATAAACACATAATACTTATCCCTGCAGTAATTCATAAGTCAAGCCCGAAAGTCGTACACTAATTGACTTGTTTGTATTCGTCACTTCTTCTGTTAAGTCGGTAGTTAGATAGGTAGGTATGTTAACTAATTTATTTTTATGATTGTGTTGTTGCTGATCATGTTTATTTTGTTTTCAGGTTTACTGACCATCGTTTTACAGTTGGCACTTGCCGACCTCATACTCGGAGCGTCAATAGGACCCGAGTTGTGGTCCTACAATATCAAATCGTGGCATTTTGGTGACCATGGCTGCGTGGCTTATCGAGGATTGAATGTGTTTGCGTCGACTGCATCGTCCTATTTAGTGGCTACTATTGCACTACATTCACTTGCCACCATTAACATTGAAGAAAAAGCTATCGCAAAACGAATCAAACGAAACGAACATGACGAAGATGAAGAAATAAGATCTTCACGTCACAGTTTAGTGACAAGCAGTGACTCTTCAACTCCACCGAGAACTATGAACCTGGATTACAGACTGACTGACCGAAGAATCTCAGTGACGCAACCCTCAGTGTTTGTTTGGGTGCTGGCTATTTCATTAAGTGTTCCGGAGTTTGTTTTAGCCACGACAGTGCACCACGGCCGGGATGTTGTGATATGTACTATTGTCGATACAAGTCAACGCTTGCATATGTACTCAATTCTTGCAGTTTTCAATCTGTTCTTACCGCTTATTATTATGACTACTGCTGGTGTTCTCGTCATCATTAAGTTGAGGATAAAGAAAATTATGTCGAAGATTGAATGCTTCGAATCAATCGCAGCATTGAAATTATCCCTCTGGCTTATATTGGTTTATATTGTGCTGTGTACTCCTCGTTCCTGTGTAACTGCTTATAATATTTACTCTAAGTCAATGCAAGGTAACGTGACTTCCCTAGCTCAAAATGATGATATGACAACTGTGCACGTAGCAACCAGCAGTACGTACATAGTTTCAACTTTAATTAGACCACTGCTCAGTATAATTTTACTACCTCGAGTGAGAAAGTCGTTTTCTTTTGGATCTTATACCAACACAGATAATGTGTGATATATGAGAATATTAGGGAAACATTTGTAAAGTCACAAATTCTAAATGAGGTGATATATTTCAATTGCTGTGTTCGTAGCATTTAAATAAGGTTGCATTGAATGTAAGTGAAAAGTTGTGGTATTTAGGGAGACTGGATTAACATAACAAACTCGATGATTTGCTATGCATGCAGCGAGTATAGTAGGTACGAGTGAAAAGGACTTTACTAGTGTTAAGTGCCATTGCGGATAAACGACTGTGTATGTTTGTATAGGCTATCTATTATAATTTGTTTAAAATTAGTTATATATATCCTAAATTACCTACACGTGGGTACACCTACAGCGTGCCATAAACATATCTATTAACTTCCATAATATCACACTTTCCTCTACAAATAAATTACATGATTAACAATAGTCATACTCATAACCACCACTACTAAAGAGCTACGAGCTTTATTCAGTTTCCTCATCGTCCAATCCAACAGCACTGGTTGATTTATATAGAGATTGCTAGCTAAGATGTTTTAAATATAAAAGTATTAACCATGAGCCCCTTACTTAAAATACCAAAAAGACCATAATAAATATTGTATTCTTTATAATTATGTTGTACACCTAAGTAATTATTGATTAAGTACCTAGATACTAGATCTCTCGCCAAGTCTGGCACAATTATAAAAGGGGGGAAAATCTTGTAAAGTATTTTTTTACCGTTTTATAATAAACTTTGAAGCTACTTGTTTTCGTTTTATTCAAAGATTCTACAACTCAAAAGAAGTAACTCTGTATTTCTATCTGTTGCCTTTATGTCTTACCTGGCACATGGATAAACCAACTTTAAAGTAGACTGAGGATGCCATTAGCCGCAGAACAGATAGTGGATGGAGCTGGAAGTTTCTGTAGTGACGACCGCATACTGGAAGCCCCAGTGTTGGAACTCCCACAAGATGAAACGATGACCGTGAAGGTTGCGGAAATCCGCTGGATGCGAAAAGCACAGTATCGACCGCTATATCGACACTTGGAGGATCTAGACTTAGCTAGTAGTTATCGTGTAGACGTCCTTCGGCTAAAACGATTATACCATGCTTAGGCATGGTATAATCGTCTAAAATATGAAAAATATGCTATAATCGTTCCAAGGTTGAGTACATATAAGTAGGCTAGGCACTTTTTAAGGTTTCCTACCACAAAAGTAAAAAAACGGAACCCTTCTAGGATCACCTTGCTATTCGTCTGTCTGTCAAGACCCTTTATCTGGAGGCATCGAGTTGAAATTGAAACCATATAATCAGGTCTGCGGTCCCTTGAAGCTGTGAAAAAAGATACGGTCGTTTATGTCGCAAAAAAACGTTTCGACACTTTATAGGTAATCAAAATTCATAGGGTAGGTACTTCCCGTTGACCCAGAATCCTGAAAATAGGCAAAAAAAAAAAAGGTCTTATTGCACAGGATTAGGAATAAATTTGAAAACAGTAAATTTGTTGTTACCTACGTTACAACAAACAAATGTATTTTTTTTGCGATTCGGAAAATTTTTCGGGACTCCATTCGGGAATTGAAAAATTTAAGTAGGTAACTAAGTTTGTACGGAAACCTCTGTCCGACTCGCATTTGCCCAGTTTTTATCGCTATGATCCGTTCTCATGAGATAATTTTCGATCATCACGATGCTGAAGTCACAGGTAAAAGTTGTTTGGTTGATACTAAAAAAATACCCTGACATTTCAAGATTTAGCCCCACAGATTATATGCCTGCTTATTTTTTCATTCGCGAACACGACTGTGAAGTGAAACTAATTGATTTAACGGTTAGCTTACAGAATGTGTGGCTAACTAAGTACAAGTAGGACCTATATCGTGGTGGCCAGACAATATAATGCACTCCGCAATAAGCGCAACTAGGGACGAGTGGGGTGGCTGTGTCTCGCCTCGCACCCCCTCGAACCTCCGGTGATGTCATGCAACACACACCAACTGCTACCAAGTAGCCATTTTGTGGGCCATGGCTTTATTGATTTTAATACCGAATTATTTCGTTACTCATTTAAAGGGTCAGTAGGTAGGTATATATCTGCACATTTTTGTAGCAATTTGTTTGATGTAGCACTTCCATCGTTCATGGTCTTCACAAAAATAGGAAAAATTATCTTGACAGCTATACGAGCTTATCATAAATTAACTTAGCGTCGCTTTTGGTCTGCTATGAGCTTTTATCTTAATTATCCATCATTGTCTTGTCCTTAAGGCTTGTAGTCTCTTGAACATCTGGCTGGAATTAAATGGACACAACACTCGTACCTGCCTAGGCGGCAGTAAGAGTATCACCGACCTTTAAATCCATTTTCTTTGCGAAATATTGATTGATTTACAAATGCTATTCACAAAATTTGGTTTTAACTTTTTTACTCACAAAAATTGGTGGTGAAAAATATTCTTCAAAGTTAAACCTTTGAAGAAAATTTTTAACCACCAATTTTTGTGAGTAAAAATGTTTCTAAAGATCTAAGTCGTTTCGAAGGAGTACGAAAAAGTTGCAAAATTGCTAAATATTTTTTTTAGACAATAGTAGGTACATTATGATTAGTGTTTAATGTTGGTGATTACCGCTGAGGCGGTATTTAGATCCGAGCCGAAGGCGAGGATCTTAAGAGAGCCGAGGACGGTAATCGCCAATATTCACGTGTATCATACGACGTTTTTCGACACACTTGAGAAGAAAATTTTTACAAATTAATTAATTATTGCTATATCAACAAAATTGTTTTTTTTTGTAGTATGGCGGCAAAAAAATGTTCTTTCTTCTTATGCGCGCGCATCCAAAATGGCGGCCATAAACTAGCTACTCTAGCTAGGCTGTTTGAATAAAAATAAAAATGAGGTTGCAAGTTTATAAACTGAAAAAATATTTTTATTTTATGAAAGGTTTTATTTATTAAATATGTAAAAGTAAAAATAGTTTATTTAAACACAAATTAGCATAAAATAAGCAAGCAAGACACTAATTTGTACTATTGAACGCAATACCTAATGTATATTTTTTTCGAATCCAATGTTTGATTTGAGAACAGAGGTTTAACAAAAAAGGTTATCACTACATTATCACACTTGTGCATAATGGTAATCAAAAAGTCACAGTTTGGTTACAAGCTACATTATATACCTAAATGTAGTCACTTTCTGAGCAAGTGTGTCGAAAAAATATTAATTGCACGAAAAAAATAATAGTTGATAATGTTGTTCATGAATCTATAATAAACGTACATTTATTTCAAACCTATTAACCTGACCGTTACTGAGGAGTAGGCTTCAGAAAGTCACTGTCCTTAACCTAATTTAGGCATTGTTCGGACTTACCTATATTTTCTTCTTTCACATTTCTCTACTGTTTCCATGTACTTAGACAAAAATAACGTAGGTAGGTACGTTATTGTGAACTTGTGAGTAGATGTACCTACTCAAATAATATAGCTACCGTCATCAGAAATGTCTTCCCACTTCCAACATAGGATCTCCTCCGTAATGTTGTACAAGCACTTGTAAATAAATATTTTATTTTGGCAAAGTTTAAAAACCGGTCAAGTGCTGTTAACGCCAAGTATAATAATTCCGTAAAGTAAATAACTATCATCGTTGTGCATAACATTAACCGCTTTATTGATCATTCATTGATCGCTAGGCTGACATTGAACTTGTTCACGAATTTGATATCTACCTGTGAATGTACACATGCCTTCCTACATAATTTGCAAATAAGAATAAAATGGGGTGGGATCGCAGTCAAGCGCTAGTTTACATCACATAAAAAAAATATAGGTATACTTACATATCGACGCGATGGCTTGGAGTGAAATACCTCGTAACTGTGAAATACGTAACTTTTCAGGAGGTACAAAAAGACCTATAATATCATGTAATTTTAATATACATGTTTCATTAAAATATTTAAAATTATTTAGTGGAGTGCCGTAAGATGTATACCTCGGAATCCAGGGCCAGTCAATGCATCTATAAATAAACTTTTGAAATGTGTTTTTAACAATATATGTAAAATAATAAAAAAAAAATTATCCGATCTTCATTTTTTTCTTATTTTTAGGGTTCCGTAGTCAACCGTCTGTCTGTCCTCGCTTAATCTCTGTGACCGTTAGCACTAGAAAGCTGTTTGGTACCAATATGTATATCAATCACGCCGACAAAGTGGTAAAATAAAAATTGGAAAAAAATGTTTTATTAGGGTAGCCCCCCTATATGTAAAGTGGGAAGTGATTTTTTTTTAATTTCAACCCTAACGTGTGATATATTGTTAGATAGGTATTTAAAAATGAATAGGGGTTTACTACAATCATTTTTTGATTATGTCAATAATTTCGGAAATAATTGCTCCAAAAGTAAAAAACAATGTGTGTCCCCCTCTAACTTTTGAACCATAAGTTTAGAAAATATGAAAAAAATCTGAAAAGTAGAACTTTGTAAGGACTTTCTAGGAAAATCATTTTGAACTTGATGGAAAGAAAATTTTTGGTCAAAAATGACAAAAAGGTTGTACAAAATAATTTCTGGACTAAGTTTGTAGTATAATCGTATATGCAAGCATTTTTTTTAACTTCGTTTACATATTTTATTATCCTGAACGTATCCTCTTTCAAACAAAAAAGAATTATTAAAATCGGTTCTCACAATCCAAAATTACCACCGAAAACTTCTTCTGGTATGCATAAGGAATGTGTAGGTATAAGGAATGGAATGCATAGGGCATTAATTAGTAACCCAATTTCCCGAGAGATATATATATAGCGCTGTACTTTTAGGTTTTTTCCTGAGTTGATGTGGTCGGGTATTATCGAATTGTTCGGTTGGTCTCTCCTCGGCATTGGCGGCATTATCTTATAACTACATAAAACTTCTATCAGGAACATGCTAAGGCAATTTACAACAAAACTAGCCAAAACTAGTCATTATTCGGATCGCAGTCAAGCACTAGTTTATCTCAATTAAAAAAAAAAAAAAAAAAAAAAACTAAAATTCATTTTTTTAACGCCATCTATCACATCTATCACATCTATCAAATGTTACGGTAAAAACCAGTTCATAAATGGTTCGATAGATGGCGTTGCATAATGACGTCGTCTTTTTAAAAGTCGATGTTAAGATTTTCCGTGCCGTCATAACCTACCGTGGTAAAAAATCGTTTCTTTAATATATTCGTAATTTTACGAGTGCACAATCGCTGAAATTTCTACTACTTGCATACTGTTTTAGTTATCACCGTTCTTTGTGGGCCCGTTTTTAGGGTTCCGTATTTATTAGAGTTCCGTACTTAGTATGTCAACGTAACAAATAGCCTTTTTTTAAACTCATAAGTGGGAACACTTATTGTGACGGACGGGAAACTACGGAACCCTACACTGAGCGTGGCCGGACACGCTTTTGGCCAGTTTTTCAATACTCGAAAACTGACTCTTATCGCACTACGATTCGTATCGATATTTTTATTATTATTATTCGAATCGTAGTTCGATATAGATACCTATAAAGTTAGCTAAATTTGCTGCAATTTGAGCGAAACTTTAGCAAAATTTGTCCATTGGTGACGAAGATACAGCAAGTCAAAGATGAGCAATTCTACCGCAGTGCTCGGAAAACTGTAAAATTCTGTCACTTGTTTCAGTTTCTTTTTTTTGGTTTGGTTAACATCGTGCACTTGCAGAAAGACCAGGCTCAGGTGCTCTATCGTATGTTTCTTTTGCCAAGGTCGAAATTGCACCAACGCCAACCCTGTCGTCCTGGATGAAAAGGACGAGAATGTGGAAGACCTAACACCATATGCCGACCCGTCTCCACCTCCAGAAAGATTATTCCTCTTTCTCCACTCCCTCCACTGATCTAGACTGGATGAAACCAGGTCCTTCCAAAAGGGCGAAAGTCTGTGGACTTCGTACCGCATAACAGTCAATAAATGTAATATATCTTTTGATATAGTCAACCGATTGCGATCAAACAAAGCCTAAGTTATATATCAAGTTACACACAATTTTAATATATAAAAGTTATTAACATCGATTTCGTACATTTTACGTGATGGGCGCACGACAAAAAACTTCTACAGATTTATTATATGTATAGACGAACCCGATATTTTTGAAACTTTTGAGAAAACTGTGAAGCCTAGACGCATTACTCTGGTATCAAATTTAAGCTAATTAAATTTGATACAAATTGTTGCCTCATACTTTTCTCTAGGACTATTAGTTTAGCCAGTACGTGTCTTTGATTAAGAAGCAAACCCAAAACTTTCACTTTAAAAAAAAATGCCTACTTTGACATACTGTATCTCTGCAACTAATGAACCTAAAGTACTGGGGTTAAGCTCAAATTGTAGTATATTTAATTAGCTTTATTATATCATAAGAAAATATGCTTAAAAACGTTGTTCACGTAGTTTTTAAGAAAAAACAGAAAAAGTGCCAAAATTTCGCAGTTTTTCGAGCACCATGGGGGTAGCACAGGGTGTTCAGGGTTGCAAACTTGGGTGTTAAATTTTTTTTTTTTCTCTTGTTCCTCTTATTTTTCAGTAAATTGTTGGGATCGCAGTCAAACACTAGTTTATATCAGGTAACAAAAAAGAGCGGACAATTTTTTTTTTTTAACTTTTTTATTTGCGATTTTAACAATACAGTCCAATGGTTTATATTAAAATTCATTGACTAGCCCCGGATTCCGAGGTTTTACTATATAACGCCTTACGGCACTCTACTAATTGGTTTATTTCAAACGCTTGTTTCTCTTGTTTTTAATTTTTACCGACTTCCAAAAAAAGTAGGAGGTTATCAATTCCGTTGTATTTTTTTTTAATGTTTTTACCTCAGAACTCCGTCGTTAATGGACTGCTTGAGAGCGGCCCCAGTCCGGTTCAGTTTGGAAGGTCCATTCAGACGTCGGAAATGCTCCTCGAAACTCCACCGGCTGTCGAGGAAGAGTCCCAGGTACCTTATCGACGACCCGACGCCGATGCGAGATGGTAGACCTCAGGTTTACATAGGTACTTTTCTGATAGGCTGCCACAACATCAGAAAATCAGAAAATCGAGGGTGGTTGTTGTTGGCACCATACCATGACGTGTCAAAATGTCAAAAAACCTCAGCTGCTTTTTAAACATAATGAAGATTTTTTTTTTGCTAGAGGACAGCTCATATATCTGACTTTCATTTTAGATCTCAACGTAGGTAACAGGATAAGACACACACTATACCTATACACACCCATTGCTCGTCGCCTGCAAGCCCGCCTTATACTATATGCCTAAGGCCTATCACACTACGCGTTATTCAGACTCGTTTTGTCTATGGTTCGACATATCGCTTAGTGTAATAGGAGTTAGACTGTCTTTCTATGAATAAAAATAGGACGAGTCTGAATATCGCACACGTTATTCAGCGCAGTGTAATAGGCCCTTTACCGTAGCTGGGATTCGGGGTTGGGGTCTCGGCGGCTGGGACGTGAGGATGTTCGTTCCCTTAAGGCCCGTACGCACCATCCATCCTGACGTACGTCCCGCCTGGTCCCGCCAAGGCTATACAGATAAATAAGAGATAAATCAACGATAAATCAGGGCTGACAGGCCTGTTGGTCTAGTGGTAAGTGACCCTGACTGCTATACCGGAGGTCGTGGGTTCGATTCCCACCCAGGACAAATGTTTGTGTGATGTGCATGATCATTTGTTCAGTGTCTGGATGTAATTTATCTATAATATGTATGTATTTAGAAAAATATATGTATGTTTATCAGTTGTCTAGTACTCATAACACAAGCTCTGCTTGGCTTGGGGATAGACGGCATTGTGTGATAGTTGTGGAATATTATTATTATTAATATGACTACTAAAAATCGAAATTTTGAAACGAACAGATTGTACAACGAAGAAGTGCAACGTTTTTATTAAAAACTAGCTTTTGCCCGCGCGGCTTCGCTCCCGCTCTTCCCTACTTCAGCCTACTATACCCTACTATACCCTACTCTACCCTACTCTACCCTACCCTACTCTATTCTACTCTACCCTACTCTACCCTACCCTACTCTACTCTACCCTACTCTACCCTCCTCTACCTTACTCTACCCTACACTACCCTACTCTACCCTACACTACCCTAATTTTCATTTTTTTTTCCATAAGAACCTTCTCCTCATAATAACGAACACAACAAAAAAAAAAATTAGCGAAATCGGTCCAGGCGTTGTTGAGTTATGCGCTTACCAACACATTTTGCGATTCATTTTTATATTATAGATAACTAAAATTCTTTTCTACTTTTCTAGTTTTTATTAAAATTAACTAAAATTTTGCACCTGGCAGCCCTGATTTATCTCTTATTTATCTGTATGGCCTTGGCGGGACGTACGTTAGGATGAATGGTGCGTACGGGGCTTTACGCGTGCGTGCGGCCTCCTCCTTCGCTAGCGTTACTGCTTCACAGTAGGAGGCGACCGCCTGCCATTCCTCTTTGCTCCAGAATTTTGAATCATTATAAGTATCTCAAAAACGGTAGCTCTAGACATTTTTGTACATAATTATCTGATTTACAATTTTTGTCTGAGCTAATTAACCGACTTCGAAAAGGAGGAGGTCCTATGTTCGGCTGAATGTATTTTTTTTTGTTTGTTCACCGGTATCACGGTCAATTGTAGACTGATTTTGATTTTTTTTTTTTGAATGGTTATGCATCCATGTTCATCATCATCATCATTTCAGCCGATACACGTCCACTGTTGAACATAGGCCTCCCCCAAGCGTTGCCACGTCGAACGTTCCTGTGCGTCCCGCATCCATCGGTTTCCCGCTACCTTCACCAGGTCATCGGTCCACCTTGTAGGAGGCCTTCCAACGCTGCGTCTTCCGGTACGCGGTCGCCACTCCAAAACCTTTCGGCCCCAATGGCCGAAAGGTTGGTGTTTGGTGTTGGTTGGTTGGGTGGTTGGTTGGTTCTGCGAGCAATGTGCCCTGCCCATTGCCACTTAAGTTTGGCAATTCTTTGTGCTATGTCGGCAACCTTAGTTTTCCTGCGGATATCTTCATTTTTTATTCGATTACGCAAGGAAACCCCGAGCATAACTCTTTCCATTGCTCTTTGGGTGACTTTAAGCCTTCTGATGAGGGCCATTGTGAGCGACCACGTTTCGGAGCCATATGTCATCACTGGCAACACGCACTGGTTAAAGAGTTTCGTCTTGAGACACTGTGGTATGTTGAACGAGAAGATACCGCGTAGCTTCCTGAACGCTGCCCAACCGAGTTGGATTCGACGGTTGACCTCTTTCTCGAAGTTAGACCTACCCAACTGGACTGTCTGTCCGAGGTAAACGTAATCGTCCACAACTTCGAGTTGGCTCCATAGAAATATTGTTATGATCTTATGAACTTCGAAGACATGGAACAGAACTCCTTATAGGATCACAGCAGAACTGTCGTAACAAGTAAAATTGCTTTCTTATACACACGTATAAAGAAAGCAATTTTACTTGTTAGTCGATGACTGTCTGAAAGAAAAGGAGGATCAGATCAGTTCGATACATCCCCTATGTATCTGATGATGAAGCTAGAAGGTAAATTATGTAATCTACTCGTGTTTGGGATTATTAGAATCGTTATGAGATGCACTCTAGCTACCTATAAAGTATTCAAGTTTGGCTGAGGGATACTTTTTAGTGGTGGTACCATAACTAAAAAGTGAAAAATAAAAAATCTTTTTACAAAAAAATTAAACCGACTCCAAGTAAAAAAAAAAACACTGAAAAGTGCAAAATAACTTTATTTCGAAATTCGGTGTTAAATAAAGAAAGAAAGAAAGAAAGAAAAGTATTTATTTTGGCGCAAAGAAAAACATTGTAGACAGCAAAAACTTACACACAAACACAAAACAAAAAAAAAAACAAAAAACAAAACAAAATAAAAAGTAACATTGTCTGTCACACGTTTGCGCCAAAAAATAGAGACAAAACTATCTATTATAGAAACACCGACTTCCGCAATTAAAGTTATTTTGTACTTTTCAGTGCTTTTTTTTTGGGTTAATAATTTTTTTACGTAGTCATGGCTTGTAGTCATGGTTGAGACTATGGAGGAGCTCAGCACAATGCTAAATGACCTCAGTAATGCTTCCGAAAGAGTGGGTCTTAAAATGAACACGGATAAAACCAAAATCATGATTAACAACCATGTAGCGCCCATTCCTATCAAGGTTGGAGACTCTACACTTGAAATTGTAAACGATTACGTCTACCTCGGATAGACAGTCCAGTTGGGTTGGTCTAACTTCGAGAAAGAGGTCAACCGTAGAATCCAACTCGACTAGGCAGCGTTCGGGAAGCTACGCGGTATCTTCTCGTCCAACATACCACAGTGTCTCAAGACGAAAGTCTATGACCAGTGCGTGTTGCCAGTGATGACATATGGCTCCGAAACGTGGTTGCTCACAATGGGCCTCATCAGAAGGCTTAAAGTTACTCAAAGAGCAATGGAAAGAGTTGTGCTCGGGGTTTCCTTGCGTGCACGAATAAAAAAAAACCGGCCAAGAGCGTGTCGGGCCACGCTCAGTGTAGGGTTCCGTAGTTTCCCGTCCGTTACAATAAGTGTACCCACTTATGAGTGTAAAAAAGTGCTTAGGTACATATACGATTATACTACAAACTTAGTCCAGAAATTATTTTGTACAACCTTTTTGTCTTTTTTGTACAAAAACTGTTCTTTCCATCAAGTTCAAAATGATTTTCCTAGAAAGTCCTTATAAAGTTCTACTTTTCAGATTTTTTTCATATTTTCTAAACTTATGGTTCAAAAGTTAGAGGGGGGACACACACATTGTTTTTTACTTTTGGAGCGATTATTTGCGAAATTATTGACATAATTATTGACGGAAGGCCTCCTACAAGATGGACCGATGACCTGGTGAAGGTTGCAGGAATCCGATGGATGCGGGACGCACAGGATCCATCATTGTGGCGACGCTTGGGGGAGGCCTATGTCCAACAGTGGGTGCATATCGGCTGTAATGATGATGAAATTTTTTATGTAAAAAGTTTTTTTTATGATAAAACTTATCGTTTTGCAGAAAATCGTGAAAAGCTCGCTTTTGCGATCTTTGGCCCCGAGTATTTTTTTTCCCAGTGTCGGATCGACGAGGAATCTATAGATTTCATTTAAGATGTTAAAATAAGATCCCAGAGCGATCAGACATAACTTATTTTCACATAGATGAAACCACAGAACAGATGAAAGAGCGTTCATCTATTCTGTGGATGAAACCTTATATTCTCAGTAGCGTCTCATGTGCTTTGAATACTTGTGTGCTTGTGGAGCTCGCCCTTGTGATTACCTGTGCAGATACCTACTTTCCATGGACTAAAACTTCTGTCAGACGCTTTAATACCCCGCAAAAAATTAATTAACTGTAATTTATTATTATATGTCTGATTTTTAAATGTTTCTTCTGGTCTTTGTTTACCACATCCAGTTAGTGCACGAAGTCGCTTCAAACGCATGCGTAGCGCTCTCGCGCTCATAAGAGTATTTACATGTAGTAATCAAATCAGACATCCCCTGAACATATAGTCACTACAATTTGTATGACTTTTGAAATATATCCATTTTTTGTGGAGCTTTGAAGCTTCTGACAGAAGTTTTGGTCCATGATACTACTTTAGAATAATATTGTATTTAAAGATCAGCCATATAAATTTAAGTAGTTCCCTTTCTCTGTTGAAGGTTCTGGAGTGGCGACCGCGTACCGGATGACGATGCGTTGGAAGGCTTCCTACAAGGTGGACCGATGACCTGGTGAAGGTTGCGGGAAACCGATGGATGCGAGACGCACAGGAACGTTCGTTGTGGCGACGCTTGGGGGAAGCCTATGTCCAACAGTGGACGTATATCGGCTGAAATTATGAGTTCCCTTTCTCACCTGGTACCGGCCCAGGTGTCATAAGTGCGAGCTCCACAAACACCCAGGTATTCAAAACACAAGAGACGCTACTGAGTACCTAAGGATTCATCTATGTGAATGGTACATTATGTTAATGTTAGTGATTACCCTCGAGGCGGTATTTAGACCCGAGCCATGGCGAGGGTCTTAAGAGAGCCGAGAACGGCAATCATTAATTTATTAGTCACGTGTATTATACGACGTTTTTCAATACACTTGTGAAGAAAATAACTCTTTAATTCTTTATTGTACACCATGATAAATAATAAAATATGTGGTATAGTCTGTCTAGTAAGTTAAACGACTTGGAATTTTTTTAACGAAATTAAAAGTCTAATGTTGGCAACCGGAATTTTAGTTGTCATTCACTTGTTTTTGAGATAATGATAGTTCTACAACAGATCTTGATCGTAGTATGGCTAGTGATGATGAATCAGTAAATGGAATAGAATATTTAAAATCAGATTTCTCGTACGATTCCAGATTTATTTTATTACTTATGACACTATTATGTCTTTTGCAAATGTATCCTACTTTTGTTATAAGAATATCATTAAAGAGACTGAAATAAGTATATTTGAAACGAAAATCTTTTGCATTTTTTAATGTTAAAAAGTCCCCTACTAGCATTAAATCATTAAAAAATATACTTAAATTGGATAATTTTTATAAGGTTCTATTATTAAACAATGACCAAGATCTCATAATCAACCTTTATTTCTGAACCAGTGTTGACTACATCAGATTTCATTTTACCCTAAAAATTACTCAAGTCGTTTTACTATTAGACAGACTATACATCAGAGTTCATGTACATAGGCGAGCGTTAACTGTAAAGCCTGCAATACACGTTGGCCGAGCTGAGACCAACGCGAGCCTTGGCGAGCCTAAGCAAATATAGGCAAATTGACACACGGCAAGCGCGTCTACACGTTCGGCAAGCGCCTCTCTACACGTTCGGCAAGCTTGAACCAATGCAAATGGCCAATAAGACGAGTTTTGAGGAGACGCCCACATGTTGGGCCCTGTCAGTTGTTATTGTGCATTTAAACAATATGGACGACGTAGAAGTCATCGCGGCTGCTGCTATTTATTTAATAAGCGCTTATAATTATTATTATTAAACGGAAAATTATGAAAAGAACCGAAAACTTCATGTTTGTTTTTTTCAAATGCGTACTTTTTTTTAAATTAATATAAACTAGATGACGCAATCTGATGGTGAGGCGCACTAGTTTATGAGGCCTATGTCCAACAGTGGACAGCAATTCTTATAGCGCCTAAATGGTGATACTTGGGGGAGGCTTATGTCCAACAGTGGACACAAGTAATTACAGCGAGGGGAGACTTATGTCCAACAGTAGACATCAGTCATTATAACGCCTAAATGGCGATACTTGGGGGAGGCTTATGTCCAACAGTGGGCATCAGTCATTATAACGCTTAAACGGTGATATTTGATGGAGGGTTATGTCCAACAGTGGGCATCGATCATTATAGCGCCTAAATGGCGACACTTGGGAAGTCTTATGCCCAACAGTGGGAATAGGTCATTATCGCGAGGAGGCATATGTCCAACAGTGGGCATCAATTATTATAACGCCTAGATGGTGACACTAGGGGAGACTTATGCCCAACAGTGCATAGGCCATTATCGCGAGAGGAGGCATATGTCCAACAGTGGGCATCAATTATTATAACGCCTAGGTGGTGACACTTGGTGGAGGATTATGCCCAACAGTGGGCATAGGTCATTATCGCGGGAGGAGGCCTATGTCCAACAGTGGGCATAAATTTTTATAACGCCTAGGTGGTGACACTTGGGGGAGGCTTATGTCCAACAGTGGGCAGGGGTCATTATAGCTAGGGGGAGGCCTATGTCCAACAGTGGACAGCAGTCATTAAAGCCCTAAATGGCGATACTTGGGAGAGGCTTGTGTCCAACAGTGGGCACCGATCATTATGGTGACACTTGGGGGAGGCTTGAGGGAGTTCGATTCTGATCAAGCTGACGACAGTGAAATCGAGATTTTGGCTGAGGAATATTATTATTATTATGTGTATAGTGGGCGAAAATGTACCACTCGTACATTTTCGCCCACTATAATATTTCAATTTCAATAAAACTTGTTCTTTTTTTTCAATTTTTCATGAAATTAACCGAAACAATGAATAAAACATTCGAAAGATTTCCATTTTGTTCCAAAACGATTTTTTCCGCAAAATTTCAATGCAACATGTGAAAAAAATGGGAAAAAACAACAATTTGTTTTTTTCATTGAAAGAAACAATTGTTTCTTTATGAGGTCTATACACGTTGGCGCACATTTGCGAGCGCCTTTGATTTGTGCAGAAAAACCGACACCGCTCCGAAGTGAGGCAAGTGATCGCGAGCGGCTGCGAGTCGTGACAAGCTACTCCAAATGAGGTCTATACACATTGGCGCACATTTGCTTTGATTGGCGCAAGTCTACTCAACCAACTAGGCGAGCGACACCGAGCGATGGCAAGACAAGGCAAATATACTGTCTACATATTGGTATTGGCCTTCACTCGGCAACGCTCGGCCAACGTGTATTGCAGGCTTAAAACTAAGTAAACTTTTGTGGCGATAAAATCTGTTTTCATATGCCCGCCCATATTTTGTTTTTTCTTCTCGTGGGGGACGACGCGCGCCCATCCTGATACGATAAATGTAATAAAATTATGGCGGGGAAGACGTCAAACAAAAACGTTTTAACTAAATTATAGCATTATATAGTGCGTAATGGTAATCAAAATGTCAGTTTGGTAACAAATGCCATTATATACCTAAGTGCAGTACAATAAGAGTCACTTTATGAGCAAGTGTCCAAGGACGAATTCAAGATTCGCCTTGGAGGCGGTCTCGGAATGATAGTAAAGTTTAATGCTACTAAACTTAGCACACCCATCAAAGACTGATGACAATACAATAATCCTTTATCCTATGACCTTGACCTCAAGGGCAATGACCTTTACTTCAAGGTCAAATGTATAAAATGTTGAGAATTGCCTGGGACACCCAAAGGCAATGAATTTGACCTCAGGGTCAATGACCTTGATCCCAAGGTCAATGTATAAAATGTTGGGAAACGCTTGAGACACCCAAGGGCCAGACCTTGACCTAAAGGTCATTGACCGTGACCCACCAAGGTCAAATGTATAAAATGTTAGAAAACGCCTGGGACACCATAGGGCATGACTTTGACACCAAAATGAATGACCTTGACCTCAAGGTCAAATGTAAAACATGACCTTGCCTTGACCGCCGGCGAGCGCTACTTCTCTAAATAACACATCAATTTTTTTTCGATAACATTTTATACATTTGACCTTGGTCAAGGTCACTGACCATGTTGATTAATGCACTATGGTGTCGCAGGCGTTTTCCAACATTTTATACATTTGACCTAGGGGTCAAGGTCATTGCCCTTGAGGTCAAGATCACATGAAGTGTCCCCTGTTTCCCCACCCTTCTAATCCCACTATCCCACATCCACCCGATCCCGAAAGTTTGATTAGGCGTTGTTTTTTAAGTGAAATTTTTCCAAGTCTTTCCTCTGTGCCCTGTTTCGTATCCGATCCACTGACCCATTCGGTGGCTATTCACTAAAAAGTGAAAAATAAATATAGTTTAAAAAAAAAACTTAAAAAACACGCTTTCATAGCATATCGAACTAAAAAGTGTAAAATAATTTTATAATATAATATATACATATGTAATATAATAATTTAATAAAATATTTTTATTTATAAATACGAAAAATATTAATATTATTGTGAAAAAAAGCGTGGGGTGCTCGATTTACGAAAAATATGGCACAAAGCGCCCCACGCTTTTTTATCACAATAATATTAATATTTCTCGTTCATTTTTACATATTATTTTCTACCTATATTAAAAATTATTTTACACTTTTTAGTTCGATATGCTATGAAAGCGTTTTTTAGTTTTTTTTTAACTACCTATTTTTTTTGGCGATTTACGTAAACAGTGCAATTTTCCGGGTCACGTGATCACCTGGCGTTAGAGGCGTTAAGTCGAGAGTGAATTAATTATATCTACTTACAAACCTACGTCTTGCTCGTATCTTGAAGTAGGTAAAAACTTTGATTTCTGACGATCATCAGATTATATTAGAAACTACCTACCTAATTGGGATGTTTTTAAATTGATTTGTAAACATTTTGTTAGGTACCTACCCAATTGAATTGTAAATAACCGCAATTTAAAGCTGCAAGATGAACTTTTTTCACATTTTTCTCGTTTTTTTTTACACTGCGAGTAGTTTTTTTTGTTTTGCCATTTTAAGTTTTGCTTTGATGCGTGGCTTCAGTTGCTCTATTATCCTGGGCTTATACACCGTGCTGGCGCGAGTGCCCTAGACTTAAAAAATATATCTAGCGTTTTGGAAATAGCCCTCAGGGAAACTCCCAGGATAAAAAGTACCTATACTATATTCTATTCCAGGACATGGTCTATATTAATGCAAAATTTCATCGAAATCCGCTCAGCCATTCGAACGTAAAGATATACATAACACACAAACTCACCCATAATCAGATTCCATGATTTCGGTTGGAAATTTTTATTTTGGAAACCATCAACTATGTTCTTCCGCACAGAGGGGGAAATGTTGCAAGTTTCCAAAACGCGACCTACGTTTATGTATGTCAATTGTACCCCTTAAAAACAATTGCGTAAATTATGTGCCACCCTGTAGTGACCACTGCTAAAGTTCAAAAGAACTGTTGACTTTCAGAGCTCTGTAGGTACTAGTAGGTAATCTAATTACCTATATATTGCTATGCTTATCATTTTATCGACCCAATAATTTTTCCAAGGTCTCGCACTCAATAGCCAAACCTGCCACTGCTTATGCCTCTGCCTTCTGTATCTACTTATTTAGAACACAGTTTTGTGTACTTTATTCGTGTGTATTTATATTTCACCCTTTTATTTATGTATCAAGGGTTTTATGTGTTTCAAGTAATTTTAGACAAACATCTTTTTAGGGTTAGGTGGCGGTTTATTTAAATATATTGGTTCTAAAACTAAAAATTGTATTTAATACAAAAGTTTATTGGTGAAAACATGAAAAATATAATAGATTAATGGCTGATAAAATGCAGCAGAAATGTTACAATATTGGCCATCACAAAAACTATTGCGCTAATAAATGCCTGAAAATTCAGAATGCTATTTATATTCAGTGAGGGGCACAACAAAATGGTTAATGTCAACAATAAAAGACTTCCTTTGGTAATATTTAAAATGTTAGAGGACATCACAAAAACCACGAAAGACACTAACAAGTTTTTTGTGCCCAATTTGATACAGCCATTTTACAGGTGGATTTATTATATTTTACGAAAATCTAGTTTTATAGGGTCAGATTTGGGCGCAGTTCAACAAATTTTAAATAACTAATAGCATAATTTTTAAACAATATTCACCATCATGATCTCCATTTCACTGCGGACATGCGGCGAAAGGAATGTTTATTTGGGGCCGACCAGGCTGTTACGATTTATTTTATATAGAAAGGAAAACACTTTTAACTTAAGAAACCGTAATTTTAATAACTTAAGTTATAAATATTTATATTCATCGGGTCAGCTCGATATCTGTAATCCAGTGTAAATACAGAAATACAAAACCGTCAAAGATGACACATAACATTTAATTTTAGACGGAACGTGAAGGTCCGCTGCGAACGACATTTTTAACATTTTTTTACAAGCGACGGCTCGCATCAGCGGCGGAGGACCCGCGCCGCGCGGCGTTCTCGAATGTTACTCGTTTTCTTATAAAACACCAATGAGAACAAATGCGTGTGCTGGGAGTGAGCGCGGCGCAGTATTAGTTGTCGCCGCCCTCGGCGGGCTCGTCGCCGTCGCCCTGCGTGTCCGACGTCCACAGCGTCAGGTTGTCCCGCAGCAACTGCATGATCAGTGTCGAGTCTTTGTACGAGTCTTCATTTAGTGTGTCTAATTCGGCGATCGCGTCATCAAACGCCTGTAAAAACAATCATCAAAATTAATTCTTATCAATTCAAATGAGCCACCTTATCAAAATATACAAGATTTTTTTTATCATTCCCTTTAAAGGAAGATTTTTTCTCAAAGTATACAGGAGTTACAAATAAACACTCTTATGCTGGCTGGATCGAGGATTAAGGGTTAATTGCTTTACACACGGCCATGCTAATATATTATTAGTGGTTCTTTTTAATCTATCTGATTATTTCTAATTTTGAATTACTGTTTTCTTCATGCAAACTGAACGAGGAGAATGCACTTGCAAGAAACTTGACAGTTAGTAAAATACAATTGTGTCATCACACACTAATTTTTTCTTTGATTAAAAAACCTGTTTAGCTAAGTGGCACGCTCGCGCAGGGGAGTTGATTATCTCGTAATAGAACACGGAAAAGTTGAGCGCAAGGCCGAGTCTGATGGGGTGGGTCGGTTGCATTTTGGCTTTAGCAATGTCGAATGCTTCCTGGTAGGCCTTCTGCGAGTCCTCCACGACGGCTGGGGACAAGCGAGTACATTAATATGCCTAGCCTGTACTTCCCTCTCGTGCCAGCCAGCACAGAGCCTATGCATAACTGACACTAATAATGACCTGTTTGGCGAGCTGACACGCTTTGTCTGGTGAATTTAATATCTCATAATAGAAGACGGAGAAATTTAACGCCAGACCCAGCCTTATTGGGTGTGTGGGCTGCATTTTCGCCTTGCTGATCTCGAAAGCGTCTTGGTATGCTTTCTGTGAATCCTCTACAACAGCTGTAAGGTAAAGTGATGTTAGCTTACTAAAACTATTACATAATAAATTGGGTATATTAAAACCTAATAATCATTGATATAATATTAATGACATTTAACTTGAATCTTGTTTGGGCAGGTACTTACAATTTCTGGTTTCTCCTGTGGCCACTTCTGCGAGGTACCTATAGTAGTCACCCTTCATTTTAAGGTAAAATACTTTACTTTCTGGATTACTAGCTTTAGGGATAAGGTGCTTGTCAAGTAAACCCTGAAACAAAATTTATAAATCTTAAAATCTTGGGATTATAAAATACACTAATATTTTTTAAAAAGGAGGCTAGAAAATAATGATAATTGAGAGTAATTATTGAATGGCAGAATTAATACATAAGATTTGAAGGTAGGGCAACGAACGAAAACGGGATAGCAGCGCGCGCAATGACGCGGCGCAATACGTCACCCCACCCTCTCCACCCGCGAAAACTCCGCACCGCGCCCTGCATGCTCTCACGTGCTAACCAACATTATAACGCCCATGATTAACAAAAAAGTTATGACTGCGGAGGAAATGACCACGGCTACTGTTCGCTTGCATCACACCTCAAATTGGCGAGGCGCAAATATTATGACGTCATTCGCGTAGGATGGCGGCAACTGACGTTAATCTTACTTAGTTTGGAATGAATTCCAACATCTAATGGATAACGAAGGTCCAATTATGTATAACCCTGAAAAGATTAAGAAGGACTCTTACCAAAACGTCGTAGCAGATTTCTCTGAGCTCCTTTTCTACTTTAACCCTATATTCTTTTGCCATCTGTTGTTTTCTTTCCGAGCCTTCGGTTTTCTGTTCAATGGAGGAGATGACGCGCCATGACGATCGTCGAGCGCCCACCACGTTTTTATAAGCAACGGAAAGCAGGTTTCTTTCCTCATTGCTCAGCTCGACGCCGGTTTCCGTGACTTCTTTCATCGCGGCCGCCATGTCGTCATATCGTTCAGCCTGCTCCGCCAGCTTGGCGCGTTGCACCAGTTCCTCCTTGTCGACGGACATCGTGGACGATGGGTGAGGATAACTTCACTGATGCCCCTGCAATAAAGTATGAATCACGAATAAACTATTTGAATCGACAGCCAATGACGATTCACTGCGAGAAAATTTTATCAGAAAGACTAATCGTTAGGCGTCACTTTCACCGAAGCGAATCGCTTATAGGGTATTTGTCATCACGGATGGATGGAAGTCGCACCTTAGGTAGAGGCTCGCGAGCGCACTAGCGCAATATGAAAATTCAAAGAAGCTCAAAGAGCGCCTCTCACGCCAAACGCGACATCGACGCGTCGTCCGCTCGGTTTGACAGCATCTCACAGACTCAAGCTACTAGCAGGCTAGGCACGCGCCGTGTCGCCGCGCCGCCGCTTGGTCACCGCCACTGCGCCAACAGTATTGATCCGGCGACGCGGGATAAACACTCCAGACGAAATACGACTAGCGCGACGATTGCACACACCCCTCACCCTCGCGTACGCCCCTCCTGCACCGCGCCCGTCCGCCCGGCGCCTACCTCACGCTACCCTTATCTACCTACCTATAGCTTTTTACGCGACTCTCCAGTTACTATGCTATTATAATATGCCATACAAATGTTCAGATATTTTGTAGGTACTTCTTTAAGTAATTCATTAGTGATACATTAAAGTAGGTAAGTTACATTAAAAAATAAGGAAACATGGTTCCTAGTGGGATACAGATATTCATTGCATAAAATTCTGTCCAGATAGTTATGAGATCACAATTAATATTATAATTAGCGCCTAAAATAATAATAGTATTATAGTAAGTATTGTAATTTTTGATACCACCTGACCCAACCAACTTCATTTTGTCAAAAGCTTAGAAGGTACAAGTTAATTGTAAGGATTATAGTTTGAATGTCATGAAGATTTTTACTTCTCCATGCAGCTTTTCTAATTTGTCTTCATAACAACCTTCCTAAAACTTCAACACTTCACATCAATTTGGATGAAATTTTAGTAAACTATACAAAAATTTCATCCAAATTGGTCCAGTCATTCTTGAATTTTGCACTAGGATCATTCATTTACTTATGAAGTCAAAATCAAATATAGGATATATTTGAATTTTACTGCATAAACAGACACTAATAAAATAAATAAGTACCTATGTAAGCCCTTTTTTCTAAAACAGTTCATGGCTGGCATGTATTTTTGTAACACTGTGTAACATGAACATTTCTGATTACTTGTTTTGCATTGTATAAAACATTGGAAAAAAAAATTGATAAAAAGGCAGGGGGTACTAGTTGCCGTTAGTGTAAAAATGTATACCTTCAGAAAATGCAGCAGACACCTAATAAGTTAATCAAATTTTCAAGATAAAGCAAGGGTGGGGTCATGACCCCTGGAATACCACCCCCCTCCCTCTACACTAGAAACACCAATTTTCATATATTTGCCGATGGCTGATAATAGATAATTAGTGTAATTAATGCTTTAACTGCATATTCAGTACCTAGAGAGTAAGTTTGCTCATATTAGAATGAAAATTTCAAGTTATCCTACACTTAATTAAAAACGATGTTATATGCCACGAAAAATATGATGGATTTAGATTGAAATCATAAATTACAGAGAATGTTACAACAATTGCCTTCTTATTAAATAATGTAGGTATGTATCACTCATTTATTGAGCATGATGTCAATCTGTGAAGGGCAATGTGTCATGACAAACATGGCAGTTACATTGTACAGATTTATTCTAAATAGCAGTAGCTTAGTACCGATTTAGAATTGGCATGGCAAAATATCACAAAAGATTTGACTACTGTACTTTTATTCCACCAATAGACAAAATATCAATTATCACTAAGATGCCAAGTTATGCCCGAGTCCAGCCAAATGTTGTACTTCGCTACAGATTCAGTTAGCGTGAGCACGCTTGGGGGATAGCCAATACTGTTTATCACTTCAGTTATTTATTAGAGAGTACTTGGGTATCTCTAGGTCTCCCAAGTCTTAAGCACTTGATTAGATAAATGCAGGTGTAGAATAATAAAAATTAAAATAGTTAAAATAGAGTGAAATTCACAAATCTATAATATTCTAAGGATGAGGAAAACTACTAACTTAATGATTAACATAAGCCTTGTAATAATAACAGGTACTTTATATCTAGTATCACATAGCTACACGAGAGCATTGTGCTGTCGGCTCAATGTCACGCACGTGCCTATCTATCTGAAAAGCGATGTAAGTACGTAAATCGAAGGTAGAGAAATTAACATTAGATCAAATACTTACCAACCTAATTACTACATAAACCAAGTTACACAACGTAATTTGAATTATTACCACTCTAATGTGGCTCAAGGAATGTCACCAAGTTTAGTAGGCTGTGATTACCTCTAAATAAGTACTAGGACTACTTTCAATGACATTACATAGTTATTGAATTGACCAAGATAACGGCATGACTACGCACGGCGAAATTACGACGCACTAGCTAGTGTGATCGCTAGTTCCCTCTATGAATACGCCAACGTCCTATATGCCCACGCACTCCCAACGGAATTAAATGGATTATCGTTTAAAATATCAATCACAGCATCGGTTTACAGTAAATCTCCTTGTTCCTGTATAATAATCCAAAAATATAATTCAGTCACGTATAAAAAAATTCAAAGAGCTAAAAAACCAACTTACGCGGCGGATCTTGTTGTTAGGAACGTTATATTACACCTAACGAATTAAAACGTACGAAATAGAAGTAAATCTGTTGACTAGGACATAAAACCCGATTACAAAAATTTAGAATTCTGTCTAACCGCACCGCGAAATCGTGTCGCCGGCTCGGGCAAAATGGCTGCTGCAAGGGGCACTCCTTCTATGCGTCACAGTCACAGATTTGTGAGAAAACAATTTTTAAACATCGACACTTTGAGAGAAACACATAAAATTGCATTCACTTAGTATAATTTTAATGCACTTACTTGTTGGAAGGGAAAAAAGTAATTAAACCAGCAAATTACAACACAATATCGGTTTTTGTCTTGCGGTGAACGATATACTACACTGACGGCAGCGGGGCCAGAGGGGAAACAAAAACGGAACAGGGTTCACATTACGAGTCGGCCATCTTGGATTACTATGAAGGAAGCGTAGCACGATGCTAGGAATTCCAATTCATGTAGTTACCGTCGAATGTATTGCGCACTCTTTCTGCTATACCATGAAAAAAAGAGATGGGTCTACAATATAACACGAGAAAAATATTTAATAGGTCAGTGTGAGTAGTAACAGGAAGTCAGTGTTCTGGCGCGCAGTTTTTGAATGATTAGACTGATTAGACTGGTTTAGGCCTAGCCGCATAATCTTTGAAGTTATATACTTCGTGCCATAGAAGTTCGCGCATTGCTGTAAAATAAACGCATGCGGTAAACTCATCGTTGGCTTCTCGCTGCAAATTTGCGTTTAATCTACCGCACATATTTTTGCATCGCATAGAGATCTAGGAAGTGCCGCGCACTGCGGTAAAAAAAACGCATTGAGGCACTTAAGGACCTATTACACTGCGCTGAATATCGCGTGCGATCGTACTATTTTTCATTCATAGAAAGACAGTCTAGTCTATGGTTCGACGTATCACGTAGTGTAATAAGGGTTAGACTGTCTTTCTATGAATGAAAAATAGTTCGAGTCGGAATATCGCACGCGATATTCAGCGCAGTGTAATAGGTCCTTTAGTTGCTGTTGGGATGCGACATAAATATGTCGGCACCTGGCGTGTTTCCGGTGACATTATATCCAGATCTATACATTAAACTTTTATTAAATGCAATCGGAGTCAGACCAGCAATTTGGAACAAATAGGTGCCTGAATATTCGGACAGAATATTGAAGACAAGGATGTGGGAGGAAGTTTATGATATTGGTATTAATAAATAATTAGAACGTATATAATTAATAACGAAACAAACATATTGACAAATGCTTGTACCAATGCTTATTAAGTAGAGTCTGTGCGGAAAGTAAACCATCGTGGGATTTGAGGGCGCTGCTGTAGATAAATATCGTTTTTGTTATGTAAGCAACATTGTGACGTCATTATAGTGCGACTGTTAAATCTTGATATTTTGAAACTATGTTAGACTAGCTTCTTCCAGCGGCTTCACCCTATACTAAAAATTATCCTATTGGCTGAATTTGCTCACCTAGTGAAACTGCAAAGTTATAGCTTATGTGCTATATTATTGCAATGTTTATGATTAGGTTCATCTGTCTAGTAGTTTTTCCGCGACACATCCATACATACGAGTACCTCCATCCATCTTCACAAACTTTCGCATTTATAATATTAGTAGCCTATTGAACTTAGCAAAAATATAGGTTATAAGCTATACGTTAACGTTTATCATTAAATTCATCCGTTTATAAGTTTTTGCGTAATGCCGTTAATTGTGGCGACACCTGGGGGAGGCCTATGTCGAACAGTGGACGTCTTTCGATTGTAATGATGATGAACATTTAAATGCAAACACGAATCGGTATAGGAAAATAGCGTGAAGAAACTGCTGTACTGCCTATCTAGGTAGGTTCCACCAACGACCACTTACCCAGTTCCAACGAAAATGGTTGTATCACTTTGACTGGGATCGGTCTATTGTCACTGACTGGAATATTGTAGCTAGCAGCAAGTTTATGTTTACCCTATTTAAACATAAAGGTAAAATTGGGACACACTACCACTTTCTCGTTGTCTTCCTCAGTACATTTTTCCCTTTTGCTAATCAATGAAAAATATGAACTTAATGACTATGAAAATAAAGTACATTTCAGAATTTGTAATGTTGCTTTGTAAAAAATCTATTTAGCCTATAAGGGACCATCTCGCATATAAGCTCCTTAGGATCACTTGGTTGTCCGTCTGTTTATCTGTTAAGACCCTTTAACTCGAGAACGCTTGGAGGTATCGAGTTAAAATTAAAACCATACACTCAAGTCTGCGGTCTTTTGAAGTTGTGGAAAACTTCTGAGTTAACGAAAAAAAAAAGATACGGCTGTTTATGTCGCAAAAAAACATATATTTCGATACTCAAGGGAATCAAAGTTCATAGGGTGAATCGCGTTGACCTAGAATCCTGAAATTTGGCATAAATCAAGGTCTCGTAGAAGAAGTACAGGGAAAAATCTGAAAATTATAAATTGATAGATCCGCCACAAAAAAAAAAATTGTTTGCAATTTGGAAAAATCTTCGTAACTCAATTCGGGAATTGATTTCATAGGTAAATTTGTACAGAATCTTCAGTGCGCGAGTGCGACTCGCACTTGCCCTTTTTTATTTTAGTTACTGTATCCTTACTCAAGCCTGAAAAGAAATATTCTAAGTTAGTCGAAATGCATTATAAATTTAAAGTACCAATACTCTTTATACTAGCCATCGAAAATATTGACCAAAACAAAATAAACAAATATCGTCATGTTTAAATGAATTTCCGTTTAATTTATATATATTTGGAGATAACAGGGACAGGAGTTCACCTAGGAAGTCTAAAAACATTAAAATAAAAGTGTTACGTACCAAAAACACAGCATACCAATGTTTCCCAAGTTTGTGACTTTGTTTTGATCAATAATGGTGTGATTTGCCATTTGTTATCTTTGGCAAAACTGTAATATATTAAAAATTATTTCCCTTGCAGCTCAGTGAAATTTTTTATCACATTTCTGAAGATTTGAATTAAAAATCACAATAAAATAACATAGTAAACAAACTTTCTGTCAACATACTATGACGTTTGGCATTTGACGGATGGCTGGGTTGGGTTGCTACTTAAAATCTTTAATGTTGTTTTCACTTTACGCCACGACGGTTCTTTTATCGCACAGACAATAATCATGGGCCGCGTGACAACTTTGCTTACTTTTGCTGACAAGGGGGAACGGGACGTTGATATTTGCAAAAAATCTGCTAACGTAATATTTGAACGGCCCCTTATTGTGGATGCAAAGTCGAAGTCGAAGCTATAAACAGTAGCCTATGCTATGTCCCTCCGTATAGTTCAAGCTGACTCCGTACCAAATTTCATCAAAATCTGTTCAGTAGTGTCACCATGAAAGCGTAACGGGGTGACAGATTCAAAATTTATAATTACGAATCATTTTATCTTTCTTTTATTTTGCTAGTAACTTCGCCTGCTTGTAAGTGGAAAATTATTCTAGGAGAATAACCGAGTTAAAAAATATTGTATTATATCCGATTCCAGAATAAGGTCTTATCTTGTGCCAAATTTCAACGAAGTTTTTCAGCTGTTGGAGCATGGATCAATACATGATAACATGACCATGATACCCTGAGTCAGAAAAACTACTTATTTGCAGGTTATAAAAGAACATAATGTAGATCGTTATAACTTACGAAAAATAAGTGTTTGGGTGCCTTTTTTTACGTAATAATAAATATACGCTGAAATTGACTCTAGTATGGTAGTCCATAACGATGACATGTGAGCACCACAGTCGGAGTTCGAATGACAAAACGTGCGTTTTTTTCACCGCGTTCCACCGCAAGGCAGTGCACGCTAGGCCTTAGTCTATGAATTAATTGATATTGTCTGTGCGATAAAAGAACGCTTTTGTTTGTGGCGTAAAGTGAAAACAAAATTAAAGTTTTTAAATAGCAACCCAACCATATCAGCCGTCAAATGCCAAACCACAGAGTACCTATGTACTTTATAACAGACTGCTCAGCTGTCATGGCTGTCATGTTCACATGAGTGCTCGACTGCTCGCTCAAAGCTCAAATGAGTGTTTAAGCAACATTTGTGTTTGAGGTTAGGCAAACGTTGTATTTTGCTGCTTAATATCCACACTAATATCTTTTTTAAAAGAGTTTTATGTAGTTCACAATATTCCGTGTAAAAGCTGAACAATTTAAAATAGAATATCATCATGCCGAAATCAAAAAGGGATAAGAAAGGTAAGAAATAACCTAAAATGGTAAATGCATTTGATTATCCATGCTCCCTTATTATTATTTACAAAATTTTCAGCACGACAGGAACCCATGTTATGTTTGTTAACAGCATTTGTATTCTTTTTTATTTTATAAAATGCAATAATATGTTTACTTTATTTTTTTCAAGGTTGCTATTTACATTTTATCTGTATTGTTTCAGTTTCTCTGACAAAAACGAACAAGAAGGGATTAGTAAATAAACAAAAAATTATAGAAGAAATAAGGAATTCATTGTCCAAATATGAACACATATTCCTTTTCACTGTTGATAACATGCGCAACACAAAACTGAAAGATTTACGCAATGAGTGGAAAGACTCCAGATTCTTTTTTGGTAAAAACAAAGTCATGGCTGTTGCTCTTGGAAGGACGAAGAGTGATGAAGTAGAAGAGCAATTGAACTTGGTAAGTTTTTATCTCCAGTTATATCTCAACAAATCTAAGAAGTACCATTTGACGTTCCACACTTTTCTATAAAAATAGCTTTGTATAGGCGTAACACACTATTTCTTTTATAATTTCCGTAAAGCTATTGAATTATGAAGCTATTTTTATTTTATTATATCATGTACAATTTTTAATCAACAAGTTAAAATGTACTATGTGTAGAACTGTTATACGGTACTTCCTAGATTTAGGCTTTAATCTTTTTTCACTTGGGGTATTAAACCCCATGTGAAAAAAGATTAAAGCCTAAATCTAAGTATTAATAATGTTTAACCATGTTAGCTAGCAAATTAAATTCTTACTGTAACATTATTATTATTTTACAGCTCTCTAAAAGATTAAAAGGTCAATGTGGTTTATTGATGACAAACAAAGATGTGCCTGAGGTTCTGGAATGGTTCAAAGAATTCCGTGATGCAGAATATGCTCGTGCGGGATTTGTAGCTACTAAAGATGTGATACTTCCACAAGGCCCACTTGCAGACTTTTCCCACACAATAGAACCTCATTTGAGGAGACTTGGTTTGCCCACATCGCTAGAAAGAGGTGTTGTAAATCTTATCAAAGAATATCAGGTATGTCAAAAAAAATAATTTTTTTTTTTGCTTATATGTGTTAGACTGTAAGTTCCACAGCCAAGGGTGACTTTCGAGGCGCGTGCGAAACACAATGCCCTCTCAACCTGCGCCTGATCCGTCTCGGATGGCAAGCAATGGGTAGCTCATAGTCTCTTGCAGCAAGTGGGGTATGAAGTTCTTACCACATCCTTCACATGCATTACTCCTTTGTAGAAATAGGTGACTGTTGAAATACGAAAGGTTGCTGCCAACAATGGCCTCCACAAAGAGCGGTACTATGTTTAAGCGGGACAGACCTCCACTGTGTCTTCTGAGTGATCTGCGCAATGGAAATCACCATGGAGTTTTTTACTGCCGAATTCAAAACAGACTATTACTTGTCTATTAGTTTTCTTCATTTGGGACAGTTGTATTCATTCAGACTTACTCTGTACTCATCTACATTTCTACTCATTTCCAATATTTCAGGTTTGCAAAAAAGGAGCTCCATTAACACCAGAGCAGGCAAGCATATTAAAACTCCTGGGAATTCAAATGGCTAAGTTTAAAGTGGTCATAAAGTGCCACTGGACAAAAGGGAAGGGTTTCCACAAAGACCTGGATATAGCTGATGATGATGGCGATGATGATGATGATGATGATGATGCTGAGGAAGAACATGCCATGGAAGAAGATGAAACATAGTGGTTAAGGAATAAAAAATATATTTTATATAATATTACTTTTTAGTTTTATTGGTGCTTTTGCTCACTATCAAAACTCAGAAATTGAATCAATGTTATATTGAAGTGTCTCTGTTTGTTTTGACTAATCTCCGAAACGCACGATTGCACCGATTTTGACGGGACTTTCAGTGTCAGATAGCTGATGTTTAAGGAACAACTTAAATTTTTTTAAAAGTAATTAGGGTTCCGCGCAAAAAACTTGATATTGTAACCGAATTGCATTGTGTTGTTTGAACAAATTTGACGCAGACGAAGTCGCGGGCACCAGCTAGGATTTCATATGAAAATAAAATATATTATTGAAGATGCAATTTTTTGCATTTTACGGGTCAGTGGCAAACTGTATAATGTATTGTAGTGATGTAACGAATATTCGCATTTGCATTAACGATTATTCGCAGAATTCACAAGAAACATGCGAATATTGGGCAATTTAAGTTTGATTGAACGGAGAGATGTTATGAAAGAATGTTAAATTTTGACGAATATTCGCGAATATTGATCGAAATTTAACCTTTTTGTTTATCAAGAAAAATTGTCAAATATTCGCATGATTCTTGTGAATTCGAAAGCGAATGTCAAAAAGGTAGTAGGTATTTATTTTTGAGATTTACATTCCTATATCTATATTTAAAAGACTGACTGCTGATAATTATCAACGTACAACCGAACATAGAACACGATTTAGGCGGTGTTAAAGGTTGTATGGAAGAAAAAAAAGAAAGAAAACATGTTTATTTTGCTCGAATATACGCACAATAAATACAGCGAAAAAGGAAAAAGCGGAACACTTGTAGGATCACTTTGTTGTCCATCTGTTTTAAATAAAAGGTCTTCACAAACCGACACACGGACAACAAAGTGATCCTACAAGTGTTCCGCTTTTTCCTTTTGCGCCACGGAACCCTAAAAAAACGGTAAAGTTAAAAATAAAACATGAATTGTCTATAAAAAAATATATAGGTAAATACTTAAAAGTTACTTTTCGGCCTGCCAGTCTGTCTGTCAGTGTCAGTGGAGGTATTGCGGTGAAATTAGAAGTCTATTCTCAAGTCTATGGTCTCTTAAAACTGAGAAAAAATCAAACTTTTGAAAAGATACCGTAAAATGGGGACAATAGAAACAAACTTGGAAGTTTGATAAAGTTTTCTCTAGTTAGTCTATGGGCTATTGGCGAATATTTATTTCTACTATTTATTGCACAGCAACATTTTGCCTTTATGCTGGCTACACACAAATTTACGTCAAGTGTATTGACATAAAGAAAAAAGCGGTACGTACGAACGTACATATATAAACGAGTGATTTAATGCTGCGTAAAACTTTTGACTAAACTTAAGTTTTTCAGTGTTATCTCCTAGCAAATTTGTATATTTCATTATTCATTAGTTGAGTTCATCATCTTTTACGGATAGAAAGGTGAGTGTCAATATTCAAACGTATCTTTCTTAATTTAAGTAAAATCAGGATGCTTTTACTTTTCCCTGAATTCGAGGTGAATGGATACGAGTGAGGGGTGAATAGAAACGCCTTTAGGGTGAATAGACACGAAGAAAGGGGTGAAAAGATACGAGTGAGGGGTTAATAGCAACGAAACAGGGGTTAATAGCAACGTGATTTTTAGGGTTGTCAATCGATTGTCACTTAAAAAAATAATCATTATAATACTAATTAGTATGATGATTTTTTAACCTTTCTATAGTGAGAATTACAGACACAATAGAAAGACGTCAGCGTTCGCTTGGGGTTTTAATGATTTAAGTGACAATCGATAAATATCTATATATACATTTATCTTTCTGGCTGTCAGTCTGTTACGTTTTAATAAACTGCTCAACCAATTTTGATAAAATTTGATATGAAGCTTGAACTCGAATTAAGGACATCTGCTATTTTTTTTATTACACGACTGCCGATATGCGATAAAATTGTTGAAATGGTTCAATTATGTAATTACTAGTTTTTGCCTGTGACTTATCTGCATGAATGTCGGTTACTAAGTACCTATACATACGAAGTCGAAGTCAGATAAAATTTAGCCTTTGTCTTTCCTCTGGGTTCAAGGTTACTCTGTACTAAAGTTTCATCAAAATCGGTTCAGTAGTTTAGCTGTGAATGCGTAATGGACAGAAAAACAGTCAGAGTTACTTTCACATCTTAATAAGTATGCATTTGTGTCTTTTTTTTCAGCAAATACTTGATATTTATTTTGAACAGGGACATCACATTGCGCTGCGCTCACCATGCTAAGGGTTTATAAACCGGATCCTCGTGGTAAAAGATATAAAAAATACCATAAGGAACTCCTTGAGCAAGCTGTTCGGGAATGCAACCAAAATAGCGATTCTTTGACTTGCATCACCAAAAAATTCGAGATAGATATATCTGTCCTTTAATAATCTTTCTCACCCATACCGATACATTCTTTCATACCATTGTTGTACTTACTACGACAAGGTACTAACTTATAATAAAAAATAAATTTTGACAGCCCTAGCGTTTTATTTCTATTCACCCCTCTCTCGTATCTTTTGTCCCCAGTTTCCAGGTAAATAGAAACGTCCTACATTTTCCTAAATAACAAGTAATTTACGTATTAAGCTATTGCATAGCTTCTATCGCGGGCCTTGAGCGTGGAGACCGAATCCAGAAATTCCGTAACGAAAATAACCTAACACCCCACTCATTTGTTTTTTGAGCGTGGTGACCGATAAGAAAACAAATGAGTGAACAATCAATCAAAATTCAATTCAATGTGTGAAAGTGTAACTTCAATTATATCAAAGAAAAAAAAAACAAAGGAAAAAAATACTGCATAAATAAATAATTATAATTGCATAAGTTGATAACAATGCTATACAATAGCTTTACCGCGGCAGTCCCCGAGTGCCACTTTGAGTGTCTTTTTTTTACATATTTTAAGCATTAGTATTTGGTAAATTACAACGCGACTCGCAATTAAACAATATTTTAATAACAGCATGCATAGAAAAAAATGTAAGAAAATCGGCTTAGAACTTAAAAGTTGTGTCTATTCACCCCATTTTACGGTACGGCCGTTTATGTTGCAAAAAAACGTGTATTTTGACACCCTCAAAGGAATTAAAATTCATAGGGTAGGTACTTCTCGTTGGCCTAGAATCCTGAAATTTAGCATGAAGCAAGGTCTTATAGCACAAGTATAGAAAAAAATCTGAAAACTGTAAATTTATAGTTACGTCACAAAAAAAACTTTTTTTGCGATTCGGATTAATCTTCTTAAGGCGTATAGTCCCTTGAACCATCTGACCGAAATTATGTGGACGCAACTGTCTCACTCGCCTAGGCGGCGGTACGCAAATTTGTGCATTTATTTGCGGCCAGCAGCGCCCGGAAAGCGCTTTAATCCATTTTCTCTGCGAGATATTGATTGATTTACATATGCAATGTTCACTTTGAAGAATATTTAACCACCAATTTTTATGTTTAAAAAAGTTTCTAAAGGTCCAAGCCGTTTCGAAGGAGTAGGGAAAAGTTGTGAAAAGTTGCGAAATTGCTAAATATTTTTTTTTTGACAAAAGTATTAATAGCACGAAAAAATCAAATGTTGATAATGTTGTTCATGAATCTTTAATAAACATTTTTTTTTTTTCAAACCTATTAACCTGGCCGTTACAGAGGAGTAGGCTACAGAAAGCCACTGTCTTATGGTACTTTTCGGGCGCTTGGCCCTTAAATCAATTCGGGGATTCAACAGTTTTCATAGGATCGCGTTGAAATTAAAATTATATCCTCAAATCTGCGGTCCCTTGAAGCTGTGAAAAAATCAAGCTTCTAAAATAACGAAAAAAAAAGATACGGCCGTTTATGTCAAAAAAGCGTGTAGGTATTTCGAGTTTCGACACCCCTAAGGGAATCAAAATTTATAGGATACTTCCCGTTGAGCTAGAATTCTGAAATTTGTCATGAAGCAAGGTCTTATAGCACTAATATAGGTAAAATTCTGAAAACTGTAAATTTGTCATTATGTCTCAAAAAAAAAAACTATTCCTGTGATTCGAAAAAAAATTCGTAACTGAATTTGGGAATTGAACTGTTTTCATGTGTAAATTTGTACGGAACCCTCAGTGCGCGAGTCCGACTCACTTTTTTTTTAGTTGACTTCTTATAGATATATTTAATCATAAGAAACACTTAGGTATTGTTAGTTAAACAATTAATAAAATTATTCTAAGCATTTGTTCAGTCAATTTTCTTGCTGCTTCAGAGAGAAGGGTATAAAAAAAAATGGACCAATATGCCTCCTGGCAACATCCAGAATTATAATCTGCATGCTTTTCTGAGTCCGAAACCATTCACAGAAGGCGTCCTCATATTTTTTGCATAGGTACTCAACTCCCTTTGGCGCCTCCTCTTTATGGGAGAATATTATTCCTTTGGTTACCTATTAAACTTGAAACTAAACGAAAGTACGAAATTCACGTGAATGAAGTTGCGGCCTGCGGGAACAAAGATCGCACAAAAAATGTATCAGGCATAGAAGTGGGCTTTGTTACCTAATTATAACATTGCCAATATGCAGAATACACAATTTGATTTTTGATATTGTCGACGTTTCATAATTTTTTAGCGTTCTCATTCTCTGCCTGATGCGGGAACCTCCCTCACCGAGCCTGGGTGTTTCGGGAGATACCTATTTCGGATTCGGCGTGAAGAAATGTCTATGTGATGCTGTTTAGCGGATCGCCCAGAGAACATAGTGGAGCCTACGGTGGAAATTGGCCCCGCTTGGGCGGAGCAAGGGCGAAGTAACGCCGTGTCTTCATGGAAGCGACCGGCAGCGGCGGTGGTGACCTAACGCGTCCGGATATAGCCAGAGTGTTAATTAAGATACACTCTGGCATAGCTGGGCCTTAACTCGTTAATCGTTAATTAACGAAACTAACATTTTGATTAACGCATTAACTTTTAAAGGTGAGTTGCACAATTTAACTATAACGATAACCAGCCGTGAAACGGCCGCCTATTGGTCAATTCGACGATTTGACAACTGTTATCGTTATAGTTAAATGGTGCAACTCACCCTTAGTTAACTTTTAAAAACGTTAACTGCCGTTAATATGCAGAAGTCCGTTAATCGTTAATCCAATGCCTAATAGTTACCGCACGGCACCGACAAGGGCGGCGCGTGGCAGCGAGTGAAACAAAAACAAAACTACATATATTATGCCGGCGCGTGCGAGTGAGAAAGAAAACTGCAGAGATTTGTTTCGTTTGATCATTTCATTACCTACTTAGCGCCGGTGCTTAGAGTGACGAGTGTTTTGTTTGTTTATCGTTAAGCGAAAAGCGCAAAGTCTCGTTAAAATGTGGCTGGACATGAAATCAAAAGACTCATTCAACGACGCTGCATTCCTCGGGGAACAGATATTCATAAATCTATTAATTAAATACAATATTACTATGGCGCGCAAAAATACTGCTGCAGCGCTTGGCTGCAGTTGAACGTCTTTTTTTCCACGGGTAAAGAAGACATTTTAACACCAAAACGAGCTTCGCTTTCAGACGGGAACTTCAACATGTCAATGATCATGAAGGCGATTATGCACTTTATGACCAAAGATTATATTACACATTTGAATTATACAAGTACCTATTTTGTTTTGTTCCTAACCTGTTAACTTCCAGAACCTAAACCAACTAGTTTTATAAGTTCACTAATGTAACGATATAAAAATGCTATTTTACACATATTAACGGATTAACGTTAACTTGCGTTAATTCTTCCGAAATGTGCGTTACATTTTTTAACGTTTAACGAAGCTAACTTTTTTGTAGCGGATTAACGATTAACGAAGGTAACTATTTGATTAACGGTGCCCGGCTATGCACTCTGGCTATAAGGTCATAAGTGGTAATTCTGATAAGCCCATACACGGCTAGCACACATCGTTTTATTACAGAGTTCCGGCTTCATCTTCAGATCAGTTCGATGTATCCCCTCCCCCTCTTCCTTCACCCATTGACTACACGTACAAAAAGAGCAATTTTACAATTACCGGCACCGATCTTGAGCGCTGGCTTCAAGTTGTGCAGAAGTCAAATATTCGTGAGACGCGGGTGCGGGGAGTGTCAGTGATTGGCTCGCCACGCCATCGTGTCATAGACGTCACTCATGATTCGTTCCCTGCGTTGCTGCATGTATCTAACAATGAAGACGATTGGCTCGCCAATGTATGGAATGCGCAAAGCGATCCCCACTCTGACGCCGAGCGCTCAAGATCCGTTCTGGTAATTGTACCTACTTGTTACGATAGTTCTAAGACCGGAGTTCCGTTTCATATCTTCGAAGTTCATCAACCGATCATAACAATATTTTTATGGGACCAATTCCTGCCTATATTCTTATATAAAAAAAAATTGGTCCACAATTCACTGAGACGTCGGTAAGAAAATACATACAGCAGGATATAATATCATCTCTTCCTTTTGAAATCGGTTAAAATTATTACTTTGGCATGAGGCTTGATCGGCGCCGGTAGGTAGTGTCTTAATTAATTGACCGATAACCTGCAGACAAAGCAAAGATTACGCATGTGGGTGCGCACGTGTACAGCGTGTGCACCCCGGCACGGTTCACGTACCTAAACCTTAAGCACGTGACGATTAGTACGAGCCTGATAAGCCGCTGATATAACATGCACACCTAATCATTGGCATAGATAGCTTCAATTACGAACAAAAAACAAGACCATTAAAACAATATTTAGTTATTTCTGAAAATATTTATTGAAACAATCACAGAAACAACAATAAATTATTTTAAAAATATACCAAATTCTAATTCGACATAATATTAGCTATTACAAATCAATGTTTCAAAATCATCAAAGAGGTGTTGATTACAAAGAATATAATAAATCTAACAGAAGCTAAGCCTCTGCGTTTTACGAATGTGTATTGCTTTAACACAAATATAACTTAGCACGTACAAATAGGTAATCACAGTATAAAAATAAAGCATCGTTATCAGTCGACGACATCACAGCTTACATAATCGACGAAACCAAAACTTAACTTGATTCCTTGTAACCTAAATTAGCAAACCATTTACCGTCATGTATACACAGTCTTCGCAGAGAATCAATAATTGTAAATCATATGAGTCACCCTCATCAAAAGTCATACATTACTGCAAAAGTAAATAAAGACTTTCCAAAACAATATTCCGCTAGACACATCACAGGACAACAATCAATCTTACGTAACACACACGAGATACTACAAGTTAAGCATTTCATATTGTTTTTGGTATTCACTACATTATAATTATGTCTATATGTATTTTACTAACGGCGTAAGAAACTAAACATCCTATATCTAAAGCAGCCCAAATGAAACTATAATTCCAGCAAAGTCTACGCGGCACTCTACTTAAATAATGGAATAACCAAGTTTCAAGTGTTTGCCTTTCCATTTACATCGTGGAGTAAGCAAAGTCGAGTTAGGCACGTTCATATAATTGAATCTTACGTTCAAAGTAGAAATAAACGAAGCGACAAAATTTAGAGTTCGAAAAGATGTAAATTAAGTAGTTGATCATTTGTTTAATGATGTTTGGGTGGCGGCGGGGATATGGGAGGCAACTGGACCTCAAGTAGCGGCTCGCGCCAGAACACGGTCTGCGAGAACTCCGCGCTGGGCTCGCACTGCGCCGGCGGGAACACCTGGTCCACCAGCACCGACATGTGCGAGTATCTGCGGAACAAACAGTTCTATTCTTATTACCAATGTAAAGTTTCGGCAGTTTTACAAGCTCGTAAGTTTTTTCTGTTGACGGTCATCATCTTTCATTTTTGCCCCATAGGTTCTCAGTTAGATATCTAGATAAGAACTGTCCCCGTTAACATAAAAAAAAAACTTATTCTCTCCCCCATCACGTTGTTACTCACTGTCATCATTGATTGTGGAACAAAGTACTAAAATTGTTTCCATGATCATTAAAAAAACAGCAGACAGAGTAATGGAATATTTTTTCTTCCCTGGCTTATCGTGAAAGTTACATAATGAGTCCAATCAGTCTTCAAAAAAGATTCAAGTAGCAGTATAGTAATTATTTTACATTCACATACATTCAGCGCATTCACACATACCAATATGGTTTATTGAATTACAAACACAATGATCTAGCTAAAGGTTTATTTGTTGTCTTGTCAGATTGATTATGTAATATGGTGATGAAACAGAAGTTAGAAGAATTTTGTGCATCAGGAAAGTGAAAGTCTATTATAAAAACCCCGAAGAATCCATAGCATCATGAACATATTATAAACAAAACAGCCGAAAACAAAAACCAACACAGAAAAAAAACAAGACAGATGACATGGCGATGATTGCGAGTTATTTGTCAGTAATATTTTAGTATCCAGCTAGTTATGGCGTTACAGAAATTTTGGTTACATGGTATTAATAATTTTGTTCTTTGAAAATGAATGAAGTGCGGCCGCAAACGTGATCAAGCCTTACAAGTCATTCCATTCGGCTTACCGGCTTAATATCGTGTGCTCGCTAAACTCATAACTAAACTTAGGTAATTTTGACACCTAAACCTCGCGCTAGCTAACAACTATTTCAGTTTTCTGTGGTGGGAAGAAATCATCGACCATGTCACTTTGCACGTTGTAACTGAAATAAAAATATAATACTCAGTACAGTGAGTAAAATATGGGTGTTAGTGACTAGGCAACGTGAAACAGAACGTGACGGAAAGCTGACATAGTGAGAGAATACTTACGTGGATTGGAATGTCTGAGTCAGTTCATGTTTTAGTTCGCCCTTATAATTGATAGTGAAAATTCTCACGATCGGAATGCCAACTGCTTGATACGCGCATACGTCCTGAAACAAAATATACCTTTTACATTTTCTGCGTCATTAAAAAAGTGTGACTTATCTATAAAAAGATTGTGTCAGTCATAGAACAAAAGTGGTTGTTTATGATAATAATAATAATATTCCACAACTATCACACAACGCCGTCTAGTCCCAAGCTAAGCAGAGCTTGTGTTATGAGTACTAGACAACTGATAAACATACGTATATATTTCTAAATACATACATATTATAGATAAATTACACCCAGACACAGAACAAATGATTATGCTCATCACACAAACATTTGTCCTGGGTGGGAATCGAACCCACGACCTCCGGCATAGCAGTCAGGGTCACTAACCACTAGACAAACAGGCCAGTCAAATCATGATGTTAGTAACATAGTCCTGAGAGGTTGCTAGTGTTTTACAAAATTACAAATAACCCAGTATATTATTTTAGGCATATTATTACAGGCTCACGTTTGACCACTATTCCTTCTGATGGTAAGCACTGATGTGGTCGCCGATGGAGCACGCTTGCCTAGAAATAACCTATTTACTCTTGACTTACAAGACCAGGTTATAGCTATCAAAAAACAGACTTTGACAGGGAATTCCATTCCTTAGCTGTACGCATAATAAATGTGTTTCCAAATCGCTTTGTACTTATGGGTGTGATGTCCACCATGTACCGATGGCGCAACGCCTTAGTATATCTTCCACATTCGAGACTCACATTAACTCTGTTGCCATAGCCCGCATAGAAGGGGTTGGAGCCTTGCGGAAAGAGCGCCTTGATGTCGGCGAGGCACTGGATCTTGAACTCCTCGGGCTTCTTCTCGATGACCTCGCGGTGGAAGGCGCGCAGCAGCGAGGTGGGGTTGAGCAGCAGCGGCCCGTCCGGCAAGCACACCTCGCCCTGGCGGATCGAGCGCAGGTACTCGCGCGTCACCTGTACAAATAATTTCTATATTATCTATCCTAATATTATAAAGAGGTAAAGTTCGTTTTTATGTTTTTTTTTTGTTTTTAGGAGGTAATCTCGTACGTAAGCACTGGTCCGATTGTGAATGATGGCTATATTTAATGTATGTGGGCGAAGCGGCGGGCAAAAGTTAGTTAATTAAAATAGTACAGATCGAGGGAAGGTCTCGCTAATATTTCAAATTAGAAGATAAGGTGTTATACTACCATTAATGTTATATAACATGCAATCGAAATAAAAGTATTGTCAAAAACAAGTTACGACATACAGTTGACTGAACTTTATATTATTCTTATTCCTAAGTTAACTGAATGTCACTCTATGTTACTATTGTTTTATGATAAACTAGCTGTGCCCGCGACTTCGTTCGCGTGCTCAGGATTTTGAATTTATTTTTTCTAAAATAAAAGTAGCCTATGTTACTCCTTATTACATCAGCTACCTGCCATAAAAAGTCCCGTCAAAATCGGTCTAGCCATTTCAGAGATTAGCCCGGACAAACAGACAGATAGACAGACAGAAATTGTAAAAAATGTTATTTTGGTGAATGTACCGTATATATATTCATATGCATGTAGTAAAAACCAGTTATTTCAGTATTACAAACAGACACTCCAATTTTATTTATATGTATAGATGATGAAGGGACAACAGCAGTATCTAATAATCAAAAGATGATAAGTTCGTAAGGCTAGCCGCACACACAAAATAATATTGACAATAAAGTACGTATTGTCAATAATATTGTGTGTGTGCGGCCTGTATTGCGGTATTGTTCAATATTATTGTGGATTATCCAGAAATTCAGATTTTGTCACGTCAATATCGGGGGGAGGCAGGGGTATTGTCAATAATATTGACGTGTGCGGGCGCGCGGCAATATTTTAGTTGAGAAAAAGATTTCAAGGCAGGCGGACGTTCGTGTTTTTTGTTCAAAATGGAGGACGAAAACAGTATCCAAAGCGAAAATAGTGTTGATACTGTTGATGATAGCACTCTCAGAAAAACACTATTTGTCAGTGTTTATTAAAACATGGGAAACTTATCCAGAATTATAGAATACATCCTGCAAATCATATCGCGATAAGTTGCTCGATATTTATAAAAAAATCAAACCAAATAGCACGAGAGAAGACGTAAAGAAAAAAATTAATTCCCTATGAACAAATTTTTGGAAATTCTTGGACTAAAGAAGATTCACAAATCGAAATCATCTGGAAAGGGAACAGATGAGATTTACGTCCCGTCTGCCTAAATGTATTATGAATTGCTGTTTTTATCAAATGATGAACAACCAGTAAAGCAACCAGAAAAGAAAACAAAACTTCTGCCGGTCGCTAAAAAGCGTAAAGTAACTGCCACCTTCTCAGGCGTTAGCGATTTTCGCACGTGTGTATCTTTTTTCTTCAAGTAAGGTGAAACTAAAGATAATAGTTTTTGGAAGCTGCTATCCCTCATTCTCATGTAATTTTTAATAGTACATTGTTACACTAGGGGTGAAAGTAACTAATTTCGTCCCGAGAAGGAGTTGGCGGCCGAGCGTAGCGAGGTCGCTAATTCGAGGAGCGTTTTGTCCAAAAAGAGTAAAGATTTCATAAACGCTCCATGTTTTCTTTCATAATAAATCATAGTAAATATTTAATAAAGATGATTACCTACTTATAACCATTTCGCATAGGTAATTATTTATCGTTCGTCACGAACTGAAATTGTTTATGTTTACCTGCGCTCTAATGAAGATTTGGCAAAGGGAAAACTTTTGAGTTATCAAACTAAATGTCCGAATTATTTTGCAATTTTTAGTACGTGCTAAAAGCGTGTTTTTTAAACCATTATTTTTATTTTTGTAAAATTAATGCAATACTCAATGCAAGGATTTTTTTCTTTCTATCCATTATAAAACGGACGCACACGCACGCGCGTTTATTAAACGTGCGCACATAATCTACAATAGCTGCGGAGCGACTGAGTCAATACAATCTGACTCAGTCGCTCCGCAGCTAGATTATGTGCGCACGTTTAATAAAAGCGCGTGCGTGTGCGTTCGTTTTATAATGGATAGAAAGAAAAAATCCTTGCATTGAGTATTGCATTAATTTTACTATCTAAAATAAAAATAATAGCTTAAAAAACTAAAAAACACGCTTTTAGCACTCACTAAAAATTGCAAAATAATTCGGACATTTAGTTTGATAACTCAAGAGTTTTCCCTTTGCCAAATCTTCATTAGATCGCAGGTAAACATAAACAATTTCAGTTCGTGACGAACGATAAATAATTACCTATGCGAAATGATTATAAGTATAAATCATCTTTATTAAATATTTACTATGATTTATTATGAAAGAAAACATGGAGCGTTTATGTAATCTTTACTCTTTTTGGAGAAAACGCTCCTCGAATTAGCGACCTCGTTACGCTCGGCCGCCAACTCCTCCGGGCGAAATGAGTTACTTTCACCCCTAGTGTAACAATGTACTATTAAAAATTACATGAGAATGAGGGATAGCAGCTTCCAAAAACTATTATCTTTAGTTTCACCTTACTTGAAGAAAAAAGATACACACATGCGAAAATCGCTAACACCTGAGGAGAAGGTGGTAGTTACTTTACGCTTTTTAGCGACCGGCAAAAGTTTTGTTTTCTTTTCTTGTTGCTTTACTGGTTGTTCATCATTTGATAAAAACAGCTGTTCATAATACGTCCAGGCAGACGGGACGTAAACCTCATCTGTTCCCTTTCCAGATGATTTTGATTTGTGAATCTTCTTTAGTTCTTTCCAAAAATTTGTTCGTAGGGAATTAATTTTTTCCTTTACGTCTTCTCTCGTGCTATTTGGTTTGATTTTTTTATAACTAGCGAGCAACTTATCGCGATATGATTTGCAGGATGTTCTATAATTCTGGATAAGTTTCCCATGTTTTAATAAACACTGACAAATAGTGTTTTTCCGTGAGAGTGCTATCATTAACAGTATCAACACTATTTTCGCTTTGGATACTGTTTTTGTCCTCCATTTTGAACAAAAAACACGAACGTCCGCCTGCCTTGAAATCTTTTTCTCAACTAAAATATTGCCGCGCGCCCGCACACGTCAATATTATTGACAATACCCCTGCCTCCCCCCGATATTGACGTGACAAAATCTGAATTTCTGGATAATCCACAATAATATTGAACAATACCGCAATACAGGCCGCACACACACAATATTATTGACAATGCGTACTTTATTGTCAATAATATTTTGTGTGTGCGGCTAGCCTAAGATCTTCAGACAATAAGTTTTTGTTGTACTCACCCTCGCTTGTCCGATAGCTCTCGCAGATAAGTACAGTAGCTGGTAGCCATTATTCTTGATCTTCGTAAATAGTTGCGCTACGCCCGACTGCGCCCAATCTTTTCCCACCAGTGGGAAGATGTGTCCCAGCACATCAGATCTAAACAATGAATCATAATTAACAAAATTGTAATCTACTGTATTATATGTAATCTTGAATAATTTTTCCTTTTAGTTATTTTTAATGTTAAAAGTATGATAATAAAATGTATCGTACTTGGTGATTGTCCCGTCGATATCTGAGATAACGATCTTGTCATCATATCTCCACCGGAACACGTTACATTTGCACCGCGTCGTGCCTTGATACGCTGTCGTCACGCTGAACACCATTTCATTCATGCCTTCGCGGAGATTTAAATTTTTCTAGAGGAAAAAATACAAACGATATTAAAATCTTAATTTACAATCGTAGATTACTTCAAAAATTCATATGTTACGGACTTACAATTTGTTCTGAAGACAGTCGTAGAGTTTTTCTAAAGGATGAATGTCTGCGACCATGCCTCTTTACTTGTCCGTCTCGATCGGAATCCGACGAGCTGTGGTCATGTCGGTCAACTGTGTAAAGTAAAATAATAATTAAAGAATGTATTAAAACTTTAAAAACTTCAAAAATACATATATCCACGTGTTAGGAGACCCGCTCGATTCTTACAATTACTTTAATAGTATTTTTTTTTACGTGTATAAAGGAAAACGTGAAGAAACCGGTATGTCTTAAAACTGGAAATTCGAAAACATGTGACATCCATCAATCCGCACTAGGCTTGTGTGGTACATTACTACCTAATTCCCTCTTAGAGAGGATGCCTCAATCCCAGCTGTGGGAACATTATAAGGCTGCTTATGCGTATTTATCATAAAAGTAGGTTTGTGATTTTATTTTTCAATGTATGCGAATATTACCTTCATCTGGAGTTTCGACAATTTGTGGTATTGATTGCGGTCTGTCTTCAATGAACTCTCTGGGGTCCATCTCTTCAACAATATCTAATTCTCTGACTTCATCTGGGATTTCTTCTTCTAAAGAGTTTTGCTTCTCCTCGAGTGGTTCACGAATGGATACGTTTTTAGGATCCGTCACACTCTCAATTTGTGCCACGGTTTCTTTGGGCATGACATCATCTTTGGGTGGCGAAGATTCGCTGAAATATGCAGGTAATATTAGTAAGTGTAAAGCAAGGTAAGTAGTTTTATTATGGTTTATCATATTGCCATATCGTCTTGGAGTAGTCGGCTAACAACTTCCATTTTGTCCGTAAATAGAAATAAAAATCAATTTTTCTGTGACAGTTGTATGGAAAGGCAAATTGGCACAGTGTGTTAATCTACTAACTAAACAATTAATTCCACTGAGTGTACAAAGTGCGAGTCCCTGCTTAAGGATGAAACTGCGTAAAGCGGATATCCGCGCGGTCCCACACGTAAGTGTTCTGTAGCGGTGACCCGCGCGGGAAGCCGGGCTTCGCTCTGATTTTGCTACGTAATCATATACCTAATTAAGTTCTCCATCGCCATTTTTTTTTTTTTATCTGTTATAAACTAGTACTTGACTGTGATCCCGCCTGATGGTAAGCAGTGATGCAATCGTTGATGGTGAGGCGCACTAGTTTATTAAGAGCCTATTCACTCTAGCCTTGAAGACACCCAAATTATAATCGGACGGGAAGACCGCAGCAGGCAGACTGTTCCATTGCTTCAAAGTACGCGGTATAAATGACGAGGCGAAACGCTTAGTCCGGACCGTAGATGTTTCAACAACGTAAGGGTGGATACTCGCCGTGCGTCGGTTTGTTCGATGATAGAAATGAGATGGCGGAATCAAGTCATGCAATTCCTGCGCACACTCCAAAATGCAATCTGTAATACACCGAAAGGCTGGCTACCCTACGCCTGTGCCCAAGGCTTTGAAGATTGGACTTAACCAAATCTGGATCACCAATCAGCCTCTTCGCACGCCTTTCCACCGAGTCCAAAGCTGCCAGGTGGCACTTTGCAGCACCAGCCCATATGTGGCTGCAGTACTCCACACACGATTGGACCTGTGCTTTGTATAACATTAAAAGCTGTCTCGGTGTGAAGTACCGCCGGACTTTTGCGAGAACGCCTAGTTTCCTAGCAGCTACTTTGGATTTGGACTCAATGAACCGCCCAAAATTGAGGTCGGAGGAAATTTCGACACCCAAGAGCTGAAGGCGGTCGGTATAATCCAAAGATACATTCTGAAAGGTAGGAGCCGAGGTGAACGGGCTCCTTTTGGCGGTGAACAGACACGCCTGTGTTTTGGCGGCGTTGAATCCCACCAGATTGGTTTCGCCCCACTTGGAGACTGCCTGAAGCGAGGTATTCGTACGCTCTACCATAGCCTCTCGTTCGGACCGGATTTGCTCTTTACTAGCCCGAGCACCTGGCAGGTATCTCTCTACAACTGTGCTATCATCTGCATACCCATAGATACCGGGCATCAGCAGATCATTAATATGCAGCAGGAAAAGAGTTGCAGAGAGCACTGACCCCTGAGGAACTCCGGCATTAGTCGTCATGGGCTCTGATGAGCATCCATCGACAACAACTCGAAGAGACCGTTCTCTCAGAAAGTCTTTTACCCAGTTTATCAGACCAGGAGAAATGCCGTATGCTGGAAGCTTACTCAAGAGGCTAGCATGCCATACCCTGTCGAAGGCCTTCGAGACGTCTAAGGAGACAGCAATTGCTTCCCCATTCTTCTCGAGGGCCTCGCCCCACAAGTGGGTGGCATACACTAGTTGGTCCCCAATAGATCGATTGCGGCGAAACCCGTACTGTCGGTCACTGAGGAGATCGTTACCTTCTAGGTATGCCATGAGGCGCGAGTTCAATACACGCTCCATAATCTTGCAGAGTATGGAGGTTACCGAAATCGGCCGATAGTTGGTAGGATCGGCACGACTGCCCTTTTTGGGCACGGGTTGCACGTTGGCAAGCTTCCAGGACTTGGGCACTATTCCATTCCTAAACGAGACATTCCTATCAGCCATTACTATATGCACAAGTTGAATTAGCGACACTGCGTAGATAATAATCCGGTTTCCGCGATGGAGTTCGTCCGCTTGAACACGCGCTTTATTACACGACGGGTGTCCGTCGCGGCCATCCGTTTAACGCAGTGTCGGGCCTTAACCTTTCAATCGCGGAAATTACAGACACAATAAAGACAATAGGTGCGCGAACACCGGCGTTCGCTTGGGGTTTAATGAATTAACGACACTGCGGCGTTCGGACATTATTGCCAAAATTTTCTTTGAGACTTACTGCTTGGCGTCGGAGGTGGAGCGCCGCCAGCTCCACCACGAGTAGCCGCGCGGCTTGGCCGTGCTGTCCGACACGCGCGGCTGCGACTCGTCCTTCTCAGTCTTCTCTAGGGATTCGAGGACACGCTGCAAACGATATACATTACATTCTGTATTAATTAAACCGATACAGTTGAAATTCTCTCACTGGTATGTAGCACATTCTGATTAGTTAACGTGCAGCTGGCATACAGGTGCCGTGCTGTTGTAATGAGTTTTGATTCGGTTCTGTCAACCGCCGTTTACAATATGGTGTATGACTCACGTTAGGTAGCGGACGCCTGTAGGCCAGCAGCGACAGCAGCAGTGGGCCGGCGCTGCGCCAGGGCATGGCGCGGCCGCCCAGGCGCACCACGAGGCGCCCCTCGGCTGCTAGTGCGCCGCCGCGCTCGCAGAACTCCTCGAACGTGTACAATATAGTGTGTGACTCACGTTAGGTAGCGGACGCCTGTAGGCCAGCAGCGACAGCAGCAGTGGGCCGGCGCTGCGCCAGGGCATGGCGCGGCCGCCCAGGCGCACCACGAGGCGCCCCTCGGCTGCTAGTGCGCCGCCGCGCTCGCAGAACTCCTCGAACGTGTACAATATAGTGTGTGACTCACGTTAGGTAGCGGACGCCTGTAGGCCAGCAGCGACAGCAGCAGTGGGCCGGCGCTGCGCCAGGGCATGGCGCGGCCGCCCAGGCGCACCACGAGGCGCCCCTCGGCTGCTAGTGCGCCGCCGCGCTCGCAGAACTCCTCGAACGTGTACAATATAGTGTGTGACTCACGTTAGGTAGCGGACGCCTGTAGGCCAGCAGCGACAGCAGCAGTGGGCCGGCGCTGCGCCAGGGCATGGCGCGGCCGCCCAGGCGCACCACGAGGCGCCCCTCGGCTGCTAGTGCGCCGCCGCGCTCGCAGAACTCCTCGAACGTGTACAATATAGTGTGTGACTCATGTTAGGTAGCGGACGCCTGTAGGCCAGCAGCGACAGCAGCAGTGGGCCGGCGCTGCGCCAGGGCATGGCGCGGCCGCCCAGGCGCACCACGAGGCGCCCCTCGGCTGCTAGTGCGCCGCCGCGCTCGCAGAACTCCTCGAACGTGTACAATATAGTGTGTGACTCACGTTAGGTAGCGGACGCCTGTAGGCCAGCAGCGACAGCAGCAGTGGGCCGGCGCTGCGCCAGGGCATGGCGCGGCCGCCCAGGCGCACCACGAGGCGCCCCTCGGCTGCTAGTGCGCCGCCGCGCTCGCAGAACTCCTCGAACGTGTACAATATAGTGTGTGACTCACGTTAGGTAGCGGACGCCTGTAGGCCAGCAGCGACAGCAGCAGTGGGCCGGCGCTGCGCCAGGGCATGGCGCGGCCGCCCAGGCGCACCACGAGGCGCCCCTCGGCTGCTAGTGCGCCGCCGCGCTCGCAGAACTCCTCGAACGTGTACAATATAGTGTGTGACTCACGTTAGGTAGCGGACGCCTGTAGGCCAGCAGCGACAGCAGCAGTGGGCCGGCGCTGCGCCAGGGCATGGCGCGGCCGCCCAGGCGCACCACGAGGCGCCCCTCGGCTGCTAGTGCGCCGCCGCGCTCGCAGAACTCCTCGAACGTGTACAATATAGTGTGTGACTCACGTTAGGTAGCGGACGCCTGTAGGCCAGCAGCGACAGCAGCAGTGGGCCGGCGCTGCGCCAGGGCATGGCGCGGCCGTCCAGGCGCACCACGAGGCGCCCCTCGGCTGCTAGTGCGCCGCCGCGCTCGCAGAACTCCTCGAACGTGTACAATATAGTGTGTGACTCACGTTAGGTAGCGGACGCCTGTAGGCCAGCAGCGACAGCAGCAGTGGGCCGGCGCTGCGCCAGGGCATGGCGCGGCCGCCCAGGCGCACCACGAGGCGCCCCTCGGCTGCTAGTGCGCCGCCGCGCTCGCAGAACTCCTCGAACGTGTACAATATAGTGTGTGACTCACGTTAGGTAGCGGACGCCTGTAGGCCAGCAGCGACAGCAGCAGTGGGCCGGCGCTGCGCCAGGGCATGGCGCGGCCGCCCAGGCGCACCACGAGGCGCCCCTCGGCTGCTAGTGCGCCGCCGCGCTCGCAGAACTCCTCGAACGTGTACAATATAGTGTGTGACTCACGTTAGGTAGCGGACGCCTGTAGGCCAGCAGCGACAGCAGCAGTGGGCCGGCGCTGCGCCAGGGCATGGCGCGGCCGCCCAGGCGCACCACGAGGCGCCCCTCGGCTGCTAGTGCGCCGCCGCGCTCGCAGAACTCCTCGAACGTGTACAATATAGTGTGTGACTCACGTTAGGTAGCGGACGCCTGTAGGCCAGCAGCGACAGCAGCAGTGGGCCGGCGCTGCGCCAGGGCATGGCGCGGCCGCCCAGGCGCACCACGAGGCGCCCCTCGGCTGCTAGTGCGCCGCCGCGCTCGCAGAACTCCTCGAACGTGTACAATATAGTGTGTGACTCACGTTAGGTAGCGGACGCCTGTAGGCCAGCAGCGACAGCAGCAGTGGGCCGGCGCTGCGCCAGGGCATGGCGCGGCCGCCCAGGCGCACCACGAGGCGCCCCTCGGCTGCTAGTGCGCCGCCGCGCTCGCAGAACTCCTCGAACGTGTACAATATAGTGTGTGACTCACGTTAGGTAGCGGACGCCTGTAGGCCAGCAGCGACAGCAGCAGTGGGCCGGCGCTGCGCCAGGGCATGGCGCGGCCGCCCAGGCGCACCACGAGGCGCCCCTCGGCTGCTAGTGCGCCGCCGCGCTCGCAGAACTCCTCGAACGTGTACAATATAGTGTGTGACTCACGTTAGGTAGCGGACGCCTGTAGGCCAGCAGCGACAGCAGCAGTGGGCCGGCGCTGCGCCAGGGCATGGCGCGGCCGCCCAGGCGCACCACGAGGCGCCCCTCGGCTGCTAGTGCGCCGCCGCGCTCGCAGAACTCCTCGAACGTGTACAATATAGTGTGTGACTCACGTTAGGTAGCGGACGCCTGTAGGCCAGCAGCGACAGCAGCAGTGGGCCGGCGCTGCGCCAGGGCATGGCGCGGCCGCCCAGGCGCACCACGAGGCGCCCCTCGGCTGCTAGTGCGCCGCCGCGCTCGCAGAACTCCTCGAACGTGTACAATATAGTGTGTGACTCACGTTAGGTAGCGGACGCCTGTAGGCCAGCAGCGACAGCAGCAGTGGGCCGGCGCTGCGCCAGGGCATGGCGCGGCCGCCCAGGCGCACCACGAGGCGCCCCTCGGCTGCTAGTGCGCCGCCGCGCTCGCAGAACTCCTCGAACGTGTACAATATAGTGTGTGACTCACGTTAGGTAGCGGACGCCTGTAGGCCAGCAGCGACAGCAGCAGTGGGCCGGCGCTGCGCCAGGGCATGGCGCGGCCGCCCAGGCGCACCACGAGGCGCCCCTCGGCTGCTAGTGCGCCGCCGCGCTCGCAGAACTCCTCGAACGTGTACAATATAGTGTGTGACTCACGTTAGGTAGCGGACGCCTGTAGGCCAGCAGCGACAGCAGCAGTGGGCCGGCGCTGCGCCAGGGCATGGCGCGGCCGCCCAGGCGCACCACGAGGCGCCCCTCGGCTGCTAGTGCGCCGCCGCGCTCGCAGAACTCCTCGAACGTGTACAATATAGTGTGTGACTCACGTTAGGTAGCGGACGCCTGTAGGCCAGCAGCGACAGCAGCAGTGGGCCGGCGCTGCGCCAGGGCATGGCGCGGCCGCCCAGGCGCACCACGAGGCGCCCCTCGGCTGCTAGTGCGCCGCCGCGCTCGCAGAACTCCTCGAACGTGTACAATATAGTGTGTGACTCACGTTAGGTAGCGGACGCCTGTAGGCCAGCAGCGACAGCAGCAGTGGGCCGGCGCTGCGCCAGGGCATGGCGCGGCCGCCCAGGCGCACCACGAGGCGCCCCTCGGCTGCTAGTGCGCCGCCGCGCTCGCAGAACTCCTCGAACGTGTACAATATAGTGTGTGACTCACGTTAGGTAGCGGACGCCTGTAGGCCAGCAGCGACAGCAGCAGTGGGCCGGCGCTGCGCCAGGGCATGGCGCGGCCGCCCAGGCGCACCACGAGGCGCCCCTCGGCTGCTAGTGCGCCGCCGCGCTCGCAGAACTCCTCGAACGTGTACAATATAGTGTGTGACTCACGTTAGGTAGCGGACGCCTGTAGGCCAGCAGCGACAGCAGCAGTGGGCCGGCGCTGCGCCAGGGCATGGCGCGGCCGCCCAGGCGCACCACGAGGCGCCCCTCGGCTGCTAGTGCGCCGCCGCGCTCGCAGAACTCCTCGAACGTGTACAATATAGTGTGTGACTCACGTTAGGTAGCGGACGCCTGTAGGCCAGCAGCGACAGCAGCAGTGGACCGGCGCTGCGCCAGGGCATGGCGCGGCCGCCCAGGCGCACCACGAGGCGCCCCTCGGCTGCTAGTGCGCCGCCGCGCTCGCAGAACTCCTCGAACGTGTACAATATAGTGTGTGACTCACGTTAGGTAGCGGACGCCTGTAGGCCAGCAGCGACAGCAGCAGTGGGCCGGCGCTGCGCCAGGGCATGGCGCGGCCGCCCAGGCGCACCACGAGGCGCCCCTCGGCTGCTAGTGCGCCGCCGCGCTCGCAGAACTCCTCGAACGACAGCGCGCGGGACACGCGCTCCTCTTGCACGTACACGCCTACTTGGCCTCTGGAAGAAAAGGCAGCGGTTAGTGGCCTTCAAATATCAGGTATAGTCAGAGCATTGTATAGCAAAATGATTATCGACTTTGCTATCAACTTAAATTAATCCTTATATTTAAAACCACAACTGTAACTTTTACAACGGCGAATGACGTAGCCTGTCGATTGCTCAATTAAACAATTATTTCCAACAGTACAATCTTTGATTATACAGCAGTATTTTATCCTTACTTGGCCAGAAGTTTTTCATCGTCATCGGAGTCTAAAGTAGGCGGCAGCGAGGCGGGTGACTGTGGCAGCGAGGGCCCGTTCCCAGACTCGTACTCTTCCTCTGTGGGGCCCGCGGCCGCGTGCGTGCTGTGTGCTGCGCCTGAGGCAATGAGACGATGTTACAGATAATATGGGGCGCATCGGGGCAAAGGAAATTATACTAAATTGAAGATTTTCGTAGCTTGGTTCAAGAGCAGTAGAGTCATTGTTTCGTTAATTTAATTTTTTATGAATGTAGATATTCTTTGTGACACAAAACTTGATACGCCAAAAACGCCCTTGGCACTGCTCAATACCAAGCCACAGATATAGAACTTACAAATGATCTCACCAGATCGATATCTTTCAGCGTGGTGTTTCGGAAAATAGAGATCAGGGTCGACCTGGCCTCGGTCCAGATCGTCTAGGTAGACGCCCTCGGCGGGCACATCGCGCGGGGACATGAAGCGGAACATGCCGCTCAGCACGCCGCGCCGGCTGGGCCGCTCCTCGTCCGAGCTCAGCGGCTCCGCGGGCGACGTGGGCGGCGGCGAGCTGGGCGGCGACGCGGCGTGCGGCCCGGCCGGCGCCTCGGGGCCCGCGCGCACGGGCGGCGACGGCAGCTCGCCCCAGCGCCACGACTGCGACGACTTGTCGCCCTGCCGCCCTGCTAGCTCCACCTCCGTGTCCGACTGCACTGGCGTGCCGCTGCGTGAACCTCTGTACGACCAAAATAAGGTGGTTGAAGTAAAAGAACTTGAAATCCGAATGCGGGACGATAAGGCTCTCACATGACCTTGCTACTTACAAATGCTCTACAGTCAGGAAACATGCCGGATGCGTAGGCAACTAGCAAGAATTTAAAATACATCTGGCCTTTGTAATTAAGATAAGTTTTCATTTTGGATTCTGCCATTAATCAGCCAAGTATCGCTATATCTTCTGTTATAATAACGTTAAACACGTAAGTGCAAATCGAGGCCATCCAATTATTAAATAACCATTTTAAAATTACATTTGAGGGACTTGGATACAGAGGAATGTACTTTAGACTTTAAAATACCCAATTAGTGATGAGTTAGTGAGTCATTTCCACCCTGACTCATTATAAATTAAATCCTTTGATTAGCATCAACCGTATTGACACATTGCGACGAAAATAAATACATTATTACATATTTATTACTCTGCTTTGATCAGCTAGATTATCTTTTTGGGGTAAAAATAGATTAATTTGTTCCAGCAATAAGCTTATACCTACCGATTATTGACTACCGCTACAAAACTTGTGAAAAATATAATGTGTACTTTTTAGGACGTAATGTCTACTGTGGTAGCGAAGTGGGTAAGCACGACCAGGACCAGTGCGACACATCAACATTTTAATAAAGACAATACGAGATAGGTAGTATTGTTAGCTATCGAGCGGTGCACTAACTATAACAAAATAATAACTTTACAACAAGCGTGATTGCGAACAACTTACGGAAGCTACAACGTTGATTGGTCTCAATAGGATACTTTTACAGTGAACTAACAATACGATGAACTGGGTCGTGCTTGTTGCAAGCGTGTGAGTGAACGGATGTTATTCATTATTGATTATTACGCGTTTCTGGGGGCGGCGTGCACCTCAAACGCTGTGTCCGACAACGCCAGCGGGATGCGGTTGTCGCCATTCAGCTTGAGGTTCGACATCTCTTCACTGAAACGAGGCCACTAGCTCAACAACGGGCATGGAACACATCTGTACGGACTCTCACTACGTCATCGCGCGAGACGAGATCCATGATATAACGAGTTAGTTACCTGAGTGTCGCCGCGTGGACCTCGGTGTCGCTGTAGAAGTGGATGTCGGTGACGTTGGGGATGGGCGCGGGCTGCGTGGCGCGCTGCTCGGAGCCCGCGCGGTCTGACTGACTCGAAATAGAACTAGTCGACGACTTTCGTTGATGCTTCTTTGAACTTGCTTTCCTAGTCTTCTTCTTTTTCTTTCCATTGCCGCCGTTTGGTTTGACTTCGTCCTGGTTGGAGGGCACGGCCTCGATGGGCCTAAAGTCGTTGTGTGCGCTGATCTTCTGCACCACCTGGTGCGCCTCGGTCTCGGCGCCGCCGACGAGCTGCGTGGCCGCGAATGTTCGCGGTGCGCGGTCTACCTTGTCAGTCGCTTCGTCGAGGCCGTCCATCTCAAATAAAGCATCGTTGTCATTATTTGTGTTGTCCTCTTTGGTAGTATTTTTAGTTATCTTACTTAAGTCAGGTTTCTGCATTGATTGTCCGTCAGCTGTGTATCTGTAGAATAAAAACAAAGTCGTTATGTTTTTATGATAGTCATAGCGTCAACGATCGAGTGTGGATAAGTGTGTAATTTTATAGTGCAGTTACACATTATCATAATCGCTAGTGTGAATAATGCAAATGTATTGGGAAATTCGCTTTCGAACATTTGCACGCAATGTAATTATGATATTTAACAAACTGTCACTTTCCATTCTAATCATAATAACAGAACTGACGCTATGTGATGATTCGATATTTTATTTTTATGCTTACGAAAAATAATTATGACATTACGTATCCGTTTTTTTAAAGTGTTATGAATTACCTTCTCTTGGTATAATCAGAGGCTTGTCCATGGTCGGGCTCGACGACAGACAGCGAGTTCCTCCGGCGCGGCTCGTACAAGTCCTCGAACCGCGCGGCCGGGATCGGCGAGGTGGCGAGGTGCGCCGAGCACTTGGCCTCGTCCTCGCCCACCTCCTCCACGAAGAACGCCTCGCCCGACTCACCCAGCTTCATGTGAATGTCCAGCGGCTCGCCGTTCAGCTCCAGATCCACCTGCACGTCAGGACCGGGTTATAACATTACCACATGTCTTCTTCTTCTTCTTCCTGCCCTTAACCCATATTACTTGGGGTCGGCGCAACACGTTTTCTTCTTCCATTCTGTCCTGTCACCCGTCAAACTATCACTAACTCCCTTTTCTTTCATATCACTTCTCACACAAACCATCCGTCTTTTTTTCGGCCTTCCTCTCCTTCTCCATCCATCTACATAACATTACCACATGTGCTAGGTGATTAACGCAACAGTTGTTGTTCGTTGCTTTGTGGTATTTTAATTGCCATCTTATACAATCCACAATAGAAAGATAAAACAAAAACAAGCGGTCTTATAAACTAGCGAGTCAAAAATATATTATCTTACGATGTAATGTGACGCAAAAAACCGTAAGTTAAAAATATGTTTCATTCGTTTGAGCTGAAAACCGAGCGAGTTCGAAACTCGGCCTGTTAAAACATTAACCGTTTTAAATAATTGGCATCTCATTCACGTAGCGTCCGGATTCAAATAATTTATTAAATTACAAGACTGACACGTTCCGTCCGTTACATCCAGGGATAAAGTTATTTAAACTAAAAGGTAGTAATCAATTTACAGATTATAATGGAAACCAGACAATTGTTATATCCCATTTAAAAATTAACAGGTGCCCGGATGAAGAAAATATTTGTGCCAAATTTTCTACAGAGTCTTGGTGAGAATGGTATCCTACTTTGGCATTATTCCAATTTTCACCCGAAGCGAGTAAGACGCAGATTCTTCAGCTCATTTTGGCAATGTACCCTAATAATGTACCACTACAATGGACTAAAAATATTAAAAAAGATATTTACTAACGACTTTATAAATAAAATTATCGATAGTTTATTATTTAGATATATTGTGCACGGTACCTACAAGTCATACATTACCTAGTTTACATGTACCTTGTAACGTTTTTCATGCGTTACTAAACACATAATTTAAAACCATTTCAATAAAATGTAAGTACCTACTACATAGGTACCTCTATATTTACTTGCTTACTAAGAAAGGTTTGATTGGAAGGTACGTGTATTATCAACGAATGATCTAGACGCCAACGCGTGCATTGAGCGTAAACTGAGAGAGCATCGAGAAAGAATGTGGACGACGGAGCTCCGTCTACACAGCTAGATTAAAATAAAATTAGTAGTCGCATTACTATGTGGACGAATAACTATGTGATTACTGGTGGCGGACTGCTGACGCCTCAACAAGGCTGAAATGGGCCAACAGGTCTTTCTCTACTGTGAATCATAGGGTGATTGATTACCAAGGTACGAGAGTTCGAGTTTGGCTTACATTACAACAGTTGTTTCAGCAATTGTCGCTTTTGATCTAGCTGCTGGAGAACGTCCAAGTTAGATAATGTGACTAATTGACTGTGAAGAAAAACTAAAACTTTCCTTTCCGTTCTTTTGTTTTTGATCCCACTTTAAATCTACTTTTCTTTAGTCTTGCTCTTGACTTCTTGAGGATTCGTTTTCCGACTGTCACCATCAGTCCAAAATGTACCTACCTAAATTGTATTTGATTTTAAAAATAATATTGCTTTAACACCGCACATGATTGACGACTTGAGAGAACATTTCGGCTAACAACTTTTTGCGGCGAATTTCGAGAGCTTGCGAATAAAAAATTTACTTGTCATTTTGAATGATCGTTACCTACTTATGAATTTAGAGATCTAAGGCGTGTATTCTATGAAATTAACTTTAATGACATTTGTAACTAGGTACTTGAACCTGTTTACATTCACACAGATGAACTCGGATAATCACAGCGGAAAACACTATTTAAACAATTACGTGGTTATGATAGATAGCAAATAATTATACTGCCTTATGTAAATGCTAATGGGATTGAAATAACCAGCGACATATTGCAAAAAATGTTACGTGCCTTATACAGACAGAATATACAGAGGCGCGGCTTGTCGCTAGGTGTCGCAAGTAAGGAGGAGATGTTTTAGTTGGACGACTGATTTGAAGGACAAACAAGTCTTTAAACTCTTCGCGTGGGCATTTACATTCAACGTGCGGCTTGATTTTTCCACCGTGACGCAAAAACGATCCGAATAGTTTTCACCAATATTAAGACTGCATAATAATACAACTTAAGACTTGGAAGTCATTTAAACAAATAACAGCAGTCATTTACGTAGGTAATTATTTACCTACCTTTATTGTCGTCCATAAAACAGTTGATACATTAATTTCAACTTGCGCACATTGAGAACCAAAAAGCAGAACTCATTCACGTCCCAGATGCTATAATATTTATTTATAATATAATATGCGACACATTCTTGCAGTCTCCACTTGAGTCAATATGATCTTTAACCAAAATGTACGACTGAAACTGACGTAGATACTGTTAAAACATTTAAAAGAACGGGAAGTATATAAAAGTCCTCCTACACATCTGGGAGTAAACGAAAAAAAGCTTATTATTTTACAGACGTCCTAGAATTTTATTGTGGTAGAGAGTGACTGATATATGGATGGATGATCTTAGAAATAATGAGTACCTTACCACTTTGAACCTGGAGCGCAAGACACCGAGCTTGCCGAAGCGCACGTGGAAAGGCGAGCACGTGTAGCTGCCGTCGGGCTGCTCCACCACCACCACGTCGATGGCGCCGGTCAGCGTCGCGCCGTTGATCTCGTTGTAGAACTCGCGGAAGTTCGCGATGAACTTGCCAATATAGTTCATAGAATACATGGCTGCTGATTTATCAGTCTCTCGTTCAACTATATTTTTCACTTCACGTCAATAAACAAGGTATTCTAAATCACTTAGGTAATGTCTTATAAATTACCCCATCTTGGGGCTGAGATCAGAAAACATTAGGATTCCTGAAACAACAGAAAAAAACATAACATTATATTATATCAGATATATTAAATAGGTATTACATATATGATATTATTATTTAAGATGCTGTCCCTGTCTTCCTGACCGAATTTTGTCATGGCAGGCAGGCAATCTCAGTACAGAAGACATTATGCAATTGTAATTAGCACCGTGAATGTATCTAATAAATTACCGAGTTCTAAATAAAACAATAAAACCATCAATATTCTTGGAAATCATGACTGTTAGCATTTTCAAGTACATAAAATAAATTTAATCTTATCCGGCCTAAATACGTAAACACAGATAAACCCCTTAATTATGCGTATGTAATCGAGTATTTCAAATCACCTTCTGTTATAGATAAGCGTCCATTTGATTGTGAAACAACACGCCACCAGTAAGTAATGGTACTTTTATAGTTTCACTATCGACATTATCTAAGCACTACGTCTGTTCTAGATAGTCTATTTAGATCGCATCAAGACTGTTACATTCTCGTCCCAATTCTGCGTACTTATAAATCTCAATTTAACCGGAATGGTTTCCAACGAAGTTCGTACATACATGGACATAAATAGCGCAGTGTTCATTACTAGAGCAGATATGAGGCGGGTTGTTGGGTTCATGCACTATAACGTCTATAACTAGGCATCATTGCACACGCAGGATATTGCCCAATATTGCATGCTCGACACTCAGACAAAACAACCAATCAGTCGTGTTTAGTAAAGATTTCGTACAACTATTGAGGTCGCTGACTGACACGATATTCTTAGCATATCGTAGTAGATATTCCGTACCTAAGTATTTGAATTTTGATTCGGATTGAGAAAAGCTAATATTTAACGTTATGTTCATTAGTTATTCACTGCTGGGTGAAACAGCGATGTTTCCACTTTGGTATGCAATTTGTATCGATCTGATGGAAGCAGACAGCACGGAACGACAGCGTGCTGGACGAGTTTTTCCGAAGCCGCGGCGTGTGGAGCAGCCACGCGCTGGGGACTATGCCCCCAGTATCTACTTTTAATGACTAATTCTTAAGAATAGCGAGACAAATCGTCATAACATTATGTGTATCCACATGGAAAAGTTGGCAAGAATGTTTTAATCGCATGGCGATAGCAAATACATAGGTAGGTAGGTAATAGCCATTAGTGGATTTGTCATCATTTGATAAATTAATCAATGAGAGATACTAGGGTACGGTACGGTATGCAAAAATAATGTGTAAATAACATACCTACTTAAAACCGTAAAGTCAAACTGATATAATAGTTGTTTTTGATTATATTGACGTATCGTGGACTTTGCCCTGCTTTATTCACTGAGTGAGGATGTGACTAGCAGGTGATACCGGCTTGGTATAAATAGTGAGTTCAGAGTGACGCTGTCGCCGGCAGTCAGTTTGTGAAGGTTAGATTGCCGGATGGTGAAAATGACAGGGAATTGCCCTCTTCAAAGGTTAGAGGAAGCATACAAATACGTGATGCGTAACCTAAAAAGGTATCAGTTCCTTATTTTGATGGAAATAAACTACTTTGCAGCATCTTATTTATCATTCTATGTAAGATTTAAAATACTTTTAGTAATTAACATAATAAAATTATGTAAATTTAAAAAATTAAATTAGTTAGTGGTCAAAATGTTTGAGGTAGGATTTAAATTAATTACAATGTTTTACAAAAAGAGAAGTTAACCTTGGGTATAGCAAGAAACGTGTGAAACTTTCAAACACGGTAAATAAAAATATCTTTTTAGATGGACATTGTAGAGTACACCAACTAACATATGAAGCGAAGTGGCAGGTGTCCAAGGAGACCTGAATGACAGCTGAACTTATTCTTAGTTCCAAGGGCTTCGAGTTCAATGTCTACCGAGATAAACGGCAGAGATCCATTGTCGTGGGTCACACACCTCTGCACGGAAAACGGAACTCGTTACCGTCCAGTTAGCCGTTTGGAACCGTTGGAAAATGTTCAGCACATTATGACTTTAAACTGTTATACATACATAGAGAGTAATCATACATCCAGAGTTCTTTAAAAACTTGGTTGCACTTAGCGTTGAAAAAAACAGGGAATATTCCCGTTTCTTTCAAATACTGTTGTTTTATTCAATGTAAGTTAGATATATTATAATGTTACATTATGTAACATTCGAAACTTTCAAGAAATTTATAAATTATCAATTTCATGTATTTTTCCAATAAAACCGAAAAAAAAACGGAAAAATATGAAAAGAACCGAAAACTTCATGTTTATTTTCTTCAAATGCGTACTTTTTTTTTTTAATTAATATAAACTAGATGGCGCAATCTGATGGTGAGGCGCACTAGTTTATGAGGTCTATGTCCAACAGTGGACAGCAATCCTTATAGCGCCTAAATGGTGATAGTTGGGGGAGGCCAACAGTGGACACAAGTCATTATGGCGAGGGGAGACTTATGTCCAACAGTGGACATCAGTCATTATAACGCCTAAATGGCGATACTTGGGGGAGGCTTATGTCCAACAGTGGGCATCAGTCATTATAACGCCTAAATGGTGAAACTTGGGGGAAGCTTATGTCCATCACTGGACACAGGTCATTATAGCGAGGGGAGGCTTATGCCCAACAGTGGGCATCAGTCATTATAACGCCTAAACGGTGATATTTGGGGGAGGCTTATGTCCAACAGTAGGCATCAATCATTATAGCGCCTAGGTGGTGACACTTGGAGGAAGCTTATGCCCAACAGTGGGCAAGGTCATTATCGCGAGAGGAGGCCTATGTCCAACAGTGAGAATTGGTCATTATCGCGAGGAGGCATATGTCCAACAGTGGACATCAATTATTATAACGCCTAGGTGGTGACTCTAGGGGGAGGCTTATGCCCAACAGTGGGCATCAATTATTATAACGCCTAGGTGGTGACACTTGGGGGAGGCTTATGCCCAACAGTGGGCATAGGTCATTATCGCGGGAGGAGGCCTATGTCCAACAGTGGGCATCAATTATTATAACGCCTAGGTGGTGACATTAGGGGGAGGCTTATGCCCAACAGTGGGCATAGGTCATTATCGCGAGAGGAGGCCTATGTCCAACAGTGGGCATCAATTATTATAACGCCTACGTGGTGACACTTGGGGGAGGCTTATGCCCAACAGTGGGCATAGGTCATTATCGCGAGAGGAGGCCTATGTCCAACAGTGGGCATCAATTATTATAACGCCTAAATGGCGGCACTTGGGGGAGGCTTATGTCCAACAGCGGGCATAGGTCATTATAGCAAGGGGAGACTTATGTCCAACAATGGACATCAGTCATTTTAGCGCCTAATGGCGACACTCGGGGGAGGCTTATGTCCAACAGTGGGCATGGGTCATTATAGCGAGGGGGAGGCCTATGTCCAACAGTGGATAGCAGTCATTAAAGCCCTAAATGGCGATACTTGGGAGAGGCTTGTGTCCAACAGTGAGCACCGATCATTATGGTGACACTTGGGGGAGGCTTGAGGGAGCTCGATTCTGATCAAGCTGACGTCAGTGAAATCGAGATTTTGGCTGAGGAAAGCTAGATATTATTATTTGTATAGTGGGCGAAAATGTACCACTCGTACATTTTCGCCCACTATAATATATATTTCAATTACAATAAAACTTGTTTTTTTTTTCCATTTTTCATGAAATTAACCGAAACAATGAATAAAACATTCGAAAGATTTCTATTTTGTTCCCAAAACATTTTTTTCCGCAAAATTTCAATGCAACATGTGAAAAAAACGGAAAAAAACCAAAATTTGTTTTTTTCACTGAAAGAAACAATTGTTTCTTTCCGGAATTTTCAACGCTAGTTGCACTAATTGGACTCTTCGACCTACAATATTGCACGAATTGCTAAGGGTTAGAATGTATTGTTTCAATATTAACGTTTCACGGAACCCTGTTAAATACAGCTATTAAACGGCTATGTTACGATAAAAAGCCATATGACTGCCATCCATCGCGCCAAGGTTGGACTTGTTTAATTCATTCTTGAACACCTCATCAATATTCTACTGGTTTAATCAAAATAAGCAAAAATTGTTGTTCAAGTTCCTATTTTGCTGTATCTCTAGTGCATTGCCTTTTGATGAATATTGAACACTTCCATTGTTTTCGTACCGGCTGTTATCTTATTTACTGGGTTACATCCAACTACTGTCACCACTTCCTCTTATAATATTATTGTTAGTTGTTCCAGTTCGTTTATCAATTTTAATTAGGTATCTATTATACCTACCTATTACAATTAATAATATTGTTATGCGCACAATTGGTGTTTATCAATATTGAAAACTGGAAACCTTATTTTGTTTGGCATAAATAAATTATTCGTGTTACCCCGATTGTAGTACCTTTGGTTGTATTGTTGTGCTTTCATCTCTTCATGTATCTAATCTGAAAACCTAATTTGAGACAAGTGAAACTGCTAGCCATACTCGATCGTCACTAGCTAAAGGTTATGCAAACTGACCTATAGTTCACTCAGCTACAACCGAACAACGTACATCACACGTGAACGTGAGGAAAACGGATCAAACGCAACTGAGGAACAAACAAGTGTTTATGAAACCTTATATGTTAACCAGTCGAACATACCACAAGTCTTCACGTGGACTGACACCACGCTTGTTATTCAAGAGGACCACGTACCTACATGGCCAAGTTGAGACTTTTAAGAAATAGATTACGATGGGGCTGACATACCCTGATAAAAGCCCCTAAATAAAAACAGATTAAAAAAAAAAAAATAGATTTTTTAGTAGAAACAAACATCGGTCTTTTTGACGCTGAAAGAGGCCAAAGTTGCCAAGGACAAGGAGAATTGTGTTCCCAGAAACAGGGTTCATCCGAAACCATCCCTCCATGTGTAAATACTGGTACTCAGGCTGGAAATCGAGCCAAAATTATTTGGGAATTTAGCTTAGCTGACGATAATGACGCTCAAACTACGTTTTGCAATCAATGTAACGACATCGTTTATCGTATCAGAACTAAGTTTTTGACTGATGTATGTAAGATAATGATATGAGAAAATAGCATTACCTGATATGTAGGTAAATGGGTTTTTTGGATGAATATCACTTACGTGACATAACAAGCGTGGTTGGTACAAGGCTATCATGTCGAGATACTGATGGTGTGAGATATGAAACTAGAGCAATCTAGTAAACAATTACGTAGAGACAAGACAAGTGTATCCAGAACAAGATCTTTGGGTTAGGAATTATATAAAGCTTTTGTCACCTTGATGCGACTCCGCTAAATGAATTCCGTGAAATTAATTATACATTTTTAATTAACAATATGAGTACTAAACACATGCGGGCAAACATTGTTCTCCGTTTATTTAATTATTGCATACCAACAATTGTTTGCAAGAAAGAAATAAGTTTCTGTAGCAAATAGGCAAAGAAATAGAAAAATCCCCGGTCGCAATGGTAAACGTTAGAAAGGCAGGGTAAAGAATTAAATATGTTATAAATGGTTATCACAATTGCGATAATTTAATTATCGATTGACGTACGTAATGTAATACGTCGTATAAATATAACCTGATCAAATCTGTAAATTAGCCTTTTTATATTATGTAACACAAAGTGGAAAACTTATAGTTGCATTTAAATTTCCAAATGCATGTATGTGAAAACTGGAAAATTCATGAACTTGTTAACAAAATGGTAACAATTGTGATGGACTTTAAGATTTCAAAAAAACTGGTGTAAATGAGGTCGGTCATGCGAGGTGTATCGGAGTGTAAGGAAACGAGTTTCAAAGCCAAGATCATCAAGGTGAAGGATCGATTCGCGCACTTGTGCGCTTCTACTGGACAATGGACAACAACAAGGCAGTAAACACCTTCCTACAAGTTAATATTCCATTCTAGGTATTATATGACTCACATGAACAAATATGCAAGAAACTAAGACAAAAACAAAGTCGATGCAAACAACTATCATTATCTGATACATTACTTAATTTCAACAAACAAAATTAAGTAGCTCTATTATTTACTGAAACCACTGGAGTTATATTGAATCTTAAATGACTATGATTGGAAGCATCATAAAATTATAAAAAAAGTGTTGCACGTTTTAGAAAATAACTCAAAGGTCACGCACGTCTTAAATAGAAATAATTCCATTTTTTTTTAAATATGAGGAAGGCTTACTCTATCAACCGGCAAGCAAAGTGAAAACTTTAAGATTATAAAAGCATGAAGGCCTGTGTGTAAATGAAATAAAGATTTCAAAACCAACAGTACACTACAAACATAGTGCAACAGAAATAAGGTAAATACTAGTGACTTACTACACAAGACCACGAATGTGTCAAACAGGATTCAGTTCAGTTAGGGTAAATCTACACGTAACAAAGATCAACCAAATTTAGAATCATTTATCAATGAGCTGATTAGCGTTTTTGAACAACTGATATTCAAATCATGCTCATTGATAGTTCAATATTAAAAAAGAATTATAGCCAGTTCAAATCTACATATTAATGCTAAAATTGCATGAGTATGAGTATCATACATACATAAATTACAACGTTATGAAAGCAAAATCAAATTAATTATAAATAGTATTGCAAAAAATATACCTTAGTAAGGAATAGCTGAAGAGGATAAACTTCACAGTCAACTTTCTAAGGCACAAAATGTTTCTTGCTTATATAAATTATAAACAATATACTGTCAGCTGTAACTTTCGTACACAATAAGTTTCAAACACGGGTAAGATTTCGGCACGTGTTGCTCGCGCCGACTCTACCAGTAAACTGCCTGTGAGTGGCTGGCGTGGGTGGGCCGATGCGAGAGCGTCCAAGAGCCGTCCATGGGCTGACGTCGCGTGAGTGACGTAGCTCAGTTGTTGATATGATACCGCACAATATCAGTCATACAACTCACACCACCGACCATGTGCTTCGAACGTTCGCTTTGCTTGCTTTACCGAGTACGCGCCCGCTCTGCAATACCGCCTTACGTTGGGTCGATGGCGCGACATGGCGTGATATCGCGCCATCGCAGTTACGAAAGTTACTTTACCTCCCAGTTTACGAACACGCAATGCGAAAGGTTATTAATTGTGGATGTTGCCGACATGAACAAGATGCCCTAATGCCCAACATGGTAGTGTTACGAACTTGTGACTCTTGTGAGATGGCAATTCATAATATTAAAAGTTTATTATCTAACGAGAATGTTATGTGCAACATTATTTACATTGGTACATGATATTAATTAGTAAAATATGAATATCGACTGAAATTGGAGCCTGCTCGAAGTTAGACAGTAAAAGAGTGCTTTTAATTTAGATATAAGTAGGTGCTCAAATTAAAGTAGGTACTTATACCTACTTCAGACATGATTAGCTATCAGAAACTAAAAACAAAAGCCAAGTCAGTGGTTTGTTTACAGCGGCTGAAAGTACTTACCTACTCAACACAAGGAATGTAAACAATAACACATACCGTAGGTACTATCTGTCGCAGATTCGCAGCAGTTCAATTTGCATCTGTATTATTGTATAGACAGTAGGTACACTTGACTCTACAATTACATCTGTACCGAGGTGTTAGTCACACATGTGACCGAAATGTCGTAAACAAAAACAATGCTTGTTTATCAGCTATGAAACGCATTACGCTAGCCAAGACGATCCCACGCTATTCAAATTATTGTAAAGGGTTTTGTGATTAACCTATATTTTGTTTTAATATTTCGCCCAATAAAGGCCCCCGCAAATATTTGGCATTGACTGAATTTTCTTCTGACAACGATCTGTCATAATATAATAAAATTGGTTAGCAAAGACGTGAATATTTTCAAGATCTTTCTTTGGATTCTCGATCATCTATCATCATAATAATTATATATGTTTTACGACAAGTTTCTATCCTTGCTGTTAGCCATGAGGTATTTTCTAGAATTATTTTGCTAACTGTTGCTCCAGAATGCGGAACTACTTAAAAGTCACCAATCGTATACTTAACCTCATAAATTAATCGTAATAATTTCTGCATTTACTAAAATATTATAAATATAGTGATCCTACCAACGCTTTAAATTATTCTGCAGCACTGACCAGGTGGATCGGTAAATTATAAGGCTTAATTAATCTAAATAAAATAAGGAATTTCTAAAAGCTTAATTATGTGTCAACTTGGCATTTATATGGGTGATGTACTCTGGAGATGGGATTTAATAAAAGTCAGATTTTCCTACGCAGTCCTATAATATCATACATACTGGGTGGTATCACCAGTGACGAAAATACCCTGGAATTAAATGCTAAATGACCCGTTTAAAAAAACCAAGTTATTTTCAATGTTAATTTTGCCAATCTCAAATCTTTCAGTATTTTAATAAGGAAAGATAAAAGAAATAAGGTGTTATGTAATATAATATGAAATGACGAACATGTTTATCTATAAAGATTGTCTTGATATAGGTATTGTAAATCCTTGACATTCAAACAGGAAGTTTTTATTAGGCTCTTACATCCTATGTGTGTGTATTGGAGGTGTGGTTGATGTCTATGTATACAGGTAGTCAGGTAATAGTAGGTAGATCTTCTATATTATACATGTGCATTTAAAATTGACCATTTGACATTTAAGATGATCAAATTATCTGTAGTATATTATAGCGACGTAACAAAATACAGCCACCTTATTAGTCTAGGAATGGGTGTGTCATGACGTGTATTTACGACTAGTCGATGGCGCCACACGATGCCTGTTGCGTATTATTTAAACCACAAGGTCAGGCTTAACAAACGGCTTGAAAAAATATTAACTCATACGAGGTACTTTCAACCGTATATCTAGTACTCTAAACAATATATTCGCATTTGCAAATTTGCGAAAACCGCGTGCACGCGCTAACATTATCGCGCCAGTGGCCTTCGACTTCTTGTAATGCGCATGCCAGTGATATTATGAGTTGTAAACATGTTTTTTTTTTTCGAAATCCGCTTATCAAGATAAGATACACGCCCCCCGGTGTTATATTATATAACTCATCATCTGCATCTCAGCATCCGTCTTTAACTATGTACCGGTATTTTAAATGGAGCACCTACATGCCCATTTACTGGGTAAACGGCACTATTGGCGTAGTGGGTAAACGATTGGCTGCTGCGTAGCGTGTCGCGAATTTGTGATTCACGTAAGGGACAAACAGTTTTTTACGGCCTACAGTTCCGGGTCTGAATGTCTTGTGAACGCACCCACGATACAGGAGTAATTCCTAGTGTGGGAAAAAGTTTTTTGAAAACGAAACTAACGAACAAGATTATGTACCTAGGTAACCTTTGTAAGAGTGGTCGTCTGACTACCCGTAATGTCTGTCAAAGATCTTTATTTGGTAGGTATCTAATAGATGGCCACCCAATCACGAACCGACTGTGGCAACTATAGCTAATTTAATCGATTTTGTATCAAGAGTATTTTGTTTTATGTAGGTACTTAGTTCTTACCATATTATTGGTAAATATTAGTTGAGATTTACGGATAAACGTCCAGTAAGTGAAATTACTAGTTTTTGCTTTTATCTTCCCGCAGCATTACGTAACTTTCGAGAGGAACAAGTGCAAAATAAAAATGGCCCTAGCATAGAGCCTTTCGGAACTCCTTAACTTATTATACTTGGATAAATGGCGCTTCAAAGCTATTTTTTTGTAGTGCATAATAATAAAAAGAAAAACTACTGGTATTTTTGTTTTGACTTGTTTTTATCGTAGCTAGTGCCTGCAACTTTGTCTGCGACACACTTGTAAAACAGTACAATGCCATTTGATAACATTGTTAAGAGGTTTTTTAGTTTCTTTTTCTAAAATAATTGCTAGAATTTTTTTTTTCAAATACTTTTTAAAGTTTAAAAACAAAACACAATGAGTTTTCTGGCGTTAACATATTTCTCTTTTTTTGCGTTACCAATTCATTATACATTGAATTGTTTTAAACCAAGCTCACGTTGACGATTGACGAGTGGAATGGAAAATCGATTAAGAGGGCCCTTCCACCCTCTTAATCGATTTTTGATGGATCATATTAATTTTACCATGAAATCTTGTACAGCGTTGCTCAGTATTCCTCGTCACTGACAAATTGAAGCTTTTGGAGGCACGTAGAGCAGGGCTTTTTGCTGGAACTCTATTTTTTAGCTCATCCTAGACATGCTTAATCGGATTGAGATCAGCACTATGAGCTGGCTGGCCACTCCATCGCGATAACTCCAACGTCTTTTATGTAGTCGCAAACTTTGCTAGCGACATGTGGTCTGGCGTCATCGTGAGTTAAGAAAAAAAAATTATCCTTTAAGCGGCTTCACATACTCTTCGAGCACCTTTTTGACATACTAGTTAGCCGTCAACCCTCTCGATATCAGGCCGGTACTGGCCCCAGTGAGGAATACAATGTCAGTTTTAGTGTAAAATACTATGCCACCCTAAAACATACTATCCACCTCCAGAAACCACACGTTCGCTTATGGAGCATTATGAAAATTGCTCTGATAACCTGTAGCCCCTATAATAGAACCTCCATCATGACATTAGCAATAGAGCACACAACAGTCCTCCATTACTCATACGTTCAATTTAAGTGTTCCATGGCAAATTGTACCCGGATTTGTCGGTGAGCTGCTATGCTTATTTCCACAGTATTATGTCTTATGGCATTTTACTGTGGGGATCTGCAGCTGATGTAGACTCAATTTTCATATTACAAAAGAGAGTAATCCGGGCTATTTATAAAATGGGCCCTCGCGAGTCCCTCAGAAATAAATTCAAAGAAATCGATATACTTACTCTGCCTTCTCTTTACATCTTAGAAAGCATTTTGTATGTTCGTAAAAACTTAGGACTCTTTAAAATTAGAAGCGATTTTCACAACAAAAATACACGTAGTAAACACGAAATTGTCTTACCCAAATGGAGACTAGCTAAGACTAGCAAGTCATTCTAAGTAAACAGCATTCGCTTTTATAATAAGCTGCCAAAGGCGGTAACTGAACTTAGTGAGGGAAAATTCAAATCTCATATCAAGCGTGTCCTAACCGAAAAAGCATATTACAAGGTTAAAGACTATGTCGAAGACGCGCTTGTTTGGCAATGACTACCTCTGCACATGTGGCCCCCTGGTAAATCATCAATATTTTGTCTATTAATATTAATCCTTTGTTTTAATAATTATATATACATTTTTTTTTTCTGGCACATTGCTTTTGCAATATTTTTTTATTTATATTTCAACTGTCTTAAATTTGTTAGTAATTTATTTGGTTAACATTTTATTGATAATTGTAATTATTACATTATTCCTGATTTTTTTTTTTTTTATATAGCCTCTTTTTGTGTGAGAACACAGTATACTCCACGAACTCTTAGACTACTTCCTATTACGACTTACTTTGTTTTTTATTAAGATAATTTTTATTGTGCTTTTGTGTACAATATTTGACTGGTCTACACTGTTCTTACATAATATCTATCAATATTGTCATACCAACCACTTTTTTTAAAAAGAGTAACCATGGAGTTTCTTGCCGGTTGTTCTCCATAGGAAACGACCAATTTGGAACCGTGCACTAGCTTCTGACGTTTTATAAGTGCCCATGTAGGCCTATGTGAAATAAAATATTTTTGACTTTGACTTTGCTGTGGTCAATTTTGGACCATTTGCTGCGCGATGTGCAATCCAGTCCTGCTTCACCCAGTTCTTCCATCTACCGACATATACTGACATTACGAATATCTCGAAGCTGTTGTCCAAGTTCAGTGGTCGATTTCTCAAAGATCACAAGAATGCGGTTAGCAGTTCAGCACACTCGGATTCTATGTGTCGCCGGCAGTCGCCGGTCAGATCCTGGTCCGGTAAGTCCCCTCTTTGAGGCGTGGCTGGAAAGACCTCACGGCGTCCTTACCTTCCGCATGACGCAGGTACTCACCGGACATGGTTTGTTCGGGAGTTTCCTGCACCGGATTCATGCGGAAGTGACGCCCGGCTGTCGCCACTGTGCGGAACGCCCGGAGGACACGGTGGAGCAAACAGTCGAGGTGTGCCCTGCTTGGGCGGAGCATCGCCGTGCCCTCGTGGGGACGATCGGCGGCGGAGACCTCTCGCGCCGGGCCCTGGTTGAGGCCATGGTCCGGGGCGAGGAGGAGTGGCAGGCGGTCGCCGACTTCTGCGAAGCAGTAATGCTCGCAAAGGAGGAGGCCGAACGCATCAGGCAACGGCGTTATCGCCGCCGCCGCCGCCGCCGGGATTCTGATCCCGATTTCCGGCCACCGTAGGCGCGGGCTTGCGGACAGTGAGCAATGGGTAGCTCGCTGTCCGGCCGTCCGGTAACTGTCCGGACCAAGCCCAAGTCGTCGACGGCGCGCACTGTTCCCGCGCGCCTCAAGGAGTTGTCAGCAACAGCAGGGACCCAGCCGAGTCGAAGCCTACTGGGGCCAGGGTTACCCGAAAGGGCGCTCGAGCCCCGGTATGAAGGCTAGAAGGAACGGGGTGGGTCTTTTAGTCAGTAAGAGTCTGACACTATCTCCCGCTCCGCCCAAGGGCGGGGGATGTCAATGCATGATTTTTTCCCAACATAAAAAAAAAAAAAGATCCTGGTCGCCGAATGTAGCCTCGGGAGTCTTGGAACCTCTGGTATAATCGACGAACAGATACAGAAGGGAAACTTCACTTTGATTATGACTACTACGACTTTGCCCTGTGAAAGTAGGCTTAGGTCATACAAATTTGGACCCCCGTTTCATCCTCTTAGAGGGTAAAACCATAAAAGGCCTCTGTGCAAAATTCCAGCGTTCTAGATCCAAGGGTTTGGGCTGGAGCCTCGATGAATCAGGACTTAGCCTTTTATACCTATGTTTAAATAATAGTAAGGCTTATTTTTTTTAGAGAAATTAATTTCTGGTCGAGTTTCCGAGTCAAAAGCAGACGTGAAATCTAAGGCGCGGGCCAGACAGAAGAGACGTAAGACGCAGACGGGGCGCGGACATTTTGCTCTACCGCGTCCTTTTCATACAAAATGTATAGAAGCGTCGCGACGCGAAACATACAGAAGAGACGGGGCGCGGGCGCAGCGCTTTTACGTCTGCGCCCTTTGTTCAAAACACACAGGAAAGACGGGGCGCGGACGCGGCGGAGACGAGGACGGGATGCGGCGGGGGCGAAGACGGGGCGCGGGGTGGTATGCCAGCCGCGCCGCGCCGGGCGAGCGGTCTCACTCTCTCGTCTCACCCAATCAGACTGTTGAATGCTGACATGGTATGCGGCAATTGCGGAGAGGAGGGGCACCGGAACGCGGAATGCCAAGCCGCCAACCCCACGTGTGCAACATACAAGCGGTTCGGGCGCAAGGGGGTGCAGACGCACCGTACCGCATCGCGTGATTGCCCCGCCAGGGCACACGCCGAGCAGAGCGCGGTAAGCCAGACAAATTACCATGGCTGAGCTACGCGTCGGCCAACTAAACTTGCAGGGCTCAGCGGTGGCCACCGCTGAGCTCCCAACGATCGCGGAGGAGGAGAGGCTGGATGTCATCCTGGTGCAGGAACCTTATACGGCTCATCAGGAACTGTCGATGGGGGGGCCACTACTTATCTTGCCGGAAGGGCCCAACCCCAAGGCCGGAGTATTTTTGGCGCGCACGGATATGGCGTGTGCGGTGCTGCGGCACCTCACAAACGCGCATTGCATTGTGTGCCACATAACCTGGGGGAAGTCGTCGCTACACATCGTCAGCGCATACTTCCAGTACTCGGAAGACATAGCAGTGCATCTGGAGCACTGCAGGAGAGTTCTGGGAGACCTCAGGGGCCGCCGTGTGCTGTTGGGAGCGGATGTGAATGCCCACTCGCCTCTATGGCATTCCGCACCACGACACTATGTTGGACGAGGCCGTGAAGTGGCCAGTAGGCGAGAACAAATGGAGGGATTCATAATGGCCCATGATCTAGTAATCCACAATGCGCCAGGACAGCCATACACTTTTGGCACCATCAATGGGGAGTCCAACATAGATGTCACCGTCACGACTCGCGGCGTCGATGTTTCCGAGTGGCGGGTGCACGAGCACGCGAGTAGCAGCGACCATCGCCTGATCACTATCAGGTTGTGGTACGAGAGCCCGTGGGTTCACTCTTACTGCGGAGCCGTCGGTGGCGCCAAAGAGGTTTCGGGAGCGTGGTGTGGACTGGGACCGATTTCAGGCTAGGATCCACGAGAGAGTGGGTAGAATTGACTGGTCGAGGCCTGCAGGTGATGTATGCAAGGAGTTCACGCGGATTATCGTGTGGACGGCTGATGAAAGCCTGGGCACGTGCGGCGATTGTAAAAAAGGGAAAGGGTACGAATGGTGGTCTCCCGCGTTGGAGTCATTGCGCAAAAGGAATAATAGGTTGAGGAAAGCTTGGCAGGACGTAAGAAAGGTGGGTGGGGATCGGGAAGTAAGTGCGAGGAATGCCTTTCATGTATGCCGTAGTAGCTATAGGGCAGCGATGGAGAAGGCGCAGCTTGACTTCTTCCGCAAGCTGGCCGACACAGGAAACCAGGATCCGTGGGGCCTGGCATATCGTGCCGCTAGTGGCAGGTTTCGACCCCCACCAAACGTGGTGAACGGCACCAAGCTTGCGGAGGGGTTTGCTGCGGATGTAGACGGAGCCATGCGGGGCCTGGTGGGTGCCCTGTGCCCTGACGACGATCAGTCGCGGGACACCGCGTACCACAGGCAAGTGCGACTGGCGGCCGCCTGCATCCCATCAGGTCGGGATGCGCCTCCTCTGTCGTGTCAGGATCTGGAGAAAATAGTCAAGGATCTCCCTAACACGGCTCCGGGAATCGATGGGATCACGGCGGGCATAGTCAGGCGTGTGTGGCGGGTGGCTAGTGCCGAGCTGACACACATGTTTGGCATGTGCGTTGCCGAGGGGGTCTTCCCCGATACGTGGAAGGACGGTAGGCTAATCGTTCTGCCAAAGGGCGGCGACAAGCCCTTGACCGATCCCAAAGCGTATCGGCCCATCACTCTTCTCCCCGTCCTGGGTAAAATCCTAGAGCGGATTTTGTTGCTTTGTGCCCCCGCGATCATGAGCGGGGTATCGTCGGCCCAGTACGGGTTCTCTCGGGGTAAGTCAACGCTGACGGCCTTAAACTCCATTGTGGACACCGTCCAAAGCAGCCGGTCCAGGTATGTCCAGGCCATCTTCCTGGACATATCCGGGGCCTTCGACAATGCATGGTGGCCCATGATCCTGCTCAAGGCGAAGAGGGGGGGGGGTGCCCGCCAAACATCTATAGGATGCTGGCGGCGTACTTCACTAACCGCCGAGTCGGACTCTTCGCCGGGAGCAGGATTGTCTGGAAGGTCTCGACCATGGGGTGCCCGCAGGGTTCTGTAGTGGGACCACCACTCTGGAACCTTCTCCTGGACGATTTGCTTCGGTTGCCGTTCCCAGTTGGCGTTCGGGTGATCGCGTACGCGGATGACCTTACGGTCCTCATCGAGTCGGACTCTCGAGCCGGCATTGAGGCTTCGGCCTCGTGCGCCATGGCACTCATTACTGAGTGGGGGGACCGCAATAGGCTGGGCTTCTCCCCTTCGAAGTCATACTCTATGACTCTGAAGGGGGGGTTGGCGAAGCGGCCTCCCACGGTCCGCCTCGGTGGGGCATCGGTCAAAAGCGTGCGCTCGACCAGGGTCCTGGGAGTGGTGATCGACGCGAATCTATCGTTCGGGGAACACGCTCAGTCCATCGGCGAGCGTGCTGCAGCGGGGCTGGGCAAGATGTCGCGTGTCTCCGCCTCATCCTGGGGCATAAGGTACCGGGCCCTTAAGGTCCTGTACAAGGGCATTTTTGTCGCCACCATCAACTAGCGGCGGGATGATGGTGGAGGCGTGTGAATACTCACATGGTTAGGGCTGTACTGCAGCGGACGCAAAGGCCCGCTCTCATCTTGGTGACCGTCCGTCAGCACGGCGGCGCTTCCAGTCTTGGCTGGGGTGTTGCCGGCGGACCTCGAGGTAGCTCGTGCGGGATGCGTTCAGGGCGGGGAGAAGGGTCATCGCGAGCGAGGCTGTAGCCAAGTGGCAGCAGAGATGGAGGAGGACAGGGATAGGGAACTATATCGGTTCTTCCCGGACGTGGCGGTTAGACTTGGGGCAACCTGGGTCGAGCCGGACTATCAGGTCTCCCAGATCCTGACAGGGCATGGATGTTTCCGCAAAAGGTTGTATGATATGAAGTTGTGTGAAGTCAGTGTGTGCTACTGCGGAGAGGAGGACGAGTGCTTGGACCACGTTTTGTGACGATGCCCCTTGTACGAAGATCAGAGAAGAAAGATGATGGACGGGATCACTTGCTCGGAGGAGGGACCAGTTTACTACTGCGACCTCGTCGCCTCTGAGGCTAACTTCCGTCGACTAAAAGTGTTCGCGTACAGCTGGCATAGAGTGAGGAGCGAGCTCGAAAGAGAGGACGGGCGTAAGAAAACCCATGAGAGGGGTGTCAGCAGGTTGCCGCCCCAGAATGGGGAGAAAGGCACATTGAGGGACAGGACGCAGAAATTTGTAAAGGAGTCAAGAAGCGGCTACGGTGACAGCACGCTCATATTTTATATGGGTGGTCTGTGTCCGCAGCCGTCTCCTTGCGTTTCGGCCTATATGACATGATGTCGGTGGGGCCATGGGTGGTTGGAGGGTGTTGAATGCTGACTGCGTCGCGTCTCCGCCCCGTCTCTTCTATATAATTTAAAAAGTCGCGTCCGCGTCTCGTCTCCGCCCCGTCCGCGACGCGTCCTAGTCTTACGTCTCTTCTGTGTGGCCTGCGCCTAAGAATCCTGAACTGAGGCGTTCCTCAAGGATTTGAAACTATGCAACCAGACCAATACGATTTGCATTAATAGTGCATGTTGCGGATTAGATTTTTTTTTTTTTTGAGGTGGAAAATTTTCCAATGACTTTTCCTGGTCTTGGTGGTGCGTGAGGGCGTGTCAGACTTTTACTGACTAAAACCTCATCTGTGTCTTTCAGTTACCCTTTGCGTTCTAGGACTACAGATTTCCTTTCAAAAAATCCCCACGGTCCTAGTGGCACTTTTTTTTGCTGACATCTCTTTGAGGAGCGCATGGATCACTACGGCTTGGTTCGGTCGAATTACCGGACTGCCGGACGGCGAGCTACTCATTGCTCAACGTTTGCAAGCCAGCATCTACCGTGGCTGGTAGTCGGGGTCGGGGTCTCGGAGACTGGAGCGTGAGGACGTTCGTTCCTTTAAGCGTGCGGGCTGCTCCTTCACTAGCAGTAATATTAGCGAAGGAGAAGGCCGCAATCGTGAAGCAGTAATGTTTAGCAGAAAGAGGCGACCGCGTGCCATTCCTCCTCACTCCGGACCATAGCCTGAACCAGGGCCCGGCTCGTGAGGTCGTTGACGCCGATTGCCTTCACAAGGACATGGCGATGTTTCGCCCATGCGGGGATCACCTCGAAAGCTCCACCGTGTCCTCGGGCGGTCCACACAGTGGTAACACTCGGGTGTTTCTTCCACCTGAATTTGATGCAGGAATCTCCCGAATTCAACGGTGAGGACCTGCTTCATGCGGAAAATGAGGACACCGTGACGCCTATCTAGCCACTCCTCAAAAAGGGGCTTACCGCTATAATTATGGCGTGCCCAATGTTGCGGTTTAGATATCAGATCTGAATAATTTCGAAGCTTGCATCATTAATGATCAAAGGGTAATCCCCCAATTTTGCTTAGCATGCTATACCTATCAAGCTATTTGGATTGCTGCGAACTAGATTAGTTTAATGACATAATATGTATGTACACAGTTTGTTACTCCCCTAATCCCCGAGATATAAACACGAGAGAGATGACTACACATTAGTACACATACTCGTTACTTGTAATGAACAAGCAAACGTTTTGATCTTTTCACTTTCTTTAATTTAAGCGACTTGTTTTTCCTGCACCTGATTCATGCGGAAGAAACGTCCGGATGTCACCACTGTGCGTACCGCCTGGAGGACACGGTGGAAGTGTGCCCCGCTTGGGCGGAGCACCGTCGCGTACCAACCATAACATTTTAATAACGTGTGACGGCTTTTCTTTTTGTTCTGTTCTTATTTCTCCAGTAACCTTGTTTATTTTAGCATTCTGAAAATCTTGTTTCATACTTCTTTAGCGTAATTTTTGTCGTAGTCGGGTTTTAGCTTTTAATTTTTTTTTTATTTAAACTATTTTGGTGTTATTGACATCGATATTTTAACCGCTTGAAGGCGCCACATTAATGATATTTTTGATATACAAGTGTTGCCATTTCAAATGATATCAAACACGGTGTGTATTTATTTTAACTTTTTTTTTAATACATGACTCTTGGCCGCTCAAGGGCGTCACTTTAAATTTGAGCAATATATTGGAAATGTACCATAGCGGTAATTTCTGCCTGATCACTTAAAAAAGTTTCGCTTGAATCCTGTGCCATGGCGCTGAATCAAACCCTTTGAAGTTTTCGTTTCGAGTGCACTTAGCGGTGGTCAGGCGGAAGTGTCTATGATGATAAAAGTGAATCCCTTTCAAATTATACATATTTGGTATAATTTTCGGAGTATTTATCTTATTATATTTTATTTTAATACAATACTTTTTGTCCACTCCTCTGGTTTTGCTGTTGTCGGGTAAAAAGGTAAGGTCCATCAAGTATTGCCTTGGGAGCGTCTGGGTTTCCAAATATCAGTTGAGGTATCAGTCTGTTTCGATTGATCACTGCTCTGCGGTGAAGGCGTCGAAGACGAAAGGACGGTAATCCGTGTTTACGAAGAGAGCTGGTTTCCATACGGCTCTCTTGGAGCAGGGTGATAGCGTTATTGGGGGTGACGAGAGTATGCCCGAGATGGTAAATCTTGGAAATACGGGAGGGATCGTAACGGAAGTGCGATATGATTAGGGGGTTGCGGTGTTTCACTGCAGCGTCAGAGAAACGCTTGGATAGGCGTTTCATGAACTACTGGATGGCGGGGTTTTGAGACATAATATTGTAAATTCTTATTTCGGACATAATAGGGCTTCGGGTATTTTGCGGACCAATTGGTTTTGCGTCCTATTAAAGTGATGGGCTTGCGAGTGCAAAGACAGGGCAAGTAAGTCACGATCAGAAGGATGACCGCCGTAAAAATGCGCAATTTACTTGAAAGACTATTTGACGGTCATGAGGTAGTGGACCCTATATTGGGTGAAAGCGACCCGCGAACGAGCCTGCTTTATGTGCCCAGCGAAGGTCAGAGGCTGGTCTAATATCACACCGAGGTATTTAGCTTGCTTCTCCTAAGCCTTCTGCAGTCTCGAGAAAAGAACTGCTTGATTCTTAATAAAGTTAACCCCGATTCTCCATTTCCTTTTGTGGAAGTTTTGAGATTGCGAGCAATAGAGCCAGGGTCTCGATTGGTGAAGTAAATGTTGGCTCGTTAGTGAAAAGAGCCATCTCTTTTTACTATTTGAGATATCGTTGGTGAGCAGCGTGCAAACTAACGGGAATAGCAAGGAGCCCTGAGGGACTCCTGCTCGTATGGAGCTGGGGGGATGAAAGTGCTTCCTCTATGCGATAGTGGAAGGTGGGATTCGGCAAAAATGAGTATGACACAATCTGCACCTCGAGACACATAACCGGTAAAAAAACCGACTTCACTACAAAAAACACTAACACGTTCAAAACAACTTTTCTTTATAGAAGTCGGTGTTAAATAACAAACAAATCAAGTTATTTATTTCACACTTTTTAGTTGTAACAGGTACACATATAGCCAGAGTAGCTACATCTCAAACAATTCCAATTAGAGTTCCTATGCCTACCTTCCGGTTTCATGATCATCATCAGATCAGTTCGATGGAACTATTTTCAACATAATATGATAGATATTATCTATTCAGAACCATTTCGCACCTTCAGGGCAACAAAGTCACAATAACTTCTTTTTTTATTTTTACCGGAGAAGACTTTTAATTATTTTTTTTCGCATTTATTTCCTCATTTCTAGATTGATATATTGTATAAAGTAGATTTGAAATCTTTATAAAAGTAATTGTTTATTTTGTTTGCTATAGTTATACGTAAAAATCTTCTATTGAATTACCAAAAAAATCCTAATAAAAGACATAACAAAAAAAAAAGTGTCCTGACTTTGTTGCACCAGGAATTCTTTAGTTTTATGACTATATATATATACTATACTAGCTTTTGTTCGCGCGGCTTCGCTCCCGCTCTTCCCTATACCACCCTACTCTACACTACTCTACCCTACCAAACTTCACATAAACCATCTACTAAATAGTCCGAACAAAGCTTAAACATTTGGTTTGGATAGGTGAGCCCACTCTTGAGTTATAAAATTACAACGAAAAGTGGCATTGATTTTTATCTAAAAAGATATTTTAAATAACAAATGCCTTTGTAGCTCCAAAATTTTTGTAATTTCATACAAACACTCGCGGGCACGGGGGCACTACTGTCCAATGACACGTTGTCGCCCCAAAACGCATGGAAAAACAGCCAAAAACCACAATGGCACCTGCGTGATAAACAAAAGTGGCACTATACTGAACTTGTGTTTTTAATTAGATTTTTTGGTAACCCTTTAACTTTTCAATCTGATTATCACAACCCATTCTCTGATTGTCAAAGTATCATCATCATAATTGATTCTCAACTTCTTATCGAGTAAATAAGTAGATACACTGAAAACTTTATGACTGCTGAAAAATCACCTTTTTGATATAGTGCCACTTTTGTTTTTTGTTTTAAAGGTGTGATATAGTAGATGTTTTTGTTGCCCCAAGTACGAGTATAGCCATGGTTCAGAGACAATTTGGCATACTTAGCTCGATTTTGCAGTTTTGGCTATTTGTGACTTTGTTGCACCGAAGGTGCGAATTTTGTTTATTTGCATTGTCATAGCTTATACACCCCTACTTTTTAATTAGTACACAAAAAAATGGGGCTCTATCTGTACCCGTTACTGATCACATTTTTGTATTCAATTTGTATAAATCGATCTACACCACTAATTTTTAATTAGTACAAATACTTAAAGGGCTTATTAGAAAAGCCCTTGTTATTATATAAGTAAAGTCTCAATAAATAATATTCATAAACAGCTAAGTTATTAGCGTTTGTGTTTATCCCAAAATGTCTCTCAATTTATGGAAATATTGTGCAGGCTTTTGATTATGAATGAATAAATGACGATTAAAATGGAAAAAACACTGCCCGCAGTATTTTCTACTAGCAATTGTTATGTATGATTAAATCTATGATGAATTTACCTTTTCGTGGTCAATTTTAAGATTTCGGTTTTTTCTACTTTTGAATACAAAAATATGATCAGTAACGGGTACAGATACAGCCCCATAATTTTGTGTACTAATTAAAAAGTAGGGGTGTATAAATGACGGAGTTCAGTTTGTTAAAAATAAAAAAAATACAACTGAATTGACAACCTCCTCCTCTTTTTGAAGTCGGTTGAAATATAAAGCGTCAAAACTAAAATAATAATATAACTAATTAATATAACGGCTATATGTTATTAATATCAACGCCTGATTAATAATAAAACTGGCAATTATTTATCCTACGTTTACATGTAGGCTTAGCATCGGCCAATCGCTGCTATTGTCTGGAGAAATCCCAAACATAATGGTGACTGGCCGAAGCTGGGCCACGGTAATAATATGTACAGTAATTCAACTTCATACAAACGGACGAAACACGAGCTATACGCGCGACTGTACCGCAGTGACGTCGTTGTTTTTTTAACAATAACCGCGCGATTTTTTCACTGAAAATAAGTTCAAGTACATATTTAATATGACGAGAAGGATATATTGTGCTGTTTTTGATTGCATGAATTCGTCAATAACGCATCCAGAGATAACTTTTTTTAGATTACCTGGACACTCTGAAAGGTACTTACTAGTAGGTCTGTATGTCTTTTTAATGGATAAGTATTTCCTTTTATGTCCGGAAAATAAGATTTCTTGATTAATAAATAAAGTGAATAGAGTAAAGTGATTGAAACGAGTGAAATAGATAGTTATAGGCGGTTCATGAATCATGATACGGTAGGTAGGCTTGTGTTAAAACCTCGGAGCATGTGTGTTTTGTTTTGTTAGTTTGTATAATTCTAAGTAAAGTGGTATTTTATTATTAATAATAGTTTTTTATTGTACTGTGTGTATGAATAGAATAGAAAAAATAAATTTGACCGTCTGTCTGTCACTAGATAGTTGAAATTTTCTCAAATTAAGTATTTCTTTTGCTGCTATGACAACATATACATCTAAAAACCGTTTTTCTCAAAAACGGATCAAAAAAACTACACGCATTTTTATTGAAAACTTCCTATTCAATTCACAAAGTATTTTATTTGTTTATATTAAAAGTATATTTACAATAACAAAACTGGAAACACAAAGTAGGCAAATGTAATTAGAATGCTTGAGGCGGTCAGCCCTATCGCATGTTTACGTACCGCGCGGCTGTAGGCATTTATTTAAAAAATACGGCTGAGATACATTACTGTATGATATTATTACCGTGGCTGGGCCTAAATGTAAACGTAGCAATAAATGTGTAACAAGGATCATGAAATAGCTGGTTATTGTTTTATTAATTATTTATCATTAATAAATTGAGACATGTAAAAACATTTCATTTCCACTAGAGCTGGATTTTTTTAAAGCACAAAGGTGATTGCTTTAAAAAAATGCAGCTCTAGTAGAAAGAAAAAAAATAATGGATACTTTTGTAAAAGTAACAAAACTTATGACCACAGTCTGGGCTGTACGTATTCATTTTATTATGACTTATCATTTCATTTCCACTAGAGCTGGATTTTTTTAAAGCACAAAGGTGATTGCTTTAAAAAAATCCAGCTCTAGTAGAAAGAAAAAAATAATGGATACTTTTGTAAAAGTAACAAAACTTATGACCACAGTCTGGGCTGTACGTATTCATTTTATTATGACTTATTATGGTGGGATATTACGATGAAGTTAATATTTATTTATGATGCAAGAGTTACTTTTATATCTAGTATTATAATAAACAATACAGTTAATGTGATGCAATATCGAAGTCTATTCGACTATGAGTTGTTGCATCACATTCGAATGATTCAATGATTACACTAGACTGTAAAATACTATTATTACACATAATGGATTTTTGAGACAAGATAACGGTGGAAACTAACCCTAACTATTATAAAAAAATATAGATATTTTTTTTCTAGAAACTTTGTTTTAACTCTATGGCAAACTGCAGCATTGTATGTCCTGTGACCTGTGACTTGTGACTGACAAAGTACCTACCAATAAACAGCATAATTAATACATATAATTTTCAGGAAGTTTATCATCCTGATTTTTTTTTAAGACTAGCTTTTGTCCGCGGCTTCGCTCTCGCTCTTCTCTATTCTATCCTAATTTACATTTTTTAGGTTTCCGTACCTCAAAAGGAAAAAACGGAACCCTTATAGGATCACTTTGTTGTCCGTCTGTCCGTCTGTCTGTCTGTCAAGACCCTTTATCTCGAGAACGCGTGGAGGTATCGAGTTGAAATTAAAACCATATACTGAAATCTGCGGTCCCTTCAAGCTGTGAAAAAATCAAACTTCTAAGTTTACGAATAAAAAAGATACGGCCGTTAACGTATATTTTGATACTCTCAAAGATCGAAATTCATAGGGTACTTCCCGTTGACCCAGAATCCCGAAATTTGGCACAAAGCAAGATCTTATAGCACTGTTATAGGAAACAATCAGAAAACAGTAATTTGTTGTTACCTAGCTACGTCACAAAAAAAAATGTTTTTGTAATTCGGAAAAATCTTCGAGACTCCATTCGGGAAATTGTAGTTTGCACGGAACCCTCAGCGCGCGAGTCCGACTCGCACTTACCCAGTTTTTTTTTTCCAGAACCTTCTCCTCACAATTACAAACGCAACAAAAAAAGAATTAGTGAAATTGGTTCAGCCGTTCTCGAAATTTGCGCTTAGCAACACATTTAACGATCCATTTTTATATTATAGACTAGCTGTGCCCGCGACTTCGTTCGCGTGGACTCCAGGAATTTGAATTCATTTTTCTTTTTATAAAAGTAAGTTACTAAGCCTTAGTTACTCCTTATTACATCAGCTACCTGCCAATAAAATTCCCGTCAAAATCGGTTCAGATATTTCAGAGATTAGTCGGAACAAACAGACAGACCAAAAAATGTAAAAAAAAATTTTGGTGTATGTACCGTATATATATTCATATGCATGTAGTAAAAAGCGGTTATTTCAATATTACAAACAGACACTCCAATTTTATTTATATGTAGTGATGAAACCAGTAGTGGCTGGGCACGCTATAATTCTGGCGGTAAGTCTCCTCTTTGAGGAGTGGCTGGAAAGACGTCACGGCGTCCTCATTTTCCATATGACAGGTTCTCACTGGATATGGTCAGTTCGGGAGGTTCCTGCACCGGATGCGGAAGTGACGCCCGGGTACCACCACTGTGTCTGTGTGTGTGTGATTTTAAGTTCCTGATGTAACTTTTATTTTTGGTGTACAATAAAGAATACATATATATCTATCTATCTGTGTGGACCGTCCGGAGGACACGGTAGAGGTGTGCCTAGCTTGGGCAGAGCACCGCTGTGCCCTCGTGGGGGCGATCGGCGGCAACGATCTCTCGCGCCGAGGCTTGCTACTGGCCACGGTCCGAAGCGAGGAGGAGTGGCAGGCGGTCGTTTCCTTCTGCGAAGCATTTAGCATTACTGCTAGAAAAAGGACGCCGCACGCGTGAAGCATCAGCCCTCATGCCCCAGCCGCCGCCGGGAATCCGATCCCGATTTCCAGTTACGTAGGTGCGCGCTTGCGGACGGCGAGCAATGGGTAGCTCGCCGTCTGACCGTCTGGTAATCGTCCGGACCGAGCCCAAGACGTCGATGGCGCGTATTGTTCCACGCGCGCCTCAAGGAGTTGTCAGCAAACCTTAGGGGGCCCAGCAGAGTCGATGCCTACTGGGGCCAAGGGTCTGCTTCTGAAAGGAAAATTCGGCCCCGGTACGAAAGGCAACGAAGGAACAGGAGTGAGTTTTTAGTCGGTAAATCTCCCGTTCCGTCCAAGGGCGCGGAGATGTCATTGGATGATTCTCCCACATACAAAAAAAAAACTATTTATTTAAAACATAAAAGATTTGTAATATTGATATGGTCACTAGAAGATGTTGCAGAAGGTCCCTTAAGTAGGGACTGAATAAATTAACCAACTTGGTATTACATGGATCTCACAACTTTTTACAGTAGAAGAACTGAGTTGTGAGACTTGGTTTAAGTTATGTTTTTGATGGCATACTGTTTGCAGCTTTGACTAAAGTCCATGGATTACTATTTTAGTCTGTGTGATCATTATAAATTAGTGTTTTTGTCAAACAAAATTTATATGGCATATCCTCCTTTATGTACTTTGTCCTAATCAATTTGATATTGTGTGTGCATATTTTTTCTCAATATTTTTTTTTTTAATTTTATTGGTATTTTAGAGTAGCTTTTTGGCAGACTTATGTGCGATGATCAGTGATCGGAATAGGTAGGGAGCTATTTAGGTTAATTGACTGCAAACATTGATGTTAATATGGATATTCCACGGGATTATTAATAAAAATGTTTAAATGATTGTTGATTCTTGAATAAGATATTGTTACATAAAAAATGGAGGAAGAGTTTTTTTGAGTTAGAACTGGAGGAAGAGTTGAGCGGGTTACGATGGAGTATTGTGGGATTATCCGAAGTCCGAAGACAGGGGGAGGACACGATAATTCTCAAATCCGGTAACCTGCTTTACTTCCGGGAGGGTGATCAGCAGTCCCAGGGTGGTGTCGGGTTTATCGTCCACAGGTCCCTCGTGGACAATGTGGTGAGAGTCGAGAGTGTGTCGACCAGGGTGGCGTACCTGATACTCAGAGTATCATCAAGATATTCGCTGAAGGTCATATAGGTTTACGCCCCGACCTCGACACACCCCGATGACGAAGTGGAGTCCATGTATGAGGATATATCCAGAGCCATGCATGGTTCTAAGACTCACTTCACCGTTGTCATGGGGGACTTTAATGCGAAACTGGGCAAACGAGACGGTGATGAGCTGCGAGTGGGGCAATTTGGATTTGGACATCGGAACCGCCGGGGACACCTACTGGCTAGTTTTATGGAGAAGGAGGGCCTCTACATGATGAACTCCTTCTTCAGAAAGCGTAAGCACAGGAAGTGGACCTGGCAAAGCCCTGATGGCATAACTAAAAATGAGATCGACTTCATCATGTCGACGAAGAAGCAAATATTCAGTGATGTCTCTGTGATCAATGCGGTGAAAACCGGGAGTGATCACCGTATGGTAAGAGGCACATTGAATATCAATGTTAAGCTTGAAAGATCTCGACTGATGAAGTCTACGCTCCGTCCTGCACAGATCCAGATCCAAAACTCCGAGAGCTTTCAGCTCGAACTTCAAAACCGTTTCGAGTGCCTAGGAAGCTCCGTGGACAAATATAATGATGGGTTCGTGGAAGCTGTCCATACAGTCGGGTCTCAGTTTTTTAAGACCCGTAAAAGTAAGACCAAGAGGCTCACGGATCAAACTCTCGAGCTCATGAAGAAGAGGCGTGAAATGACTTTGCAGTCTTCAGATAATGCTTGCACGTACCGGCAGCTCAATAAACAGATCTCGAAGTCTCTGAAACGCGACCTTCGCCGATTTAATACCGAGAGGATTAAGGACGCGATTGAGCGGAATAAGGGCTCCAAAGTTTTTGCACGGGATCTGTCTATTGGGCAGAGCCAACTCACGAAACTGAAGACCGAAGATGGCAGAGTCATATCCGCCAAATCGGAGCTTCTGGGAGAGATCGAGGCATTTTATGGACAGTTATACACGTCGATCTCCAAACCCGCTACAAATCTGGCAAACGACCCAAGAGCTCGATTGACTCGACACTACACTGAAGATATCCCGGACGTCAGCCTGTACGAGATTAGGATGGCTCTGAAGCAGTTGAAGAACAACAAGGCGTCGGGTGAGGACGGAATTACGGCTGAGCTCCTGAAGGCGGGTGGAAAACCGGTCCTAAAGGCCCTTCAGAAGTTGTTCGATTCCGTCATACTCGAGGAAAAAACGCCACAGGCATGGAGCAGAAGTGTGGTGGTACTCTTCTTTAAGAAGGGTGATAAAACCCTGCTGAAGAATTACAGGCCCATCTCACTTCTGAGCCATGTCTACAAGCTGTTTTCCAGGGTCATCACGAACCGTCTTGCGCGCAGGTTTGACGACTTCCAGCCTCCCGAACAAGCCGGATTCCGAAAAGGTTTCAGCACCGTAGACCACATACATACGCTACGGCAGGTCATACAGAAGACCGAGGAGTATAACCTGCCTCTCTGCCTAGCGTTTGTGGACTACGAGAAAGCTTTTGATTCGATCGAGACTTGGGCTGTGCTGCAATCTCTCCAGAGGTGCCAAATTGACTATCGGTACATCGAAGTGCTGAGGTGTTTGTACGAAAACGCTACCATGTCAGTCCGACTCCAGGACCAGACCTCGAAACCTATCCTCCTGCAGCGAGGTGTGAGGCAGGGAGACGTCATCTCTCCGAAACTGTTCACGGCCGCAATGGAGGATGTCTTCAAGGTTCTGGACTGGAGTGGACTAGGCATTAATGTCAATGGCGAATACATCACTCACCTTCGGTTTGCCGACGACATAGTAGTCATGGCGGAGACTATAGAGGAGCTCAGTACAATGCTCAATGACCTCAGTAGAGCTTCTCTAAGAGTGGGTCTTAAAATGAACATGGATAAAACCAAGATCATGATTAACAACCATGTAGCGCCCACTCCTATCAAGGTCGGAGACTCTACACTCGAAGTTGTGGACGATTACGTCTACCTCGGACAGACAGTCCAGTTGGGTAGGTCTAACTTCGAGAAAGAGGTCAACCGTCGAATCCAACTCGGTTGGGCAGCGTTCGGGAAGCTACGCGGTATCTTCTCGTCCAATATACCACAGTGTCTCAAGACGAAAGTCTTTAACCAGTGCGTGTTGCCAGTGATGACATATGGCTCCGAAACGTGGTCGCTCACAATGGGCCTCATCAGAAGGCTTAAAGTCACCCAAAGAGCAATGGAAAGGGCTATGCTCGGGGTTTCCTTGCGTGATCGAATAAAAAATGAAGATATCTGCAGGAAAACTAAGGTTGCCGACATAGCACAAAGAATTGCCAAACTTAAGTGGCAATGGGCAGGGCACATTGCTCGCAGAACAGATGGCCGTTGGGGCCGAAAGGTTTTGGAGTGGCGACCGCGTACCGGAAGACGCAGTGTTGGAAGGCCTCCTACAAGGTGGACCGATGACCTGGTGAAGGTAGCAGGAAACCGTTGGATGCGGGACGCACAGGAACGTTCGATGTGGCGACGCTTGGGGGAGGCCTATGTCCAACAGTGGACGTGTATCGGCTGAAATGATGATGATGATGATGACATAAAAAATATATGTGGTTTAATGAATCAAGTTTATCTATTTATTATACTAACCTTAATATGTCCTTCTTATATTTACCCGTCAGAAAGGCAGTGTAATTTTTCATTAGTCCTGAAGGCAAGAATAGTTTTTTTATAATTTTACTACTTTTAATCCAACCAAATCCCGGGACTCGCGGAATATCCTTAGTATTCTAACCTATGGCAAGTACATAAAATATCCGATTTATGGTGATGATTGATAAATACATCCTTTATAATCCATGTGACCATTAATCTTTCAATCATGGAAATTACAGACACAATAGAAAGACAATAGGTGCGCGAACGCTGGCGTTCGCTTGGGGTTTAATGAATTAATAACTTTCTTAGTCACAAACACTAGTGTTAGACACTCATAAACTACATAATTATAAGAAGTTAATTAAAGGCTTGTTTTTTCTTAATAAAGGCATCATCATGTTCTTGCCTTTGTACCATGTTATTTGGGATTGGTACAATACATTTATTTTCTATCCTGTCACATCTTTTATTTGATATAATTTTTCACACAATTCATCCATTTTTTCTTTGGATTTCCTCTTCTTCTCAATCCGTACACATAATACAATATACTCAAAGCTCTTCTAGTAACATGCAAAACTTGAACTATTAAATGATTTTCAGTACTATAAAACTTTTACAAGTAAATTTATTATAATGTTAGTGCCTTGCATTCAGCTGAATCCCAAACATTTAGTTAATAATTAGGAAGTGAAAGTTGTCTACATCAAGTAAAATGACTAATTAATTAAAACAACTCTAAAATCACATTTCCTCACATCACATCATTTTACAATTGTTAGCTTCATTATGTTTTTGTACCTAAGGATAAAGGATGGTTTTAGAAACTCCCAGACCAAACATTTGAGTTTTGGTTTGGATGGATGTGTGATGACCTGTATTTTATTAACCCATAAAAACTACAGCAGAGTTCATACACTCTGGATGTTTAAATTTTTAACTATACTTTTTTTAAATAGCACTTCAAGAGAAAGAGTGATTCCGGTGGTCAGTGGGTCGTCTTAGGGGTGGATAGTAGATAAAGTGAGTAAGTAGTAGCTCAAGTTCAAAGATTCACATAATATCTGGTGTTTTTATACTTATTGTAGTCTTATAGTAGTAGACTACTGACTTGCACCATACGGGTTAATATGAACAAAACATTTTCAGATAATTGCCACAACATAATTTCAATACAGTGCAACTTTCACAGTCAGTAGGTACTATTGTGATTTAGCTAATAATAAAGAGAACCAATTAAATTGCGGGTAAACCGCAATTGTTACTCATCCTTTGTTCGATTGCAAATTCGTAATTTCCTATACGATTGTGTGTAGAATGACTTATTTGTATATTTTGCCTCAAGACATTTAAATGAATAAACATCAGGTGTTCCACGGTCATGAAGATTTCGCAATTTCATGTTTTGTCTAGGAACCAATGGTTCAAATATGTTACTATAAACGGGATTTAATTGACATATGAGTTATGAACACTAGCACTTACCAAAACCTTCCAATATTGATAAGGACGTCGTACAAAGAAAGGATTGATAACACTTCGTATTGCAGAGAAAATTGATTATTTTGAAAATACAACCGTAATTCCAAGTAGAATAGAAAAGCACAAACATGAAACAGTGCATGAAACAAAAGATACCTATAATCTTTTCACAATACAACACAAAGAATAATTTTCCCGTGATGACATTGACAGTGACACTATTTTAACAGAATGTGACAGAATGGCAATGGCACTTGAGATGCAACTTACCCTATATAAAAAATGTACTCTGTGACTGAAAGTCTAAACCGGTCTAAACCAATAATTTAGGCGAATATTTAGAGATCATAAAATAATGGCGAAAATAATCACTGAACTGTGAAAGTGGAAAATAATAGATATTAAAACTTGTTGAAAAATATGCCATCCATCTAACCAGGACGTCTGACTCTGATGCATTGCATTTGCGACTTTATAAAAAATTTACAATGAAAATATATTAAAAAAATATTGTCGTACATTTGTGGGCGAGCGAAATTTCTATCTTTCGATTGCTCTTGAAAAGCTCATTGTATAGTCTGTCTAATAAGTCAACCGACTTGGGAATTTTGTTTATTACTTAATCATTTAAAAAATACTCATAGAAAGTATAGACGCACTCTATTCGATACTTTTCCTATGGTTCTTCTGTTAGTAAACAATGATATCTACAATATCTCTTAATCAACCTTGATTTATCGAACCCGTGTTGACTGTATCAAATTTCATTAAATCCTAATAATTACCCAAATCGTTTAACTTATTAGACCAACTCTTGTATTCACATTTGGTTTTTTACATGTAGATATATTTTCTTATTTTAACACCTTATAATTGTTTAAGTACTTAGATATTCCTTGGAGAGATGAATGTTACCTTACTATAGTCTGTCTATACCTTTTTTGTCCTATGATGAGTTCCCTGACAGTTCATTTTTTTCCGTGGCACGCATACTACTTTAGATTACTAAAAAATAAACTGGCAAAAAAAAATAAAAATGAAATGATAAAAAAAAATATTGTCTTTCGTAAATTAATAAGTAAATTATTGTGGTTATAATTACTTGTTAATAAATTAAGTAAATAAAATAAAAAAGTATAGAACTTAAAAATGTGTAATGCGTTAAACGGAACTTCTGCCAATAGAGATTGACACTACTCGACGACACACTAATCGACAAAATCGGAGCGACCATCTTGTAATCGCATGTAACGGCAGAAAATTGGAAAAGTAATAGAAAAACTCAAAAAACTATAACAGAAGACTGGAATAAATATATCCGGATCGACCGAATTAGGGCCAATAATTAATCATCGCGGTTAGTTGGAAAAGATTCCGATTCCGATATGGATACGAGTTCAAATCAAGAGTCAAGTTCTGACAGTGAATAATAAATAAATAATTATTTTAAACAGACTGCATTTTATTTACCACTAGCTGTCCCCCGCGGTTCCGCCCGCGTTATTTCAGGTTTTTAGTTTTTGTCAGGTTTTTTAGTTTACTGTAAAATTTCTTTAAAATCCGTATAGAGTAAGATCCCAGGACCGCCAGACATCACGTATTTTCTGACGAACGAAATGTGGACGATTGAGTACTATTAGTATGTACTAAGAACGCATGCCTACCTGCTAGCTTTCTTAGACGGCCAATTTTCAGGTATCAGGTAATCAAGGTACATAAAATTATTACTTACCTCACGTAAATTCTCAAAGCTGATTTTTACGTATTTTGTAGGCAATATCTTTAAAATCAAGTCGCCAATACTCCCAGACACATTCTGTCGGCCGTATTGTTTAACAGACGCTATAAAGCTCCAAAAAAAATGATGTAACTTCACGTATTTTCACAAAGCTGATTTTTACGTATTTTGTAAGCAATATCTTTAAAATCAAGTCGCCAATACTCCCAGACACATTCCGTCGGCCATATTGCTTAACAGACGCGTTAATGATCAAGCATGAGAATTTACGTGAAGTTATGTCATTTTTTTGGGATCTTGGACTAGTAGACTAACTAGTTCTTGCGTGAAAGAGTAACAAACATCTACACACACATACAAACTTTCACATTTATCATCTATAAATCTAAAATCGGTAATCCGATTCCATTTTCTTTGCCAACTGATTCGTTATTGTAAAAAATCGATTAAATTTCGTTAGGTCACATCACTATAATTGTCAGACAAGAACTGTCAGGGAACTCATCATAGGACAAAAAAGGTATAGTAAGTTAAACGAATTGGAATTTTTTCAAGGAAATTAAAAATCTAATGTTGGCAACCGGAATTTTAGTTGTCATTCACTTGTTTTTTGAAATGACGATAGTTCTGTAACAGATCTTGATCGTAGTATGGCTACTGATGATGAATCAGTAAGTGGAATAGAATATTAAGAATCAGATTTCCCGTACGATTCCAGATTTATTTTATTACTTATGATGTTATGTCTTTGCAAATTAATGTATCCTACTTTTGTAATAAGAATATCATTAAAGAGACTGAAATAGGTATATTTTAAACGAAAATATTTTGCATTTTTTTATTTTAAAAAGTCCCCTAATAGTATTAAATCATTTAAAAAAATACTTAAATTGGATACTTTTTATAAGGTTCCATTATTAAACAATGACCAAAATCTCATAATCAACCTTGATTTCTGAACCAGTGTTGACTGCATCAGATTTCATTTTACTCTAAAAATTACCTAAGTCGTTTAAATTATTAGACAGACTATATGCTATAATAGAGTCTGTGCCGAAAGTAAACCATCGTGGGATTTGAGGGCGCTGCTGTAGATAAATATCGTTTTTGTTATGTAAGCAACATTGTGACGTCATTATAGTGCGACTGTTAAATCTTGATATTTTGAAACTATGTTAGACTAGCTTCTTCCAGCGGCTTCACCCTATAATAAAAATTATCCGATTGGCTGAATTTGCTCACCTAATGAAACTGCAAAGTTATAGTTTAAGTGCTATATTATTGCAATGTTTATGATTAAGTTCATCTGTCTAGTAGTTTTTGCGCGACACATCCATACATACGAGTACCTCCATCCATCTTCGCAAACTTTCGCATTTATAATATTAGTAGCTTATTTATTGAACTTGCTCATGTGATGAAACTTAGTAAAAATGTAGATTATAAGCTATATTATTGCAACATTTATCATTAAATTCATTCGTTTATAAATTTTTGCGTAATGCCGTTAATTGTGGCGACACCTGGGAGAGGCCTATGTCGAACAGTGGACGTCTTTCGATTGTAATGATGATGAACATTTAAATGCAAACACGAACCGGTAAAGAAAAATAGCGTGAAGAAACTGCTGTACTGTCTATCTAGGTAGTTTCCACCAACGACCACTTACCCAATTCCAACGAAAATGGTTCTATCACTTTGACTGGGATCGGTCTATTATCACTGACTGGAATATTGTAGCTAGCAGCAAGTTTATGTTTACCATAATTAAATTTAAAGCTAAAAATGGGACACACTACCACTTTCTCGTTGTCTTCCTCAGTACATTTTTCCCTTTTGCTAATCTATGAAAAATATGAACTTAATGACTGAATTATGAAAATAAAGTACACTTCAGAATTTGTAATGTTGCTTCGTAAAAAATCTTTTTAGCCTGTAAGGGACCCTCTCGTATATAAGATCCTTGTGATCACTTGGTTGTCCGTCTGTTTATCTGTTAAGACCCTTTAACTCGAGAACGTTTGGAGGTATCGAGTTAAAATTAAAACCATACACTCAAATCTGCGATCTTTTGAAGTTGTGAAAAAATCAGACTTCTGAGTTAACTAAAAAAAAAGATACGGCGTTTATGTCGCAAAAACACATATATTTCGATACTCAAGGAAATCAAAGTTCATAGGGTGACGTTGACCTAGAATCCTGAAATTTGTCATAAATCAAAGTCTCATAGAAAAAGTACAGGGAAAAATCTGAAAATAGTAAATTTGTAGATCCGCCACAAAAAAAAAATGTTTTCAATTCGGAAAAATCTTCGTAACTCAATACGGGAATTGATTTCATAGGTAAATTTGTACAGAATCCTCAGTGCGCGAGTCCGACTCGCACTTGCCCTTTTTTATTTTAGTTACTGTATCCTTTCTCAAGCCTGAAAATAAATATTCTAAGTTAGTCGAAATGCATTATAAATTTAAAGTATCAATACTCTTTATACTAGCCATCGAAAATATTGACCAAAACAAAATAAACAAAAATCGTCATGTTTAAATGAATTTCCGTTTAATTTATATATATTTGGAGATAACAGGGACAGGAGTTCACCTAGGAAGTCTATAAACATTAAAATAAAAGTGTTACGTACCAAAAACACAGCACGCTAATGTTTCCCAAGTTCGTGACTTTGTTTTGATCAATAATGATGTGATTGGCCATTTGTTATCTTTGGCAAAACTGTAATATATTAAATACTAGCTTTGCCCGCGCGGCTTCGCTCCCGCTCTTCCTTACTCCACCCTACTATACCCTACTCTACCCTACTATACCCTACTCTACCCTACTCCACCCTACTCTACCCTACTCTACTCTACCCTACTCTACCCTACTCTACCCTACCCTACTCTACTCTACCCTACTCTACCCTCCTCTACCTTACTCTACCCTACCCTACTCTACCCTTCTACCCTACTCTAGCCTACTCTACCCTACTCTACTCTACCCTACTCTACCCTACTCTACCCTACCCTACTCTACTCTACCCTACTCTACTCTACCCTACTCTACCCTCCTCTACCTTACTCTACCCTACCCTACCTTACTCTACCCTACCCTACTCTACCCTTCTACCCTACTCTACCCTACTCTAGCCTACTCTACCCTACTCTACTCTACCCTACTCTACCCTCCTCTACCTTACTCTACCCTACCCTACCTTACTCTACCCTACCCTACTCTACCCTTCTACCCTACTCTACCCTACTCTAGCCTACTCTACCCTCCTCTACCTTACTCTACCCTACACTACCCTAATTTTCATTTTTTTTTCCATAAGAACCTTCTCCTCATAATAACGAACACAACAAAAAAAAAATTAGCGAAATCGGTCCAGGCGTTGTTGAGTTATGCTCTTATCAACACATTTTGCGATTCATTTTTATATTATAGAAGATTATTTTCCTTGCAGCTCAGTGAAAGTTTTTATCACATTTCTGAAGATTTCAATTAAAAATCACAATAAAATAACATAACAAACAAACATGATGTGACGTTTAGCATTTGACGGATGGCTGGGTTGGGTTGCTACTTAAAATCTTTAATGTTGTTTTCACTTTACGCCACGACGGTTCTTTTATCGCACAGACAATATCAGATACTTAATCAGCAATTAAAAAAAATAGTAGATTCTGTGACTAGGGGATAAAGCAGTAGGGAAAAAGCAGTGTCAACATGCCGCGCCGCCCGCGACTTAAATCGCGGGCGGCGCGGCATGTTGAATTCCGAACGAAACGATAGTTGCTGATTTGAATCCCGAACGTCAGTGAGGGATCTATATAATTAACTCCCGAGCATTGCGAGGGAGTTAATAAAGAAACCTGAGTGAAGTGAGGAATTCAAGCCGCTTAAGACAAGCAGCTTTATCCCCGTGTTGCATACTATACTTTTTACATCATCTGTGAGATAATTAAAAGACAATTTGGTCGGCCAACGGTTCGGTCGTTTACAAGTTCATCAAACAAACAAAATTCAGTACTCCAAGATTCTTTAGTTTCAATTTTCTATAACGCTCCTGTCAGTATACGCACGTTTTATTCTATTTTTTTTTTGTGTGGCCATTTTGAATTTAGAGTCGACTTGTTCGATGGTTCGATGCTACATTTTAATTCACAATGTTGACGACTTTTGATGTTCCAAATTCAAATCTAATTATTCCCTAGCGATCGGCCATACTGCATTATCTCCCTAGGGGACAGAATGACTTGCTTTAGGCGGGGTTTGTATGACGTATAAAACGACATTAACGAGCAGGTGGTGTAAAAAAAGAATTTCGCATTACTCCGGAGCATTTTACTTGCCTTCAATAGAATTTATGAGATTGAACTTATTAGTAGTAGTTATTGCAGGTTTCATTAACATATGACCACATAGTATATGTAAGTACTTCCTTTTTTTAGGTAAATGCTCAAATAACTTCTCCCGCTCTGGGTGGAGCGAGAAAGGGCGTGTCCAGTCAGACTTATACTGACTTGTCTCTTTTGAACATTCCCGTAGCCCTAGCAGGTATCCATCGCCCTTAGTTGACCCTTTCAGTTTTGCTGACGTCTTTTGAGGTGCGCGTAGAACACAACGCATCGTTGACCGGATGGATGAACGGTAAGCTACTCATTGCTCGTCATCCGCAAATCCGCATTCGCACTTAGCCGGTTTTTTCTTTACTCGCCTGGAGAGAGACTAATCGACCGAGGCTGATGTTTCTGTAACTAAAGCATTTTCCACTCCCTTACAGAAATAAAAAAAACAAAGTAATAACATAATTATGCTCTTTTATTCACATACTTAATGATAATTAAAAATATAGATACACAATTTTATTATTATGTTAAGTTAGCAAATATAAGTGGCATGGTGATATGCTATGGTAAAAGGGTTTGAGAGCGGTCGGAAGCACTTTCTGTAGAGTCAGCTGCGCCGTTGGGTATAGGTTCAGGAGTACCCGATGCTGCTCTGGACGTAATTGCGTTTTGACATTTGTTACGTAACTCAAACACCTGTGTTATCGCGTCACGGAAGCACAGGAAATTGTAGTCTATCACACCTGAAAATAAAATATATTTACAAAGTTTAATACGCGACAATTGCGGTGTAAGTTGTTTTTATAAGCATTAGCCTTCTTCCAAATAAATGATCCTAGTTATTCCAGCCCAAAGGGCTCAACCATGGGCTACGAGAATGTTCGAAAGAGTTACCGCGCCCCTGGAATGTTAAGGTCAACCCTTTCGTTTCGCCTCTCGTCGTCCCACCCTAGAGTGGGAAAAGGTATTTCATGATTTCTCTCCTCAAATACATTAGGGGCAATAAAAGGGCCTTAGTAAAGGATGTGGTCACTGTATTTTGACTCAAAAGAGGTATTTTGAGAAGAAGGGATAAACCCAGTACAGTGCATTGTCAGTAGGTCATGTCACCAGCAAAGGATTCTGCAGTAGGTGTATGAGTATTTACTAGTAATAAGTTAGATTTTCACAGTAATTACAGAGAAACTATGAATAACAGAGTTCTTAAGGTGATTACATATTTAGAAATGCATATCTCATCGAATTTTGACATAAAGGGTTGCCTGAGGGCGCGTTCACTCGACACGCGCACGCTCAGCGCACGCCACCCGCGTCCAACTCGCATTGAAATATGTTAAATAAGAATTTGAGTCTTATAATCCATCAAATAGATCTCAAATTGAATTTAACGAGGTCTACACGCGCACGCCCCGCGCCCGCCTCGCACCAACCCTGCGCTCGCCCTGCCTGCTCTTTGCACCATCCCTGCGTACGCCTTGCGCCTGCGCTATGGCTAAAGGACCTATTACACTGCGCTGAATATCGCGTGCGATATTCCGACTCGTACTATTTTTCATTCATAGAAAAACAGTCTAACCCCTATTACACTGCGCGATACGTCAAACCATAGACTAGATACGTCGACCCATAGACAAAACGAGTCTGAATAACGCGTAGTATAATAGATCCTTAAGTGCCTAGTGAACGAAGTAGTCCAGTCACTAGTAGTAGGTATAAGAGGGCGCGCGGCGTGTGCGAGGCGGATGCAGCGCGTGTGCGAGTTTAAGGCGGGTATAGTATAACGCGTGCGCGGGTGCTGTGCATGATCGGCGCGTGTTATCTGAATACGCCCTGAGGCATCATAATTCTTGGCCCTGGAGAGGGGCAGTACTCACTCGTATTATTTCTTTCTTGATTTCATACCACGTGAATCATCTAGATAGATCGATACTAGAGATGTGCCGACTACTCGTGACTGGTCGGTAAAGCCGGCTATCCCGTCACTTACGTAGTCGGCGACTATTCGGCAGCTGCCGACTATTTAGTTTCTGAGTTTGTATGTATTTCTGAATAAAATATTTATAGGAGGAGGAGTCATGATGGTATAACCTAATTGAGATATCAGGGTTGGATATCGATATTTGATTTGGTTGCTCATATTCGTAATATGTACATATTTGCTGATTTTCCCTGCCCACAACGAAAAATGATCATTTGGCACTGGTAACTTTAAGGGTAATTGGTCTCTTTCAGTTTAGAGAACTATAACAGTCTTAGTTTTATAAAAACCGCTCTGACTAATGTAAAAGTAAAAATCTGGGATTAATGCGAAGCAAATACTCGTACTTAAAATATGATCCAACACGCCCTCAGGCCTAAAAATACTTAGGTTGGGTTAGGTTAAGTTGAGATATAAAGGTCTTATAAAACCTAAACCCCATACTTTTGAGATATGTCGTCATAGTAAAAAAATCTCACCTTGCTTAGATCTTTCGATTAAGATACATTTTAAATATGTTGGTCGATGTAAGATTGTTAGGTTAGGTTAAAATAAAGTATTAAATGAAACCTAAACCCTGTACTTTTGAGATATGTCGCCATAATAAAAAAATCTCTATTCAACTACACGCTTCGAATGACACCTTTTCAAACCTGTTGGTATCTGTTGGATAGGGGAGACGGGTCCCATACTTTGATCATCGTTCTTTTGCAGCGCCTCTAGCGGTCACTTGCAGAACCAAAATCGGAAGTATGAGTCCTGGAGGTCTACTTGCTTTCTCCGAAACGCAATTTTCGTAAACGAACGATATTCAAACGAAGTTTCGTTAGTGCACCTACTCTGTTTCATTTTCGGACACACACAAGAAGTTCGGACCCACAGACAATCTTCGTGACCGAATAGAATGAACTATATGATTTGGGTCTTTTTATATGTCATTTAAAGTAAATTACGGTTTTTAAATTAATTTTGAATCTTGCTTTATTTTAAAATTTTGCATTTATTAGGTGGTTTATTAAATATTTCTTGTAATATTTATAGATAAAACATAAATATGTCGTAAAAAAATAATTTTCGATAAAATACAAAAAGACACCATAAAACAACCTTTTTTACGGTCATTGTTAACCGACTTATATGAAGAGCGCTACTTCACGTCAATCATCGGTACTAACATATGACAACTAAAAATATCTGTATAATCACACGTAACGTGTCAATCTTTGAATGTCAACTTGAATTTGACTTTTAGTTTGAATTTTTAAAAATATATCATGTTGCCAGTGCTTTTTTACATAACACATTCCGTAAGAAAGTCGGACTATTGCAGTCTACCTTTTTGGGCCACGACAATTTTTCTTTACATTTAATACCTCTTTGATGTGAATAAATATTTCTTGTAATATTTATGCATAGAATACTAATGAAACTCAAAAAAACGTATATATTATTGATGACGAGGTGGTATGGTCTAAGACCTTAGCCTGCCCAAATGGGGCAAAAAAAACAATGTGTAACTTGTCAACATTGTCAACTTCAGTGCTGCCAATTTAGTATTATTATGGCTAAATTTAGCATTTTTCTAAGTAATTTGGCATGCATAAATTCAGTGTAGCATATTTTTAGCATTTTACTCGAAAAGTTTGAATATAATTTCTAAATGCAAAATAAAATCCTAATAAACGAGGTGATGTTTCTGAACGCGACCCTAGTGGTTAGGGGAATCCCGTTTTGATTGAACTACATATGGTTTATTGCATCACTCGACGTTGTTATCAAAGGTAACTTGGTTTTGTTTGATTCCTATGTGGTTACGTGCGTTGAATAAGAGTCATTAAATTCACAATGTCAATAAATAACCTAAAACCAACTTTATCGTGCAGAGTGGGAGTTGATGTCCGATTTGAAAGAATGGCTTCTTCCGCTCTGCTCAGACATCATACGAAGAGGATACACACGAGGGTCTAGTTATTAGCATAGTATTTAGCATTTTCCAGAAATTTTGGCATATATTTGGCATTTTTTGAATGCAGATTTGTGTCATACTCTGCAGCAGAGCCACCACTTTAAAAGTCGATCAATTATATCTTAAAATGATGTACGTCAAACGTACATAATGTACGCATACAGTCATTACTGTACGTGCATTAGGTAATGATAAAATAGAGATTGATTGTGGCTCCGCTACAGAGCATACTCTCTAGCAGAGCCACACAGAACTTAAACTCAGGAAAGACAAACGCTACTGAGTTTTGATAAAATCTGTTGTACGAACAGTGTTTATTGCGTACGTGTTGAAAAATACCATTATTATGTAGCGGTTTTATTTATTTCACTTTTTTAAGTTTTTATAGAAAGCGCCTGATTATTTACACAAAATGTTTTGCAGCTGGTGCTATATTTATGATTAGGCGCTCAACCATAAATATTATGATAGAGGAGCATATTATTTTTTACATAGGTAATATTACTAGATTTGTTTACTTTTCCAATATGCACATGCACCTATTATACTCGTACTTACCTACCTACGAGTATTATATTATCAACCTATTTTCAATGGTTTTGTTTAGATATTATTATTTTTTGACATTTTATTCAACCTACGGTAAATTATGTCAGCAGAATATAAATAAAATAGGATAATATTTTTTGTTTATTTAATAACAAAATATATGTAAAAACTGAAATAAATCAAGAATTTACATTTTATTTTAGTGTAATGTGTTTTAATAACAATGAATGTTAGGGAAAGAAATAAAACAAGAAACGATCTAGAAGAATTATATTATGTCTTCATTTGTTGTTTCAAAAATAGTGTGTTTTATTAAATTTTGCTGTGCACCGATTCCCAGGATTTGCCATGAAAGAGAACAATAATGTCTAACAATTTCTAAACTATGCTCTCCAGCGTTTATATATCAGTAGATGGGAATTAACTACAACGTTGCACTTAACTGGAACAGCTTTACGGGCCATATCGTCGTAGCATTCCCATTCAGAATTACGCCGTAGACAATTAATTTTATAATGACCAACACCCCCTGAATTTGGAATAAATTTAACTACTGCTGTTAATTCAAATATTTTGTCGCATAGCAGCAATTCCTTTGGAATATCACTTAAAGGCATAGTCATATCTAATGAAAAAAAAAAAAAAGATCGGAAATGAAATATTCTGAGGTTACTTCTCCAGTACAATTATTGTTTTTGCAATTGGTGACTTCGCTTACCAACATACATGATGCCGATTCATTTAATGAGGCCGGACTACCATCTGGTATCATTAATATATTTAAAGGAAGAATCGAAACTTTTCTTATTACTCGCATTTCACATTCAGAACAAACTTTTGAAAAAGCTGCACTAAAAACGTCGTCGATCAAAATTTTTTCTAGCACAAAAGTAACGTTACAATTACAATCAATTAGTTCAACATATCCTTGTATCATAGATTGATAACGTTTTCGTAAGATTTCTGTTCTACTTTTTAAACAATTTACATTAATATCTTTTTGTACCAAAGCAGAAAATCGAAAAAGCCGAACTTACAAATGTAATAGATATAAAAATATTTATGTAATCACTACAATAACTAACAAAGCGCATATGCAAAGTGCGTATGGCATCAAAAGCACATGTATTTGTAATAACTACATTTTTTATACCTGATGTGCAAATGTTTCCATTAGGTAGAATTTCTATTTCGTTTAATCTGGGTTTTACTTTTTCTATTAACCGTATAGTTTTTCTATTTTCTGTTTTATTGCGCCAATTTTCTTTCAGCTTAGGGTTACTTTTAAAGACCGATTCTCAAGTAAAGTCACCATTTCTTGAATTAGTGTCTTCATTCACGCTATGTTTTAAATCTTCGTCAAAATTTTTACATTTACTTTTTAGGAAATTGGCACAATTAGCTGATTTCAATTCTCCCGTTAAAAACGGTGTGTGTTTCATTACAAAATCATCAACTCTCATTAGTCCGCTTCTACAGTGCAATAATAAAGTTTTATCTAATATTTTTGAAGCAGCTTTCTGCATTACTACTAGTAGCTACATCTGATGAGTCAGAGGAGTTTGGAATGTAGAGAAACATAACATTCGACCAGAGAGATGATTTTAGCACAAGTTTGCGAAAACATTTTACAAAATTTAGCAAATAATATATGTTTTCGTAGTTCGCTTTTTCATTTAGATACATCAGAATGAACAGTTTCAGCATCAACGATTGCATCAAACCAAGTAATAAAAGAATTGTTAACACTTTCATTATCTTCTTGGGTACAAGTCACATCTTCATCAATCTGATCAATGTCAATAGAACCTTCACTTGACAGTCCAAGAGATTTTAGTAACTCTCGAGCTTTATCGCATTTGCTTTTGCTACCGTCTTTTAAATATATATCATATTTCTGCAGCCCAAGGACAATTAAATTTTCAATTACAGTTTTTGCCATCTCAAAATTCGTACAACTTTTCAGTCCTTTTTTTTTATGGCGGGAAAAATCATGCATTGACATCCCCCGCCCTTGGGTGGAGCGGGAGATAGTGTCAGACCTTACTGACTAAAAGACCCACCCCGTTTCTTCTAGCCTTAATACTGGGGCTCGAGCGCCCTTTCGGATAACCCTGGCCCCAGTAGGCTTCGACCCGGCTGGGTCCCTGCTGTTGCTGACAACTCCTTGAGGCGCGCGGGAACAGTGCGCGCCGTCGACGACTTGGGCTTGGTCCGGACAGTTACCGGACGGCCGGACAGCGAGCTACCCATTGCTCACTGTCCACAAGCCCGCGCCTACGGTGGCTGGAAATCGGGATCAGAATCCCGGCGGCGGCGGCGGCGGCGATAACGCCGTTGCCTGCTGCGTTCGGCTTCCTCCTTTGCGAGCATTACTGCTTCGCAAAAGTCGGCGACCGCCTGCCACTCCTCCTCGCTCCGGACCATGGCCTCGACCAGGGCCCGGCGCGAGAGGTCTCCGCCGCCGATCGCCCCCACGAGAGCACGGCGATGCTCCGCCCAAGCAGGGCACACCTCGACTGTGTGCTCCACCGTGTCTTCCGGGCGCTCCGCACAGTGGCGACACCCGAGCGTCACTTCCGCATGAATCCGGTGCAGGAAACTCCCGAACGAACCATGTTCGGTGAGGACCTGCGTCATGCGGAAGGTAAGGACGCCGTGAGGTCTTTCCAGCCACGCCTTAAAGAGGGTACTTACCGCCATGATTGTGGCGTGCCCAAACTTTTCAGTCCTAACAGATATCTAATATAAAAAGACTTGACACGTACATCAACAAACTTGAAACATGTAGGCGATACAAGGACTTTAAGAAGTGTACCATATCCAATCTTAAAAGGCAAGTAATTTGACTACGTTCTCCTTGGCACAAAACATTAAAGCAGTGTGATAAATATTCCCTGGTTGTGGTAAATCTTGTGAATGTATTCACAACAGCTCCTATAATTGCAGCCGAGTCATCGCAAATGACTTCGTTCGGCGCTTTCATATCACCGATCCATATCTTTAACCGTTGAAATATAAATTATTATCCATGGTTTGTGTAGCTGAAATCATTTGACAAATTGGTACAGAATTGTCTTCTATCTTAAGCATCGCGACGTACAAAAACAAGTGTATACTTTCGTAAGCATTAGTAGGAACAGGAGGACAAACGACTGATGGAATGTAATTCATGAGCATATCGGAAAGTAAACAAATCTAGTAATATTACCTATGTAAGTAAAAAATAATATGCTCCTCTATCACAATATGTATGGTTGAGCACCTAATCACAATATAGCACCAGCTGCAAAACATATTGTGTAAATAATCAGGCGCTTTCTATGAAAACTTAAAAAAGTGAAATAAATAAAACCACTATATAATAATGGTATTTTTCAACACGTACGCAATAAACACTGTTCGTACAACAGATTTTATCAAAACTCAGTAGCGTTTGTCTTTCCTGAGTTTAAGTTCTGTGTGGCTCTGCTAGAGAGTATGCTCTGTAGCGGAGCCACAATCAATCTCTATTTTATCATTACCTAATGCACGTACAGTAATGACTGTATGCGTACATTATGTACGTTTGACGTACATCATTTTAAGATATAATTGATCGACTTTTAAAGCGGTGGCTCTGCTGCAGAGCATGACACTGCAGATTTAGCAGAAAATAATTTAAGGAGTTGGCAGCACTGGTCAACTTGCATTGTTAATTTGAAATCAAAAGATTTTTATTTGGAATTTACTTATACTTAAAACTCAAGTTACAAAGTGCTTCTTTACATACATATTTTGTCATCACGGTACGCGTTCTGTAAGAAAGTTTCAAGTAGAACTGTGGATGTCGCAGTCTTCCACAAGTTTTGTTGTGGATCTTTGATCTTTGTAAGTAATATTATCATAATTATACAATATAGTATGTACCTATTTGTTTTTAGTCGTAGGTAGTCATTCGTAGAATTCTTTTATTTACAACCCAATTTTGTTTTTAACAATAATAATTGATTTTATTATCAAATAGTATTATAAGTTAATTCAACCAATCCTTACCTATTTAATTTCAATATTTTATGATTCTATTAGGTATTTAATCTGTATTATTTTCAGATCAATGAACCAATACCATCCACCTCCAGGCAATCAAGCTAACCTCCAAACTTTTCACAGCCCGAGGTAGCTGTAGACATAGGACCCTGCCAGGAAATCGACCACCAGTGACATGAAAATCTCAAGTTAATAAAAATTATAAATGTATTTTTTAGTCTTTTATTAAAGTCTCTTTATACAACAACAACTTAGGACAGTCACAGTACCCTGAAAACGCTATAGTACTCCACTTCCAGTGCTTTGCTGAGGAGAAGCCTACAGAGGCTTTTTGGAGGTAATAAAGGCACTATTTTCTGGTACAACTCCTCAAATAATTACCGACTGTGTCTCACATTATCCACAAGATGTAAGTCAAGAATTTGCGTAATGTTGAGCTGAAAACATCACAGTAGTACTCCACTTCCTAGTGCTTTGCTGAGGAGAAGCCTACAGAGGCTTTTTGGAGGTAATAAAGGCACTATTTTCTGGTACAACTCTTCAAATAATTGTCGATTGAGTCCCTCATTTCTCACAAACTGTGTGTCAGGAATTTGCATAATTTTGGGCTGAAATCACCACAGTCGTACTCCACTTTCTAGTGCTTTGCTAAGGAGAAGCCTTTGGAGGCTTCTTGAAGGTAATAAAGGCACTATTTCCTGGTACAACTCCTCAAATAATTGCCGACTGAGTCTCACATTATCCACAACATGTAAGTCAGGAATTTGAGCTGGTTGCCGGGTCTTTGTACGCTCTAAACATTCGTAACGTCGAGCTGCTTCAATTAAAAGCATTCTTGAGGCCATTTTAAGCACTTTTCTTACAAAATCAACACAAACGAAAATGAAAAGGTAAGTCTTTTGGTTTCGTCAATTTGACGTTAAAATTGCAAAACATTCGTATGTCATAATCATATTTTTTTTCGAAACATAACGAATTAGAGTAGGTTTAGAGATTCGGTACGTCAAATAATTTTCGATCGTACGAAATTTCGGGAACGAAATGAACCATGGTAGGAAACACGCCGAATTCCGATCGAAACTTCGTTTTTCGGAGAAAGCGAGTAGACCCCCAGGTGTAAACGAAGCATTACGAAAATTACCGAATACGCCGAAAATTGTGATTGACTTGGCGTCTACATAACCGAATAATCGGCTAGTCGGCAAAAGCCATAAGCGGCAAATCTTCAATAGGTACCTAATAATAAGTACAACTATTAAAATTTAAAAAAATCTTTGACCGATTTTTTTAACGTAAAGTACAAATCGTGCGTTTCATCTAAGAAGTTCCTTCGCCGTAATGTTGGCAAGGCAGAAAAGCAGTGTTGCTATATTTTTAGCAATGAAATTACTTAATATTGGGGAGATTAACTGATATTTCGTTACTTTTAACAATTGCCTTATTATTTTCTTTTTCTTTTGGAGACTGTAAAAACTATTTATGAATAAAGCATAGGAAGCTGGGCTCCATTCCGATTGCCCTCAATTCTTTTTAATACCGAAAACGCAACGCTGCAATATTGTACCTCTCCATTGACAACTTCCTTTTAGACCAGCTTTTTTATATAAAATCCATTCCCCTCATAATTCTCCAAAAAGTGTTTCAACTACTGTTAAAATCGATTTCGTTTCGCATCTCGGGTAACAATTTTGGTAGAGTAGGCAACTCTTTACTTTTTATTTTCTTTTTTCTGTAGACAGACAGGAAAGCCAACATTACGGCGAAGGAACTTCATAAGTGAAACGCACTGTAAACTGTTAAACCGATTTTCATGGATCCTAGAGTTTTGTAATGTACATCTTATACCCTTTTATTTGTTACCACACTTGGCCATATTGCACACATTTGGTTGTTGTGTGTGCAATATGGGTTGTTTGCTTGGGCGGAGCATCGCCGTGCCCTCGTGGGGGTGATCGGCGGCGGAGACCTCTCGCGCCGGGCCTTGGTCGAGGCCATGGTCCGGAGCGAGGAGGAGTGGCAGGCGGACGCCGACTTCTGCGAAGCAGTAATGCTCGCTAAGGAGGAGGCCGACCGCATCAGGCAACGGCGCTCTCGCCGCCGCCGGGATTCCGATCCCGATTTCCAGCCACCGTATGCGCGGGCTTGCGGACAGTGAGCAATGGGTAGCTCGCTGTCCGGCCGTCCGGTAACTGTCCGGACCAAGCCCAAGTCGTCGACGGCGCGCGCTGTTCCCGCGCGCCTCAAGGAGTTGTCAGCAACAGCAGGGGCCCAGCCGGGTCGAAGCCTACTGGGGCCAGGGTTATCCGAAAGGGCGCTCGAGCCCCGGTAGGAACGGGATGGGTTTTTTAGTCAGTAAGAGTCTGACACTATCTCCCCGCTCCGCCCAAGAGCGGGGGTTGTCATAAGATGATTTTTCCAGTCGAAAAAAAAAAAAAAAAAAACACCTTTGGTTGTTCTGTTCCACTTTCACCATCTCCCCTCCTTATAACTTGTAATAAGTAATCAATTGTTAGAGAACTTGCTTTCAAACAAAAATAACTGTAAATGTAACTCCAAATGGCTGTTTACGAGCTAAAGTGCTATACACTAACACACATAGCGGTCGAACTTATATTACTCCTCCAATATAAAAATCATTGATATACCTTGTTTTTGAAAGTTTTCTTCTCGAAGAATACAAACAAGTGCCAGGAATTTGTTAACCTCACGCAAATATAGAACAGTACCATTGTTCAGTTTGATCAAACTTGAGCTTTGACTGTTGAAAGTGTTCACTTCTGTTTCATCCACCATGCTGAAACCACCACAATTTTAGTTCATTTCCAATTAATTTAAATATATGTAAATATTTGTATACATAAAGGTAAACTTAACATAATAAAAAGCTGATATACCAAGACAGCACGGGACAAGCGCATTAAGATGATGATACTACAAATATCTTATAAAAAAATATAACTAAACTTACCCATATATACAAGAAATATCAATAACAACATCAATCATATCACAGCACAATTCATAACTCTGCATATCCACTGGAGAGCTGTCTGTTGCAATGTAGATTTTTGACACCACATCAAAAAGAAATGCTTTCTCTATGCCAGAGTTCTGAAAAAAAAAAAAAATAGATATGGGATCACCTAGCTTTTTAAAATTATAATGCAAATATACTATTTATGCAAAACAAAGATCTCAATTTTATTTGAAGGTTCAAAGTAAACTATTTTTAATATTATATTCAAGAGCCTATAGATTTGCGTGACAGAGTGGGTATGACAAAATACGCTTCCATCACACTTTATCGTTTTGATTCAATAGAAAAGTAGAACACGTATACATATACACTATGCCTCTCTTCTCAATGATCATGGTAGCCTATAAATCCGCCCACTACTGGGCATAAACCTTTTTATACTTTAGGTATTTGAAAAAATCTAGATAAATTATTCACATTCATAACAGATAAATTTATTCTTCAAAATGCCGTTACTCACAGATATGAGGATGTTCAGAAGATTTTCTAGGGTTGGTAGCTGTGGGATCAGTTTTTGTACTACTTTACTGAATGCTTCAAATATGGAGTGATCATATATTGAGGTCAGGTGAAATGACAGGTGAACATGTTCCAAACTAGCCTCAGCCAGGTCCTCAGTTGCTCGGTGGTGTATGTCTCTTTGGGATTCCATCTTGTAATCGTCATTGAGCCCATCCACCTGAAATAAATATGAGGATACTTTATATTACACTATGTTTTTAAAGTACTTTGACAGGTGACCTGTTGGTCTAGTGGCTCTGACCGCTATGCCGGAGGTGGCAGGTTTGATTCCCACACAGCACAAATTTTCGTGTGATGAGCATGATCATTTGCTCTGAGTATAATTTTATCTATAATATGTATGTATTTAGAAATATATATGTATGTTTATCAGTTTGTCTAGTACTCATAGCACAAACTCTGCTTAGTTTGGGACTTGATGGTGTTGTGTGATAGTTGTGGAATATTATAAATAATGTGTCAAACTCTACATGAAAGCTAAATTTTATTAAGTATCCAGGCTAAATAAAAATAGATATTGTACTTTCAAATTAGAGTCTTTAGTCAAATCCATTTGCAACTGATTATAGGGTAATTATTAGATTTTGTGTTTACAGACTTATACAAATATGGAAAAATGATATGAATAGTAATAATAGAAGTTTCAAATATTTCCAGGAATTACAGGTATTGATGTAGCTCAATTTTATTTTAAATAGGACCATTCACTATCGAAATTGTATTACTGTATTTGTGTCAAAGTTTCTAGTATCATATAATGTTTAATCACATACCAAAACAGATCAACTGCTTCTAAATGAGTCATGCTTAATCAAATATTTGTTCCAGATAATTGAAATATACATACAGATGTTGTTATATAATTAAATCAGTGTAACAATGAGAAATATCAACTGGCTGTACTTACTTTATGTATGAATACTTCAAATTTTATGTTGCTGTTCACTCGATATGCTTTTGTGACTGTTAGCTGTAACTTATCAAGAGCATCTTGGTAATCATCCTGAAAAAGATAGTTTTCACAATTTTTGTTTATTAAACACGTCATTTTACCAAAAAGATTTTTATTTTAATATAAATAACACTGACCTGAGCATCTATCACAAAAACCAATGCACCACAGCCACCAAATATTGTGTCTGAATCAAAGGTTGCATCAAAGAAATCAATCTGGCCTGGAAAGTCCCAGATTTGAAACTGTACAAAACTACTGTTATTTATGTCATCTTTAACTATCTTATTTGTTGACTCCAAGAATAATGTTTCATTTGGTGACATTTTGTGGAAAACCACTTTCTGAATAGAAGACTTTCCAGATCTAAAAACACAATAATATAATTATTTAAGCATACATAGCTAACTTGAATAATATCAATTAAATATAAGTTTTGTTATTACAGCTTTTTGATTCATAGGAGAATAATTATCAAACAATCAATCATCATAGGTATGACTTTGAACCAGCAATCATTTTAAAGGTGAATCAAATAATTACAAGACAGTGATTAAAAGCTATGAGATAATGATAAAAAAAAACTATTTTTTTTTTTACTAAATACATTTCCAGTATTGATTAATGTTTAGGGAGTCACAAATTCATCGATTTAAGCTCTAGGCTTAAGCATTATTTTGTATTTATGGACATTCATGGTTGAGTAAGATTTCCTGTACCTTCTAAGTCCCATTAGAAGAATTCGTGGCTTGTGATCTTCTTGTAATGAAGTATTGTCACCCTCTCCATTTTGTTCGAAAGGTCCATAACTGAAGTCCTTGGGGAAGGAACCAACATAACAACTGGGATCGTCTTGATAACTCTGAATCATAAAGTTGATAAAAGCTAATTTGTTGTTTCGTTGTTATTCCAATAAGCGCTACTGTAGAAATTTTATATACACTTACCATTTTAGTAATTATAATGCAAACAAACTAGTAACAAAGTTTATTGTTTTATTAAATCCTATTATTTAATTAATTACACTTTTAACATTGTACAAAACACTGCGTATTTATAATGAACAAAACATGTATTAGACAGAGATTATTTCAGATTGACATGACATTTATGACATTATTCCTGCGTTCCGAATTGCGTCAAAATCGATTATATCGCGAATCCAACCAACGCACGTCACAAATAGTACTTCATCATCATCTTCCTGCCCTAGTCCAGTTTTATTTGGGGTCGGCGCAACACGTTTTTTTCTTCCATTCTGTCCTGTCACTCGTCACGCTATCACTAACTCCCTTTTCTTTCATATCGCTTCTCACACACACAATCCATCCATCTTTTTTTTGGCCTCCCTCTTCCCCTCCATCCATCCACATGTAAACTCATAACTTTTTTAGCAACATGCGTTTCATCCCTCCTTTTCACAAATAGTACTTATATTTTGTGACTATTAAATTTGGTCGGATTCGCGATATAATAGCTTTTGACGTAATTCGGAACTAAGGGAAAATAATGTCATGCTTTGCGTTCCAAATTGCGTCAAAAGCGATAATTTCGGAAATCCAACCAACGCACAACGTCACAAATATTACTCAACTGTCCTTATATTTTGTGACTATTAAATTTGGTCGGATTCGCGATATAATAGCTTTTGACGTAATTCGGAACTAAGGGAAAATAATGTCATGCTTTGCGTTCCAAATTGCGTCAAAAGCGATAATTTCGGAAATCCAACCAACGCACAACGTCACAAATATTACTCAACTGTCCTTATATTTTGTGACTATTAAATTTGGTCGGGTTTGCGATATAATCGCTTTTGTTTGACGCATTCAGAACGCAGGGATGACTTGTTTAAGCTCGGATACAAAGTTTTTTAAGCAAGGTCTTCAAATGGAGAGTGACCTTACATACGGATGTAAAACATTCCTCCTCGGCAAGCTTCGTTAAAATCACAGAACAGAAGAATGTAGATATAGAAATCGCATAGCACAAAGAGATCTTAAGAGATACAATAGAGCGGCTAGAATATCAGGAGAAATGTCTTAGAAAAACTGTCATCCTATCTCTCAGTGACGCCATCTAGCTTTGAATAGCAATCACGCGAGTATAAAAACTATTGTTCGGTAGGTGGCCAGGGGCCTTACCATGATATCTTAAGGCCCGGCGCCCACTATCGGTGGGTATCGGTGCGGCTCGGTAGAGCTCGAGCGCTTTACGCCGGCTTCGGGCGGCTTTGGACGCCTTAGAGCTGCGTCGGGCGACTTCGGGCGGCTTTGGGCGCTTGAGAGCTGCCTCGGCAGTCGTAAACACGCCTAAGGACGCCGTAGCTGATTTTGGGTAGCCTAAGAATAGTTCTGGCTGCAGAAACATCGCAGAGCAGTCACTCGTAACGTTCCGTGAAAACAGTTATGTGTGTGTATTTATAATGGTGTATTGGGACTTAGTTCTCATTGTTCATCTTGCTGAAGAAGAAGAGAAACTTGGAGCCTTAAGACAGAGTACTATGACATTTTTATTAGTATATTGGTTAAAAAAAAAATGCCAATAACAGCTTTCTTTACGAATGTACATGCGCAGAAGTTCGCAGAGCCTATGTTCAGGACTGCCAAGTTATTTTGCGTCTACTTGTACGATACGATAATGAAGGCGCGTGCGGTGATCGAAATGACTGTTCTGCGACGTGTCTGATCCGAAAATGCCACCCGAGCTACCCGAAGACCGCCTCGGCATCCTTAGCCATGCTTACGGCTGCCGAGGCCGCCCGAAGTCGCCCGACGGAGCTCTAAGGCGCCCTAAGCCGCTCGAAGCCGGCGTAAAGCGCTCGAGCTGTACCGAGCCGCACCGATGAGATAGTGGGCGCCGGGCCTAAAATGTCAGTAGTACGAACGAAAAAGGATCTAACAGTTCGGGAGCTCGTGGTAGAAGCTTCAGTGTGTGCCAGTGGCGTAGCTTGGGGAGTGGGGGCCACGGCCCCAGGCGGCATACGAAAGGAGGCGGCAGAAAGCGCCGCTTTATTTATTTGGAAAAAAAACTGGATACAAACACGACTTGTCGTGTAGGGGTGTCATACTAGACTGCTGAACGATTTGTTACTACACAAGTAACAAGTATCTACTAAGTAATATAATAGTATAAAATAGTAATATATTTAATGTCTTCTTCTTTAAGACATTAAATTTAAACTACCAATAGACAGGACATAGCGAACAAAAGTCCAAATCCGATACTTGTCACTTGTGTAGTAGAGTCTGTGCGGAAAGTAAACCATCGTGGGATTTGAGGGCGCTGCTGTAGATAAATATCGTTTTTGTTATGTAAGCAACATTGTGACGTCATTATAGTGCGACTGTTAAATCTTGATATTTTGAAACTATGTTAGACTAGCTTCTTCCAGCGGCTTATCCCTATAATAAAAATTATCCTATTGGCTGAATTTGCTCACCTAGTGAAACTGCAAAGTTATAGCTTATGTGCTATATTATTGCAATGTTTATGATTAGGTTCATCTGTCTAGTAGTTTTTCCGCGACACATCCATACATACGAGTACCTCCATCCATCTTCACAAACTTTCGCATTTATAATATTAGTAGCCTATTAAACTTAGCAAAAATATAGGTTATAAGCTATACGTTAACGTTTATCATTAAATTCATCCGTTTATAAGTTTTTGCGTAATGCCGTTAATTGTGGCGACACCTGGGGGAAGCCTATGTCGAACAGTGGACGTCGTTCGATTGTAATGATGATGAACATTTAAATGCAAACACGAATCGGTATAGGAAAATAGCGTGAAGAAACTGCTGTACTGCCTATCTAGGTAGGTTCCACCAACGACCACTAACCCAGTTCCAACGAAAATGGTTGTATTACTTTGACTGGGATCGGTCTATTGTCACTGACTGGAATATTGTTTCTAGCAGCAAGTTTATGTTTACCCTATTTAAACATAAAGGTAAAATTGGGACACGCTACCACTTTCTCGTTGTCTTCCTCAGTACATTTTTCCCTTTTGCTAATCAATGAAAAATATGAACTTAATGACTATGAAAATAAAGTACATTTCAGAATTTGTAATGTTGCTTTGTAAAAAATCTATTTAGCCTATAAGGGACCATCTCGTATATAAGATCCTTGGGATCACTTGGTTGTCCGTCTGTTTATCTGTTAAGACCCTTTAACTCGAGAACGCTTGGAGGTATCGAGTTAAAATTAAAACCATACACTCAAGTCTGCGGTCTTTTGAAGTTGTGAAAAACTTCTGAGTTAACGAAAAAAAAAAAGATACGGCCGTTTATGTCGCAAAAAAACATATATTTCGATACTCAAGGGAATCAAAGTTCATAGGGTGAATCGCGTTGACCTAGAATCCTGAAATTTGGCATACATCAAGGTCTCGTAGAACAAGTACAGGGAAAAATCTGAAAATTATAAATTGATAGATCCGCCACAAAAAAAAAAAAAATTGTTTGCAATTCGGAAAAATCTTCGTAACTCAATTCGGGAATTGATTTCATAGGTAAATTTGTACAGAATCTTCAGTGCGCGAGTCCGACTCGCACTTGCCCTTTTTTATTTTAGTTACTGTATCCTTACTCAAGCCTGAAAAGAAATATTCTAAGTTAGTCGAAATGCATTATAAATTTAAAGTATCAATACTCTTTATACTAGCCATCGAAAATATTGACCAAAACAAAATAAACAAATATCGTCATGTTTAAATGAATTTCCGTTTAATTTATATATATTTGGAGATAACAGGGACAGGAGTTCACCTAGGAAGTCTAAAAACATTAAAATAAAAGTGTTACGTACCAAAAACACAGCATACCAATGTTTCCCAAGTTTGTGACTTTGTTTTGATCAATAATGGTGTGATTTGCCATTTGTTATCTTTGGCAAAACTGTAATATATTAAAAATTATTTCCCTTGCAGCTCAGTGAATTTTTTTATCACATTTCTGAAGATTTCAATTAAAAATCACAATAAAATAACATAGTAAACAAACCTTCTGTCAACATACTATGACGTTTGGCATTTGACGGATGGCTGGGTTGGGTTGCTACTTAAAATCTTTAATGTTGTTTTCACTTTACGCCACGACGGTTCTTTTATCGCACAGACAATAACAAGTCGCTCAGTCTTGTATGACACCCCTACACGTCAAGTCGTGTTTGTATCCGCTTTAGGCGAAAAAAATGCTGAGTTGCGCATTACGCTATTGCAAATCTTATTGGATAACTTCGGTTTATTTTCGTAAATATTATTGGTACATTCAGTCAAAAAAGTATCAGGAATGGATGATTTTTTTATGGTTCCAAATTCAAATTTTAGATATTGGCACAACCATTGACTTATTCTAGTGATGATAGACAAGCCCTTTCATGGAAACTATTTGTCAAAATATTGAAAAGTTAAAACGAAAATCTGCTGCAGCGCTACATTAGCATTATCGTCTAACAGAACTATTAAAATATAAAGCGCTGATAGCTTTTAGAGGATACTTTTTTCACGACCAAAAGGTTTTAAGCACCATGAATTTCGTAGTACTTAAGTACGCGTTTAGTTCAACATAGTGTAATGACATGTTGTACATATAGATTTTTATACCGCAGAAGGGACACAGTTGTTTGCCTACAATACTTCATTACAATAAAACTCTAGTTCTAAATACCAATAGTCCACGTTAGTGTAAATTCAGGAAACTACGTCAACCACTTTAATAAATAAGTGAATTCAAAATCATGTAAAATTATGAAACAATTTATTGTAATCATCATTCTAAAGGACAGCTATCTTTAGTGAATGATGGTCAGGACTGCGCTGCTAATATTTAGTAACAAAACAAACAACAACTATAACTATAGCATAATCAGCTTTCTAATGTTCCCACTGCTGGGACTCTAACCTTCTCTTTAAGAGAGGGAATGGGCCGTAAACCACCACGCTGGCCCAATGCGGGTTGGTGAATGTTACATGTCCGAAATATATCGCTTTCCTCACGATGTTTTCCTTTTTTTTTTTTTTTTTCGATGGGAAAAATCATCTTATGACAACCCCCGCTCTTGGGCGGAGCGGGAGATAGTGCCAGACTCTTACTGACTAAAAAACCCATCCCGTTCCTTCAAGCCTTCATACCGGGGCTCGAGCGCCCTTTCGGATAACCCTGGCCCCGGTAGGCTTCGACCCGGCTGGGCCCCGGAGCCGTTTGAGAGCGGCCCCAGTCCGGTTGAGTTTGGGAGCCAGACGTCGGAAATGCTCCACGAAATTCCACCGACTGTCGAGGATGAGTCCCAGGTACCTCATCGATGTCCCGACGCCGATGCGAACTCCTCCTACCGTTAGTTGGGAACCCGACGGTGGCGCGTTCCGAAGGCCGCGACCGTGAAAACACATGGCCTCGGATTTGCGCAGCGCCACCTCGAGTCCCAACTCCTGGATCCTACCAACGACCATCGCAACCCCGCGTGTCGCTAAAGCGGCCGCCGCCCGGTATGACTCTCCCTGCGCTAGAACCAGCGTGTCGTCTGCGTAGCAAACCACGCTGACCCCGTCAGGGAGGTCGCCCCGCAGCACGTAATCGTACCCGATGTTCCACAAGGGTGGCCCTAGTACCGACCCCTGTGGAACACCGCACGACATCTCCCGACGTTTCCAGTCTCCCTGGTGACCGGGGTAGACAATATACCTGTCCGACAGGTAGGCCTCGACTACTCGTCAGAGGTATTCGGGCACCCGGTGGTACCGGAGTGCCCTCCGGATCGTACTCCAGGGCAGGGAATTGAAAGCGTTGGCAATGTCCAAGGACACTGCCACGACACACCTACCCTGGGACACCGCATCCCCCGTCGTGAGGGCTCGCACGCGCATGATGGCGTTCACCGTCGAGCGCATCCTGCGAAAGCCGAACTGTCCGTCCGAAAGATCCGGCCCCACCCGTGAAAGGCGCGCGACGAGGCGGCTCGCAATCACTCTTTCAAAGAGCTTGCCTACCTCGTCGAGCAGCACAATGGGCCGGTACGCGGACGGAGAGTCCGCAGGGCGCCCTGGCTTCGCGATGAGGACCAGTTTCCCCGTCTTCCAGCGAAGTGGGAACTGGCCCCTCTCCAAGCATGCGCTGAAGAGCCCTCTCAGTCGAGGCCCGAGAGCCTCCATGGCCAGGACCCAGGCTTTCCCAGGCAAGCCATCGGGTCCTGGGGCGGCGTTCTTGGCACTCAGCCTTTGCACCGCCACTACGATGTTTTCCCTCACCGTTTTGAGAGCAGTGGTGATGAAATAAATTATCTACATAAAAAACTAAAAGTTTTTTAAATCTATTTTCAACTTAATTTTTCGGGGCGAATCAAAAATTGATTCGGAGTCGCACTTGGTTTAATGATTGGTGCAATGGGGAAAACTATAAATGTTTGAAGGCACATTCTAAAGGAATAGCATTACTGCAAGGAATAGCCGACTCATTAGAAAACGTTTTCCAGCTTTAGTATCATCAGTTTGAAAGTGTGCAGAGCAGATAAACGGATATTTTGTAGGAAGCCACGTGTTTTCACGTCTATCATCTTGAAGATATTTTATAATTTTTTTTCTTTTCGGCTGACCAGAGTGAACAAACTTGAAATATAATTATAGTTTATAAAGGATGAAATCTCAACAACAGTAATGATCACTTAGTGATGTATCACTTATATTACACATATGACTACAAATTCAACTGAACCTAATTTATATTTGAATACTAATCTATGTATTGTATACATATGTAATGTCTAAGTAGGTACGTAATACCTAGTGCTTACGAATGACAGAATGCTTAACCACAAAACTTAGCGATGAAAACTGATACTCAATGATTTGCTGGCATTTCCTGCTGAGTTTTTACAGTATCGAAAAACAGACGTATTCATAATTATTGAATTTGACGGAATTCATTGGTAGATAGGTACCTATTATTTATACAAAAATAAAAAATATTAAATAAAAACAAACGGAATCTGACTGATGTTTTAACATCATGCAAAGTTCGTGTTCACTAAAGCACTGCTCCTGATATTTAAAAAGTGGATTGAGGACCCATTTTTTAAATTCTTATGAAACGAAACAAGATTTACAGGAAATTTAGTTAAAAATTAGTAAAACTTAAAGCAATGAGCCATAAATTACTTAAATGTAAAATAAAAAAGTTATGATTAAATAACGTGGGCCCTCAATCCAGACTTGCTTGCATAAAGAGGCATAGTTGAATCTCGGAAAGTACGATGTCTGGGAAAATAATTATTATTTAGGAATTTAGTTAAGAATTTCTAAAAGATTTTAAGAAATTCTCAAATCTGTAAAAAATGTTTTGATAATTGGATTATTCGTTGGCCTAGGTGTATCGTTTCTGAAGGGGCATACTTTGAAGGTGATAAAATAAGTTTGGTTGAATAACAAAAATTTTGTGTATTATTGATTTTTTCCAGGTACTTTCTTGACAGTGAAGTAGGTACATCTATTAGGTTAATTAAGTTATCATCATCATTTCAGCTGAAAAACGTGCACATAGGCATCTCCTAAGTGTCACCATAACGACCGGAGCTATGCGTCACATATCCACCGGGATCCTGTGACCCCCACTAGGTCAACGGTCCACCTTTTATGAGGCCTTACAACTCTCTGTCTTCCGATATGTGTTCTCCACACTAGCACCTTCCCTTCCCATCGATCATCTGTTCACTGCACTTAAGTTGCGCGATTTTTTAGGCTTTGTCGGTAATCTTGGTTTTCCTGCAGATATCTTCATTTGTGATGCGATCACGTAGGGAAACTTCGAGCATAGGCCCTTTCCATTTCTGTTAGGGTGACTTTAAGCCTTCTGATGAGGCTCATTGTGAGCGACCACGTCTCAGAGCCATATGTCGTTTCTTTCGTTTTGAGATAGACTGTATATTCTCGTCCAATATATGTATGTTGGACGAGAGGATACCGCGCAATTTCCCTAACACTACCCAGACAAACCGGATTCACTATTGTCCTCTTTCTTAAAGTTAGATCTACCCAAGTGAACTGCGAACTTAAAAAGATGTCTGTCCCACTCTTTCGGAAGCTTGACCACCGAGCATTGTACTGAGCTCCTTCTTAGTCTAAGCCATGATTACTACGTCTTCGGCAAATCTAAGGTGAGTAATGTACTCGTCATTAATATTAATGCCCAGTCCTCACTACTTCAGAACCTTGAAGACATCTTTAATACTGCCTTGAATAGTTTCGGAGAAATTTCGATCCTGAGTCTGATCCTGAAGTCGGACTGACATGGTGGCGTTTTTGTACAAACACTTTAGCACTTTGATGTACCAATAGTCAATCTAGCACCGTTAGAGGGACCGCAACACAGCCCACGTTTCGATAATTAATTAGCTAAAGACGTGTTGGCAGAATCTATCAGCTACCTATGTAATTTAAGTTTCGGACAAGGCACTTTTCTTCGCTATTTCTATTTATTGTTTCTTCAGTTAGTACCTACAACAAAAATAGTGTACGAGTAGTTATTTAGCAAATCAACGTTTAATTATATTCGTAATCTGTTTGTCATCTATTAACAATGATAGTTTGTCATTAAAATGACTTTATTAACACACTAATTATATACCTTCAATACCACTTCACTTCACACACACGCTACACTACACTACACACACACACCATTACTTGTACAGACACCCATACGAGGACTATAGTCATAAGTCACAATCCGAGGACCTCCTAGAAAACTAGGTTAGAGACGACTTACGACCTTATTAACAAGACAGAAAGAAAGAGAAAACAATATTTGGGGTGACGAGACTATTCGTATAGCGCTATCTCAACATTTTTTAGTATGACTTTCTGTAAACGATGCGGGGACCTAAATACACTCGCAAACCCGCCTGGGTAGTACCATCCGAGGACCTGTGTGTGAGCCAAACGAGGACCTTAACCATGTGACCAGAGACGCCTATACGAGGACTTAATTTTTCACACTTTTTCTTATTACTTGCATGATGCGAGGACCTAGTACTAGAATATTCACGAACAATACGAGGACGTTTTTCCAGGTAGGGCTTGTACTAAACGAGGACCTTTTCTGAATTTCCAATAGCCGTTTCTTACACACTTATAATTTTGCCATAATAATATTTGAGCTATATTATTAGATATTTAACCAGTTACACACACCAATTTCTCGATTTAAGTACTATCAGAGGACTTAGCATGATTTAACTGATAATATTTAAAATGAAAGGGAAGGTATTATTCTAAGCACTACGTCTCGACTAATCAAATTGATTTAGATTTTTAGTTGTGTTAGAAACACATGGACAATTACAATTTGACAGCAATTGAAAGATTTTATAGTCGCAACTTTGGATCCACAATAATAATCTAAGGTAAGATAACTAGTTGACATTAATCTATCCGCTACGCGCTGTATGTAGATTGCTGACATTATTTATCAATACACAGTTGTGTTAATGTCACAAAGCTGCAACTGAAATCATCTACATGTGACACAACTCTTTAACGGTCAAGTGTATTGTCTTCAATCTAAGCATGCTGTTTGTTAACATTGCATAGCATTACAGTTGAGTAAGTGAAATGAAGTTGCAGCTTGAATCGTCTCCATGTAAGACTGCTCTTCAACAGTTACTTGTATCATCTTTTTTTTTGGTGGGTAGAAATCATCCAAATGACATCGCTCGCTCTTGGGCGGAGCTGGGGATAGTGTCAGACTCTTATTGATTAAAAAATCCACCCCGTTCTTTCTTGCCTTTCATACAGGGGCTGAGCCTTCCTTATCGGCGGCGGAGACCTCTCGCGCCGGGCCTTGGTTGAGGCCATGGTCCGGAGCGAGGAGGAGTGGCAGGCGGTCGCCGACTTCTGCGAAGCAGTAATGCTCGCAAAGGAGGAGGCCGAACGCATCAGGCAACGGCGTTATCGCCGCCGCCGTCGCCGGGATTCTGATCCCGATTTCCGGCCAACGTAGACGCGGGCTTGCGGACGGTGAGCAATGGGTAGCTCACTGTCCGGCCGTCCGGTAACTGTCCGGAACAAGCCCAAGTCGTCGACGGCGCGCACTGTTCCCGCGCGCCTCAAGGAGTTGTCAGCAGGGACCCAGCCGGGTCGAAGCCTACTGGGGCCAGGGTTATCCGAAAGGGCGCTCGAGCCCCGGTATGAAGGCTAGAAGGAACGGGGTGGGTCTTTTAGTCAGTAAGAGTCTGACACTATCTCCCGCTCCGCCCAAGGGCGGGGGATGTCAATGCATGATTTTTTCCCACCATAAAAAAAAAAAAAAAAAAAAAAAGCCTTCCTTTCAGAAGCAGACCCTGTTACTGACCACTCCAGGCGCGCGGGAACTCGGCCTTCTCCTTTGCTAGCATTACTGCTTTGCAGAAGGAGGCGACCGCCTGCCACTCCTCCTCGCTCCGGACCATGGCCTGTACTAAGGCCTAGCGCGAGGGATCGCCGCTACCGATCGCCCCCACCAAAATACGACTCGCTAGTTCTAGCGCAGGTAGAGTTGTACCAGGCGGCGGACGATCTAGCAGCATGCGGGGTTGCGATAGTCGTTGATAGGATCCAGCAGTTGGGACTCGAGGTGGTACTGCACAAGTCCGAGGCTATGAGTATCCACGGCCTTTGGAACGCACCACCATCGGGTTCCCAATTAACGGTAGGAGGAGTTCACATCGGAGTCAGGTCAACGATAAAGCACCTGAGACTCGCCCTCGACCGCTAGTGGAATTTTGTGTAGCACTTCTGAGATCTGGCACTTTTTTTTTTTTTTTTTTTTAATATTTCACAACTATCACACAACGCCGTCTAGTCCCAAGCTAAGCAGAGCTTGTGTTATGGGTACTAGACAACTGATAAACATACTTATATATTTCTAAATACATACATATTATAGATAAATTACACCCAGATACAGAACAAATGATTATGCTCATCACACAAACATTTGTCCTAAGTGGGAATCGAACCCACGACCTCCGGCATAGCAGTCAGGGTCACTAACCACTAGACCAACAGGCCAGTCAAGTCAACTTAAACTGAACCGGACTGACTCAAGCGGCTCTTGCCTAACCGGGGCCTTGGGAGTTCAGACGCCTACTGCCGGAGGCTTTACGCAGGAATCGTTCGGTCCATGGCCCTTTATGGGTCGCCAGTGTGGGCGCCGTCGCTGCGTCAGCAACCGAGAGCCCAGCGGAACGCATGCCTGAGGGTCATGGCAATACAGATAGTACGGAGATACCGCATGGTTTCCCGCAAAGTGGCGAGCCTTCTTGCTGACCTGCCACCATAGGATCTGGAGGCAACAGTCCTTGCACGCATGAACGATTTGCGCGTGGAGATGCAACGCCGGCGCCGGGGCGAAAGTCCGCTGCCCCGACAGGTCGTGGCATGGTGAACACAGTTCCGGCGGGATCTCATGATGGATTGGCGTCAGCGACTATCGCAACCCAGTACTCGGCACGCCACAATTATGGCGGGTAAGTCCCCTCTTTGAGGCGTGGCTGGAAAGACCTCACGGCGTCCTCACCTTCCGCATGACGCAGATTCTCACCGGACATGGTAAGTTCGGGAGGTACACACCTGCACCGGATTTGTGCGGAGCACACGGTAGAAGTGTGCCCCGCTTGGTCGAAGCATCGCCGTGTCCATGTGGCGATCGTCGGTGGCGATCTCTCGCGCCGGGCTTTGGTACAGGCCATGGTCCAGATCGAGAATGAGTGGCAGGCGGTCGCCTCCTTCTGCGAAGCAGTAATGCTAGTAAAGGAGGAGGTCGACCGCATGAGGCGCTCACGCCCCAGCCGCTGCCGGGACTTCGATCCCGATTCCGGCCACCGAAGGCGCGGGCTTGCGCACGGCGAGCTATGGGTAGCTCGCTGTCCGACTATCCGGTAACCGTCCGGACCAAACCCAAGTCGTCAACGGCGCGCACTGTTGAAGGAATGGGGTGGGTTTTTTAGTCAGTAAGAGTCTGACACTATCTCCCGCTCCGCCCAAGAGGAGGGGATGTCATCTAAATGATTTTTACCCGGCAAAAAAAAAACGCTATTTATTTATAGTTTAATAGTTTTTAAATTGTAATTTTTGGGTATTTTATGTCTTTAATTTAGTAAGTTTAAATTAACAAGCTTATTATTTTCAAAATTATGCTCGCCATGTGTTTGTTATCTAAGAAAAAGTAATGTATATTCTGCACAAGGCACTCTTATTTACCTCAAGCAATTGAGAGAGTTTTGGCCTTCTTAGTATCGTTTAGACTTGTATTCAATCAGCTGATCGGAGTGGTCCCTCTTAACTGAAAGAGTTATGTTAATCATTGATATGTTTACTATTTTTATGTAATAAAATTGAGTATGGCAATTAATAAAAGGGCATAAAATGCGGATCAATTTATGCTTTTTACTTAAGATCGGCCAAATATCAAGGACGTCCGGGCCTTGGTTGAGGCCATGGTCCGGGGCGAGGAGGAGTGGCAGGCGATCGCCGACTTCTGCGAAGCAGTAATGCTCGCAAAGGAGGAGGCCGAACGCATCAGGCAACGGCGTTATCGCCGCCGCCGCCACCGCCGGATTCTGATCCCGATTTCCGGCCACCGTAGGCGCGGGCTTGCGGACAGTGAGCATTGGGTAGCTCACTGTCCGGCCGTCCGGTAACTGTCCGGACCAAGCCCAAGTTGTCGACGGCGCGCACTGTTCCCGCGCGCCTCAAGGAGTTGTCAGCAACAGCAGGGACCCAGCCGGGTCGAAGCCTACTGGGGCCAGGGTTATCCGAAAGGGCGCTCGAGCCCCGGTATGAAGGCTAGAAGGAACGGGGTGGGTCTTTTAGTCAGTAAGAGTCTGACACTATCTCCCACTCCGCCCAAGAGCGGGGGATATCAATGCATGATTTTTCCCCACCATAAAAGAAAAAAAAAAAAAATCAAGGACGTAGTAGTCAATTCTTCATGCCAAAGGCTAGGTTAATTTTAAAACCGATTGAATTAAATAGACTTTTTTTTATAGATAATTAATTGCACTCAGAATAATGTTTCAGGACATCTAGCAATGTATAAGAACTTTTTGGTTAAATAAACTGAAATTCTAGAACTTAGTGTATTGTTTTTCAGTGCATGACATATTTTATTTATAAATGCTGTTCTCAAAAACATAAATATTGTGCATTCTCAAGTCTCGTACAGTACATTATGACATACTTTTACGTAAAAAACCATCCGAAGTTTTACTCTCTCAGAACAGAAGTTTCGATACTTTTGAAATTTCAATAATCAATACACACGGAAAACCTATCCAAATGGGGACCTAAATACACTTGTCTGGAAAAGCTACCCATGTGGGGACTTACATACACACTGTCTGGAAAAGCTACCAATCCGAGGACATTTGTGTGAAGTTTTACACATAAGTCTCCACAAGGTACTAAAAACATGACTGAAGTGTTAAAAGTCGTGTGTGTGAATTTTAAGTGGCGCCGCCTAGCGGTTACACACGATCGTGTGTGAACATAAAATTTCGCAACCAAACCGAGGTCCACCAAGGTTGATATCAACTTTTCCTTATTAAGTATATAGAAAGGTTCAAAATCGAACGTAGAATACGATGAACTGGGTCGGGCCATCCGAGGACGTACGAAAAGGTCCTCGCATTGAAAAGGTCCTCAGATGTGCCTTGTGTATTCAAGCGCATGTCCTCGCATGGTACTTAAAACAAACACACGCTACACTTACACACTTTACTACACTTACTTTTATTGGCTAAACTATAAGGAATTTCGTTTATTTACTATCATCTTTCGAAAGGTGGCTAAAAATAACCGTCTATAAACATAAAAAAAAACACGTTATAGTAATTTCTCGATTTACCAGAAGAAGTCAAAACACTAAAATGGCAGTCCTGACAAATTGCTGTTTTAGACATGTCAACATATTCACGCCAGCCACAGATTTAATCACATGAAACAATTAGATATTGATATATAAACAATACGTGGTATAGTCTGTCTAATAAGTCAACCGACTTGGGAATTTTGTACAATATTAAATCATTTAAAAAATACTTATATTCGATACTTTTTATAAGGTTCTTCTATTAGTAAACAATGATTTCTATCTCTTATTCAACCTTGATCATTGAACCCGTGTTGACTACATCAGATTTCATTAAATCCTAATAATTACCAAAGTCGTTTAACTTATTACACAGACTCCACAGTATAGAATCATAGGCACGACAACTCAGGATTTACAAATTTTTTATCACTTTTCTTGTATTCGTAATGAAAAGCACAGTGTTTACCTCAGGGTGAAAGTAAACTATTTCGTCTCGAGAAGAAGTTAGCGGCCGAGCGCAGCGAGGGTCGTCATTGGACGATTTTTCCCATCGAAAAAAACCGGCCAAGAGCGTGTCGGGCCACGCTCACTGTAGGATTCCGTAGACTAAGTATACTGACGAGTTTCTAAAAAAAAAAAATTAATGAAATTGAAACTATAGAATCTTTGAGTACATACCTAGTGAATTTTGTTTGTTTTAAATCTCAAAACATGTTGAGTGATAGTTAAGATTAACTTGTAAATAATAAATTGTCTTTTAATTATCTCACAGATGGTTTAAAAAGTTGAGTATCCAACACGGGGATAAAGCTGTCTTTGTCTTGGGCGGCTTGAATTCCTCACTACACTCAGGTTTCTTTATTAACTCCCTGGCGATGCTCGGGAGTTACTTAAATAAATCTCTCACTGACGTTCGGAATTAAAATTATCAACCTTCGTTTCGTTCGCGGAATTCAACTGCCGCCCGAGACCTAAAGACACTGCTTTATCCCCGAGTCACATAATCTACTATTTTACACCACCTGCTCGATAATGTCGTTTTACACGTCATACAAACCTCACTTAAAGCAAGTCATTATATGCCTAGGGAGATAATGCAGTATGGCCGATCCCTAGGGAATAATGAGATTTGAATTTGGAGCATCAAGAATTGTCAACATTGTTAATTAAAATGTAGGCGCATCGAACAAGTTGACTCGAAATTCAAACCAAAGAGTGTGTAATCACTATGATTCAAACTGGCCACTAACAAAAAAAAAAAAGACGTGTGGCACTCGGGGACTGCCGCGGTAAAGCTATTGCATAGCATATTTATCAACTTATGCAATTATAATTATTTAATTATTTTATGCAGTATTTTTTTTTCCTTTGTTTTTTTTTCTTTGATATTAATTGAAGTACCTTTCACACATTGAATTGAATTTTGATTGATTGTTCACTCATTTGTTTTCTTATCGGTCACCACGCTCAAAAAACAAATGAGTGGGGGGTGTTAGGTTATTTTCGTTACGGAATTTCTGGATTCGGTCTCCACGCTCAAGGCCCGCGATAGAAGCTATGCAATAGCTTAAAAATAGAATATAACGTGCGTACTGACGACACGGGAGCATTATAGAAAATTTGAAACTATAGAATCTTGCAGTAGTGAATTTTGCTTGTTTGATGAACTTGTAAATATAATACTTTTATTTCTCTAATATATGATTTGGTCGACCAAATTGTCTTATAATTATCTCACAGATGGTGTAAAAAGTAGAGTATGCAACACGGGGATAAAGCTGTCTTTGTCTTGGGCGGCTTAAATTCCTCACTTCACTCAGGTTTCTTTATTAACTCCCTCGCAATGCTCGGGAGTTAATTTTATAAATCCCTCACTGTCGTTCGGGATTGAAATCAACAACCTTCGTTTCGTTCGGATTTCAACATGCCGCCCGCGACTTAAAGACACTGCTTTATCCCCTAGTCACATAAACTACTATTAAAGAAATAGTTGAACAAATAAATCAAATATTATTTAATTAATACTTACTTATCTTTAAGTTATTTCAATTTTATATCGCGCTGTGATTGACTGGCTGTATGGAAAATTGGAACATGGTTCAATAGAAATGTGAAGATAGAACTAGTTTTTTTTTAATAATTTGACAGCTGTCAGTTGTAAAGTAAAACTCCCTAGGGATGAAAAGTATCACTTTCAGCCCGCTCCTCAGGCAACTTCAGACCTACTTTCAGAGTACGAGTAATGAAATAGTACATTGTTACACTAGGGGTGAAAGTAATTCATTTCGTCCCGAGAAGGAGTTGGCGGGCGAGCGCAGCGACGTCGCTAATTCGAGGGGTTAAATGGGTTACTTTCACCCCGAGGTAAACACTGTGCTTTTCATTACGAATACGAGGAAACTAAAAATAAAATAAAAAGTATGTTAAACCTGAGTCGTCGTACCTATGATTTTAAGTAGGTACCTATCTTTCTTCTGATTTAGGCGGTAAAAGGTACCCCACTATTGCTTTAGCCTCTTCTCTTATGAAATTAGGTGTTAAATCACTATTTTAATCTGATAAATATAACGTGTTAATACAAATCTCTGTTGTACAAAAATGTAAACAAAACTCGAAAAAACCAACGAGGCCCGAGGACTGATTGCCACTTTCCCACCATTTTGTTTTTTTTTCTGCGGCCGGCCAGCTATTCAGCTTCATTAATAAACAATTATAAATTAATTGTAATCTTTTAAAAATAAAGTATTTTAAAGAAATAGTTGAACAAATGAATCACATAAAATATAATATCATTTAATTAATACTTATCTTTAAGCTATTTCAATTTTATATCGCGCTTTGATTGACTGGCTGTATGGAAAATTGGAGCATGGTTCAATAGAAATGTGAAGATAGAACTAGTTTTTTTTTAATAATTTGACAGCTATCAGTTGTAAAGTAAAACTCCCCAGGGATGAAAAGTATCACTTTCAGCCCGCTCCTCAGGCAAATTCAGACCTACTTTCAGAGTATGAGTAATGAAATAGTACATTGTTCCACTAGGGGTGAAAGTAACTCATTTCGTCCCGAGAAGGAGTTGGCGGCCGAGCGGAGCGAGGTCGCTTATTCGAGGGGTTAAATGGGTTACTTTCACCCCGAGGTAAACACTGTGCTTTTCATTACGAATACGAGGAAACTAAAAATAAAATAAAAAGTTTGTAAAACCTGAGTCGTCGTACCTATGATTTTAATTAGGTATCTTTCTTCTGATTTAGGCGGTAAAAGGTATTCGACTACTGCTTTAGCCTCTTTTCTTATGAAATTAGGCGTTATTCACTATTTTACTCTGATAAACATACCGTGTTAATACAAATCTCTGTTGTACGGAAATGTAAACAAAACTCGAAAAAACCAACGACTGATTGCCACTTGCTCGCCATTTTGTTTTTTTTTTCTGCTACCGGCCAGCTATTCAGCCTCATTAATGAAAAATTATAAATAATTGTAATCTTTTAAAAATAAATTATTTTAAAGAAATAGTTGAACAAATAAATCACTTAAAATATAACATTATTTAATTAATACTTGTCTTTAAGTTATTTCAATTTTATATCGCGCTGTGATTGACTGGCTGTATGGAAAATTGGAAGATGGTTCAATAGAAATGTGAAGATAGAACTAGTTTTTTTTTTTTTAATAATTTGACAGCTGTCAGTTGTAAAGTAAAACTCCCTAGGGATGAAAAGTATTACTTTCAGCCCGCTCCTCAGGCAACTTCAGACCCACTTTCAGAGTATGAGTAATGAAATAGTACATTGTTACACTAGGGGTGAAAGTAACTCATTTCGTCCCGAGAAGGACTTGGCGGGCGATCGCAGCGAGGTCACTAATTCGCTAAATCAAAAGTATAAAGTCCGATGTAAGACAAGACAAGACAAAAAATAGAGTGAAAAAAACAGTCTTTTATTTTTTTTATTGATAGGTTCGCGTTTGACCACCATCTCACCTGATTGTATGGATGACGAAATAGGCGTGTTCAAGATCGGAGACAATCAGTAATTTTAGTTCTTTAGCCGTCTTAAACCCTTTTTTGTATATAAATTATCATCAGAAAAATGTTCGGAACACACGACTGAGGTCCTGTGGGATTTCCACTGGTCTTAATTTCGAGTCCGCAGTATAATGTCTCTCCAGCAATTTGCTAGTATGGGATCCGTAGGAAATCTGAAACCCAAAATATTAGAAAGAACTAACAAAAATACTATTTAGAGCATGACGTCATGGGTTTTATTTATTTTGTAGGTATAGATAAGTTATCATTTATTGATTTAATAAATAATGTAATTTTTAAATTGATTTATTGATATAATAATGTTCTCCTGATCGAAAGATGACGTAATAATATTTGTATTATGTCTCCCCTAGTTTTGCCAAATCTCCCTAGTAAAAAACTGACAACACTGGCTAATCAGAATAACTTACAAAAAAATATAGTTAAAAAAAAAAAACAAAAAAAACACGAAAAGAGCTTGGGGCGCTTTGTGCCATATTTTTCGTAAATCGAGTAGGTACCCCATGCTTTTTCACAATGATATTAATATTTTTCGTTCATTATTATCATTTTCTACCTATATTGAAAATTATTTTACACTTTTTAGTTTGATATGCTATGAAAGCGTGTTTTTTTAGTTTTTTTTTTAAACTATATTTTTATTTTTGACTAAAAAAAAACGGATTATGGTATTGTCATCAGTCTTTGATGGGTGTGCAAAGTTTGAAGAAAATCTGAACGCTCAAACTAGACCAAAATCGAGCTCAAAGGCGTTGGTTACAAACATACAGGTGAAGCTAATATAAGCGTGTTAAAACGAATGAAAAAATCGTGTTTCTTAATATAATAGTGGGTAAATAACAAAACTTACCGATGAAAAGTGATCTTGGTATTATTATATGGTTTTCCCACATAATTGCGGTACAGTCTGATAGCACAAACCGGCATAATTAATTACTTTTCGTGAGCACGTTATCCTTTGGTGTTTCAAATGACACTGACGTAAGGGAGAAGCGAGTCTATCAATTTTAGTAGACTTTATTTGGGCCGTTCAATAGGTGTCAATGTGGCATCAAGACAAGTATATAATCAAAGGTACCTAAATATATTTTTTTAAGAATCACCCACTACGGTTTCTGACCATTAGGGTACAGCACTGTCTACAAGTCTTTGTAATTCTTCCTTTGTTATGGAAAATCATTATTTATTCTGAAATCTTATTTATTTATTTTAAAACTTATCGAGAAATATAAAGTAGCCAAATACAGTATACAAGGAATTATAATAAGTCTATGCTATTTCAAAATATTCTAAATCTAAATAACGTAAAAATAAAACGTAACGTAACAAACGTAACGTAAAAATAACTAAATTAAAGTAGGACAAAATGAATACTTCTTACAAGTTCAAGTAAATATTTTAACAAAGAAGACGAGAATCATAATATAAGTTGTTTGGAGGTTTTCTACTGCTATACCCGGTATAATATGATGAAGATCTAGTGGGCACTGTTCTAAAAGGCAGTCGCATGGGCGGGGAGGCGGCAGCAGTCATTAGATCGACACTGGCGCAGGGCTCCAGGAAGTGCAGCCGGCGCTCCCGCTTAGCGTGTTGTCTCTCGTAGCGCTGTGCGTGAGCCACACTGCGCTGTAAATTCGCCAGGCTATCGGTGCGAGCTGGGAACCGCTCCAAACTGTTCGACACCTCTCCTATTTCGGCAGTGACAGTATCTACGATTTCTTGATGGTCTAATATCATACCGATGTTGAGCTTAAGGTTAGTTAAACCATCTCTAAAAATAAGATATACTGTAGCTTGGTCTAACACTTTCAGAGAGAAATGCTCGTTAATTTTCAAAGCTTTCATTTTGATTTGAAACGGTTTAAATTTTTGGGATAACTTCTTGTTCTTCTCTTTAATAAAGTTATCAAATTCTATGGCCAACATCTCCTCATTATCAGGTTCAATTTCAACATCAGAATTTCCAAGTTTAAGAATGTCCGGATCCTTGTGTGCCATTTGGGTATCTATCATAACTTGCTGTAGAACTGGTGGATCGTTCAATGAATGCCATTGCCAGTGTGAAACAGGACCAATTGCGCGATCAAGTACCACTCCTTCATTTTGATTGTATTTAAGGCTGAGAAGCAAATGGAGCATTATTTAAGTAAGATAAACGCAATTTTAACTCTGAAATGTTAAAAAGGATAACGCAATTTTTTTCCTAGAATCATTGGTTCAAAAAGCTATATCGGTTGCCGAAAAATGCGAGCAGTGATAAATATTAATAGTTTTCATAACACATGGAATGTGACGCCTGGTCTACCCTACCCCCCGCTGAATTTAGCTAAAATATGATGTAGGTAAAATAAATAAAAAACCGCCCTAGTGAGAATCGAACTCGCGTGGAAACTTGTAGGAATGAATATGTTAGTATTTCGGCCCCGACCACGGGTTTTCCGAGTACGTTCTCTGTTTCCTCCCAAAATCAGCCCCAAAAGTACTGTTACCATAATAATTAGGTAACATTACTGAGTAACTATTATAGCAACAAACATGGCTCAAACGAAAAGAAACCAAGGACAAATGTTTGTATGATGAGCATGATCATTTGTTCTGTGTCTGGGTGTAATTTATCTATAATAATATTATAGATAAATTACACCATATTTATTTCTAAATACATACATAATATGTATGTATTTAGAAATAAATATGTACGTTACCAGTACGTACGTTATCAGTTGCGAGTTGTCTAGTACTCATAACACAAGCTCTGCTTAGCTTGGGACTAGGCGCTGTGTGCTAGTTGTAGAATATTATATTATGTTATTATATTGAAGGCCTAACTTAACTTTTTTTTAATTGACATAAACTGGTGCTTGACTGCGATCCCACCTGATCATTGATGTTGAGACGCACTAGTTTATTAAGAGCTTATTCTCTAGTCGTGTAGACACCTAAATTATAATCGGACGGGAAGACCACAGCAGCAGGCAAACTGTTCCAGTCCTTCGATGTAAGCGGTATAAACAACGAGGCGAAACGCTTAGTCTGACAGTAGAAGACTAAACGACGTAATCGTCGGGCTATCTGCTGGTAGAAAGGAGATGGCAGAATCAAGTCAAGTAAATCCCGCGCACACTCTCCAAAATACACCCTGTAATATACCGAAAGGTTGGCTACCCTACGCCTTTAAGGCTTTGTAGATGGAACTTAACTAAATCTGGATCATTAATTAGCCTCTTCACATGCTTTTCCACCAAATCCAAAGCGGCTCGATGGCATTTTGCAGCACCAGTCCGTAAGCGGTGGCAGTAGGTACTCATTACACGGTCGGACCTGTGCTTTATATAAAGTTAGAAGCTATTCCGGTGTGAAGTACAGCCAGACCTTTGTAAGAATGCCGAGTTTTCATAGCAGCTACCTCGCCTTTGGACCCAATAAACTGCTAAAGTCTGATGAAATTTCAACTCCCAAGAGCTTTAGATGGTCGGTGCACTCCAGCGATACATTATGAAAAGCTGGAGCCAAGGTGAACAGTACAGGCTCCTTTTGGCCGTGATGACACGCTTGTGTTTTTGCAGCGTTGAATCCACCAGATTGGCTTCGCCTCACTTGGAGACTGCCTGAAGTGAGATTGGCTACAACGCAAATTACATCGTGATGCTTAAAAAGGGCCACGATGAGCGACACTTTAAGCCCAAAAACAAGCGTTGAACAGGCGCGTAAAGGGATTATACTTACATGCCGGTGCTTGAAGAGTGGACAGGTATCACATGATTATTATGAGAATCCCAGAGCCTTATTGGAATATGCTTTTGATCATGTCTACTCTTGCGAAACTTCACTCCAAGACAGCCAGCAAAGACAAGATGAAGAACAAGAGTTCTCTTGAGAGATAAGGAGCATGAGTTCGCTACTGCCAACAGTTCACTGTAAAGCGGCTCTGTGGATTATACCTATCTCTCTTAGTCTGCTAATTATCAAGCTCGTTAATTATATAGTTTTACCCACTTCTTAGGAACTGTTATAGGTACAAGATATGCACCAAGGGGATATAGCGGTGTGTTACGCTACGGGTGCCGTATTGCATCCCGGGCGATGACAGGATTTTAGAGTTAGCTCCCGAGTGAAGTGAGTGGCGGGCGACTGAGTGAGACAACTGCAAACATATATGATTCGCGTGCTGATTTGCGTTTTGCTAGGCCCAGACTTGGGTAACGTGTAATTTAATATTTGTATGTTCATTACACATTATGCAAGTCTGGCCCTGGATTAATAGGTAATTACAATGTATTTACCGTATCTTGCCAGCATGATCGAAAACTATACCATTGCCTAAATGATCAAAGGTGGCAAGTATAGTTATGGGATGAGTGCGGCCACGCTCATCGGGTTCTCCGCTACTGTATATCACGACACGCTGCATAGAATTTGTTTCTGAAATAATAAATCGTAAAAAAAAACAAAATAGAACCTTCCAACAATAACAGATTAAATGTTTATGAAGTATGCTTTGATACTTGACTACCGTTATATACGATTGTGTAGGTTTATGGATGTTATTTATCTAAATGTATAAAAGCGAAATACCACTCATTGATTAATTAGGAAATCTCAGAAACTATAACACCTACATCTACAAACTTAAAATTTGGCAGGTAGGTTCTTTGCGGTGTAGACATTTGTTGAGAACGTATTTTACGAAACTCCACGCCTAAGGATGTAGAACGGGGTTGCATTATAAAAACGAAATAATCATGAAATCTCAGAAACTATAACACCTACAAACTTAAAATTTGGCAGGTAGGTTCCCATTAGGGCGTAGACATCCGCTAAGAACGGATTTTACGAAACTCCACCCCTAATGAGGTAAAACGGGGGTTGCCCTTTAGAAACGAAAATTTCACTCAATGATTAATCATGAAATCTCAGAAACTATAACACCAAACTTAAAATTTGGCAGGTAGATTCCTATTATGACGCAGACATCCGCTAAGAACGGATTTTACCCTACTCCTAAGGAGGTAAAACGGGGGTCCAAAGTTTGTGTGGTGAAACCAAATTTCACGAGGGCGAAGCCGCTGGCAAAAGCTAGTAATTGATATAACCACCTTCGGCATCATAATAATCCAGTGCCAGTCGCCCATTTCTGTAATACCAGCGACCTCGTCCGTTGTCGTCGAACTCGGCTAGTCTTTCGCCGGTGTCGTAAGTCATCAGTCCTTTGCTCTTGTTGTGCTCGAACCAGTCGAACTCGGGGTGTGCCGGACGCATACGATAAATGTTCATCTAAAAAAAACATAATATTGTTAGCGTTATACTAGCAAAGTACTTTTGGATCGTGAAGACCATAATATATCAGAATATTTTTAGTTTGTCCCAAATTCCCAATGACATGGCAGTATGATTGAGCACACAATAATGTAGTGACTAGTAGTTTATGATTAAATTATAAAACTAGCAGCTTATGATAAGTAAAATATCAATGTATTTGATATATTATGATATATTTATAATGATGATGGGAGAGTGTTTATTCCCTATCCATAAGCCAGCGCACTCCTATGGTGGCCAGGAATCGCCCTGCGCTTCCCGATATCGGGGGTATCTCCCTCTCCTCTCCGATAGTGGCTTAGACGTAAGGCGTAAAATACACAGAAGCGATGAAAGATTCGGATACGATGCGGATGAGAGACGGATGAGAGACGGATACGGCACCGATGCGACTTAAATTACATATAAAAGGCAAAGATCTGCTTAAGATCGTTATTATACAGGCTGACTTTGTTGCAAAACATGTCCTCTTCAGAAGACGAAGATGCGTTTGCTGTGCTCCAATTTATGAATATACAAAATGTGCATAGACAAAGGTCTTATTGGGTGCATCCTGTATGGAGTTTGTCACAAGAACATAGATATTTCAAGATTCGTCACGCATTTTTCGTTTTGGTTGCTCAAACTTGTATTCGTACTGTATAACAAGCGATACGTGCTCTTCGCACGGCAGTCGGTCGCAACTGCAAGCGAGGTGGCGCGGATTCTCAAGTGATAAATCCGCGCCGCATCCTTTCTGTGTAATTTACGAAGCATCTCTTTCATACATTTTGTACGAATAAAATTTGAAGCGACAACAAATCCGATCCACATCCGCATCGTATCCGAATCTTTCATCGCTTCTGTGTATTTTGCGCCTAAGGATGTCCTCGTTTTCACGGTTTCGGCTATCTCCTTCGATCGCTTTACTGCTTCGCAGAAGGAGGTAACGTTTCTTATTCCCCCTCGCTCGCGTAGTCCGCCCAAGGGAAGCAGACTTCTACCGTATGCCCCACAGTGCTCTCCGGGCGATCCGTACAATGGTGACATTGTACGGATATTTCTTCCCGCTGAATCTGAAATAGAAGACTCCCGAAACACCCGTGTCCAGTGAGGACATGAATTAGGTGGAAAGTGAGAACACCGTGGCACTTCTGTAGCCACTCTTCAAAGAACTTACCGCCGCGATTGTGGCGCACCCAGATGTAGAAATAAAGAATTTTATTTTTGGACTATACATTTAAATAAAAGAATAGACAGGGTTTTAAAATAAAAATAGTCAAATACCTTTCGTACAATTTTTTCTGTAGGTAGCATCGTCCAACCCTTATCAATGAAGGAGCGATCAGATAAAGCGTAGCGTGTACCATTATAAGATGTCGGATCCAACTGAAATTTTAATAATTTAGTAAATCCATCACACATTTCTAGATTTTAAAATCATTTAATCAAATTCAAATCTACATGAGCTAATAATGATTGTGTCAGAACAGAAGCTCATTATTTTTTTTTTGTTGCTTGAATTGAAAAGTTTTAGGCTGCCATCAGACGGACTGCATTGCAGTAATTGCGCAGAGTTTCTGCAATCGAATCTGACTTTGCGCAGCTGACACCACGCATCTAGCCCAGGAGCTCAGTGTAAGATTTGATCTTTAAGATCCTCAAAATAAAAATGACATTGATTGCATAAGTCAGTGTGTGGTTGACGCAACCGAAGCACGTTATGCTCCTTGACTAAGTACATTAAAGGGCCTATTACTCGATATTCAGACAGTCTTAGTTGATGTCGCGTCGTGTCGCGTAGTGTAATAGGCAGCTTAACTGTATTCGGTTATAGCGATTGAAAGCGTGCGTTGATACTACACGACTGCAGATATGAGATATAGACGAGAGAGCATACACGTATGCAGATATAATTAATTTCACACGACTGCAGGCGACCGCGTGAAGTTGATATTCATCATTGAACGAAGGGCTTGTTTGTCAACTTAAGCGATTCGCGCGTATCCGAGCGAGCTGGTAAGTACAGTAAGGCCGCAAAAGTCCATAAGAACGCTAAAGATTACATTGCTACGAACCGAGCGAGCACGATACTTCCGTGCGTATGTGTGCGCGTGTATGAGTATTCACATTCCACAGATAACACACACTAAGGAACTGTCGTCGCACTGAGCTTCAAAACATCATTATTATTTTTCTGTGCTATTCAATACGCATCACACAGTCACAGAGGCGACTTTGTTTTACCATTGCATTGATAAAATTCGCGCAAATGTGTCATGTGCTGGTAGCCGTGTGAACTAAGTGTTGGATTCGCAAATCATGTAGTCCAAGTTCAAATCATGGTCGGTCCGTTGCGGTTATTTCTTACTTTGAAAATTCCCAATCTATATTGATATAGTTGTTTTTTATATTTTTATGAAAAATACTATTGCATTTTTTGCACTAAATAGTCGCAAATTACGAATGTGATCTATTAACCACAAGAATTCTAATTCCTAATTTGCAATTATTTAGTTGTTACATCTTTTCGATGTTGTAAGGTGGAAATAAAAAGACGTGTTTATTAAAAATGTTTATTCTTTATATTTATAAATTAAACATATATATGAGAATTGTGACGTCGAATTGTTACCTAGACAAAAAATTATCTTGTAACCGTTATCTATGTTACGCAGAACATTATATAATATGAATAACGTTACAATGAACGAATATTCAAATTTTAATAAAATAAAATATAGGTAATTGTTTATATCCAGTTATTTATTGAAAAGTGATATATGATTTAGACTTTGTAAACATTTTATTTTTATGTTTTAACGTCACACTGAATGTGTTGAGCTTAATTGTTCATTTTCTTGACGAAAAGAAGATTGAAACTAAATCTCAATTTCTGTTAAAAGAACTTTAGTTCTCACAAGATAATCGTCAATTAGATGAGAAAAATAAATTGAACTATAGTATTATGTTAGAACAGTGCGGGTAGAAGAATAAAAAACGAAATAGAATCATGATTATTGTCAACAAAATTGATAGCGAGTTCACTGCATTCTTAAGATAAGGCGATGGCACAAGTTAAAAGATATAGCTGTTTTAAACGAAAGTAAACACAATATATCGAATGATCACGGATATGTTAAAATAAAATGGTAGGCCATTTAGTTTAGTTAACATTAAACATTTAGTGCGAAACGTAATCGTTCTTCTTTGTGCCTCTCTGTCAAGTACGACTTTTTAGCAGGTTTTCTGTGATGCACGTCTTCAGCGTGAAGTGCACGGTGAACAGTATCCATCGAGGTGTCATATAATTCCGCAAAATGTCTCGTTGGTGCGAAACCATTCGTTTCGTATACGTCCACCATATTTATTATGTCGTCGCTGTGCCTCGCTAATAAGCTTCGGTCTCCCACTTCTCTTTCGACTAGCAAGGCTACCTTCTTCCTCATATCTTTTTATCCAAAGACTTACAGTATTTTTCTAAAATAATAAAAAAAATACATTAGGCAGCTATACCTACTTCACTTCATTTTCATTATATAAAATGTTATTAATCATAATTATTGAATATTATTTTAAAATAAAACTGCATTTATAAATCCAATAACCAATCCAATAATCCCAACGATTACGTATTTCTCTTTTAAACCTCATAAAGATACGATGAATGGATTCATAAATGGCATACATTTTAATTAGAAGATTAATTTTAAAGTTACAATTCATTAGCTATTATACTCACATTCAGTCCGGTTTCTTCAGATATTTGTGTTTTATTAAGACCACTTTTATGCAGCCCAATGATAGTCGCCCTCACTACAATACTAATATTAGCCTGCATTTTGCGAATATTACAATACTGTTAACCACACGTCACTAACCAACAACTACAACCAAACGAGAGCTCATTTCGGTCAAGTTAAAACTCATGTCTACCTCGCAGAAATCTAATTCTTTATTTCGTTTTTTTTTGTGATCTACCTTTCTAACTCTAAGAAATGTGTGAACAAGTTAAAGAATAATTTAATATGTAATGCTAATCCATAACTTCCAATCGGGTAAGAACTTACAAAAAGTCAATAATTGCGTGGGATTTGAACTTGCGGCACCCTGATTTGCGCTTCAATCTGTGTGCCTATACCACTGGGCCATCTTGACTTATGCTAAGTTGATGAAATTGTGAATTTCAATCATTTGTTGGCGAAACTTGAAAATAGAAGGTCGTAAGTCAAACTAAACGTCAAACTAAAACGTTTTGAGAATTCTTATCGACTTTTGCAAGTGATAGTACCTTCCGATTTCACCTAGTTTTTCTGTCGTCAACTCGCTCAGACTTGAAAATCTGACGTATTTATGTACAGTCAACTAAAAAAACTTCTTATAAATTGTATAACATAGGTGCCCACTATAAATGTATTAGAAATTATTTTGACTTGACTTTAAAATAAAACACATATCGTTTGTGGGATAGATATTTTTCAGAGGAGTTGGGTCAAAGTGGCAGTTCCAATGCTTGCAGACCAGCCAGACTCGTGCTGGTATTGACGTATCGGGAGACTAGTCGTGGAGGGTAGCGGGATCCGAGGCACGGTGCACCGCTGGCCGACCGCAGTTAGTTGGGGGCCCAAGTAATGTGCCAGCCACACATGAAAGGCTGCCCCGCCAACTAGCGAAAAATCCCGGAATGCACCATCGTGCTGGTTGGCGACCAGATGAGAGGGCCCGATGGTCATTTCCGGGGGGGCTCGGGCGTCCCCGCAGTCTCCAGACTAGTACCCCAATGATGCTGTCCTGCCAGTACATGACTGAAGGTTAGCTGCATGGGACTCCATTTTACTTCCTTCTCTTCTCCTACCTCACTCTCAATATGACAAGGAATAAAAAGAGATATGTCAAACAGCGGCTGCACTCCCTCTCACTTAAAGTGCACCTCTGCAATATTAGAGGGCTGCACTCCAATCTCGCATCAGTCCATCATCACCTGGAGACTGAAAAACCATCTCTCTTTTTTCTTTCGGAGACGCAGATACGAAAACCGTCAGATGTGTCGTACCTGTCTTACCCAGGGTTTACCCTGGAGCACAATTTTAAACCGCACGCTGGAGTGTGTTTGTTCGCCCGGGACGACATCTGCTATCGGCGTCTCCGCAACCTTGAAGATTCCAGGTTCTCAACGCTTTGGGCTCTGGTGGACACAGGCATGGATAAAATTATCTATGCTTGTGTCTACCGTTCGCACAGTGGCGATCAGGAGACGACCGGGCTCATACAGTACCTTAGTGAGGCGGCGGATGCGGCTCAGCAGAGGTACCCTTCTGCACAATTGGTGTTACTGGGGGATTTTAATGCACACCATCAGGAGTGGCTCTTCCCATACCAGTGCACAGACCATGCTGGTCGAGAGACGCGAAAGCTTGCGCTAGCGTTAAATCTCACCCAGCTGGTCCAGGGAGCAACAAGGGTGCCGGACGTTGATTCGCACACGGCCAATTGCTTAGACCTTCTGCTGACAACAGATCCAGACCGCTATTCAGTGGCAATATCATCACCGTTAGGTAGTTCCGACCACTGTCTGGTGAAATCTGTATCAGTCTACTCTCCGCCCGATCCCAGCCCTAGAGGCACCAGGCGGGTTTGGCGATACAGGTCAGCAGATTGGGATGGCATGCGATCTTTCTTCGCATGTTATCCTTGGCAGCCTACTTGCTTTTCTTCGGGAGATCCATCGTCGTGCGCAGATGCTGTGACGGATGTTTTGCGGCGGGGGATGGAGTACTATATTCCATTCTCCGACGTAACCATGTTTGGCCGGGCTCACCCTTGGTTTGGTGCGGAGTGTGGCCGCGCTAACGCGCTCAAGCACGCAGCATATCAGGCATGGGCCGACGCTCGTATGCGCAAGACGAATGACGTAAGCCAGAAGAAGAGAGCCTTCAACAGAGCTGCCAAGTCTTGCAAGAAGGTGATGCGGAGGTTTCGGTTCGACCACATTAGCCGCATCGGGAACAAACTAGCTTCATACCCTGCGGGTAGTAAGGCGTTTTGGTCCCTGGTTAAGTCGGTTGAATCGAACTTCTGCCGCCCCTCACTACCGCCACTGCTGAAACCCGACGGGTCGCTGGCACATACCGCTGAGGAGAAAGCAAATTTGTTTGCTTCACTCTTTGCGGAATCTTCGCGTCTAGACCCAGGTAACGCGCGGCCCCCTGCTCATCCTGATGGTTGCGATGCGAGTATGTCAAATATTCGCATCCATCAGAAGGACGTCCGTAGGGTGCTGCGTAACCTTGACGTGAACAAGGCTAGCGGTCCGGACGGGATACCAGCAATTGTTCTGAGAACGTGTGCGCCTGAACTGTCTCCGATTCTGACACGCCTTCTGACACGGCTTTCATTTGAGGCTGGAAAAGTGCCGATGGCATGGAAGCAAGCTAATGTCCAGCCCGTGCCCAAGAAAGGGAGTCGTGCTGACCCAGCTAACTACCGACCAATCTCAGTAACGTCCATTCTCTGTAAGACTATGGAACGTGTACTCAACACTAAGCTCCTGGCATACCTAGAAGCTAATGATATTCTCAGTGACCGTCAATACGGCTTTCGCCGAAATCGGTCAACTGGAGATCTTCTAGCGTATGCCATCCACATCTGGAGTGAGGCCATCGAGAAGCACGGGGAAGCGCTTGCCGTTTCCCTCGATATTTCGAAGGCTTTCGATAGGGTTTGGCACGAAGGCCTTATTAGTAAGCTTCCTTCTTTCGGTTTACCCGCTGGATTGTGTGCTTGGATCGCAGACTTCCTGAATAACCGGTCCATCCGAGTGGTTATCGATGGCTGCTCGTCTGATCAAATGGCTATTAATGCCGGGGTCCCTCAGGGGTCAGTACTCTCGGCAACATTATTCTTGCTGCACATAAACGATCTGCTTAAGCCCGTTACCTTTGGGTATGCAGACGACAGCACTGTTGCTGAGAGTTACATATCCAGCGCGCGAGCTAGTGGGTCACAGATCCAGTCTCTTCGAGAGGCTATGGTTGAGCGCTTGAACTTGTCCTTGGAGGCAGTCCCCGAATGGGGCGATGCCAATTTGGTCAGGTTCAACGCTGCAAAAACCCAGGCGTGTCTATTTTCCGCTAAAAGGAGCCAATTCAGTCCTGCTCCAACTTTCCGGGGTGTAACCGTGCCGATAACCGACCATCTTGACCTTCTTGGTGTTACGCTGACATCAACACTCAACTTTGGGCCATACATCGAAGCAAAGGCTCAACTGGCTGCAAAAAAGCTGGGAGTTCTCGCAAAGGTCAGACAGTACTTCACGCCGGAACAGCTGCTCAAACTTTATCAAGCGCAAGTTCGATCGTGTATGGAGTATTGCTCTCATCTTTGGGACGGATCTGCCCGATACCAGCTTGATGCACTTGAGGCAATTGAGAGGCGAGCCAGAAGGATAATTGGCGATGATACACTCGTCGAGTCGAGGCTTCAAAGTCTTGAGCATCGACGCAGAGTTGCTAGCCTGTCGGTTTTCTACCGGTTGCATTTCGGGGAGTGTGCGTCGGAATTGCATAACCTAATTCTGCCTAGCCCGTTTCATCATCGGACTACCAGACGTACGGCTATGCGCCACCGGTATATGGTGGATATCCCACCAACACGCACAAAACGTTTTGGGAACACATTCATTGTGCGTGCGGCTAGGGAGTGGAATTCCTTGCCGGAGTCTGTGTTTCCTTATAGCTAAAACCCGGGAATCTTTAAGTCGAGAGTGAATAGGTTTCTTTTAGGTAAGCGCGTTCCATCGTCGACCGCATCGTCGCTTTCCATCAGGTGAGATAGCGGTCAAGCGCGAACCTATCAACAATAAAAAAAAAAAAAAAAAAATTAATATAAATCATGACAATAATACACCCTTAAATTTTAATCGTTTTAATCCCGTGGAGGGTCGATCCGGTAAATGAAACACTATCGATTTGTAAAGATAAAATTAAAAAATAAAGTACCTCTTTTTCAAAACTCGTATTAATTTACGCATGTACGAAATTAATTTGTTCGAGTTCAATGACCTGTAGGTACTTTGTACGCAACGCCAACTATTAACTACAGGTCATTGAACTCGCTCAGCTGACGCTTTCTTAAAGATACTAATTTCGTACATGCGTGAATTGATAAGAGTTTTGAAAAATAGGTACTTTATTTTTTAATTTTATCTTTACAAAACGATAGTGTTTCATGTATCGGATCGACCCTCCCTGAGATTAAAACGATTAAAATTTAGTGGTGTATAATACTGCATATTATATTATTAAAGTTTTTTTCAATACACTTGCTCAGAAAGTGACACTTATTGCACTGCTCTTAGGTATATAAAGGCGCTTGTTACCAAACTATGACATTTTGATTACCATTACGCACTCGTGCTATAATGTAGTTAAAACCTTTTTGTTAAACCTCTTTGTTCGCAAAACAAATTTTGAGTACGAAAAAATTTCACATAAGTTATTGCGTTCAATGGTATACCTACTATAAATTAGTGTCTTACTTACTTATTTCATGCATTTTTACCATTTTAACTTGTATTTAAAACGATTTATTTAATAAAAAAAGACATTTAGTAAATAAATCGTGGTCTATGGCCGCCATTCTAAGATGCGCGCGGTTTTTAGCTTGATTTATTCGAGTGTAATTCAGTGGCTGAATTGATTAATTAAATTAAATTAAATCCTACACAATCATTAGAAACACAACACACAAACACAAATGTTACATGCGTATTCCATTGTCTCTACGAAAGATATTAAAAACATAAACGTAAGACTTGGCAGTATGATCATTGGGCGGAGCATCGCCGTGCCCTCGTGGGGGCGATCGGCGGCGGAGATCCCTCGCTCCGGGCCTTGGTTGAGGCCATGTTCCAGAGCGAGGAGGAGTAGCAGGCGGTCGCCGACTTCTGCGAAGCAGTAATGCTCGCAAAGGAGGAGGCCGAACGCATCAGGCAACGGCGTTCTCGCCACCGCCGCCGCCGCCGGGATTCTGATCCCGATTTCCGGCCACCGTAGGCGCAGGCTTGCGGACAGTGAGCAATGTGTAGCTCGCTGTCCGGCCGTCCGGTAACTGTCCGGACCAAGCCCAAGTCGTCGACGGCGCGCACTGTTCCCGCGCGCCTCAAGGAGTTGTTAGCAACAGCAGGGACCCAGCCGGTTCGAAGCCTACTGGGGCCAGGGTTATCCGAAAGGGCGCTCGAGCCCCGATATGAAGGCTAGAAGGAACGGGGTGGGTCTTTTAGTCAGTAAGAGTCTGACACTATCTCCCGCTCCGCCCAAGAGTGGGAGATGTCATAGGATGTTTTTTTCCCAACATAAAAAAAGGCAGTATGATCAAAATACCCTAGGGGTAAGTAAAAAAATTATGCGCGCGCATATGAAAACAGATTTTTATCGCCATGTCACAAAAAAGTTACTAGTTTTACGTTATTCTCTTCACAAGTGTAATGAAAAACTTCGTATGATACACGTGAGTAATTAATGATTACCGTTCTCGGCTCTCTTAAGACCCTCGCCACGGCTCGGGTCTAAATACCGCTTCGCCTGTAAATACTAACATATCACACTTACATCATAATGTACTATTCATGTACATAAGTATGTATTAAAGTATATAAGTTATTGGTAATGTATGTAGTAAAGTATGTATTAAAGTATAAATCTATATAAAAATAACAAGAACTTTTCTAATAAGCCCTCTAAGTATTTATAATAATTAACTACCAACAATATCACAAATCAGCAATAAGTAACCAAAGTTGACGGTGAAATACTTATTAATTAATGTTGTGACTCGTTTGAGTAAGCAGAATGGGTGATTTAGAAATAGGTACATATGAGTGAGAGAAATATGCAGTATCGATACGTCATTTTGTGTCACAAAATCAAGAGCGCCCACACGATGAACAAAATCTTTCTTGGATGCGTTCCGTTTCACGACTAACCTGTGTCCTTGAGTTGTCCTTTGCGTTCCAGGACTACGGGTTTCCTTTTCGGAAATTCCCCGCGGTCCTAGCTTGCGGGCATCGGCCCTGCTAAACTCCTACGGTTTGATGACATTTCTTGGAGGAGCGCGTGGATCACTACATGCTGCTGACGACTGGGCTCGGTCCGCGAACGCCGGCGTTCGCGCATCTATTGTCTTACTATTGTGTCTCAAATTGACGGTATCTGAAAGGTTAATTACTAGACGGCCGGATGGCGGGCTACCCATTGCTCGGCGTCCGCAAGCCCGCGTCTACCGAAGGACCTTCGGCCTCCTTCTTCGCTAGCATTACTGCTTCGCAGAAGGAGGTGACCGCCTGCCATTTCTCCTCGCTCCGGATCATAGTCTGAACCAGGGCCTGGCGCAAAGGTCGTTGTCACAAATTGCCTCCACGAGGACACAGCGGTGCTCTGCCCAAGCGGGGCACACCTCTAAAGTGTCCTCTGATGCTCCACCGTGTCCTCCGGATGGTCCACATAATAGTGATACCCGGGCGTGACTTCCGTCTGAATCCGATCCAGGAACCTCCCGAACTTGCCATGTTCGGTGAGGACCATGCAGGTGCAGGTTACATAAGAAAGTCAAAAGTAACGTAAAGGCCGCATCCTACTCGCCTTATTACTTACCTTTAACATAATATCCCGAAATCTAAGTAAATGACCGGTATAGCCTGCGTGAACAAAGCCGCGGGCAATAGCTAGTTATTTATAGTAATTGTTTTCAACTTGTTTTTGACTGTACTATATACGTTTGAGCGAGATGACAGAAAAAGTAGTTAAAATCGGAAGATGCCAACTCGCTCGGACTCGCGCGAATCGCTTGACCGAGTTGACGAACAAGCCGAACGAAGTCGCACGTACAACAGAATGCACTTAAAATGTCGACTGCGCGTGGTCCCTGTGATGCAGTCCGTCTGATGGTAGCCTTAGTATCACGCCACGGATAGATTCGATTTTTTTTGATAAATTAGAAAATACGGCTGCAGGCTAGAAGAGCGTAGCAGTGTGTTACTTATTGGAACAGTCTTAGGGCTTTGTTTGATTATCGCACTTGTGACCGTTTTTAAACGTCGTTTATGTATGTAGATTACATAAAAGTTACATAAAAAATACATGAAAATACTAGAAACGTGTTTCGGGTTTCGCATATACTGAAACTAATATATTGTACAGGCTGGTGGAGAGCTCTTTGAAAATATGTAATAATAGTACATTATGATATAAGTGTGTAATGTTAGTGATTACCATCGAGGCTTATGGCTCGGGTCTAAGAGAGCCGAGAACGGTAATCATTGATTACTCACGTGTATCATGCGATGTTTTTCAATACACTTGCTCAGAAAGTGATTCTTATTGCACTGCACTTAGGTACATAATGACCCTTGTTACCAAACTGTGACATTTTGATTACCATTACGCACTAGTGCTATAATGTAGTTCAAACCTTATTGTTCAACCTCTCCCCCGCCATAATTTAATACATTTACTATATCAGGTTGGGCGCAGATCGTCCCCTACCAGTCGGCGGTCAACCCCCGTTTATTCATTTCAGAAAGTGTATTGAAAGGTAAATTTAAATAAATAATTTGGGCTAGCATATGAAAACAGATTTTTACGGCCACAAAAGTTTACTAGTTTTAGTTATTTTCTTCACAAGTGTATTGAAAATCGTCGTATGATACACGTGAGTAATTAATGTCATGTCACGTTACTACGAGGTGGAGAGGGCTTCATGAAGTTTATCTACACCGGCACCAAAGACATCGAGTGGGATGCCGGCCAGATCCTCGCACAAACAGACAGGTGCGATGAATCGGCGATTCAACACCAAGCTGGGTGAGTTCGGCCAAGCCGGGTGAGTTCAGCTAAGCCGGGTGAGTTCAGTTAAGACGGGTGAGTTCAGCTAAGGCAATATCTTATTTGCACAACATATTGCCAAAATATGCCCAATTCTTCAGTTATATGTTTTTCTAATCCATGTGGCCGCCTGCCATGTCTACCCATCTGCTTCGGTATTAACTAACAACTAATAAAATCACTAATGATAGTATAGGCGGGGTACCTATATCCGATATCAAGATGGTAAGTTTAAATGAGAACGAGCGTGTTAACATAATTACAATATAAACGCACCTTTGCCATTGACACTAAAGATCTCGGTTGCACCAATTTGTCGCAGGCAGAAATAGAAATTAACACAGCAGCCAACCTTTACCTATCGCCAACCTTATAGATTGTCACACACTGAACAACAAATAGTTAATTCTAAAATTCATGAGTTACTAAATGCCCTCGGCGTCACTGACGCGAGTGAAGCCGCTAATAGCTGGTCTATCCATCTACCCGATGTTATTTGGGGAATAAGTAATACTTTGAATGTAACTATCGGGTTTAACCTTTATTACATAATGTCTGCATGTAGTGGTAGGCCAGTGTGTGTTGTAACCATCTCAGTTCGAGTATCTGAACCATACTTATGTATGTCTATGATCAGAACCAACCCAGGCTAAGCATGACAAGGCCAGTGTACGTTTTAAAAAAGCTAGCGCTAGGATAAAACGTAACTTTGATAAACTTCGCAAAATATTGTCATGTTTATAAGAAAGGAGACTTAGTTTCATAGAGACAGGCCCCTACTAGTGGTGCTGCTAAGGTTAATAACTAAAGTAGTTGACAATGACAGGTACAGGATCAGGAGCAATTAAAGGTGATTACAAAAACTTTACAGGCCTTGTTTCAGCAGAATCTCTGGGACCTTATCGGAGCATAACTCCTGTATCTGACAGTGCCAGTGCCTCTGGTGACCAGCTGGAGAATAAAGACTTAATTAATCTGTTGGAAAGGTAATAAAACTTGTGTGACTAATTCCGGGAGCAATTGTTACAGGATGGCCGACTGTAACGCAACGCTGTGAGCCCAGTCCAAACCAAGCGAAGCCAATGCCATGCCGTGCCATACCAAGCCAAGCGAAGCTAATGCCATGCCTTACCATACCAAGCCAAGCCAAGCCAAGCTAAAGCCAGAGCCAAGGTATGCTAGCCAGGGCCTGTTGAAGAAGCCACATCCAACGACCGAAGAGTATATAAACTCATTTCGCACAGTTTTGTTTTCTCGCTTTGTGTGACAATAAACTTGACAAATAGAAAAACAAAACGATTACTCCAATAAATAATTCCGAATTATCAGTACCTAAATGAGCAAATTATTTAATCCCCGTTTTAAATAATAAAAAAAAACTTTGACCAGTTATAATTTTTAAGGTATTGATTCAAATTAAATGAAATGTTTAAATACACCGCTTGGTTACTGAAATTAAGGCTTCTACTTTTATACACAACGAAGTTATGGGGGTTCGGAAATGGCTTGAACTGTTTCGTGAAAAGAATGGTACGGCCGTGCTACTTTTTTGGTTGCCTTAGCTGATTATGTTATAATATTCTTTTTTTTAAAGGCACCTTAATGCTACTTACTTCTTTAACATCCTTTTTTGACATACCGCTTAATGGTGGAATAGGCTCCTGGGGAATAATTTGTATTTCGTTGAGCTCATGGTTAGATTCTGCATAAAAATCCTTTTCGAATAATGTAGTCACACCTTCCGGTTCTTTAGTTTTCTCAAGACGTGGTATATATTTAAAGATTTTTTCGCCTATTATAATATCGGTTTTATCCATTGGTACATTCTTTTTGCTGTCGAAACTTAAAGTATCTGATTCCAATTCTTTAAGGCAAAGTGAACAGACTGATGAGTATTGTCCGCTTTGTATGTGATGGCATTTAACCTGGGGGGGTGCAATAATTGGGACATAAAAAACCGCAGGTTTTGAAATTTTATCAGAGTCTGCTTTTCCAAGCTTTAAGTTACGAGAAGCCAAGTTTGCTGCTTGTTTTATTCCAATTAGTTTTAAAATTTGATGATCAGATTTTTTTTTTTTAGTTTGGATATGTTTCATTTCTATTCCAATTTCTTTTGGTTCACTTTCAATCGGTTCCATTCTTTTTGCTGCACCATATTCCGGTTTTGTCTTTCTCAAAGCTGCTTCTTCTTTTTTTAAATGGTCATCTTTTAATTTAATAATTGCAGCTTCACTTTTAGTTAGCACTTGTTGAGTTTTAGACATGCCCTTTTGTTCTTTGCTGATTGATTTTTGTATTTTTGACATAGACACAGTGCGCTGTCCTTCCTTGGAAGTATCAACTTTCAGTTTATCTGTACCTTTCTTACTTTCAGCTTTTTGTTTTTCCATTTTTATATCTCTAAACTGTGCAGATTTTTCCGTTAAGTTATATTCTGATTCTTCCGGGTTTTCGATAACTTGCCTTTTTTTTTGTTTTTTCGCTTCTTGGGCGAGTTTTTGTTCACTTTTTTCCTCTTCTTGTTTTCCTTCAGCTTGTAGGCGTTGTTTTTTTGCTTCTTGGGCAAGTTTTTGTTGGCTTTCCTCCTTTTCTTGTTTTCCTTCAGCTTGTAGGCGTTGTTTTTTCGCTTCTTGGGCAAGTTTTTGTTGGCTTTCCTCCTCTTCTTTTTTTCTTTCAGCTTGTAGGCGAAACTTTTCTTTAGTTACATTAATAAGATGTGAAGAGGTCACATTTAGTTTTGTTAGATTTTGTTTCTTCTTCTTAACTTTGTCCTTTGAAAAAAAGAAACTACTATACTGGGGTGTCACCACGGTTCCTGAAGATTCAGGTCTTTTTATTGATTTTATCCCATGCTGATCTTCTTTTTTCATTTTGTGACTATCGCTGCGTGATTTTACTTTTGTATGCACTATAAAGTGGTCATCCAGTTTTTTACCTTTTTTTGGTTTTTCTTCATCATCATAAAAACCTTTTTCTATTTTCTTTTGAGAATATTTTTCGTTTTTTCTTGGCTTCAAATTCGAATCTCGTGAGCTGTCTTCCGAAGTTTTTGAAGATCCATATTTAGGTCTTTTCGATTGTCCACGGGGGGATTCGCCATCATGTTTTATTTTTATTGGTATTTTTATATCCGTATCAGACTTCACGTGATATTTCGAAGTATCGACATATTTTGATATATGTTGTTCCTGCTCCCAAGGTGCCACTTTAGGGGTTTCGTAAACATCAGGTCTTTTGTGTACAGAAAATGGGATTCCAGAATCCTTTTCGCGTCTCATCATCTGTCTTAAACTAAGATCATGTCTTCTCTTCAATGCATCTTTAGCATCTACTGAGGGAACTTTTTCTACGGCTTCCTCTTGTTTGTGGTGTTTAATAGAAGGTTTTGGGGGTACTTCGACTCTTTCATGTGCTTCCACAAAAGTTGTATCAGAGTCTACCAGCGACGGACTTGGAAAAGTATATATGTTTTCACTTACGTGCGTTGTGTGAGCTAAAGATGTTGCGCCCAATTCAGTAGGTTGAACAAAAGTTACACCTTGTTTTATATGAACTTTTATATCTGATTTGCCAATGTCTTTATTTGAGTCTAAGCTTGATTCCAGTTTGTCCGAGTAAAACATTTGTTGGATTTCAAGCTTAAGACTAGGTGCAGGTGACTTGAGATCTCGTTTGAATTGTAAGTCTGAGTATGTACCAGGTTTTATTTGTCGTGATTTGTTAAGCGACTTACCCTCTTTAATACGTCCTATTTTTGAAAGCCATATTTTAACATACTTTCTTATGTCTTCCTCTTGTTCACCTTTAACGTTTATAAATTTCTTTACGATTTCATTGCATGCACAAAGTCGGTTTTTGATAGTTTGTGCTTTTTTACGACAATGGTCGCATATGCCCATTATAATGTTCCTTTCTATTGACTTACCTTCTTGCATGAGTTCTTGTGCATGTTCAAATGCTTTTCTACATCGTGGGCAACTTATTTTATTTTTTTCTGCGAAAAACAATATACAGTGTGTTAATTAATGATCTGCGGGTCTTCACTTTAACTGGTTATGATCACATGAATTTGTGTTATTGTTTAATTTTTAATTATGATACATTACAATATTAAGATTTTTATCCAAGTATAACATGAAATGTATCAAGTACAGCTGATATAAACACGTTCTGTGTTCTGTGATGATCGCTAGTTACGGAGTTTTACGAGAACTACATCGAAGGAACCAAAGCTAAAGCTTTACTTCAGAGTCATGGTAAATGTTGAAAAATATAATTAATGACAAGATGAATAACCGTTGACGTCGTGGTGAGACTTGTGCACTCTTTTGAACTCTATTTCTGTGTAGGTAGCAAAAATCTTAAGTGAGGAGCTATGTAAGACAAAGAGAGATACAATCTATAGGACAGTTAGGTGGCGAGTGTTAGGCAATAGGGACACCACGGACTCCACGGACCGATATCTCGAGAAAATTCCAGTTCCTTATCTCTGGTTTGCTTTTATAGGCCGATTGGAGTAGAGATTCGTAGAAGCTAAAGTGGTTGCTTCCTTTATGTGGTTCCACAGTAGTGGATTGTCTTCCTTGCACTATTTATTTATATTTATATTTGCACTATTTATTTAAATATATTCCTTGCACTATTTTATTTATATGTACTATTATTTATACAATCTACACTATATCAACACTAATATTATAAAGAGGTAAAGTTTGCTATTTTGTTTGTAGTGGGTAATCTCTGGAAGTATCTATTGGTCTGATTGCGATAATTATTCACCGATAGAAAGCTGCTTTATTCCTGAGTGACATAGGCTATACTTTACGTACGCGAGCGAAGTCGCGGTTAAAAGCTAGTAATATTATAAAGAGGTAAAGTTAGTTGTTTTTGTTTGTAGGAGGTAATCTCTGAAGGTATTGGTCCAATTGCTAAATTTTTTTGACCAATAGAAAGCTGCTGTAATCCTGAGTGACATAGGCCATAATTTATGAACGCGGGCGAAGCCGCGGGCAAAAGCTAGAAACTAATAAAAATAACTGTAATCTTTTCACACTTTGATAGCATTCGTTTCTTTTTGCCTACGTATGTAAGGCATGTAATGTTTTAGGGTTCCGTAGCTAAAGGATAATTTAACTTTAAATGATTTACGGAAAAGTCACTGCGCAGAAATTTTCATTTTTCACACAACCACTCACTTAAAACAGCAAACGCTTACTGAAGCATGTAACTTTACAAAATGGCGGTCTTAACAATGTCGCCATCACTGCAGAAACTGCACTAAATCTGTCGTTATGGATGGTTTTTTTATGTTACCCCAGTTTTCATCTTCTCCCCACTCACCTTAAGCATATAATGATAAACCTACATGAAAAAGCGAAAACTGATTTTAAGAACAGGCGGGTATTACAGTTCTAGGTGCCTACCGTGTAACATATTTTGTTTGCACAGTCAAATCTAATGATGCACAGATCATGCGACATCATTACATCCAAAATTAAGTCAAGTCGTGATTCCAAACTTAGAATGTTGTATTTGTGTAGTAAATGTCGTAGGAAATCACCGAATGTTGAAATTTCTTCTGTACCATTTCCAATTTGTTATTGTATTTAAGATAATAAGGATTCTAAATAGGTACAGCGTTTTCCAGTTGCAAGCGTATTAAATTCATTAAACCCCAAGCGAACGCGTTCGCGCACCTATTGTCTTTCTATTGTGTCTGTGATTTCCACGATTGAAAGGTTAAATATTCATACTGGGTTATTTGTAAAACACTAACAACCTCTCAGGACTATGTTACTAATATCATAAACAACAACTTTTATTCTAAGACTTTTAATCATTTGTCATATTTTAGTTCATCAGATTTTCATACAAATTAAAAACATTTAAATTGAACGTTCTAAACATTACAAAGTCTATGCGAAGCAAGCGCTAGTACAATAGCGGAGGGTAGCTGCACATGAACTTGACCTATTTACGGGCAGCCCTCACTAGTCGGTCGGTCGCCTTGATGCGCTCTCGTCGTGTCATACGATTATCTTTATATGATGGTGTAACAATATTCTAATGTGAAGTTGATCCGAGCGATCAGTCCGTGCAGTAACCAAGTCCGGTCTACGGTGGAAACTTGGAAATGAAATTAGAATTTAGTAGATTTTTATTCAAACCTGACAATTTTTAACAATAAAATAAACATAATCGATTCTTCTGAAAAACTTATTACCCTCTTTTTTTCAACTTTGTCTTGTCTCTGTGGTTAAAGTTAAGATTTTACACGCTTGTAAAAACAGAGACTATTACAGAAAATTTTGCACCTACTTCTACCAGTAATACCTACTCGGTAAATTATTGATTTTACTTTTAAATCAGGATTTACCAAGATTGGACGTTACAGTACATGTTTATATAGTATACATAATATTATATACTTCTTGGTCCAGAGTCAATAAGTTAGCGCTTAATGTCCTTTTTAAGTCGGTCACCCTACTACTACCAGAGCCAGAATTTTTGGGAAGTAACAAATTCACATCACAGCCTTCCGCCACACATAATCTACTTGAAAAATTAAGCTTTACTTACCTAGTTCTAATGCTAACTTTGAAGTTGATATTTTTACGTCTCTCTTGTTCTGTATGATAAATACATCTTTGGATGTGCTTACAGCCGGTTCAAACGGATCACCTTGTCTTGTCTGTGGATGTCAAAAAAAGTTTCTATTAGTCAAATACCAATTAAAATACACTGAAATTCTATTCATCTAAGCTTTTATATCTAAGTAGTACCTATGTGTTTTTCATATCCTAATTCATGCGCATATAACATCGACGCCAGTTTTCGAATGCAAAAACCGGCCAAGAGCGTGTCGGGCCACGCTCAGTGTAGGGTTCCGTAGTTTCCCGTCAGTCACAATAAGTGTTCCCACTTATGAGTTTAAAAAAAGGCTATTTGTTACGTTGACATACTAAGTACAGAACTCTAATATACAGAGTACTTTGTAACATACTGAAACTCTAATAAATACGGAACCCTAAAAAGTAAACGGGCCCACAAAGGACGGTGATAACTAAAACAGTATGCAAGTAGCAGAAATTTCAGCGATCGTGCACTCGTAAAATTACGAATATATTTAAGAAGCAACGATTTTTTACCACGGTTGGTCATGAAAGCACGGAAAATCTTAACATCGACTTTTAAAAAGATGACGTCATTATGCAACGCCATCTATCGAACCATTTATGAACTGGTTTTTACCTTAACATTTTGATAGATGGCGTTAAAAAAATGAATTTTAGTTTTGTTATAAATTGCCTTAGCTTGTTCCTGATAGAAGTCTTGTGTAGTTATAAGATAATACCGCGCAAAGGCGCTAAGGGCCTTGACTACCCTGTTCTCTTTTCTAGATAATCCTTCTTCCCCTTCTTATCTGATTTCAGAATTTCAATTTCTTTGCTCTGGGCACAATAAAAATCTTCGGTCTACTAATAATCGTCTTCTACGATGTCCCTCACACCGCTCTGGGCTTATCCACTCTTCCTTTTTCTTCCAGGCGATATCTCTTTAGAATGCGCTCCCTCTGAATATCAGGTTGGCAACAAGCCGATTTTCTTTTAAGGTAAAGGTACGTGAGCATATTCGCAAGATGTTGGTAGAATCATCACCGCGCTAATTGGTTGGATTTGTTTTTTCACTACAGCATTGTTTATTTATATGTATGTATCTAAGTATGTATTTACTATTGTATATATTTGTTTCTCTTCTGTTTTGTCTATTTATTAAGTTGCACCTGCCATCCAAATCCTAACAGCGCGAACGCGAATTGGGTTACTAATTAATGTAGGTACCTACCAGAAGAAGTTTTCGGTGGTAATTTTGGATTACGAGAACCGATTTTAATAATTCTTTTTTTGTTTGAAAGAAGATACGTTCAGGATGATAAAATATGTAAACGAAGTTAAAAAAATGCTTGCATATACGATTATACTATAAACTAAGTCCAGAAATTATTTTGTACAACCTTTTTCTCTTTTTTGTACAAAAACTGTTCTTTCCATCAAGTTCAAAATGATTTTCCTAGAAAGTCCTTATAAATTTCTACTTTTCAGATCTTTTTCATATTTTCTAAACTTATGGTTCAAAAGTTAGGGGGGGGGGGACACATTGTTTTTTACTTTTGGTGCGATTATTTCCGAAATTATTGACATTATCAAAAAATTATTCCAGTAAACCCCTATTCATTTTTAAATACCTATCCAACAATATGTCACACGTTATGGTTGAAATTTAAAAAAAATCACTTCCCACTTTACATATAGGGGGGCTAACCTAATAAAACATTTTTTTCCAATTTTTATTTTACCACTTTGTCGGCGTTATTGATATACATATTTGTACCAAATTTCAGCTTTCTAGTGTTAACGGTCACATAGATTAAGCGAGGACGGACAGACAGACAGACGGACAGACAGACATGGCGAAACTATAAGGGTTCCTAGTTGACTACGGAACCCTAAAAAATGAAGTTCAGCAAAAATTAAAATTACATTCACATGGGATTGTTGGGTTCGTGGTTGCTTAATTATTGATAAAAAGTCACTCTATCGCTTCCCTGCCTTTGCTTGACTCTACGTGGGGTACACATTCATGAGTCTCTACAAAGTGAGGGCAAGTTAGATAACATACATCTGTATGAAATTAAAACCACATGTGAGTAAATTACAACAAAATTAATCATAGTGATAGTGCTTCCTTTGCATCTTGGACCGTAGGTCTAAAATTAAGCGACTATTATGACTTTTCAAAAGACAATTTTGACTAAATCCACGATTTCACTAATTTCGTCAAAATTGCACATGCTCTACTTTAATTGGAGCTTATTCACTAAGTATCTACAGTATCCTCATAAATAACATTCTGAGACGACGCGCATGATGGTCGATTGAGTGGACATCGTTTTTGCCCATTGGATAGGGATCTGTTACGGGGTGGGTGAAAATAGGCTTTTTAAAAAAAAAATACTTTTAATAGAACTAGAAGAACTTTTAATGAATAAAAAGGTTTACAAAGAAAGCCTATTGTCTGTGACGACGTTCAATTCCACACTGCCAATAAAAAGTATATTTCTAAGTTATTGCAATATGCCGAGTCAATGGAAAAACGTGGGATATACGTATTGCAGCGCCAGCTGTTTATTATTATATTCTTATTAATGTTATTTATTATATACCAGATCCTTAAAAGTAGACAGATAGGTAATCACGTGAGATTAAAGTATCTACTAACATCCTCTGTATGTGTCCTATGCCAATAGATAATCAATCCGGAATCCTCCAGTTCCACAAGTTTTTGGAACTCTTGGTACACCTTGTAGCATGGACAAAACTGCTGCTGTTCCCTGCGTGTAAGAAAACCATTGTAACATACAAGCATTTTATATCATAGGTATTAAATATACATAAACTTCATATTTACTTACTTTCCCAATACCCTCATGATGCATTAAGAGTAATTTATTCACTAAGAACAGAGCTGCAAAAAATCCAAAAATGATTTTGTCTGTTTGACAGAGCATTATAAAATAGACAAGGTAGAGTGCGAGCAAGATAATTTGGCGCGTAGCTGGGGCCAAAGATTTTATATATCCTATATAAACTAGACCTGTGTCAATCGATCATTTGTCGTAACCCGGGTCGATCATGACCCACTCGTATGGTGATCGGGTTAAAAAGATTCGATCATTTCGATCATTCGGGTCGCAGTTCGTTTAAAATAACCAATTGACGTATGCTGAAATAAAACTAGCTAAAACAAGCAAACAAAACAACACCTGAATATTGCGATCCGATTTTCACATTCCTATCGCGACTCGCGGGTCATAAGTTACTAGTGCAACTAAAGTGATCGGATCTCTTCACACAAAATTCAATCACGCGATCGATAGCTTGTGGCTCAGCGTCGCGTCGCGAGCGATCCTGTACAACCCGGTTTCTTTTGGAGAAAGAGTGAGGTGAATGAAAGTGCAATATCATGTATGTAAACGAAAGAGATAGAAGACATTTTGCTTGTTACGTCGTGTTGTGTCATTGAATGCACGACTCAATCGATTGTACGAGCACGCAATTAGTTACCATAACAGTATGAAAATAAATCCAATTTGGTTTATTTTGTTACCTGATAATCGAGTCAAATAAGATCGGGTGCTTTTGAGATTCGTGATTCTATCACTCGGGTACAGGTTGCAATCGACTCAAAAAGATTCGATCAATCGTGAACGACACAGGTCTAATATTTAAAACTACCAGACTCTCACAGACTCTTCTACTACTACTACACTAGACACTTCTACTGTGTTACTATTTTGGTGTACAATAAAGTGTATTCTATTCTATTTATTCTATTCTATAAAATCTTTGGCTGGGGCGTGCTTAATGTTGCCAGCCTAACAAATCTATTTTCCTTAATTCTATTAAAAACGCTCTTTCATAATACAGTGTAATTAAAAAAATATGTTTATTTAATTTTACCTTTATTTTACCTTTTTTTTATTTTTGCCTTTTTTTATTATTAAAAAAAAACGTGAGAACTTTGTAAATCTTTTATTGAATATCTTAATAAATTAATTAGCACTTTTAGCACCAGAATTCCATGCTAGGCTTTATTAGAAGAGTCCTGTAAGTCCATTATTAAATTTTCCATTTTGAGATCCATTAAAAACCTATCAGACAAAAAAAATATTTTCTTGTAGAGATACATTGTCATTCTTCTGGCATTACAGTAACGCTTGCGCTTTTGTATTGTCTCTTGTAGGGTCTTTGTTTATTTATGTGCAGTGGTATGATGCATTATCCATTACTACAATACGATTCTGTTTTAGATTTGGCACTATTTATTCTTTCATGGATGAACTGCAAAATTCATAACTTCATGATAGTCACTTGATTAAGATTTAAGCACATAGTAGCAGTCCATTTTCAACAAACTTTGTTGACTTCCTAGGTATCGCTCGGGTACGCATATTTAGGGAAATTTTATTAAGATGGTCACTCGAAAAATTATTTGACAAATGGGTCTAATTTTGGAAAATGGTACCGTAGGCCCAATATTTACTCATTTCTCTTCACAAACACGTTTGACTTTCAAGATAATATCCCTGCTAGCACTTTTAAATTACTTTTGGTATAATAATGATAAAAGCACAGAACACATTCTCCTGACACATGACATAAACGTCAAACGATTAGTTTCCAATTTCAGCCTCGCGCAACTTATCTTGCGCTAGCTTTACCAACTTGTCCTCGATGGCCATAGAGTTATACGTAAGGGGAAACTCTTACGCCATAAACTTGGCTGGAAAGACATCTTTCAAATCCCAACAAATATCGTCTAAACTTGACGAAACTTAGCACACTCCGTACGCGGCAGACCAGTTAGGACATCAATTTAAGGGTGACAAATCAACATCGAGCTATGCTGCGCTGTACTGCGCTGTGCTATGTTTGGTTAACTCGCTCGTCTAATATTTATATGAGGATACAAACAAACCATGCTGTGCTACGCTGTGTGAGGCTACGCTCTGTTTAAAAACGCAGCAGTCTCGAGCGAGGCGCGCTACCCGCCGTGCTGAGCCGCGCTGAGCCGAACTGTGCTATGTTTTTTATGGAGCTCTGCCATGCTGCGCTGTGTCGAGCTGTGCTAGGTCTGCGTGCCCCTTCATCGCCCTCAGACGTCTCTCTCACTCTCGTACTCCCATCTCGCTCGTACTAGTGTATGCGTGCACAAACAAACAAGAACGAACGAGTTTCATCTTCATCGGATTCAACTATGTCGTAATGTTTACGTTTTTTTGAAAATTAAGTCATTTTTGACGAGTTAAACGACAACACGAGCTGCTGATTACTTTTAATACTGAGCTAATCAAAAGCTCGTTCAACCATCGGACCATTGGATGTACGGTGGTGGACATCAGGCTCTGAGCGTATAGAGTCTGTCTAATAAGTTTAACGACTTGGGTAATTATTACGATTTAATGAAATCTGATGTAGTCAACACGGGTTCAATAATCAAGGTGGATTAACAGATAGAGATCATTGTTTACTAACAGAAGAACCTTATAAAAAGTACCGAATATAAGTATTTTTTAAATGATTATATATTATACAAAATTCCCAAGTCGTTCGATTTATTAGACAGACTATAGAGTAGAGATAGAGTCGAGATAGGAGTGGAGTTCCCTGCCGAAGTCTATGCTTTCTGATAGCTACAAACTTGGGTTCTTTAACTGAATAGTTAATATTTATTATTTAGGAGTGGAATTCCCTGCCGGAATCTGTGTTACCTGATAGCTACAACTTAGGAGTCTTTAAGTGGAGAGTGAATAGGTTTCTTCTAGGCAAGCGTGCTTCATCGTCGACCACATCATCGCTTACCATCAGGTGAGATGGTGGTCAAACGCAAGCCTATCATTAATAAAAAAAAAATCTAGGTTACGCCGAGCCAAGTGTACTCCATCCTCGACCATAATGTCATCGCTTATCGCTGAAATAGTGGTTGCCTTTCAATCTTTAAATATAGAAAAATTTTTACAAAAAAAAAAACCGACTTCGCTAAAAAAACACTGAAACCATCAAAATAATTTTAATTTCGGAAGTCGGTGTTAAATAAGGAACAAACAATATCGAGAAACACCAACACACAAAAAAGTTTTTTATTTCACATTTTTTAGTTGCAAAACACTGCCACAGTACTTTTTTCTCATGACAATGCCAATTAACTCAAACCCTGCTAGGCTCAAAGCCTCTAGGATACATTGTTTTATTATGAAGTCCCTGTGTCTACATTCTGGCTCCATCATCATCATCAGATCAGTTTGATAGTACCTTATAGCCAAAGTGCATCTCATGACAATTCTAATAAGCCCAAACACGGCTAGGATACATTGATTAATTACGGATTTCCAGTGCCTATCTTCCGGCTCCATCATCATCATCAGGTTGATGAAAATACCAAAAGAACTATATGGTTGCGTATAATATTTGAGGAGTTCCCTCGATTTCGCCAAGATTCCATTACCAGATCCCGACTTGGTGACTATGAGACCATTTGGGAAGTATACTCTTTCCAACAAAAAAAGAATTTTTCAAATCGGTTGGCAAGCGACGAAGTTATGCCCGAACATACATAAAAAAAAATTCAAACATCCGAATTGAGAACCTCCTCCTTTTTTATAAGTCGGTTAAAAATCAATGCCACTTTTCGTTGTAATTTTATAATTCAAGAACGGGCTTACCTATCCTAGCCAAATGTTTAGGCTTTGTTCGGACTATTTAGTAGATAGATGGTTTATGTGAGTAGGGTAGAGTAGGGTTGGGCACGCCACAATTATGGCGGTAAGTCCCCTCTTTGAGGCGTGGCTGGAAAGACCTCACGGCGTCCTTACCTTCCGCATGACGCAGGTACTCACCGGACATGGTTCGTTCGGGAGTTTCCTGCACGGGATTCATGCGGAGGTGACGCCCGGGTGTCGCCACTGTGCGGAACGCCCGGAGGACACGGTGGAGCACACAGTCGAGGTGTGCCCTGCTTGGGCGGAGCATCGCCGTGCCCTCGTGGGGGCGATCGGCGGCGGAGACCTCTCGCGCCGGGCCTTGGTTGAGGCCATGGTCCGGAGCGAGGAGGAGTGGCAGGCGGTCGCCGACTTCTGCGAAGCAGTAATGCTCGCAAAGGAGGAGGCCGAACGCATCAGGCAACGGCGTTATCGCCGCCGCCGTCGCCGGGATTCTGATCCCGATTTCCGGCCAACGTAGACGCGGGCTTGCGGACAGTGAGCAATGGGTAGCTCACTGTCCGGCCGTCCGGTAACTGTCCGGACCAAGCCCAAGTCGTCGACGGCGCGCACTGTTCCCGCGCGCCTCAAGGAGTTGTCAGCAACAGCAGGGACCCAGCCGGGTCGAAGCCTACTGGGGCCAGGGTTATCCGAAAGGGCGCTCGAGCCCCGGTATGAAGGCTAGAAGGAACGGGGTGGGTCTTTTAGTCAGTAAGAGTCTGACACTATCTCCCGCTCCGCCCAAGGGCGGTCCCGATGTCAATGCATGATTTTTTCCCACCATAAAAAAAAAAAAAAAATGGTAGAGTAGGGTAGAGTAGGGTATAGTAGGGTAGAGAAGGGTAGAGTAGGGTATAGTAGGGTGGAGTAGGGAAGAGCTGGAGCGAAGTCGCGCAGGCAAAAGCTAGTAATATAAAAAAACCCACTCAAGTGCATTTCATTTCGTGCCTCCGTACAAACCTAGGTATAGATTGCCCAATCGAATCTATATTTTTTTTTCCGAATTGCAGGAAAGTAATGATTTTGTGATGTAACTTTATTTTACTGTTTTCTGAATTTTTCATTTACTTGTCAAGTGCTTAGGCATAAATAGCCTTATTTTTTAGATTGCATTGCTTTGAAGTTAGATTTTTTCACTGCTCTAAGGGGTAACAGAAGTATTTGATATTAATTTCAGTTTAATACCTCATGTTCCTGAGAAAAAGGGTGTTCCGTTTTTGCCGACTCAAGCATGTGCATGCTGTAGTACCTAGTACCACTGTCCTCTACTATTTGAGGTTGTGTGTAGTAATTGGGATAGTATAGTTGTATGCAGCGAGGGGATAAAGTAGTGTCTTATGTCTCGGGCATCATACCTATTGAAACCAAATCGTTACGAGGACTCCAGACTTGAGTCTAGAGTGGAGCGAGAAAGCTTACAGTTTAAGTAATGAGCGAATCGAGAGAGTTTAAGTTGGAATCCTCAATGCACTGTAGAATCCAACAAGCAGAAGGCATAGATACAGGATTCACTCTATTTACTAGAGAATTAAAATAGAATTCAGCGCAATATTTTTGCTCGGCTACAGCCGGCAGCAGCAGTTTTTTTTTATGGAGCGATATCAAATAATTACTTCTTCCACTCTAGGGTGGGGCGGACAAGGTCTTGTCAGATTTACAGCGAGTTTCCGAGAGGCCAATCAAAATCAAAATTAACTAATCAGCTGTCAAATCTCTTGTCAAGTATCAGTTGAGTTGCTCAAAGCATGATTAGCTACTTTGATTTGATCACATATTTTGATCATCCAATTAGTTGACCACGCTGTCAGATCTTAGTACAAAATTACATGTGAAATGTAACTGATATAGTAAGATCCCAGAGCTGTCTGACATAACTTATGGAACACACAACATGCAAACCTTACAACATAACAACATGGAAACCTTAGGTTCTCAGTATTGACCTGTATGCTTATGGAGTTCTCCCTCGGGGAATCTTGTCACGTACGAGGTGAGAAAGGGAACTAAAAATTAGAGTTACTTAATTGTGTGACCCATCGTTTGGTTGATGTTTCTTCGTTGTCAACGACGTGGGCGGTCACACTGTCGATATTCTTGGCAGAACGGCCAGTCCGGTGGCAGCCACACCATGCAAAGTCACTTGTGCTGCCAAACTGAAAAGTTTGTTCGAATCGAGCAGATAAGCGGTGGAATGCTTGCCGAATTAGCACGACACGATTAGGGAATCGACGTCAAAATGCACGTTGCGCTAACATCCCCGACTGATTTATTATTGGTCAAAAGGATCGACACAATTAGGGTGTTTTTAATATCATATTAAAAACATGTCCAAATATGTGTAACCCCCGCAAATATCGTTTTCATACAAATATATATTGTAATGCGGGTAGGGTAATACGCACGTGGGACGTGTTTTTTTTTGCATTTTGAAAATTTTCTGCATGCGGAGCAATCCCGCATGCGTGATGAAAAATTCGCACGATATTAGAGAAACACCCTTATTCCACGTTCTTGCGGAGTATCGCGTTCCATTGTCTGTCTGTTTGCATTCTGCAGCTGTCTAGTTCACAAATACCAAATACACTTGTACTATTACCAAATATGATTGATGTACCCGTACGACACCCATTTGCAATAATTATAATATTTTCCAAATAGTTGATTAATTTTGCGCCATCTTGTATATTAATACCTACCCGATCGAAGATTGTCCCGAAAATTATAGGCTTGTCTCAAGCAATCCTAGTTATTATGCCTAATTGAATCTAATAGTCGTTACGGGGTGCAGTGGCATTAGTCGGGGCTTCTTTTCTCACGAAAACAATTGATATTTTTTAAATATTTTCTTTATTTTAAAACTTAATGAGAAATAAAATAGGTACTTATACTAATTATTACAATAAGATATAATTACTTTTGAATATTTTAAAACGAAATAGGTAACATTAACCTTTTGAATGTCTTAAGTTACACAGTTCGACATAAGCAATTGTCTTTCTATTGTGTCTCTAATTACGGCATTCAAAGAGTTAAATAAGAAAAATAGAATATATCCTACCGGTCCATGTAAATAATTTAATAAAGAATACGTGTATCTTAGTATGAATTGTGCGATGGCTTACTACTACTACATCCAATATTAGTCGAAGAACCAGTGGGCACTGTTCTCAAAGGCAGTCGCATGGGTGGGGAGGCGGCAGCATTCAGCAGATCGGCGCTGGTGCAGGGCATTGGGGGCTGCAACCTGCGCTCCCGCTCAGCGTGTTTTTTCTCGTGGTGCTTTGCGTGAGCCACACTGCGCTGTAAATCCGCCAGGCTATCGGTGCGAGCTGGGAACCGCTCTAAACTGTTCGATACCTCTCCTATTTCAGCAGTGACAGTATCTACGATTTCTTGATGGTCTAATATCATACCGATGTTGAGCTTGAGGTTAGTTAAACCATCTCTAAAAATAAGATATACTGTAGCTTGGTCTAATACTTTCAGAGAGAAATGCTCGTTAATCTTCAAAGCTTTCATTTTTATCTGAAAGGGTTGAAACTTTTGGGATAACTTCTTCGTCTTTTCTTTTATATAGTTGTCAAATTCTATGGCTAACATTTCTTCATTATCTGGTCGTTTTGTATAATTTTCTGATGATTCAAATGTAAGAATATTAGGGTCTTTTTTTGCCGTTTCAGTGTCGATCATAACTTGCTGTAGGACTGGCGGATCGTTCAAGGTGTGCCACTTCCAGTGTGAAACAGGGCCTATTGTGCGATCTAGTACTACTCCTTCACTCTGGTTGTATTTAAGGCTGAGAAACAATTTTATTAAGTTACATTGCAGAAACTGCAGTTTTATGACACTAATCGTACGCCTGGAGGACACGGTGAGGCATAAAGTGAAGGTGTTCCTCACCGGGGCGGATCATAATTCATTATTTTATCAGCATTTCATTAATAATATTAATTTACCGTATCTGGCCAGCATGGTCAAAAACAATACCATTGCCTAGATAGTCAAAAGTGGCAAGTATTGTAATAGGATGTGTGCGGCCACGCTCATCTGGCTCTCCGCTGCTGTATACCACGAAACGCTGCTGAGCATTTGTCTCTGCAATAAATATCATAAAAAGATTTATCATACAACGATAAACATAGTTGTTCTATCCAAACAAGGCTGGACTTAGATTTAGGTACTTCAAGTATTCTAAGAAGTAAACGTTTTTAGTTGTTGGCCAACTGATTTTATTATTATATCTTTAAGCACGCATACTCTTAATACACTGGACAGCAAATAAACCGAGTCACCCGCTACCTTGGAACTCTAATCCGATTTTCTCAAAAAGTATAAAACTTACAAATGTCAAAATTAACCTATAGAAAGTGCGTTTCACGACGATTAAAACGAATGGAAACACATTGGGATTTATCAATTTAATAAACGTTTATTAATGATTTTACAAAGAAGAGTCTTTTAACAGTCGTGTGAACTAACGTGTGTCTGTGTGAAAACAAAGAAAAAATTGAAAAAACGTTTCTGTTCGGTATTCAGTGTTTCCTCACCATGCTCAAATAACTGATTGCATCCCCATATTCATAGATCTCACCAGCCTGACGATGAAATCTTAGGGAATTGCATTCCACTCTACTTCAATAGCGATTTGCAGCTCTGGAAGCCTTGTTGGAGCAACTTTTCAACTCATCCCAACACTGCTCTATAGGATTCAAGTCCGGGCTACGAGCTGACCATGCCATCGTACGGATGGCGACGTCGTGTAGAGAGATACTGGGTCACTACATGAGCAACATAAGGCCGTGCACTATCATGCATCAACTGCGTATCCTGCACGATATAACCTGCGTAAGGTACCACATGATCTCCGAGGATTTCAGTGATGTAGCGATGAGAACTCAATCCACGCGTATGGCTCGTCGATTCGATGAAAACTAACGTTGTATGTGAGGTTAATGAGATGCCGCGCCATACCATTACAGATCCTCCTCCATAAGCAACAGTTTCCTCGATGCAACACTGAGAATAACGTTCTCCATGACGACGATATACCCTTTGACGTCGATAACTTCCATGTAGACTCCCCCCGGTCTCATCAGTGAAGAGTACATTACCCCACTGCTCTAACGTCCAATCCCATGTTCTTGAGCAACTCCAAGTCGTGCTCTACGGTGAGCTACTGTTAATGCGGGGCCTGTTGCAGCTTTCTTTGGAGTCAGGTTCCGTTCAGCAAGTCGCTCTCTTCTGACGGTATCTAAACTTGGCGTTCGTGACGTAGACTTCGTTGGACTTGAACTGCGTTGCGGCGACGATTTCGCAGAACAGTAAGTTGGATATAACGATCATGTGCTGCTGATATAACCCTAGGTCTACCCGTACCTGGACGGCGATCGAATGCTCCAGTCTCTAAGTATTGTCTGTAAACACGTTGCATAGAAGATCTGCTGCCCCCCTAGCCAAGTTACAACCGTTTCGCTTGCGCCGAACGCTTCAAGTTGGCCGCGCCGCCAATTCTTTTGTTTTGGCTACGTGACTGAGCGTTGAGATGACGTCATTCCCGTAAATTTGAAACTTTCTGCTAGCGTTAATGATTGCAGATTAGCAACTTGGCTAGGGGTACTGATTCGAAGTCGTTGAGTGACTTCACGTTGCCCAAGACCTGCTTGAAGTAGTGCTACAGCTTGTGCTGCTACCTGAGTTGTCGAATCCATTATTGACCGAACAAAGTAGCAAAAAAACACGCGTCTAAGCGTGATGGATAAAAACTAAAGAAATGATACGAAATATCCGACTATGCTCACTATAGAGGAAAAGAACGCTAAGCGTGAACTCTCGTCAAAACAGAGCAAATTATTAGCAATTGTTTGTTGCTTGATTACAATGTGAATTGATGGTCCTTTTAATTAGAATAGTCATTTTAATCTTTAAGAAACGTTCCTTATGTATGTGTAGGTGTGTGTCCCTAGATAGGTGTAAGTTTTATATCGTTTCAGAAAAATGGTTTAGAGTGCCATGGTAGCGGATGGCCAGGTTTATTTGCTGTCCAGTGTAGTACTATGCTTCTCATAATAGTAACAAAAGCTTTTTTTACACCACGTGCTCGATAATGGCCGTTTATGTGTTATACAACCGTCACTTATGGCAAGTCATTCTATCCACATGGGAATACTGTAGTATGGGCCATCCACAGGGAATAATTAGATTTTAATTTGGAACGTCAATTTGGTTAGAAGTAAAAAACACAACATGTGAAATAAAATGTAGTATGCTTCAAACAAATTTATTCAAAAATCGTACTGGCCAGTACAATTACCGGCACGGATCTTGAGCGCTCGGCATCAGAGTGACGATCGCTTCTTCATTCCTTACACTGCACTGGTGAGCCAATCGTCGTCGTTGTTAGATACATGCAGCAAGCGCAGGGACGAATCACAAGTGACATCTATGACACGATGGGACGGCGAGCCAATCACTGACACTCCCCGCCCCCGCGTCTCACTTCGCACCACTAAAGAGACCGAATATTTGACTTCTGCGCAACTTGAAGCCAGCGCTCAAGATCCGTGCCGGTAATGTAACAATATAACAAAATTTGGCTACTGACGAGTCTATAAAAGAAGTAATGAAAGCGCGGGAGTGTTACAGAAATTTAAAACGATAGATCTTAGAAAAGTGAATTTTGTTTGTTTTAAATCTCAAAATATGTATAGTGATAGTTAAGACTGACTAAATCTATATAGACAGGGTTATTTGTAAAACACTAATAACCTCTTAGGAGTATGTTAAGAACATCATAAACAACAACTTTTGTTCTATGACTTAAAAATGTGTCATATTTTAGTTCATCAGTTTTCCATATAAAAATAAAAATATTCAAATTAAACGTTCTAAATATTATGAAGTCTATGCGAAGCAAGCGATAGTACAATAGTGGAGGGTAATTGAACATGAACTTGAACAACGAAATCTTAAAGGTTTGTTTTTGGTATATTATGTGTTATGTTTTGTAAAAAGTCATAGAACAAAAGTTGTTGATTATGATGTTAGTAATGCAGTCCTGCGAGGTTGTTAGTGTTTGACAAATAACCCTGTTTAAAAATGAATCCCTATTTCCCTTGGTCACGCGTGAACGGCTGGACCGATTTCGCTAATTCTTTTTTTGTTGGGTGCGTTATTGTGAGGGAAAGGTTCTTATGGAAAAAAAATGAAAATTAGTGTAGTGTAGGGTAGTGTAGGGTAGAGTTATGCCTTGATCACACGTACCGAGTAAACGGGCGAGACAGTGCTCTCGACCGAGTACTCGGTACGTGTGAACACAGCGCCGAGTGCTCGCCCGGGCGCTTATCTCTACAACTCGCTTACATCACTGTCTCGGCCGAGCATAATGTTACTGTCTCGTCTTTTTACTCGGTACGTGTGAATAAGGCATAAGGTAAGGTAGAGTAGTGTAGAGTAGGCTAGAGTAGGGTAGAGTAGAGCAGAGTAGGGTAGAGAAGGGTAGAGTAGAGAGAAAAAATATGTGCATTAAATTCAGATTTCAATGTGATATAAAAAAACTGATACCATGATTTAAAAAAAAGTTATTGAGATTTAATTGAGAAAGATTATTGAGATTCTTCGCACAGATCTTTGACACTGTTAGCAGCTCTCCCAAGCAGGGATAGTGTCACTAAGCGAATGACTTAACTATTGTTAACTTTATTATATTTTTATTTTTTTTAACTTGCTTAACGAGTGATACTTGCTTGCCTTTACTACAGATAAATATAAAATTGTGTGGAAATAACCACCTTTGGCATCATAGTAATCCAGTGCCAGTCGACCATTTCTGTAAAACCAGCGACCTCGTCCGTTGTCGTCGAACTCGGCTAGTTTTTCGCCGGTGTCGTAAGTCATCAGTCCTTTGCTCTTATTGTGTTCGAACCAGTCGAACTCGGGGTGTGCCGGACGCATACGATAAACATTCATCTAAAAACAGCAGAATACTTAAAGTAGCGTTACAAACAAGCTTTGTACTACCCGTAGTTACTCTAGTTAGAACGGAGTTACATCCAAGGCAATGTAGCAAGCCAATTTAAAATACTAAAGATGGACCAAAACTTCTTCTCAGCTGGACTATTACCACTGGGTCACAACTGCTTCTGCTGAAACCATATTAGTAGTATTGTGGAAAATGTTTCTTACTTTTCGTAATACTTTTTCTGTAGGCAGAATTGTCCAACCCTTGGCTATGAATGTGCGATCAGATAAGGCGTAGCGCATTATACCTTTAGCAAGTTCCAACTCAGACTGAAATGTTTTAATACATTTGTAAAATCACAAGTTTTTCTCAAGTATCATGATAATTCATTGTTTTTACTGAATTTGCGCAACTACATTTCTGCTACATAAATTCAATGCAACACCAAACACTCACGATCCAAAAAAATCACGTTCGTGTTTCATTTATCTACATACATACCTGTTCCACAACGTTTTTTGAAACAGATGATGGAATCTTTTTCTGTACTGGTTCTGTCTGAGCAATTATTTGTACTTCTTGCTTGAGTGGGACCTCATTTTCTTCATTTAAATCTTTTTGTAAAAATATAGGAACAACTTTTGGTTTTTTAGTTTTATCAAGACGTGATATATTTTTTTTATAGATTTTTTCACCAATTATAATATCCGTCAGTTTATCTTTTTTTACATTTCTTTTGTAATCTAAGCTTAAAACTTCTATTTCTAAATCAGAATCTAAGCAAACTGGACAGACAGGCGACTTTTGTCCAATTTTACAATGATTTAATTTATGATCTTTAATCAACTCAGGGTCAATATCACTGGGTCTTATCTTCTTTGGTTGTTTTATTTTAATTCGTTTTGCTAATTTATTTCTTTTTTCAATATCTGCTTTACTCTCAGCTTCTTGTTTTGCTTTTTGTGCCTTCCATTCTAGTTTTGATTTTTGCATTTTCAAATCTAGTTTTTCTTTCTTTTTTAAGGCTGCTTCTTTTTCCTTTAAATATTGAGCTTGTAATTTCTGAAGTTCTTTTATTTCTTTTCGAACTTCAGACGAGTCTTCTTCAATTGAAATTCTGTCAGTTCTTTGCTCAGTAATCTCTATATGTTTTTTGTTGATCGATTCATCTATATTTGAGGATTTTCTTGCCTTGGAAGTCTCTACTTTGCCTTTGCTTGATGATTCTTGTTTTATTTTCTTTTTTCCTACCTGCAGGTTTTTATCACGTAATATTCTTGACGGTTCAAATCTTTGTAGTTCTTCATCACCTTCCCCTTTTTTACTTTTGATTGCATCATTTACAAGTTCTTTTTTGGTTTTAATCTTTTCGACTTCTTCAGTTTTTAACATTGCTTTATTTTCAGTTTGTAGCTTTTCTTCTACTTCAGTTTTAAATTTTTCTTCTCCTTCAGTTTTAAATTTTTCTTCTACTTCAGTTTTAAATTTTTCTTCTCCTTCAGTTTTCAACTTTTCTTTTCCTTCAGTTTTAAATTTTTCATCTCCTTCAGTTTTCAACTTTTCTTTTCCTTCAGTTTTAAATTTTTCATCTCCTTCAGTTTTCAACTTTTCTTCTCTTTCAGTTTTAAATTTTTTTTCTCTTTCAGTTTTCAACTTTTCTTCTCCTTTAGTTTCCAACTTTTCTTCTTTCTCCACACCCTTATCTTTTAATTCAAAATTTCAGTTTAAAAACAAGATTAAACAACCCGAAGTACATGACAGCTAGGATAATAATGTTCCCGTCTGTTTTTCTCTCGTAAATTTTAAAAAGTTTTGTAACACTGACAAGGATACTGCTTAGTCATAGTATATGTTAAGTCTTATGCCTGTTTTCACTGATAGCAGGCGACCAATACGATGTATAAAGTTATAAACAAGAAATTTATTTACATATTATTAACCACAAGGCAATGAGATACTGATTCGCCAGCGCGTAACGCTTAGATCTTCGGGAGAAAATGAACTGGCTGTCTGCCTAGCAACAGTCGGTTAAAAGAAGTCGCTTTAAAGTAATCATACAAGCACAAAATTTCTGACCATGTGTGCTTTACGTGTGGGCCAGGAGAGAACTTGCAGTCTGCCGTTAGTTAAGCTACTCACACATATAAAAACTGTGGCTGAGTGTAAACTTGAATCAAAACAGTCTTAAGATAGACTATTGCTTTACAATAAATTTGAAGTCACGCACACTTCAGACGAAACGTCTCGTAAACAAAATTGTTTATTATCCATAAAAACTGCACAGAGACAAGTCTGACTAACGAACGACTTTCTGCTTCCCTTTTGTATGACAAAACAGTCTAGCGACGTACCATCGCGGTCATTTCTGCCTGATCACTTAAAAAAAAATTCGCATGAAACCTGCGGCGCGACGACAAACGAAACAAAAAAAGCGAAAAACTGAACTCAGCGGTGGTTAGGCCGAAATGTCTTTAATTTTTGTCTTTAGTCCGACGCGACGTTCAGAGAGTTAACACATCGTATCCTGTTTACAGACAAATAAATCGTAAAAAAATTAATACAACAGTATCGATGAAGTCCATTTTGATACTAAAAATGAAACGATACGAGTAAATACAAGTACATACTCGTTACTTTTTTCCGATATCATGTACCTTTAGTATCGATACTAATTAAATATCGAGTAGACAACTGTCAAAATATAATGCCACTATTCGCATTATACACATTTCAAAATTGATAAAAAAATAATTCTTATAATTTTGTACTTATTAATATAGAATACTTGTCACGGAATTAACTCAACATTTTCCAAAAACGATTCGATAGGAGTAAGTAGGTACTGATACTTTTCAATTGTCAATTGATACTAAGTAAGTATCGATACGTGATGATCGATACCGTATCGAATAAAAATATCGATACCTCAATAGTATCGTTTTATCCTTAGACAAAACAGTTTCATTTTAAGTGTGTGATGTGTCGCAGATAAAACTTGTCTAAGTGAGACAAGTCTGTCTTAACACGTTAAGTGCGATACCAGGTTTAAACATCTTGTTATCCCTAGACAAAACAGTTTCGTTTTAAGTGTGTGATGTGTCGTAGACAAAACTTGTCTAAGTGAGACAAGTCTGTCTTGACACGTTAAGTGCGATACCAGGTTTAAAGATCTTGTAATACGTCTCGCTTACAGTGCGGCTAAGAAAAGTATAGAATTCCTTGTTGTGCGGCAGACATAACTTCAATTTAGTTCAGTGTAGGAGAGAGATATATTTTCACATGAAGCTAAAAATAGATTAAGGTTTCTTAAAAGTTACAGGGTCTATATGCCTTTTGCCGCCACAATTGAAGTTTTATTACCAGAGGTCCAAATCTGCTATTTTTATAAATTCGTCATTCCAACACGATCATAATTGTCATTTTTCTAAAAGTTCGTAATCTGTTAACTCATAATGATCGATCATTGATCGGTCAATGGCCTCGTACTAGAGTTGTGGTAGAATCACAATATCGAGCTTATTAAAAGCAATGACTGCACAATGACGTTCTAATGGTAGGTCACTGATTAAAGGTACTGTCAAAATTTTAGCACATTACTGCATACGTCAGACATTCATTTGTCAATATGTACCAGATTGCCATTCTATGCCACTTCTTTCAATTGAGTGTCAGTGGTTGACCATTGGAAAGTCATAATGAAAATTTATGTAATTTAAATATTCGGATTCACATTCGCATTCGCATTTGCGAATGTGAGAAATCTGACATTTGTTACATTACTATTATACACACACTTCTGTTACGGATATCATTCATTTCGTACCCAAAAATGAAAGTGCCGGCCAGAATAAAAATATAAAGATTTTTTTACTGTTACAAGGAACGTTTAGGATTAACCCCCAGGCTGCTATTTGAGTTTAAAGTGTAAGTGTCGTTAATAAAAAATCTATACTGGAACGTTACGGGAAATAACGTCTAGAGGATTTTTTTAAATGACCGAACGTTTATGATTACCCGTGCTACACCTAGGTAAAATAATAGACTCGCACATTAGGTCATACTAACGTATGATCATAGTAGGTAGGTAGTAAAAAATAACTGCAAAAAGGTATCATATCAGCCGACAGACGTCCACTGTTGGACATAGGCCTCCCCACAAGTGTCGCCACAATGAACGATCTTGCGCGCCCGCATACATCGGATTCCTGCAACCTTCACCAGGTCATCAGTCTACCTTGTTGGAGGCCTTTCAACGCTGCGTCTTCCATTACGCGGTCGCCACTCCAGAACCTTTCGGCCCCAACGGCCATCTGTTCTGCGAGCAATGTGCCCTGCCCATTGCCACTTAAGTATGGCAATTCTTCGTGCTGTGTCGGCAACCTTGGTTCTCTAAGATATCCGCAATCTTCATTTCTGATTCGATCACGCAAGAAGACTCCGAGCATAGTCCGTTCCATTGCCATTTGGGTGACTTTAAGCCTTCTGATGAGGCCCATTGTGAGCGACCACGTTTCGGAGCCATATGTCATCCCTGGCAACAGGCACTGGTCATAGACTTTCGTCTTGAGACACTGTGGTATTTTGGATGAGAAGATATCGCGTAGCTTTCCTAACGCTGTCCAGCCGAGTTAGATTCGACGGTTGATCTCTTTCTCAAAATTAGATCTACCTAACTGGACTGTCTGTCCGAGCTAGACGTTATCGTCCACAACTTCGAGTATAGAGTCTCTGATCTTGATAGGAGTGGGTGCTACATGGTTGTATATCATGACTTTAGTTTTGTCCATGTTCATTTTAAGAACCACTCTATCTTCGGAAGTTCTACTGAGGTTATTGAGCATTGTACTGATCTCTTCCGTAGTCTCAGCCATGACTACAATGTCGTCGGCAAACCGAAGGTGAGTGATGTACTCGCCATTGACATTAATGTCTAGTCCACTCCAATCCAGAACCTTGAAGATGTCCTCCATTGCGGCCGTGAACAGTTCGGAGATATGACGTCTCCCTGTCTCACACCCCGCTGCAGGAGGATAGGTTTCGAGATCTGGTCCTGAAGTCGGACTGACATAGTGGCGTTTTCGTACAAACACTTCAGTACCTTGATGTACCGATAGTCAATCTGCCACCGTTGGAGAGACAGCAACACAGCCCAGCCCCCCTAGCCAAGTTACAACCGTTTCGCTTGCGCCGAACGCTTCGAGTTGATCGCGCCGCCATTTCTTTTGTTCTGACCAGCCCTCCTAGCCAAGTTGGTTATCTGCAATCGTTAACGCTAGTCGAAAACGAATCAAACGTATAGAAATGACAACATCTCAACGTTAAATCATGTGGTCAGAACAAACGAATAGAAAACTCGTAGCCAAGTTCAAAATGTTAGAATGAAACTTTATCGTTTCTACAATGTTCGACGCTACGTCTTTTGTTATACAAACGCTACATTGTAGAACGAGCGGCCGACTCAGGTGCGTCAACATGGCTACCAACTTATCGTTTTCTACAATTGCTGACACCGAGGCGTTACTGATTGGAGAACGGAATTCGACACGAATCGGTTGTAACTTGGCTAGGGGGGCAGGTCTCAATAGAATCAAGATAGGCATTTATTAATTAGATGTCATTTTAGAAAAGAATTATTTTTTGTATTTTCAAAGTCAAATAGTAGCCTGGGGGTTAATTGTACACGATTCTTATAATAGTAAAAAATCTTCAGGACATTATTTTGCATAAGAATCTAGTATTATTTTTTTCTTGCCGGTACTTTCATTTTTGTGTACAAAATGTTCGAGACTTGAATGATGTCCTTTTAAACAATATCCCTTACTATTATGCCTCGGATCATAAAAGGCGGCATGAAGAATATTCCCTATTTTAAAACCATACGTATATAATTTTAACCAACCATATATTTAGTATGAATTTCTTCCAAGATACTGTTTTTCAAAATATTAATATCATATGATGTTTTACACTGTTTCACATAATCTAAATGGTCTCTAATACACTTCTGGACACATCTATTGGCCCACCTTAGAGTTTAGGTTTCGATGGCCCCTACCGAAATATGATTGCTAGATTGAACAAAAACTGTTGATGCAGTTTTAAACCTGATACATTTTACCATCTTTTTCGATCGTATTGTTTTAAATTTGAATTCAGAATACCATAGGTACGACATGGAGCTACGCCTAACAAGTCGGATATGCGCCTTGTTAAAGGCAATTGATTTTTGAATAAAAAACATGTTTTATCAAATAAAGGTTTAATTTAATAACGCGTGTTGCCTCCATGGGCATCTACCACAGCTCTCATATGATTAGGCATAGAGTTTATCAACCGCTCTATGAAATTTTGAGGGATCATCTCCCATTCCTCTTCTATGGCAGTTTTCAACTCCTGCATCGTCTGGGCAACTGGCTGACGAGACCTAACACGTCTTTTTAGCTCGTCCCACATGTGCTCAATGGGGTTCATGTCTGGGCTTCTGGCTGGCCAGTCCATAACTGTGATGTTCACATCCCGAAGATATTCCCTGACGATGCCGGCCGCATGGGCTCTTGCATTATCATGCATAAAAAGGAAATTTGGGCCCACATAGTCCGCGTATGGTATCACGTGAGGTTCTAAGCACTCACGAATGTACCTTTCAGCATTTAATGTTGGCAGTCGTGGTCCTGTAACAACCTCAAGTTGAATTTTGCCGCTCGCGGATATACCGCCCCAGACAGTCCATGAGCCACCGCCATAAGCAACCCTCTCTTCAAAGCAGCATTGTGCGAAACGCTCTCCCTTACGTCGGTAGACCTTCTTCCTTCCATCATTGCCATGTAACACAATTTTAGACTCATCAGAAAAGAGTACACGGCTCCAATCTTGCTGTGTCCAATTTAAATGACTGCATGCGAAATGAAGGCGCGCTGTTCGGTGGGCTCGCGTTAGTTTGGACCCATTAGCTGGCTTGTGTGGTACCATATCGCGTTCTTTTAACCTTCTCCGAACAGTTCGAGCGCTCACAGATACTCCGTGGAAGTCGCGAAGTTGGTTTTGTATCTCAATGGAGGTAAGGTGACGATTTCTCAAGCTGGTCGTCACGATGAATCGATCCTGCCTTTCAGTTGTGACCCGAGATCGTGGCCTTCCTTGGCGATGAACAAAGCCGCCAGTCTCTAGGTACCTCCGATAAACATTTCGGACCGCAGATCGACTTAAATTAAGTTGAGCACTCACGTTTCTTTGGCTGTGTCCGGCCTGAATAAGTGCCACAGCTTGGGCGGCGACTTCAGGTGAAGTATCCATAGATTATTGATAGAACCTCACCTTAATGTTAAGAATAGGTAATGTTTGTTGCAAAACCAAAGATATCAATCACTTTTTCAAGAATTAAATGCAAGTAAACCAATAAAACCAAGTTTTCTTAGTATTCGATTGTTTGATATCAACAAACAGGCTCCAAATTGTCTTTTTTTTCTTTAAATTCTGTGTTCGAAATTCAAAAAAAGACTATTGAATGAAATTGTGAATGTGACCTCGACCTAATATAAAATTTTAGCTAGGACCAAACGAAACTGAAAATACAAGGTGGGCCAATAGATGTGTCCAGAAGTGTATTATATCCTACGTTTATATTTGAAACCCAAGTATCTAAGAAAAACATTTCTAAAGGATAACTGGGTCGGGTCTTGTTTGTGTTAATAATTAAAATTAATATAAAATAATTTGTATGTTATTATATAATTTGTGTTAATATAAAATAATACAATCGCTCGTGCGTTCTCGTAGTGTGCGCTCGCGTTGACCCTGCCGTCGGTGTTTTAGTACGTCACTTTAGTAGCTTTACCGAAAGTTCTACTCTAACTAGACCATGGGTAGTGGAGAAGATGATGATTCTGGTGATGAGGAGAGTTTATCGAACAACCAACAAGTTGACAAAATTTTGGAGCCAAGAGTTTTTCAAAGAAGTGTATCAAATGGAAGTGAGAAGAGATTAGCTGAATAAAGAAAAAAGAGAGAAGATGTGAGTAACGAGGATGATGATTTTATTTATGTTAATAGAAGCAACCCTAAACGTTGTTCGAAGCGTTTCTTCAGAAGTGCAAAATAAGAGGGTAGATGTGGAAAAAAGTATGATAATTAATGACAAACATGAAATATGTGTTACGTCGGTGGAATATATGCCCAAACAAATGGCATTAGCTAAATTGTTGAGGTCTGAGAATATCAAAAATTTTATACGAATTAAATATAAAAGCTTTAACAAGGCACTTATTCAATTTCAAGAAAAGGAAGACGCGATTAAATTATTACAATGTTCAAATTTTAAGGAAATAGGAATCAGATGCTAATTAATAAATGAGTTATCAATTTCTTATTGTGTGGTAAAGGGGGTTGATCTCGATTTAAGTGACGAGGAGCTTATAGACATTTTTTAATCCAGTATCGAAATAGTATCTATTAAAAGATTAAAACGAATTGATTCAGAGGGTAAATGGATAGACAGCGAATCTGTAAGAGTTGGCTTTAAAAATAAAAATTTACCGCTGCATATAATATATGCGTATGATTGTCGCTTTAAGGTGGAGTCTTATGTGTTCCCTGTGACTCAGTGCTCAGGGTGCTGGAAATTCGAACATGTAATAAAATATTGTCCCATAAAAAAGAAATTATGCCCAAAATGCGGGGGTAACCACGTGAATTGTGATACTAATAATATAGCATGTCTTAATTGCAAAGGTGGTCACCTGGTCATTGACAAAATTTGCCCCTTCTTTTTGAATGAAAAAGAGATAAGAACAATTATGAGTAAGGAACAAATAACATATCGAATGGCACTTCAAAAAGTTATTGAAAAACAACTAAATAATAATTATACTTCATATAATGCCTCTAAAAACCCTAGAAAACCATCGAATTTAGAAAACAGCGCTGAAACCTACGCCAGTATTGTCTCAAGAAACAAAACAGGAGTGATATACCAAGAAGAATCCACTGAACAGTCAGCTCAGAAAGAAGAGGAAGAAATGGATGTATCGCAACAAAATAGTACAGAGAACACAACACAGATAGCACAGAGAAAAAGGAAAGAGAGGAAAAACCAACAAGTAAGAAAAACCAGATTCTTCAAAATCAACGGATGGAAAAAGTAGAACAACCTTAAATGTAGAAAAACATAATATAAAAAGCGGTCATCATCATCTTCCTGCCCTAGTCCCGTTTTATTTGGGGTCGGCGCAACACGTTTTTTTCTTCCATTCTGTCCTGTCACTCGTCACGCTATCACTAACTCCCTTTTCTTTCATATCGCTTCTCACACAGTCCATCCATCTTTTCTTTGGCCTCCCTCTTCCCCTCAATATAAAAAGCGGTAAACAATGGAATTATAAATTTGATTTAAAAAGTTTTTCTAGAAGTTAAAAATATTTACAAGTCTGAAGGTACTTTAGAGGATAAAGCTATTTGTGTAATTAACGTGATTTATGAAGATATTAAGGATATGTTACTAGGTAAGTTTTTAGGTTGAGGTTTTTTTTGGAAACTGATACATAATTTAGATGGACAGTACACCCCAACATATTAAAATTAACTTATTTCAATGGAACTCTCAAACTCTTCGTCCTAAACTAATTTCCTTTTCTGAACTTCTAAACCAGGAAAATATTCACATAGCTATTTTCAGTGAAAGTTAGATAGTGAAACTGATATTCCTATAACATGTATAGGTTGGATAGGTACGACTCATATGGGGGTGTTTCAATTTTAGTACATAATTCCATACGGTCCCACCTTTGCCCGGTTCGAATATTATAATAGCGGAATAGAAATTATATTGTAAATTGATAAATTGTAATGATATAGAAAATGTGGTAGCTGTTTACTGCCCATCTTCTGTCCAAACGCAGCCATCAGATTGGGAACAAGTTTTTTTATTGTTTGAAAAAAATACCTTGATAGCAGTTGACTTTAATGGGTACCACACCAATCGGTCCATTAAAACGGACACAAGAGGTACTCAGATATTAGACGCGGCGCTTGAAAATTCATTTATTTCTCTTAACAATTGCGCGGCTACTTGGGTTAAGATAGTAAGCGGAAATTTACAAGAAACTTCACCGGATATTTCATTCACATCTTCGGACATCACGATTAAATTTGATTGGCGAGTATTGAACGAGAGTCTTGGTAGCGATCATAATGATCATTAAAATGTCAGTAAACATAATCCGGCGATTATAATATTACAAAAAAAAAAAATAGTTCAAAGGCAAATTGGAAAGAATATCAAAACTACCTAATACAAAATTTGAACCCTCCAAATGGCAATGTTCAAGAAATGTACGATTATTTATTACGTGAAATAAATAATGCCGCAGATAAATTAATTCCGTTTACTAAAAATAGTTGTCAACCTTTTAGAAATTTCAAACCAAAAAAATACTGGAATCCAGAGTTATCTAAAATCGTGGCACAGCGTAGACTATGTTTATCCAAATTTCGACGTAACCCTACTCGGACAATTTGACCAAGTTGGAAGAAAAAACCAGAAAAGCTCAAGTATTAATCCAAAAGGCAAAGTCCGCCGACTGGCACAGATTTTGTGATTCGATTGACGAGGTAACGACAGTGTCGGAAATGTGGCGACGTATGCGTTGGATAAAAGGCCATAAACAGCTTAGAACCTACCCCCCCCCCCTTATTGATAAACAAAAAGAATTGCTGTGTTCATTAACACCTGATTATGTTCCTAACAAAATGCCTATGTTTACTTCTAATAACGAAGTTCTAGAATGCGAATTCAGTATTCAGGAACTTTAATACTGCATTAAAAAAAAAGATTCAGCGCCTGGCGAGGATGGTATATTATATACAATATTTGATATAAGCACATACAATATTTTTAGAAAGAATGGGTCGGATGGTTATGGTGGGCTGGCTATTTTAATACATAAATCTATTAAAGTACAACAGTGTAACACTATTATCAATAATGCTGGAATAGAAATTATGAGCGTAAAACTTTTAAATTGCAATGAAATTAAAAAATAGTGTTAATATATTGTCCTTTTTCGGTTCGTACTTGCCTTTCTGACTGGGAACAAATATTTTCATTATTTTCAAGCAAATGTATTGTTGCCGGAAACTTTAATCGACACCAATCAACTTGGTCTTCCAAAACTGACGCAAGAGGAATTCAGTTGTATGAATCTGCTTTAGACTCGGGGTTTATTGCCCTTAATGATGGTAGCATGACGAGAGTGACCTTAGTTGATGGAGTTGCACAGAATACATCTCCTGATGTTACATTTGTATTTACTGATTTATCTGTTTTGCTAGACTGAAAGATTTTAAACGAAAATTTAGGAAGTGATCATTTGTTTATAAAAATCTCGTACAAATATGCAACTTAAATTCGTTTGATATAGTTAAAAAGCGGAACTACAAACTAGCGAAATGGTCAGAGTACAGCGAAATCCTAGAAAACTATTTAAAGCAAATTATCGTTTCAAACGATGTACAAATTTATATAACAACTTTTTAGAACAAGTAAAGTATTCCTTTCATTCAAGTTTGTAATAACCCGACAAATGGCTTCCGGCCAAAGTCGTATTGGAATCCCACGTTATCCCATTCGATAGAACAAAGTAGATTGGCCTTGAAAAATTTTAGGAGAAATCCCACACCGAGTAACCTAAGTGTACTGGAGCTAAAAACAAAAGTTGCTAAAAAAGGCATTAGTAAAGAGAAATTAAAAGATTGGCAAAATTACTGCAGCAGTGTTAATGAACAAACATCTAGTTCTGAAATGTGGAATCGTATGGGATGGATTAAGGGACGTGCATCGCCAAGGTCGTCTGTTTCAAATGAACACAAGGTTAATCTCCTGCGTAGTCTTGCTCCTGATTACGTCTACCCAAAACACCAGCAGTTCAAATCAAATAATACAGCACTAGAGGACGAATTTAGTTTACAGGAAATGGTAGACTGCTTTACAACGAAAAGACAGCTCCTGGTGATTATGGGATTACATACTCTTTGATATTTCATTTATCTTCTGCTGGGAGAGAATACTTACTAAATCTATACAATCTTATTTTTAGGACTGGGATTATTCCAAAACAATGGCGGGATATATTGGTCACACCCAATACCAAAATCCTCACCAGATAATACTAGAATTAAATTAAGACCAATTTCTTTAATATCCTGTATATATAAAATTTTTCATTAAATGCTGACAAAGCGGCTTGAATGGTATATTGAAAAAAAAAACAAGTTGTTATCTCAGTATACCTCTGGGTTTAGGAGGGGACCATCTTGCCAGGACTGTTTAGTTAAATTAGTTACTCAAATCTACACAGGGTTTTCACGTAACTCTCCAACAGTAGCCTGTTTTGTTGATATTACTAATGCATATAATAATGTGCTAGTAAATATTCTGTTTTATTCTGAGACCTATGGTAAAAAGTGGTTCAAGTTGTCGCATGTGATAGCTGAATATATGGTGTATCGACCCCTTAACATTGGACCACTATTTACGCCACACCCTGTATATGCCTTCCTGACCGAGTACCGTGTACAGGTCAAATCCTGTCAACGCCGACGGTCAGGCAAGAAAAAAATCAAGCTCAGGCCGCCAATATAAACTGTCTTATTTAGCACATACTTTGACTAAGCGCTTTTCCTATCCTGTCGAAGAAATCCGAATTAATTACTAATCCAAAACAGAGGTGGAAGCAAAGGCTAAGTGACGTTTCTGCATCATTATCAGTAGATCTCGACTTTTAAAGATTTTTTGACTCTATGTTTTAATAAGCTGTTCTGCTCCTTTAAATTGTAACCACGTTACCTTTTTCTTCGTGTTTAGATTTGTCTCCTTTTATATCGATTTTTTCTGATACTCTATCTTTTACTATTTGTACAGATTTTGACTTTATGTCTTTTTTAGAATCCTCTCCCTTCTGTTTTGTGGAAGCTAACTCTTTAAATTTATCCATTTCAGCTAGCCTTTGTTGCTCTTCCGCCATTGTTTTTTTCTTTTCAATTTCCTGTATTTTTTTTTCTTCTTCTATTTGTTTCGCCTCTCTGGCAAGGTCTTCTAATTTTTTCAGGCGTTCCGCTTCTTTTCTTTTTTTTAATATTTCGGCTTGTAGACGGAATCTTTCTTGAGTATCTTTAATTAGAACTGTAGAACTCGATTCGAGATTTACCTGGCTTTCTTTCTTTTTTTCTGCTTGTAGAAAGAGGAAACTAAATTGGGGTTTAATTTTTTTTCCCACAGATGTAATGGGAACACTTTTTGATTTTGCTACATGTAGCTCTGGTTCTTTTTCTTTATCTACACTGTGAATCTTCGGGGTCGGTTTTTTCTGCTCCCATGGAATAAGTTTTGGGGTCTCATATACATTGGATCTTTTCGATATAGAAAACGGAATCTCAGAAGCCTTTTCAAGTTTTATCATCTGTCTCAAACTAATGTCATGTCTTCTTTTTAATTCTTCTTTAGCATCCACTGAAGGTGAATCTACAAAGATTTCTTCTTGTTGTTGGTTTTTGATACCAGGTCTTGGGAGTTCTCTATCACCTATATATGTTTCTACAGAAGTATTTTCCGGATCCAAAGCATACGGCGTGTGAATAAAAGATGTTTTAATCGGTTTATTAGGTGCAACAAAGGTTACAGATTGTTTCATATACCCTTTCGAATCGGATTTGCTTATTTCTATATCATCTGAATCAAAATATGCATCTTTAGAAAACAATTGCTGGATTTCAGGCTCATGCCTAGGGACAGCTGAATCAAGATTAATCTGTAAGTCGGAGTGTGTACAAATTTCTTTTTGTTTGTGTTTGTCTTTACGAAGATGTTCAATTTTCAATGATCTTACTTTAGCGTACTTTTTTGTGTCATCCGTTTGTTCATCTTTAACGGATTTAAAAAGTTTTACAATTTTATCGCAAACACAAAACGGTTTTGTACTACAATAAGCTCTTTTACGACAATGGTCGCATATCCCTATTACAATCTTCCTATCTATTAATTTCAGTTCTAGCATAAGTTCTTGTGCATGCTCAAACGTTTTTCTACATCGTGGGCAGCTTATATTCTTCTTTTCTGGAAGCAGCAATATTATTAATACTTATAAAACGGAAATAAGTTTCTGGAAACAAAAAATCACAACACTTAGTCTAACGGTTAATTATTTTATTTAATATATATAAAAGGAGAAACTGACTAACTGACATATCAACGCACCGCTGAAACAACTGGGACTAGGAGCGAGATGTTTTGCACAAGGCTTTCTTTTATGACGTAGGTCAGCCTTGATCACACGTACCGAGTAAACGGGCGAGACAGTGCTCTCGGCCGAGTACTCGTTACGTGTAAACACAGCGCCGAGTGCTCGGCCGAGCGCATCTCTACAACTTGCTGACATCACTGTCTCGGCCGAGCAACATTTTACTGTCTCGCCCTTTAACTCGGTACGTGTGATTAAGGCAAAAGAGAGGATTTTCCAAACTTCACCCCCTAAGGGAAAGAAACAAGGGTCCATTTGTACTGAATAACCTACTTTCACGCGGGTGAAGCTGCTGGCTGCTGGCTTTAATATAATCAGACTCGTAAAACAGCAAAATGCCACGCTAGCCAAAGTCTTGTCAAAATCGGTCTAGCTGGTTTGGAGATTAATCCGGTCACCTCTTAGCTGCCTGTGGCTTATTACCTATATTGTGCTTATACTTATTTTATTATATACATTGTGCTCACATAATAGAAGCAACAAGTAATAAATGTAACCAAGCATTATAATTATGTCACACATAATATGATTTAAAAGAGTGTCCATGAAGTTTCTTGCACGTTCTTCTCCACAGAGATCTACGTTTTGGAACGTGCAATTTAGCTTCACTTTTCTTGGATTGACTATTCATGAGATTGATTCTGGCTATAAGGTATTTAAATTTGGCTGAGGGGTACTTTTTCGTGGTGGTACCATAACGTGTGTAAGTGTAAAATAAAAATAAAAATTCAAAATAAAACACAACGGACTTCAACGTAAAAAAACCGCTAAAAAATGCAAAATAACTTTAATTTCAGAAGTCAGCATTTTTATAATAGTTTTGTTTCCTCGTAAATTAAAGTTATTTTGTACTTTTTAGCGTTTTTTTTTTGCATTGAAGTCGGTTGTATTTTTTTTTTTTGTAAAAAAGAAATATTTTATACAGAATCTATGTATCATGAAAAATCACAAAGTTATAAGTTTGTTATGTTAATTGGTTGTCCGCACAAATAAATGGTCACCGAGCCATCTGGGCGACTGAGGAGTTGTTTTATTTCCACGCCCAGCTATGCGCTCTCGCCACCTGGGGACCTGCTGTCACCTGTGTTGTGCTTAGAGTCGGTGGTGTCCAACTTGTGAATATTTTTAGGAAAAATATAACATGGTGTAAAAACTGCTTCTGAACAAACTATATTCAGGTATCATATACTAAAAGTAATGTTGTATTGTAAACGCTTCACTTTTATTTTATGATATAATATAGTGATTTTTATTTAAAGATATGTAGTGATCTCGATAACGAATAAGGTATAGTAGCCAAAGTAGGGACATGTTTGACGACTTAATTTCGTCCTCATCCGTTCTTACCATCAGGTGAGAAGGTAGTCAAACGCGAGCCTATCAATAATAATAATTAAAAATAATAATAATATAGCGTCACACAATGATTGTTGATATAGCGGTCCCTCATGACGAGAACCTCGTGAAAGCTGAGAAGGATAAACAAACTAAATATCTTGACTTGGCTCGCGAGGTTGTCGACATGTGGGAAGTGGATAGAGAAATCATTGTGCCGATAGTCGTGACGGCCAATGGCTTAATAGCCAAGAGCCTCGATCAACATCTGCGGAGGCTCTCGTTAGGCAGTTGGATCAAGGGCTTGATCCAGAAGGCAGTACTCCTTGACACGGCGCGTATTGTCCAGAGGTTCCTCTCTCAGGAGCCCTGACCACCGGTAGCTTGGACCCTGTTCCCGATGCCGGTGGGCTACTATTTTTTGTATTTTTAATTGTTTTTTTTTTAAATACTTTTTATAAGAAATATTTAAAAATATAAATAACATGTATAAATATAAAATAAATGAAATTATAATATTATAACAGGGTTTAACCTGCACACCAAATTAAAAACCAGAATCAAGGCAGAACAAGGACCGCGCTTGAATAAGAACTTTCGGACGATTTCCCCGCAAGGCTTCAATATTTAAAGCATGATCTACTTAATAAACAAAGTTTTACCTAGTTCTGATGTTAATTGTGAAGTTTTTATTCTCACGTCTTTCTTGTTGTGTAAGATAAATACATCTCTGGATGTCTTTACAGTCCTCTCCGCCGCTTCACCTTGTCTAGTCTGTTGATGTGAAAAACAATTTACTTAGTACATGATGTGACTAGTGGATAAAGCAGTGTTTGTAAGTCGCGGGCGGCATGTTGAATTCCGAACGTAACGAAAGTTGTTAAGTTTTAATCCCGAACGCGTGTGAGGAAATTATAGAATCTTGAGTGAAGTGAGGAATTCAAGCCGCCCAAGACAAAGACAGCTTTATCCCCAAATTGTATATTCTACTTTTTACATCATCGGTGAGATAATTAAAAGACAATTTCATCATTCCAGCCGAAAGACGTGCACTGTTGGACATAGGCCCCAAGTGTCGCTATAATGACCGGTCCTGTGCGGCTCATGCATCGGATTTTCACGACCCTCACCAGGTCATCGGTCCACCTTGTGGGAGGCCTTCCAACGCTGCGTCTTCCGGCTCATGGTCGCCATTCCAAAACCTTTCGTCCCCATCGACCATCTGTTCTGCGAGCAATGTGCCCTGCCCACTGCCACTTAAGTTTGGCGCTTCTTTGGGCTATCTCTATAAACTTGGTTCTCCTGCGGATATCTGCATTTCTGTTGTGATCACGCAAGTCAAGACAAGTTACTACAATAAAAAGTGTGAAATAAAAAACTTTTTATAAAAAAAAAAAAATAACCGACTTAACTAAAAAAAACATTAAAACGATCAAAATAATTTTAATTTCGGAAGTCGGTGTTTTTCGTTATTGTTTATTCCTTATTTAACACCGACTTCTGAAATTAAAATTATTTTGATTGTTTTAATGTTTTTTTAGTGAAGTCGGTTTTTTTTTTATAAAAAGTTTTTTATTTCACACTTTTTAGTTGCAATACACTGACAGCCAGAGTACATTTTTCTCATGACAATTCCAATTAACTCAAACCCTGCTAGAATACATCATTTTATTATGAAGTTCCCGTGTCTACCTTCCACCTTCCGGCGCTATCATCAGATCAGTTCGATAGTACCTTATAGCCAAAGTGCATCTTATGACGATTCTAATAAGCCCAAACACATGTAGGATACATTGATTAATTACGGAATTCCGGTGCCTATCTTCCAGTTCGAATCCATCATCATCAGATCAGTTCGGTAGTAACTTATAGCCAAAGTGTAGGTATCTCATGACAATTCTAATAAGACCAAACACGGCTAGGATACATTGATTAGTTACGGAGTTCCGGTGCCTATCTTCCGGCTCCATCACCATCATCAAATCACTTCGACGATACCATTTTCAACATGACTATTCAGAACTATTCATTTATTTGTATTATCATAGTCGCATAACTATGTTCATTGTGTGTATCTGTTTGAGTATGAAGTTCTGTTGGCCATTTCTGGTCTTCTTCACCAGTTTAACCTCATCAAATGTCATTTTTTGACCGTAAATGCTTAAGTCCTTGATGAAAATATCAAAATGACTATATAGTTACCTACAATATTTGAGGAGTTCCCTCGATTTCGCCAAGATTCCATCATCATCACAAAAAAATAATTTTTCAAATTGTTTGGCAAACGAAGAAGTTATGCGCGAACATATATAAAAAAAAATACATACATCCGAATTGAGAACCTCCTCCTTTTTTAGAAGTCGGTTAAAAAATAATATAGTAAGTATTCTTTTCAAAATAATTAACTTATTTTTTTATGTAAATGCCTAGTCGATGACTCAGTTCGCACTTCGCAGCTTTAAGTTCGGTCGAGTTCAGCATCAAACAGCACGGATGCTTGCAAGCTGAAGGCAGCAGTAACTTGCGTTAGGCTGATATCAGATGGACTGCATCGCAGCGATCGCGCGCGGTCAATGTATTTAACTGCGTGCAGTTGTACTTTCGACTTCGTGCAATCATGATGTCAACTGCACGCGGCCGGCTGCAGTCGAGTGAAGTCAATATCAACTGCATGCAGTCGTGCATGCTTTCAACTTCGCGCGGTCGGCTACAGTTGTGTAGTGCCGCCGCATGCTGTCCACCGCTGTTCGCATGCAGTTAGTGTGCAATAATTAGTCAAGTGAAGTCGCGTCAAATGCAAATTGGCAATAAGTGATCAATGTCATCTTTATTTTGAGGTTCATAAAGACCAAATCTTACACTTAGTTCCTGGGCTTGATACGAGGCGTCAACTGCGCAAAGGCAGATACGACTGTAGATAACTGCATGCAGTTAATATATCGACTGCATCGCAGCAACCGCACGCAGTCCATATATTTAACTGCGTGCAGTTTGATCTGATTTTGCGTAGTTGGCGCCACGCATCTAGCCCAGGAGCTTAGTGTATGATTAGATCTTTAAGTGCCTCTAAATAAAGTTGACAATGTCAATGTGCGTTTGCTCTTTGTAATTAACTGCACACTGACTCTATGCGGTTAGCAATGGACAGCGTAAGCGTAAGTCAATACTACACGATTGTAGCCGACCGCGTAAAGTTGAAGGCACGACTGCATGCAGTTGATATTGACTTCACTCGACTGTAGCAGACCGCGTGCAGTTGATATCGTGACTGCACGAAGTCAGATTCAGATTCAGATTCATTTATTGTTTGTCACAGGTGGAAATACAGCTCTTAAAATTATTGTCATAACAAGTATCACTGTAACATACCCATGGGGTGTACAATCTTTAAAATTTACAGTTACACATCAAAATAAAAGGAAACCTTCACAGTACACAAAATAAGAAAGGCAACATGATATTAATTACCACTAGAGAAAATAAATTAATTAGGTATACTGTTATAAATTAAAATAAATTAATTAGGTATGCAGTTAAATATATCGACAGCGCGCGGTCACTGCGATGCAGTCCGTGTGATGTCAGCCTAAGGCAATTATCAAACTGCCACGCACCCCGCAGTGTAGTACGTGAATGCGTATCTTAACGTTGCTTGTATCTCCGTTTGTATAGAAAACACGCACAGTCCAACACCCTGAAAATGCATCCACGTGCGTTCATGCAGATCACGCATCTACATGCGGAGAAACACGCACTCACGCGCGTGAGTGCAGGGCGACACCCAAGGTATGGCACACTGAGTCTCGTAGTACCGTTTGTGATTTTGTATGAAATTAGTGCGTGCCTGTGTGAATTTACAAAACGCACCTATGCGAGTGAGTGCGTAAAAAATTCGCACGATGATGCAGATCTGCACTCATGCAAGTACGTGCGTAAGTGCGTTTTCACGCGCTACGCTGCGTGGTGCGTGCCAGTGTGATAACCGCCTAAGTGACGCCTCGACCGAGCCGCCTTCCGCGCGCTGAGCTCAGCAAAAGAACAGCTTTGTATAAATGGGCCTTCAGATAGGCAATTGAACGTCAGTTTGTTTGGCTCTCAATAACATAAAAATGAGAAAAAGTTTAAAAACTAACACTATCTGCGCGTCTCTTATGACAATAGACCACCAAGCCAGACTCTTCTAGCTCCATAAGTTTCTGGAAGTTCTGGTACTCGTTGTAGCATGGGCATAACTGCTGTTCACTGTATGTAAGATAAGTTTTATCAAGTGATGTATATGTAGTATCTAGATCATTAACATAATTATATCATATATCATAAACTTACACTTCGATTGCCTCCATGGTAGGTATATGATGTTATGCAAAATCAGTGCAAGAACGTGACCAACCAACACAATGCTAGAATAGGTCAGTTTGACTGTGCCATAAAATGACACTTCTTTTATTCTAAGAAGTTCCTTCGCCGTAATGTTGGCAATACGGAAAAACAGGGTTGCAATATTTTTAGTAATGAAATTGCTTGATATTTGGGAAATTAACTGATACTCGTATTTCGTTACTTTTATCAATTGCATTATAGTTTTTTTTGGAACCTGTAAAAACTATTTTTGAATAAAGTATAGGACGCTGCTCCATAACCGATTGAAAACGCTACGCCCTAATATCGTACCCCCCCATTGACACCTTCCTTTTAGACTTGTTTTTTTTTAAGTGAAACGCACTGTAAGAAGTTCCTAAGTCGTAATGTTGGCAATAAGGAAAAACAGTGTTGCTATATTTTTAGTAATAAAATTACTTAATATTAGGGAGCTACCAAAGATTTTATATATCCTACTAGAGTCTGTGCGGAAAGTAAACCATCGTGGGATTTGAGGGCGCTGCTGTAGATAAATATCGTTTTTGTTATGTAAGCAACATTGTGACGTCATTATAGTGCGACTGTTAAATCTTGATATTTTTAAACTATGTTAGACTAGCTTCTTCCAGCGGCTTCAACCTATAATAAAAAATATCCTATTAGCTGAATTTGCTCACCTAATGAAACTGCAAAGTTATAGCTTATATGCTATATTATTGCAATGTTTATGATTATGTTCATCTGTCTAGTAGTTTTTGCGCGACACATCTATACATACGAGTACCTCCATCCATCTTCACAAACTTTCGCATTTATAATATTAGTAGCCTATTTATTGAACTTGCTCACGTGATAAAACTTAGCAAAAAAATAGGTTATAAGCTACATTATTGCAACGTTTATCATTAAATTCATCCGTTTATAAGTTCTTGCGTAATGAGTAACAAACCGTTAATTGTAGCGACACCTAGGGGAGGCCTATGTCGAACAGTGGACGTCTTTCGATTGTAATGATGATGAACATTTAAATGCAAACACGAACCGGTAAAGGAAAATAGCGTGAAGAAACTGCTGTACTGCCTATATAGGTAGGTTCCACCAACGACCACTTACCCAGTTCCAACGGAAATGGTTCTATCACTTTGACTGGGATCGGTCTATTATCACTGACTGGAATATTGTAGCTAACAGCAAGTTTATGTTTATCCTAGTTAAATATAAAGGTAAAAATGGGACACACTAGAGTCTGTGCGGAAAGTAAACCATCGTGGGATTTGAGGGCGCTGCTGTAGATAAATATCGTTTTTGTTTTGTAAGCAACATTTTGACGTCATTATAGTGCGTCTGTTAAATCTTGATATTTTGAAACAATGTTAGACTAGCTTCTTCCAGTGACTTCACCCTGTAATAAAAATATCCTATTGGCTGAATTTGCTCACCTAATGAAACTGCAAAGTTATAGCTTATGTGTTATATTATTGCAATGTTTCTGATTAAGTTCATCTGTCTAGTAGTTTTTGCGCGACACAGCCATACATACGAGTACCTCCATCCATCTTCACAAACTTTCGCATTTATAATATTAGTAGCCTATTTATTGAACTTGCTCACGTGATGAAACTTAGCAAAAATATAGGTTATAAGCTATATTATTGCAACGGTTATAAGCTACATTATCATTAAATTCATCCGTTTATAAGTTTTTGCGTAATAAGTAACAAACCGTTAATTGTGGCGACACCTGGGGGAGGCCTATGTCAGACAGTGGGCGTCTTTCGATTGTAATGATGATGAACATTTAAATGCAAACACGAACTGGTAAAGGAAAATAGCGTGAAGAAACTGCTGTACTGCCTATCTAGGTAGGTTCCATCAACGACCACTTACCCAGTTCCAACGAAAATGGTTCTATCACTTTGACTGAGATCGGTCTATTATCACTGACTGGAATATTGTAGCTAAATGAGAACGCAGTCATAATATTTATGATGTTGTCTACACTGTTATCTTAGCTGTATTAAGTTGGTAACACTTTTTGTTTCTCTCTTGTTTTTTCTGTTCAAAATGAAAGCTTTCTAATATATATTCGTTCATATTAATTCTACTGATTTTATTGATTACAACCTGAAATATCATCATGGTAGCAGAGCGTGGTTGCTGAAAAATCAATATAAGTTGAAAGAAAAGTAGAATAATATCTGGCAACGGCGTATTTCTCCCATAATTTTGATTGAGGTTACCGTAAAACCATTCGATTCGAAAAAAAAACAAGAGAATAGGTACATCGTCGAAAAATTTATATTACTCGGAAAAGAAAAAAAAATGTCCAGTACAGGCCACAATCCATTCCATATTGATAGACTCGTCGGAAGAGACAATTATGCGAGTTGGAAATTTGCAGTGGAAGCGTACTTTAATCTGGAGGATTTGTGGAGTTGTGTTGTTGGGACCAATACCGACACCAAGAAGGAAATAAAAGCAAAATCTAAGCTTATTTTGTTGTTAGATCCGATCATCTACGTGCATGTACAAAGTGCTACTACATGTAAAGAAGTCTGGGACAGCTTGCAACAGGCTTTCGATGACAGTGGGTTGTACAGAAAAGTTGCTTTATTGAGAGACCTTATCACAACTACATTGGACAGCTCTCGGAACGTAGACGACTATATAAACAAGATAATGTCGACCGCACACAAACTGAGAAACATAAAATTCGATATTGATGACGAATGGCTTGGAACCTTAATGTTAGCTGGCTTACCGGAAGCTTATAAGCCAATGATTATGGGATTGGAGAGCTCAGGGATGAAGATCAGTGCTGATTCCATAAAAACAAAACTTCTACAAGAGGTTCAGTGTTCAGAAAGTGCAGCGTTCTTCACCAAGAAGACAGCAGCTCACAGGAATCCTAGTACAGAAAAGACCCATGTGAAGAAAGGGCCCCGATGCTACAATTGCAATAAACATGGACATTTTGCCAAGAATTGTCGTGCTCCGAAGAAGAAGAATATTGAAAAAGTAGAAGATAATAAAGGTTTTGTTGCAGCTTTTTCAGCATGTTCACAGACAAATCCGGACCTTTGGTATGTGGACTCAGGTGCCTCCATGCACATGACTAATAGATGTGACTGGATGTATGACATAACAAGTCCACCGATACCGACCATAACTGTAGCCAGTAAGACACCGCTATCTGTGGAAAATATGGGAAAGGTTAATTTATTGATAAATGGTAATGAACAAAATAAAATACAGGTGAGAGAAGTTCTATATGTACCTAAACTTGCTGCAAATCTTTTATCCGTTAGTGCAATGGTTAAAAATGGATGTAAAGTAAACTTCAGAGATAAAAGTTGTGATATTTTTGATAAAAATAATACATTCCTCTGTTCAGCCATTTTAGTAAACAATTTATATCAATTGAACACTCACAGAGAAGTCTTTTCAAACCTTACAAACTCCAATCATTTAAATGATGTTGTTCTGTGGCACAGGCGCATGGGACACCTGAATTTTTCAGATGTTAACAAGTTACCGGAATGTGCAGAGGGAGTCAATATGTTTCCTGACAAAAGCAAAGGACCATTCACATGTACCACCTGCCTCGAAGGTAAACAAATCAGATTGCCTTTTAACAACATTGGAACCAGAACCTCAAAGCCACTGCAACTTATCCATACTGACTTGTGTGGACCGATGGACCAAACATCACTGGGAGGTATGAAATATTTCATTACCTTTATAGATGACTTTAGTAGGAAGGTTCATGTTTATTTTTTGAAAGACAAAATGAGTGTTTTAGAAGTGTTCAAGGATTATAAGAGTAAAGTTGAAAATGAACTTGACAGTAAAGTTAAGTCTGTTAGGTCAGACAATGGGAAGGAGTATTGCAATAAAGAATTTGATTCTTTTTTGAGTAAGCATGGAATTGAACATCAAACAAGTATCCCATACTCGCCGCAACAGAATGGTCTTGCAGAAAGGATGAATCGAACACTGGTAGAAAGGGCCAAGTGTATGTTGTTTGATGCTCATTTGTCAAAACAATTTTGGGCAGAAGCACTAGCAACAGCGGCTTATATAGTTAATAGATCACCCACAAGATCACTTGATGGCAAAACTCCTATAGAGATGTGGTCAGGCAAGAAACCTAACTTATCAAATATGAAAATTTTTGGCTCCGAGGTAATGGTTCAAATACCTAAAGAGAAACGTCAAAAATGGGATTCTAAATCAAGAAAATTGTTATTCATTGGTTACTGTGAATCAAGTAAGGGTTATCGGCTACTTGATCCTGACACTAATAAAATTATCAAAAGCAGAGATGTAGTATTTTTGGAAAATGTTCAAAGATTTGAGCATAATGTGTATTTGCCTTGTTCGTCCAACAGTGATTCTGAAATACAGTCAGCTGAAGAACCCTGCAAAGGAGAATTACGAATTAGCTCAGATCAATCTTCTAATGAAGATTACCTGTCAGGTGATGATAATGATCCATCCTATATGCCTGATGAAGAAGTTGACCTTTCGTCACCAGCACGTAATATAAACTTACGTCCACGCAGAGCTGCTCAGCGTGCAGAAAGGGATGACCATGATGTGAGTTACTTTTGTCCAATTCCTAATTTGAGTGATCCCTGTACTGTTGATGAAGCAATTTCATCCCCACAAGCTAATCAGTGGAAAAAGGCAATGAAAGAGGAATATGATTCCTTAATGAAGAATAAAACTTGGTCACTGGTGGACTTGCCATCAGATAAGAAAGCATTGCCATGTAAATGGGTGTTTAAAAGTAAGACGAATCAAGAAGGTGAGATTATCCGTTTTAAAGCAAGATTAGTTGTTAAGGGATATGCACAAAGAAAAGGAAAAGATTATGATGAGGTTTATGCTCCGGTGGTAAGATATACCTCAGTACGATTCTTGTTTGCTCTAGCTGCTAAATATGACTTAGAAATGATTCAGATGGATGCAATATGTGCATTTCTTCAGGGTGATATAGACACTGAAATATATATGTCACAACCAGAATGCTATGAAGAGAGTGACCAGGTATGTCACCTCCATAAATCAATCTATGGGCTCAAGCAGGCGAGTCGCCAGTGGAACCTTAAACTAAACAAAGCTCTTCTTAAAATTGGATTAGAAAGATCAAAAATTGATCCATGCATATATTATTATGTACAGAAATCCAAAATGATTTTTATTGCAGTTTGGGTCGATGACTTGATGATTTTTACAAATGACAATAAAACAGCAGTAAATATCAAAGAAAAACTGAAAGAGGAATTTTGTATGAAGGATTTAGGAGTGATACAGCAGTGTATTGGCATAAATATTAGTAGAGACCGTGAGGCAGGTGGGATCATGTTGGATCAGGAAAAATATATAAAACAAGTCTTGGAACGGTTTGCCATGTCTGAATGCAAACCAGTATGCACTCCGATAGAGGTAAATATGAAATTTGAGAAGAAATCTGAGAATGAAGACAGCAATTTCCCATACAGGGAAGCGGTGGGTTGTCTGATATATCTGGCACAAGTTACACGACCTGATATCACCTATGCAGTAAACAAGTTGAGTCAGTACTGCAATGACCCAGGTAATCAACACTGGCTTGGAGTAAAAAGGGTCATGAGATACCTACAAGGAACCAAGGACCTTAAGTTATGTTATATCAAAGATGATTCCAAAGAAATAACTGGATATTGTGATGCAGACTGGGCTAGTGACCCACAGGATAGAAGGTCATGCACCGGTTACGCATTTATTTTCCAGAATGCTTGCATATCTTGGAATTCCTGTAAACAGCAGACAGTGGCGCTATCGACAGCAGAGGCCGAATACATGGCGATGGCTTCAGCGGCTCAGGAGGCATTGTGGCTTCGACAGCTGCAAGATGAGCTTGGCCAAGGGTTAGACAGTGCGTTACTTATTTATAGTGATAACCAAAGTGCAATAAGGTTGGCATCAATTGACTGTTATAAACCTAAGACTAAACATATAGATATAAGGTTGCATTTTCTCAGAGAAAATATTGTAAAATGTAAAGTTAAATTTTTATTTGTAAATGGTTGTAACATGGTAGCTGACAACTTAACTAAAGGTGTAACACATGCAAAACATTTATATTGTATTAGCAAAATGGGTCTGCGTTCTAGAGGGAGTGTTGGTAAATGAGAACGCAGTCATAATATTTATGATGTTGTCTACACTGTTATCTTAGCTGTATTAAGTTGGTAACACTTTTTGTTTCTCTCTTGTTTTTTCTGTTCAAAATGAAAGCTTTCTAATATATATTCGTTCATATTAATTCTACTGATTTTATTGATTACAACCTGAAATATCATCATACAGCAAGTTTATATTTACCCTAGTTGAATATAAAGGTAAAATAAAGTACACTTCAGAATTTGTAATGTAGCTTCGTAAAAAATCTATTTAGCCTGTAAGGGACCATCTCGTATATAAGATCCTTGTGATCACTTGGTTATCTGTCTGTTTATCTGTTAAGACCCTTTAACTCGAGAGCGCTTGGAGGTATCGAGTTAAAATTAAAACCATACACTCAAGTCTGCGGTCTTTGAAGTTATAAAAAAAAATCAGACGTCTGAGTTAACGAAAAAAAAAGATACTGCCGTTTATGTTGCAAAAAAACGTGTATTTCGATACTCAAGGGAATCAAAGTTCATAGGGTGAATCCCGTTGACCTAGAATACTGAAATTTGGCAGAAATCAAGATCTCATAAAACAAGTACAGGAAAAAATTTGAAAATTCTAAATTTGTAGATACACCTAAAAAAAAAATTGTTTACAATTCGGAAAAATCTTCGTAATTCAATTCGGGAATTGATTTCATAGGTAAATTTGTACAGAATCCTCAGTGCGCGAGCCCGACTCGCACTTGCCCTTTTTTTATTTTAGTTACTGTATCCTTACTCAAGCCTGAAAAGAAATATTCTAAGTTAGTCGAAACGCATTATAAATTTAAAGTATCAATAGTCTTTATACTAGCCATCGAAAATATTGACCAAAACAAAATAAACAAATATCGTCATGTTTAAATGAATTTCCGTTTAATTTATATACATTTGGAGATAACAGGGACAGGAGTTTACCTAGGAAGTCTAAAACATTAAAATATAAGTGTTACGTACCAAAAAAACAGCATACTAATGTTTCCCAAGTTCGTGACTTTGTTTTGATCAATAATGGTGTGATTTGCCATTTGTTATCTTTGGCAAAACTGTTATATATTAAATATTATTTCCCTTGCAGCTCAGTGATATTTTTTATCACATTTCAGAAGATTTCAATTAAAAATCACAATAAAATAACAATAAACAAACTGGTGTCAATATGATATGATGTTTGGCATTTGACGGATGGCTGGGTTGGGTTGCTACTTAAAATCTTTAATGTTGTTTTCACTTTACGCCACGACGGTTCTTTTATCGCACAGACATTACACTAAATTGACTACGAAGGAATATTACACTCTCTAAAGTGTTCTTTATTTTCATCAAAATAAAGTTCACGTGTGCTATTGACACACAAAAGGGAAAAATGGTTCCAAATAAGACAGTGAGATAAATCCTCTGTGTCCCTTTCTCACCTCATATCAGAAAAAAATTTAAAACAGATGGTAGTTTTTAATTCGCTCAAGTTATCGTTAAATAGTCCATGTTCATGCATATTGATAGGTGTGCAACATAAAATCAACTGCAACAAAAAAAAAATATTTCAAAATAATGCTTCTTGAAATTTTATGCACATTCTTCTTGTATTTGAGCACGATCATTTGTTCTGTGTCTGGGTGTAATTTATCTATAATATATATGTATTTAGAAATGTATAAGTGTGTTTATCAGTTGTCTAGTACTTATAACACAAGCTCTGCTTGGCTTGAGACTAGATGGCGTTGTGTGATAGTTGTGGAATATTATATATTATATTATATTATATTATATTATATTATATTATATTATATTATATTATATTATATTATATTACATTATATTATATTATATTATATTATATTATATTATATTATATTATATTATATTATATTATATTATATTATATATATAAACATATATATATATATTTAATGATGATTTCATTTACATGTAGTAGCTATTCGTAGTAATTTTCAAATTATGAAGGGCAACACTCAATTTGACATCAATAAACAATATGGCCAATGTTTACATAGGGCTGTAGTTGTATTTCTATTTGTTACAAGTTTTTAACACAATATTTAGTAAAGTTTATAGTGTGCAACATGGTTAAACGTTGCTGCGTAAAGTTTTGTAATAGTGATGGGTATCCTGGTTGTGGGATTTCAATTTTTAGGTAAGTTTTCTGTTTTGTTTACAAATTATTTATGTAGGATGACAACAAACATCGTTTTGAATTTCATGCGGGAATTAAAATATATTAATTACCTGTAAAAATACACAGAGATGGATATCATAAACGACTGAGAAGACGGACTGGGTGATACAATTTTATAAAATTTTGTTGTCTACTGTTCAAGTTTTATATTACTAAAAGCAAAGCTTTTATTTGGTAATTAGAGACACAATAGCAAGACAATAAGTGCGCGAACGCCAGCATTCGCTTGGGGTTTAATGAATTAAGAAATATCTGAGGAGGCACAATATTTTTTTTTAATAAATCAAGTACCAATTTTACTAATCTTAACTTCCCCGAAGATCGGGCACTTTCGGCCACTCGGCAATCTTCGGCTGCTCTCGTGACACAACGGAAAGCGGCGAGCGGTGCGGCGGCAAGAGGTGTGGCATGCGGGACAGATGACATTCGAGAATCATATTCATTTTAAATTATGGTCTACGCATCAGTCTATTTTCAATAAAGTAAAAATAAAAGAATAACATCAGTTTTATTATAAACTAACTAGTTTTTTCTTTCAGACAAACCTTATTCTGACAATTACGAGCACAAAAAGAATAAACTAAATAGGTGCCGGATCTTCTTACGTACACACAGATTTGGCATTTTTTTATCAGTATAATACATTTCATACTCACATGCCGCATATGAGAATATCGCTATCGTTATTGGTAGCAAAATACAGGTCGGGCTGGCTTAAAAATAGGCATAAGCATAATTAGCCTATTAATGTTCCCACTGCTGGGACTCAAACCTCCTCTCTGGGAAAAGATATGGGCCATAAACCACTAGTGGATTCTGCGGATTTGTGCGATGTAATAATTATATCTTCGAATTCTGAATAAAAATATTATTTTCCTGATTAGTCTGTCGCCTGGGATGGATGAATTTCGTGACAACATCAATTAGTAGGTGATAATTCAAGCATTTTATATTAATCGATGCCACTATATGACACCAATATAAGGTATATACAGACATCAGCTATTTCCTAATCATTACAGAGAAAACTCACAGTTCCCTTTTGGTAAGCATATTGAGATCAGTTGATACATATTAATTCATTGTTTTTGAACTTGCATGTCTATTTAATGTATCAAAAATATCTTTTACGTCTTTAGAGGAAAATTGTCCCGTGGTATGCAGCTAGTGTATGGACACACTAGTAGAACGAGATGACAGGACTATTTCTAACTTTACTTTTCTGGGACGCTTTTGAGGTTGTCGTAGTCAATCTAGTACTAGGATATATAAAATCTTTGGGAGCTACTGATATTTCGTTACTTTTAACAATTATTACCTTAGATATATTTTTTTGAACCTGCAAAAACAATTTTTGAATAAAGTATACCAACTTTGGGCTCTATTTCGATTGTCCTGCAATTTTTTTCAAATACCGAAAACACCACGCCGCAATATCGTACCTCTCCATCCAACAACTTCCTTTTAGACTTGCTTTTTTTTAAATAAAATCCCATTTCCCTCATTTATCCTAACTAATATTATAAATGTGAAAGTGTGGATGTTTGGATGTTTGTTACTTAATCACGCAAAAACAGCTCAACGGATTTGGATGAAATTTGGCATGCATATAGCCTTTGACATGGAAAAGAACATAGGCTACCTTTTATCCCGATTCCTTAAGTATCTAATGCCACGCGGGCGAAGCCGCGGGCAAAAGCTAGTTCTCCATAAAGTGGTGTGACTACCGTTAAAATCCATTTAGTTTCATATTTCGTGCAAAAATTTTGGTAGAGTAGGCAACTCCTTTCATTTTTCCTTTCTTTTTTCTGTAGACAGACAGGGGAGCCAACATTACGGCAAAGGAACCTCTTTAGTGAAACGCACTGTACCTAGAGGTCAGTGACTTCTACCCACTGTTTCTACCATAACGTAAGCAACCTCTTAGGAAGGGTTTTGTACAAAAAGCTCTTTGGTTTCAAAATATTGTTTTCATGACAAAGTCTATTAGGGCGGAGTCAGACTGTTAACTCGAAAGAAAGTTCACTCGAGTGCTTCATTTTTCTTTCATTCGTGTTTATGTTGACAAAACGACAAGAACATTCACCAGACATAAGTTCGGTGTACCCGATAGAGCTGTGCTCAGCTTGGGCGGAGCACCACCGCGTCTTCATGGGGGCAACTGGCGGTGGCGAGCTCTCGTGCATTGCCCTGGTACAGGCCATATGGTCCGGAGCGAAGGATAACGGGCGATGGGTGTCTCCTTCTGCGAAGCAATAAGGGAAGGAGCCGACTGCACGCGTGAGAATGGACAATGGACATGCTCACGCTCCATCCGCCAAGACCCTGCTACCGGCCACCGTAGGCGTGACCTTGCGGACGACGAGCAATGGGTAGCTCGTCGTCCGGCCGTCTGGTAACCTTCCGGACCGAGCCCGAGTCGTCAACGGCGCGTAGTGTTCCACACGCGCCTCAAAAAGATGTCAGCAAAACCGTAGGGGCCCAGCAGGGTTTTGGTTTCGTTTCCCTACTAAGGCCATAGGTTGACTTTTGAAAAGGTTACCCATATAAGGTTAAGGAACTATGGTTTTTCACCTTAAAAAAATACTACTTGAAAAAATGAGGTACAAATAAGATCTAGAGTCCTCGCAAGATAACTTGGCGCGTAGCTGTGGGCGCTCTTAATGTTGCCAACCTAACTAATCTATTTTTCCCTCCTATAATTAAAAAAAAATCTTTCGTAACTCAAATTGTAATATATAAATTTACTACGACGGGTGTCAAGAACAAAATTATTTCCAAAACGAAGGCGAAATGTATTTTATTACGTAATCTTCGACTGTACTTATTGTACATAGGTACTAAGAAGTATAATATGCCACAATATTTTTTTTTGCTAACATTCTTTTTGTATTAAAATAACCAATCGAACACTAACTTCTAACCTTTTATATATAGTACAGGATACGGTTAAGAACGACCTTCACCGGTTTGTTTAATGGATGAAACCCATTTTATGATAAATTTAGTATATTAAATAATATAACGCGGGTGGGTTGCCTGAGAAATTCCTGGCCAAACAATTTTTTTTTTTTGTAAAATGCACCGGTGTGTTTAACGAATAAATTTAATACTAACCGAAAGAGTGAAGCCTTTAGAACATAAAAATGTTGGGTTGCCTATTTGTTTCCTGGCATAGCTATGGGTTGCCAGGTATAAACAGGTATGCATAAACAGGTGTGTTTTTTTTTATATACATCAAATTCTATATCAAAATAAACGCTGTTTCATTACGAATACGATGTTATAGTGTTGTCTGCAAAAAAATCTGGTATGGATAACGGTTGTGCATTTTTCTAAAAATAAAATAAATTTGCAATTTTTAATTAATAATAGTCTGGCCAGGAATTTCTTAGGCAACCCAACCGCATTATATTATTTAATACACTAAATTATTATTAAAATACGTTTCATCCATTAAACAGACCGGTGAAGGTCGTTCTTAATCGGATCTTAGACTAATATAGTTACACAGAACTTCAAAACCTCATACCATAAATCAATAATTTTTCATATACGATTTAGTTCTTGGAATTCGTCGATTAGTTATAATACTTACATACATTTATTTAGGTACTTAAAGCAAACAAATAAATTGAATCAGAGGTAATTTTCATTGGTAGGTATAATTTATTATAAAAAAGTCAAGAAACTTGTAAATCTTTTATTAAATATCTAGTAGCACTTTTAGCATCAGAATCCAGCTAGTCTTTATCAGAAGAATCGGATGAGTCCTTTGTTGATTTGTCCATTTTGAGATCCATTAACCTATCCGATTTAAAAATATTTTCTCTTAGAGATATATTGTCATTACAGTAACGGTTGCGCTTCAGCTACTTACACTTCCCTGTCTTTACATATACGAAGTTGCAAGCTATGTTAAGACAAATTAGTCCAGGATACGGTTAAGAACGACCTTCACCGGTCTGTTTAATGGATGAAACCTATTTTATGATAAATTTAGTATATTAAATAATATAACGCGGTTGGGTTGCCTGCGAAATTCCTGGCCAAACAATTTTTTTTTTTTGTTAAATGCACCGGTGTGTTTAACGAATAAATTTAATACTAACCGAAAGAGTGCAGCCTTTAGAACATAAAAATGTTGGGTTGCCTATTTGTTTCCTGGCATAGCTATGGGTTGCCAGGTATAAACAGGTATGCATAAACAAGTGTGTTTTTTTTTGTATACAACAAATTCTATATCAAAATAAACGCTGTTTCATTACGAATACGATGTAATAGTGTTGTCTGCAAAAAAATCTAGTATGGATAACGGATGTGCATTTTTCTAAAAATAAAATAAATTTTCAATTTTTAATTAATAATAGTCTGGCCAGGAATTTCTTAGGCAACCCACCCGCGTTATGTTATTTAATACACTAAATTTATAATAAAATACGTTTCATCCATTAAACAGACCGGTGAAGGTCGTTCTTAATCGGATCTTAGACTAAATATACACCTATACAATCACCCAAAGAGTTTACGTCACAAAAATAAAATATGCACAATACCTCATAAAAAAGATATTTTTAATAAAAAAATTCTCGGTATGGCACCCAAAATCTCATCAAAAACTACCTGAACACATAATTGAATTTAAAAATGTGGATGAATTAAAAAAAAAAACTGTATGATTTCTTAGTCGGAAATGTTACAATCATATTAATGTCAAAAATGTAACAACAAATTTTATTGTTTAACATCATTGGCACCAGATTTAGCTAGTCAACCTAATCGCAATGTCTTGATGAACGCATTAGCTAGCGTATAATATATATCATAATCAAATAACAGATGAGGGAAGAGATTATTACATTACGGCGAAGGAACCTCTTAAGTGAAACGCACTATACAACCCGTGCGAATTAACATAGCACCTAGCTCGAAAGCAATTGCCACATTGAGTGTTCAAAAATAGTTTGTATTGTCACGTTTAAAGCATTTTATAAAAATAGTACAACCCGAGCGCATCAATATGGCACCTGATTCGAAAACAGTTGCCACATTGAATACTCGAAAATGTTTTTATTTTCACGTTTAAAGTAAAGTTGAAACGGATATCCGGTAAGTATCCGGTATCCGGCCTATTCAGCCTTGTTTTGATTATCCTGACGGATATCGGATAGTAGACTCTGGCCTTCGAAAGATGGAAGTGAATTATTAATTAAGTCCATAAATGGCAGCATTTAAAAAAAAAATAAGCTCTGTCAAAAATGTGTCGTTGACATTTCAAACTTCATTCATATTGTGTTTACGTACATCTCATTTTCGTTTTTTTATTATAATAATGATTTAAACAATAAAGAATTCGACGAGGAGGCTTCTCTTCAAGATTACTGATAAAGTTAAAACCAAAAAAAGTGAGATAATCGGAAATCTGCAAAGAAAATGCAACGGCTGGATACTATAAGTTCATTTATAGGTTAGTGTTTTGAACATCTAGCAAAATAGCTTGATACTTTTCGATTATGAGTAATATTTTAATATACTTTTTAGGAGATAGTCATATATATATATACATATATATATATACATATATATATATACATAGGTATATATATACATAGACAATGAGCAAGTAAAATTTTAAATTAGGCAGCATTCAAGTATTACCTAACGCAATTTGGGGGGAGGGAGTGTCTTGTAAAACGTATTGTACGTTGCTTTTATTTTTGTTTCCTAAGTTGGCAAACCTTTCGGTAACATAATTGAGACTTTAATGGTCACTTAAATGTTACGTAACGTTTAGGGAGGGGGAAGGAGGGGTACAGAAAAACGTTACAGTGCGTTACAAGGGGGGGAGAGAGTGTCCAAAATCTTCAAAAATTGCGTTACGTAATACTTGAACGCTCCCTTACCAGAACGGCCAAGGCATTGAAAACTCTTGAAGAAATTGAAATATCGACTTCTGAATCACAATACATAAAAAATAATATCTTCAATGACAGATATTTTTCTCACAGTCATTTACTAATGTATATTGGAGACGCGTAAGGATGGCTAAATTAAATAATAGGCATATTGTAGTATTATTATTTTGATACTTGATTGTTTTAATTGTCTTATTTTTAGTGGTATTATTAAACTGTTTCGAAATAATTATGATTTTTGTTTTTAGACTTAAGTCTGAGGACACTGAAAAGAATAAAAAAAGAAGGATACATTAATCAAAGAAAGTGGAACACTCCCGGAAAAAAGCGCCCTCATTGTGCAACAGATAAACAGAGACAATTTGGATAATTTTGATGTTCTGTTTGTGAATGTTATAGAAAATAAATTATACTAACGATATTTAAATCTTGCGTTAATTCATTAAACCCTAAGCGAAAGCCAGCGCTCTCTCTCATTGTCTTTCTATTGTGTCTCTAATTACAGTATTCGAAAATTTAAACGCACATTATGCAGGCAGGCAACATACAACCTCAGTTCAGTTGACATATAAGTTGAGGGATTATATTGAAGATAAAAATGCATGCACTGCTGGTCTAGCTCCACTACCACTAGGGTGCATAAATTGTTAGTTTGAAATTTGAAATCACTGGTAGTGGCACGTGTGTAATAACTCTATGATTACCAAATTTATGACTGAATGGGATGATTTGAACATCAGCCTGATTTACGCATTAGAGTCATGGAAAATTTGACATTTCGGATGCGCGCTGTCCAGCAAAACCATGGTGGACATTTGAACGATTTTGTAAATTCTTATAAATGAAATTATTGTACCCCGCCGTCACATTTTCTCTGCAGATTTCTGATTGATCTGACTTTTGGATCTTTAAATTTATCAATCATATTGAAGGGAAGCCTTCTCGTCGTCCTTCGTTTTTTTTTTGATGATGATGATGATATGAAATCGACATTCAAAAAAATCTTAGACACAATTTGTTTTATTAATTTAAAGTTAAGAAACACTTTATTTCGGTAAACTTACTAATATAATATTCGTTATTCATGAATTGTTAAATAAAACTTGCATATTATTTTAATAAATAGTTTATATCAAAAGTATCGTCTATGTTTAAGCAGCGTAGAGTCAGGGTGAACAGTTACAGATTTTATTAATTCGGCCTCCTTTTTGTTGTGCCATCTTTCGATGGCCTAACTCTTTCAGTATCCGGCCGAATACCGAATAGTAAATTTCAAACAATTTTCCTTATTTTACACCAGGCAAAGCCTCACAATAGGTCAAAAATGTTTATTTTATTAATTAGTTTAGTATTCAAAATTAACAGTTGGCAAATTGTGGTGAATTAATACAAATTTTCCGCATTTTTTGGTAAGAAGCGACTCCACTTAACTTCGTAAACTAGACCAGCTTCTAATGCTACTGTCAGGTGCTGAAAAATAAGTTCAGACTAATCGCGTTATGAAATATGATAAAAGGCTGAATATCCGGCAGTCAGATATCCGGCGCCCCGGCCTTGTAACTTGCCGAATATTCGGTATCCGGTATCCGGCCAAACCACTATCCGTTTCATCTCTAGTTTAAAGCATCGTAAATTCGTAATGTAGTATGTCATGAGAAACTACTTGGAGTAAAAGAAATAATGATATTCAAAAAACAAAAATAAAATGAAATATTAATGCGCACGGGTTGTACTGATTCGTCAGAGTATCACTTGTCTTCTTGTCATGAAAACAATTCGTTCTGTAATATATTTTATTTAAAATATAATTTAAAAGCACATATGCTTATAAGTAATAAAGCTATTTCTAGACATTTTATATCCAAATAATATAAATATAGGAACAAGTAAATTATTTAACAAAGAAGACGAGTATCATAATATAAATTATTTGAAGGTTTTCTTTTCCTGTATATGGTATTTGTCGAAGATCCAGTGGGTACTGTTCTCAAAGGTAGTCGCATGGGCGGGGAGACAGATGCAGTGATATCGCCGCTTACACAGGGCTTCGAAGGCCGCAGCCGACGCACCCGCTCAGCGTGTTGTCTCTCGTAGCGCTGTGCGTGAGCCACACTGCACTGCAAGCCCGCCAGGATATCGGTGCGAGCTGGGAACATCTCTAAACTGTTCAACACCTTTCCCACTTCAGCAGTTTCAGTATCCACAATTTCCTTATGGTCTAATATCATACCAATGTTGAGCTTTAGGCTAGTCGAACCATCTCTAAAAATGAGATATACTCTAGCTTGGTCTAATACTTTCAGAGAGAAGTACTCGTTGATTTTCAAAGCTTTCATTTTGATCTGAAAGGGTTTCAATTTTTGGGATAATTTCTTGCCCTTCTCTTTTATAAAGTTGCCTAACAATTCTTCGTTATCTGGTCGAGTTTTATTCTCTGCTGGTGGAACAAGTTTTAGAATACCAGGATCCTTATGCGACAATTGAGTATCTATCATGACTTGCTGTAGGACCAGGGGATCATACAATGTGTGCCACTTCCAGTGTGAAACGGGACCGATTGAACGATCAAGTACCACTCCTTCGGTCTGGTTGTATTTAAGACTGGAAAACAATAATTTTTGGAGATATTTATAAGCAGTCTTCGGTTACTTATAACAAACATAATTTTTTGGATACCTAATTCGGTCTTTTATCGGTAAAATTTATGGATACTGATATTTACCGTATCTTGCCAGCATGATCGAAAACAATACCATTGCCTAGATAGTCAAAAGTGGCAAGTATTGTAATAGGATGTGTGCGGCCACGCTCATCTGGCTCTCCGCTGCTGTATACCACGAAACGCTGCTGAGCATTTGTCTCTGCAATACATATCGTAAAAATATTAGAATAAACCATCACAACGACAAGCAGTGTTGTTCTATCCCAACAAGGCTGGTTGGTCTTACATTTAGATACGAACGTTGTTGTTGTTGTTGTACAAGACATTTTATTATATCTTCAAGTATATAAACCACATAACAGTAATGAAACTAATCAAGGTTAAATTGACCGAGGATTAACTTTTATTTATCAAACTTTTTATCTCAATAATTGAGACCATAGCGACTGAGAGCCCGTAGAAGACTAACTTTTGTCATTCTATAAAAGCTGGTAGCTTGTCTGTGCATACTCCCAACACGGGTAGAAACGATGCCTTAACCTGAAGTTTCAGTTATGGTGGCTTTGGTAGGTAAAGGGTAACAAAGGTTTGTAAAAGCAATCCAAATTCGTTAAATTATAAAGCTCAAGTTATTGATAGTATTATAGATAGCTAGAGTTATAAGGGCTATGACTAAAGGTAAGTCTCCCGGCCACGATGAGCTCAGCATTGAGCACCTTCAGCAAGCGGGCCCGCATATATCGAGAGTGCTGGCACTGTTCTATTCACTGTGCGTGAGTCATTCCTACTTACCACCCAACTTCATGAAAACGGTTGTAGTGCCTGTGGTTAAGAATAAGACTGGGGACGTTGCCGACGTAAGTAACTACAGGCCTATTTCACTTGCAACAATTTTAGCAAAAGTGTTTGACGGCCTGCTTAATACTCAGTTGAACAAATATCTGTCATTACATGATAATCAGTTTGGGTTTCGACCCAATCTATCTACTGAAACTGCCATACTGAGTCTTAAGCATGTCGTCGGGTATTATACTGATCGGAAAACTCCAGTGTACGCGTGCTTCCTCGATCTCTCCAGGGCCTTCGATCTGGTGTCATATGATATCCTGTGGGAGAAGTTGGAGAACATCAAGCTACCCCCAGAATTATCTAACATGTTTAAGTATTGGCACAGACACCAGGTCAACAGCGTCAGATGGGCGGGTACAATGTCGGAGCCGTATAGGTTGGAATGCGGGGTGAGACAGGGTGGGTTGACCTCCCCTGCGCTCTTCAACCTGTATATGGATGCACTGATCGATGGCCTCAGCAGCCAGCGTATAGGCTGCCATGTGGATGGTGTCTGTGTGAACAATTTGAGCTATGCGAATGATATGGTGCTGCTGAGTACATCTGTCTGTGGATTGAGGAAATTACTGAGTACCTGTGAGGAGTATGCCTCACGCCACGGGCTGAAGTATAATGCAATCAAAAGTAAATTCATTGTGTTTGGGGCGGGTTTTAAGATATCAAAGGATGTTCCACCGGTTTGTGTAAACGGGGTTCCTCTAGAGAGAGTGTATAAGTTTAAATATCTAGGTCACATTGTCTCAGCAGATCTGAAAGATGATACGGACATTGAGCGGGAGCGGAGGGCGCTGTCGGTCAGGGGTAATATGCTGGCTCGTAGATTTGCGCGCTGTTCGAGGGAGGTAAAAGTAACACTGTTCAGAGCTTATTGTACATCCCTCTACACGTGCAGTCTGTGGGTAAGGTATACGCGTGCGGCATACAGCGCCATCCGCGTCCAATACAATAACGCGTTCAGGGCGGTGATGGGGCTTCCTCGTTAATGCAGTGCCTCAGGTATGTTTGCAGAAGCGCGCACTAACTGCTTTCACACAACTATGCGTAAGCGCGCAACATCCTTGGTGAGCAGAGTGCGGGCTAGCTCCAACACCGTGCTGGCGATGATTGCCGCGAGACTGGATTGTCCTCTCATCCGGCATTGTTCGGCTAGACATGTTCCGATACCAATGCCGAGAGGGAGTATTAATTTTAATTATGTTGGGTAATTTATAAAATTGTGATTTTAATTTATTTAATTTTTTCACTTTGATTATAATTATAATATGTTTAATTTAATTTTAATTAATTTAATTCTAACTTATTTTGACGTTAATTTATGACTTAATTAAAAAAAAAAAGTATTGATGTAATGTATAATTTGAATTTGAATTTTATTTGTGTATGTGATTTATATTTGTATGGAATGTGTAATTTATATGGGAATAATTTCCTGAAATAAATGATTATTATTATTATTATTAATAACCATGATCATCCTTGTTGACACTAAGGGTCTAAACAGACGGGCCGCATTTCAACTGCAATCCCAAAACTGCAGTTTGAATGCAGTTGACACGACTGCAATAGAACTGTAAACCAAACGTACAGTCCGATTGCAGTCGTGTGAACTGCACACCGACTCCATCCGCACCATACCCACCCGCCCGCACGCTCGGCCCTCCCGCGCATGGTCCGTCTGATTAGGCCCTTAGTGTGGTGGCAACCCCTTGCCAGACACCTCTCACATGCCAGACACAACGTAATTAGAGGCACAAATGTAGAAAGATAATGAGAGAGAAAAACTACTTTCGAATTAAGATCCCAACACTCAGCCTACCAAAGCCAACATAGGTAAAAAAAACTTCACTGCACCGATTTTTAAAATTCTTTCACCAGTTGAAAATATCGTTCTGAATTGTGATTGACAGTGAATGATTTTTAGCTTTCCGTTTATACGAATTTCGATGGACGTCAATGTTGCTAAAAACGAAAAATGGTTTGAATTCACCTTCGGCATCATAATAATCTAGAGCCAGCCGCCCATTTCTGTAATACCAGCGACCTCGTCCGTTGTCGTCGAACTCGGCTAGTCTTTCTCCGGTGCCGTAAGTCATCAGTCCTTTGCTCTTGTTCTGTTCAAACCAGTCGTGATAAGAGTATGCCGGACGCAAGCGACTCATCTAAAAATAAAACAGTCCCTCAGTATATAGTTACAAGATTTTTATATTATACTAGCTTTTGCCCGCGCGGCTTCGCTCCCGCTCTTCCCTACTTCAGCCTACTATACCCTACTCTACGCTACTATACCCTACTCTACGCTACTATACCCTACTCTACCCTACTCTACCATACCCTACTCTACTCTACCCTACTCTACCCTACCCTACTCTATTCTACTCTACCCTACTCTACCCTACTCTACCCTACTCTACCCTACTCTACCCTACTCTACCCTACTCTATCCTACTCTACCCTACTCTACTCTACCTTACTCTACCCTACACTACCCTACACTACCCTAATTTTCATTTTTTTTAAGAACCTTCTCCTCATAATAACGAACACAACAAAAAAAAAATTAGCGAAATCGGTCCAGGCGTTGTTGAGTTATGCGCTTACCAACACATTTTGCGATTCATTTTTATATTATAGATTTTAACCCGAAACTCAAAGTTCTAAACTCTAAATAATATTTTTCTTTAAAACTGAAAATTGCCATTCAATTTGCAGTTTTATTCATTGCGCTTTGAAATGTTAGCTAACGTGTTAACAAAGTTCTCGATGTTATAAATATTTCGTTCATAGGAATTTTTATCATTGTCATTGATTTAATGATTATATTCGAAAGTTACAGAGGAAATTTACTAAACAAAATACGGACTGTGAATTTAGATCTAAGCAGATTTGTAACGAAGAAAAACTATATGGATCAAATGTAGCGGGGACTGCTCTTTTAAAGAGCAATGAAAACCATTTGCCCAGTACCTACGCGCCGACTTGGACTCGGTGCCGACGGTTACCGGATGGTCGGACAGCGAGCTACCCATTGCTCGCCGTCCGCAAGCCCGTTCCTAACAGTGGCCGGAAATCGGAAATGGAATCCCGGCGGCGGCAGGGGCGTGAGTGCCGTTACCTGATGCGACCGCCTGCCACTCCTCCTCTCTCTGGACCATGGCCTGTAACAAGGCCAGGTGCAAGAGATCGCCGCTGACAATCGCCCCCACAAGGACACGGTGATGCTCTGCCCAAGCGGGGCACACCACTAGCGTGTGCTCCACCGTGTCCTCCAGTCGTTTCACACAGTGGCGACACCCGGGCGAGCGTCACTTCCGCATGAATCCGGTGCAGGTACCTCCCGAACTTACCTACCATGTCCGGTGAGAACCTGCGTCATGCGGAAGGTGATTTTTATTTTTTATTTTATTTATTTATTGGTTCACCAACAATTGTTTACACTGGTTTTATGGTAAAAGTAACATGCAATATAAAAAGTACAATTGTGTAACAATCACTTAAAGGTAAACTCCGCATGCATTAAGGATAAGTTGCATATACAGGGTGTGGCGTAAATAGTGGCCCAACGTTAAGGGGTCACCATAATATATTCAACTATCACGACGATTCAACTAGACGAAGTCGGACTGAGGGTACAGCTGCTGGAGTCGCACCGTAACGTCAATTTCAAGGCGTTCGTGGTGCGAGTCCCGAACACTCTTCTGCCCCTCATGTTGAAGGAAGACTTTTGGCCGCAGGGCGTGGTTTTCCGTCACTTCCGCGGACAGGTGCCACAGAACAGCACGAAGTGAACTTAGTGCAATGTGAAGTGTTACTAACATAGTCTTAAGTCTTATTTACTAATGACAAGTTGTATTTACTCTATATATATGTTAGTCTGTAAGGTATATGTCTATGGGCCAAGATGCCTGATAATAAATGATTTATTATTATTATTATTACTCCACAATTTGAACCACTTTTTAGGGTTCCGTAGTCAATTAGGAACCCTTATAGTTTCGCCATGTCTGTCTGTCCGTCTGTCCGTCCTCGCTTAATCTCTGTGACCGTTAGCACTAGAAAGCTGGTGCCAATATGTATATCAATCACGCCGACAAAGTGGTAAAATAAAAATTGGAAAAAAATGTTTTATTAGGGTATGTAAAGTGGGAAGTGATTTTTTTTTTTAATTTCAACCCTAACGTGTGATATATTGTTGGATAGGTATTTAAAAATGAATAGGGGTTTACTAAAATAATTTTTTGATAATGTCAATAATTTCGGAAATAATCGCTCCAAAAGTAAAAAACAATGTGTCCCCCCCTCTAACTTTTGAACCATACGTTTAGAAAATATGAAAAAAATCTGAATGGTAGAACTTTATAGGGACTTTCTAGGAAAATCGTTTTGAACTTGATGGAAAGAACAGTTATTGTACAAAAAGAAAAAAAGGTTCTTCAAAATAATTTCTGGACTAAGTTTGTAGTATAATCGTATAAGCAAGTATTTTTTTAAACTCATAAGTGGTTACACTTATTGTGAGGGACGGGAAACTACGGAACCCTACACTGAGCGTGGCCCAACACGCTCTTGGCCGGTTTTTTTACCTTAGGTCTCAGAATAAAACTGATCTTTATTTTTTTTTTTTAAAACAACATCTTGCGATACTAATTTGGCTCTAATTTCAGCAAATAACATTATTTTCCTATTTTGTTTTTTGTATATTACTACTGAATACATGTGCTATAATACGTAAATAACTATTTTACTATAAAATTAAAGATATTAAAGGAAAAAAATTGTTTATTTCAATTTTAAACTATAGTCTTCAGAAAATCACGAAACTGGGCGCGAATGATGTAAAAGAAATGTACTACACTGTCGGTGCCCATTATTGAAAAAATGTAGTTTAGAAAAACTAAAAAAACACGCTTTCATAGCATATCAAACTAAAAAGTGTAAAATATCGAAAAATTATATCATTGCAAAAAAAGCGTGGGGTGCTCGATTTACGAAAAATATGGCACAAAGCGCCCCACGCTTTTTTCGCAATGATATTATGATTGTTCGTTATTTTACACTTTTTAGTTTGATATGCTATGAAAGCGTGTTTCTTTAGTTTTTCTAAACTATATTTTTATTTTTCGCTAAACAAAAAAGATTATTGTATTGTCATCAGTCTTTGATGGGTGTGCAAAGTTTGAAGAAAATCTGATCGCCCAAAGTAGGTCAAAATCGAGCTTAAAGGATTTGATTACAAACATACAGGTGAAGCTAATATAAGCGTGTTAAAAAATATGTCCATTAAATGCAGATTCTAATGTGGTATAACTGATACCATGATTTAAAAAAAAGTTTATGAGATTTAACTTGAAAAAAAATACCCTATTTAATTTAAGTACGTTATCGATGTTGCAAAATATTTTGGACTTAATTATAAATAATATTTATAACTATTAACCTGTAGATATTTTGGTTAAGTATTAGGGTAAAAAAGGGTCATACGATTCCCAGAAACCGGTATCTGGCCGGATAACAAATCAGACTATGTCAAGATAAAAATCCAATTAGTCGATTTTGACTGAAAATGCTTCAATGCAATCTCGTAAGTTGCATGCGCTTCTAGTTTCTGTGTTTATCTTCACCGTTGAATTGCTCGTTTTTCTTCCTGGACTCTGATTTGCTTCTGTTTGGACTTCTGTTACTGTTTTTGTGATCCATACGACATTTTCTACGTTATTTGGACTTCGACTTGCTTCGACTAAGATATCCAGATCATCGTGTTTTTGTTAGAGTACATACCTCATATTCTGATTGTAGGATACCTGGCAAAGACGTAGGCGGTGCAAGTGAGGGACGACCAAGGGTTTACAATGACGACGAAGCGTTACATTTAGCTCACGAAGATCTATCTACTTCAATTCGTGTCAGGTCATTTATCCGACGAGGCAGAGCATCCATAGCCGCCAGTGGTGGTCACTTCGAACATTTAGTCTAAAGATTTTGCTAACAATCATTTAATAAACAATTGATTTATTTGAAAATTTATAAAAGAAATTAGGAAATGCTTTTTTTCATACGATTAAGTTTATGTTCTTCAATAACAAGCTAAAAACTACTTCTAGTTAGGTTCAAAATATTTTGCAACATCGGTAACGTACTTAAATTAATAGTCCGGTCAATTTAGACATCCGGGGTGACACTAATTCGGACCCAGCTGAAAATTGGTAGGATTGTTCAAAACACCATCATAAATGAAATCTAAAAAGTCCTCATCGATCCGACACCTGGAAAAAAAATATTCGGGGTCAAAGGTCACAAAAACGAGTTTTTCGTGATTTTCAGCAAAACGGCAAGTTTTATCATAAAATTAGATCAGACAAAAATTGTAGATCAGATAAATATAGAAAATTGTCTTAACACTTTTTTTTCCTAAGAGCCACCGTTTTTGAGATATAACGACTCAAAAAGTTGAAAGAGGTGATCGTCATAATATGCACACGTTTTCACGTCACCTTTGAGGTGGTGTACTTAGCGCGTTTTTAGGGTTCCATACCTCAAAAGGAAAAAAACGGAACCTTTATAGGATCACTTTGTTGTCCATCCGTCTGCCTGCCTGTCTGTTTGTGTATGTATGTTTGTCTGTCTGTGTGTGTTTCTATAATAGTTTTGTATCTTCGTTATTTAACACAATATCTGTATACAAACTTCAGCATTGTAGTTAGCATTTTGTTAACCAGTGTATACTAATGTATGTATGTTTCTTTGTGAAAATAAACTTATTATTATTATTCCATTCATTTATTATTATATACATATTTATCATATTTTTAAATATATCTTCAAAAAATAACATAAAAAAAAAACATTTAAAAATTTAAAAAATAGTAGCCCACCGGCATCGGGAACAGGGTCCAGGCTGCCGGCGGTCAGGGCTCCTGAGAGAGGAACCTCCGGACAATACGCGCCGTGTCTAGGAGTACTGCCTTCTGGATCAAGCCCTTGATCCAACTGCCTAACGAGAGCCTCCGCAGATGTTGGTCGAGGCTCTTGGCTATTAAGCCATTGGCCGTCACGACTATCGGCACAATGATTGCTCTATCCACTTCCCACATGTCGACAACCTCGCGAGCCAAGTCAAGATATTTAGTTTGTTTATCTTTCTCAGCTTTCACGAGGTTCTCGTCATGAGGGACCGCTATATCAACAATCATTGTGTGACGCTCTAGTCGATCTATCACCACTATGTCAGGCTTATTGGCAACAATAGTCCTGTCAGTGATGATAGATCGGTCCCAATACAATGTGACGCTGCCATTCTCGAGAACTGGGTCGGGCACATACCTATAGTAGGGTACTTCTGATTCAACAAGATTGTATTTAAGAGCAAGTTGCTGATGGATAATCCTGGCTACAAGGTTGTGTCTGTGCAAATAGTCTCCGTTAGCTAAATGAGAACACCCAGAAATAATGTGTCGGATTGATTCTCCGGACCGGTGGCATGCCCGACAGATGTCAACCGTACCGTCCTTCACAATATATTTCCGGTAGTTGTTCGTCATCATAACTTCGTCCATAATTACAAAGACAAAACCTTCGGTTTCTCCAAAGAGATCACCAAAGCGTAGCCAGGATACGGACGCTAAAAGATCTACATCGGGCCCATGTAAGGCCCGGTAAAAGCGCCCGTGAAGCTATTTGCCCTTCCATACTTCCTTGCGTTCATTAGTATCCATTACTATAGGTTTGCGCCAGTTCTCGTTGGCCAAGGAGAGCGGGGTGAGGCCTTTGTCCACCGCCACTACATCTCGGTGCATCCCCACGTCGGTTTCCAGGAAGTATTTCCTGAGACTGCATACCTCACGGTTGTGCAGGGTCTTGGCATTTAAGAAGCCACGACCCCCACACTTCCGCGGGATATACAGCCTCATCACCGATGATCGTGGGTGATGCATCCGATTTGCAGTAAGCAGAGTGCGGACCCTCCTATCCAGGGCGTCGAGTTCCGTCTGGGACCATTTGAGTATGCCGAAAGAGTACATCAAAACCGGCATGACCCAACCGTTGAAGGCGCGCACCTTGTTCCCGCCTGATAAAAGACTATTATTATTATATTAACACCGACTTCCGAAATTAAAGTTATTTTATACTTTTCTGTTTTTTTTAACATTGAAGCCGGTTAATTTTTTTTTTGTAAAAAGTTTTTTATTTAGTGATGGTACCACCACTAAAAAGTACCCCTCAGACAAACTTAAATAACTTATAGCCACAGTGTATCTCATAACGATTCTAATAATCCCAAACACGGTTAGATTACATTAATTTTTTTTTCTTCTGTCTGCATCATTAAATCAGTTGAATACATCCCTCCCTTTTCTAACAGTCAGTCGTCGACTACACGTATAAACCAAGCAACTTGTAACCACAGTTCTGCTGTGATTCTATGAGGAGTTCTGTTCCATATCTTCGAAGTTGATAATCACATCATAACAATATTTCTATGGGACCAACTAGGAAGCATAACCTTTCAATCAAAAAATGAATTTTTAAAATCGGTCCACAATTGACCGAGATATCAGTAAACATTTTTTTTTTTATTGTTGATAGGTTCGCGCTTGACCGCTATCTCACCTGATGGAGAGCGACGATGCGGTCGACGACGGAACGCGCTTACCTAGAAGAAACCTATTCACTCTCGACTTAAAGATTCCCGGGTTGTAGCTATCAGGAAACACAGACTCCGGCAAGGAATTCCACTCCCTAGCTGCACGCACAATGAATTAATAACAACATACATAAAAAAAATCACATTCAGCCGAACAAAGAACCTCCTCCTTTTTGAAATTGGTTAAAAATGGTGGCTCTTAGGAAAAGAGTAATTAAACATTTTTGTAGATAATTATCGGATCTACAATTTCGTCTCAGCTAATTTTATGAACTTACCGTTTTGCTGAAAATCACGAAAAATTCATTTTTGTGACCTTTGACCCCGAATTTTTTTTTCCAGGTTTCGGTACGATGAGGCCTTTTTACATTTATTTATGATGGTGTTTTGAACAATCCTACCAATTTTCAGCTGGGTGTGAATTATTGTAACCTAACCCCTATTAATTGGTCTAACTTGACTGGACTATAAATAGGGTATTTTTTCAAATTCAACTCCTTTTCAAGTTAAATGGCAATAACTTTTTTTAAATCATGGTACCTATCAGTTTTTTTTTAAACCACATTATAATCTAAATTTAATCGAAATATTTTTCAGTAATGGGCACCGACAGTGTAGTACATTTCTTTTACACCATTCGCGCCCAAAGTCTAGTGATTATCTGAAGACTATTAAATAGTTAAAATTGGAAATAAACACCTTTTTTTAATATCTTTAACTTTACAGTAAAACAGTTATTTGCGTATTATAGCACATGTATTTAGCAGTAATATCCAAAAAACAAAATCGGAAAATAATGTTTTTTGTTGAAATTAGAGCCAAATTAGTATCGCAAGGTGTTGTTTTTTAAAAAAATATATAAATAATAGTTTTATTCTGAGACATAAGCATGGTAAAAAATGATTCAAATTGTGGTATGTGATAACTGAATTTATGGTGTATCGACCCCTTAACGTTGGACTACTATTTACGCCACACCCGTATACTATATATATATAAAAAAGCAAACTCAACTAAACTAACCTTTAATTATTATTGAAACCACGCGTCATTGTACTCGTACATACAGTATGTCTAATCTAAATCGAGAAGTAACTGCTATATATTAGAGTTCTCAACTTGGTAAAAGAATTAAAGTGCAAATCGATTGTGTCACTACAACTATTAATTACTTTGCAAAATATCTCATAAGGAGAATTGAAGCCTAAAACCTAAAACCATTCTCCTCTGCGGTGAACACAGTGGTGTTATGGGACTGCGGGGAATTCTTGAGGGTGCGCGGAAACTGAAAGTGTTCAATATTTGAGGATAGTCAAACTTGTAAGTCATACTCATAACTTTGCACACAAACATCGCGTCACTTAGATGGTGATGACGTGATCACGAAGTGATTTCCAGCCACGCCTCGTAGAGGGGACTTACCGCCATAATTGTGGTGTACCCGGCGCTGGGTTGCGATAGTCGCTGACGCCATTCCACCATGAGATCCCGCCAGAACTCTGTCCGCCATGACGCGACCATTCGCGCAAATCGTTAATGCGTGCAAGAACTGTTGCCTCCACATCCCATGGTGGCAGGCCAGCAAGGAGGCTCACTGCTTCGCGGGAAACCGTGCAGTATCCCCGCATCACCCGTCGTTCCGCTGGGCTCTCGATAGCTGTCGCAGCAACGGCGTCCACACTGGCGCCCCATAAAGGGCCAGGAGGCGTCTGGACCCCCAAGAAACGAAGAGTTTCAGATTTGGCTTCTTCGGGATCTTAATTGATGCAAAGGCTTGCACTAACATAGTCTACAATAGTCTCATCCCAGCCGGTGGTTGTCTTTTGGGTGCATTTGCATAGTAAATACTGGGACAGTCGCCGGAAGATGTCTCAGCATTATTGCATTTAGAATACATAGCAAATTACGACTAAGTGTCGGGGACCCCAGGGAACCGAAAACGACAAAGGCATTTGCTTCATTGTCACAACGTGTCATGACCCTTTTTTTAAGAGCCAATATGCGAAAATCACGACATTCCGTTAATAGAGCGATTCCGGTCTTATGACCTTATGATATAAGTATTTCAGCCAATCCGATGGCTTCTGTTCACAACTCTGCGTTGAATTATGTATATTAACTACGCTTAGAATAAGATATTAGGTACTTCTAAAGTGATGAAAATAAAGTGAGAATCAAATATTAACTGCAAATTAATTAAGCTCCATTCATATTTTTAACTCCTTTGTCTACTTACTGTATCTGATTGTAGTTTCTACAAAATGGATTTTATCGAAACCACCACGAAGGAAAAAAAAAATATTGTAAATTAAATTACAAACAACACTTGGTTCTGAACATAAACAGCAAAACTGGGTATTTTTTTTTTAATAATAGATGTCAATTTCCTAAACGTCATAATATGGAAAAACGGCCTGTCCTGAAGAGGTTACTTACTTATATAGTCTGTCTAAAAAGTCAACCGATTTGTATAAAATATTTAATAACAATTAATCATTTAAAAAATACTTAATATTCGATACATTCTCTAAGGATCTTCTGTTAGTAAACAATGATCTCTATCTCTTAATCAACCTTTATTATTGAACCGGTGTTGACTATATAAAATTTATTTAAATCCTAATAATTACCCAAGTCGTTTGACTTTTTAGACAGACTTCTATTAAAACTAATTCAAAAAAATCTAGGTATCATCTAAACTAATAGAATTAATTCTAATTCTACTAATTCTATCAATATACGTTCTATATATGGTTAGTGATAGTGACCCTGACTGCTATGCCGGAGGTCGCGGGTTCAATTCCCACCCAGGACAAATGTTTGTGTGATGAGCATAATCATTTGTTCTGTGTCTGGGTATAATTTATCTATAATATGTATGTATTTAGAAATATATAAGTATGTTTATCAGTTGTCTAGTACCCATAACACAAGCTCTGCTTAGCTTGGGACTAGACGGCGTTGTGTGATAATTGTGGAATATTATATTATTATTATTATATATAGCGTAGATAAACAGGTAATTCAAAAAATAATTATAACAAATGGAATTTGGCCAAAAATAATAAAATCTATAACTTCTAATACATAAAAATATCGTGTCACCGTGTTTGCTAACGAAAAGTAACAGTACTGCGACCCGCGCGAAAATCTGATTTTGATACTTAAAAAAAAAGTTTTTGAAAAACAAAAACTTTAGAAAGAAATGGGAGAATAGAAATAGGTCTAAAATGAGTTAATGAAATGAGATTGTTAATTTTTGATAGAGGAATTATATAAGACTAACGGAAAGAGGCATCAGGTTAAAGAGTCATTGAAGGTATGCGTGATAACAAAAAGTAATGAGGGAAGGATGAGAGTAATTACTCGTATTTTAAATCATAACTTATCATAGCCAACCGCAGAAGAAGTAATCGCGACAACAGATTTCTCAACGTCAGTCAACGTCATTTTCAGTAATATCGCTTAAGTTAAAATAGGGATACTGTGACAACGACAATCTAGGAAGATCACGAACCCCGTCTCGAGATTCCCGGGAAAAAGGGGACTTTCGAGACTGTTCAAAAAGACAAAGATTTATATTAAAATATTAGCCATTTAGGCAATCAATACAAGATTATATTAGGGAACTTTATTAAGAACAGCAATTTAATCTTTTTCTTCTTCTGCCGTAAAAACGTTTAACATGATCACACACACACACACACAGATAGTTTTATTATATTTTATTATTTATATCATCATATTGAGGTTTTAGTAAATTTAACCATTTACTAAAACCTAAGCTAGGTTTTTTTGCAGTTAAACCTAGCTAAATCCTAGGGGTATTTAAGTTACTTTTAGGCAAGCGAGCATCATCGTCCACCACATCATCGCTTACAATTTGGTGAGATAATCTATTTTTCCCTTATATAACTATAACAATCTTTCATACCTCATTGTAATTTATTCAATTTATTACGACGGATCGTATTATATAAATTAATCGAACACTACCTTTAACTTCAAAACCTCATACGATAAATCAATAATTTTTCATATACGATTTTCTTCTTATCCTTCGATTACTTATAATACATTTATTTAGGTACTTAAAGAAAAGTACAGAAATAGATTGAATTACAGGTTATTTTATTGTATATTACAGTAATCATTATTATAAAAAAAATCATCAGAACCTTGTAAATATTTGAATATTTAATAGCACTCATAGCATCAAAATCCATGCTAGTCTTTATCAGAAGGATCGGACGAGTCTCTTGTCAATTTAAGCTTTGTTAATTTATATGCAGTAGGTATATATTTCGATTGTAGATATACCTACACTATTTTTCCTTTGTTCCCGTTGAGTTACACCATTTTGTGTTACACTGTTCCCCATTGGGAAAAAAATTACCGATTAGTAACACTGTAACTTAAGGCGTATAGTTCCTTGAACCATCTGGCCGAAATTATGTGAACGCAACTCTCGCACTCGCCTAGGCGGCAGTACGCAAATCTGTGCATTTATTTGCGGCCAGCAACGCCCGGAAAGCGCTTTAAAACCATTTTCTCTGCGAGATATTGATTGATTTACATATGCAATGTTCACTTTGAAGAATATTTAACCACGAATTTTTATGTGTAAGAATGTTTCTAAAGGTCCAAGCCGTTTCGAAGGAGTAGGGAAAAGTTGCGAAAAGTTGCGGAATTACAAAATTTTTTTTTTTGACAAAAGTATTAATTGCACGAAAAAATCAAATGTTGATATTATTGTTCATGAATCTATAATAAACATATATTTTTTTCAAACCATTTGACCTAGCCGTTACGGAGGAGTAGGCCTCAGAAAATCACTGTTATAAGGCACTTTTCGGGCGCTTGGCCCTTAAAGCCAAATTTTTTTGCCAACAAAAATGATTTTAGAAACCTCAATATCATTTTTGAAGACCTATCCGTAGATACCCCACACGTATGGGTTAGATGAAAAAAAAAAAAATTTTGTTTCAGTTTTAAGTATGGTGACCCCCAAAATGTATTGTTTTTTACTATTTTTGTGTGGAAATACTTACTAAGTTTCAACAGTATAGCTGTTATAGTCGGGAAAAAGTGGCTGTGACATACGGACAGACAGACAGACATGACGAATCCTTACCTCAAGTGTTTTTCAAGTCTTATGAAATTTCGCAAGTGTTTTTAACTCAAGCGTTTTTCCACTCTTATGAAATTTCACAAGTGTTTTTACCACAAGTGTTTTTCCACTCTTATGAAATTTTACAAGTGTTTTTACCACAAGTGTTTTTCCACTCTTATGAAATTTTACAAGTGTTTTTACCACAAGTGTTTTTCCACTCTTATGAAATTTCACAAGTGTTTTTACCTTGAGTATTTTTCCACCCTTAAGAAATTTCTCAAATGCCTACAAGTGGAATTAGTGATAACAAAATGCAAAAGTAGTTTCATTCCATAATTTCACATTCTTTTAAAATGTATTAATGATTTAAAAAAACATCTGATGTTCCATCATAATAAATAATTGAACAATAAAGTTCTGTAACTCTTTGGAATATTTGTTCCCGATATGTAACCCTATTACGTACAGTGTAAATTGATGGGAAAAAAAAATGTGGCTTTGAGTTACAGTGTTACTAATCGGTAATTTTTTTCCCAATGGGTAACAGTGTAACACAATATGGTGTAACTCAGCGGGAACAAACCCTATTTTTTCTTTCATCCGTCGCATGAAGTTTGTAGAATTCATATCGTCATGATAGTCAGTTAAGGTTTAATTACATAGTAGCAGTCCATTTTCAACAAACTCTATCAGATAAAAGGGTACCAAAATTGTGTAACACAGTTTATCTCACAGTTTATATCAGTTTGACTGGCCTGTTGGTCTAGTGGTAACTGACCCTGACTGCTATGCCGCAGGTCGTGGGTTCGATTCCCACCCAGGACAAATGTTTATGTGATGAGCATGATCATTTGTTCTGTGCCTGGGTGTAATTTATATATATAATATGTATGTATTTAGAAATATATAAGTATGTTTATCAGCTGTCTAGTACTCATAACACAAGCTCTGCTTAGCTTGGGACTAGACGGCGTTGTGTGATAGTTGTGGAATATTATTATTATTATCAGTTGACCTTCAGACTACCTTGGACACATACCACAAACGGGCCATTGCTCATACTTACATTGCGTTATACTTACCTCACAGAAGAATTAAAAAGAAGTCCTGGATGCATGCACTGATTTTTTATTTTATGTGCCCGCCGGCTACTGCGGGTGCCATTCGACCACAGAGCGTGCGGGCGCAGCCTGCCAAGGAAGCGAATGACCGTGGCCCACGCGATTTTACTAGTTCCCCTTCGGTGCAGCGGTGGAGTGGGAGCCGAAAACAATCGGGTACATCGCGGGCGGAAATCGCGACGTCAAATGAGCTTCTGAAGAATGTAGGTATATATGTAAAAAATAACATATATACCTACATTCTTCAGAAGCTGAGGGTCCGCAACCGCGGCGGACGCGGGTGAGTCGTTAGTCTGATGTAGCAGCTTTTTTAATCAATTTTCATGTGGAATTATGGTCACCCCATCAGTTGTAATGTATGATAATTTAGATCAAACATATCTTTTAAAGTGTTAATATAGCAGAACCGCAATTTATTTGGAACGAATGTACTCCTACACAAAATTCACCACGTCTAATTTTGTAAACAAGCATAGCCTAATTAAAAAGATATTGGCAACTATAGGGAGCCGTGCTGAAAAAACTTAAATTGGTCATATTTTTAATTTTAGCGAGTTTTAAGAGAAACCAAAGCGGTATATACGTTATTTACCTAATATCAATTCTTTTTTAATAGTTTTTGGCTCAGGTTGTTTTGTAATTTTTAAATATTTTCAAAAAATTGTTTTTTCAGCACGGCCCCCTTTGCACATCTATATATTATTTGTTATTGCGAATTCATTATATCTTTTGCGGTACATATGACGTGTTGATAGAGTACATTCCGTGAGTTCAAGCAGCTTTTTAATACGCTGTATAGTTTTCAAGTTACACGAGGGCCGTGTTGAAAGCGTTTGGCTGGCACGGCCCCCTTTTTTTGCATTTTTCTTCAAAACTACAGAAGTCAATTGAAAAAGAAAGCGGTACAAATATTCCTAGAGTCGAGTATATTGCTTTGGTGCACTCCTTTACCGCAGATTCTGTGGGGCCGTGCTGGGCAAACGGACATCTGCCGTCAGGTTATGCAGGGTAGTTGTCAAGGGCTGTAGGTGAGTGGATTCTCAACAGTGCTTTTGTACATCGTATTAATATAAATAGTTCCATAATAAATTATTGTAAATATAATTTTAAAAATTCTTTTGGTTTTCATTGTCAACCATTAATAAAATAATATAATAAACTATCGTATTTGACTTGCAAAATTTGAGTCTCGTCTCCTATTTATTTCGTCTATTGCCTTTTTTGACAAGGATAGAGTAGGCTAGAGTAGGGTAGAATAGGGTAGAATATGGTACAATAGGGTAGAATAGTTGTTGTCTGGAAGATTATCGCTGAACCACCATAATTGTACCCACAAATTTAAGTTTTTGTATAAGCTGTGTTACGTTTTGGTGTACAATAAAGTTTATTCTAATAGGGTAGAATAGGGCAGAATAGGTTAGAATAGGATAGAATAGGGTATAGTAAAATAGAGTAGAAGCGAAGCCGCGGGGGTACAGCTAATCAATAATAAAAAGAGGCCAAGTGCGAGTCGGACTCGCCCATGATGGGTTCCGCAGCAGCAAGTAACATAATATAAAATCTCTTGTAGTTCGCTGAAACTTTGATCGATGTTTTAATAATAGTGTTTTATTTTTTAGATTCATGACGTATTAAAAAAAACTACTTACTAGATCTCGTTCAAGCCAATTTTCGTTGGCGGTTTGCATGGTACATCATATATTTTTTTTAGTTTTATCATTCTCTTATTTTACAAGTTACGGGGGGGGACACATTTTACCACTTTGGAAGTGTCTCTCGCCTAGACTATTCATTTTAGAAAAAAATGATATTAGAAACCTCAACATCATTTTTAAAGACCTATCCATAGATAAATGAAATTTATTGTCTTTTTTTCTATTTTTGTATAAAAATCTTAATGCGGTTCACAGAATACATCAACTTACTAAGTTTCAATAGTAAAGCTCTTATAGATTCGGAAAAAAGTGGCTGTGATATTCGGACGGACAGGCAGACAGACAGACAGACATGATGCAAATATAGCAAAATTTGAGAGTATCAAAATATACGTTTTTTTGCGACATAAACGGCCGTGCACAGCTTGAAGGGACCGCAGACTTGAATATATGGTTTTAATTTCAACTCGATACCTCCACGCGTTCTCGAGATAAAGGGTTTTGACAGACAGACGGACGGACAAATCCTATGTTCCGTTTTATTCTTTTGAGGTACGGAACCCTAAAAACGAGATCAGCAGCTCGTTCACGAATTCTGTAATTTACAGATCAGAATATCATGGTCAACACAGTCAAATACTTTTCAGAGGTCACAGAATATGCCAATGGCATCCTGGGTCTTCTCCTAGGATTCCAAAATGTGACTGATTAGTTTCACTGCTGAATCCGTCGTTAACCTTTCGTTCGTGAAGTCAAACCGATGACTATACAAAATCCTATTTGAACTAAAATGAGACGACATCTAATCGAGCATGATTTCTTTTAATTCACCTTTTCATCGATGTCATAAATTTCAACCGGAGGGAACCAGTCGACATCGCATTGCTAGCATCGCACTGCAATGCCTCCAGGTCAATGCCCTTGAAGTTACGAAAATATAAGAGCTAGGACTTACGCTTGGGAACACGTATGTAAGCGAATATAAATAAAATTGAAAAAAAAATAGTGTAACTAATCATAACAATGGATGTAAGTTAAGTAATCCTTATTTTTAGTTATCTTTCTCAGCTGGTACCTGCTCAGGTGTCACAAGGTGAGCTCCACAAGCACACAGGTATTCAAAACACATGGGACGCTACTGAGAACCTTAGGTTTCAACGACCGTTTGCCCCGCGCGGCCCCACAGAATCTGCGTTTTAGGTGGTGAAAAAAACTTTTTACTAAAAACAAGACATAACTTGTAGAAACACCAACTTCTTAAGTATTTTGCACTTTTTTTGGCGATTTTTACATTGAAGGCGTTTCTTCGTTATTTAACACCGACTTCTGAAATTGAAATTGTTTTGTACTTTTTAGTAACTTTTTACGCTGAAATCATTGCAATTTTTGTTTTTGTAAAAAGTTTTTTATTTAACACTTTTTAGTCGTAACACCACAACTAAAAAGTACCCCCTCAACGAAACTTAAATAGTGTACAAATTCTAGTTATAGTAACCTATAGAATTTAACCATTAAAATAATGCATAACAGTTCAAATAAGCCAAGCCCAGGCCTATAGGCTTCATCATCAGGCCAGTTTGATACATACCCCAGTATTCAGTTTTATTCCAGTCAATCGCCGACTACACGTATTTAACAAAGCAATTTCATTTGTTACGACAGTTCTGTTGTGATCATAAGAGGATTTCAGAATTTTTTTTCAAAATTTGTTAACATTGACCGAGAAATCGGTGAACATACCTTTATAAAAAAATACATTCACCCGAACATAGAACCTCCTCCTTTTTCAAGTCAGTTAAAAATAAAATATGTCTGATCGTCCTTCGATAATCGTATTTTCTCAGGTTGAGAAAATACAGCAACAGGTAAGGAAATCGAGTGTTAATTGAACACTACTTTCTTCTATAGGTTTCACACTTTTTAGGGTTCCGTAGTCAACTAGGAACCCTTATAGTTTCGCCATGTCTGTCTGTCCGTCTGTCTGTCCGTCCTCGCTTAATCTCTGTGACCGTTAGCACTAGAAAGCTGAAATTTGGTACCAATATGTATATCAATCATATATATATATCACAAAGTGGTAAAATAAAAATTGGTAAAAATGGTATATTAGGGTAGCTCCCCTATATGTAAAGTGGGAAGTGATTTTTTTTAAATTTCAACCCTAACGTGTGATATATCGTTGGATAGGTATTTAAAAATGAATAGGGGTTTACTACAATCATTTTTTGATAATGTCAATAATTTCGGAAATAATCGCTCCAAAAGTAAAAAACAATGTGTGTCGCCCCCCTAACTTTTGAACCATAAGTTTAGAAAATATGAAAAAATCTTAAAAGTAGAACTTTATAAGGACTTTCTAGGAAAATCATTTTGAACTTGATGGAAAGAACAGTTTTTGTACAAAAAAAGACAAAAAGGTTGTACAAAATAATTTCTGTACTAAGTTTGTAGTATAATCGTATATGCAAGCATTTTTTTTAACTTCGTTTACATATATTATTATCCTGAACGTATCTTCTTTCAAACAAAAAAAAGGAATTATTAAAATCGGTTCTCGCAATCCTAAATTACCACCGAAAACTTCTTCTAGTACCTATGTATTAATTAGTAACCCAATTCTTTGAGAGATGGCGCTGTACTTTGGGCTATTTCCTGAGTTGATGGGGTCGGGTATTATCGAATTGTTCGGTTAGTCTCTCCTTGGCATTGGCGGTATTATCATACAACTACATAAAACTTCTATCAGGAACATGCTAAGGCAATTTAGAACAAAACTAAAATTCATTTTCTTAACGCCTTCCAGATGGCGTTGCGTAATGACGTAATCTTTTAAAAGTCGATGTTAAGATTTTCCGTGCTTTCATGACCTATCGTGGTAAAAAATCGTTGCTTCTTAAATATATTCGTAATTTTACGAGTGCACAATCGCCGAAATTTCTACTACTTGCATACCGTTTTAGTTATCACCGTCCTTTGTGGTCCCGTTTTTTTAGGGTTCCGTATTTATTAGAGTTCCATACTTAGTATGCCAACGTAACAAATAGCCTTTTTTTAAACTTATAAGTGGGAACACTTATTGTGACGGACGGGAAACTACGGAACCCTACACTGAGCGTGGCCCGACAAGCTCTTGGCCGGTTTTTTTTAAGTTTACCATAAAGTTATCACAATTATTTTCCAAATCCTTCCTTGTAGCCAGTCAATATCGACACAAAAAAGCACAAACATCGCAAACGCGCATGTAACTACGTTATTTTTAGGTATATGTTGTTAGGTTTCTTGAGAGTAGTTAACACCCAAGTTTGCAACTCTGAAAACCCTGTGCTACTACCATGGTGCTCAAAAAACTGAGAAATTATGGCACTTTTTTAGTTTTTTCGAAAAAACTACCCTAACGAAGCGTTTTTTAAGATCTTTGTCCAGTACTTTAATAAAGATAGCTAAATTTTCTACAATTTGAGCGAAACCTGAGCGAAATTTTATTTTACATGATGCACACACAACTAAAAATTTCTACAGATTTGTTATATGTATATATAGACGAACCCAATATTTTATTCTTTTTGTAATTTTTGAGGAAACTATGAAGCCTAGACGCATTACTTTAAGCTAATTAAATTTTATACAAATTCTTGCCTCATACTTTCTCTAGGACTATTAGTTTAGACAGTACGAGTCTTTGAATAAGACGGAAACACAAAATTTTCTTTTTTTTTTTTTTGATGCGTAATTTGACAAGCTGTATCTCTGAAAACAATGGATCCAGAGTGTTGGGATTAAGCTCAAATTATAAGACATTGAATTAGCTTTATTATATTATATACAAATATACTTAAAAAACGATTTCTTCGTGTAGCTTTTTTGACAAAAACTAAAAAAGTGCAAAAAATTCACAGTTTTTTTACCACAATGGGGGTAGCACAGGGTTTTCCGAGTTGCAAACTTGGGTGTAAACTACTCTCAAGGAACCTAACAACATATAAACAAATCGTAGATACATGCGCGTTTGCGATGTTCGATGTCGATTTTGACTAGCTTATTGATTTGGTGTAACACTCCACACGCACGTCAAAAAGATTGCAGTCTAATAGCGTTGTTGTCTAGTCTTATGCCTCTCTCTGCCTACAGCTTCAGCATAATCATGTATTCCCTCGAACCGACTAGTATACATATCAATAAAAATGTTAAATTAATAACATCTATAGCTCGAATGAGCTCGAAATATTTATTGATTTCTAAAGTAACATAATAACAAAAACATGATAAAAAGAAAATTGTTAACAAGTTAAAGTATATTATTCAAAGAAGACGACTATTATAATATAAATTGTTCGTAGGTCTTCTAGTACAATATCCAGTACTAGAAGTAGATCCAGAGGGCATTGTTCTCAAAGGCAGTCGCAAGGGCGGGGAGACAGCTGCAGTGAGCAGATCGCCGCTGGCACAGGGCTCCGCGGGCCGCAGCCGGCGCTCTCGCTCAGCATGTTGTCTCTCGTAGCGCTGTGCGTGAGCCACACTGCGCTGTAAGCCTGCCAGGCTATCGGTGCGAGCTGGGAACTGCTCTAAACTGTTCGAAACTTCACCCACTTCAGCAGTTTCAGTATCCACAATTTCTTTGTGGTCTAATATCATACCAATGTTGAGTTTTAGGTTAGTCGAACCATCTCTAAAAATGAGATATACTGTAGCTTGGTCTAATACCCTCAGAGAGAAATGCTCGTTGATTTTCAAAGCTTTCATTTTAATCTGAAAAGGTTTAAATTTTTGGGACAACTTTTTACTCTTTTCTTTTATAAAATTATCAAATTCTATTGCTATCATTTCATCATTCTCAGGTCGATTAGTCTTCTCTACTGATGGAGCAAGTTTAAGAATATCAGGATCCTTCTGAGGCAATTGAGTATCGATCATGACTTGCTGTAGGACTGGCGGATCGTTCAATGTGTGCCACTTCCAGTGTGAAACAGGACCGATTGAACGATCAAGTAACACACCTTCTGTCTGGTTGTATTTCAGGCTGAGAAACAATAATTTTAATAACTTTAGCTGCTGCAAATAATTAACATTACATAATAAGTACGAAAATAACTTTTTTTTATTATCTCTTCACGTCCTAACAGCAAAACGGATTAGAGTGATACTTGGTACATGGCTTAGCAATATCTTGAAGACGACATAGGAAAGGGCAACAATAGTTAAATCCATGAGATGAAGCAAGTAACGCAAAAATACAATGAATATAATAAGACATTTGATAGCATAACCCGTGAAACTATATGGAAAACAGGCACAAAATAAATAGGTCAAGAAGTCAATCTACAAAGCGCGCTCGAGCAACGCACGCAATACACCGCTCACGGACACGATACCTCGGAGCGCCTCGGCCCACTCGTCGAATAACGAGCGTAGGTATAAAAAGTGAAGTACATAGGTACATGTGGGCGCAAAACAATTATTTTAATATTTTGGTGAGGATTTAATTCAATCACTTCCTGCTTATTTCTTTTAAATATTGCAACATCCTGTTGAATTTATAGAAGGGTTTTATTTGATAAGTTCCTTTCGAATTATTTTAAAATATTGTTGAATTTATAGCAAATTAAATGACAACTTCCTTTCTAGAAAATATTACAACATCCGATCGAATTTGTGAGGATTTAACTTAAAAATATCAGAGCATCCGGTCATATTTAAAATAGGAATTTACTGTGACAATTTCCGTTTTATTTATTTTAAATATTTTTCTACCTTCATAGTGATTTTTTATGCTTGTCAATTTCTGAGTATAAAAACCATTGCAATGTGATTAGAAAGGCACTTTTTGACCGACTATGGAATAAACAACTTGAACTGAAGCAATGTATTTCTTTATTTATCACTCTAAAACATTTCCTGATATCACTTTGACAGTGTATTTTGTGTGACATCAACTCCAATGGCGATCATGCTCCGACAGACATGAGATTGTCTTCTGTACCTATCTATTTTGTGACACAATTTAAAGAATTCCTGGAATATAGTAATAAATATAACAATAGATACACGAACAGCATAGCAAGAATATTATTAGAAATGGTGGGTTCTGAATTAATAATAATGATTATAACTGGACATGGCTAGGTGATCCAATGTCCACCTAGATTTGTAGAGGACATAAGTAATTCTCGTTTTTGGAATATTCAAAAAATAAATTATGTTATAATTTAGATTATTGACATTCATTAAAAAAAAAAGTGATAAAGTAGAATTAACAATAAACACTGCTAAAATCAAACTACTAAATCATTAATTTAGTCATTTGGTCTGTTTTGTCATCAGTTATATCATGTCTATCAAAAAGAAAAGCTATAAAAGGCCCACAGATGTCGGCGATTACATAATTATGTATGTCTGGGTCAGCTCGCATCTCCTAAAGACCAAAGAAATTTATACAGTGAATAGAGAAAATATTGGTGATTGAAAGAAGTAAGCATTGCTATAAAAAGAACATTTTTGTATTTTCAATCTCGTATAAATACGAAACATGAACTCCAAAACAACGCAGTACAGGAACGAAAAAGTTTGACAGGAATGGAGGAACGAAAAAGTTCGACAGGAATATGATACTGGTGTCTAAATCAGAATTGACCAGCAAAAGCCACATGATAACAAGAAGACAGTAAAAAATACAGGCAAAATAATAAGATTGGTATCTCAGGAATGGTAAAAGAAACAGGTAAAAAAAAGCAAAGGATATGGGAGCACGAGTTAAAACTATAACTGGAAGAGCTCATGATACAACGGAAACGGCTAGAGGAGGCCAACAGGCATGCAGCATTAAAAGGCATACCTTAACAATACACTAAAACAGAGAAAAAAAAATAGAAGGGCTTATATTTTCTAAATAAGCTACAGTTTAAGGCTAATCAATTTTCACAACGATATTTCCTGAATACCTAAATCATTCTTTTGTTAGTTAAAATTATTGCTATCAATATTTACCGTATCTTGCCAGCATGGTCGAAAACAATACCATTGCCTAAATAGTCAAAAGTGGCAAGTATTGTAATAGGATGAGTGCGGCCACGCTCATCTGGCTCTCCGCTGCTGTATACCACGAAACGCTGCTGAGCATTTGTCTCTGCAATACATATCGTAAAAAGATCAGAATAGAAACCTTCACCCGGTAATAGGCATCTAATTCAACTATTGTAACATTAAGAAAAACTAGTTGAGCCAACAGCAACGTAAATGCAATTGGGGAGTAGTGTTTTGTCATATCACTAGATACTTTTAGTAAGAAGATATAACTGTGCGGAACGCCCGGAGGACACGGTGGAGCACACAGTCGAGGTGTGCCCTGCTTGGGAAGAGCATCGCCGTGCCCTCGTGGGGGCGATCGGCGGCGGAGACCTCTCGCGCCGGGCCTTGGTTGAGGCCATGGTCCGGAGCGAGGAGGAGTGGCAGGCGGTCGCCGACTTCTGCGAAGCAGTAATGCTCGTAAAGAAGGAGGCCGAACGCATCAGGCAACGGCGATATCGCCGCCGCCGCCGCCGGGATTCTGATCCCGATTTCCGGCCAACGTAGGCGCGGGCTTGCGGACAGTGAGCAATGGGGAGCTCACTGTCCGGCCGTCCGGTAACTGTCCGGACCAAGCCCAAGTCGTCGACGGCGCGCACTGTTCCCGCGCGCCTCAAGGAGTTTACAGCAACAGCAGGGACCCAGCCGGGTCGAAGCCTACAGGGGCCAGGGTTATCCGAAAGGGCGCTCGAGCCCCGGTATGAAGGCTAGAAGGAACGGGGTGGGTCTTTTAGTCAGTAAGAGTCTGACACTATCTCCCGCTCCGCCCAAGGGCGGGGGATGTCAATGCATGATTTTTCCCACCATAAAAAAAAAGTAAGAAGATATATTTAATAAACAAGAATATTCGATATCTACCAGGATTAAGTGATATCCCTAGGGATTTCGCGAAATCCCTGATATCGTCATTTCCCTGCGACATATACAACACACAATGGCATGCATGAGGAAAATTTAATAATGGCATGGATAAAATATTGTCTGAAATTTATTTTATAATTTGATGCAGTTACGATTTGTTAAAATAATTTATTGGTATCTTATAATCTAATATCATAAGCAAAAAAAATGTACATATTATTAAATAAAAACACAAACAATTTCATAATTATGATAACAAATTGATCATTTGAAAACTTTGCATATAATAGATGTGAGTTTACGTTACTACCTTCAAAGTTAAAAAATCAAGTACCACAAGATTCAAATGTTTTTCAAAAAATCAAAATCAAAAAATCAAAATCAAAGCATTTATTTCAAATAGACCATTTACAGGCACTTTTGAATAGTCAAATGTCGGTCAGTCCAAGAAAAGTGAAGCTAAATTGCACGTTCCAAAGAGTAGGTCTCTATGGAGAAGAACGTGCAAGAAACTCCATGGACACTCTTTTAAATCATATTATGTGTTACATATAATGCTTTATACAATAAATATTTTATACAATGACCCACAGTTTTACTTTATAGGTCAAGTGAATTTGTATTGTCTAATGTTATTTTTGAAAAGATACAGATTTGTTTCCATAGAATTTTATGTGAAAGCATTTCTCGATATTAAGTGTAATTTAATTTTTATCACACCAAACGGATAGTCTGTCAAAATCTTCTTGCAAGAGAACTGAGTCAAGTGGTGAGTTGATTGCTCTGGCTATTATAAGGTCATCGGCATACAAGAAAAACTCTGAGTGCTCAAAACAGGTGCCAATATCATTCACAAACACATTAAACAGAATGGGACCCAAATGGGAGCCCTGTGGGACTCTGGACTTAGTTATAAAGGATTATGAAGAATGTCCGTTAATCACCACTATCGAGGCACGATCTGTTAGATACGAGGAAAACCATTTAAGCATTGCCTCCTATACCAATATTGGACAGTTTCTCGATTAGACGTGCGTGATTAACCTCATCAAAGGCTTTACAGAAGTCCGTGTATATGGCATCGACGGGGACACGAGAATCTAACATTTGGGTCAAATAATTGTGGTATAGCATCAAATTGCTAACGGTGGACCTAGCCCTCACAAAACCGGCTGTTGTGGTATAATACTCTGCTTAACGTGGGCGGATATGACTGGGCATAAAAGTCCCTCGAATATTTTAGCGAATTCTGGGAGAATCGAAATCAGCCTGTAATTTTTTATAACTATGTGTGTATTGGGACTATAAGCGCTTGCTTCCACATTTTTGGGAATACACCGATATTCAAAGATTGATTGTAAATCATTGTGAGAGGCTCTGATAAAGCCTCTGCACACATTTTCGCAAAAATGGAAGGAAGGCCATCGGAACCAGCACCCTTAAGAGAATCAAGTCTTTTCAAGGCATGAAAGACCTTTTTCTTTGTGACAGACAGTGAGCACATGTTTAATGAATTGCTATTATTATTACACATTTCAGTGGCGGTATAGGAAGACTATCCGTATATACAGATGAATTTTTTTTTGCGAAAAGGTTACAGATATCAGATCCCGTGTAAGCAGTGTCATCATCCAAGCTCATGGGAGTTGGATAAGATCCAGAATCTTTCTTTAGATGCTTAACGTGGGACCAAAACAGTTTCGGATTAGATTTTAGTGACGAGTCTAATCGAGTCAAGTAGGACTGGTACTTGCAGCGACTTACAGTTTTACTTCTTTTTCGGAGCATTTCATGAGTTAGCTGCTTTGGAGGGTTGCCGAACTTCTTAAATCTTTTTCTGTATTTGTTTTTCTCACTTAGTATTCGTATGAGGCCTCTATAAAACCATACGCGATAGTTATTATTAAAGTTTTTTTTTTGGGATGTATTCGTGTATGATTCTTCTTAAAGTCTGATAAAATGTGTCGAGCATAGCATTGACATCATCACCCGCACCAAATAATTCATGCCAATCTACTTTACTAAGTTCTTTGTTGATGGCAGTGTAGCCGGCTTTGAAAAAGTTGAGCTGTTGGCTGTCATTTGATGTTACATCTTTGATGTTGCATATGGAGCAAGACAAAGTTATCTCTAAGGGCGGATGAAGTGCATCAAGAGAAGATTAAAGAAGAATTTTACCTTTATTATTTACGCTTGCATTAAATTGTTGAAGATTATTCAAGGCCATGAATTTAAGTAGTTATCGGGCATGAGAGCTATCAGTACAACCCTCAAGGGCCGTCCTCTCGGCTTTCGGCAAGTTATTCGAATCGATATTGAACCGGCACATATCGAGACACATTAGTACGCAACTTAGCGACTGTCAGCATGGTTTCAGGGCTGGTAGGTCAACGGCAACGAACCTCGTTAATTTTGTAGATTACGCTGTTGCCGAAATGGATAATATTAAGCAGGTAGATGCAGCTTATTTTGATTTAAAAAAAGCTTTTGACCGTGTCCATAATGACGTACTATTACAGAAGTTTTCGACCTTAGAATTTACGCCCCAACTACTAAAATTATTTTGTAGTTACTTTGATAATCGTAGGCAGTATGTCCAACTTAATGGTTATCGGTCTGAATCTTATGAAACTCAGTCGGGTGTGAGTCAAGGATGCACTTTTGGCCCAACCCAATTCCTGATCATGGTCAATGACTTGCCGGAGGTTATTGAAACGGCGAAGTGTCTGATGTTTGCTAACGATCTGAAGATCTTCATGGGTATAGGGACAGCGGCTGACTGTGATGCGCTTCAGCGAGATATCGATAATGTGGTAGCCTGGGGCAACCGCAACCGCCTAGAATTTAATAAGTCCAAATGTAAGGCTATCACATTCTCTCGCTGTCTCACCGTACGTGTATACGTACAACGTATCGGACACTCCGCTTGAGCGCGTCACAACAATCCGCGATCTTGGTGTCACGTTGGACACCGAGCTGACCTTCAATGACCACATAACCGGTGTATGTAAGCGAGCGCACCAATCCCTAGGGTTTGTCATGAGACAGTCGGCTCGGTTCACTAGCAAACATGCAATTGTTGCCATTTATTTCGCGTTTGTTCGTAGTAAACTTGAGTTTAATTAGATTGTATGGGATCCACACGAAACAAAGTACAATCTTTTATTAGAGTGAGTACAGCGTAAGTTCTGTCGGTACCTTTACATGAAAATGTACGGGTATTATCCCTACTTGTATCCCTCTCTTTTCGTCTCAGGAATGGTGGGTATTGATACCCTCGAGCTGAGACGTAAATGTGCGCTCCTTGTGCATTACTTTTTGCTATTTAACGATAAAATTGTTGTGTATTGTCTCTTCACCACCCTAGGTTGACTGGTAGAGAATGCCTAAGGCATTAAGTCCGCCTCCGCCTATGTAATTTGTGTTGCATGAAGAATAAATAAATAAATAAATAAATAAATAAATAAATAAATAAATAAATAAATAAATAAATAAATAAATAAATAAATAAATAAATAAATAAATAAATAAATAAATAAATAAATAAATAAATAAATAAATAAATAAATAAATAAATAAATAAATAAATAAATAAATAAATAAATAAATAAATAAATAAATAAATAAAATTGACAATCCTGCGGCTCTGTCACGCTGTGGTCTGTCCGCGCTGCCTCAATACACGCGACTGCGCTCGCGCCCTCTGCTAGCTACGCCCAGGGTTCGGTTCGGACTCGAACCGCGCAATATGCGGCAACAAATCGAGCAGTGACACTACTCAACACACTGACTGCTCAGCATCCTGATGTAACATGTTCCACTCTTGTGTACGATTGTTTTTGAAAAAGTGCAAAGAATGCTTTGGAGGTTGATTCGACCTCTTATCTATATTACTATTATTTTTATGATTATTTCTTTTGTATCTTTTTGTTGTTGTGTTTGTTTTTGTTATTTGTAATACCTATTGTTTTTTAATGGTTTTTAATTTTAATTTTTAAATATTAATTTTTGGACCTGCACCTTTACTATAATGATAATTTTAATGAGGATGATAATGTTAATGATGATGATAATGATTATGTGATTTCTTTTATTCCTTTTTTTTTTTTTGTATTGTAACATAATAATGACTCTCTGCACGTATTGGTTTCGACTGTTAGTGCAGAGAGTACCTGTAATAGAAATAAATAATTAAATAAATAAAGGACAAGAGAGGGATCTCTGGGTCCGGACCACTGGATACAAGCTTAGGTTGGAATCGCCCACAATCACCACATCTGTATGTGTCTCGAATGTTTTATTCGCGTTATCAATGTAATGGTCAATTATGTGTTTCTGAATAGGGGGAGGCAAGTACGTAAAAAAAAAATATTGATTTCCCTTTTCCATTCGATTCTTTAACATCCACCGAAACCCATAAGTACTCACAATTGCTTTCGTGAACGTAAACTAGCCGTGATTGCATCTGCTTGGTCACTGCTATAAGCACTTCGCCCCCAGATTTTTGGGGTCAAAACCAATAATGGTACGTGGACAACGGTGCCACAACTCGCGTCACCAATGGGGAGACATATTAATAAATTATGAGGACTTTATATCGTGTAAGGGTGTATGTGTAAACTCTAGTATGTACCTAAATATATTATACTCTATATTGTACTCTTCAGTATATAATGTTGATTATTCTATTAAACAGTCAGTTCTAATGCAGCACTCGAGGGTTTCATTTCTCTCCTAATGGATCCAACCTAACAATCGAACCACACCGTAACGACAGCAGATGGAACTATAGTTCCTGCAAAAGGGAAAGGGTCTGTGGTTGTTCAAACTGAAGTTAACGGCAAAACTTTTAATATGACTTCGAGTGATATCTGGTATGTACTAAAGATACCCAAAAATCTGCTTTCAATGAAAGCTGCACAAGACAAAATGCAAAACAGCACAATTATTTCTACGACGAAAAAGTGTAGATTAGAAATGAATGGTGAGGCAATAGAAGTTGGTAACAGGGAACATAACGGAGGACTGTATAAGCTAAATATGAAGACAGTTCTACCTAGGCAACCTGTGAAAATTAATGCTGTTGATCCTTCAAGTTTACTCCAGTTATACCATGAAAGGTTTGGTCACCAGAACAAGAGATATATTAAGTATCTTGTTAAGAGGGAACTGGGGATTAATCTGAATGTAAAAGATGATATACAGTGTGAGGGATGTATTTATGGAAAAGCACAGCGATTGAAATTCAGCAAACAAAATTTAGGTACTATGCCAGGAGAGCTGGTATGCGGTCCGTTTCCGGAGAGTTATTCTAAATTTCGTTATTTTGTCCTTTTCAAAGATGATTTTTCCGCATTTCGTCATATTTACTTTATCAGAAACAAAAGTGATGTAAAAGACAAGCTAATTCAATTTCTGAGGGAAGCCAAGAATGTTGGAAACACAGTTAAAACGTTACTGAGCGATAATGGCGGTGAGTTTATTAATAGAGCCGTCTAAGAGGTATTAAGAAGACGTAATAATACAGCGTCTGCTGATGTCATACACCCCCGAGCAAAATGGGTACGCAGAAAGGGAAAACAGGACTCTGGTAAAAACTGCTCGAGCATACATGAACGCAGGAGAGCAGTTTCCACAAGCCCTGTGGGCAGAACTGATAAATATAGCTGCTTATGTCTTAAATCGCACGGGACCCACAAGATTAGAAGGGAAAGTACCGTTTAAGCTTTGGCATAGAAAAAAGCCTAAGATCTTGCATTTGCGTGTGATAGGGAGTTAATGTTACTTTCACATTCCAAAACAAAAGAGAAAAAAGTTGAATAAAAAGGCTGTAAAGGGAAGACTAATTGGATACGAGAGTGACGACGGATATCGGATCTGGAATGGCAAACAGACCGAAAGATCCAGAGATGGCCCTTTCTGTCCAGGTATTGAATTCAAAATCCCAATGGCAGGTCTCAGTCCTCAAGAATAAGTTAATATACCATTGAGTGGTCAGACAGAGGGAAATTCTGACTTGATAGAGCAGGAGACAGAGGGAGCGATCTTTTCGGAGGGCGATATTCCTCAAAATATAGCTTCTCCAATAGAACAGCAAGGTGAAGAGCATAATCAATCAATTTTTTATTATTATTTTTTTTTATACGTGTCTTATTTTATTATTATTATGTTTTTTTTTAAATTCTTAACATATGAATTGGCATTGTTTGTAAACGAATTGTAAAATGTATAGGAGGGGAACTGTCTCCTGAGATACAGGTTCACTACCTAGTTCAGGAGGCAGAGCATTTATGTAAATGTGACAGTTGTTTGCAAATAAATGATTATTATTATTATAATGAACATGCTCTAGAGGGGGAAGTTGAAGGCGACAATGAACCAGATCATGTTCAAGATGCCTCTGATGTGGAAGAGTTTTCAGATGCTCTCCAAAATGTGACCGAACCCGCACTTAATACCTATAACTTGAGAGATAGAGGTAGTCTTAGACCTCCACAACGGTTTAATGATTACGTGTGCCTAATAGACTCTGACCACTTTCCCAAGACTCTTAACGAAGCCTTAGAGAGAGAGGATAGAGATGAGTGGTTAAAAGCGTTAAACACTGAAATGGATTCATTACCTATTGAAGAATGAAGTATGAACTCTATGCGAATTACCAATTGTAAATGGGTATTTACAATCAAACGGAATACAAATGGTTCCATACATAAGTATAAGGCGCGGCTGGTAGTAAAAGGGTTTAAACAAAGGAAAGGTCTTGATTACAGCCAGACGTTTAGCCCCGTTGCAAGATTGGCCACGATACGTGCACTTTTAAGTGTTAGCGCTCAGGACAGGTTACATCCTGAATTAGGCAACACTTCTAATCAATTAGGGAAAGTATTATTATACACACTCTTGGTCACAATAATTGATAGAAGAAGAAATTGTAATGAAGTAGTCAGTGTATTAAAAATAGTAAAGGTGTCAAGTGAACTAAAAATACATATAATATTGAACTATCTTAGACTTTCGATTACTTGGAACTGTGTTTCCATCTTACATAGTAACAACACTACTGCATGCACCTGCTATATTTTTTTCTTCTTCTATCATTTCTTAGCGTCTTTTGTACTACGCATTAGTTTATGCTGTCATGTTGTACTATCACTTGCAAAAGTCCATAAGAATTCTTAAAACTTATTCGTTTGACGTTTAGTTTGACTTACGACCTTTTATTTTCAAGTTTCGCCAACAAATGATTGAAATCCACAATTTCATCAACTTATCATAAGTCAAGATGGCCCAGTGGTATAGGCACACAGATTGAAGCGCAAATCAGTGTGCCGCAAGTTCAAATCCCACGCAATTATTGACTTTTTGTAAGTTCTTACCCGATTGGAAGTTATGTATTTGCATTACATATTTTAAATTATTCTTTAACTTGTTCACACATTTCTTAGAGTTAGAAAGGTAGATCACAAAAAAACTAAATAAAGAATTAGATTTCTGCGAGGTAGACATGAGTTTTAACTTAACCGAAATGAACTGTCGTTTGGTTGTAGTTGTTGGTTAGTGACGTGAGGTTGACAGTATTGTAATATTCGCAAAATGCAGGCTAATATTAGTATTGAAGTGAGGGCGACTATCATTGGGCTGCATAAAAGTGGTCTTAATAAAACACAAATATCTGAAGAAACCGGACTGAATGTGAGTATAATAGCTATTAATGAATTGTAACTTTATTACAAATTAATCTTCTAATTAAAACGTATGCCATTTATGAATCCATTCATCGTATCTTTATGAGGTTTAAAAGAGAAATACGTAAATCGTTGGGTTTATTGGATTGGTTATTGGATTAATAAATGCAGTTTTATTTTAAAATTATATTCAATAATTATGATTATTAACATTTTATATAATGAAAATGAAGTGAAGTAGGTATAGCTGCCTAATATATATTTTTTTTTTATTTTAGAAAAATACTGTAAATCTTTGGCTAAAAAGATATGAGGAAGAAGGTAGCCTTGCTAGTCGAAAGAGAAGTGGGAGACCGAAGCTTATTAGCGAGGCGCAGCGACGACATATGGTGGACGTATACGAAACGAATGGTTTCGCACCAACGAGACATTTTGCGGAATTATATGACACCTCGATGGATACTGTTCGCCGTGCACTTCACGCTGAAGGCGTGCATCACAGAAAACCAGCTAAAAAGCCGTACTTGACAGAGAGGCACAAACAAGAACGATTACGTTTCGCACTAAATATTTAATGTTAACTAAACTAAATGGCCTACCATTTTATTTTAACATATCTGTGATTATTCGTTAACAAACACTGTATTATATTGTGTTTACTTTCGTTTAAAACAGCTATATCTTTTAACTTGTGCCATCGCCTCATCTTAAGAATGCAGTGAACTCGCTATCAATTTTGTTGACAATAATCATGAGTCTATTCCGTTTTTTATTCTTCTACCCGCACTGTTTTAACATAATACTATAGTTCAATTTATTTTTCTCATCTAATTGACGATTATCTTGTGAGAACTAAAGTTCTTTTAACAGAAATTGAGGTTTGGTTTCAATCTTCTTTTCGTCAAGAAAATGAACAATTAAGCTATGACCTCAATACATTCATTGTGACGTTACACAAAAATAAAATGTTTACAAATTCCAAATCATATATCACTTTTCAATAAATAACTGGATATAAACAATTACCCATATTTTATTTTATTAAAATTTGAATATCCGTTCATTGTTACGTTATTCATATTATGAATGGTCTAAGTGGGTATACTTCCAACAAACAATCTTAGGCGTAACATAGATAACGGTTACAAGATAACTTTTTGTCTAGGTAACAATTCGACGTCACAATTCTCATAAATGTTTAATTTGTAAATATAAAGAATAAACATTTTTATTAAACACGTCTTTTTATTTCCACCTTATAACATCGAAAAGATGTAACAACTAAATAATTGCAAATTACGAATGTGATTCTTCTTGTGGTTAATAGATCACATTCGTAATTTGCAACTATTTAGTGCAAAAAATGCAATAGTATTTTTCATAGAAATATAAAAAAACAACTATATCAATATAGATTAGGAATTTTCAAAGTAAGAAATAACTGCAACGGACCGACCATGATTTGAACTCGGGTTACGTGATTTGCGAATCCAACACTTAGTTCACACGGCTACCAGCACATGACGTATTGGCACGAATTTTATCAATGCTATGGTAAGAACAGCTCACTGCGACGACAGTTCCTTAGTGTGTGTTATCTGTGGAATGTGGATACTCATACATGCGCACACATACGCACGGAAGTCTCGCGCTCGCTCGGTTCGTAGCAATGTAATCTTTAGCGTTCCTATGGACTTTTGCGGCCTTACTGTACATTGTAAATAATTAAATAAATAATTTTATATACTTACTGATAACTTCATAACAGTATATACTGGTATGAAGTTATCGGTATGTATATAGTTATCGGTAATCGATAACTTTATGTAGACAATATACCTTCGGCATCATAATAATCTAGAGCCAGTCGCCCATTTCTGTAATACCAGCGACCTCGTCCGTTGTCGTCGAACTCAGCTAGTCTCTCTCCGGTGTCGTAAGTCATCAGTCGTTTGTTTTTGTTATGCTCGAACCAGTCGAATTCAGGATGTGCCGGACGCATACGATAAATATTCATCTATCAACAAAAAAGTTTTCAACCAATAGAACATACGTTATTCCAACAGAGATGGTTAAACATTAGATATTGTCTGTGTGGAAAGTAAACAATCGTGGGATTTGAGGGCGCTGCTGTAGATAAATATTGTTTTAGTTGTGTAAGCAACATTGTGACGTCATTATAGTGCGACTGTTACATCTTGATATTTTAAAACTATGTTAGACTAGCTTCTTCCAGCGGCTTCACCCTGTAATAAAAAATATTCTACTGGCTGAACTTGCTCACCTAATGAAACTGCAAAGTTATAGCTTATATACTAAGTATATTATTGCAATGTTTATGATTAAGTTCATCCGTCTAGTAGTTTTTGCACGACACATCAAAACTTTCGCATTTATAATATTAGTAGCCTATTTGTTGAACTTGCTCAAGTGATGAAACTTAGAAAAAATATAGTTTATAAGCTATATTATTGCAACGTTCATCATTAAATTCATCCGTATATAAGTTTTTGCATGAACGAGTAACAAACCGTTAATTGTGGCGACACCTGGGGCCTATATCCAATAGAGGACGTCTTTCGATTGAAATGATGATGAACATTTAAATGCAAACACGAACCTTCAAAAAAATCAATGCCAGTTTTCGTTGTAATTTTATCACTCAAGAACGGGCTCACCTATCCAAACCAAATGTTTAGGCTTTGTTCGGACTATTTAGTAGATGGTTTATGTGAAGTTTGGTAGAGTAGAGTGGTGTAGAGTAGTGTAGAGTAGTGTAGGGTAGAGTAGGTAGAGTTTAGTAGGATAAAGTAGGATAGAGTAGGATAGAGTAGGGTAGAGTAGGGTATAGTAGGGTGGAGTAGGGAAGAGCAGGAGCGAAGCCGCGCGGGCAAAAGTTAGTATAAGTATGTAGGTTCCTCCAACGACCACTTACCCAACTCGAACGAAAATGGTCCTATCATTTTGACTGGGATTGGTCTATCATCACTGACTGAAATATTGTAACTAATAGCTTTATGGTTACCCTAGTTAAATATAGAGGGGACACACTACCACTTTCTCGTTGTCTTACTCGGTAATTTTGTTCAATTTTGGTAATCAATGAAAAATATGAACTTAATGACTATGAAAATAAAGTACACTTTAGAATTTGCATATTGCTTCGTAATCAATCTAGTTAGCCTGTAAGGGACCATCTCGTATATCACTCATCACTTTGTTGTCCATCTGTTTATCTATTAAGACCCTTTACCTCGAGAATGCTTAGAGGTATCGAGTTAAATTAAAATTAAAACCATATACTCGGGTCTGCGGTCTCTTAAAGTTGTGAAAAAATCAGACTTCTGAGTTAACGAAAAAAAAGATACGACCGTTTATGTCACAAAAAAACGTATATTTCGATACTCGAGGGAATCAAAAATAGGGTACTTCCCGTTGAGCTAGAATTTTGAAATTTGGCATGAAGCAAGGTCTCATAGCACTAATATAGGCAAAATTCTGAAAACTGTTTTGTCAATATGTCACAAAAAAAACTATTCTTGTGATATGGAAAAATCTTCGTAACTCAATTTGGGAATTGAACTGTTTTCATGTGTAAATTTGTACGGAACCCTAAGTGCGCGAGTCCGTCTCACTCTTTTTTTAGTTGACTTCCTATAGATATATTTAATCATAACAAACAATTAGATATTGTTACCAAAACAATTAATAAAATGATTCTAGGCATTTTTTCAGTCAATTTACTTGCTGCTTCAGGGAGAGGTGAATAAAAAAAAAATAGACCAATCTGCATGCTTTTCTGAGTCCGAATCCATTCACAGAAGGCGGTCCTCATATTTTGCATACTCAACTCCCTTTGGCGCCTCCTCTATATCATGTTATTTTGTTGTGATTTTTAATCGAAATCTTGAGAAATGTAAAAAAAAATTCACTGAGCCACGTGAAATTTCACTGAAAATTTCACTGAAACACATGAAAAATCAAGCTTCTAGCTTGATTTTTTCACAGCTTCAAGGGACCGCAAATTTGAGGATATAATTTTAATTTCAACGCGATCCTATGAAAACCGTTCAATTCCCGAATTGATTTACGAAGATTTATCCGAATCGCGAAGAAAGTTTTTTTTTTGTGACGTATTTACAAATTTACAGTTTTCAGTTTTTTTTTTCTATATTTGTGCTATGAGACCTTGCTTCATGCTAAATTTCAGGATTCTAGGCTAACGGGAAGTACCCTATAAATTTTTAATCTTTGAGGGTGTCAAAATACACGTTTGTTCGCAACATAAACGACCGTATCTTTTTTTTTTCGTTAACCAAGAAGTTTAATTTTTTTTCTCACCATAGACTTGAAGATAGACTTAATTTCACCGCAATACCTCCACTCGTTCCCGAGATAAAGGGTCTTGACAGACAGACAGGCAGGCAGAAAAGTAACTTTTAAGTATTCAATATTTTTTTTCAAGTGTTCATGTTTTATTTTTAACTTTACCGTTTTTTTAGGATTCCGTAGCGCAAAAGGAAAAAAGAGTTCCCTTGTAGGATCACTTTGTTGTCCGTCTATCTGTCTGTCTACCTGTCTGTTTGACAGGACCCTTTATTTAAGTCATGGTTAGGTTGCTATTTAAAAACTTTAATGCTGTTTTCACTTTACGCCACAACCATTATTTTATCGCACAGACAATAGTTCAGTAGCTATCTATTTTGTGGTTCAGTGCCTGGAAGTGTTACCTCAAACTTTTTTTAGAAAATATGGTTGGTGATCTTCTAGCGTATGCTATCCACATCTGAAGTAAGGCCATCAAGAAGCCCGGGGAAGCACTTGCCGTCTCGACATCTCGAAGGCTTTGGATAGGGTCTGGCACGAAAGCCTTATTAGTATAAAGCTACCTTCTTTCGGTAAACCGAATGCTGGATTATTTTCTTGGTTCGCAGAGTTCCAGAGTGCTCAGACCATCCGAGTGGTCATCGATGGCTGCTCGTCCGTTCAAATGGCCTTTAATGCCGGGGTCCTTTAGGGATCAGTCCTGTCGGCAACATTGTTCTTGCTGCACATAAACTATCTGTTTAAACCCAGTACCTTTGGGTATGCAGACGACAGCACTGTTGCTGAGAGTTTCATATCCAGCGCGCAAGCTAGTGGGTCGCAGATCCAGTATCTCCGAAAGGCTATGGTTGAGTGCTGAACTTGTCTTTGGAGGCAGTCTCCGAATGGGCCGATGCTAATCTGGTTAGGTTCAATGCTGCTAAAACCCAGGCGTGTCTATTTTCCACTAAATGGAGCCAATTCAGCCCTGCTCCAACTTTCTGGTATGTAACCATACCTATAACCGACCATCTCGATCTTCTTGGTGTGACGTTGACGTTAACTCTTAACTTTGGGCCATACATTGAAGCAAAGACTCAACTGGCTGTAAAAAAGCTGGAAATCCTCTCAAGGGTCAGACAGCACTTCACACCGGAAAAGCTGCTCAAACTTTATCGAGCGCAAGTTCGATCGTGTATGGAGTAAAGATGAGAGATCTTTGGTATGGATCTACCTGACACCAACTTGATGCACTTGAGATAATTGAAAAGCGAACCAGGAGGATCATTGGCAATGATGCACTTGTTGAGTGGAGGTTCAACAACCGATGCCGGGGTTGAACTTTTAGGCCATATTTATAATGCATGGGAAGACAAATGCGATGTCCTGAGCATTTTTTGTGATTTGTCCAAGGCTTTCGATTGCGTTCTCCATGAAACATTAATCAGGAAACTACGCCATTACGGGATCCGGAATTCCTCTCTGGATCTTCTTACTTCTTATTTGAGTGATAGGATTCAGAGAGTTGATGTAAACGGAAAAAGATCACCCGGGTCTGTAGTATCAATGGGTGTGCCCCAGGGCTCGATTCTTGGTCCATTTTTATTTCTTATTTATATAAATGACTTGCCATACCTCATAAAGGATAACCATGATATAGTGTTGTTTGCAGACGACACTTCGCTTTTGTTTAAGCTTAAACGTCAGCAGCCGGTTACTGATGACATAAATATCGCCCTTTCAAAAATAGTACACTGGTTTAATGTCAATAACCTGCTCCTTAATGAAAAGAAAACCAAATTTGTTAAATTTACGATGCCTCACGTAAGGCAGGTAGAAACTAGGGTGCTAATAAAAGGTAAAGAATTGAGTCCTGAAGACACTAGAGTGTTCTTGGGTATAACTCTTGATGCTAAGCTTCAGTGGGGCCCACACATAGATAAGTTGTCGAAAAAACTTAGCTCTGCCGCATATGCTGTTAGGCAAATTCGAAATCTAACTGACTTAGAGACAGCCCGTTTAGTTTACTTCAGTTATTTTCATAGTGTCATGTCGTACGGTATTCTATTATGGGGAAATGCCGCCGATATCCAAACGATTTTTGTTTTGCAGAAAAGGGCCATTCGTTCAATTTATAAATTAAGTCCCAGATACTCCCTCAGAGATAAATTTTAAAATATTAATATTTTGACTGTGCCATCTCAGTATATCTATGAAAATATTTTGTATGTTCATAAAAATAAAAACATGTTTAAAAAATACGGTGATATTCATAACGTTAATACTAGGAACAAACACAAGTTAGTGGTTCCTGCAACCAGGCTCAAAAAATAGGACGCTCATTTAGATGCCAAAGTATACATTTTTATAATAAGCTTCCCAGTCCTATTCAAGAAGCATCTGACATTACAGCATTAATAAATTCAAAACATTTGTAAAGCGAAAACTTTGCCAAAAGGCTTTTTTTATTATACTGTAAAAGAGTATCTCGAGGATAAAACGGCTTGGGATTGACCTACTCCAATACCTACTCACTATAATTGTTATCATTTGAATGTTTTTTTGTTTTAACTGCCTTTTTTTATTGACGATTGTTGTTGTTTTACAATTATGACATGTTTATTTTTACTATTTGACTGAATTTTTTATACAAGGTGTCGTTTTGAAGCTGCAAAATATTTCAGGAGGTAATTATGTTAGTGATTCTCGACCCGAATCAATAATAAAATAAGTAGGTAATTTTTTTTTTTTTATAACCGCGCTTTTTTTCACACACACAAACACGGAACAATAAAGGGCGTTTTCACACACACTAACTCGCAACGATAGTTTCATAAATAATGTATCATCCAATCATCATCCCGCACGCCACACCCTAGCCACGCCCCCGCGGCCATCGATCAATCGATTTAGTTTAGTGTAATTAAAAAATTAAATAACAAGTATCAGTCTCGCGCCGTACACTACGGAGCACGGTCGCGTTTTATAACTGCCGGGGACTCGCGCTATGGGCTATGGCCTCGTCTATTGTGAAGTGTTCAAATTGTAATGTTGTGATCAACGAACTTTTAGCGTTTCTTTCGAACGTGCTGGATTATATGGACGAAGAGAGCATACACCAGCTGGTAACTTCGTCCTTCGATGTAGAAAGCATCTCACAGGCGAAGTGTTTGCTTTTTGAATCCGTTCCTAATGCAAGAAAAATGCCGGTGAGGCGTAAAGATGGGAAGAAGAGAATGTCTCGAGACCTGGATGACATAATTTGTCTAATGAAGGGTATGGATGCCGAAGTATTCCCTGTGTTCGTGGCAAAGGACTTACATAAAGTGCCTAGCGTGAGTTTTGATCACATAGATTGCACCCGTTTGCTAAAGGATTTAGCGAGGGTTCGGTATGAAGTCAGTGTGTTGCAAGAAAACGTCGTAACAAAGGAGATGCTTGAGGCGTTTGGAAAGGACCTGAGACAAGCGTCGATTATTGTTGACAACTATACATCTCAAGATCAATTTGTCAATAGAAGGAGAGGAGCATGTCTGCAGGAGAGCTACTATGAATTGTGCAGCGGCCCGGTTGGCTTGCAGTATGTTCCTATTAAGGATAATAGTGCATCGTCATCGTCGTCGTCAGGAGCGAAACGTCACTCAACGCCTACGAGGAATGAATCATCGCCCGCAAGCACGCAGCCTATCTCTTTTCAACGCGAGCAATCGAATGAAAAGGAGACAAAAACTGACAGGCACGTGGAGGCCCGGATGCGGACTGTGGTTCCGAACGTCGTGAGCGGTGTGAGTGAAAGCAGCAATGTTACCAGTCCTGGACGCGGCGGCGGGAGCGAGACGGCGCTAGGCGGTGAGGCCCAGCGAGAAGGTACTGTGGTTTCGAATGCACCGGATAGTGAGCTTGAGTGCGCGCGCGCGTGTGTCAACAAATCGGTTATATTACCGAGCGTTAATTCGAAAACAGCTGTTAATACTGTGCCACCTTCTTTGTTAATAAATAAAAATGTCTGTCAGGTTGCTAAGAACTGCTCACAGGTAACTAAAGAGAATTCTGAATGGCAAGTTGTTCAGTCAAAAACTGCCAGGAGATATAAACTTATTGGTCAAAAAGGTAGGGCGTCTACAGCGCCGGACGGCAAGTTTAAAGCTGCCGACATAAAAGTCCCTTTGTTTATTTCTAACGTCTCTAAAGATACTTGTGAGCAGGACATTGTTGGCTATATAAAAGGTAAAACCGGTGAGGTTGTGTCACTAAAAATGATAAAAATGAAAACGAATCGAAAATACAACGCATATAAGTTATTTGTTTCAAAGAATAAATTAAATTTGTTTTTAAATGACGACTTTTGGCCTGATGGAATTACGTTTCGGCGGTTCGTGCATTTTATGTATGGACAGAAACAAGTATATAATACTGTTAAAGTTTAATTGTTTTTACACCATGGATATTAGTAATGAAATAACATATAATAATTGTAGATTCATTAGTTTTAACTGTAAAAATTTTAAAACATCCATAGAAGATGTGAGAAAATTATGTATGTCGGCGAATTTAATCTGTCTCCAGGAGACGTGGTTACTCAATCACGACCTTCCGCTGTTGGGTACTGTATCTCCTGATTTTGAATACATAGGTAAGAGTTCAGTTGACAGCAGTGAATTGCTGGTCGGTAGACCATATGGGGGTTTGGCCATACTATGGCAAAAGGGCATTTTTGATAGTGTGTCTGTAATAAATTGTAACAGTGACAGACTGTTAGCTATCAAGGGTAATATAGGTGGTCGTTCCATACTAGTTTTTTGTGTGTACATGCCAGTAAAAGCGAGAGAAAACTTGCCTATTTTTACGGATATTCTCAGTGAAATTAGCTCAATTGAAGAAGGTAATGGTGGTCAAACTGTTGTAATTTTAGGAGACTTAAATGCTCAACCAGGCCAATTATTCTTTACCGAGCTTAATAGCTTTTGCGCGGATAGATCGTGGGTGTGTGCAGACGTGGAAGTGTTAGGGATTGACTCGAACACGTTTACCTATTTTGACACATACCATCGTAAGGGTAGTTGGTTGGATCATTGTATTGTCTCACAAGCGGCTTGGCAATCTACAGTTGACGTCGGAATAATTGAGGATATTTTTGGGTCTGATCATTTGCCGATTTTTATCGAGTTAAATTTGGGTTCAATTAGTCCAATCGTAGCAGTCCAAAATACATCTCGCAGTGCTGTAATTTGGGGTGAAAGGGATGAGGCTCAGATTATAAAAATATCGGGATTTATGCAATAAAGGCTTGCGAGATATTGACTTTCCCACAGAATTTGAATCATGTAGTTTTGGGGCTTGTTCTTTATCTAATCATAAGGTAATTTTAGATAACGTATATAAGACGTTTATTGATGTATTATGTGATGCGGCTGTGCAATCCAAAAAAGATATCAGTCGTAAACGGCATAATAAACGAGTGTGCGGCTGGAATGAACATGTGAGGGAGGCGCATCGGGAGGCTAGGCTAAAATACCAAAACTGGATGGTTCTGGGTAGACCAAGTAATGGTCCTGATTACGACCAGATGTGTGAGTCTCGGAAAATTTTTAAAGGGCGGCTTAAATGGTGTCATAAGCATCAGGACCAAATTAAAATGGACGTATTGGCGAAACAAAGAGCCGAAAAAGATTTTATTAAATTTTGGAAGTCCACCAGTAAGCTTGATGTTAAGCCTGGCCTCCCTGTGAATGTAGATGGCCGAAATGACCCGGAGGATATAGCTAATTTGTTCATGGAGCACTTCAAAGTGTGTTCTCCTCTAGGTCCTTCGACCACTATGCCAGATGGTGGGCCCATCGTGTCGGGCGAGGAGCCTTTACTTAAATTTACAGCGAAGCAACCTAGGAAAGTTATAAGTAGTATGCGTAGAGGTAAATCTCCTGGCCACGATGGGCTCAGTATCGAGCACTTCAAATATGCGGGTGTGCACGTGCCGAGGGTCCTGTCTATGTTCTTCAATTTGTGCATTAGTCATTCATATTTACCTGATGATTTGATGAAAACTACAGTGGTGCCCATTTTGAAGAACAGGACAGGAGACATATCGGACAAGGAGAACTATCGCCCCATCTCTCTCGCGACAACTGTAGCAAAATTGTTGGATAGTGTGCTTGAGTCTTGTCTGGATAAGTACATAAACATTCATGACGCTCAGTTCGGGTTTAGACCTGGACTGTCAACTGAAAGCGCGATTCTGGCACTTAAGCACACTGTCCAGTACTACACTGAACGGAAGACTCCGGTGTACGCCTGTTTCTTGGATCTCTCCAAGGCCTTCGATCTCGTGTCGTATGAAGTGCTTTGGAGGAAGCTGGGGGACAGTGGTATACCTGCGGAACTATTGAAAATATTTCAATATTGGTACTCGAATCAGACTAATTGTGTCAGGTGGTCAAACTGTTTCTCGGAGTCGTACAGGTTGGAGTGTGGAGTGAGACAGGGGGGGTTGTCCTCTCCAAAGCTGTTTAACTTGTACATGAATGACCTCATAGTCGAGCTCAGTGGCATGCGTGTCGGTTGCCGCGTGGGGGGTGTCTGTGTAAACAACATCAGCTACGCGGACGATATGGTTCTGCTGGGCCCGACTGCGAGGTCAATTAAAGATATGTTGAAAGTTTGCGAGGAATACGCCGCATCACATGGTCTTATATATAATGTAAGGAAAACCGAGTTCATGGTTTTTAAGGCCGCCGGCAAGTGCTCTGACACCTTTCCTTCAATTAATTTGAACGGCTCAAATATAAAACAGGTAACCAAGTTTAAATATCTGGGCCATATACTTGTCGACGACCTTAAGGACGATGAAGATGTGGAGAGGGAGCGCAGGGCGTTGGCGGTTCGCGGGAACATGTTGGCGCGCAGATTTTTTCGTTGTACCGATCAGGTCAAAATAACTTTGTTTAAAGCGTACTGCCAAGGCCTATATACGGGAAGTCTGTGGTTCAACTGTTCACGTGGGACGCTAAGCGCCTTGCGCGTCCAATATAATAATGTTTTCAGGATGATGTTGAAACTCCCTCGTTTCTGTAGTGCCTCGGGGATGTTCGCCCAATCGCATATAGATGGTTTTCATGCGATCATCAGAAAAAAGGTGGCATCGCTTGTGAGGAGGATTCGGGGGAGTGACAATAGCATCCTGAAAGTCGTTGCTGAGGATCCGAGAGCTCCTGTGCTGAGGCATCTCATGAGGAATCATTGTCCGCCTGAAGTGCCTCGTAAGTACATGACTCACTAATAATTTGTGTATGTTGTAATTATAATTACTAATCCTAGTGTTTAAGTTTTAGCATGTAAGTTACTAACAAATATGGTTCCATTGTTGTCCGAAAATTAAACAATTTATTATTATTATTATTCCATTTATTATCTATATATGTACATATTATTTACATTTTTAAATATTTCTTAAAAAGCACATTAAAAAAAAACATTTAAAAATATAAAAAATAGTAGCCCACCGGCATCGGGAACAGGGTCCAAGCTGCCGGTGGTCAGGGCTCCTGAGAGAGGAATCTCCTAACTATGCGCGCCGTGTCCAGAAGTACTGCTTTCTGGATCAGGCCCTTGATCCAGCTGCCTAACGAGAGCCTCCTTAGATGTTGTTCGAGGCTCTTAGCTATTAAGCCATTGGCCGTTACGACTATCGGCACAATGATTGCTCTATCCACTTCCCACATGTCGACAACCTCGCGAGCTAAGTCAAGATATTTGATCTGCTTATCTTTCTCAGCTTTCACAAGGTTCTCGTCATGCGGGACCGCTATATCAACAATCATTGTGCGACGCTCTAGTCGATCTATCACCACTATATCAGGTTTATTGGCAACAATAGTCCTGTCAGTGATGATAGATCGATCCCAATATAACGTGATACTGCCATTGTCGAGAACTGGGTCGGGCACATACCTGTAGTACGGTACTTCTGATTCTACAAGATTGTATTTAAGAGCAAGTTGCTGGTGAATAATCCTGGCTACGAGGTTGTGTCTATGCAAATAGTCTCCGTTAGCCAGACGAGAACACCCAGAAATAATGTGTCGGATTGATTCTCCGGGCCGGTGGCATGCCCGACAGATGTCAACCGTACCATCCTTCACAATGTATTTCCGGTAATTGTTCGTCATCATAACTTCGTCCATAATTGCAAAGACAAAACCTTCGGTTTCCCCGAAGAGGTCACCGAAACGTAGCCAAGATACGGACGCTAATAGGTCTACATCGGGCCCATGTAAGGCCCGGTAAAAGCGCCCGTGAAGCTCCTTGCCCTTCCATACTTCCTTGCGTTCATTAGTATCCAGTACTAAAGGTTTGCGCCAGTTCTCGTTAGCTAAGGAGAGCGGGGTGAGGCCCTTGTCCACCGCCACCACATCTCGGTGCATACCCACGTCGACGGCTAGGAGATATTCCCTGAGACTGCATACCTCGCGGTTGTGCAGGGACTTAGCATTTAAGAAGCCACGACCCCCACACTTCCGCGGGATATACAGTCTCATCACCGATGACCGTGGGTGATGCATCCGATTTGCGGTAAGTAGTGTACGGACCCTCCTATCCAGGGCGTCAAGTTCTGTCTGAGTCCATTTGAGTATGCCGAAAGAATACATCAATACTGGCATGACCCAACCGTTGAAAGCGCGCACCTTGTTTCCGCCTGACAAAAGACTATTATTATTATTATTATTATTACTGATTTTTGACCAGGTATCGTTTTTTTATATGATTATTTATGAGTTTTATTACAACCTCCTGAAATATTGTGCAGTTTTAAAACTGCACCTTGTATACTTTTTTTTTACAATTTGCAATATTTACTTTTGTAAATTTTATTATTGTGAATGTGAGAACTATGTGGATTACTCTTTCCTTTTCTTTTATTTTCACATGATGTCTGGCAGTTTTGAGTATTTGATGTGGCCTACCCAAATGTCCTTTCTTTGGCATTGTTCGTCAAGTCGTTGAGCTCCTTAGTAGTCCTGAGTTGAGCTACACGCATACTGACAAATGCTTGCACTGACTGGACAGGTCCACTTAGAACTGTGTGGTTCTTTCTTCAAAAGACCATCTCAGGCTCAATTTGCACGGTTCTCATATGATTTGACCATTACATGTTTTGCTGTATGGACTTTAAAAGAGACTTTGACCCCTGAGTTTGTTTCGGTGTTTCTTCTCAGGGTAGTCAGCTAGGAAACACCGGCCTCATGTAGCAATAATTGACGAAAAAAAAAAAAATTACTTGCAAAATAAATATCATTTATCATTTATCGAGGCTTCAAAGTCTTGAGCATTGACGCCGAGTTGATAGCCCGTCGGTTTTCTACCGGCTGCATGTCGGGGAATCTACATCGGAATTGCATGGCCTGAATTCCGCCTAGCCGTTTCCTTGAGTTTGTTTCGGTGTTTCTTCACAGGGTAGTCAGATAGGAAACACCGGCATCATTTAGTTTAAACTGACGAAAAAAAAATTGACGTGTAAAAGTGTTTTTTAAAACTGATTTGCAAAATAAATATCATTTGCACAAGAAAATATGGACGAAAGACTAGGCGAAATGGTCGAACGACTTTAGCCTCCCCTAAGGGGTAAATAGGAAAAAAAATTAAATATAATCAACAAAAAAATCCTATTTTAATTTACTTTTTCCTTGAGTCCTTTTAGACCAGGGTCGATAATTTTTAAAACCAAAAAAAATAATAGTAGGATGAAACCCATTAGAAAAGGAGGAGAATATTATAAAAATGAAAGGAAAAATAATTTACGGGCGATCTGAGGTCGGGAAGGGGATGGGGGTGAGTTTTTAAGGGTGAAAAACGGTTTTTCTCGATTTCCGGCAAAACTAAAAGTCCTATGGAAAAAAGTCAAAAGGCAAAGTTGTAGGTAATAAAAAGATCTAAAACTTTTGTATTTACACTTTTTTCACATAACCTCAAAATTTATGTGAAAAATTCAAAAAACCAAGTTTTTGGTTTTTTATTTTTATCTTTTTAAAAAATAAAAAATTTTTCACGAAATTTGGTGAAAACTTACCTTTTTATGTCCCAAATACGCTGTAATTTATTTGATTAGAAATATTTATTTTTTCACCTTATTTTGAATTAATATCGAAAAAGCACCCTAATTTTCAATCGAAAAATCACCCGTCAAAATATCAGCTTTTTTCAAAAAGTTGGTATATTTTCTGTTCGTTGAAATCTCTACTTTCCGATGGTGAAAAAAAAAATATGTTACCATAGTAAATCTTCTCAGAAAATGCAAAAAATCGAAAAAAACTCGAATTCGAAAAAAAATTTTAATTATTATATACAATTTTGAGCTATTTATTAAAATTTTACACTTTAATTACTCGAAAAACGTAAGATTACATATTACATTGATAAAAAAAAAATGCAAATCAAAATATACTACTATAATTAACAAACAAATAAGTTAATAAAATTCAAATTCAATAAGACATCTACAATATTTGGAGAAAGTATTCGAATCTTCTTTAAATTATATGCGTAGATGCCTATTTATAACTATTTTTAGATAACTTATATACCTGAGTGACCTACGAAAAATTTTAGCCCATCAAAAGGTATTTCATAGAGAAGTGGGGAAGGGGCTAGGCGGGTCTGGGTCTTACTACGTACATACCTACTATTTCTTAGCAGCTGTAACAACCGTTAGCCTAGCCAGTACCTATTCGAAATACAGTACAGTATACAACATCGTTTATAAAAATACACGTGCATGCTGAGTTTCTTTAACATAATTGTGACAAGTTTACTTAAAAAAAAACTAAAAAGATTAAAAAATAATAATCTCCTTTATTTTGCACAAACAAATTTAGTTACTCCCATGAAAAAAAAAATTCAAAATACATAAAAAATATATTAAAAATCTATAATAAATATATATAAAATATTTATCGTAAATATATTTTTAATAACTAACTTTTGGCCGATTTGCATATGTATTTTATACATTTCAAATATATTTTAGATACATTCAAAATATATCTTAAAAGACATAAAAAACATAGCTAAGAAAATAAAAAAAATATATATATATATATTTATTATAGATTTTTAATATATTTTTTATGTATTTTGAATTTTTTTTTTCATGAGAGTAACTAAATTTGTTTGTGCAAAATAAAGGAGATTATTATTTTTTAATCTTTTTAGTTTTTTTTAAGTAAACTTGTCACAATTATGTTAAAGAAACTCAGCATGCACGTGTATTTTTATAAACGATGTTGTATACTGTACTGTATTTCGAATAGGTACTGGCTAGGCTAACGGTTGTTACAGCTGCTAAGAAATAGTAGGTATGTACGTAGTAAGACCCAGACCCACCTAGCCCCTTCCCCACTTCTCTATGAAATACCTTTTGATGGGCTAAAATTTTTCGTAGGTGACTCAGGTATATAAGTTATCTAAAAATAGTTATAAATAGGCATCTACGCATATAATTTAAAGAAGATTCGACTACTTTCTCCAAATATTGTAGATGTCTTATTGAATTTGAATTTTATTAACTTATTTGTTTGTTAATTATAGTAGTATATTTTGATTTGCATTTTTTTTTTAATCAATGTTATATGTAATCTTACGTTTTTCGAGTAATTAAAGTGTAAAATTTTAATAAATAGCTCAAAATTGTATATAATAATTAAAATTTTTTTTCGAATTCGAGTTTTTTACGATTTTTTGCATTTTCTGAGAAGATTTACTATGGTAACATATTTTTTTTTTCACCATCGGAAAGTAGAGATTTCAACGAACAGAAAATATACCAACTTTTTGAAAAAAGCTGATATTTTGACGGGTGATTTTTCGATTGAAAATTAGGGTGCTTTTTCGATATTAATTCAAAATAAGGTGAAAAAATAAATATTTCTAATCAAATAAATTACAGCGTATTTGGGACATAAAAAGGTAAGTTTTCACCAAATTTCGTGAAAAATTTTTTATTTTTTAAAAAGATAAAAATAAAAAACCAAAAACTTGGTTTTTTGAATTTTTCACATAAATTTTGAGGTTATGTGAAAAAAGTGTAAATACAAAAGTTTTAGATCTTTTTATTACCTACAACTTTGCCTTTTGACTTTTTTCCATAGGACTTTTAGTTTTGCCGGAAATCGAGAAAAACCGTTTTTCACCCTTAAAAACTCACCCCCATCCCCTTCCCGACCTCAGATCGCCCGTAAATTATTTTTCCTTTCATTTTTATAATATTCTCCTCCTTTTCTAATGGGTTTCATCCTACTATTATTTTTTTTCACTTTTTATTATTTTTAAAGGCTTCTACCCTGGTCTATTTATAAGTTATAAGATTTCAAATTAACATCATAATTATTCTAATCATAATTATTTAGGTCAAGTCAAGTCAAGTCAAGTCAAATCATTTATTTCAAATAGACCATTTACAGGCACTTTTGAATAGTCAAATGTCGGTCAGTCCAAGAAAAGTAAAGCTAGGTCTCTATGGAGAAGAACGTGCAAGAAACTCCATGGACACTCTTTTAAATCATATTATGTGTTACATATAACGCTTGGTTACATATTACTTGTTGCTTCTATCATGTGAGCACAATGTCGATAATGAAATAAAAATGTAAAATAATTGAAAGATAGAAACTGAATTAAGCCACTGGCAGCTAAGAGATGACCAGTCCCATCTGACGGCACCCGTTCACGAGCATGACGCGTGCATCAGCCCCACTCAGCTCAACCATTTTGAAGGGAACTGAACGACCCAATAACACGTGCCACCAACAGCGAGACATTTGAGTGAGCATGACAAACTCTCAACTGCCATGCTCGTAATGTCAAAAAAAAAAAAAAGTTGTAACCTAATAAAAATGCTCCATGGTGCTTCACATTCACAAACTTGAAAAAAGTGCTTCTACATTATACAATGCAATTGTCTTTCAAATTAAAAAATAATAATATTAGTTTCCAACTAATCAACTAATTAGTACGCCCTAGTGGTAGTGGAGCTGGACCAGCATTGAGCCAAGCATTTTTATCTTGAATATAATCCTTCAACTTATAATATGCTTGTCTGCATAGTGTGCGTTTAATACAAGATTTAAATTTCGTTTCATTGAGGTCTAATATTTGGGGTGGTATTTTATTATAACATTTCAAACAGTACCCCATGGTTTTCAAGGGTGTTGAAACCGATAGTACTGTCAAAATGTGAATCCAAGATGGCGGCTGCAAGAAATTATTAACTTTTCCGTCATGGGTGTCGTTTTCATGGTTTTCGAGGGTGTTGAAACCAATAGTACTGTCAAAATATAAATCCAAGATGGCGGCTGCAAAAAATTATTAAATTTTGTCATGGGTGTCGTTTTCATGGTTTTCAAGGGTGTTGAAACCGATAGTATTGTCAAAATGTAAATCCAAGATGGCGGCTGCAAGAAATTATCAACTTTTTCGTCATGGGTGTCGTTTTCGTGGTTTTCGAGGGTGTTGAAACCGATTGTACTGTCAAAATGTAAATCTAAGATGGCGGCTGCAATAAATTATCAACTTTTTCGATACGGGTGTCTTTTTATGGTTTTCGAGGTTGTTGAAGCCGATAGTGCTGTCAAAATGTAAATCTAAGATGGCGGCTGTCAGAAATTATCAACTTTTTCGTCATGAGTGTCGTTTTCATGGTTTCGAAGATGTTGAAATAGTGCTGTCAAAATGTACATAAAATAGGATAGTATTTTTTAGTTATCTTGTATTGGCTAGACGGAAAAATTCTCACGAAAAGTTGTAACGATACTTTTTGCTATATATATAGTAAGCTATTGTAAGCCGTGCGGCGTGCGCATGTTTCTCTGTCTGTCTCTCTCTCTCTCTCTTATAGAAAGCAAGCCAGGGTGTCCCTTGACACCTCGGTAGTTTTTTTGGTAACCAATGGGTATGATTCTTTGCAATGTCCTTACAGGGTGTAGTTTTATCTAACATACATGACATGAAATTGTAGTACATGCTCAATTTGACGATTCCATGCTCTGCGCAAAGATTGAAAAATATCTACTTATTTACCTTCCGAACTACTTTTTCTGTAGGTAGCACAGTCCAACCCTTTTCTATAAAGGTGCGATCAGATAAAGCGTAGCGTAAAACACCTTTAACAGGCTCTGACACATCAACCTGAAATTTTAACACATTAATTGAGTATGTGACTACTCACGAATGTATTGAAAAACTAATTTCTGATTGCGAAATGTTATGTTAGTTACATTACGAAGGTAATGTAACTTTTCATTTTCGCAAAGCGCTCAAATTACGAAGGTCAACGGCAGCGCGGTGCGGTGAACAGCGTGGGTGCCGGAATGCGCGGATTTGTCAACATGCATATAGATGTAAATCAACCGGTTTAAAACGTTTTAAACCAAAATGTTGCGGTTTTAAACCCCAAATTAAACGGTTGAAAACTCGCCTAAAAACACTGTTTTTCCGTATTGCCAACATTACGGCGACGCAGAGTATTCTTTAGTGAAACGCACTTTATGTGCGCGTGTGTGTTAAGCGAACTGGCAACGTCGCATCGCGAGTCACGTTCATGAATGACGAAGTCAACGAGTGTGTGTCAGTGTGTGAGTTTTTAACCGAATTAAATTGTGTACTTATATCGTTTGAAAACACAGAGTTTTTAACTTATCAATAGTTTTTATAACTTATGGAGGTAATGCCAAGGTAAGTTTGGTCAGACTAGCGTTCGGGAAAATTCCCGTTTCTTTACAATACTGTTGTTTTATTCAATGTAACATTCGAAACTTTCAAGAAATTTATAAAGTCATGTATTTATCCAATAAAACCGAAAAAATAACGGAAAAATATGAAAAGAACCAAAAACTTTGTTTTATTTTTAGGTATATAGATTATATCCCTAGCTCGGTCAAATCAAGAAAATGTAGTTATAATTAAGAAAATCATGGTCATCAACACCATATGTTTTAAACCAAAAAAAAATGGTTGTTTTGGTTTTTAACGGTTTTTTCGTTTAAAACAGATTAGTTTAATTGGTTCTAAACCGGCCTTACATCTATATATACCTATTATACCTGTCCGACAGGTAGGCCTCGACCACTCGACAGAGGTATTCGGGCACCTGGTGGTACCGGAGCGGAGTGCCCTCCGGATCGTACTCCAGGGTAGAGAATTGAAGGCGTTGGCAATTTCCAAGGACACTGCCACGACACAACTACCCTGGGACACCGCATCCCCCGTCGAGAGCGCTCGCACGCGCATGATGGCGTCCACCGTGGAGCACATCCTGTGAAAGCCGAACTGACCATCCCAAAGGTCAGGCCCCACCCGTGTTAGGCCCACGACGAAGCGGTTTGCAATGACTCTTTCAAAGAGCTTGCCCACCTCGTCGAGCAGTACAATGGGCCGGTACGCAGACGAGTCCGCAGGGCGCCCTGGCTTCGCGATGAGGACCAGTTTTCCCATCTTCCAGCGAAGTGGGAACTGGCCTCTCTCCAAGCATGCAAGAGCCCTCTTAGTCGAGGCCCGAGAGCCTCCATGGCCAGAACCCAGGCATTCCCAGGCAAGCCGTCGGGTCTTGAGGCGGTGTTCTTGGCACTCAGCCTTCACACCACCACTCTCATCTCTACCTCGGTCACCTCTGGAACATCGTCATCGTCGTCGCTATTGCGATCCGCGTCAGACACCGCTGGCGGAGGTGGAGACAGGGGCGGTCGGCGGCCGTCCGATAGCTGTCCGGACCAAGCCCAAATCGTCGACGGCGCACACTGTTCCCGCGCGCCGCAAGGAGTTGTCAGCAACAGCAAGGGCCCAGCCGGGTCGAAGCCTACTGGGGCCAGGGTTATCCGAAAGGGAACTCAAGCCCTGGTATGAAAGCTTAAAAGAACAGGGGTGGGTTTTTTAGTCAGTAAGAGTCTGACACTAGCGTCTGTTAAGCAATATAGCCGACGGAATGTGTCTGGGAGTATTGGCGACTTGATTTTAAAGATATTGCCTACAAAATACGTAAAAATCAGCTTTGACAAAATACGCCAAGTTACATCATTTTTTTGGGAGCTTTAAAGCGTCTGTTAAGCAATATGGCCGACGGAATGTGTCTGGGAGTATTGGCGACTTGATTTTAAAGATATTGCCTATAAAATACGTAAAAATCAGCTTTGAGAATTTACGTGAGGTAAGTAATAATTTTATGTACCTTGATTACCTGATACCTGAAAATTGGCCGTCCAAGCAAGCTAGCAGGTAGGCATGCGTTCTTAGTATATACTAATAGTACTCAATCGTCCACATTTCGTTCGTCAGAAAATACGTGACGTCTGGCGGCCTTAGGATCTTGGACTATAATACGTAGAGGTAATAGAAAATAACCAATCTTTTCAATGTCCCGTATGAGTGTTCCATATTTTAGCGTTTATTTACTTAACCCGAACTCGTATACAAATGAAAGCAACATCATAAATTACGCTAAAGTTGAACACGTTTTATATTTTGGAGACTGTTTTATTTCAACAGTAATCGACATTATTATATTTCTAAGAGAAAATCGTGTATAGTGCGTTTCACACAAGAAGTTCCTTCGCCATAATGTTGGCAATTCGGAAAAACAGTGTTGCTATATTTTAAGCAATGAAATTACTAAATATTAGGGAGATTAACAGATATTTTGCTACTTTCAATAATTGCATTATTTTATTTTTTTTCTTTTGGAAACTGTAAAAACTATATTTGAAAAAAATATAGGACGCTGGGCTTCATTTCGATTGTCCTGCAATTCTTTCAAATACCGACAACGCCACGCCACAATATCGTACCTCTCCACTAACAACTTCCTTTTAAACCTGCTTTTTTTTTAACAAAATTCCATTACCTCATAATTTTCCAAATAGTGTTACTACTACCGTTAAAATCGATTTCGTTTCGCAGTTTTTTTGCCACAATGTTGGTAGAGTAAGCACCCCTTTCCTTTTTTCCCTTCTTTTTTCTCTAGACAGACAGGGGCAAAGCCAACATTACGGCAAATAGAGGAGGCGCCAAAGGGAGCTGAGTATGCAAAATATGAAGACCACCTTCTGTGAATGGTTTCGGACTCAGAAAAGCATGCACATTATGATTCTGGATGTTGCCAGGAGTCACATTGGTCTATTTTTTTTATACCCCTCTCCCAGAAGCAGCAAGTAAATTGATTGAATAAATGCTTAGAATCATTTTATTAATTATTTAAGTAACAATATCTAATTGATTCTTGTGATTAAATATATCTATAGGAAGTCAACTAAAAAAAAAGTGAGTCGGGCTCGTGCACTGAGAGTTCCGTACTTTACACATGAAAACAGTTCAATTCCCAAATTGAGTTACGAATATTTTTCTGAATCACAAGAATAGTTTTTTTTGTGACATAATGTTAAATTTACAGTTTTCAGAATTTTACCTATATTAGTGCTATAAGACCTTGCTTCATGCCAAATTCCAGAATTCTAGCTCAACGGGAAGTACCCTATAAATTTCGATTCCCTTAGGGGTGTCGACATACATGCTTTTTTGCGACATAAACGGCCGCATCTTTTTTTTTCGTTAACTTAGAAGCTTGATATTTTCACAGCTTCAAGGGACCGCAGATTTGAGGATATAATTTTAATTTTAACGCGATCCTATGAAAACTGTTCAATTCCCTCTGAATGCGTTTCTGAGTCCGAAACCATTCTCTGAAGGTGGTCCTCATATTTTGCACACTGAACTCCCTTTGGCGCCTGCTCTAAAAGGAACCTCTTAAGTGAAACGCACTGTAAGAAGTTCCTTCGTCGTAATGTTGGCAATACGGAAAAACAGTGTTGCTATATTTTGAGTAATAAAATTACTTAATATTAGGGAGATACTGATATTTCGTTACTTTTAACAATTGCCTTATATATATTTATTTTGAACCTGTAAAAACCATTTTTGAATAAAGTATACAACGTTGGGCTCCATTTCGATTGTCCTGTAACGCACTGTAGGGTGACAATGTAAAGTTGTAACGTCAAATTGTCAGTCAGAGAAATGACATATAATATGAATCATAGAGGAGCCTGGGATAAGTTTTCTGTTCTAAAAGTGATTTGATTTTATATAATAACTAGCTTCTGCCAGCGGCTTCGCCCGCATAAAAGTAGGTTTCTCCATACAAACTTTGGACCCCCTTTAGGGGATGAATTATGGGGAATCCTCTCTTAGTATTCATATACGCTATAAAAGGAAACCTATGTCAAAGGACATCAATTAAGTCTGGAACATTTTGTACCCAAAAATGAAAGTTTTTGTAGCCAGAAAAAAATTATACTAGATTCTGAAGCGAAATAATGTCCTGAAGATTTTTTACTATCACAAGAATCCTCTACAATTAACCCCTAGGCTGCTATTTGACTTTGAAAATACAAAAAAATTATTATTTTCTAAAATTAAATCTAATTAATAAATGCCTATCATATGGTTAATAGATGATAATATTGCTTGAATATTCTTAAATATAATTAACGAAAGATTAACTCTTAACACATTGGCAGAAGTAGTCATAAGACATTTAATTATAATAGAAGTTGAGTACAATTTCGTTCACTATCAGCAGATGTGCCAGAATTAAATGACTTTCCGAGGCTAACGGAAGAAGACTTGGTGCTATTTAGCCATGGTATATACCAGATAAAACAAGCGAGGAACATTCTTTTAAGCCATGTCTACAAGCCGTTTTCCAGAGTCATCACAAATCGTCTCGCGCTCAGGTTCGACGACTTCCAGCCTCCCGAACAAGCCGGATTCCAAAAAGGCTTCAGCGCCGTAGACCACATACATACGCTACGATAGGTTATACAGAAGACCGAGGAGTATAATATGCCTCTCTGCCTTGCATTTGTGGACTACGAGAAAGCCTTTGATTCGATTGAGACCAGGGCTGTGCTGCAGTCTCTCCAACGGTGCCAGATTGACTATCAGTACATCGAGGTGCTGAAGTGTTTGTACGAAAACGCCACTATGTCAGTCCGACTTCAGGATCAGATCTTGAAATCTATCCTCCATCAGCGAGGTGTGAGGCAGGGCGACGTTATTTCTCCGAAACTGTTCACGGCCGCAATGGAGGATGTCTTCAAGGTTCTGGACTGGAGTAGACTAGGCATTAATGTGAATGGCGAGTACATTACTCACCTTCGGTTTGCCGACGACATAGTAGTCATGACTGAGACTACGGAAGAGCTCAGTACAATCCTCAATGACCTCAGTAGAGCTTCCGAAAGAGTGGGGCTTAAATGAACATGGACAAAACTAAAGTCATAATTAACAACCATGTAGCAACTACTCCTATCAAGATCGTAGATTGATCTATACTCGAAGTTGTGGACGATTACGTCTACCTCGGACAGACAGTCCAGTTGGGTAGATTTAATTTCGCTAAAGAGGTGAACCGTCAAATCCGACTCGGCTGGGCAGCGTTCGGGAAGCTACGCGGTATCTTTTCATCCAATATACCACAGTGTCTCAAGACGAAAGTCTCAGATCAGTGCGTGTTGCCAGTGATGACATATCATTAGAAGCCTTAAAGTCACCTAAAGTGCAATGGAAAGGACTGTGCTCGGAGTTTCTTTGAGTGATCGAATCAGAAATGAAGATATCCGCAGGAGAACTAAGGTTGCCGACATAGCACGAAGAATCGCTAAACTTAAGTGGCAACGGGTACGGCACATTGCTCGCAGAACGAATGGCCGTTGGGGCCGAAAGGTTCTGGAGTGGCGTTGGAAGGCCTCCTACAAGGTGGACCGATGACCTGATGACCTAGACGTTATTTCCCGTAACATTCCAGTATAGATTTTTTATTAACGGCACTTACACTTTAAACTCAAATAAAAGCCTAGGGGTTAATCCTAGACGTTCCTTGTATTAGTAAAAAGTCTTCAGGACATTATTTCCGATGAGAATCTACTATGTTTTTAATCTGGCCAGAACTTTCATTTTTGGGTACGAAATGAATGATCTCCTTTCACGCTCTTAATCCCAGTAGTTTCAGCAATGCGTTGATATGTAGTCAGTCAGTTTCTCCTTTTATATCTTTTAGAGCAGGCGCCAAAAGGAGTTCAGTGTGCAAAATATGAGGACCACCTTCAGAGAATGGTTTCGGACTCAGAAACGCATTCTTGAACAGTTTTCATAGGATCGCGTTAAAATTAAAATTATATCCTCAAATCTGCGGTCCCTTGAAGCTGTGAAAATATCAAGCTTCTAAGTTAACGAAAAAAAAAGATGCGGCCGTTAATGTCGCAAAAAAGCATGTATGTCGACACCTGCACCCCTAAGGGAATCGAAATTTATAGGGTACTTCCCGTTGAGCTAGAATTCTGAAATTTGGCATGAAGCAAGGTCTTATAGCACTAATATAGGTAAAATTATGAAAACTGTAAATTTAACATTATGTCACAAAAAAAACTATTCTTGTGATTCAGAAAAATCTTCGTAACTCAATTTGGGAATTGAACTGTTTTCATGTGTAAAGTACGGAACTCTCAGTGCACGAGCCCGACTCACTTTTTTTTTAGTTGACTTCCTATAGATATATTTAATCACAAGAATCAATTAGATATTGTTACTTAAACAATTAATAAAATGATTCTAAGCATTTATTCAGTCAATTTACTTGCTGCTTCTGGGAGAGGGGTATAAAAAAAAATAGACCAATGTGACTCCTGGCAACATCCAGAATCATAATCTGCATGCTTATAAAGAGTAGATGTCAATCAATACATAGCACGGACATAAGGCCTCTCACAAAGAGATTTAAAGAGATACAATAGAGCGGCTATCAGGAGAAATGTCTTAGAAAAACTGTCATCCTATTTCTCAGTGACGCCATCTAGCTTTGAATAGCAATCACGCGAATTAAATTTGTGAAAATTTGTATAAATTTAACTATTGCTCGGTTATCGTGTTGTACACGAGCACCGTACCTACTTAATTATTGTTTTGATAGTTTTTTTTTTTGTTTTCCGTCATTTAACAGTTTATGAATTCGGAAACTATACTTGTGGTTGTGTGTGGATATTATTATGAGTGGAATTGATATTGGCCAGGTAGGGTTTGAGTTTTAAAGATAAATATAATCTTATAACTTTACTATTTTGATTATTTCTCAGAAAAGTTAATAACAATGCTTGGAATACATCAGGTATGACTCAAATAACTTCGCGAGTGCCATGAAAATTCTCAAAAGTACTTGAACGCTGTTATATCATTCTTTATTTTTGTTAAACCGCCAATAGAAAGTTGGTTCTCTTTCTCGACAGTTAAGTGTTAAGTGTGTTTTAAAAAAGCGAACAATGAAAAGCTACTGCTGTTTCAATTGTGAGTATTTGCCAATAATATTACATATTATTATAAAGAACAAGTGTTTGAAACACCAAGATTTCAAAAAAAATTATGTATTAGTTACACATTCATAACTAGATGGCGTTGGCGTCAAAAAAGTAACATTAGATCAGTATCTAGTAGGTACTCGGTTGTTTTACTTCACACTCAACTCAACCTTACATTAGATATTCATTAAGTTCAAATTAATCGTTTTAAAGTATTGGCTGACCATCCCGGCCGGCCGGCACTCGACAACAAGAGCGGCTTTCCGAATTATCTTTGATTGCAATTGAAAATCAGCTGTTGGTAGAATTAAAACGTTCACAAACTTTTTACGCTGCACGCTGGTGTAAGTAATGAAATTTAAAATAAATTTTTAAATAAAGATAGACAATTTGAATTAGAATACAATTTTTTTTTTCTATTCATGTATTCAAACTTCACGATTATTGGTATGATGATAAAGTTGTTGTGGTGAAGCTTTTGTTATCATTATTTATTACTTACTATTAACATTATATTTGTACCTTTCAATCGTGGAAATTACAGACACAATAGAAAGACAATAGGTGCGCGAACGCCGGCGTTCGCTTGGGGTTTAATGAATTAGTAGTGTAGCAATTCAGAAAAATCAGCATTACTGCACTGATGACACGTGGTAGCACGAGATTTTTTTAATAGGTAAGTAGTAGTTAGGTCAAGATTCCTTGGCTTGCCCCCTGTAAAGGCATCAGGCACGCCACTGGTCTTTGGCCTCTCATAAGTTGCTGCACAATGTCTTGTTCTCCGCCTCCGCCAACTATATGCAGTATGATCTCTATTTCTTCACACACTTCTAGTTTCACTCTCTCTACTTACTGTTTCAGATGGTTTTTTTTTAGACATAATTGATACTTTTATACAACTGCGTAAAAAACAAATACTGAATTGTACTAAAATAAATTACTTGCAAAAGGTCTTTGACAAAAACTTCAAGTTTTATCTGACAATTTTCCTAACGTCAAATAAAATATTTTCATAATTTTCTGAATAATATTACAATCAGCCATTATAAAGGTAGTATACATTTTTTTATTTATTTAAATTCGTCGCTGAAATTTATACTCTGTTAACAGACAAAAGAACGTATAGGGTGAGTTGTACTAAGCGTTATTTCACGTTGCTTTTTTAACAAACATTGTTTTGGATTGCATTGAATGAAACAACAAGGTTTTAAACCATACTCACGTTGATAATAGATGGATTGAGAAGGACCCTCTTAAGCGAAAATATGGGTCTTATCAACGTGACAATATTTTTATAATGACGTCATAAATAACAATAACTTTAACTGCCCGAATTCGGAGAGTTATAGTTACGGTCAAGAAAGATGTCCGAGCAATGAAATAGTCTCTGTATATCATCTTTTTTTGAAGGTAGAAAATCATACAATAGCATTTCCCACTCTTGGGCGAAGCGAGAGGGCGTGTCAGGCTTTAATTGACTAAAACCCACTCCTGTTCCTTCTTTGCCTTCGTTCTAAGGCCCCGGGGCTCTCTTTTGCCTCACCCATGGGCCTAGTAGGCTTCGACTCAGCTAGGCCCGACATCTCCTTGAGGCCCGCGTGCAACAATACCCGCCGTCGATGACCTGGGCTCGGTCCGGGCGGTTACCGGACGGTCGGACAGCGAACTACCCATTTCTCGCCGTGCGCAAGCCAAGACCCAACCGGGTCCAACCACCGGCATTCCGGCCCAAAAGGGTCGGAATCCCGGTGGCAGGGACGTGAGGGCCGTTGCCTCACGCGTACGGCCGCCTTCTGTGTCAGCATTACTATTTCGCCTCCTCGCTCCGGACCATGCATGGCCTGTACCAAGGTATGTGTGTCATCTGCTTTGCACTTTTATAACTTATTAAAATATTATTAGATTCAAATAAACTTCTGTTTTTAACCGACTTCAAAAAGGAGGAGGTTCTATGTTCGGCTGAATGTATGTTTTTTTTTTATGTATGTTCACCGATATCTCGGTCAATTATGGACCGATTTTGAAAATTCCTTTTTTGATTGAATGGTTATGCTTCCAAGTTGGTCCCATAGAAATATTGTTATGATCTGATCATGAACTTCGAAGATATGGAACAGAACTCCTCATAGAATCACAGCAGAACTATGGTTACAAGTAAAGTTGCTTTGTTTACACGTGTAGTCGATGACTGACTGTCAGAAAGGGGGGGGATGTATCGAACTGATCTGATAATGAAGCCAGAAGGAAAATAAATAAATTAATGTAATCTAACCGTGTTTGGGATTATTAGAATCGTTATCTCTGGCTATAAGGTATTTAAGTTTGTCTGAGGGGTACTTTTTAGTGGTGGCATAACTAAAAAGTTTAAAATAAAAAACTTTTTACAAAAAAAAAATATAACCGACTTCAATGTTAAAAAACACTGAAAAGTATAAAATAACTTTAATTTCGGAAGTCGGTGTTAAATAACGAAGAAATTAAACTATTATGAAACACCCGACCGACTTCCGAAATTAAAGTTATTTTATACTTTTCAGTGTTTTTTAACATTGAAGTCGGTTATATTTTTTTTTGTTAAAAGTTTTTATTGATGAAACACTAGTTTTATTAGATACTAGCTGTGCCCGCGACTTCGTTCGCGTGGATGTCGGAACTTAACAATGTATTTTTTAGTGCGAAGCGCCGTTAGAGGATACTTACCGATACAAATACAATTTATTTATTCTAGTGCTTCTTTATAACAACTTTAGCTGTGGAACCGTCTGGAGCATACACAAAAAGATTATTGGGGTTGTTTACGCGTGAAAGAACTACGTATAGTTGACCATGGGAAAAGCATCTAATACTTAGGTCCACCCCCGCAACGGATAATGTCTGATCCTGAGTAATATTAATCGTCATGGCATAACAGAAACTGACTGGGAATTGCACTCGTTTGAAAGAGAAAGGAAAGTTGTTAGGAATTATAGGTATTCTTGGAATTAAAATAGCCGAGCCGAGTGCCGTTACAAAGTTTGGGAGGACATACATTTCTGAGGAGAATTATTGGTACACCGATTTTTAAAACTATTTTGTGGGCTGGAAGTCCGGATGTGTTGAGGGAATCCAAAAATTCTACCGGGTAGTGCGTGGCGTCATCTTCTTCCATAACTGTATTTATAGAGGTGTATTCTCTACTATTATTCTCAGACACATAAGTCAATATTTTTAAATTAATTGCCGCAGCTTGGTCATTGAGGGGAGTCAAAATAGCTCGCTGACATGGCTAAGAACCGGCTTCATTTCTCATGTTTGTGCAATCTCCGTACACAGAAGAAATTAGCTCCTGTTGAGATGTAACGCAAGAACAGAGATTATCAACCAAAATAACTTTTCCATCTTCTTGTACGGGGTATATCTCTGAGAGAGACTCGCACTCGCGTAAGAGAGTGGTGGCGCTCTCGATCAGCCGACAAACGCGCTTCGCGGTCCTCTCTGCTTTCTTGGGAGCGCAAAGTCGCGGTCAGAATTCTTTGCGAACTTAAGCGCGACTCCCTTTCGATGAAAGTCTCAGACTCACGTGAGAAAGCGTGGCGCTCTCGGTCAGTCGATATTTTATTAGATATATATTTTATTTTATCCACACATTACTTCTTATACTACTTATGAAAATCTATAACTTCCATATCGTAACCAGTCCGTAGCATCTTCTAGTCAAGGGCGGATCCAGGGGGGGGGGTCATGGGGGTCATGAACCCCCCCCCCCCCCAGGACGTAGGTGGACCACTAATTAAAATTGTTAAACATAATGTTTTGCGGCATGGCGGACAGAGCTCCGCCGGTATCTCATGGTGAAATGGCATCAGCTACTATCGAAACCCAGTGCTGGGCACGCCACAATTATGGCGGTAAGTCCCCTCTTTGAGGCGTGGAAAGACCTCATGGCGTCCTCACCTTCCGCATGACGCAGGTTCTCACCGGACATGGTAAGTTCGGGAGGATCCTGCACCGGATTCGTGCGGAAGTGACGCCCAGGTGTCGCCACTATGCAGAACGCCCTGAGGACGCGGTGGAGTACACAGTGGAGGTGTCCCCGCTTGGACAGATCATCGTCCAGTGCCCTCGTTGGGGCAATCGGCGGCGGCGATCTCTCACGCCGGGCCTTGGTACAGGCCATGGTCCGGAGCGAGGAGTGGCAGGTTGTCGCCTCCTTCTGCATGATGATGCAGTAATGGTAGCAAAGGAGGAGACCGACCGCATCAGGCAATGGCGCTCGGAGCGCCCCAGCCGCCGCCGGGATTCCGATCCCGATTTCCGGCCACAGGCGCGGGCTTACGGACTGCGAGCAATGGGTAGCTCGCTGTCCGACCGTCCGGTAACTGTCTGGACCGAACCCAAGTCGTCGACGGCGCGCTCTGTTCCCGCCTCAAGGAGTTTTCAGCAACAGTAGGGGCCAACCGGGTTGAAGCTTACTGGGGCCAGAGTTATCCGAAAGGGAAGCTCGGCCCCGGTACGAAAGGCAAGAAGGAACGGGGTGAGTTCTTTATTCAGTAAGAGTTTGGCAGTATCTCCCCCCCTGGCGCCAAAGCTGGATCCGCCCTTACTTCTAGCCCTGAAGTGTAGGCAGCTGGCCCACACCTCTACGTCTCATTTCCTGGCGCAGCTTTATTCACCTTCCTTTAAACAAGATATACCTTTACATTACTATACCAGTAACCAATTATTTACAAAGATTCGAAAAATACCAATTACAACCACATAAACGAAAACGTTTCACGATATTGATAATGGACATTAATCTCGAAAAACGTGTCATTAAAGAAAAACATTCTAGTGTTATCTTTCTGTACTTCTTTTCATATTTCCAAAATATTTAAATTATTTTGCCGGTCGTAGTACTTGTCCAGTGGCATTAAATTCCTTTTGTTCGGTTTTTTGGACATCAAAACATTCTTGTACTTTTCTATGAGGATTTGTAATTTAATAACTTCCTCTTTGATAAAATAACCACTTCTCGCCCTGAAATATTTTATGTTTCTATTGATATACATACTATTCACTTCTTCCATATTTCTCATTTAATAAACATCGCATAAGATTATATTTGGTTTTATTTATTTTTTCACTTGTTTTTAAGTGCAGTCTAACAATGAAATGTAGGAATACTCACTTTGTAATGAAGTTCTACAAATTGCTATTGGTTATTTCTCCTAAACACTCAACATTTTTACAGCAATTTGTATAGTTCGAAGTATTTTTACAGGAAAATGATTTGTAAACATTACAATCTATCCAAAAAATACAATGTCAAAATTAGCAGATGCAACTCACCCTAATATATTCGATACTTTTTATAAGGTTCTTCTATTAGTAAACGATGATCAAGATCTCTTAATCAAACTTGATTATTGAACCAGTGTTGACTACATCAGATTTCATTTAACTCTAATAATTACCTACCCAAGTCGGTTGACTTTTTAGACAGATTCTACTGAGCCGAACAACGTGTACCGCCACCACGTCCCCAAATAACTTGAGCAAGAAAGTAATGACTGGACTAATGGACCGCAAAAAATGCACTTTCCTTCCTTATAAGACATTATTAGGATCTAATATAATTATACAAATTAATAAAAGGTATGTAGAGTAAGTAGATAAGGGCCGTTATTCATTATAAGCTTTTTGTGGGCTGAGTCACCCGCATTTGTAGGTCGAAGCAAGTCTTGACACATAGTCCCCGGGTGGTGCTAATCAAATGAGACTAACTGGTTTCAACCATTGTCTTTATATCTCCCCGTTTTCCGGAATTACGATTAGTGTAGCTAGCCTAGAGGAGTTGGATCGAGATAGCTGTTCCAACGCAAATAGACCATCCCGGCTCGCGCTCAAAAGGACGTACCTATCAAGAGACTAGTCATGCGGTAGGGTGCTTACTATGCGCCAGAGTGGTAACATCGCTCTGTCATTACAACATTACCTTCTATGGCCGCTTTGAGCTGACTTATCAAGAGACTAGTCGAGGAAGGTAGCGGGATCCGGGGCACGGAGAGTCGCTGGCCGACCGTAGGTAGCTGAGGGCCAAAGTAATGTGCCAGCCACACATGGAAAGGCTGCCCCGCAAACTCTCGAAAAATCTCGAAATGCGCTGACGTGCTGGCTGGTGGCTTGACAAGAGGGCCCGATGGACATTCGAAGAGGGGCTCGTTTGTCCCCACAGTCCCCAGAGTAGTCCTACAATGATGTCAACCTTTTAGCGCGTACCTGAAGGCTAGCAGCATGGAGCCTCGTTTCACTTCTTCCTCCTCTTCTCACTTTAGTAATGTGTTAGCCACACATGAAAGGCTGCCCCACCAACTGTCGAAAAATCCTGGAATGCGCCATCGTGCTGGTTGGTGAATAGACGAGAGGGCCCGATGGACATTCCCGGGGGGCTCGGGCGTCCCCGCAGTCTTCAGACTAGTCCCCCAATGATCTCGTCCTTTCAGTGCGTGCCTGAAGGTTAACTGCGTGGAACCTCATTCCACTTCCTTCTTCTCTCCTCCCGTTCACTCGAATGAAATTGAAAAGGACAAATAGACATGTTAAATAGCGGCTGCACTCCCTTTCGCACAAAGTGCACCTCACTAACATAAGAGGTCTGCACTCCAATATCGTCGCAGTCCACCATCACCAGAAGACTGAAAAACCAGCTCTCTTCTGCCTTTCGAAGACGCAGATCAGGTGTCCGTCCGACGTGTCGTACCTTTCCTACCCAGGGTTTACCTTGGAGCACAATTTTAAACCACATGCTGGTGTATGTATGTATGTACGCCCGGGACGACATCTGCTATCAGCGTCTCCGTAACCTTGAGGACTCCAGTTTCTCGACGCTTTGGACTTTGGTGGACACAGACCTGGATAAAATAATCTACGTTTGTGTCTACCGCTTGCACAGTGGAGATCGGGTGACATCCGGGCTCATACAGCATCTGAGTGAGGCGGCGGATGCGGATCTACAGCGGTACCCTGCTGCCCAATTGGTGTTACTGGGGGATTTTAATGCCCACCACCAAGAGTGGCTATTCCCGTACCAGTCAGCTGAAAAAAAAACAATACAACAATCTCACCCAGCTGGTCCAGGGGGCAACGAGGATTCCGGATGTGGATTCGCACACAGCCAATTGCTTTTACCTCCTGCTGACAACAGATCCAGACCGCTATTCAGTGTCGACATGTTTGCCTTTAGGCAGTTCCGACCACTGCCTGGTTAAGTCTGTGTCTGTGTACTCCCCGCCTGATCCCAGCTCTAGAGGCACCCGGCGGGTTTGGCGATACAGGTCAGCAGATTGGGATGGCTTGCGCCCTTTCTTCGCTTGCTATCCTTGGCAGCCCACTTGCTTTTCTTCGGAGGATGCTTCGTCGTGCGCAGATGCCGTGACGGATGTGTTGCGACAGGGGATTTCATCCCATTCTCTGACGTAACAAAGTCTGGCTAAGCTCGTCCATGGTTCGGCGCAAGTGTGATCGAGCAGACGCGTTTAATTACGTGGCAATCCGAGCTTGGGTTGATGCTCGTATGCGCAAAGCAAGCGATATGGCTCAAAAGAAGAAGGCCTTTAACAGGGCTGCCAAGTCCTGCAAGAAGGTGTTGAGGAGGTGTCGGTTCGACCACGTAAGCCGAATTGGGAGCAAACTTGCTTCATACCCTGCAGGTAGTAAAGCGTTTTGGTCCCTGGCTAAGTCAGTTGAATCGAACTTCTGCCGCCCATCACTTCCGCCACTACTAAAACCTGATGAATCGCTGGCCCACACCGCTAAAGAGAAAGCAAACTTATTTGCCTCTCTTTTTGCTGAAACGTCTTGTCTGAATTCTAGTGACGCACAGCCCCCGACTTTCCTAAGCGATGCGAGACGGCTATGGCAGACATACGCATCCATCAGAAGGACGTCCGTAGAGTGCTACGTAACCTAGACATGAACACATCCATACGCGGTCGCATTAACATCAGCTCCACGTAAAAAAATTACGAAAATTGTAATTTTTCAGTTGCGCATATTCTTACGGTATAGTGCAGTGAATAAGTGTATGATTCGTCAGGATTCATGTAGGCAACACCCTGAGTCCTCTGGATCAGAAGTTACAGGCAGGATACTTTGGAGCATTCCATTCGCCAAAAGGTTAGTGTTCTGTATTACAAATCTAAATTGTCTGTAAGGAATTTGAATTCTGCATTCAACGATATCAAGACCATAACAATCGGAGCACCACAGGTGAAGATATAAAGCAATAAAATCTGCCTATCTTGACCTCAATACGTGGTTTTAGACGGAACTAACCTCAATACTCCACGAGGCGTGACGTTATAGCTAAAACTACACGAAGAACGACGTCACACTACTCATTTTATACCTGCCTGAAGCCTTCGGAGCTATCTTGGGGACTGTGCTATTTGGAGCTGGGTCCATATCATCATCGGCCAGGTACCATCCAGGGGCATCCTTATTCCAGAATCGATAACAGGAATTTCACTCCCCTACCAATATCTCCCCCCCCCCCCCTCTGAGGGAAAAACCCCCACCACTTTAAATTCATAGTTCTACAGCCTTCCCGTGAAACTCCCCCCTCCCCACTTCCCTTCTTGGTTACTTCACCCCCCCAAAACTTATTTTTGGAACCAGTAGAGATAGATAAATCGAGTTTGGACTCATTGGATTCGGGAGGTGAAAAGGAATAATCTGACCCCAGCAGAAAGTCTATGAAAAGCACTTAAAGGGAAGTAACCGGCAGGAGAACTACTCAGGTCAACCTTCGTCACTGCTGGGCGGAGCGGGAGATAATGTCACACTCTTACTGACTAAAAGACCCACCCCGTTCCTTCTAGCCTTCATACCGGGGCTCGAGCGCCCTTTCGGATAACCCTGGCCCCAGTAGGCTTCGACCCGGCTGGGTCCCTGCTGTTGCTGACAACTCCTTGAGGCGCGCGGGAACAGTGCGCGCCGTCGACGACTTGGGCTTGGTCCGGACAGTTACCGGACGGCCGGACAGTGAGCTACCCATTGCTCACCGTCCGCAAGCCCGCGTCTACGTTGGCCGGAAATCGGGATCAGAATCCCGGCGACGGCGGCGGCGATAACGCCGTTGCCTGATGCGTTCGGCCTCCTCCTTTGCGAGCATTACTGCTTCGCAGAAGTCGGCGACCGCCTGCCACTCCTCCTCACTCCGGACCATGGCCTCAACCAAGGCCCGGCGCGAGAGGTCTCCGCCGCCGATCGCCCCCACGAGGGCACGGCGATGCTCCGCCCAAGCAGGGCACACCTCGACTGTGTGCTCCACCGTGTCCTCCGGGCGTTCCGCACAGTGGCGACACCCGGGCGTCACTTCCGCATGAATCGAGTGCAGGAAACTCCCGAACGAACCATGTCCGGTGAGTACCTGCGTCATGCGGAAGGTAAGGACGCCGTGAGGTCTTTCCAGCCACGCCTCAAAGAGGGGAGTTACCGCCAGACGGAATACCAGCGGTCGTGCTTATAACTTGTGCGCCTGAATTGTCTCCGATCTTGACACGCCTATTTCGCCTCTCATATGAGACTAACAAGAGAGAAGCAAGCTAACGTGCAGCCTGTGCCTAAGAAGGGCAGTAGAGCTGACCCGGTAAACTAACGACCCATCTCTGTCACCTCCGTTAGTCTAAGATCCGATTAAGAACGACCTTCACCGGTCTGTTTAATGGTTGAAACGTATTTTATGATAAATTTTGTGTATTAAATAATATAACGCGGGTGGGTTGCCTAAGAAATTCCTAGCCAGACTATTATTAATTAAAAATTGAAAATTTACTTTTTTTCTAGAAAAATGCACAACCGTTATTCATACCAGATTTTTTTGTAGACAACACTATAGTATTCGTAATGAAACAGTGTTTATTTTGAAATAGAATTTGTTGTATATCAAAAAAAAAACACCTGTTTATACATACCTGTTTATACCTGGCAACCCATAGTTATGCCAGGAAACAAATAGGCAACCCAACATTTTTATCTTCTGAAGGCTTCACTCTTTCGGTTAGTATTAAATTTATTCGTTAAACACAAAGGTGCATTTTTCAAAAAAAAAAAAAATTTTTTTTTTTTTTTTTTTTATTAACGATAGGCTTGCGTTTGACCACTATCTCACCTGATGGTAAGCGATGATGTGGTCGACGATGAAGCACGCTTGCCTAGAAGAAACCTATTCACTCTCGACTTAAAGACTCCTAAGTTGTAGCTATCAGGAAACACAGACTCCGGCAGGGAATTCCACTCCTTGGCTGTACGCACAATAAATGTGTTCGCAAAACGTTTTGTGCGTATGGGTGGGATGTCCACCATGTACCGGTGGCGCAACGCTGTACGTCGTGTGGTCCGATGATGGAACGGACTTGGCGGAATTAGATTGTGCAATTCCAGTGCACACTCCCCGAAATGTAAACGATAGAAAACCGACAGACTAGCAACTCGGCGGCGATGCTCAAGGCTTTGGAGCTTCGACTCTACAAGTGCATCATTGCCGATGATTCTCTTGGCTCGCCTCTCAATCGACTCCAGCGCATCAAGTTGGTATTTGGCAGATCCATCCCAAAGATGAGAACAGTACTCCATACACGATCGAACTTGGGCTTGATAAAGATTGAGCAGCTGTTCCGGCGTGAAGTACCGTCTCACCTTTGCTAAGATCCGGCCAATTGTTCGGCCAGGAATTTCTCAGGCAACCCACCCGCGTTATATTATTTAATATACTAAATTTATCATAAAATACGTTTCATCCATTAAACAAACCGGTGAAGGTCGTTCTTAACCGTATCCTCTACTACGTCCTCTGTAACAGTATGGAACGGGTGCATAACAGGAAGCTTCTGGCTTACCTAGAAGCTAACGACATCCTCAGTGACCGGCAATACGGTTTTCACCAAAACCGGTCTACTGGGGATCTTCTAGCGTATGCTACTCACATCTGGAGCGAGGCCATCGAGAAGCATGGGGAAGCGCTTGCCATCTCCTTTGATATCTCGAAGGGTCTGGCACGAAAGCCTTATTGCTAAGCTTCCTTCCTTCGGTTTACCCGCTGGTCTGTGTGATTGGATCGCAGACTTCTTGAGGGATCGATCCATTCGAGTGGTTTTTGATGGCTGCTCGTCCGGTCAAATGGATATTAATGCCGGGGTCCCTCAGGGGTCAGTGCTCTCGGCGACGCTGTTTTTGCAGCACATAAATGATCTACTTAAACCCGGTATCTTTGGGTATGCAGACGACAGCACTATTGCTAAGAGATATGTGTCTGACGCACGAGCTAGCGAGTCACAGATCCAGTCATTCCGAGAGGCTATGATTGAGCGCTTGAACTCGTCCTTGAAGGCGGTCTCCAATTGGGGCGACGCCGCATTCAATGCATCTAAATCCCAGGCGTGTCTTTTTTCCGCTAAACGGAACCAATTCCACCCGGCTCCATCTTTCCGGAATGTGACCGTGCCGATAACCGACCACCTTGAGCTTCTTTGGGTTACGTTGGCATCTACTTTCAATTTCGGCTCGTACATCGAGGCAAAGGCTCAACTAGCTGCTAAAAAATTGGGGATCTTAGCAAAGGTGAGACGGTACTTCACGCTGGAACAGCTGCTCAATCTTTATCAAGCCCAAGTTCGACCCTGTGTGGAGTACTGTTCTCATCTTTGGGATGTATCTACCAAATACCAACGTACAGCCAACGAGTGAAATTCCCTGCCGGAGTCTGTGTTTCCTGATAGCTACAACTTAGGAGTCTTTAAGTCAAGAGTGAATAGGTTACTTCTAGGCAAGCGTGCTTCATCGTCAACCACATCATCGCTTACCATCAGGTGAGATGGTGGTCAAACGGTTGATAGGCTTATCAATAATAAAAAAATATATTAAAAAAGTCATAAAAATGAAAAGGAATATAAAGAATAAAGGTTTAACAGTGGCAGCACTTCACACCTCACAAAATGCACCTCAGTAACATAAGGCGTGTGCACTCTAATCTTGTCGCAGTCCACCACCACCTGGAGACTGAAAAACCAGCTCTCTTAACTCCGACGTATCGTAACTGTCTTATCCAGGGTTTACCTTGAAGCACAACAACTTCGAACCACGCACGAGTGTTTGAATGTACGCCCGGAATAACATCTGCTATCAGCGTCTCCGTAACCTTGAGAACTCCAAGTTCTCAATGCTTTGGGTTTTAGTGGACACACAGGCCTTGACAAAATAATCTACGCTTGTATCTACCGCTCGCACTGCGGAGATCAGCAGTGCTATTCTCTAAGAAAACAGCCTTGAGCGCAGCGCTGGCCGCAGCGATAAAATCCAAATAGGTACTTAGAATAGCACTCCAGGAAACATCCGGGCTTACATAGGACCTGAGTGAGGCGGCGGATGTGGTGATGTGGATGTGTGTGCTTGAAGCTTCTGCAGACAACAGATCTAGACCTCTACTCAGTACAGATACCGTGACGGATGTGTTGCGACAGGGAAATTAGTACTACACTCCATTTTCTAACTTATATAACTATAATAATGGTCGGCAAAGCTCTACAATCGTTTGGCACCGAGTGTGATTTCACTGACATGCTTAAGTGTGCGGGCACGAAACTTGTGAGTTGTGACGGCCGAGCGATGGTGGCAGCAGGGCGACGCGACTAGGCGCGACCAGGCAGCGATATTTGACGCGGGTACGAAACCAACTTTTGATATTCACTCGGAAAAATCCCGCCAATAACCAAAGTTTTACTAGTGATATGTACATAAGTTAATTTATCTGCCTTTGTTTTTAGGTTATTCACACAATGTATAGGTATAAAAGCAGAACAAGTAATTTTTTTTTTAAATAGCTGAAATTTATGTGTACTTACTTCTTTCGAAAGTTTGTTTATTATAGGTTTACTTCGTCTTTTTGCAGGTTCCTCCTGTGGAATTAATTCATTGGGCGGTTCGAAAAAAAAGTTTTGGCATAAATTAAGAACAATTTCCGGTTCTCTACTTTTTTCAAGAAGTTGCTTAATTTTAAAAATTTTTTCTCCTATTATCATATCTTTTATTGATTTTGACGGTACATTTTTCTTGTTATCCAAGCTAATAACTTCCATTTCCAATTCAGAATTATAGCAAAGCGGACAGTTTAACCTTATATTTGTGCCGTGATGGCATTTATGTTCCTCTATAACTATAGGCTTGATATCAGAAGGTTTCATCGAAGCAGCTTGTTTTAATCTCACTAAGTTTAAAATTTGTTCTCTTTTTGATAAATAATCGTCTTTACTATCTCTCATTTTTATGTCTCCAAGTTTGACCATAAGCTCAGCTTGTTCCTTTAATTTACGCTCCTTTTCTTTTGGTTCATATTCTAGCTGTTTCTTTTTTTGTTTTAAATGTTCTGCTTGTAATTTTAAAAATTCAGAATTTTGTTTTGAAATCGCGTTAGGCTCTATTTTTTCTTTAGTGTCTTCTTTCTCAAGTATTTTTTGTTTTATTTCAAGAACATCTTTTTTATTTGCGGAAATTTCTTTTTTTTTGTCAATGTTTTTTTTAATTGATGACGGTGACATTTTTATCTCATCAGGGGAAACCTTTTTGATTTTACTTGACTTTCCTGTTGTAGACGGCGCATCTTTATGTTCCAATAGTTGTTCTTTTTTGGCTTGTTTCTTAAGGGCTTCTCTTTCCTTCTGTAATTGTTTTATTTGTTCCAATCTCTGAATTTCTTCTTTTTGCATTTTTTCATCTTCCTCCGTTCTCATCTTTGCTTCTTTTACTTGTTTTATTTCAATCATCTCTTTTTCATTAGTGGATATATCTTTTTTAGTTCCTTTAAGTATTTTTGTCTGTGACACATTTATCTCACCAAGGGAAACTTGTTTAATTTTAGTTGACTTTTCTGTTTTAGGAGGTGCATCTCTATTTTTCATTAGATGTTCTTTTTCGGCTTGTTTCTTAAGGGATTCTCGTTCTTTTCGTAATTGTTCCATTTGTATTAATCCCTTTTCTTCTTCTTTTTCCTTTCGTTTTTTTTCATCTCCTTCTTGGGTTTTTATTTTTATTTCTTTCACTTGTTTTATACCAGTCCTCTTTTTTTCATTTGCGGATATTTTTGTTTCAAGTATTTTTGACATTGACACTTTTATTTCACTAGGAGAATCCCGTTTAATTTTAGTAGACTTTCCGTGTTTGGAAGGCGCATCTATATCTTTGATAAGTATTTCTGTTTCTTTGGCAGCCCTTTTCTCAAGGGCTTCTTTTTCTTTTCGTATTTTTACATCTCGTTTTTCTTCTTCTATTTTTATTGTTTGTATTTTCACCCCAGCCTTATCTTTTGGGTCAGACATCATTTTCAAATCTTTTTTATTTTTTTCTGACTCTTTGACCTTATCTATCTTCATAGCCGTCGATAAAAGATCATCGTCTATTTTATCTCTTTGTTCATAAATTTTATGTTCTCGTTCAGGATCTGACTTACCGTCTTTTTTAACAATTGCAGATTCTTTTGATATTTTGCCTTGTAGCTGAGACCTAATCTCTTCATCCCTTTTAGCTTTGTCTTGTTGTTCGTCTTCATCTCCACTTGAATTTCCTAAATCCTTTTTACTGTATTTGTGTAGTAATTCTTGGTCTTCATCATATTTCTTTTCATTTTCCACAGCCTGTCTTTTTTTTTCTTCAACTTGTCGTTTTTTTTTTTTTTCTTTTTCTTCTCGAGAAATTCTATTTTGATTATGATCAAAATCTTCTTGCCGTTTCTTTTCAGCTTGTCGGCGAAACTTTTCTTGTGTGTATTTAATGAGATGTGAAGAACTCACACCGAGCTGCACTTGCTTTTCTTTTGTTATTTTTGGAAAATAGAAACTAAATTGTGGCCTGGAGCCAGTTTTTTTAGGCTTGGTGTTTTTTTCATACAAACTTTTCGATTTTGACACTTGCGGGTCTAGTACTTTCGTTTTGAGACCAGATTTGTTACTTTTTTTATTATCACTGTATTTGTCAGTTTCCCTTTGGTCACGAGTTCTACGAGGTCTAAGATCATGTTTTGTTTTTATATCCATTTCAGATTCCTCATGATATTTCGGAGTAGGTTCTTTCTGCTCCCATGGAGCAACTTTTGGAATCTCGTAAACCATAGGTCTTTTTGACACATTAAGTAAAACTCCAGAATCCTTTTCAAGTCTCATCATCTGTCTCAAGCTAAGATCATGTCTTCTTTTCAATGCATCTTTAGTATCTATAGAAGGTGTATTTTCGAAGATTTCCTCTTTTCTGCGGTCCTTAAAAGAAGTTCTTGGGAGTTCTTTGACATCTTCAGATGTCTCCAATAACGAGGAGCGCGAAATCATTGTATTTATATTTTCTCTATCGTTTAGCGTATCAGCAAAAGATGTGGCTACATGCTTAATGGAAAATAAAGGTTGAGAAAAGGTTACACCTGGTTTAAAATAATGTTCTTCTAGATTGATTTCTCTCATTTCTCGATTTAAGTTTAAGTCTGATTTATGGGTTGTTGAAAACAATTGTTGAATTGCAAGCTCATCTCTAGATGTAGATGACTTGAGATCTCGATTAATCTGCAAGTCGGAGTAAGCACGGTGTTTTATTTGTTTTGGTTTGTTGAGCGTTATTGTGTCTTTTAAATCATGTTCAATTTTTGAAAGCCATGTTTTAGCATGTTTTTTGGTGTTTTCTTTATGTTCACGTTTACCGGATTCAAATTTTCTTACAATTTCGTCGCAGACACAAAATTCATTTTTAACCGTTTGCGCTTTTTTCCGACAATGGTCGCATATGCCGATTACAGTATTCCTTTCTATTAATTTAACTTCTTGCATAAGGTCTCGTGCATGCTTAAATATTTTTCTACATCGTGGGCAACTTATATTTTTCTTTTCTGGAAACAATTATACATAATTATATTATATTATTATTAATAAACTTAACGCAAGTTTATGTTCTAATTTAACACTTATTTATATGGTGGTGACCACCATCATTATATGCACAGGTGGTAACAAAATTAGCCTTCAATTGATTGCTTTCAGGGTTTCATCATAAAGATAATGAAAAAGTATTAAAAATATTAAGAAAAAAAATTAAGGAATCGAATCGTCAATTCATTTACTCTTTTTTTTGGTTAATTTCACTAGCCGCAAAACTTGTTAACCATTTGCACAGAGCAGCGGTCTGCACCACGCCACCTGTGCGCAGGTATGGCCTGCCCCGCTCCGCATGTTGTAGCATTTTTTTTTTTGATACTTTGCGGCACAATAAAAATATTTCTACTACCATTAAATAAACTTACGAGTAAATACATGAAAACCAAATCGTTGTTCGGTAGATAGGTACATGTCGTTTATACCGCGTAGGTGTCTTTAGGACTAGAGCTCTTAATAAACTAGTGCCTATTTATTTTATACTAGTGCAATTCACTAGCAACGATTGCATCACTGCAAAGAAGCATACAAAATCTTAGAAACTATTTAAACACCTACAAACTTAAAATTTGGCAGGTAGGCTCCTTATAGGGTGTAGATATCCGCTAACGGATTTTCCAAAATTCACACCCTAAGGCCTTTGCCACACTAGACGGAAATTCCGTAGCGGAAGATCGGCGACGGAACGTTAATACAAGTTATTGCTGCTAAGGGGATGAAACAGAGGTCCAAAGCTTGTATGGAGAAACCGACTTTCACGCGGGCAGAAGCTAATAAACTATAAGAGTAGTCGATCCAATAGGAACAAGCAACGTAGGGTATGTACACATTTTGATCTATCTGCATAGTGTTTCCGCAACAGTTATGGTAACTACCTGGGTGTGTACCTACCACAGAGTAATATGGATTTTAACCCACGAACCAAAATTGACCGACTGTCTTCTTGATTTAGCGCGAGGGTTAAAAATTGGATCCAGATTAGTCGGGCGACTACGAATCGATCTGTAGATAAATAGTCTTACCTAGTTCTGATGTTAATTGTGAAGTTGTTATTCTCATGTTTTTCTTGTTGTGTAAGACAAATACATCTGCGGATGTGTTTTCAGCTTGTTCATTAACTTCACCTTGCCATCTCTGATGTCGTACCTAAAAACATGAGTATTACTGAGATTGTCTGAGATGCTAAAATGATGGGTAAGTATGCCAAATATATTTTACTGATAATTAAATCTCGATTGGTATCATCTTGGTCCATAATACTTTTAGGCCGAAGCCACAAAGCTAGAAGTGGGAGTATTTTATCTAGATTTCGAAGGTTGGAAAATTTTTCGTAGTCCAATAAGATATTTGCTAATAAGGTTTTGGGCCCCCCCGAGCTTCAGGGCCCTGGGCCACTGCCTCGCCTAGCCCTTCGGTAAGTATGCCAGTGTTTGAACGGCTTTCCAATCCAATGCTGCGGCTTCCGGTACGCGCTCGCTACTCCAGAACCTTTCAGCCGATCTGTCCTGCGAGCAATGTGTCATGCTATACCGCTTACGTTTGGCGATTTTTCGGGCTTTGACGGTGACTTTTGTTTTCTTGCGGATATCATCATATCTGACTTTTAGCCTTCCGATGAGGCCCATTGAGAACTGCCACATTTTAAAGCCATATTTTTATCACTCATATCACAGACAACGCGCCCTGGTCATGGACTTTTCGTTTTGAGACAGTGGTCCGACATGGTCGACAAAATACAACTCAGCACTGTCCAGCCGTGTCGGACTGACGTAGTGGTGTTTACCTAAAAATACTTCAGCACATCGATGAATTAAAATAAAATGTAGAAAACTCGTGAAAGAAATCTAATAGTGAAGAACTGAAAGGTACATTGGTACATAACAATGGTGCTTTTTTTGCACTTATGAATTCAAATTACAAAGGGTCCTCCTGACAATTTTTTATTTTTTTGCTGTATTGCTCCTGCTCTCTTAAAGATTATTTGGAGTTAATACATGATTCAAACGTACTGGATACTAGAGTCACCGTATCCTGGCTGCGCTTTGTCTCTTTGGAGAAACCATAGGTTTTGTCTTTGCTATTATGAACGAAATCACGATAACAAACAACTTCTGGAAATACATTGTGAAGGACGGTGAGGGTGACATCTGTAGGGCCACCAGCCCGGATAACCAATCGGACACATTATTTCAGGGTGTTCTCATTTAGCTAATGAAGACTATTAGACACCTTTGTAGCCAGGTAGGTATATCCACCAGCAATTTGGTCTTAAATACAGTCTTGTGGAATCAAAAGTACCGTACTATAGGTATGAGCCCTACCCAGTTCTCGAGAAGTATCACGTTGTATTGGGATCGATATATCATCACTGACAGGACTATTAATGCCAATAAGCCTGACTTAGTGGTAATAGATCGACTAGAGCAAGTGTCGCACAACGATTGTTGATTTAGCGGCCCCTCATGATGAGAACTTCGTGAAAGCTGAGAAGTATAAACAAACTAAATATCTTGTCTTGGCTCATGAAGTTGTCGATATGTGGGAAGTGGACACAGCTGTCAGTCAAGAACTTTGTCCAACATCTGAGGAAGCTCGCGTTGGACAGTTGGATCAAGGGCTTGATCCAAAAAGCAGTAGGTACTCCTGTACACGACGCGTATTATTAGAAAGTTTCTCTCTCAGGAGCCTTAATCACCGGTAGCTTGGCCCATCGATATCGAGGATAGGACATTCTCGATATCGATGGGCTACAATTTTTTATATTTTAAATATTTTTATTTTATTTGTTTCTATTTCAAAATGTAAATGATAGGAAGAGGAAATAAATAGAATTATTAAAATAATATTCCAAAACTCTCACACACCGCCATCTAATCCCAAACTAAGCAGAGCTTGTGTTATGTGTACTAGACAACTGATAAACATATCTACTTATTATATTGTATTCTAAATACAATATACGAAACGATCAACGCAACACACAGGACCGTTTATTGTGGCGATACTTGGGGGAGGCATGTGTCCAGCAGTGGACGTCTTTCGGCTGAAATGATGATGATAATGATTATAATACACGCATATTATAGATAAATTACACCCAGACACAGAACAAATGATCGTGCTCATCTCCTAGACATTTATCCTGAATGGGCATCGAACTTACGACCTCCTCCGGCTTATCAGTCAGAGACACTAACGACTAGACCAACAGGCCAGTCAGTTAGGTACTAAAATACACTAAGATCAAAGTATTTACTAACATCCTCTGTACGTGTCCTATGATGATAGACCACTAGACTGGCGTCTTCAAGTTCCACAAGTTTTTGGAAATCTTGGTACTTCTTGTAGCATGAACATAACTGCTGTTCACTGTTCGTAAGAAAACATTGTATTATCAGTAGGTAAAGAACACAATCATGCTTTATCCTATCCTTATTCACTTACCTTCCGCTTACCCTCATAATGCTATATCAAATTGGAAAAAATCATGTACAAACTATTAAATGCAAAATTACAACTACTAAAATCTACAGTGCGTTTGACATAAGAAGTTCCTTCGCCGTAATGTTGGCTCCCCTGTCTGTCTAAAGAAAAAGAAAACCAAAGATTTAATATATCCTAGTACTAGATTGACTACGACAGCCTCAAAAGCGTCCCCGAAACGGAAAGTTAGAAAGAGCCCTGTCATCTCGTTCTACTAGTGTGTCCATACACTAGCTACATACCACGGGACAATTTTCCTCTGAAGTAGTAAAAGATATTTTTGATTCATTAAATAGACATGCAAGTTCAAAAACAATGCGCGTTCGCGCACTTATTGTCTTACTATTGTGTCTCTAATTACCACATAAAAGCTTTGCTTTTAATAATCTAAAACTTGAACAGTAGACAACCAAATTTTATAAAATTGCATCACCCAGTCCGTCTTCTCAGTCGTTCATGATGCCTCTTCTCTATGTATTTTTACAGGTAATTAATATATTTTAATTCCCACATGAAATTAAAAACGATTTTTGTTGTCACCCTACATAAATAATTTGTAAACAAAACAGAAAACTTACCTAAAAATGAAATCCCACAACCAGGATACCCTTCAACTATTACAAAACTTTACACAGCAATGTTTAACCATGTTGACAATTCTAATAAGCCCAAACAGTTCGAATCCATCATCATCATCATCAGATCAGTTTGGTAGTACCTTATAGCCAAAGTGCATCTCATGACAATTCTAATAAGACCAAACACGGCTAGGATACATTGATTAATTAGGTACGGAGTTCCGGTGCCTATCTTCCGGCTCCAACATCAGGTCACTTCGATGATATTATTTTCAACATACCTATTCAGAACCATTCATTTGTCTATATTATCGTCGCGGTTGCATAACTACGTTCATTGTGATATCTGTGTGAGTATGAACTTCCGTTGGCCATTTCTGATCTTCTTCACCAGTTCCACTTCATCAAATGTCATGTTTTGACTATAAATAATGCTTAAGTTTTTGATGAAAATACCAAAAAAACTATATGGTTGCCTATAATATTTGAGGAGTTCCCTCGATTTCGCCAAGATTCCATCATCAGATCCCAACTTAGTGACTATGGGACCATTTGGGAAGTATAGCCTTTCCAACAAAAAAAGAATTTTTCAAATCGGTTGGCAAGCGACGAAGTTATGCGCGAACATTCATTAAAAAAAAATACAATCATCCGAATTGAGAACCTCGTCCTTTTTTAGAAGTCGGTTAATTAGAAGTCGGTTAAAAACCGACAGACTAGCAGCTCGGCGGCGATGTTCAAGGCTTTGAAGCGTCGAATCTCATTGCCGACGATGCTCTTGGCTCGCCTTTCAATCGACTCCAGCGCATCAAGCTGGTATTTGGCAGATCCATCCCAAATATACAGAACAGAACAGTACTCCATACACGATCGAACTTGGGCTTGATAAAAAATGAGCAGCTGTTCTGGCGTGAAGTACCGTCTCACCTTTGCTAAGATCCCCAATTTTTTGTTAGCCAGCTGAGCCTTTGCCTCGTTGTATGAGTCGAAATTGAGAGTAGATGACAACGTAACCCCAAGACGCTAAAGGTGGTCGGTTATCGGCACGGTCACACCCCGGAAAGATGGAGCCGGGTGGAATTGGCTCCGTTTAACGGAAAAAAGACACGCCTGCGTTTTAGACTCATTGAACTTGACCAAATTGGCGTCGCCCCAATCAGAGACCGCGCGTTTAACCATAGCCTCTCGGAATGACTGGATCTGTGACCCGCTAGCTCGTGCATCAGACATTTTCCAAAAGAAAGAAAAACAGTAAATCTCCCTAATTTTAGGTACCTAATGTATTTGCTCAAAATATTGTTGCAACACTGTTTCTCCGTATTGGCAACATTACAGCAAAGGAACTTCATAAGTGAATTAATTTTTCATTACTCATACTCTGAAAGTAGGTCTGAAGTTGCCTGAGGAGCGGGCTGAAAGTGATACTTTTCATCCCTAGGGAGTTTTACTTTACAACTGACAGCTGTCAAATTATTTAAAAAAAACTAGTTATAGCTATCTTTACATTACTATTGTCTGTGCGATAAAAGAACCGTCGTGGCGTAAAGTAAAAACAACATTAAAGATTTTAAGTAGTAACCCAACCCAGCCATCCGTCAAATGCCAAACGTCATATAATATTGACACCGGTTTATTTATTTTGTTATTTTATTGTGATTTTTAATTGAAATCTTCAGAAATGTGATAAAAAATTTCACTGAGCTGCAGGGGAAATAATATTTAATATATTACAGTTTTTCCAAAGATAACAAATGGCAAATCACACCATTATTGATCAAAACAAAGTCACGAACTTGGGAAACATTGGTATGCTGTTTTTTTGGTATGTAACACTTTTATTTTAATGTTTTTAGACTTCCTAGGTAAACTCCTGTCCCTGTTATCTCCAAATATATATAAATTAAACGGAAATTCATTTAAACATGACGATATTTATTTATTTTGTTTTGGTCAATATTTTCTATGGCTAGTATAAAGAGTATTGATACTTTAAATTTATAATGCGTTTCGACTAACTTAGAATATTTCTTTTCAGGCTTGAGTACGGATACAGTAACTGAAATAAAAAAAGCCAAGTGCGAGTCGGACTCGCGCACTGAGGATTCTGTACAAATTTACCTATGAAATCAATACCCGAATTGAGTTATGAAGATTTTTCCGAATTACAAACAATTTATTTTTTTTGTGGCGTATCTACAAATTTACAATTTTGAGATTTTTCCCTGTACTTGTTCTATGAGACCTTGATTTATGCCAAATTTCAGGATTTAAGGTCAACGGGATTCAACCCATGAACTTTGATTCCCTTGATTATAGAAATATACGTTTTTTTGCGACATAAACGGCCGTATCTTTTTTTTTTCGTTAACTCATAAGTCTGATTTTTTCACAACTTCAAAAGACCGCAGACTTGAGCGTATGGTTTTAATTTTAACTCGATACCTCCAAGCGTTAAATGGTCTTAACAGATAAACAGACGGACAACCAAATGATCCCAAAGATCTTATATACGAGATGGTCCCTTACAGGCTAAATAGATTTTTTACGAAGCAACATTACAAATTCTGAAGTGTACTTTATTTTCATAGACATTAAGTTCATATTTTTCATAGATTAGCAAAAGGGAAAAATGTACTGAGGAAGACAACGAGAAAGTAGTAGTGTGTTCCATTTTTACCTTTATATTTAACTAGGGTAAACATAAACTTGCTGTTAGCTACAATATTCCAGTCAGTGATAATAGACCGATCCCAGTCAAAGTGATAGAACCATTTTCGTTGGCACTGGGTAAGTGGTCGCTGGTGGAACCTACCTAGATAGGCAGTACAGCAGTTTCTTCACGCTATTTTCCTTTACCGGTTCGTGTTTGCATTTAAATGTTCATCATCATTACAATCGAAAGACGTCCACTGTTCGACATAGGCCCCCCCCAGGTGTCGCCACAATTAACGGTTTGTTACTCATTACGCAAAAACTTATAAACGGATAAATTTAATGATAAACGTTGCAATAATATAGCTTATAACCTATATTTTTGCTAAGTTTCATCACGTGAGCAAGTTCAATAAATAGGCTACTAATATTATAAATGCGAAAGTTTGTGAAGATGGATGGAGGTAGTCGTATGTATGGATGTGTCGCGCAAAAACTACTAGACAGAACTTAATCATAAACATTGCAATAATATAGCACATAAGCTATAACTTTGCAGTTTCATTAGGTGAGGAAATTCAGCCAATAGGATATTTTTTATTATAGGGTGAAGCCGCTGGAAGAAGCTAGTCTAACATAGTTTCAAAATATCAAGATTTAACAGTCGCACTATAATGACGTCACAATGTTGCTTACATAACAAAAACGATATTTATCTACAGCAGCGCCCTCAAATCCCACGACGGTTTACTTTCCGCACAGACTCTATTGAACCATGTTCCAATTTTCCATAGAGCCAGTCAATCACAGGGCGATATAAGATTGAAATAACTATTAAAAATAATGTTATATTTTAAGTGATTTATTTGTTCAACTCTTTCCTTAAAATACTTTATTTTTAAAAGATTACAATTAATTTCTAATTTTTCATTATGAGGCTGAATAGCTAGCCGGCCGCAGAAAAATAAAACAGTGACAAAATGGCGGGAAAGTGGCAATCAGTCGTTGGTTTTTTCAAGTTTCGTTTACATTTCCGTGCAACAGAGATTTGTATTAACACGTTATGTTTATCAGATTAAAATAGTGATTTAACGCCTAATTTCATAAGAGAAGAGGGTAAAGCAGTAGTGGAATACCTTTTACCGCCTAAATCAGAAGAAAGATACCTACTTAAAATCATAGGTACGACGAGTCAGGTTTTACAAACTTTTTATTTTATTTTTAGTTTCCTCGTATTCGTAATGAAAAGCACAGTGTTTACCTCGGGGTGAAACAATGTACTATTTCATTACTCATTCTCTGAAAGTAGGTCTAAAGTTGCCTGAGGAGCGGGCTGAAAGTGATACTTTTCATCCCTAGGGAGTTTTACTTTACAACTGACAGCTGTCAAATTATTAAAAAAAAACTAGTTCTATCTTCACATTTCTATTGACCCATGTTCCAATTTTCCATACAGCCAGTCAATCACAGCGCGAAATAAAATTGAAATAACTTAAAGATAAGTATTAATTAAATAATGTTATATATTTTAAGTGATTTATTTGTTCAACTATTTCTTTAAAATACTTTATTTTTAAAAGATTACAATTAATTTCTAATTTTTCATTAATGAGGCTGAATAGCTGGCCGGGCGCAAAAAAAAAAAACAAAATGGCGGGAAAGTGGCAATCAGTCGTTGGTTTTTTCGAGTTTTGTTTACATTTCCGTACAACAAAGATTTGTATTAACACGTTATGTTTATCAGATTAAAATAGTGATTTAACGCCTAATTTAATAAGAGAAGAGGCTAAAGCAGTAGTGGAATACCTTTTACCGCATAAATCAGAAAAAAGATACCTACTTAAAATCATAGGTACGACGACTCAGGTTTTACAAACTTTTTATTTTATTTTTAGTTTCCTCGTATTCGTAATGAAAAGCACAGTGTTTACCTCGGGGTGAAAGTAACCCATTTAACCCCTCGAATTAGCGACCTCGCTCCGCTCGGCCGCCAACTCCTTCTCGGGACGAAATGAGTTACTTTCACCCCTAGTATAACAATGTGCTATTTCACAATTTCTTTCACTCTAAAGGGCCCCACAGATTAACAGTTCGCCGGACGTTATCAGTCTGTCAGTTAACCGCAACAGGTCACACACAAATACAATAAAATCTTTGGTCACACACTAACAGTTCCGTTTAAGATTTCGGACTGTCGACTTATGCGAACTGACAGTGTGTGACCGCTTGACGATTCCAGTCAGCATCGATAGATGTCGGCCGGACAATTCAAGGCCTTAAGGCCAAATAAACACACATTAGCAGGTAGTCGGTCGGCGGTATTTTTTGATTTGTTTAATTTTTTTTCGACAAAATGGACAACAAACCTCAATTTGCGTCTACTACCGCCCACTTTTTCATCCAATATCTCCTTTCTGATGATGAAAGTAAATGAAATCAAATCTCTTTTTACGCAACTTAAAGATGACGCTAAAAACTGACAACTACCGTGAATGACTACCGCCTGTGTGTGGACTAAGGGTGAGTTGGACCATTTAACTATAACGATAACAAAGTCGATAACAGTTGTCAAATCGTCGAATTGACCAATAGGCGGCCGTTTCACGGCTGGTTATGGTATATTATAGTTATATCGTTATAGTTAAATGGTGCAACTCACCCTACAGGGCCCCACAGATTAACAGGTCGCCGGACGATATCAGTCTGTCAGTTAATCGCAATAGGTCACACACTAACAGTTCCGTTTAAGATTTCGGACTGTCGACTTATGCGAACTGACAGTGTGTGACCGCTTGACGATTCCAGTCAGCGTCGTTACATGTCGGCCGGACAGTCCAAGGCCTTAAGGCCAAATAAACACACATGAGCAGGTAGTCGGCCGGCGGCCTGTCGACCGGCATCTCGTGTCAGTCGAGCACCTTCAGTTTTATAATTTTCGACTTGTTTAATTTTTTTTTGACAAAATGGACAATAAACCTCAATTTGTGTCTACCACCACCCACTTTTTCATCCAATATCTCCTTTCTGATGATGAAAGTAAATGAAGTTGTAAAAGAGCAAATCGTTTTTTTCGCAACATAATGATGACGCTAAAAACTGACAACTACACCATACAGTGCTGCTGCGTTGTGAATGACTACCGCCTGTGTGTGGACGCTCACACCGGTATCAGACTATTGCCGACGCGCGATGCTACGATGGGAAACTGCGGACTCGCAACTGCTAGTGTGTAGTCGTAGATGTTGTACCAGGCCGTTGCCGGCAGGCAATAATCGTTTTAGTGTGTAGACGTTATTAGCCTAGGACGGCAGGCTGCCCAATAGGACCAGAAACTGCAGGCGGACTGTTAATCTGTGGGGCCTTTAGGCTTTCAGTCTCGATACATTTTCGAGTCCTGGGACTATAAAATCGAGACTCGACCCAGTCCCGGGAATACCGGGAAAAACGAGACTTTCGAGACTTGTTAAAAAGAAAAACTATTTATATTCAAATATTAGGTAATATTTTCTTCTTGTTTTTCTTCTGCAGTGAAACACAATCGAGTAAAATAACAATGACGTGTTATTTTTTGCTTTTTTAAAGTGAGCACGTAAAAATTATGATGCATCTAATGTGATTTCAGTACGGTAGGATCTGTTATTTTGTTACAAAATTGCTACAATGGCTTAAAAGCCAGCCTTACACGTTAGGGTTTACCTGATAGGTTTGCCTGCACAGATATACCTGTCAGGTAAGCTTGTGTAGAAACCTGCAAAGTTCAAAGTTGTACAACATACACGCTCCGGTTTACCTGTACAACTGTACAGGCAAACCTATCAGATATACTATAGCGATTATGGCTACCTTAAGAATTTGAAACCTATTTCACATTCTGGAAAATGTTCAAGATGGTTTGTAAGTCGTACTTAAAGTTAAGTGCAGAGGTCCAAGTCGCGGCATGGTGGACATAGTTCCGGCGGAATCTCTCGGTAGAATAGAGACCGCGACTGTCGCAACCCAGTGGTGGGCACGCCATAATTGTGCCGTTAAGTCCCCTCAAGTCCCCTCATTGAGAAGAGGCTGGAAAGACAACACTGCGTTCTTACCTTCCGCATGACGCAGATCCTCACTATACATTGTAAGTTCGCGAGGTTCCAGCCTTGGTAGGTACAGGCCATGGTCCGGAGCGAGGTGGACTGGTAGGTGGTCGCCTCTTTCTGCGAAGCAGTAACGCTAGCAAAGGAGGCCGCACCCTCGAGTGAACAGGCTTCCCGTCCCAACCGCCGGGATCCCGATCCCGATTTCCAGCCACCGTAGGCGCGGGCTTGCGGACGGCGAGCAATGGGTAGCTCGCCGGCCGACCGTCCGGTAACCTTCCGGACCGAGGCCAAGTCGTCGGCGGCACATAGTGTTTCACGCGTGCCTCAAAGAGATGTCAGCAAAACCGTAGGAGCCCAGCAGGGTCGAAGACTACTAAAGCAATGATGGGTTGAACGAAGACAAAGGAACATAAGTGGGTTTTAGTCGGTTAAAGCCTGAAACGATCTCCCACAACGGTTCAAGGGCGGGAGATCTCGATAAATGATTTCCTACCTAAAAACAAGATGTTAATCTTTTATTACTCTTATGTCATATTGAGATTTTAGTAAACGGTTAAGCTAGGTTTTTGTATGCAATCAAACCTAGCTACAACCTAGGGGTATTTAAGTCAAGAGAGAATTGGTTACTTTTAGGCAAGCGTGCTTTATCGTCGACGACTACGACGCTTCAAACGCGAGATAAACAAAAAACACGCGAGGCCATTGTCTCGTTATGTTTTGGAGTACTTATATTTGCTCGAAAGCTATCAGAAGGCCATTCAATCAGTGATTTACTTAATCTTTCAAAATAAAATTATTGATGGTTTGAAAAGACCCAACTTCCTCTCAATAAAATTGAATAGGATTGTGCAAAAATATAGCAAAATACTTGGCTTATAGAGTTTATTTTTTTGATACTGTTAAAGGTTTTTCTAGAAATCTAATTTTTGAAGGCAATAATTCAAAACGGCATCTACTGTTAAGTGTTGCGTCGTACCATGCAGTATATAGTTTAGTAACTTAGCCCTAGTGTGGACGCTCACACCGGTATCACCAATGATTTCGAAAGGAAGGATGCGCCCATCAGAACATTTCTTAAAAACCTTCTTATTACAAGCAAAAATAGCGACATCTGTGATAACTCATAGGAACTACGTGACAGCCGCACTGCATAGGTGTTCGACGTAACCTTGTTCGCGCGTATGCATTTTTTCGCATATTGGCAGTCAGTATAATTAAATCAATTGCATGCCGTTATAGGTAGGTACATACATAACGATTTCCTTTTTGCGATGAGATTTTACAGGTCACTATGAAAATATAATTAAAAGGAACAAATTAAATGAGTCTCAATCAGCTTTATTTGAAATTTGCTTTCCGGACCAGTACTTTCTATATTTTAAATTAATTTTAAGTTATTTATTTATTTTAAATTATAGGGGTTTTTAAGCTGTCGAGGTTTGAGTTATTAAGGTGCTACTTTATTTAATCTTATTGCAGACTAGCTTCTGCCAGCGGCTTCGCCCGCATGAAAGTACATTTCTTCATACAAACTTTGGACCCCTGTTTCATCCCATTAGGGAGTCAATTTTGAAAACTCCTCTCTTAGTGCTCGCCTACGTCATAAAAGGAAACATTGTGAAAATTTCACGGTCCTAGTCCCGGTAGTTTCGGATGTGCGTTGATATGTCAGTCAGTCAGTTTCTCCTTTTATATATATAGATAAATAGGAATGCGTGAGGCCAACACCTTAATCTCAAATCGTGGTATTGCCGATCCTTTTAACCTGCGGAGTCCAGCTTTTGAAATTTCAATATCATTGTCACAAAAATGAGCAGAGCATACTCTTGTATTTTTATGAGGTTTGAAATAAGGCTCCTTTCGTTGTTTCCTAATAATTCGACTCCAAATCTCTTTACACGTTGAATCACTTGGAAATCTGTAAAAAAAAAATTGAGTCGTAATTCGTCATCGCGAATTTGTCCATACATCCATACTTTTACTTATATTATAAATACGAAAATAACTGTCTACCGCGCTTTCATGGCTAAACTACTGAACTGATTTCGATGAAATGTGGCACGGACTAAGCTTGAGCCCCAAGAAAGGATATAGGTAAGCAATTTTTAATCCACTTGCAACCGCGATAACCGAAATTCACGTGGAAGTAGTCGCGGGCGAAAGCTAGTTGTTTAACGGTCATCTCAGTTAGCGTGAAGAAAATAAAACTACATTTTCAAAATAATTTAAGAATAAAATTTTCAGTTTCAATTAGGTAGGTATCGATTCTAAGCTTTTTTTTTTAATGTTTTTGTTTTACCCTTATTGAATACAAAACACATTAGATACCAAAATTCAAAATTACAAGCACTAAGTTCAACAATGAAATAAATAAAAATTACGTCCGTACAAGTTTACTTCGTGCACTTCGCGCGTTCAGTAGCGGCCACACAATGGCTGCCATTATGGAATTCGATAGTAAATTATTTATCGCTATAAAATGTGTTTATTTAATAACTTAATGGTAAAAAAATAATGTAATGTTACTTACCGATGATACGATATCCCATGTTCCTTTTTAACCTTTGTATCATAATTTTTGCAGCCTTTTACCACACAACTAGGCATTTTTATGACAAGCAAATATTCGTTCACTCCCGCACACGGACCACTGTCAACTGAGTCGCGTTGGCCCTAAACTGTAATTTTAGGGCCAGCGCGCTAGTGCCATTTAATCGCGCGATTGGCCTGGTCCTCACGCTAGTAATATATATGTCAATGGGTATCACACTATTGCCGACGCGACGCGCGATGCTACGATGGAAAACTGCGGACTCGCAACTACTAGTGTGTAGTCGTAGATGTTGTACCAGGCAATTGCCGGCAGGCAATAATCGCTTTAGTGTGTAGACGTTATTAGCCGACGTTTACCAGTTGGGTAGGTCTAACTTCGAAAAAGAGCTCAATCGTCGAATCCGACTCAGATGGGCAGCGTTCGGGAAGCTGCACGGTATCTTCTCGTCCAATATTGTATATGTCTCAAGACGAAAATCTATAACCAGTTTTGCAGTCCGGAATATAGTTGCAAAACTTCTGAAAAATTCGGAATAATTCCGGAATACTTCTGGGAAAGTTTCTTTAAATCGGAATTATTCAAAATGAATTTACTTAAGATTTTTTTTTTTTGCTGAAAAATTGTATTTTGCATCGATCGTCGATCGCCGCCGCCGTTGCTGCAGCGCTGGCCACAGAGTACTTTGTACACTGGCGCCGCGACGCGCGCGCGGTCCCGACTGCCACGAGTCGTGCGTGCAGGCGATGGCGGTGCGGGGTGCGGTAAGAGGGGATATGCTCCCCGGAGAAGTTTTCCCCCCCGCGAGAAAGATTCGTACCCCGCAATCGAATGTTTCCGAATGTTTCGGAATATTTCGCCCGAATATTTCGCCGGATTGCCGGAATAATTCAATCGGAATAAACGTGTTTGTAAGTTAATAATTGTTCAGTGGCACATACATAAGTAAAATATAAATGTTTATTTTAATATAAATGGGATTGATTAATGTTAGCCTGCGATTAACAGGATTTTTATTCTTTTGTTTTTAGGTAGGTACCTACTTATTTCGAAATCGAATGCTATTTTTATAAATGTCAGTTGTGAATTAAAAAACCAGGTCTAGCATTATTTGATTTGTTTATTGGAAAAGGGTTAGAGTCTATCTAATAAGTTAAACGACTTCGGTAATTATTAGGATATAGTGAAATCTGATGTAGTCAACACGGATTCAATAATCAAGTTTGATTAAGAGATAGAGATCATTGTTTAATAACAGAAGAACCTTATAAAAAGTACTGAATGTTTGTATTTTTTAAATGATTAAATATTATACAAAATTCCCAAGTCGGTTGAGAGAGATCTCTGATTCGCGAGTCGCATAGCCCACCAAGTCAATAAAAACATTACGCGTAAATAGCCCAGTCAATAAATACATTGAATTTGTTGTTTGTGTTTGTTGTTGTTTGTTCTATTATGTTTGTTTTGTTTGTGTGTTTGAACGAAAAATATTAATATTATATTGTAAAAAAGGGTGGGGCGCTTTGTGCCATATGTTTCGTAGGAGTCGAATCGAGCACCCCACGCTTTTCCTAAAGTCAATGACCATGACCCCTAAGTATTTGACCTAAAATGTTATCGAAAAAAAATTGATCTGTGTTATTTAGAGAAGTAGCGCAGCCCTTTGGTGTCCCGGGCGTTTCCCAACATTTTTGCATTTGACCTTGAGTTCAAGGTGATTGACTTTGATGTCAAGGTCATGCCCTATGGTGTCCCAGGTGTTTTCCAACTTTTTATACATTTGACCTTGGGGTCAAAGTCATTGACCTTGAGGTCAAGGTCTGGCCCTTGGGGTCAAAGTCATTGCCTTTGGGTGTCACAGGCGATTCCCAACATTTTAATGAAGTAAAGGTTTAAGTAAAGGTCATTGCCCTTGAGATCAAGGTCATAGAATAAAGGATCATTGTGTTGTCATCAGTCTTTGATGGGTGTGCAAAGTTTTAAAAAAATCTGATCGCCCTAAGCTGGTCAAAATCGAGCTCAAAGGCGTTGATAACAAACAAATATATAGGTGAAGCTAATAAAAGCGTGTTAAAAAAGGAGGTTATGAGTTTGAACCGTATGTATGTATGTTTGTCCGCGATCATCTCGCGTTTGGCTGAACCGAATTTGATGCAGTTTTCAGAACAGTATTATTAGTCACTATATGTACCTATACGTGACATAAAAAAATAGTTGAAACAAAAAGGTTTAAGTAAAAAGATAGAACTGACTTCAATGAAGCCGGAGCACTTCAAACCACCACCAAGCGAAGACTTTATTGAAGAGGTGCCGGCCGGACTTCAATAAAATCGGAACTTTATTGAAGTCTTTTCTATTGTCCGTGATGCGACGTGCACTCACAACTATAAACTTAATATATTCCTACCGCTCACAATACAACTAAAGATAATATTTTACAACTTCCAAGCGCGAAATAGGTAGTAGGTAAGGTCGATTTTCCTGGTTTTTTTTTGACAGTTGAAATATTCCGAAAGTTTCGGAATATTTCGGAATACTTCCGAAGTATTCGACGGGAATGATTCGGAATTTTTCCCGCCAGCATCTATAGTCCGGAATGAGCCCAAATCGTCGACAGCGCGTACTATTATAGTCTGTCTAAAAAGTCAAACGACTTGGAAATTTTAAACGAATTAAATATCTGTTATATACGGGTGTGGCGTAAATAGTGGTCCAACGTTAAGGGGTCGATACACCATGTATTCAGCTATCACATCCCACACTTTAAAACCACTTTTTACCATAGAGAATAAAACTGATCTTTATATTTTTTTTGAAAAACAACACGTTGCGGCACTAATTTGGCTCTAATTTCAACAAAAAACATTTTCTTATTTTGATTTTTGCATATTACTGCTGAATACATGTTCTATGGAAATAACTGGTTCACTGTAAACTTAAAGATCTTAAAGGAAAAATGTGTTTATTTCAAGTTTTAACTATAGTCTTCAAATAATCACTAGACTTTGGGCGCGAATGGTGTAAAAGAAATGTACTACACTGTCGGTGCCCATTAATGAAAAAATATGTCCATTAAATACAAATTCTAATGTAATAAAAACAACTGATAGCATGATGTAAAAAAAAGTTATTGCCATTTAACTTGAAAAGGAGCTGAATTTGAAAAAAATACACTATTTAATTTAAGTATGTTACCGATGTTGCAAAATATTTTGATCCTTACTAGTAGTTTTTTAGCTTTTATTGAAGAATATAAACTTCACCTTAAAAAAAAACATGCCTAATTTAATTTAATTTTCGTGTCTGTTTTTAGCAGGGAGGTACTGTTTATAACCAGATTACAAGACACTCTAAATCTAACCCAGCTACTTCTTTTATAATTAAAATGACACAATATAGGTAGTAACTGTTTTCATTTATTCAGTCCAAAACTTTCATTTGTTCAGTCCAAAACTTAATTTAAAATACTGTTAAATAAAACAATTGAAGGGTTAGGTGGACAAAGCTGTTATCTGACAAAATAAATAAATCAGACTTTTTTGCATGAGCATAGGTTTTAACTGATGGTAAATCGATCCATAGATTTAAAACACCCCAATTCTAATTTATTACATAGTTATAGATAGGTACCTATATACTAGGAAAGATTTTAAACTGTCAATCAAGTATATATTTCAGGTCGGAAATGTGCTAACAGCAGAAATATTACCAGATAATCATAATAATTGGTAACTCCTTTGTCCACTTACCCTTTCAATTGTAACTAATCTTTTTTCTTTTTAAATAGATTTAAAAGTTTTTGAGTAAGTGAGACTGGTGTTCCCAAGGGCTTGAGGATCAGCTCTTTTGTGCAGATATTGTGTAGTGGACCAAATGCCAATGCCACGACAGTACAGGCAAGGCAGATGACATTGTATGGCATACTGAAGTCTGGGGTGGGCAGTGATACCATGGCACCATTTGTCCTGAACACAATTGGATACCCTGAAAATGAAAACACATTTTAATAGATTTTGATATAGTCACAGGTATTGAGTAAATAGTGCAAACCAAGATTTGTTGTTTATTTTTCTATTTTTACAATTAATGTTGTATTTAAATTATTGTAAAAACAGAAAAAAAAAAAAAATTGTTAAAAATAAATGTGTATTTCTTTATCCTTAGAAGCTGTTTTCAATTCATCCATAAAAAAAAATATTTAAAGTAACACTTGCTGGAAATTAAGTATGTAAATACTTAATTTGCTTATGTGTTCCAAATGAGAATAGGACCAATTGCTATGTTGTGACGTCACGATTTACTGTCAAGGACTTTCAAAACTTTTCACAAAAATGTACGATTTTCAAAGTGTTGTCTTGTCATGCTGATAGAAGACTGTGTTAGTCTTAGCCCACCTCACCTTATAGCAAATAGTTTTAAACATACTTACATGTCTTTGATGCATTCACAAAGGAATCAAATGTAGAGCCTGTAATTGGAACACTAGTGTAGTTCCTGGCTGTGGGTAAATTTGCTGAAATTAATGCTGAACCAACATAGAACCCATGATTGGCATCAGGAGGATATTCCTGCCATTTCAAGAAGACAAATTCAAAGTCTATTGTAATTGTAGTGGTGGACTTTGGAGGTAGTTTCATAAGCAGTTCCAAGTGATATGGCTTCTGCCTGCTACGCCCAGGCGAGTAGTACTGGGACTGTACTAAACTACTTTCTGCTTCACCATTAATTCTCAGTGAGCTCAGTTGTATTGGTAACCACCATGGTGCATTCTCCAAAACAACCACATTTATAGAAGTCCAACAGTTGTTTGTTATCTCTGTCACAATACCTCCAAACTCTTTTCCATAACCAAGAATGTAACGGGTAAAGTGTAGAGGTGGAGGTACAGAAACTGGTAAATCTGACTTAGATTTATATTTCACTCCTATGTTTATCATTAGACCATCAGGGTTTATGTTATAAACTGCTAGCTTAGTATCACTCCCACCTCTTTGTGACACTATGACATTGTCTGGAGGTGGTGTCAATGTGAAACTCTGTGTATCATTTGAAGTGACATCAACATAAATCTTGCTGTCTGACGACAGAGGACAAGCTCCAGGCAGTCCTTGCCCAAACAATTTCCTGAATGACCAATCATTGCTACTAATTATATTGTAGTCATAAACAAGAGCCACAGTTTGTTTGAACTCTAGTTGAGTCTCCAAACAATCACTGGATTTACATACTTTTCTTACATGAACTCCAATAGAATGATAGTTGGTATTGTGGATCATTCTGGAATTAAGCAATGCAGAAAAACCACGACTTGATTCACATGGTAAAAGTTTCTTCCATGGTGTCAGATTCTCAGTGCACACAATTTCTCTGGGTAACGATGCATATCGCAGCTGTTTAGTGATATTTTGACTAGATTTCACTGCTCCTGTAGGCCACAAAGCCATTTGAGGCGTCACTGTATTAAAGTTGTCAATGAAATTAAGTGAAGCACAAAAGAGTCCAGAGAGCGTTGCACTTAGTTTTTTCCATTGTGTATCTACATCTATGACATCAGGTGAAAACCACGCATAGAGCTCTGCGCCGGGCGCTGCATCCAATACTGGATATCCCCATTGATGATGTCTCCATTGACCTTCGGTCAAAGTGAGATGGAGCTCCTCGACTTGGAATCGAGATACTACTTCAGCCAGTGATCGAGGAGCCAAATGAGAATGAACTAAAATAAAAAAAAACGTTGGTATTACTAACTTCAGTAAATTTTATAACTAAACTACTCATTAACATTAATAACTTAACCCTTACATGAAGATAATTCGCTGTTCACTAAAGTAACAAATTGGAAGTAGCTGTAGAGATGAGTCGGCGGTAGAGGTTTAATATATAATTCTTCCTTAAAGTCATCACAATAGACGCACAGGAAATAAGTGACAAAAATACTGTAACATAATAATTTACGAAGAGACCCCATTGATTTTTAAATCATTAGCCGCTTTGTTGATCATAAGAACAAAGTTTAAGGTTATATTTTCGTGACAGCGAATGACATTGACAATTTAACATTTGACAGTCGATCGACATCACAGGGGGCCAATTCTCGATTTTAGAGATGGTGTCAAATTCGACAAAAATTTCGAATGACGTCTTTTTTTCGACAAATTTTAAAAGTTGCTATTCTGGGGATGTCGAATTCGACATTTGTCGAAGGATAACGTTAGAGTTTTTAGAGATAAAGTCGTTATCGAAATTTTTCTATATTTTGTTATGCAGAGTACAGACTAACTAAACACGAGCAAATGCTAGAACGAGTGAAACGAAGTAGTCGCCCTCTGAAAGGCATTTCTTTTCATAAACAAATATTAAAGTGACACTGGTTACTCTATTCCTGATATAAATGTTTGCTATGTAAAAATCTAAAAACCGTAACACGCGTATTTTGTACATTGTGTAGTAATTTTAATTATAGGCTCTTTGTAATAGGGCTGGCGACCTTTAAGTCAATGACAACTGTTGCCAGGTCTGTTTGGATAAAAATCGGGACAGATTGTAAAACAAATCGGGATTTAGGGTTTTAGATCGGGACAAATATATTTTTTAATAAAGTATTTTTAGATGGGAAATCGTCCAATGACTTCTTCCCCTCTGTGGAGGAACGAGAGGGCGTGTGAAATTTTAACTGAGTATAACCCAGACTTCTTCTTCAGTCGCTCTTTGAGTTTCAGTTTTTGATTTATCGGGACATTTAGCGTCCCGATCAGGTGCAAATCGGGACGCGTCGCCAGACCCCTAAAAATCGGGACGCCTGGCAACTCTAATTGACAACGTCACGTGTAGGTACAAGGTAAGCGGGGTAGCTCAATGTGTACAGGTCGCGCGGTAAATTAAGATCGCTTGGTGAAAGTAGTGGGGGCAATCGGCGCATGTGTACAATTGCGCACAGAAATTCTTAGTATGTTAGGATTTTATTTTTAATTTGGTATGTTTGAACCTTAGTTACATAAGTTATAATAACACTAGTTTTTGCTTGTAATTTATCTTGTAAGTAGGTAAATTCAGAAAAATTAAAATTATTAAAATAAAAAAAAATAATTTCGTTAGTTTCTTTCTTAACCTAACAATTTACGTCGTAAACCATTTTTCTGGTTTGCCGTTTTAAAACTTTATTTTTACCCGACTGCAAGAAGGGTTCAGCAACAGTCGGGACCCATTAAATTAATCTAGACTAAAATCATTCTATCTAATGTGGGTCCCGACTGTTGCTGAACTGTGGACTGAACTTGTTTATTTTTCTTTTCAGTTTTTATTTAAAGTATTTTTTTACGCAGTCGGTTTTTTTTATTTTTTAAAACAATTTTTTAACCATTTTTTAAGCTATTGCATAGCTTCTATCGCGGGCCTTGAGCGTGGAGACCGAATCCAGAAATTCCGTAACGAAAATAACCTAACACCCCCCACTCATTTGTTTTTTGAGCGTGGTGACCGATAAGAAAACAAATGAGTGAACAATCAATCAAAATTCAATACAATGTGTGAAAGTGTAACTTCAATTAATATCAATGAAAAAAAAACAAAGGGAAAAAAATACTGCATAAATAAAATAAATAAATAATTATAATTGCATAAGTTGATAAAAATGCTATGCAATAACTTTACCGCGGCAGTCCCCGAGTGCCACACGTCTTTTTTTTTTGTACCACTACGTAACTAATACGATAACACAAGCTGTACGCAACAGTACCCAAGTACAACAGTATCCCAATAAGACGCGTGAACGCAACGCGGGAATTGAAGAGCGATCGATCTACCAATGACGTGTCGCCGTCGGCGCACACCCGCCCGCACGTCGACAAATAGACCTTAGAATTGAATACTGCGCATGCCCCTTCTACTTTTGCCGAGCGATTTTAATTCACCGCGCGACCTGTACTGGCAATGGTTCACTGTGGAAGTGGGACATCTCACCTAGGGGTGGGTTGGAACAGGTTAAACACGATATCTGTTATGACTGTTACTGTTACATAAAAATAACAGATCCAAATACCTGTTAATAAATAACAGCCTGTTATTTTTGTACGGACGATAAATACGTATTTAAATTTCAGTTGAATATCTTCTTTATTATGTCCTCTTTAAAGCCGAAAATCGTATAGAAAATAGGTATAAAAGTGTATTTATATTTTTGTCGTCCAGCTGAAATACTAGAAAAATGCCTGCATTCGGCCTAGTTTTAATAAATGAATTAATTTGAATTTTCGAGACCCCAACCTCAACATATTATAGATTGGACAGATAGGAGATACTGATAGTTCTTCAGAAAATTCCTAACTGAACACTTTGCTTCATACTTTATTACAGGCTTAAGGATTGTCAGTTTAGTACACAATTCTGAAACTGGCACATTTAAAAGTGTTAATTTCATTTTATCACTTATTACGCCGTAAACAAACACTGAGAAACTTACGAAAATTTTAATATTACGATTCACCACTTTCGTTCGCAATCGTAATGAAAGAAGAAAAACTCAAATTTTCAAATTCAATATTTTAATTAAAACAAACAATAGCTAAATAACTTTCAATTGAAAGTCATCTTTATAACCATAATTTTAAAGTCGTAAATACTTGAAACATTTTACAACCAATCCCAATCAAATGTCAAACCAAAGACCATAAGGGAGTCCTAACACAATCAATGTTATTGTTTTTGGTTGCCTCGCAAATCTTAAAAAAAATATTATTTTAAAAATAATACTATTTGTGTTAAAACTTACCAACTTTGGCAAATTACTCTTACTCTTACTTGATTTGTATACAGGTTGGCCAAAAAAACTCGTAAATAACTGGATTTTTTTAAAATTAATTCCGTTAAACCAAAGATATTTAATTACATTAAAGATAGATACGATTATACGATTAATATTTGACTAGTTTAAAGCTTTCAATTCAATTCTTTATTGCGTTCGCTTTGCGTTTCGGTTGGCTGGTTTAAAACAATTTACTATTTAATATCGACCTATTTTTTTAAACTAAATCTAAAATTGCCATAAAGAAAATAAAATATAAATATATTTTTTTTACTATGGTCACTGGTCAGTAACAGGCCACGTAACAGGTAATACAGCTAAATTTAGGAGTCACTTTTTCGTTTCTTTTTGGTCTTGCAAGACCACCAACTATATTTTAGGATTAATAAATACTAACAGCTTCTCTTTTTAGCGTAGTTTAACCGCTTTAGTAAGAGTGAGAAGTAAACATGTTCCGAAATAAATAATAGGTGTGTCTCTTTTTCGCAAAGGCCATTCTTTAATGAGGAAAAGAGACACACCTATTATTTACTGAGTATCTGGTAACAACCAGTAACAACTAACAGTCTGTTTGTGTAGGGACTGTTACAATGAATAACAGTAACAGCCGTGGTAACAGTGTTCGAGGGTCTGTTATTAAAATAACAGATAAAATAAGTTGATAGTAACAATTGTTATTAGTTATTTGTAAATATCTGTTACTTCTATCTGTTACGATAAATATGCCTCACTCCTACTCACCATAACTATTATGCCCTGTTTACACGTAGGCTCAGCTTCGGCCAAACGCCATTGTATAAACAGGGCGTTTCCCCGTTCCCCATCATATAGTTATCGGCACGGATGTTGAGCGCTGGCTTCAAGTTGCGTAGAAGTCAAATATTCGGTCTCTTTAGTAGTGCGACGTTAGACGCTGGGACGGGGAATGTCAGTGATTGGCTCGCCGCGCCATCGTGTCATAGACGTCTTTTACCTTCCCTGTGCGATTTTTTTTTTAATAGGTTAGGTATATAAGATTATCGGCACGAATATTAAGCGCTCGGCGTCAGAGTGGGGATCACTTTGCGCATTCCATACATTGGCGAGCCAATCGTCGTCGGGAACGAATCACGAGTGACGTCTATGACACGATGGCGCGGCGGGCCAATCACTGACATTCCCCGCCCCCGCGTGTCACTTCGCACCACTAAAGAGACCGAATATTTGACTTTGCGCAACTAGAAGCCAGCGCTCAAGATCCGTGCCAATAACTATATTTGTATGAAACACGCACAAGCAGCATGACACTGCTATCAACTGCTAATTTTAAAAAGGCATTATTGAAATGTTTAAAAATCTCTTGACAAATAATTATTTTATATTAAAATATTAAATATCACAAAGCTTGCACTTCACTTTTTTTGTATCATACAAGAAGCAGAACTCAATAATAAATTAAACATCAGGGTGCAAATAACTGTTGTAGTGATTTTAAACCTGTGTGTATCCACGCTGTCACAAGAACTCAGAAATCAGAAGCTGCCAGTGCCATCACTGTGAAACGAACTTCATTAGGATCACGGGCCATGAACTCCTTGCATACCTTAGCTGCATCTTCCAACAGAGAATCAGGTGTAGTAGGACCATGGTTGATTGGGAAAGCCCTCTTACTTCCATCCAATTCATACAAAAAACCATCTTTGTGAACAAAAGTGACAAAGTGATGATTCACAGGGTCTTCAGCACTAGGTGTATTTGTTTGTCCTTCCAGAGCTAATTCTTTATGAGCTTGAATAATACCTTCACAGTTTTCAAATAGTTTTCCTCGATCAGTAGCATCCATATTTTTGGCACTTTCTAAGAATGTCTTCAAGTGTCCGTCTGCCAGGTCTATTTGATCAGTGTTATTAGCAACACCATGTACAAGTGCCACAGTGCCACAGGTATTACCTACAAATTGTTTCATATAGAAAATATTACTGGATACTTCTTGGCCTTTAGAAAGAATATCGCTTTCTTCTTTTAGTATATGTTCTTCATATGAATTAGACACTGGGAAGAGAAGCATGACAGAGAGCACAGGACGGGGCACCCAGGCGAGCACTTCTGGTTCTAACCCCATAACATCGATGACACCCCATTGACTAGGTACTCCTAATTTCTGCAGAAACTTGTTCATAACCTCAGGGTTTGATTCTAATGGGATTAAGATTTGCTTCCCCATCTCGAATGTACTATTTTTTTCTGAAAATGCTAAAATGTAAGATAAGTGGTTAGGTTACCGGTGTTTCAGTGAGTACTCACATACAAATCTAGTACTGAATGTTTGAAATTTAATAATAAATGTTATTAACAAACAGTAAAATGAAGTAAAAATACATATAGGTACCTGAATTATATACCTATGTATTCCTTATCTTGTAAGTAGGCTTACCTAGTTTCCTATTAATTGAATAATAAGCGTTTAATATACGAGGGTAAATGAAGGTACAGGCTTCTAATTAGAGATAGGTTATGTTTTCATTTCATTATTCGGCTGACTTTCATCAAATCTGTCACCCAGCGTTCCGAATTGCGATAAAAGTGATAATGTCATGAATCCGACCATGTAGTCACAATATATAAAAGGGCTGTAGGCCAGTCAAAATCGACATCAAACATCGCAAACACGCATGTATCTACAATTTTTTTATATTGAAAGTAGTTTACACAAAATTTATGGCGAACATTAGATACAGGGTAGGTTTTGTTGTCAGTTTGCCACAGTCAAAGCCTTGATTGACGAAAACCTACTGTCTAACGCGTTGAATGACGGTTTTTAGTACTGATTGATGAAAACCATCATTCACGATTGATGGAATTGTTGATTGACGCTTGCATGACCGTGTAATGGACGCCTAAGTCTATCAGTTTTGAGTTTTTGACGCAATTCGGAACACAGGGGTAATGACATATGTTTACGGTAGGGATGTCGGAAAAGAGTCAGAAATTTATTAAAAATCGATTTTTCTTTATTCAATATTAATCGATTTCTGGAAAAAAAAATCTATTATTTAAAATCATACACATTCCAATAATAAAACTAAGAGATTCATATTAACAATTAATCAGATTAAAAATCAAATAAAAAATAACCAATTCAAAACTAAAAATCAAAGCAAATGTTCTTTTAAACTTTCAAGGTAAGGAATAATAAAACCAAATATCATTATTGTTACAAATTCTCAGTATCATTTAACATTTTATTATAATAAAAAAAATGAAATGAGTACCCCCAACAAAATGACAACCTTATTGTCTCAAAAACTAAAATATAAATCAAATTCATAAAAAAATCACAAATTTTCATTCCTATTTTACATTTGACTACTACTACTAAAATAAAATATTTACTTAAATGGCAAAATAAAAAAAACTAAACGAGGACGTTATGGTCTCAAAAACAAAAATATAAAGCAATTCTTTCAGTAATCTTTAATTTTAATAAACACTAACAAAATTAAAAATCAAGCCGCTTTTAGGTGTTTTACGATTAGATGACATTTTTATTGTTTACCATCAACGATATTATCTCAGATCTCACTCACTACAATGAAACTACTTCACATGCATACATATCTAAAGGACCTATTACACTGCGCTGAATATCGCGTGCGATATTCCGACTCGTACTATTTTTCATTCATAGAAAGACAGTCTAACCCCTGTTATACTGCGCGATACGTCGAACCATAGATTAGATACGTCGAACCATAGACTAGATACGTCAAAACATAGACAAAACGAGTCTGAATAACGCGTAGTGTAATAGGTCCATAAAGATGGCGCCGTTTTATCAACTTGTAAGTATTAATGCTTCGAGTTTTTTCATTCGGTGCATAGATGGTGTTTTGTGAAAAACACCAATTGTTGTGATTTATGAAAATCAATTTTTATTTAATCGATTTATTAAAAATCAATTAGTATGATTTAAAAAAAACTTTTACATAAAAAAATCCAATAAACGAAAATAATAATTACGTTAGTAATTATTTCATCTATAAAAACAATCGATTAAACGAAAATCAATTATTTTTTTACATCCCTAGTTTAAGGTGACACATGTCACCCGGTCGGGGTGACAGACATCCCCGCGTTCCGAATTGCGTCAAAAGCGAAAAATATCGCGAATCCGACCAACGAGCGATGTCAGAAATAGTACTCAATAGTCCTTATATTTTGTGGGTATTAAATTTGGTCGGATTCGCGATATAATCGCTTTTGACGTAATTTGGAAGTCGGAACTAAGACACGGTGACACGAGGAGGCCCGGACGGAGGTAATATAAAAAGAAAACAAAGCTGAACAAAGTAATTTTTATATTATTTTGAGATCCACACACGTGTGACAGAATACGAAATTAGAATACACAAAGAAAATTACGAAACAATCAAATCTCACTCGTCTAAAAACTATGAGCATCAGTTGTCAGAAAAGTGTTAGTGGTCGAGTGTGAAAGAAAGAACGTATAATTTATCTTATAAAATTACCAGTTAATATAATATAAAAAAATGGATTCTGAATTCGTGCACATATCCACCAGCCTTCGGTTACAGCTTGGCTATGGGATTGGTCATGTATTAAATGATGTCTGTGCAAGTTTATGGTTTACATATTTCTTAGTATTTTTTCATTTAGTACTAGAATTTAGTGCTTCACAATCAGGCAACCTGATGTTAATAGGTCAAGTGATGGATGCTATATCGACACCTTTTGTTGGCTATCATTCAGATCACACCGACAATCATATAAGTTCAAAATATGGGAGGCGGAAACTGTGGCATTTATTTGGTAAGTGCAATGTTATACAATAATATCTGTAAAGAATCCAAGAATTATTGTTGCAGTATTTTTTTACATTCACTACTTGTAATAATTGATCATTAGACCAGAAACCAATTCATTATACCTATGTGTTATTGCAAAATAAAAGTGTTTTGTAACATTCTCAAAACATAATAGTGATTTTTTTTTCAGGTACTGTCTGTGTTATGGCGTCATTTCCATTCATATTCACAGAATGCATTGGTTGTTCATCAACACACAAATGGGCACAAATGTATTATTATGCTGCATTTATTGTTATATTCCAAATTGGATGGGCTGCAGTGCAGATATCCCACTTAAGTTTAATTCCAGAACTTTCAGAAGATGATCACACTCGGACACATTTGACTGCAATCAGGTATTAAGTAAAGATATGCATTCATACAAATTGTACTAACATCTTTTAATTGATTTAACCCTAAGCGAACGCCGGCGTTCGCGCACCTATTGTCTTTCTTTTGTGTCTCTAATTACCACGATTAAAAGGTTAAATATCAGATTCACTACACCCAGAAGCAGAACCGAAAACCCATCATATATCCCCTTTTAAGCGCTGACACTAATATAACGGACTCTGAAAACAGTGCCCGACTCGCCACACACGTATATTTACGTTATTTTATTTAAAAAGTTCTCATATTGCACAAACTCCATATAAAATATGTCAATTATAAGATGTAGGGTATAATCTTTATTGTTATGGACATTTTTCAATGTTTTATTGATAAATACTGTTAATTTTTAGGTTCAAATACATTGAGATCTGTCTCCCTACCTGTATCGCCAATCACGTAGTTTTACGAGTACTAGGGATGGGGTGAATTCGGAAAATATATAATCAAATTTTTTGAATATTTCTCTTTTTATTTGAGTTCAAATTATGTTTATGTGACAATAGATAGTAAAAATATCCATAAGAAATGTATTTTAATAATATGATATTTTAAATCAGATTTACCCTATCAACTCACAAGACAAATAAGACTCAACTATTTAAGTTGAGTCTTATTTGTCTTCTAAATAAAAAAAAACCACCACACACGCGCTATTTCTTAGGGTGAGTTGCACCATTTAACTATAACGATAACCAAACCATAACCAGCCGTGAAACGGCCGCCTATTGGTCAATTCGACGATTTGACAACTGTTAACGGCTTTGTTATCGTTATAGTTAAATGGTGCAACTCACCCTTAGTATGCTGTAAGCACGGTCGAGTTTTTCCCCAAAAGCGGGACTGAACCTGTCCCGCGCGGGACATTTAATTTTGATTTAAAAATCGGGACGTCTGCAAGACTGGAATAATGTTAGATTATTAAGTAAGTAAATGAAACATTGATTTTATATCCGGCGCTTTAGTTTTGTTGATAAATAAAGAATTTATGCATCGAGATATTTTTTAACACTGTTCCAACTTATACCTAAAGTGACGTGGCGCTGGAGGTAAGTATCTCTCTCTCTCCCTCTCATCGTGGCGGTTAAAGGGTTAAGGAGTATAGTCCGATAGTCCCCATATGTTTACTAATAGGAAACACTTTACTAGGAATGCATCCACAGTAACTCTTTCAAATGTTCCTGCAACATCTTACATACTTACCAAGATGTTTTAACCTCTCAAGGACCGCCATTATTATTACGAATATTATTACCAACAAATGTGGTTTATTAGTTAATTCCCTCACATAAATTAAACCTAATATTTTGGGGGTTCCTTCTATTTGGCAGAATCTTGATACTCCGAATTTTTTTTTCTATTCTATTCTTAGCATAACTATTGTTTGGAAGAATATTTACGTGTCCAAATTCACAATGGCATACTTTTATCATAGCAGAATTTTGTTTCGCATTATTACTTTTGCCATAATTAATATTAAGCATAATTTTGTTTAGCATAATATTTATTTAGAGATACGATTATTTTGTAAGGGTACATATGTATTTGAACATGAAAAATTAAAATACATGTATGTGCTTGTAAAAAGTCAATAGTACTTATGTTGTGCTACAAAATGTAGTGACAGAAGCGAATCGCTGTAAAACTGACTTTACGCAGTCTTGTTTGCCCTACTCCTAGAGTGTAATTTAAAATCGCGTAGGCGCGGAGGGGTAGAGCGACCCGCTAGCTGAGGAGCAGGTGGTTTGAAGGCTCGCCGGTGGTGAGCGTTAAAATCATCTGCGACGATAAGTTCGCGTGGGGCCGCCCAAACCTCGCAGCGCCGGAGCCGTGACAGAAACAATGCTTGCTGCATGTTGCATGCTGCATGCCTACTTGCATGCCTGCTTGCATGCCTGTTTCCAGGCTGGAAGCCTGCTAGTATGCTGCATGTCTGCTTGCATGCTATATGCCTGCTAGCCACCATGGTTATATTTTTATTTCTACCCAGAAATAGGAGGACCCGCATGCTGCTGCGACGGAGGCCCCGTCGACCCTATGTAAACGAAAAATGTTGTGAATTTTCTGCTATATGATAGTTCCGCTTTTTAATTATTTTGGATATGAACATTATGCCAAAAGATGATTCTGACTAACAAAATTATGAGTTTTGAATGTATGACAAATGATTTATACGAAATAATTTTCTGCGAAATGAAGTTTATGCAAAATAATATTATGACATAAAAATTTCTACTATAAAAGTAGACCCAATTATTTGATAAACATTTCACAATATTTGCGTTAATTAATATAATGTACCAAAAGCAATACTAATTTAATGTTAATTTGTTTTACAGATATGGCTTCACAGTATTCTCAAATCTATTTGTTTACATTATCACATGGATTATATTACACTTGACTGGGGAATGTGATAAGCATGTATGTTACAATTTTTGAAACTGTTTAATTTGTAGTCTAGCTTGTAATAGCATGTTCTGTTTGTAGTCTAAACTTTATTTAATTTTTTCAATAATCTGGTAGGTAGGCATTACCTTGCTAGATAAGCTTATCTTGAAATTCTGAATCAAGTGCCTATTTTTATACATAATTATTTACTAATTGGATAACTATCCAATTAGTCTAAAATTTTTATTATTTTTTATTACAGCAAGTGGGACCGACTGATGCATGGAAGTTTAGACATGTTGTCTACATAGTATTAGGACTAGGAATTATAGCATCAGTAATATTTCATATTTCCGTAACTGAAAAAAACAACTACCGCCATGAGCAACTCTTGGCTCAAGGTGAAAGTGGAGCCCATTATGACTACTTACGGAAACCACATATGTACCAGGTAAATTGAAATAAAAACTGAAATATCATAAATCAAGCTGATGTATATTAAATATTAACTTTATCTATTGCCAGTCCTAATTCTCTGTTCATTTTGACACATATGCAACACAGCAAACATAGCATACCTACAATTTTTTTTTATAAATTTCTAATGTTATTTACGGGTAGAATCCGTATTTTTGTTTCAATCCTTACCCACCTGCTTGGTTAACATAATATATCTCGTTATAATTGGCACGCTCATAATATATTTTTCAATACACTTGCTCAGAAAGTGACTCTTATTGAACTGCACTTAGGTACATAATGGCCCTTGTTACCAAACTATGTCATTTTGATTACCATTACGCACTAGTACTATAATGTAGTTAAAACCTTAGGGTGAGTTGCACCATTTAACTATAACGATACCAAAGCCGTTAACAGTTGTCAAATCGTCGAATTGACCAATAGGAGGCCGTTTCACGGATGGTTAGGGTTTGGTTATCGTTAAAGTTAAATGGTGCAACTCACCCTTATTGTTCAACCGCTCCCCCGCCATAATTTTAATACATTATCGTATCAGGCTGAGTGCAGGTCATCCCCCACGAGTCGCCGGTCAACCCCCGTTTATTCATTTCAGTGAGTGTATTGAAAGGTAAATAAAAAAAAATAGGGGCGCGTATATGAAAACAGATTTTTTACCGCCACAAAAGCAGCCCCGGATCTAAGGGGGGGCAAACCGGGGCACTTGCCCCGGGCGGCAGTTTCATGGGGGCGCTAAATCCTTGAGACGAGAATTCGAAATATCGAACAAATGAAGCTTCTTTTCCTACAATCTCATAGGTTTTTATCAAGTAATTGAATCTTAATATAATATGTTTGAAAAACAAACTTTTCTATTTCCATAAGCCCAGTTAGTTTTTGAACACATACTAAGTGATTTATAAACGCATCTTAACAGATCAAGTAAATTTTTGAACGCGTGCGTAGTGTCCGTGATCTTTCTGCCAAGGGGAATCATCAAAGGGGAACAACATCTGCAAGCTGTGAGCGAAGCTTCAGCAAACTGAAAATAATTAAAACTTATCTACGTTCTACAATGAGTCAGGATCGTCTATCTGGCCTCGCGATCCTAGCCATTGAAAACAAAACCGCCTATGCAACGGACTTTGAGGAGCTAATAGATTCTTTCGCAGAAAAGAAAGCACGCCGTGTAAAGTTGTAGTCTTTCCTGGTTATATATTTTTTCTGTTTCTGTTTTATGTCACAAATGAAAGTTATTAGTTATTAGATAATAAAAAGTTTAAATTTATTAAAGGATTATTATTTTAACAAATGGTCACAAAAATGCTACTCATTGGCAGTATTAACAGTTTTTCTCAAACAGTGAAGGGAGGGGGCGCCAGTATCAAGATTTTGCCCCGGTTCGAAAAAATCGTAGATCCGGGGCTGCACAAAAGTTTACTACTTTTACAGTTATTTTCTTCACAAGTGTATTGAAAAACGTCGTATGATACACGTGAGTAATTAATGATTATCGTTCTCGGCTCTCTTAAGACCCTCGCCGTGGCTCGGGTCTTATACCGCTTCGACGGTTATCACTAACATTACACACTTATGTCATAATGTACTATAGTGAATAAAATTGGCCTTTAGCCGTTTTACACAGAAAATACCTAAATTAATAAGACCCTTTAATAAATCTGGAGTGAGTTGCTAGTGTAAAGACATTAGTTGATGTGGCGTTTGTGCAGTTTACGCGGACGAAAGTCGCGCGGAAAAGCTAGTATCTAATAAATATTTATCTTGTTATCAGCAAACTTAATATATTATGTTTATTTGGTTATCAGTGCACTCATAACATAGATAACACTGTTCTAATTAACTATAATGTTTCAGTTAATTATTTAAATGAAATTGTTGTTAGGTTGCAGGCATATACATGTGTACCAGACTTGTGGTGAACATATCCCAGGTACTGATTCCCCTGTACCTGCATCGCACGTTAGGCCTGGCGGCCCGAGCCCTGGCTGTGGTACCTCTCGCCCTTTACCTCGGCAGTCTGGCAGCTGCCGGAGTCCAGAGGTTGGCACCAAGATCCTTCACCCGAAAACTTAATTATTTGACTGGTTCCGCATGCGCAATTGCTGGTTTTGTGTGGATTCACTTTGGATCAGATGATGATTACAAAGTATATTTCATTTATGTGGTTGCTGTGTTAATAGGTTAGTACCTACCCGCCATTACATATAAAATACAATAATCATTTGTTATAATTGTTATCAAAATTTGTGTCTTTATGTTAGTGTTTCATTGAAACTCTTTCAAAACTGTTTGTTCAAAGTTGTCATGATAACTTTTTTAGAATACCTAAAAATACTAACTGCGAAGTGTTCACGCACGCTTTGACAATGTAATAACAGTCATTATTTTATGTATTACTTACATCATAATTTTTGTATTAGTCATTCCCATTTCTGTAGTAGGTACCTGCTTAGTTATTGAATTGGTTCTCTCTATCATCAGGTTTTGGCGGCGCAGTGATGTTGGTGACTAGCCTGGCTCTGACCGCCGACCTGGTTGGCGAGAGGACGGAAGCTTCTGCATTTGTCTACGGCCTCATGAGTTTCAGTGATAAACTCGCGTGCGGCATTGCTATAGCGATTATACAAGCATAGTGAGTTCATCTATGAGTCATACTAACAGCCGGCGTTGTTCTGTACACAATACAATTCGCCTACCTAAGTTCACATTATGTATAGAATGTTACCTATCTATTTAGTCACGTATTGATATCGACGGTTGAAAGGCAAAATGATCTAAGCGACATAAAGTAACTTTACAAAAGTGAACTCAAAATGTTTAACTTTAAAACACTTTTTTGTAAAGTTTACTCAATGTCGCTTACACCATTTTGCCTTTCAACCGTCGTATGGTTTATTATCTACGATAATGAACGATGCTTAGGGGCGTCATCACATCACACACTCTCGATTCTCATAAAACATGCGTTATGCTAGTGCACCCAAGGACAACCCCCAGTTGGTAGGAAACTATTGCCAGTCAAGTGGCCTAGTTACCAGGAACTTGGTCATGATTATGGCCCCTGCCTGAAAAATGTTATCAATATCTATCGATAAAAACGTCAGGGGGTCACACGCGCACTAATAAATGGGCTCCCAAAAATGGTCGCTAGTACAAAGTGACGTAGCAACAAGGGGCAAAATATCCTGAGGTTATTCCTACCAGCACCTTACTGAATTATACATCCTTCTCCCGAGCATATTTGCTCCCGTGAATCTGCACTTAAACCAGCCTATAAAGGCAAGAAAGAAGTGGGAGCTCTGTACCTCGTCAGTGTTCACTACGGCGCGGTCGGCCAATAAAGGCCAGCCAAATATGAGGAACAAGAATTCTCCCGGGAGATCGGATCCGTGGGGTTATTAATGCTTAATAGTTCGCCACAAAAATGTCCTGCGGATTGTATCTGTCTTAGTTTGATCTCTTACCCTAGGCATGTTACAGCAAAAGACCTAGAGTTTATTGGAGCGCAAGCCCCACCACGACATTAACGTGGAGATACAGCGAGGTTAACCCTCGGTTTATTATTATTATTATTTCACTCATTAATACTGGATTTATAGAGGTGCAAGGAGTCCTCTTAAGAGGCTTAACAATAGGCTGACAGACTGCATGAAATATGCAGAAAGTCCAATAATATTTTTTTTGCTAAGGACCTTAATAATCTTTTAATTTACTTATTTGTAATTTTAAATCCCCTTTTGCTAGTGGAAAATAAATTTAAGAATATTTATTTTCCGCTAGCAAAAGTAGCTATTGGTACCTAATTTTGTTCTCACTTCCCAGACCAGACACACTTTTTTTTTCCATTTTAAAAATTCTAAAATACAATATCTCTTTGGATTAACATAAACATACGGAACCATAAGTGACTTTACTTTGTATGCGGTAGGACTTTAAGGTTTAATTTACTTTTAAATCCCGAAGCAGTGTTAACCCCTATAAGGTGACCTTCTGATACTTTAAGTACAGCGGCTCAACATTCGGCTGTCTCCGCTCACAAGATCATAGTCGAGGTTTCCAGATCCGTCCAAATCGATAACAAACGATTGTCTGCACCAGTTATAATACTGCCTGCTCTCCGTCCTTACACATGGCCTACATTTCCTATCCTTTTCTCAACAAGCTTTTATTTTTTTGTAGGCGGGAAAATCATCCAATGACATCTCCACGCCCTTGGGCGGAGCGGGAGATAGTGCCAGACTTTTACTGATAAAAAATATATTCCTGTTCCATCGTTGTTACCTTTCGTACTGGGGCCGAATCTTCCTTTTAGAAGCAGACCCTTGGCCCCAGTAGGCTTCGACCCTGCCGGGCCGCTACGGTTTGCTGACAACTTCTTGAGGCGCGCGTGGGACAATACGCGCCGTCGACGTCTTGAGCTCGGTCCGGACGGTTACCGGACGGTCGGACGGCGAGCTACCCATTGCTCGCCGTCCGCAAGCCCGCGCCTACGGGGTGTTTCTAACTAGCTTGGGGTCGACTTTAAGTCTAACCAGATGCGGCTGAATATCTATATTTTACATAGAGCGCCTGTCTATCACATCTCCACAACTCCGTTACAAGGCAACACGATACTGTTTAGATAGACTGATGCTCTAACTTTCTAGCGTGTTCCTATAGGTGGTTATAGGTATAACGACTGTCAAAGGTCTACGAATGATAACATATGACCTACATTATTATATTAATAACTTATTCAGTTAATGTTTTGTTTGCCATTGTAACAGTACATATACTACGCGTTCCAAATGAGAATAGGACCGATTCCTATGTTTTGACGTCTCGTCGCACTGTCAAATCGAAGAAATTTTGGCCGAATTGAAGAACTTAGAGATGAGTAAAATTGAAGAACTAGATTCTGATTAAACTTTTTTCGTTCACAGTTCATAAATAAATTAAATTTTTCGTAAATTAATTAATTTTTAAAAATTTCTTTCCTCGATTTGACAGTAAATCGTGATGTCACAATCACAACATGGCGGGCGATCCTATTCTCATTTGGAACGCATTGTACCTACATAATTATTTGCCCAAGGCGTTTTTGTGATACAACCCGCATGATTTGATAGCCATGCTGAATAGCCGTCGTTATATTTTCAGTGCGGACGGCGCAAACGCGGCGTACTACGGGAACGTATTGGTATGGGTGTGTGGAGTGGCAGCGATCACAGGACTTACCCTCACGCTGCTACTGCCGAGGTTCAGATCAGAGCCTTTACTAGATAGTGGTAAGTATGTCGCGTTGAATACTCGTACTGCTTATTATCAGCCTGTGTCATTATACTGCTGGGCAAAGATCTGCCCTTAGGACTGTTATCTACCAGCAGCTTTACTGAGAGTGTTCCTGAAGTATCTGCGCGTTGCGGAAGGGGTGTGGTGAAGTGTTAGTCATCGCCCTGTTAAACCCGTCGCGAGAGATCTCAGTTAACACTAGAAGCGCGGACTATAAATTTCAATTTTGGCCATTTTATTTTTGCACAGTAATAAGGAGAGATGGTAAAAAAATGAAACTGGTAACTGATAAATATTGACAATACAATATTTTTTTATTATGTATTACACACATGTATTTTGGTGTACTTTGCGGCGGAAGGGGTGTGGTGACGTGTCAGTCATTCCCCTGTTGAACCCGTCACGAAAAACCTCAGTTAACACTAGAAGCGCGAATTTTGGCTCTTTTATTTTTGCACAGTAATAAGGATAGATGGTAAACAAATCAAACTGGTAACCGATAATACAATATTTTTTATTACGTATTACACATATTTTGGTGTACTTTACGATTCTACGCATAGCAAAACTGCCGTAAATGAATTCCAAAAATGGAACGCCCGCGCTTCTAGTATTCTTGGCCTGTACTGCATACCATTGATCTATTTTCGTCTTTGCCTGATCTGTCCGCGATGACTTCCGAATATATTAGGGAAACTACCTTTTGCCCGCGCGGCTTCGCTCCCGCTCTTCCCTACTTCAGCCTACTATACCCTACTCTACCCTACTTTACCCTACTCTACCCTACCCTACTCTACCCTACCCTACTCTACTCTACCCTACTCTACCCTACCCTACCCTACTCTACTCTACTCTACCCTACTCTACTCTAATAAACCTCACGGAGCCCGAGACCTTTCCAACGAATGCAAAACCGTGGAAATCGGTTCGTGCGTTCTGGAGTTATAGCGTCAGGAAGGAAAACCCGACTTATTTTTATATAGTAGATAACGCCACATAGTAGATAATTTTTTTGTGGTTATTTTTGTAATTAAATTGCCCTGTGCAATAAAACCGCCTATACTCGTATAATTATGTCCTGTGCAATAAGACCGCCCATTGTACACTTATTTTTAATAATGTTTATCCTGTATTTTTTGTAGTGGTGTACAATAAAGAATAATAATAATAATAATTTATTAAAAACTGTTGCCAGCCAGCTCTATTGCTGCTAATCTAATTCATGAAATTAAAACATTTGTATATTATAAGCTTATCTAGTTAAATAATAATTATTAGTTCAAATGATAACTGAAAAAAATATTAATTGTTTCAGAAAACTCATCAATAAATAACTCTGATATAAATACAGGACAACAAGTACCTGCTCCAATAGAAAGTTTATGAAGAGAACTATAGTTAATTTTAAAATATAGAAAGAAAGAAAGAAGAAAACATGTGTTTATAGCTTATAAATATGTGCCGTTATTGAAATTGTTTGAGATTGGTTAATTTTGGTTGAGACTAAGGACAAAATGTTGAAAAAACATGTAATAATAGTATTGTTTTAAGCGGAAACTACATTAGATCGCACGTGGGCCAACCCTGATTTGTACGTAGAGTCGCGTTGCGTGGCGTGTATCTAATGTAGCTCTACAAGTCTAGTTGCCATATAAAATGTATGGAGACCGACGCGCCCAAATCGGCGTACGTGGCCCACATGTGCCCAATGTAGTTCTACATTTATTCAAATCCGTCTCTCTAAGTATATAAAGTTGATATTATTATAGTACGTACTTTTTATAAGCTTATTAATTAACTTGCAATGTTTGTATGTATATTTGTTTAGGGCAAATCTTACAAATAGATTTTGAAACTGTTACCGTATGATAATGTAGTCGGATAGTGCGTATAGAAAGTATTGAGTGCAATAAGATAACGCTATCGTGTTTGAGCTCTTTGAAATGGTGTTAATGAATACCAATTCACCTAGTACCTACTATTTATACAGCGCCATAATAACTGGTTATGATTGAAAACTTATTTAAAGCCGAGCTTTAATTACATTATTTTTGTCTCTATTCTCTTATATTTATTGTTGTAGGACGAAATCTGTGTGAAAGGTATTAGAACGATTTGTTGCACTGCAAGGTAACTAGGACGTATAGCACAAAATGACGAGGAATATTGTTACATTGACTGTTATGACTAATAGAAAAAAAAATAAGATAACGATGCATTTTTGAGATGGGGCTGAAACCAAAACGTTTTGTAAGTTTAGTATAATGCAATCTCAAAGAAACAGAAGAAAGCGATTTTGAGAAAATCGATTTTTTTAGCAAATCTTTCAATTTCGATTTTGGCTGCGTATCAAATGGTTGTTTAAGTACCTATAGGTACAAAGAATTCCCATCTCAAAAATAGACTCTGTAGATGTTATATTATTTCTTAAGATTTTATAACTATGTTAAGAAAGTAAAATGTTGGTGCTACAGTGTATAAAATGTTGTAACATTTGTATTTATTTAAAGAGTTTATATGTCTAGTTCTGCACCTACATTAGAAAAATGTATTCAAATAATCTTAATAATAACACGCTTTATCAAATATCGTCGTTCTCGAGACCTTACTGGAACATTTTTAAATGTGTGTTTTTCATTTTTAATTTCGAGTATTAATATTATTGTTCAGTACTGTAGCGGTTTATTATGATTAGTTCCGTATCTCTAGTCTGAGTAGTTCGGTTGTTTTGTTTGGGAACGGACTACTGAAACTAATTTTGTCTCATTTACTCTTGATACTAAAAAAGATACGGTAACTTGTCCGATTAGAGACGTAAACCTAGGCGATAAATTATGTGACTAGGGGATAAAGCAGTGTCTTAAAGTAGCGGGCGGCATGTTGAATTCCGAACAAAATGAAGGTTGTTAAGTTTTCATCTCGAACGCAGTTAGGGATTTATACAATAAACTCCCGAGCACTGCGAGGGAGTTTATTATAGACACAGCATTATCCCCGGGTTGGATTATTAGATACTTTATCTTTTACACCTTCTGTGAAATTATTAAAAGACCATGTATTGAAACAAATTATTAAATTACCAAAAACATTTGTCACATTACTCCATTTATAGAAAGATCTATATACTTAATAATATTTTTTAAACAAAATAAACTACAACTAAATTGAACTAAACAATTATTTTTTAAATCTTTAACTCGTATAATAAACGTCAAACAATTTAAAATGTACGTGCACCAGACATACATTTCAATTTTTTTTTTGACATTCCAAATTCAAATTAAGTACATTATTCCCTAGGGAACGCCTATGCTACTATATATATTGTATAACATTTAAAAGAAGATTATCAGTAAAATTAAAACCTGAGTCGTATGATTATAGGTACCTTTCTTTTGATTGAGACGGTAAAAGATCCATATCTGATCCGATAAATTTATTGTAACCTCTCGCCCACGACGACTTTTAACCGTGCTACTTAACAAGTATCGGTTTGACATCATAACCGAAATAATGAGACAAAATTAGTCTGTAATCCGGCCGTAAACAAAACAACAGAACAACTGTAGAGGGAATATGACATTCCGTATAGGGAGGGAAGATAACATTTCGTATAGGAAGGGAATATGACATTTCGTATAGGGATGGAATATGATATTCCGTATAGGCAAGAAAATGACATTCCGTATAGGAAAAGAATATAACATTTTGATAGTGATTTAAAAAGTCCGTAAAAGTGTGATAATTAAATGTCACACTTAACCAGAGGGGCGTAACGTGGCCTAGTTTGGACCTGGGTGAAGGTGCATCAGTGAGGCATTTTCATTTCATTTTGAAAACGATTCAGCGACTGTTGCAACCCATTGTTTGACTATATCATCGCTTACCATCGAGTGAAATAGTAATACCATCAAGTAAATATTGTTGATAGGATTTTCCTATCAACAATTATAAAAAAAAACCGTCGTTCTTAAAAACCCTTAGGTTGCGAGGCAGTGGGTAAGTGGTCGCTTCGCCCACGCTTAGCTTTTAGAGATGTTCTAGTAAGATCTCGGACCAACGAGTAACCACTATTTATTATGAAAGTAGCAATGTATATTGTGACTATTTATTATTTAATTTGATGGTATTTAGCTCATATTCACTGCATAATTAGAAAATTCTTGTTCCCGGCTTTATACCAAATGTATGTACCTACTGTTATAGAAAAATAATAAATCTACAAGTCTCTGACTAAAACCATTTTCTTTTATTCAATGAAAATACTTTTATATCATAGCCTCTCGGGGATACCGAATCTGTGACCGACTAGTGTGCGTCGGACACGTAACTGTCAACAACAATGATAAGATCATTTATGTACACCATAGATATACACCAACAACAATGTGTCCGAGAGCACCCCGACCCTGAGGGACCCCGGTATGGATACCGAATTGACCCGAGACGAGCAGCCATCGATAACCACTCAAATGACTCGGATGGATCGATCCCTCAAGAAGTCTGCGATCCAATCATACAGACCAGCGGGCAGTCCGAAGGAAGCAAGCTTAGCAATAAGGCTTTCGTGTCAGAGCAGACCCTGTCGAAAGCCTTCGAGATGTCAAGGCAGACATGCTATGCTTCCGGGTTAGCTCGACTATCCTTTTTGGGTACTTGCTGCACCTTAGCTTGCTTTCAAGCAATCGCCTCGTTACCAGTCTCGTACGAAAGACGAAATAGACTTGTCAAGATCAGAGGCAGTTTAAGCGCACAAGTTCTAAGGACAATTGTCGTGTTTACGTCCAGTAGGTACCCTGGGAACCTCTTTCTGATGGATGCGAATGTCCGACATATTCGTCTCGCTTCCATCAGATTCCGCAAAAAGAGAAACAGTCAATTTTGCGTTCTCCTCAGCGGTGTCGGCCGGCGACCCATCCGGTTTTAGCAGTGGAAGCAGTGAGGGGCGGCAGAAGTTCGATTCAACCGACTTTGCCAGGGATCAAAATGCTTTACAACCTGCTGGGTGTGAAGTAAGTTTGTTCCTTACTCGACTGATGTGGTCAAATCGTGACTTCCGCATCACCTTATTTTTTTGACTAACGTCAAGTGCTTTGCGCATACGAGCGGCGACCCAAACTCGGCACCCCAAGTTTTTTAGTGCGTTATCGCGACCACACTCGACGCTATACCATGACCGAGCTTCACCAGACATTGATACATCTGAGAATGAAATGTAGTACTCCATCCCCTGTCGCAAAACATCTGTTACGGCATTTGCGCACGACGAAGCATCTTCCGAAGAAAAACAAGTGGGTGCCAAGGATAACATGCGAAGAAAGATCGCATGCTATCCTAATCTGCCGATCTAAGTATATCGCCATATCCGCCGAGTGCCTCTTGGGCTGAGATCGGGGAGTGGACGGACACAGACTTCACCAGACAGTGGTCGGAACTACCTGAAGGTGAGACACTGAATAGCTGGTCTGGATCTGTAGTCAGCAGAATGTCCAAGCAATTGGCTGTGTAGCAATACCCACGATGCAGCGATATGTTTTGAGACTATATCACATCACGAAGGTTGAGGAAATCGTGGAATATGCACGTGTGAAGACGGACTGGTCTTTGAGAGTCGTGCAGTTGGAGTCGGTCGTTTGTGGTGCGGGTGCCGACTCATCACTTGGATCGATATCGACAATTTCGTGGAAGGTTACAGACCTCACAGCGAAACACGGCGCCATCACTTCGTGTGCATTACTTAGTTTAATTAAGTCAACATCCGGCACTCTTATTCAGTTGCCTCCTGGACAGTTGGATAAGATGTCGTGCTAGCGCTAGCTTACGCATTTCTCGATCAGCTTTATCTGTTCACAGGTACCTACGGGTAAAGCGCCACTTTTGTTGGTGGGTATTAAAGTCCCCCAGTAAGTTATACTAATCAAGCGGAAGGGTACCGCTGCTGAGCCACATCCGCTGCTTCAGTCAGATGCTGTGTTCTATCCTATCTCCGCTGTGCGAGCGGTAATTCAACCGTAAATAATTTTTTACACCACCTGCTTGATAATGTCGTTTAATACGTCATACAAACCTCATTCTATCCCTAGGGAGATAATGCAGTATGGCCTATCCCTAGGGAATAAAGAGATTTGAATTTTGGGAGTGAAGTGAGGAATTCAAGCCGCCCAAGGGCTTGAATTCCTCACTTCACTCAGATTTCTTTAATATATAAATCCCTCACTAACGTTCGCGATTAAAATCTGCAACCTTCGTTTCGTTCGGAATTCAACATGCCGCCCTCGACTTAAAGACGCTGCTTTACCTATCCCCTAGTCACACAATCATCATCATCTTCATCATTTCAGCCGATACACGTCCACTGTTGGACATAGGCCTCCCCCAAGCGTCACCACATCGAACGTTCCTGTGCGTCCCGCATCCATCGGTTTCCTGCTACCTTCACTAGGTCTAGTCACATAATCTACTATTATCCAGACCTGTCTCCACTAAGGCCCAAAGCGTAAATAACCTGGTGTCCTCAAGGTTACGGAGATGCCGAAACAGATGTCGTCCCGGGAGTACATTGCACTCCATGGTAAACCCTGGGTAAGAAAGGTACGACAAGTCTGACGGATTACTGATCTGTTTCTCCGAAAGAAATAAGATAGCTGGTTTATCAGTCTCCAGGTGGTGATGGACTGCGACGAGATTTGACTGTATACATCGTATTGCTGCTCCTAGTGGTGCTACTGTTCAGTTTGTCTCATAAAGTTCCTTCTCATAATTAACTGGATAAAGAAAGAGAAGGAGTGAAATGAGGTTCCATGCTGCATTCACAACGCCAACCAGCACAATGGTGCATTCCGGGATTTTTGGACAGCTAGCAGAGCAGCCTTTTATGTGTAGCTGGCACATTATTTGGGTCCCCATTTATCCGGTCGGACAGCGGCGCATGGAGCCTCGGATCCCGCTGCCCTCCGCGACTAATCGCCCGTTAGGTACGTCCGTAACAGCGCGAGCCAGGTTGGTATGCCTTGCGATGGAACTACTATTTCATTTTCTACCCAACTCCTCTAAACTGGCTACACTGGGCATCATACCGGAACACGGCTGGGCCGCTTGGCGGTATACCTATTTTTGCTTAGTGGGTGGTCGTAAACCAACGGTAGGAAATTACTACCAGTTAGTAACGTCTGATTAGCACCACTAAGTTAGGGACCACGTGTAGGGATTAGCTTTGGGTATTCTCCTTCGGATGCGGGTGATTCAGCCCCCAAATGCTAGTTTGCGCAAGTTATCCTATTTTTTAGTAGGTGGGAAATGGGAATCATCAAATGACATCTTCGCGCCCTTGAGCGCAGCGGGAGTTAGTGTCAGTCAGTAGTCAGTAAAACTGACTAAAAATCCACTCCTGTTCCTTCGTCGCCTTTTCAGATTGCGGTTGTGTCGGCCCCTGAAGTTACCCTTTAATCCAATAGACAAATATAAAGCCGTTGTTCAAGTCGAGAAAATATACCACCGACACGCGCCGTCGAGACAACACTTGTAAAAATCCTCATGTAGACGGCGTCCAGCGATGCGCGACGCTGCGCAGCCTATGTACCTACATAGGTACTTAAACTCTAGTACATACTGCAGTCTGTCTGAGTCTGAGCCGTTCGATTTATTTTAGCGTAACTGCGTAAGTCGTTGGAAGGAGAAAAGGTCGTTCAAGTCAGGTCGCGCAAGATTTTTATAAGCTGATTAAAATTTATTATTATTTGATACCATAGCAATAACTGAAGCCAAAAAAGTGGTTTTACTTCCAATAGGTTTAATTGTTGCTGAACCAAGTCACTGGCTGTGGAAGTCCTATAAGTAGGGAGTCCATATAAAATAGAGGTAATTAACTTTACCTGGTTAGAGTGCAAAGCTGAACTCAAAATAATTGGGGAAAGGTTGGGCAGATCAACATGTTGCCAGACAAGATCAGTTATTGAGTTATCACACTTACCTAAGATAAGAGAAATTTCAATAGTTCTTATTTTCGAGTTTTACTACATTGTTACCTACTCATATTATAGATTGTTTTTATCCGAGATCCCTGGAATAATGGCAAAGGAACAGGAGTGGTTTTTTAGTCAGTAAAAGCCTAACACTGTCTCCCGCTCCGCCCAAGGGGGGAAATGTCATTCAGATGATTTTCCTACCTAAAAAAATGTTAATATAATACACTAGCTGACCCCCGGGTGTTGCTTTGGCTATCCACCACTGAAAGATTTTTTTAAAATTTAAACCAGTAAACACTGATAAGAGCTACCTGATATTAGCGAATTCAAACTATCATTAACTTTTTATTAACCTTTCAATCGTGAAAATTACAGACAATAGAAAGACAATGGGTGCACGAACGCCGGCGTTCGCTTGGGGTTTAATGAAATTTAAAATATTAAAGGAACTGTCAGTCTGCAACCTTTTCACAGCTGAACGGATTAGGATGAAACTTGGCACACAGACTGTCCTAGAATAGGACATGGATAATTATTAACATCCATGCAATCAATACCATTGGCTAGCCATGAATAAAACAGGTTATTATATTGACAAATTTATTACGAAGTCTATTCAAAATAAATACTTTATATTAAGTATCACAAAAGCTTGCATTGCACCTTTTTTTATCAAACATGAGAATATTTTTAAGCTTGAATATGAAGCACAGCTCAATATAAACTACAGCCAGCAAATTGCTGTAGTGTGCTCAAAAAAACACTGGCACATTAGTCAGTAGCTGCCAGTGCCAACACTGTGAAACGAACTTCATCAGGATCACGAGCCATGAACTCCTTGCATATCTTAGCAGCATCTTCTAGCACAGAATCAGGTGTAGTAGGACCATGGTTGATAGGAAACGCCTTACGTCCATCCAATTCATACAAAGAACCATCTTTGTGAACAAAAGTAATAAAGTGATGATTCACAGGGTCTTCAACACTAGGAGTATCAGTTTGTCCTTCCTGAGCTAATTCCCTGTGGGCTTGAATAATACCTTCACATTTTTCCAAGAACTGTCCTCGGGAGGGAGCATCCATATCTTTGGCTCCATCTAAGAATGTCTTCATGTGCCCTTCAGCCAGCTCGATTTTATCAGTATTATTAGCAACACCATGTACAAGAGCAACAGTGCCACAGGCATTACTTATAAACTGTTTCATATAAAAAATATTACTGGAAACTTCTTGACCTTTAGAAAGAATATCGCTTTCTTCTTTTTGTTTATGTTCTTCATAGGCATCGGAAAGTGGGAAGAGGAGCATGACAGAAAGCACGGGACGGGGCACCCAGGAGAGCATTTCTGGTTCTAAACCCATCACATCAACGACACCCCATTGACTGGGTACTCCTAATTTCTGAAGGAACTTGTTCATAACCTCAGGGTTTGACTCTAATGGGACTAAAGTTTCAGAAGTTTCAGTCGCCATTTCGATTTTTCTGCAAAAACGAACATAAGAGGTTACCGGTATTTCAGTAAGATGGACTACTTGCGAATAAATTCGAAAATACAAATTGGCATAGTTTTTATACATACCAGTTGCTGCTTGCTGTTTTCACAAAAAAGTTACAAACTATAGCAGACACTGATTGAGGTGATATGTACTCGAGAAACTGAAATTCAAATTATGATGAGTAAACCCCGATCAATACAATACAAATTAATTCCACAGACTACACAGAAATTCATTGGTTGACTTCTTCGTGATTATCAATATAGAGTTGTCTTGTAGAAATCTACTAATTTCAACGTTTTCAACTAAGTTAGCATAAGTCTTGTGGCAGGTACACACACAGTGGTGACTTACCGTCTTATTACAAAATAATGTTTTAGCTTTAGTTTAAAAGTAAAAAGTCTAGTTGTGTTACAGTTACAATAGAGGCTCATTTAGACGGCTTTCATTATACTTATTACTGTGACTGTTAATGTGTGTGCGGAAATTAAACAGTCACACAAAGTACTCTGTGAACATTCGTGGGATTTGAGGGGCTGCTGTAGATAGGTAAATATCGTTTTTGATAGGTGACATTGTGACGTCATTATAGTCCAACTGTTCATCTTGATATTTTGAAACTATGTTAGACTAGCTTCTTCCAGCGGCTTCACCCTCTAATAAAAATTATCCTACAGGCTAAACTTGCTCACCTAATGAAACTGCAAAGATATAGCCTAAATGCTTTATTGCAATTTTTCTGATTAAGTTCATCCGTCTAGTAGTTTGTGCGCGACACATCCATATATACGAGTACCTCCATCCATCTTCACAATCTTTCGCAATTAATAGCTTATTTGTTGATGCTCACGTGATGAAACTTAGCAAAAATATAGGTTATAAGCTATATTATTGCAACGTTTATCATTAAATTCATCCGTTTAAAAGTTTTTGCGTGAATGAGCAACAAACCGTTAATTGTGGCAATACCTGGGGGAGGTCTATGTCCAACAATGGACGTCTTTCGATTGAAATGATGGTGAACATTTAAACGCAAATACGAACTGGTAAAGGAAAATAGCGTGAGGAAACCGTTGTACTGCCTATATGTAGGTGCTGCCCCACTTACCCAGTTCCAACGAAAATGGTACTATCACTTTGACTGGGATCGGTCTATCATCACTGAATGGAATATTGCAGTTAATGGCAAATTTATGATTACTCTAGAGTTAAATATGGAGGTAAAAATGGGACAAACTACCACTTTCTCGTTGTCTTGCTCGGTATTTTTTTCCCTTTTGCTAATTCATATTTTAATAGAAAATAAAGTACACTTCAGAATTTGTAATATTGCTTCGTAATCAATCTAGTTAGTCCCTGTAAGGGACCATCTTGTATATAAGGTCCTTGGGATCACTTTTTTGTCCATCTGTTTATCTTTAACTCGAGAACGCTTGGAGGTATCGAGTAAAAATTAAAACCATATACTCAGGTCTGCCGTCTCTTAAAGTTGTGAAAAAATCAGACATCTGAGTTAACGAAAAAAAAGATACGGCCGTTTATGTCGCAAAAAACGTATATTTCGATACTCAAGGAATCAAGGTAAATCCCGTTGACCTAGAAACCTGAAATTTGGCATGAATCAACGTCTCATAGAACAAATACAGGGAAAAATCTGAAAAGTGTAAATTAAAAAAAAAAAATTGTTTGCAATTATGAAAAATCTTCGTAACTCAATTCGGGAATTAATTTCATAAGTAAACCGTTCCGAAACTATCAGAGCTATACTGTTGAAACTTTGTAAGTAGATGTATTCTGTGAATCGCATTAAGATTTTCACACAAAAATAGAAAAAAAGCAATAAATTTTAGGGGTCCCCATATTCATCAAATCCATACGTAGGATATCTAGGGATAGATCTTCAAAAGTGATATTGAGGTTTCTAAAATCGTTTTTTTTCTAAACTGAATAGTTTACGCGAGAGACACTTCCAAAGTGGTAAAATGTGTCCGTCCCCCCTATAACTTCTAAAATAAGATCTAGTAAGTAGTTTTTTTTTAATCCATCATAAGTCTAAAAAAGTACACTATTATTAAAACATCGATCAAAGTTACAAAGAACTACAAGAACTTTTAAATTATGTTACTTGCTGCTACGGAATCTTTCATGGGCGAGTCCGACTCACACTTGACTGGCTTTTTATTTTAGTTACTGTACACTTACTCAAGCCTGAAGAGAAATATTCTAAGTTGGTCGAAACGCATTGAAAATTAAAAGTATCAACACTTTCTATACCATCGAACTAGTGTTGTAAATACGCTGGATTCGGCGCTTAAACACTCGAGTCCAGAGTCTGGACTCGAGTCGGTTTGAAAATGCTCGAGCGCTGGCTTGAGCCTTTAGAAATAAAGCTCGAATATAGCGCCGACTCGACGCTTGACTCGAGTTTGAGCACAAGTCTAAGGTGAAGAACAGATCAGTTTATTAATAATTACTTTTTGTATATGCTATTTCCGCGGTTTTATCCGCATGGTTTTTATTTGCTAAAGAAAGTTTTATCACTTCCTTCGAGACTTTTTCGCCTTTCATGGGTTATGTAAAATTTATACTATTGGTATCCACACACTTAGTTATATTTAGTTAGACAACAGACATGGCCAAGTTGACCCATTTCCTACTCTTCCGCCTTTTTCACACTCGGGTTAATCCGTCAATTCACCACCAACCTCCGTGCCATCTTGATACTCACTACCACTAACGATATTCCTATCGTTTTGCATTTTTTGGAAAACACTCGACATTGTTAACGCAAAAACATATTTAATAAAACTAGTTTCTGCCAGCGGATCCACCCGCTTAAAAACAGGTTTCTCCATACAAAATTTGGACCCCCGTTTCATCTCCTTATGGTCACCCCTAATGATCTCCTTAGGGAGAAGAATCTTCTTACTAATTTCCAAAGTTTGGACCCCGGTTTCAATTAAAACGGGAGTCCAAAGTTTGGAAATTCCTCTCTTAGTTGCTCGCCTAGCCTACATTATAAAAAGAAAGCTTCAGCAAAATTTCACGGTCTTATTCTCGTTGCTTTTGGCAGTGCCTTGATATGTCAGTCAGTCAGTTTCTCCTTTTATTTATTAGATAAAATAATGATATGATAATGATAAATTATATATTATAAATCTTTTGTGTTTAGAAAATATTATAAACACAAAAGATTTGAGTCGAAATGCATACAAGGCACGTCATGCATGCATCATAATGATTATTATTATACCCTCAGTAAAATTGTTAACGCTTCAACGCTCGAGCACGTGACTCGAGCGTTGAAGACACTTTTGAATTGTCAAGGAAGTCAGAGGTAAATAAGTGACTAGCAGTTTCAACTGTTAGTGTCCGTTCACAGACATGTGACGCGGCTTTCCAGCTTTTAGCACCACTCAATTTAACCATTTTGAAGGGTATCGTATCGAGTGATCCGATATACGCGCGGACGCGCCATCATCAATGAATGAGACATCAACTACAACAACTATTCAACTCTCAATTCAATTCAATTTTTAGGGTTCCGTACCTCAAAAGGAAAAAACGGAACCCTTATAGAATCACTTTGTTTTCCGTCCATCAGTCTGTCTGTTAGTCTGTCTGTCTCTCTGTCTGTCTGACTGTCTGTCAAGACCCTTTATCTCGAGAACGCGTGGAGGTATCGAGTTGAAATTAAAATCATACACTTAGGTCTGCGGTCCTTTCAAGCCGTGAAAAAAACAATCTTCTTAGTTAACTAATAAAAAAGAAACGGCCGTTTATGTCGCAAAAAAAGTATATTTTGATACTCTCAAAGTTCGAAAGGGTACTTTCCGTTGACCCAGAATCCTGAAATTTGGCACAAAGCAAGGTCTTATAGCACAGGTATAAGAAAAAATCTGAACAAAACAACAGTAAATTTGTTGTTAATATAAAAAAAAAAAATTGCAATTCGGCAAAATATTCGAGACTCCATTCGGGAATTGTAGTTTGCTCGGAACCCTCAGTGCGCGAGTCCAACTCGCACTTGCCCAGTTTTTTAGGGTTATGGTCCCATCGGTGAACGATATCAATATCAACTGGCATGCTTCTTCAAACGTCCATTACACGATAGGTTTCGCTGTCAGTTTTGCCAGCGTTAATGTTACGATTGCGAAAAACCTACTGTCTAATGCGATGAATAAGCGATGATTGACGTTTGGATAGTACTGACTGACGAAAACCATCACCTGTGATTGATGGAATTGATTGACGCCACACACACATACGCCTTGCCACGGATGCCTTATGTCTTAGATTATATGCCTTTAGATATAGCCATGCGACTGTAGGGCAGTGCGAAAGTGAGAAGCATATTTAAGAAACAAGTAAGAAAATTGAGACAAAACATAACATTCTCTGTCTCATTCGGCGTGCCGCTTTTTTGCTTGGCTCACTTTGAAAAGTGAGCCAAACAAAGGCCTGTCACTGTCACTTTGAGGTCAACACGAGTCAATTTTTATGTCTTTAGAATAATTTCGGCAATGAAAGTAATAGTTTTAGTGTGTGTATGACAAATAGACTCCTATAGTTAAGTTTTAAGTGTATTTCTGTGGTCACATTTATGAAAAAGTTTACGTAATAACTTCATTTTAGTATTATATTGCCGTCTCATCTGCGGCCACGCGGTGGCTATATCTGGCTATATATATAGGTATTTAATCTAAGCCTTATGTAAGTAACTTAAAATCTTAAACACATAAAATGTCTCATGGCACTCACATTTACAATAAAAAATTTGGTCTCGTTTATACAATACTACAATTCAAACTACAATGAAATGTAATACTTCCTATTAAGGCCCAAGCGCCCGAAAAGTACCATAAAACAGTGACTTTCTGAATCCTACTCCTCAGTAACGGCCAGGGTAATAGGTTTGAAAAAAATATTTGTTTATTAAAGATTCATGAACAACATTATCAACATTTGATTTTTTCGTGCTATTAATACTTTTGTCAAAAAAAAAATATTCAGCAATTTCACAACTTTTCCCTACTCCTTCGAAACGGCTTGCACCTTTAGAAACATATTTACACATAAAAATTGGTGGTTAAATATTCTTCAAAGTGAACATTGTATGTAAATCAATCAATATTTCGCAGAGAAAATGGATTTAAAGCGCTTTCCGGGCGCTGCTGGCCGCAAATAAATGCACAGATTTGCGTACTGCCGCCTAGGCGAGTGCGAGAGTTGCGTCCACATATTTTCGGTCAGATGGTTCAAGAGACTATAAGCCATAAATACTTTACAAAAACTTTTATAAAAAAAGGAGGTAGTCGAGTTTAATTTAATTCGTGATAAAACTACTTTTTGACTGTCATTATAAAATATGGTACAACACTATTTGTGGTGAAGTCTTTGGTGGACACAGGACAAAAAATATTTTAATCAAAATAATGTTAATAGAAGATAGTTGAATTAAAATGACATAAATAAGTAAATATTTAAAATGTGCCCGTATATTTAAAAGATATCTACAAAAAATTATACTATTCACTCAAATATCTCATCGAAATGGCAGTTTGTGGTCTAAGAACGTTAATGTTGATTGTCTGTATTTTGGAATTGGTATGTTTTTTGTTTGTTATTTGAAAGAAATTACTGTCGTCACGATGACGAGATAACATAATTGTATGAATAACTCCCTCCAAAGTAGTGCCTATTTTGTTTTACTTTTAGGATGACGATCATAAGGTTAAGATGATTTTAGATCTTAGAAAATCTAGGGATTGATGACCTCCAATAGGAACCTTGTAAATTCTCATGATATGATTTTATAAATGAATCATCTATTGAGAGTAAGGTTGATTACTAATGCCTTTGTTGTTATTACAGATCATCACAATACAGCGGCAAGTGTTTGATTTCCTGGGCTATATGTGGCTGCCAATTATTGCAAACTTCACTAACATACTTTTGATAATATTTGGGTCATTTGGAGCAGTTCAGTATATCACGAAATATCTTTTAGCCGTAAGTTTATCTGTATCATTATTGTAGCCTATGATGTGTTGAACTGACCTACTTTGTTCTTTTGCTTTCACCATGTGTATAAACATCATTATGTAACGAATTTTATGGAGCAGACTTACACTATAACATTCTTTATCATTAATTGGAAAGCTATTTTGCTATAATATAACACTAATATTTTAAAGAGAAAAGATTTGTATTTTTGTTTGTAATTTATAAACAACCAAACGACAGGACTGATATAAAAAATTCTTTTTCCAGTAGAATGCTTGGTATTTCATGACTGAGTGACATAGGCTACCTATATATTTTGTAATTTCAAGGAGGTGAATACAGCATCTTCACCTTCTAGTAAATTAATAAATAAGCTTTTACTATTTTGTAGCTATGGTTTAATTCATTAACCTTTCAGGTACCGTCAATTTGAGACAATAGTAAGACAATCGATTCGCAAATCGCCGTTCCAATACGCCAGCATTCGCTTGGGGTTTAATGAATTAAACCCCAAGCAAACACTGGCGTTCACGCATCTATTGTCTTACTATTGTGTCTCAAATTGACGGTATCCGAAAGCTTAATTCATTAGACCCTAAGTAAGCGCCAGCGTTTGCGCAGTCATTTGTCTCTAATTGACAGTATTCCAAAGGTTTCAGAGCAATTTTATTTTTGTGTCAGTTAATTCATTAAACCCCAAGCGAATGTCGGCGTTCGCGCACCTATTGTCTTTCTATTGTGTCTGTAATTTCCACGATTGAAAGGTTAATATGTTTATAATGTATGTTGTAGACAGTAGACAACAGAGACTGGAAAATCTTCAGTATCAAGTACTAGTTAATTAAATTGCCCACTTGTTTTGTGTTAATACTGTTCCACTATCCTTAAGATGCAGCGTTCGCTCTCTCATTGTCTTTCTATTGTGTCTCTAATTGAAGGTTACAATTCCATTAATAAATTCGTTCTGACCGCAAATCATATTTTAATCAACATACAACTTGATACTGACCTGCAAAATGATAAAAAACTTAAGAAAATGAAATTTTCTAAGGCTACACAAGCGCTTTTATGTTAAAGATCAAATCCAAGGAACAATATCTGCTATTACAGTGCATTGGGAATTTATTCCCATTGCACTAAAACTCATACAAAGAGTTTACTTGAAGAAGTCTTTTTTTTATTATGTGGGAAAATTATCCAATGACATTCCCCGCTCTTGGGCGGAGCGGTAAATAGTGTCTAACTAAAAATACACTCCTGTTCCTTCATTGCGTTTCGTACCGGGGCCGAATCTTCCTTTCAGAAGCTGACCCTTGGCCCCAGTAGGCTTCAACTCAACGGAGCCCCTACGGTTTGCTGACAACTCCTTGAGGCGCGCGTGGAAAGATACGCGCCGTCGACGTCTTGGGCTCGGTTCGGACGGTTACCGGACGGTCGGACGGCGAGCTACCCATTGCTCGCCGTCCGCAAGCCCACGCCTACGGTGGCCGGAAATCGGGATCGGAATCCCGGCGTCCGGCGGGTGGAGCGTGAGCGCCGTTACCTCACGCGTACATTCCTTTGCTAGAATTACTGCTTCGCAGGAGTGACCGCTCTCCCGAACTGACCATGTCCGGTGAGAACCTGTGAGGACGCCGTGAGGTCTTTTCAACCACACCTCAAAGAGGGGACTTATTACCGTCATTATTATGACGTGCAGAGCACTGGATTGCGACATTCGCTGTCACCATTATACCATTAGATCCCGCCGGAACTCTGTCCGCCATGCTGCGACTTGTCGTGACATTGGAGTTTCGCCCCGGCGTAACTTAAGAGGTCTAATGAACCTCATGCTCATTTAAAGAAACAAGAGGATTGTCAGAACTCTTAACCTATTCTTGGTTCTTGCATTGATACAATAAAATTATTAACACCATGATATATCATCTAGGATAGTAAACAATACTTTTTATTAGATCTCAAAGACCCTGCTGTAGAAATGTTAGTGGGATGAACAGCTCCAAAGCAGTGTCATAAAATAGTAACTATCTGAAGTAATGGCTAGCTAAACACAATAGAAAGAGAATGAGAGAGCGAACGCCGTTCGCACTCTCACATTCTTTGTAGTGTCTCTAATAAGGTATTCGAAAGGTTAAAAACATTGATCATTATCATCCCTCTGTTCGTCTTACCCTATTGATACGGCTTTTTCATGAAAACGACACTGACCTGCAAAAGACAAAAATCTTAGAAAAGAATTTCGCAGGCTATCTTGCAAGGTCGCCTTGGAGTCACTTAGAGCCCTCTCCCTCATAATCTTAATCTCGATGTAGATACAGAGATTATTTAAAATACCTACTTGTAAATATTGCAATAAAATCATGTTATTTGTTACAGTACGCAATATGGAGTTTTATGTGGTTGGTCTGGAATATATTTCTAATTTGCTACTACCTGAATTTGGGATCATTGAATCGGGTATGTAAAATAATTCATTGAAATAATGTCTGCAGTAAAATATTTATTAAAATGAAAGGTTTGATTTAACTGTTCATACATGTTTGCAGGACAGTGGCTTGTTATCCCTCTCCACCGGCAGTGTCAGCTGGTGGGAGAGCAATGGTTGGGGATGTCAGCCAGTGTGGGATGAAGTGGATGGCCCTGGCTCATGGCGGCCCACGCGCGTCGAGGGCTGCTTCATGCAGTGGGACCATGTGGAGCTGGGCCAGTCAGCTGTTGCTGCTATTTTTGCGGCCACGGCATTACCGCTCGCAGTAGTTTTAGCTTATCGGTCATTTAAGAAGCAAAAGCCATCAACAGGTAAATAAATAAAAAAAAACTAATTGCAATACAATTTCCATGTAACCTAGAAAAACATGCTCAGGCTTATAATATGTTCGCAGATAAAGGAACAATGTCCCGTCGGCCAGTGTATACGATTGAATTGAGCCCTACAGAAACAAACATCAGCGAAACTTCTATGAAACCAATGACGCCTCGCCGAGTCAAACGTCGTTCGGGTTCCCGGGGAAACAACTCCTCAGTGCGCAGATCACGCCGTTCATACAGAAATGCTGGATATTTATCGTCTAACGCTTCGTTGCCGCGCGAGGCGCGAGCGTCTCGACCGACGTCCGCACACTCGTCATACTCTAATTTCCACGCGGCGCGCCCAGTTTCATATCACACAGCAGAAAGGGAAAACTTTCCTTGTGTAGAAGACGCTTACGACCCACCGCCTCCTGTCGAATCTGTTCCTATAGTCACTAACAATAGATATAATACAATTGGACGCAGCAGTATGAAATCTGGCTATGACGTCGTCGGGCCGTACAACGAACCGAACCCACCGAGGAAGTACGAAACGAACATTCCGTCGTATGATAATATTGAACGAGGTTATGAGGCAGCGCCGACTTATGATAATAGAGCAGACAATGTCACTCCTTGCGAGTCTCCGTCGTACGTGTACGGAGGCGCGTACGGCGAAGGCGCTTGGGCGACGCCACCGCCGCCCGCGCCGCCCTACAGCGCGCGCGCCACTCCGCAGGCGCCCGGCCCGCCCGCATACCAGCCGACCAACGACACTTATAACTGAAAGTTGCTCCATCTCGTCCTAAATACTAGCAGAGTACTTAAGTGCCTTACTCTTGTGATTTTATTTTAAAGTCGAAAGTTGAAACTTTGAGCCTTTTAACTGTAGTATTAAGTTCTGATTTATTTTTTTAAGAATATCGAAAAATTAATTGCCATCGAGTGGTGTGTCTATAAACTTATGAATGAATGAATTGTAATGTGAATGTGATTTTATACGAATTACTCTTAACTAGTTTTGAAATTGTTTCAAAATGATTTATTATTAAATTGGGTTTTAGGCGAGGATATTTTTTAAGTCATTGTTATTATTTTATGAAGACGTTAGCTTTAATGGAAACGTTAGTGTTAAGTTTCTGCCAGAAGTAGGTTAGTTAACCATAATATCACACAGATATTGTCATTCAGATCTGAGACTGGATTTAGAATATATTGAACACGACACCATAGATGATATTGCTGCTCACTGGCAGTTTATGCCCAGTGGCTTAGTTTGTAGAGTCCGTCTAATGAAAGCGTGACCTGAGAAAAGGAGGTTACAGCCAAAAATTTTGAATGTGGTATTATTGAAATAGTAGGAGAAAAAAGTTTTGATACTAGAGTATTTTTTGTATTTATGACAATTGTATAATAGTTGTATAAGAACTGAAATCCTAGTCAAAAACATGTGTGTAGACTTAATTATTTGGTGAGTGTATGGTAAAGGTCAATAACACACAAATTGTTAGTTATTATTCCAAATTATTTTATTTTATCTGATTTCTCAAATGTCGCTACATAATATTCAAATAATATTCTTTATTTACCATTTGGCCTTCTGGAAAGAATACCAAGTGCACAACACCGCGATAGTCAAGTAAAATAGTCAACATGATTTCAACTTCATCACGTCTCGCCAACACTAATAATGTGTTTCAAGATTGTTGGGTTGGAATCGATTCGTTTTAGCATAAAGAAAATTCAGATCTTTTGGGATTAGTCAAGTGGGAACATGTTTTATACTCCAGTGATTGTTTCAAATGATACGGATCGACTCGTGAGACACAAAAAGTTCAGCAGCTATCTCTCTCAAACTTGAACTAGGATTTCAGTCACTATTTCCTTCACTTTCGCGATTTTAACTTCAGTTGAAGACTTTGGTGCACTACCAGACAGAGTAAGGCAAATCTTTCATTACATCTCAACCGCTTTTAAACGCAGTCAACCACTCACTAGCATGTGTTTTTGATCGTCGTCGATTCATCAAAAGCCTTCTTTGTTCGATGTTTTTGTCCATTATGAAATTCGCATTATGTCAGATTATCTAAAAATATAAGAATAAAATTATCATTATATCCTAAATATAACTATCTATTCTAATAATATTAGTCGACAAGGATCAAGATTACTACGTCATACTAACTTAAAATTTAGAAATCGTATGTAAACATTGTTGGTTTTCATTGAAAACACCTTCTTTCTCTTCTTGTTTTTGTTTGAATTTATTAACCATAGTGTGTAGCAGTTTTTGCACGTTACTGTTTATTGTTTTTCCCATAATGAATTAATTATTCTTGAAAAATAAATATCTGTTTCCAAAAACTGACAATTGCAACCATAGACTGACGTGATTTTTTTCGGCAAAACAATGTTGCCAATTTAATTTAAAAAAAAAACTCCAGGTTACGCTTTCAGTAGACGCACTCTACTTAATCATTTTGCACAAGAAATGACTTATGAATATTTTATAAGTCATATTATGGCATTTCCCTACTCTGTTAACATTCCAATGCAATGGTAACATTCCTGATGCAGCTGCAAAGCATAAAATATTTATTATTTTAGATACATAATCTTTCCAGTTAAAAAGTGTATAAAAGGCGTACTATGACGTGTCAAAACGTCAGTCTTTCAAGCGAGAAAAAGGGATGGAGCTATAAAGGGTGTATAGCCATCCCTCTTTCGACGATTGTCATTTTAACATGTCACGGTAAATCGGCTGAAATACCTTGACCGCTCTGAACTTCGAACAATTGGCTGCGCAGTAATTGCTTTTTGAGTCATATTATGGCGAATGCGTGTTGTGTATTTTTTAAGAGTATTTGCAATAGTTCGGAACGCCAACTTCAGAATGGCCAACATATTTTGACCGTACTGTAACATCAGCAAAAAATATCAAGAAAGATATGTTTTGAAATCATTTTGTAATGTTGATGAAAAGTATGATTCTTGTTTTTGTACCGTTGTGGGATTTTTTATAAGATGTTATAGTTCCGTCCAAGTTAGTAATAGAATCTCATGATTATTATCTCTATTGAAATGGACTTCGAATTTGACCATTATTAAAATTTTATAAAATTAGAACTTACTAAACAGTCTTGATGAATAAGGACCAATTTTTTACTTAGCAATTAATTAGATTACAACGAGCTTTATTAGGTTAAGAGAAATAGTTATAGGTTATATTTGAACCAGACTGTCTGGTAATTTTTATACCAAATATACACCTACTAAGGAAACTGTATTTTATTTGATTCACTGCCCATATAAATATGCATTTACATTAGTCCGGCAAAATAATGTCGAATATTCTCATCTATATATTATGTTAGTCTCTTTGAGGATATCAAAAAGAGCGCTGGTAGCAAACTGTTAAATAACCTAAAAACTGGCCAAGTGCGAGTTGAACTCGCGCACGAAGGGTTCTGTACCGTCGTTAGGAAAATTCGGCAAAATAATCGCGTTTGTTGTATGTGAGCCCCCCTTACATATTTATTTTATTTTTAGTATTTGTTGTTATAGCGGCAACAAAAATACATAATTTGTGATAATTTCAACTGTCTAGCTACCGCGGTTCTTGAGATACAGCCTGGTGTCAGACAGACGGACAGACAGCGAAGCCTTAGTAATAGGGTCGCGTTTTTACCCTTCGGGTACGGAACCCTAATAAAAAATTTTATACAAAAAAAAACCGCCTTCATTAAAAAAAAACACTAAAACCATCAAAATAATTTTAATTTCGGAAGTCGTATAAGTTTATATCGAGAAACACCGACTTCCGAATTTTTTTTTTTTGGTAAAAAGTTTTTTTATTTCACACTTTTTAGTTGAAATACACTTACAGCCAGAGTACCTTTTTCCTAATGACAATTCCAATTAACTCAAACCCTGCTAGGATAGGTACATTGTTTTATTGTGAAGTTCCCGTGTCTACCTTCCGGCTCCATCATCATCATCAGATCAGTTCGATAGTACCTTATAGCCAAAGTGCATCTCATGACAATTCTAATAGGCCCAAACATGGGTAGGATACATTGTTTATTATGAAGTTCCCGTGTCTACCTTCCGGCGCCATCATCATCATCAGATCAGTTTGATAATACCTTATAGGCCAAGTGCATCTCATCACAATTCTAATAAGCCCAAACACGGGTAGGATACATTGTTTTATTATGAAGTTCCCGTATCTACCTTCCGGCGCCATCATCATCATCAGATCAGTTTGATAATACCTTATAGCCAAAGTGCATCTCATCACAATTCTAATAAGCCCAAACACGGGTAGGATACATTGATTAATTACGGAGTTCCGGTGCCTATCTTCCGGCTCCATCATCATCAGGTCACATCGATGATACTATTTTCAACATACCTATTCAGCACCATTCATTTATTTGTATTATCGTAGTCGCATAACTATGTTCATTGTGATATTTGTGTGAGTATGAACTTCCATTGGCCATTTCTGGTCTTCTTCACCAGTTCCACTTCATCAAATGTCATGTTTTGACTGTAAATGCTTAAGTTTTTGATGAAAATGCCAAAATAACTAAACGGTTGCCTATAATATTTGAGGAGTTCTCTCGATTTCGCCAAGATTCCACCATCAGATCACGACTTGGTGACTATGGGACCATTTGGAAAGTATACCCTTTCCAACAAAAAAATATTTTTTCAAATCGGTTGGCAAGCCACGAAATTATGCGCGAACATACATTAAAAAAATACAAACATCCTAATTGAGAACCTACTCCATTTTTAGAAGTCGGTTAAAAAGGATAACATTTATAATAATATCTACGTTTCTACCTGTTTTATTTAGTTAGCCGATTACATAGAGCAATACTTTTGGCCAAGGCTGTGTATTCGAAAATTTTTTTAGGAAAAAAATAATGGAAAAAAAACTTTTTATAAAAAAAATAAAACCGACTTCACTAAAAAAACACTAAAATGATCAAAATAATTTTAATTTCGGAAGTCGGTGTTTTTCGTTATTGTTTGTTCCTTATTTAACACCGACTTCCGAAATTAAAATTATTTTGATCATTTTAGTGTTTTTTTAGTGAAGTCGGTTTTATTTTTTTTATAAAAAGTTTTTTATTTCATACTTTTTAGTTGCAACACACTTACAGCCAGAATACTTTTTTCTCATGTCAATTCCAATTAACTCAAACCCTGCTAGAATATATCATTTTCATATGAAGTTCCCGTGTCTACCTTCCGGCTCCATCATCAGATCACTTCGATAGTACCTTATAGCCAAAGTGCATCTCATGACATTTCTAATAAGCCCAAACACGGGTAGGATACATTGATTAATTACGGAGTTCCGGTGCCTATCTTCCAGCTCCATCACTATCATCAGGTTGCTTCGATGATACCATTTTCAACATAACTATTCAGAACTATTCATTTATTTGTATTGTCATAGTCGCTTAACTATGTTCATTGTGATATTTGTTTGAGTATGAAGTTCCGTTGGCAATTTCTGGTCTTCTTAACCAGTTCCACCTCATCAAATGTCACTTTTTGACTGTAAATGCTTAATTCCTTGATGAAAATATCAAAATGACTATATAGTTGCCTATAATATTTGAGGAGTTCCCTCGATTTAGCCAAGATTCCATCATCAGATCCCGACTTGGTGACTATGGGACCATTTGGGAAGTATAGGGTTCCAACAAAAAAAGAATTTTTCAAATCGGTTGACAAGCGACGAAGTTATGCCCGAACATACATAAAAAATAAAAATAAAAAAAATACAAACATCCGAATTGAGAACCTCCTCCTTTTTTAGAAGTCGGTTAAAAAGAAACTGTTTATATCGAGCATTGGAATTTTATTCTTAACATACATCCTAACAGACAAATATAAGATCGAAAAAATATATCACAAGGTATTATTAATTAAATACTGGTCACGTAATAACCAATCAAGTAATGTCTAAATGAAATCACTTTACAGTAACGTATAAAATTGCCGACTATGTACAGTAGTATGATACAAAAAACATTAGTTGATTATTATTACGCTTTAAATTATGGATTACGCAGTTGTTAGTTTTACATTATTTAAATCATATTATTAAACAAAATCGACTACTAACTTCCAGGTAAATTCAAACAGATCTCAGATAACTACAATAACTGAAAGATCTAAAGATAACGGGAGATTCTCTAATGGAAATTCAAAGTTATTTGTGCAGAAAGCATAACTAACATGACATTAAATGCTACGCAATTTATCGTCGTATTCAAGTTAAAATTGACTAGGTTTCTTCATTACAACGATATTAAAAGAACTTATTAGTCTTCATTCTTACACTAAAATACTTTCGCACTGATTTTATTTTTTGACGTACACTTGTTAAATTCACTTGGTTATTGCAAACACCGTGAGTTTATAACAAACTAGTCGTCTTCTGCATCTTTGGTTACTGTTCCGCTTTCGTAGGTCGTAGCGTGATGATATACTATTCGTCATTGAATCTGACTATACTATTCTGAATGATATTTTCCATTCTGATTTTCAGAGTTTAGAGCGTCTAAGCAAACAAAAAAACTTTCGGTTTCATATCTACTAATTTATAAAAATCTCGTGTCAGTGTCTGTTATCGAAGTACGCCGAAACGGCTTGACCCATTTTCATGATATGGTAGGTCTGAGAATAGGTCGTAAACTAGTTTTTATCCTCGTACCCACGCCCCATTTTTTCTTTAATATTTTTAAAAATTCAAATGACTTCAAACTCATTCTTCTCAATAAGACTGATACACACTCACATTTTGATGTGATTGTATGAAAAATGATCCCTGACATATTGATATTGTCAGATTTATTACAAAATTACGGTGTTTGCAATGGTCGGGTGACATCAATTCGACATGGGCATGGTAAAGGCGCGTCACTTGCACACTGTATCGTGTTCAGATGGGAGGCAGCGTGCGTCGCTCGTGCGGCGTGAGCGCGGGGTGCCACACGTCCACGATGAGCACCAGGCGCGTGCCGGTGCCGTTGTGCCACACCTCGTGCTCGAAACTGTCGTCGAACATCAACGTCTTGCCCACTTGCCACTGTCTGAAAAAAAAAGCAATCTCTAAATAGTACGAGTATAAGTCAAAGTCTCTACATTAGTCTGCTATTCCACTTACTTTTTTCACATAGAAAGAGGGATAAACGAGAAAGGTTTGTGTGTATAGTTTGGACCAGTGCGAAGCCGGGGTGAATCGTTAGTAAAAATAATACAATGTGTGAGCTCTGTTCAGTAGTGATTTTGCTTAGGCTGTTGATAGTTGATACTACGACAATAAATTAATAAGAAACAAAATAATTACCTGGTTTCTTGATCCACTCTTATATAAGTATCTTTGGTATTGCTGAGACCTAAATGCATTCGTAACCGGCAGTTGGTGGGTCCGACGTGAGGACGCACGTGCGTGCCGGGCTCCATGGCGCTGAACTTGACCTGCCCGCGCCGGCAGCCCGCCGCCGCCACTTCTGAGCGCACGATGGCACACGTCACCGGTGCTCTCTTACAACGATTTGGAACTTCTTGCCCCCGAACGAACAAGTCCAGTTGCGACCATTCGCCTCGCTCCTTCAACCCTTCTTTCTCCTGCTCATATAAAGCTTTAGCAGTTTCTCCTTCTTTCAAAATCTCCTTCCAAGATTTTTCCAGCGCTCGAGCTAAATTTAAGTATGGAGTTTGCTCTATATTCCACCACGGCTGACTTTTTAGTCTGTCAACATTATAGAGGGAACGTTGCACGGGCGACAAGAAATGTCCCAGTGCTGCTCCTCGCTTGTGAACTTCATGGGCTTCAGAGTATCTACCCAGTAACAGGAGCGAGTCTCCGAGATGGTAGTAGAATCGGGGTTCGGTGGCGGGTCCTACGTCTCCTTCCAAAGCTTTTTGGAAGGCTTCAACTGCTTCCTCGAGTCGGTTGTATTTAGTTTTTAGAACGAAGCCGTGGTGCGCGAGGGCGAAACGGTCGTCAGGCCACTTCTGGAGTGTTTCTTTTATGACCTGTTCTGCGAGGTCAACCCTGGTAATGAAAAGTGGATTTCATTAGATATTTTTATAATCTCGTTTACGATATCCATGTTTATGACATTTAATATTTATGATAAGCTACCTGTTAGCCATGAGGAAGGAGACCGTTAGATTGTTATGGTAGTCTACAACATCAGGAAATCTTCGAATCAGCAATCTGTAGACGGGTTCCGCACTTAAATAATTACCTGGGAACAATCACACATGACAACTTTATTTTTTTGAAAGAATTGTTTAAAAAACATTTGCTGACGAAAGGATCCTTACCTCTAAATCGTATTCTGTCTAGTGTTCGTTGAGCGACTTCGAGGAGCCTGTTGTCAGTTAGACGTTCGTTCATTTTGAGCACGTCGAGGTAAGACGTGATGGCTTTTGTGAGCAGGCGGTTGTCTCGGCGCGCCTCGGCCTCGGCGTCGACGGAGCGTGCGAGCAGCCAGCGAGCGCGCGCGCTGTTCCGCAGCGGAGCGGCGCCGGCGCGCGACCGTGCCGCGCTCCACTCGCCCTCCGCACGTTAGTACACGATACATTCACACACACGCACACACAGCAGCCGCTCACCCGCATACAACGATGTAGAAAGCAAATTTAATTTAAAATTGACATTGAAGATGTCGTTAATTCAGACTTACTGACGTTATTCGTATAACAGTAGTAGTTAGTATTAATATATTAGCAGTAAATTTGCTTTCTGCTTTGTGTTTCGCAGGTTAGGTGAGCGACCGCTCCTAAACTAAGGGAGACGAAGTCGTCGGAGCAAGCCGGGGGTGGCGCGCGGGGTGCGGGCGCGCTCGCAGCCCGACATTACACCGACGAGTCCAAAGGAAAATGGCACAACGAGCAAAGTATGATGTGGATGCGAATATTGGATGCAAAAAATTAAATAAGTTAGTCGAGCCACTCCTGTAATTTGATATAATAGTTTCATGAGAATGGTTCTCAAAGATCACATAGGTCCCTAGTTTTTATATTAGGTATTGTTGGTGTATTCGTTGTGGTGTTACGAGTTGTGAGCAAAGCTAATTATAAGCTATCAGAAGAAAAAAAAAACAACTGTAGTAGCATGCTGGTTAAAATACACATTTCGTGCACATCGAAAAAGTAATCTATCAAATACAAATCAAACCATTCAAAATAGTAAATTCTGCGAATACACCAACAATTAGGTACCTACGTACCTACTCGATCATCATTTTTAGAAAATGCTTGTAATTTTATAAAGAAAACCACGATATAAATTAGTACCGTTTTCACCCCCCTCTTTACTTCTTGGTAACGGTAGTGAAACCATAAACTTTATTCTGCGATTACATGAAGTGGAGCAGTCGTGCTGCACGTCCCATTTATACTAGAAACTATTTAACATCCATCTGTACATATTTTAATCAGACATCTTTAACTTGACTAGGCTCTCACCTGGCGCAACTCTTCTTCTGCTTGGTCGAGTTGCTGACGCCAGTATTGGTCACTAGGTTCTCCCGGCCAGTCGTCCTCTATACTGTTCCCACCGTCCTCTGAAAATCAAAAATGCATGGTTTTAAAACAAAATGCACAACATCCTTCATCTACATAGTTATCTTTGTGGAATAGGAAGAGCAGCTATACTCTAGTTATCGTTATTCTGATGAACAGATTGGAATATAAAAGAATCCAATGTAAATTCTCTGTTCAAATCATTCACACTAATAATGGGTTGTGATTTATTCGCAAGATTTATCATCTATCAGGACAAAAACTACAGTATCATAAATATCGCACCTATTCTAAAAACAGAAACAGTTCAAAATGTAGAGAGCAAAAATAAGTACAATTATTAAAAATCAATAATTCGTATCCACTCACGTTACTGTTAGTTCATGCCAGGGAGTGTTAATTGGTTAGAATGATGAAGCCAGCAAAGAGTCTACTCGAGCAAGCGGTCACGCGCATACAGTCGTGTTTACTGTGTTTTTGTCCGGGCCGCTCCGGTTCGGGTAAGCGTCCGTATTTAGCTTCGAGCCGACTGAGAAGCTCTGCATCATCTACGTCCGATATTTCTTCTTCCTCATCATCCTCTTCCTCTAATTCTTCTTCAATTTGTTCTTCGTCGATTATTTCTACGTCGTCAGGTACATCGTCGTCAGCTGCTGGTTCTGCTGCCTTTTGAACGGGCGCGCTTTGTTTCGGGGGCTCCTTCACTTTTTTGGTCACAATTTCTTCTTCTTCCTCATCGTCGCTGTACAGCTCTTTGTCTTTCACGGGTTCTTTCGCAGGTTCATCCTGTGGGTTATTTTCTTTCATTACGTTTGTTTGTTAGCATTACATGTTTCACATATTTACAATATCAGTTACTGTCTTACCTTAGTGTCGGTTGCTATTTCGTCCTCATTTTCTTCTTCTTCCTCTTCAACCTCCTCCTCTTCGCTTTCTTCTTTTTGAGGTTTAGCAGATTTAAGTACAGAGGAAATGTTTTCATGTAACGTTTCTTCTAATACGGGTTCAATTTCTCCTACAACTTCACTTGGTATTGCTAAAGGACGTAAAAGGACTAATTATGAAAAGATTTGAGTTGTAATTAGTGTATGTAATATCTGTTAGAAATGTTTCCTACCAGCAGCGGCTTCTTCTTCGGATATGAGAGTCATACGTCGGGCAATAACCGGTGTTTCCTCCCTAATAGCGTGCTCGTCACTTGCGGCCGTAGCATCTGTTATGAAAATTATATTTCACTTTCCGACTATAATTTTTTAATAAATTTCACTGCACAATCCCTAAATGGTTGCGAGTTAGACTGAATAGTTCCAAATTTTGGAATAGTTAATAAATAAATGTAGAACATTTTCGTTGCATAAAATCTCAATGGTAACGTGTGATGATTCTCTCTTTTAACTTATCTTTCTAATTTAATTGTAACAGGGCAATGTACTATCTAATTGCTTGTAATTTATTACACTTGTCAAATATAAATAGATAAGCTTTATTGGAGTTGTTCCAAGTAATAACGATTGAATTGTAATAGGGTATTAGTTTTTTATAAATCTCTGTTCCACATTCTTTTAATAAGCGTGTCCAATACCCAAATAATTTTGACAAAAAATTACAACTGTTTGTAGTAATATGGCATATTGTATAATAATATGAGAGATGTTTTTCTTATATCTATGAAACACTTGTTGTAAAGTGGTTCATTGCATCCTATATGCATTTTTATTACCAGAGGCTTAGCATGGCTACTTCAGAGACAGAGCAGAGTATCTCACGTGTCTGCATATTATACATAGTTGAAAGCAATGGTCAATAACTAAATCAGGTAGAGTACGCACCACGCGCGGCATTGAAGCGGAACACGACCGCGTGTGTGGCCACGAGCAGCGCACCACCCACCACCAGCTTCAGCCACACTGCAACACACGCGGCACACGTGTTAGCCCCCAGCCACACGCGAAGGGCACTCAATTGTGCAGTCGCAATAACTGGCCCAAACGAACTTCCAGTACCCATAGCGCAAACATCAATGAAAATAAACTTTCGTGTTGCTACCAACCAACTTTCTCTACAAAAAGAATAAATGCCTAAAAATATATTTTCAGTTTATATGTCAATGAGATTACCAAAATATATTAGGCTCGTATTTTTTCCTTTCTCACGTAACCTAAAAATGCAGAAAATACTGTGCGTTGTAATTTCACGTGATGTTTCACCTACAAAAAAAATGTACCACTTTTTACCTAGAAGTAGAAGACGTAATAATTCCATTCACGAGATTTTATGTGTTATATCTTTGTCAGTTTCTATTAATTAGGCAAAGTAAAAATACGTATCCAATATTTTTTGTTATCCAATTGAAGGTTAAATAGAATTATTATTATTTGTTTACACAAGAATCATCCCTACTGTAACATGAAACGTGTTTCTGGCCAACTGGAAAGCCTAGCAAGGAAAATGTTGGTGCTAGAGGTACAGGTTATTGCGCCTACACAAATTGCATAAACCCCTTCATGGTGCAAGCTTTGAATGAGCTCCACATTAAGTAGACAGCGTTATGAGTGTTGCATCGCTCATAAAGGAGCTCCGAGAAAAAAATGGTTAAAAATAATTCATTTATACTCCATTTATGATTGTCATTATCTTCAAATAAGCAAAAAAGCTGCTCAACTTAAATGGTACCGGGCAGGATATAGCACATCTCTGGCGCATGCTGGACAAACTATGGGATAAAGTAGCACAGTGCTGGTACTCTGAAACAGCAAGACGGGGTCGCGGCAGGTAAAGTAGGAGATGAAGAGATGAACTGGATATTTTTCGATTAAAGTGGCAGAACTGAGAAGGTGGAAGCGCGAGGTCGCGAAAGGTGGAAGAAGGGAGTGCAAAATCGCGAAAGGTGGAAGGAGGTAGCGCGAGGTCGTAAAAGGTGGAAGGAGGAAGTGCGAGGTCAAAAAAGGTGGAAGGAGGAAGTGCGAGGTCAAAAAAGGTGGAAGGAGGAAGTGCAAAATCGCGGAAGATGGAAGGAGAAAGCGCGAGGTCGTAAAAGGTGGAAGGAGGAAGTGCGAGGTCAAAAAAGCTGGAAGGAGGAAGTGCGAGATCACGAAAGGTAGAAGGAAGCGCGAGGTCGTAAAAGATGGAAAAAGGAAATGCGAGATCACGAAAGGTGGAACGAGGAAGCGTGAGGTCGCGAAAAGTGGAAGGAGGAAGCGCGAAGTAACGGAAGGTGGAAGGAGAAAGCGCGAGGTCGCGAAATGTGGAAGGAGAAAGCGCGAGATCGCGAAATGTGGAAGGAGGAAGCGCGAGGTCGCGGAAGAAGGAAGCGCGAGGGCGTAAAAGGTGGAAAGAGGAAATGCGAGATCGCAAAAGGTGGAAGGAAGAAGCGCGATGTTGTGAAAAGTTGAAGGAGGAAGCGCGAGGTAACGGAAGGTGGAAGGAGAAAGCGCGAGGTCGCGAAATGTGGAAGGAGGAAGCGCGAGGTCGTAAAAGGTGGAAAGAGCAAATGCGAGATCGCGAAAAGTGGAAGGAGGAAGCGCGAGGTCGCGAAAAGTGGAAGGACGAAGCGCGAGGTCACAGAAGGTGGAAGAAGAAAGCGCGAGGTCACGGATGGTAAAAAGAGGAAGTGCGAGATCGCGAAAAGTGACAATGTACAAAGGCCGATGCGATTTCGCCTTTGAGTTGCGTTGTTTTTATTTAAGAATTCGTACCTTTAATATGTATATGCAAAATATTCAATATTCAGAGTAAGTATATGAAGATCTTTTGTCTTCCAGATATTTTTAACACAAACAGCGCGCAGTGGTATAACCGAGTTCTATTTTCGATGTAGGCTAATTGCAAAGCCCTTTCCACTTTGAAGTTCTTGGAGTTACGCACGTATATTCGACTTTTAAAGAAGAAAGATGAATATTGAATATGTGAACAATTGTATAACTTTTGCAAAGTCAACCAACCGTAAGGATGAAATTAATTTAGCAACAAATGTTTTTAATAAAATTTGATGTGTGTTTGTGTGTTTATTGCAATATGTTCGAGAACTGAAATAAGATGAATGTAATATACATAACGTCAGAGTAAAAAGATCTCTAAACAATTTTATGAAATTTAACCAAAAAGTACCTAAGAAATACGAGAATGAAATTCAATGATTCTTCAATCTTTAAGACCTAACTCTTAAATCTCTGAAAATAAATACCCATTATATGTTTTGAATAACATAACAAGCATTACAACACAGACACAAAAATTACAAAACAAAGAAAAATATTAAGAAAAATTAATGAAAATAAATTATGTGTTTGTGAGTCCCGTGTCATAATAACAAAGAAAAAATAATCTTATACTTAGCACGACTAAAGCAAATGGGTCGAAATAAAAGAAATTAATTTCAAACATATTTATTTTTACATAGTTTTATGAAATAAAATATTTCAGTTGTTAGGTCTAATATTATTTCTTTAAACCAAAAACCTCTGGGTTAATAGAAGTGGAAGTCAAAAATGCAGTGTTAAATGAGTTTTAATACGTGTTAGGGGTGCTATGAAACTGGTTAGATGTTGCAGCAATAAAAGCCACATACAAAGCAAATTAGAAAGGAGTTATGTGCATGCAGGAAACCCTTATCCGCATGTCTTTTTTCATACGTCTCATGCAGGGAAGTATGATCGTAAATAACTTACTGTGAGAAGCTTCTTCCTGCTCCCGTCTTAGCTCTTCCTGCTGCTTTTCATATTCTTCTTCGTCAGCAAGCGTGTCTGCGGGCTTTACTGTAGACGTTTCTTCTTCAACCTGGAAGACAGGCAACTTGTTAATTTTTTTATTTAGGAATATTTGAATGGCATTATTCCAACAAATTGCAAAAAAGATAAAAATATCTGGTGCACTACTTTGGTGTGCAATAAAGTTATTCTATTCTGCAATAAAGTCAGAATATTGAGAATGCTCTCAAATGTTTAAGTTACAATAGGTGACCTCCAAAATATCTTGTATTCACCAAATTCACTTAGAATAAAAAGCTGTGTAGTAGTACAGCAAAACATTTATGTTTTATTTCTTTAAAAACTTGAATAAAGTAATGTGAAAAGAAATACAGGCAGCTATGTCAATCGGTGGATGAAGGCGTGCATTTCTTATTTAATTTTGAATTACCTCAACTAAAGGTTTTCCCTTTGGAGCGACGATAGCCTCCACGATATCGTCCGGTTCCAGAAACTCTTCGTCTTCAGCCGCATCATCGTCATCTATATCTGCGACATCTTCGGGAGCTAATTCACTCGAAATTTCTGTAACAGACATTCATATTTCACGAAACAGAAAATGGATAAAGTAAGATATTAACATATTAGAGTAATTTATATTGGAATGGAGGCCTTTGCTTAGCAGTGGGAATGTTCATTGTAGGTAGGTAGTTGATATGAACTGGCCTGGTAAACGCAACGGCTCTCCGTAGACCAGTTCTGCTGGCGACGCCTGGATGTCTGCATTACAAGCTCTTCTGATACCTAGAAGTACCATTGGAAGTACTTCCGTCCATGGTGTTGTCGAGTGACACATAATTGTCCCCTCAAGTTGTCTGTGAAGGCGCTCAACTATACCATTTACAACGGGATGGTAGGCGGTCATACGTCGTACGGAAGCATTGCGCGCCAACCATGGACGTGATAGCCCTGAAGAGGTGAGACTCGAATTGTCGCCCACGGTCGGTTATTTTCTTCAGTGGACAGTCGAACCTGGTGATCCAGCCAGCCACTAGCGTAGCGGCACATGTGTCTACTGTGATATCTTTGACGGGGTACGCCTCACCACCACAACATCTAGCATCTACGAAAAGATCTCGAGCGCCTCACAAATTATGAAGTTCTCATTAACACGTCTAAATATGTTCTGGGAAAGCCTGAGCTGAGCTTCCTTGACTACCAAATCTCCTGGTATCGACCCATGAAAAAACTTTTTACAAAAAAAAAAAATAACCGACTTTAGTGTTAAAAAAACACTGAAAGTACAAAATAACTTAAATTTCGGAAGTCAGTGTTTCTATAGTAGTTTTGTCTCTTCGTAATTTAACACCGACTTCCGAAATTTAAGTTATTTTGTACTTTTCAGTGATTTTTTAACAATGAAGTCGATTATATTTTTTTTGTAAAAAGTTTTTATTTTACACTTTTTAGTTATGGTACCACCACTAAGAAGTACCCCCCAGTCAATCTTAGATACCTTATAATAGCCAGAGTGCATCTCATAACGATTCTAATAATCCCAAACACACTTAGAATATATTATCAGATCATCATCAGATCAGTACGATACATCCCCTCCCCCTTTTCTTTCAGTCAGTCATCGACTACACGTATAAACAAAGCAAATTTACTTGTTACGACAGTTCTGCTGTGATCCTATGAGTTCTGTCCCATATCTTCGAAGTTCATGATCAGATCATAACAATTTTTCTATGGGACCAACTTGGAAGTATATATAACCTTTCAATAAAAAAAATAATTTTCAAAATCGGTCCACAATTAACTGAGATATCGGTGAACATACATAAAAAAAACATACATTCAGCCGAACATATAACCACCTTATATTATTATATAATCTCCTTTTCAAAGTCGGTTAAAAAGAAGGTGCAAACCACCTTCTACCAAAAACAGTTAAGATTAGATTACATTGATTATGTTTATAGGATCGTTGGATGATGGCTTACCGTCGCTCTTATCGTCTTCCTCCGCTTCGGCTGCAGGCAGTTCTTCAGATAACGCATCTTCATCAGAAACCTCTTTCTCTAGCCTCTCGATTTCTACTTCTAGGTCCTCTATTTCTTCTTCATGTTCCTCTTCGTCCTGTAACATTATTTTATTGTTATCCTTATTGGGTAAGGAAGGAGAAATAGTTGTAGTTTTCAGAATACAACAAATACGGTCTACAAATCAAAGTACTGTATTAGAAATGTAGACTAAAAGCGAAATACGATTTAAGGTATCATGCCATATCTTAAATTCAGCTTTATTCTAACCCTTTAACCACTTGCTTCGGATTGGTCCGACGAATGTTGCCGTGTCCTATTCGCCAGGGTCGTGTGTTCGCGACTGAGTACTCTATCTCGTTCAGTTCTTTCGCCATAGGTGACAGATGATGAGATGGAGTATTTGGTCGTGGATGTGCGACCTTGGCGGAATAAAAGCGAGAGTATTTGTCGGATACTTCCGACGAAGATGGTTAAAAGGTTAAATAACAACATCGTTTTAAGTCAGATGGTAAGTAGTTTAAATATTGCAGCCACTTGTATTTTCTTCACATTCAAAAGTTCGTTTTCATACATCAAATAAGTGTAGCTGGTACAGTAAAACAAGATTAAAATAAAATCGCAACATCTAAACACATACATGAACAATATAAAGAATATCATTTTATACAAACAAATGTTAGAATTTAATAAAAATACAACAACAGAAATAAGCCATACTGAAGTCTTTTATTACAATTTTAATATTGTAAGTTATTTGTTATTATCAGTTATTCTTATTAAAATTTAAAAAAAAACGATCTGAAACATTCATGTCTTTTAAGTAAAATTTAGAAAAATAAGCTTTGTATTGTTAGTGCCAATCTAGTCAAAATCGTTTATTGTTGCCAAGCATCACACTTTGCACCTCGTTTTCACGTGTTTCATTGTCATCCTGTTCATTTTCTTCACTGTTGTCTTTGTCATCATCATCACCTTCAGCATCATCGTTTTCTATACTGTCATTTGTTTCGTCGTTTTTTTCATCATCCTCTGCTGAATCGTTTTCATCTACCTTCTGTAGGTCGTCATCATCATTCGCGTCATCTTCTTCGTCTTCACCACTTTTCGCACTCCTTCCATAATCATGTGCTTCATTATTATCGTCCTGTTAAAAGTTTGAATGAATACAAGAATAGTGGATTCTACTTTAAAGTTTCAAACAGTAGTAGTAATGACTGAAAAAAATCACACCTCATTTGATTTGTCTAAATCTTGTTCTGCACTGTCGTCATCATCTTGTTGTTCACCAGCTTCATCATCGTCATCATCATCATCTTGTTGTTGTTCACCAGCTTCATCATCGTTGTCATCATCATCTTGTTGTTGTTCACCAGCTTCATCATCGTCGTCATCATCATCTTGTTGTTTTTCATCAGCTTCATCATCGTCGTCATCTTGTTGTTCACCACTTTCATCATCGTCGTCATCAGCATCATCATCTTGATCATCTACTTCCTGGTTGCCAACTTCATCGTCGTCGTCATCATCGTCATCATCATCAATTGCTTCGTGGTCCTCGTCATCATCTTCATCATGATCATTATCATCAACTTCATGTTCATCATCTTCATCATCATGATCTAGCTCTGGACTATGATCATCGTGTTCTGCTTCTTCATCATCCTAGGTCACAAGCTTAATGTAAAAACACTGCTAAGCTGATGATAATGCTATAGATTCTGATTAATATTTATAAAAGTTGTACTATTACCCTCCGAGATCCAGTAAGTTTCAAATGATTAGTTCTATAACATAAGATCTACTTACATTCATATAATAAGGAAGTAGACTGTACAGCTAGTAACATATATTAAAAAAAATACCTTCTAAACAACATACTCTGAAATATCAAGTATTTGTAATAATCAAGAATCTTGAAAATAAATAGATCCACTAGGTTTTTGTTTAGACCTTTTTTTTTTAAACTTACATGGTGCTTCAGTTCTAGAGTGTGTTCATCATGATGGTCATCATCTGGTGCGTCTTCCAGCCAACCTTCTAGGACTCCTGAATACCGAGACTCCACTGAATTTGCTTCTACTGTAATGTTATTTAACACAGTCTTAATAACTTGCGGGAATAAATAATCGATTTATAGAAAAGTGAGAATACAATTTATTTTAAAAGTTTTAAGGTCTGGTAGATCTCCTCAGATAACTCAAAAACAATTAGATACAAGACTTCATTTAAAAAAATTGAAATTGGGCATAAGTTGAGCATAAATGACCAAAATGAGGTTTGTCCTAATTATGGATTAGAATTCTTATTAAAATTGTAGTTCCTGAAAATAAATAACTGTTTTATAGACTTTTTAATTTCATTATACTTACATTCTGAAAGACCTCTGTTTTCCAGTATGATTAGTCCAATTAGAGTTACAAGAACAGCGAGGAGTGAGAAGAAAATGATCTTAGCACACCAATGTCCACCAGTGCCATGTTCATTGGGAGAATGCATAAATACGTCGCCTTCACCAAGCGCCGCAGCCGTGCCACGAGGCCCTTCGTCTACGCCTAACTCATCTGTAACCCAAATTAATGGCCATTTAAATCTCATTGGTATGCATATCACATCTCATCACTTTACCGCCTATTTCTTACCTTTCTTCCTTTTCTTATCCTTACGTTTCCTTGGCTGCACGTCTCCTGACATGGTTCACAAAGACTGGCGCTCCCGAGGCGACAGAAATCCACTTTATTGTTTCATAACCCTGAGTAAACAATGAACATACAATGAACTTGCATTTATTATATGACACGAGTTATACAATTATCCAAATGCGCAATTTTCATGAATAAAGAAATGTTTGGCGCACGATGAAATTTTAAAATAACCTACGTACAAAAGTATGTACCACCGCAGCTTTCTTCAATTTATTTTAGATTTAACCTAAAAATAACCGGCAAAGACAGCTGAGGAGGGAGACAGGGATAGATGAGAAGTACCGTTTAGAAATTAAATTCTAATCAGTTATTATGAAATTGGATATTCCTGTGACATTAATTTGTATTTTATTACGATTTTATATCATCTTCACAGGTTGAAATAATCTTATATGAAGCAAATTTAAATAAACGATGTGCCAAGTTCAATAGGAACTCCCATACGAGTTAAGCTTATGTTAAAAATGTGTTACAAAGAAAGTGGCAAGAAAAGCGTTTCAGAACGTTAAAAACAATGTCACCTGGTTGATAGTAATGTTCCGGGGTCAACAGAGTGCTACTTTATTGCATTATTAGACTGTATTCTGTCTTTTTTATTTTCATAGTAATCGTATATGCTTAGCTCAGTTATCCTGATTTCATAGATTCTAAAACTCTTGTGCTATGTTATTTACAACAACAAGTATCTACCTATAAACAAGCAGGTAAATCTGACTAGTGATTTATGAGACTTTACTTACTTTCAGAACTCAGAAATTCGTAAATTTATGAGCCAAAATGAGTGAAGTAATAGTTTTATATGATGGTTATTCGGTAATGACCGGAAAAGATCAAATGTCAGCAAATTGTAGTTGTACACTACTCAAAGGAATCCACAATGTTATAATAGACACAATGACTGCTTGGGATTCCCAGAAAATAATTACTGGTAAGTACTTGCTTGCCGTAATATGGTTCAGAAGTAAAATTCACTAGGATTTTAAGTTATTAAACTTTGGTTTCTTTTTGTTTTGTTACAGCATTAGATAGAAATAATGTAAGACCAGAAGATGTAAACTATGTTATTTCCACTCATGGACATTCAGATCACATTGGTAACAACAACCTTTTCTTGATGGCAAAACACATCGTTGGCTTCAGTGTTTCATTTCAAGATGAATATCACATGCATCCTTTTGATAAAGGTAAAATTTATTCAGCATTCTTAAGTGCCACTTCCTTTGAAGCTTCTCATAAGTGTTTATCTCTCTACAATACACCTTAGTGGTAGATAGCATGACACCAATGACACAATTTATAAGGGGTGTTTAATAAATAATACTTGCCATTTTTTAAAGTGGTACTTGACTATTATAATTGTGTGTAATGTGTATGATTTATGCCCATTACCCAATTAGTTTATAATATAAACAAAATTGTTCATACTTACCTTAATTTCAGGTGAAGAACTCAGAATAGATGAGAATGTGAAAGTAGTTCCCACACCAGGACACACTCTCTCTGATGTAACTGTACTTGTAATATCTAAACAAGCTACAACAGTAGCTATGGTCGGTAAGTATAAAGTAAATAATCTTCCTTGTGATTCTGTTGTTAGAGCTTCCATAAAATGTGTAGGCTAAGAACATTTTTCACAGTCCTTTGAAAACAATATATGACAGATAACTTTTAAACACGTTAACATGACTGTTTTCAGGAGATCTCTTTGAAAAATTTGAAGATATTCAAAATCCAAGCATTTGGTTGGAGGCAGGGAGTGAGGATCCAGTCCAGCAAATGAAGAACAGGTCAAAAGTAGCTGATATAGCTGACTGGATTGTGCCAGGTCATGGCCCCAAGTTTCAAGTCACTGAACAAATAAGACAGACTCTTAAGAAACAAATTGGTCCTGATACTCCTTCTTAAGTTATTGATGTCAAGACTTGTAGGTTTTCTACATTTGTATTTAGTTAATAAATAGAATAAGTTCTGAAACGATTATTTATTTCTTTTATAACCCTTTTACGTTTATTACAATATGTGAACGCCACGGATTTTTATAAAAAAACACTGTCTAAACGCCACAACCAGAAAAAAGCCAGGTTCTGAAAAATCAACATTTATTAAATACGTCATTTGTAGGCACATTGGTCGCAGAACAAATACTTGTCGGTGGAGACCGAAAGGTTCTGAAATAGCGACTACGTACCCGTAGACGCAGCGTCGTAAGGCCTCCGACAAGGTGGCCCGACAACCTGGTGAGGTCGCGGGAATCCGATGGATGTGGGACACAAGACCGAACAACGTTTGCCACACACAAACGGGGCCTAAGTCCAGTAGTGGACGTCTTTCAGCTGAAATGATGATGTAGTCTGTGGCGTAGGCTTGAAATTGATTTTTCACATATCGTCGGTGATAGCCCAACATGGCGTAACTAACATTGATAAATACCGCGTAGCATAGCGTAAGCATTTACAAAAAAAGGAAAAATGAGATTTCGCTGTAAGTCACTGATATTGACGCGTCGACTTGCAAGACAATTTTTTGAATCGAAAATAACATCTTTCGACGAAGCCGTTCCGACACGAAAACCGCATATATTGCGCCAATTAGTATTATAATCCTCCCGACCGAATTTCAATCACGGTGGCCAATCTCAACAGTGATTAGCTACTTAGCTAACGCAGGAGATATTATAGTACACAAGTGTGAGCATAAACACAAGTAGGTACGCACTTTCTTTTCCTTAACTCTCATAGTCCCATGGGACGGCAATCCGACACGACCGAAGAGAGATCAGGCGCAGGACTAACGGCTTCACGTACTTTTCAAGGCATGGGGGTGACACCCAAGGCTCAGGTCTTGAAAAGCTCACCACCACCTGACAAACTTCGGGCTGCTACAGAGTAATTCCTAATGGAAAAACAATAGGAATTTTTGCCCGGCCCGAGAATTGAACCCAGGACCCCATGCTCACTCAGCAGTCGCTCTTGCTCACGCACCACAAGACTAACGAGGTGATGTATCAAACTATCATAGTTGGGAGCCCCCATAGTCTCGGGAAAACTGAATATCTGGACTATCACCTCTTTAATAACACAATAATTCCGTTTAGCTTCGAGGTTAAAGATCAGGTCTGCAGTCCACGTTTCTTGATTGGGGGAATCAGTACCCCTAGCCAAGTTGCTAATCTGCAATAGTTAACGCTTGTAGAAAGCTTCAAATGTACGGGAATGACGTCGTCTTAACGCTCAGTCACGTGATCAGAACAAAAGAATTCTCGAAGCTTTCGGCGCAAGCGAAACGGTTGTAACTTGGCTAGGGGGGCAGGTCACAAATCTTAGTCGAAAAGTCATCGGAACATAAGGGTCGCCCTTTCGACTAAAGAATTTCCTCGCAGCTCACATAAAGGCAATGCTTGTACAGTCCTAAATTTTTTCCATAACTAACATAATCAATTAAATGGTAATGTGTAACTACTAGGTACTATGACCTGAATGCCTGATCACCTTTTGAATAACTGCTTTCGATTTGTCTTCAACTTAAGTATGATCATGTATGACCATACATTGATCACTTTTAAAATGCTTCTGACCATACATTGATCACTTTTAAAATCCTTTCGACCATACATTGATCACTTTTAATTTTTTTTGTTTTTTTTTGAAGTTTCAATATAGTCCTACATAGTTGGTATTGCAGTTTATAAGCTCAGTTAGTTTATAGAAGAAATTTTAATAATGTCTCTAAAGACTATCACAGACGATTTATCAGACTGGCGTCGAAAGGGTTTTTATTTTTTATTACTCAAGTTCTCCCATAAGCAGCGTCATCATCGTCTTCCTGCCCTTGTCCCGTTTTATTTGGGGTCGGCGCAACACGTTTTTTTCTTCCATTCTATCCTGTCACTCGTCACGCTATCACTGACTCCTTTTTCTTTCATATCGCTTCTCACACAATCCATCTATCTTTTCTTTGGCCTCCCTCTCCCCCTCCATCCATCCACATGTAAACTCATAACTTTTTTAGCAACATGCGTTTCGTCCCTTCTTTTCACATGACCATACCAAGACAAACGATTCCCTTTCAACTTTTCAGTTACTGGCGCCACTTTCAAACTTCCCCTACTACACACATTTCTCATTTTATCTGTTCTCGTCACACCACACATCCCAGAAGCAGTATATTGTTTTTAAATAAATGAATTTTTAGCCACCTTACCTAGGTAATGTGTAAGGAGAAAAAGCAGCAGGAGGGGTGGGTGCATAGATAGATGTAAAATCAGAGAACTGTGTACCTGTGGACTGCTTACAGTTAGTAGCTAATCATAATCAAAATTCATTTATTATTATTATTATTATTATAGGAATAAAAAATGAAAATCAAGTTTTAAGGTCAGATTTAATATACATAAAGAAATTCAATTTGCTAAGTTTTTAAAACGAAGCACGATTTATATTACACAAAACAATGAGGACACTAACAATCAGTATAAAATTTTGAGAAAATACGGAATTCTTAGACACCTTTTAATCCTGACAATCTGAGATCAAATAATATTATCAGTAAAAACTATTTAAGTTATAAATATGGTGATATGAGACGACAAAAAGCAGTATATTAGGACATTATTAAATATATAGGTACCTATATATTATTTGAACACTCAAACAAAATCATACAAAAAAAAAATTGAAATTTTTCTTTATCAAAAGAGTTAATTTTAGAAAATAATTATGTGGTTTTAGAAACCCTTTTACGCGTATATAGTAATTTCATTTCGTCAATACAATCACGGACGCATACAAAGAACAAAGAAGAAACACAACATAATATTATTAACTACCCTCTCCCAGCAACTTAAAGAAACTGCCCATTTGATGGTCAACAAAAAGATCCTAATCAAATTGTTCTAAACAAGCACGACATTAGTTTTACAATATTCAGTAAGTAGGTACATAATAGTAGACTAGATCGTTTAACATGAAAGTGTAGTACTAGTAATAGGTGAGTTCGAAAAAAAAAGCGACACATATTTATCGCGCAGATAAACCTAAGTGAATCTAGTGTCGCCCGTCACGAATTTTTGGTGAAGTAAAAAAATAAAGCTATTGCTAATGCAATCAAACAACACATTGCTAACAAGACCACGAGATTAATTCAGCTTACATACGACAGTAAAATCACATAGTACATATAATCAGCCTATTATTGGGCCTGGTGGATTTCGACCCATTCCCTCTCCTAGAGAGGAAGGCCAGATGTGGGAACATTAATAGGCAAAGTATGTACATAATATGTATGGTTTTCTCGTTCTAGTAAGTATGAAATAACGTTGCTACAAATAGAAAATAAATTTAATTAATTATCTAAATCGGGAGTGCTTTGTATACGACACCCGAGCCTAAACTTTATAATTACTTGCATTGCAGCTGTGGATTTGTAATTAATGTTTATGATCAGATCTTACGTTCACGTATTATTATTTATCACATTAAAATACAAATTCTTTCTAAACCCAGACAGTGAATCCGTGTTAGCATTACGATTTAAGCACAAACTGGCCATTATAACATTGAATATCTAACACTTTAGCTGTTTATGTTTAACAGATAAGCCATAGAATATTTGTATCCAATGGTTTATTGTTACAAAGATTGACGAGTCATTCGAGTCTTATAAACAGTTAAAACCTTATTGTTGCGCAGAAACGTCATAAAAAGGTCATGGGCTCCTTGAGGGGGATTCCAGGGGGTGGGGATAAAAAAAATCCTCATTCATATTTTAATTATTAACCCAGTATATCCGAGGAGAGGTCCAAAATTTTGAAACTCGCTTCGTTAGCTCTCGCGTCTTTTTTCTTTGGTTCTCAACCACATATCTGTATTTATGGGTAAAAGAAAATTTATCACTCGCAAAAAGGTGCTGAATATACCCTCCCCCCTGAAAATCGTCCCACCAGCACCCATGTCAATGGTTAATTAATATTTTAAATACAAAATTTGTGGCACACATTTTCCAATTTCGTTCTAATCAATGTATTCAATTTACAAGTAGGTATATGTTTAGATGTTGCTACCAGTGATACCTTCCACAGAAATCCTCGTGTCCACCAGTCCTGGCCATAATTGCTGCGTGCAATAATTAAAAAGGAATTTCCTATTAATCATACATTTTTCTATATGCTATTAGAGCAAATTTCATATCACAGCCGTGGATCACTAATGCTACAAAGCTCAAACATGCCCATATCCATTCCGAACGTTAATTGATAGCTGCAACCAAAAAAAGGAAATATATGAAATATTAATAAACAGATACGTATACGTAATACTTGTATAAAATAAAGAAGTAACAAATGAAAAATATAAATTTTTAATCGCCATGGAATAAAATAATTATACAAATAGAATCAAAAATTTATCGTCAACAATATTTTTATTTATTACAACGCCTCATTCTGTCGTCATAATTGAACATGCCAACAAAAATTGGAAGCTTAAAATGTGAAGCCTGTTAAAAATTACAGCTTAGGCCGAACGCTGCGATACGCGGGCGCTCGCCCACGCGGTCAGTTACAAAAGTGCTCCCTTCGTGCAGACGCGCCCCGCGCCCATTTTGTTATGTAATAATACATTAAAGTTCTCCATCCGCAACGGAGACCGCCGCACACGATACCTGCGCGACGTGACGCGACGGGTGCACGCGCGGGCTCCCGCTTAACGCAGCGTTGGCCCTTACAGGGTTGCAACGTAGTTACATTCGGTAGATTACCTGAGGGTCAATGCTCGTAGGAATAGGGTGTTGCTCCTCGATGCACAGATCTGAATCAGAGTCAGTCCTACGCAGCGTGTTATCCTGTGAACACAGAGAATACTGATCAAACCTTTTCTTTTATAAAACCGAAGTAAATTTGGTGTAGAGGATGAAAAATGCTAGTTTGAACACGATAGCTCAAATTGAATACCTACAGCAGTAGCAAGAGGTCACGGGATACAAAACTGACGTTTTGTATTAGATAAGCAGGTTGAAAATATTAAGTGAATTTATTTGTCAACAAGTTGACATAGAGCTATTGCTTTGAAGGGAAGCGCCCGCGCCGGTAGGAATCGTGATGTACGGTTCCTATAATCTATAACAACTTAGTAAAATGACAGGCGAGTCTCATCCGTCCCTAAAGACGTCACTACGCGAGGACGACCGTTCTGCGATAGTACATTTTGTGTGAGTGGAGAAAGTTTTGTAACGGAGAGAGAGTCATGGAGCCGAGAACAGCAGTGACAAAATTCCACGTTTATCAAACGACGTTTTTCAATACATCTATAAAGAAATAAATAAGCTGGGGGTTGCTTAGCGCTCAGTCTGATAAGATAAATATAATGAATTGTGACGGTGACGAGCGCCAGCTCTTTTCCGCACTAGTGTGGAAAACAGTAAATAGCGTGCCTAAATGTGGTCTACCGCTATCCCAAGATAAGAGCAGGTTATCGAGTGTTTTGAAAAATATATCCGCACTTACCCCCTGCGTGTACTGGTGAGTGGTAGTCAGTACCCTCGCCAAAGGCCTCATGAAGCCCGGTAGCGTCTCAGTGAGCGGTGGGCGCGCATGAGTCAACAATGGTTTCAGCAGTTTGGAGTCAACGGCGCCCCACAGCCGCGCGAGACGGGCCTTTTGACCGGTCGCACCGTCGCCGTGGTCGCGAGGGGTATCCTGACGTTGCAGAAGCGAAAATAAAGATTATTTTTGGACAGAAAAATAAGTAAGATAATGTGAGTAGAGGCACTGTATATATCTATGTATTCGTATTAAGTATGAGGAATTAAGGACGTTACAAGTTTAAAAAATAAATATATTATAATCTACAACATGTAACTGGAATAATTCACACCCTTATATAGCCCAATTAGAAAATTAAGTTACAATCATTTATGATATAACTGAAAATTTACTTAAATGCAATTAGGTAGTGTTTCTTTAAGAAATTAGTTATCCTGATAAAATTGTGGGCAAATAATATGGGAATCAACGCTTTACACTGATAGTGCATCGGCATTGGGCACACACATACACTAGTGGCGTAATAAAAGTTGTTTTCCTTAAATAAAAGATTTATTTTGAAAAAAAAAAAAAAATTACCTCTTTAAAAAAATAGCTGAAATCAAGCAGTAGGCGATTTTAAACATACTTCTTTCAGGATGTGCCTTTATTATGTTACATGTTGTAGAAATCCCAAGATATAGAAAGGGCAATTCAATAGAATATTCAATATATTTTCTAAGATTAATGTTACAAACACAACAAAACGAATATTGTCAATCGCAATTCAAACAATCCAGGAATTCATTGTAAGTACCAATGATAATATTACAAATGACATAAAAGTTTTTGTTAAGTAAAAGTTTAGGGAGAGTGTAAGTGTCAAAAAATTACAGATCACACAACAACATTTTGATATCGTCTATGAAATTAAAGACACACTAAAAACAGTAAAGTGACATTTGGATAAATGAGTTTTCAAATAGTGGAGTGAACGGCAACTATTCAAAACAATGTGTTATTAAAAAAATGCTGAAAAATACAAAAGACATTAGTGGCTTAAATTACTAAAACATACTCGTACATAAAAATTGTTTCTCATCTATCCAAGAACCACTAGAGTTATTGTATTAATTTATTAACATTCACCAAATACATGCATGGTTCACTGGATGTGTTGTTATTTGCATAATGCTCGTGTATTTCATGCATGTGAGTGGTAAATATATAAATAGTAATATAATAAAAAATATTGACATACTTCGATACCGTTTAGTTCCCAAGGCATAATCACTTCCTTCGCTCCATTAGCCCATTTAACTACCATGCGGCCTCTCTAGATATTAAAAGAAACCAAACAAAGCAATAAAGTAAAGGTAGATTTCATGCACGACATAACACTACATTTATTTATTTTCTTCTGTATTTTTTTTCTTATTAAGTGGCGTGAAAGTTCGAGAGTTAAGAAATTGTGACAGTAACTATAGAAAAAAACGCTCAAAAACGTTTCAAGCCACAGTGCATATTGTAAGTATATACTGCCCCTGGAACCCTGATTGTAACTAAGATTAAAAAATAAATGTTATTTTTTTTAAATATAGAAATGTGCTATAGGTATATCCCTGTATTACATATTAAATTTGTGATACATAAAAGTCTCATTTAGTTAGTAAGTATGTATGTTTTTAGTAAGACTCGTGCAGAATTTATAATGCGTGCATGTATTGATTAGTCTTACTGTTGCCCTGTCGCAACTGGCTGGTTGCGTTGAGTCCAAGTTACGGAGGCCGAAACCTATGTCAGCCGGCTGAATAACAAAACAGTTTTAGTTACGTGTTAATGAAACTCTAAGGCCAAAACAATGGCCTTTCACAGGACGGGCGACTTACGCAAGGAGGATATTGTATGAAAGTGCTTCACCGTATAAAACATTTTTACTTTCATTCTGTGCACTGAGTGTGAGTTGTTATTAAGTCAATGCAAAAGAAACCTTTACCGCGTTTGGCTCTCTGATTGGTTAAGAGTTTGGAGCGGGCCAATCGGAGCACCTAACGTTATTTATAACGTTACGTGTGACGCGATCCACACGTTTACGTGTGGATCGCGTTAACGTACAACAAACTCGCAATAGTCATTCGGAAGATTTGATGATCAACATAGTGTACATATTTCGGTAAAGAATGTAGAATACAGTGAGGAACCTTCAAAATATTCTCCATTTTAAGACATGGATAGGTAGGTACACAAAAAATATAACATTGATATAATATGTAATCATCTAATGACATGAGTCATGAATCCCTGTAATTAAAAACTAGAAATCTTCTCCAAAGACATTTCTCAGTAGAAATCAAGTTCTTTGTTAAGTGGTTAGAATGTATTTGAAAAAGATTTTTAATCACCGTTTCTCAACCTAGATCTCACATTTTGCTCTGATAATTATTGTAACAACGACACGTTCTAGCCATGAAGAAAAGTTAGTAAACACTGTGGGATAAAGAACAACAGCAATGTTAAAAGATTGAGAAACGACTGGCAAGATGATCGTAAGCGCGAAGTATGAACATCCAAAGCCCAGTAAAGTGCAAACATAGCGCTATGAATACGTACCGGTCCAGCAGAGTCCGTGGCCTGGTACAGCTGCCACAATAATGTCTCATTAATCACATGCTTGCCCGTACCACACGCTTCTAACGTGCCTTTTAAACATACGAGCATAATAAAACGTGCGCGTTTGCGGCGGCACTACAGTGCTCCGATGACCTTTAGTATGTACTTTATTTATACAAAATATTACTTAGTGCAATTGTGCTGAATTCACATAGTGTATTGATCTAGTTATTTTATCATAACAAAACCTAGAGTTGAACCAGAAAAGGTATGCGCTTAGTAATAATGTGACCACTACACTATTGCCAATCATCGCGATAACTTTTTAGCGTGAAAAAAAACACGTACTTTCGGCACGAACTGCTTCGTGACCTCAACATTAGTAATATTCGTGTTTGGGAATAAGCATGAACGTTAGCCCACAGAGTAGTTTACTATCAATAAGACACAAGTTTCGAAGTTTTGTGCTATCTTGCTTTTAGTAGTGCACAGTTTATCCCTCTCCCCTGATGACCACTCGATCGCGCACATGATGTTAGAAAGTAGCGGATTCTGAACTAATTGTGCTCCTTTGATGTAATTGCTGTAAGGCGTTCCGATGTATGGATAAATAAATAATTTGCGTATTTACGAAGTTTTCCTTCTGTTCTTCTTCAGATCATATTTGTCACTTAAAAGTTTTTTGGACTTGTTTTATCATTTTTGTATTACATAATTATGACAATATCAAAAATGCAATCCTTTTAACTCTATCCCATTAATAGCTCTATCCCTTTAACAGTTCAGTTTAGGTCGTCAAATGGACCGCCATAAGATCATTAGATCATATCATCGCGCGTTCGCATTTCGAAATATAGACGATTTCATAAGCGCATACTTTTCCTGGGATATCTGTAGTTTCTTGTTAAATAACGAACGAATTAAAGACATTCTGAATACGAGTCAGAAAAAATAATTAAATGTAAGGAATAACGTCCCCGTCGTAATATTTTGTAAATATTTCAAGTTTACGTCTGATAAATTGATTAAAAAAGCATTCGTCAAATAGCGATCGGGTCAATTTCGTGTTGTCTACCAACGTATAACGGAGAATTCACAAAAAAAAAGCTTGCTCTCGTGTCATTTGTATTATTTGTTTTCTTAAAATTACAATTTATGTATAAAAGGATAAGAAGGAAAATTAGAAAATTGTTAGAACAGAAAAATAAGGCACACAGTAAGCGGCTGTTGGAAATAAAGAAGTATATGAGGAAGCAAGAAATAAGTTATTGTACTCTACGGTTTGTTAATAAGCTCCAGACGTAGGTACTCATTTTAACTAGAAATCGAGAATGTTTACTGTTCAACCCTTAGCTTGCTGCATAGCCGCCGTCACGGGACGCCCGGCAGATATGAAACAACTTAATATGTAATAATGCCTTGATCACACGTACCTACCGAGTAAACGGGCGAGACATTAAAATAGTTCTCGGCCGAGACAGTCATGTAAACGAGTAACTGTTCACAAATGTTTTGTTATTGGCACAGTAAGTTTTTTTTAATTGATATAAACTAGTGATTGACTGCAGTTCAGACTGACAGTCAATTGAGACTACAATTCGGACACGATGGATCATAAAAAGGTTATTAAAAAATATACAAAGTGACAATCATGTGGCCGAGTGCCGAGTGGAGAGACAGTGTACGTTCAGACCTGCTGAGTGAGCGAGCGAGACAGTGCGGGGAAGCGGGAGGGTGGACACTCGGCCTAGTAGGTAGAACGGGAACCGAGCTACTGTCTCGCTGAGCAGTCGGCGCTATGCTATGAGTACTCGGCCGAGTGCAGTTTGCTCAGTACGAATGATCAAGGCTATAGGCAATAGTATGGGCGCGCGCACAAAGAAGTCGAGAGCGGTGGCGTGAACGCGTCACGGCATTCCATTCGGTTTTACTGTCAAAACGCGCATAGATGTTTCACATCAAAAATAGAAATGAAAACTTTATAGCAAGCTGTTAAAGGGTTAACAAATACGAATGAATGTATATGAACGAAATGCTTACTAAGAAAACTGTTTGCCAATTGATAGTGTGAATGATTTTTGTCTACTTCTATTAAAAGTGTCATTTCAGCACTACTATACAGTGTGTCGATTAAAGTTTCATATGCAACCCAAAATTAATTCACAGTACTATTTACAGAGTGCAGAAAAAACTTACGCTTCTGACATCTCGATATGGTAGAGCGTCATTTTCATCGTTGCCCGATGATTCCCTGGAAATTGTTGATTATTGTTTAGTATACTGTCAGAAGATTACACATGGGTTTCTTTTGGTGGTTTCGTAATTTGACGGGAGGAATTTTTCATTTTAGCTTGTGTTATCCAAAACAACAATGCAGTCTGCCCCCTTTCATTTTTCGTATGTAATTAGACCTCACGACACGTAATCCTAGTGTGGAGTTTTTTTTTTAATGCCGCAAATGATTTAATATCTTCTTCTGCTCTGGGTAGAACGAAAGGGAGTTTCAGACTTTTAATGACTAAAACCAATCTGTTGTAATTCAATTGCCCGTTGCCTTCCTGGGCCACGGTAACTCATTCGAACAATCCCGCAGCCCTCTAGTATGAGGCCAAGGGTTTATATATAAATGCATATTACATAATGCATTTGACGCTTTACGAGTCGCGAGACTAAGCGGACGTGTGTTCTGTTTTGATTATAATGAAATAAACAATTACAACAAATAAATATAATATTGCTCTGTCAGTAAAAAATTAAAGTGTGTCGCGTGTGATTTGTAACCGACTTATGTACGTAAACAAGATGAACTAAATAGATCTTTATTAACTATAAATAGTGTTTTGGTAGTATGGCTACCCCCGGAGCGAGCCCGTTTGGTCGTAGCCAACTAGTACAGAGAAGTCCTCCACAGACGCCTACCCAACCATTACCCCCTAGCTACCCAAACCCACCAGCACCTACGGAGAATGAATTGCCGAGTGAAGTCATCAGTACCCCGGAGATTCAAAAATGGATTGTTTCTATAGAAACAATCCTGGGTGAAGTTTGCGCTATTGTCGGGGATGGGAAAATGAACTCAGACCAGAAGCTTCGTGTCTCCGCTCTTTGCCGTAGGGTCCAAAGTGGGACATCTCAAATGGCCGTCTTATATCAATCATTGAAGACAAAAACTATCCTAGCCCATACCACAATCCAGCACCTTCAGGCTCAGCAGAATGTTGGGAACTCTCTCCAGCAGTTTAGAGAGCTCGTAGAGACAAAAATGAATCCGCCGGAAAATACTTCTTATGCTGGCATGGTTAAGAAGGGTACCGACATCGTCCGTCCTGCAAATTTGAGATCAGTCGCCATCTATCCCAGCGATAAAACCCAAACAAGTGACGACACCAAGTCTCTTGTTCAAAAGATCATCTCCCCAGAACAACTGAAGCTTCATGTTCGTGGCTTAAAAAAGGTGAAAAATGGGGGCGTTTTGATCAGCACCGAGAACAAAGGCGATATTGAAAAACTTAAGAACTCGGAAAAATTAGCATCATCTGGCCTAAAAATAGAAGAGCCTTCCAAACGCCGACCTCGGATTGCTGTCATTGGTGTCCCTGTCGCTCTTACTGAAAAGGAGGTATTTGACTGTATTTTCGAGCAGAACCTATCAGACAAGTTGCCGAATTTAACTCGCGAGTCCTTCCTAGAGTGCATCAAACTAAGCCATAAATCGGGTAAGAGAGACCTTTCAACTTGTAACTATGTCCTGGAACTGCCGGCTAGCATAAGAAAGGTTATCATTAACCAAAGCCGAATTTTCATAAATTGGACGTCGTGCCCAGTGAGAGATTTCACTATAGTAACCAGGTGCTTCAACTGCCAGCAGTTTGGACACGCAGCCAAGTTCTGCCGGGAAGCCAGTCCTACCTGCAACCACTGTGGAGAGAGCGGACACTCCTTCAAGGAATGCAGTAGCAAATCTTCTCCCCCTCTATGCGCAACGTGTAAACGCTTCAAGAGGAAATGTGATCATCCAACTGGTGATGTAAGTTGCCCGGCCCGCAAACATGCAGAAATGAATTACATAAACTCTATAGATTATGAAGGCGCCTAAGAGCGTCACCGGACACTTAAGTTAATTAGCAGATAAATAGGTAGCTTACATTTATTTTTATTTTATTTTATTTTGTAACTGTCATGACAACTCAGCTAATTTGCGATCTAGATAGTTTTTCTGTGTCAGAGTCTAAAGTTTGCAATGTTGAGGATTGTAAACACCTTCTTCCTTCTGGTGACAAAACACTAACCCTACTAACACAAAATATTCGCAGCATAAGTCGAAACATGAACGGTTTTGAAGTATTGTTACAGGATCTTGACGTAAGCTGTGATATTATTGTCCTAACAGAGTGTTGGCTGTCAAAACAGATGGTTAACTTACCATCTCTTGACGGTTATTATTCCTACAGAAGTGACATAAACATAAACCAGAACGATGGTTTAGTAGTTTATATTAAAAATAATTTAAGAACAGTAAGAGAAGAGTCAGTAGCCTTAGACAGTAATTGTTTAATAATTAAAATTATTCCCGACACGGTAGTCATAGCTATTTATAGGCCTCCTTCACAAAACATAGATAGATTTTTAGAGTCACTCGACACAAATTTAAAAAAATTATCATCTTTTAAAAACATTATACTTATGGGCGATATTAACATTAACATTGCTTCCGGGAAAACAGATAGTAATGTACATAATTATCTGAACATTTGCTCATTCCATGGACTTCTTCCAGCTCACTACCACCCCACGCATCAGAGTGGCTCATGCTTGGATCACATCATTATAAAATCAAAAAATCCATCCAAAACACTAGTTACTAATTCTACGATAACCGATCATCAGGCTGTTTTACTAGCACTACAAATAAGTTCACCTAGAAAAATATGCATGCGTAGCTACACTAAAGTCAATATGACTAATCTCGAGAATGACATTCGCGGTATTAATCTTGACCCGGTTTATAATTCAGACGATGCAAATAGTTCGTTAAATTACTTCATAAATTCGTTACAATCTGCGATAGTGAAAAATACGTTTACTAAGACTGTGCCTAGAAAGTATAGTTGCATTAAACCTTGGATCACGCCTGGTCTCGTTCGATGTATAAGACATAGAGATAGACTTCATCTAAAATTGAAACTAGCTCCTGATGACAAAGTACTTTCTATAACTTATAAAAGGTATCGGAACTTCTGTAATAATCTTTTGAAAAAACTGAAAAATCAGTACGACAAAAATGAATTACAGAAGGCCGGGAAAAATAGTAAACTTGTGTGGAAGTTTGTAAAATCACATACTTTTAGATCGAAAAAACCTGATCCTCCGTTAGAAATATTATTGTCAGATGTAAACCCAAATAAAGCAATAAATAAAGCAAACAACTTTTTTGTAAACGTTGGTAAAAACTTGGCTGAAAAAACAATTAACCCAAGTATCATTTCCCAACCCAACTCGACCACGACATTCTCCACACTAAACTCTTTTGTTCTATTAGACACCGACGTAAACGAAGTAGTCAGAATTATAAGCGGGCTTAAGGATGTTTGTGCCACTGGGTGGGATGACATACCCAATCATATTCTGAAAACATTTAAATACTTACTTGCCCCTCCTCTAACCCACATCTTTCAACTTTGCTTATCTAAAGGTATATTTCCAAAACTACTTAAGAAAGCCGTAGTCACACCTGTATTCAAAGCTGGAGATAAAACCAGTGTGAATAACTACAGACCCATTTCAGTATTAACAGGCCTCTCTAAAATTTTAGTAAAAATTATTAATAGTAGATTGATCAAATATTTAGAAGATAACAGACTACTATCAGATAATCAATTTGGTTTTAGGGCTAAAAAATCAACTAACCAAGCAGTCCACAATTTGACTAACTATATCACTACTAACCTAGATAATGGTATGCACACAATAGGGATCTTTCTAGACCTTGCCAAGGCCTTCGACACTATTTCTTGTTCTTTACTGTTGCACAAGCTTGAATCACTTGGGATAAGAGGTAAACAGCTTTTACTATTTTCTGACTATCTCAGCGATCGTTATCAATGTATAAAAATAGGTCAGTACACCAGTTCTGATCTAAAAAATAGCTGTTTTGGCATTCCGCAGGGTAGCATTTTGGGGCCCACATTATTTTTAATCTACATAAATGAACTATGCAGCCTGTCGCTCCAAAATGGTATTATAATGTCATATGCGGATGACACCGCTCTATTGTTTTCAGGTAAGTCAAGAGCTGAGGTGTATGATTATGCACAAAATGGTTTTGACATTGTGTCTAAGTGGCTCCAGAAAAATCTCCTTACATTAAACACAGATAAAACAAACTACATTTTATTTACAATGAGAAATGCTAACATACCGCTTAATAACCTAAACATTCACGCACATATTAACTGCACGTACTCGTATGCTGACAATGCATGCTCTTGCCCCACTTTAGCCAAAGCTGACCAAGTAAAATATCTAGGTGTAACGATTGACTCAAATCTGAATTTCCGTAAACATATCGAGTTATTGTGTACGAGAGTGCGCAAATTAATATATGTTTTTAAAAATTTGCGTGACATAGCCGACTACAAATTAATAAAACAGGTTTATTTAGCTTTGTGTCAATCCATTCTTACATATTGCATAACTTCTTGGGGCGGTGCTGCTAAAACCATTTTACTCCCGTTGGAACGTGCTCAAAGAGCAATTCTCAAGGTGGCTACCTTTCGCCCTTTTAGGTTTCCTACGCACCAGCTGTACATAGCATGTAAAGTGCTAACAGTGCGGCAATTATTTATTTTAAACACAGTACTACATCAGCATACTGCACTGCCTTTTGTCCCTCCACCTTCGGACAAGAGAAGAAAGGACTTGGTTTGCATAAAGCCTCAAACCAGACATGCCTTTACTAAGCGTTTTTACGTGTTCTTAGGTCCTTTTCTATATAATAGGCTTAACAAAGTATTAAGTTTCTATAGTATAAGTTACAAAACATGTAACAAGATGTTGTCAGAATACTTAGTGTCACTTAATTACGCAGACACAGAACAACTTTTAGAAATTTTGTCATAATGGACTCGTTAATGTTTATTTTTGTATAATTTCATAGATATAGTTTTTAGGTATTATTGTACCATTTGCTTAGTTATCGTAGTCATTTATTACAGTAGAACATTTTTTTTTTTTTATAATAATTTTACTCAAATTTTAAATTTTGATTGTCGCAATGAAACTGGACTGTAAAGTGATGGCCTGAAACACAGGTTTAAATTAACCTAGATCGGGCGGTCCTCTATCAAATAATGCAATTCCAAACCACTCCTAATTGTACTTTTTTTTGATATTTTAGTTTTACAATATTTTTAAGCACTGTAATTGTATCATTATTGTAATAGGAAACCTTGTTACTGTTGCCTAATGTTCATATTTTTGTAAATGTATTTTGAATAAATTATTATTATTATTATTATTATATTATTATTATAATATTGATGTTTCTCGCCATTATTGCCTTTGATTGCTAAGATGTTGCTAGAATTTTTTTGAGAATCACATTGTGGTAAATCTAACACCTCATTAATTTAACACGCATCAAATGTGATAGGCATAGTCTCAACGGCAGATTTTTAAGTGTTAAGAGAGTTAAAGTTCTCAATAATATATACCCAGTAGGTATACGCAGATAAGCTAGCGCATGCGTAGCAGCGCCGCCTTGGAGGACCACAGTCGCTATCACGATCAACGAAGTAGTCGTCAGCATGGCTTGACGGGCTTCCGACACTGTGTTCCGGATGGCCAGCGCGAATGACATTGCACCTCGGAGACCTGTAAGAGATATGTGTTAATGATATTAGTAGGTATATCTTAGAACGTAGAAAGTTGTGAAAGTGTTGTAGGTAGGTTGTGAAGTTTAAATAGGCAGTCGCTCTGTGTTAAGAGGGCCATTCCCGGTCCGTTTACCGTCAAAGTGAGCATGGCCAGAATGCTCGGTTGGCATTCGGTAAAACTGGGTTGTATGGGAAATATTACTAGTTAGGCGCTTTAAATATTGGTATTCAGCTATTTTCGGTTAGATGGCTAACACCATCACAATTGGAAAAAAGTTGAACAGATACAAGCTTGTTTCATCTAATGCAATGCAGGATAAAGAGGCGACACAAAAAAGTAAAGATAGCGCCTAAACGCTCGGTTGGCATTTGGTAAGAGCGGCTGTATGGGAAATATCATTGGTTGTGCGCTCTTAAATATTGATTGGTGTTGAGCTGCTTTCGGTTGGATTGGAAGCTGACTTGGCTTGTCAGTCGTAGCATGCAAGGCACAACCGTGTGGCAAGTGACCTTTACATCTATTTAAATAAGGTCTAAATTCAAATACCTGAGAAGAACAGCATGTGTTGGAAGTTGATCGGTATTGGTGGGTTTCGTCCGAGGTTGAGAAGGAACGACAGTGGGTATATGTTGACAGCGCGGCCGAGGACTGAAGTTACCTGTAGGTGTATGGCTAAGGAACGATATTGTCCTAGTTTTGTCGAACACATAAATAAAATTATAGGCGTTAATTATAAATACATAATTTAAGCTAGAGTGAGTTTTTTTTTATGTGCCCGTTGTGTCCCACTGCAGGGCAAAGGCCTCCCTTCCGTTATTCCACTCTTTCCCATCCTTAGCCACTTCTGGCCAATCCTTAACTTAACACCCGCGTACGTAAAATACAGCCTATGTCACTCAGGAAAAAGCAGCTTTTTATCACTGAAAAGATTTTAGCAATCAGATCAGTACTTCCAGAGATTACCTCCTACAAACAAAAAATAGGTAAAAAAACTTTTTAAGTTAAACGGTTTTATGTTAAACATACATTGCAATGTTTAAGATAAATGTACTAAAAACTAAAACTAAAAAATAATAAAATAGATACAGTCGTGGGAATTATAAACATATGCATAGACTAGACTAAAATAAAACCGTGGGGCACGTCAATTGTCTACAATCGTTGATTAAAATGTTTGTTTTGTAATGTTACACTATAATTAGGCAGTTGTTCAACCGACAACGATGGACGTGTGATAAGTAGGGCTAGAATGTGGAAACAAGCTAGCAAGCTCGATTATAAGCGAGTTTTAGGGTTTCATAGTGGTGAGCGAGTAGTACTTTTATCATATGTTTTGTCGATTAAAGACAAACTACGAGCAGTGAAACGATTCCTCGCCAGCCAGCAGTGTGAATGTCCAACGATAAACTAGTTGAAACATCTCTTTTATTTACATGGAGTGTATAACTATTGGAATTTCCATGAGCAAGAAAATAGTAAGTAATTTCCTCACCGTCTGCGGGCCAACTGCCTATTTTAACGACGAATTAAACGATTCTTCTATCGCACATTAAGTCGATAATTTGTAGACAATTGACGTGCCCCACGGTTTTATTTTAGTCTAGTCTATGCATATGTTTATAATTCCCACGACTGTATCTATTTTATTATTTTTTAGTTTTTAGTACATTTATCTTAAACATTGCAATGTATGTTTAACATAAAACCGTTTAACTTAAAAAGTTTTTTTTCCTATTTTTATTTTCTAGTTTTTAGTTTTTATTTCGCATTCTGTTTAATTCATTTAGTGCTTCATTATTGCAAGGTTTCTTGCCCGTTAGTTTATTGCAGTCCAACTCCTCTATACGTAGTCCCTGCAAAGATCTTACTCTACTAAGAGCCACGTAGGCTTGACCTTCGATACCCATATTGGTGGGATTGATAAAAAATTGTTATCAGCCATTTGGTAGCGGCGGCCATCTTAGATTTCAATTTTGCATAGTAAATTGTATTCTACTTGTTGAGACCTTTCATTTGATACCCATGTTGATGGGATTGATAAAACCTAAGTTATCCGCCATTTTGTAGAGGCCGCCATCTTGGATTTTAATTTTATATAGTACATTGTATTATACTGGTTGAGCACTTTCATTTGATACCCATATTGATGAGATCGATAAAACCTACGTTATCCGCCATTTTGTAGCGGCCGCCATCTTGTATTTCAATTTTTTATAGTATATTGTATTCTGCTTGTTGAGCCCTTTCATTTGATACCCATATTGATGGGATTGATAAAACCTACGTTATCCGCCATTTTGTAGCGGCCGCCATCTTGGATTTCAATTTTTTATAGTATATTGTATTCTGCTTGTTGAGCCCTTTCATTTGATACCCATATTGATGGGATTAATAAAACATAAATTATCCGCCATTTTGTAGCGGCGGCCATCTTGAATTTATAATGATAATGAATAAACATAATTGTATTGTCACCAAAATCCAAAGTGTATACAAAATTTCAGATTAATCGGTTGACAGGAAGAGGGTGAAATTTGAATTACTAAATTTGACCCAAGAATAATAAAAATAAATAAAACAAACGGGGTGAGCTAAATAAAACCGTTTAAAAAAACAAATTTTATCTCTTTATTATATTAAGTGTAACTACATATATATATATATATATACAATATATGTAGGTATAAAATAGAGGTATTTATTAAAACTCATACTTTTTGTAGCGCTAGCTTATTGCTGTTATTAAGGGCATATTTCCGCTTTTAATTATGTTAAGACAAATAGTTGCTGTTCAAGATAATTCCCAGACACAATTGGCTTTTCACAATGGAAAGCGAGTTTGATTTATAGAACGAAGTAAATATTTACTTGGTCTACACACCTCAGATAACAGACGTCTGGTGAAATATATCAGCAGTATAATTCTTTCCGTTTATGTACTAGATCAGGGGTGAGCAACATTTTTCTTCGGGGTCCAGAAGAACAAAAGAGTATCTCATGTAAAATAATTAAGAATGAAGGGAGATTTTTTTGTTTCTTTTATTTTTGATTCGTGTTAACAAATATTGTGTTTTTGCCTTGTGCTGTACCAAATAAATTATTGTTCTTTCTTTCTAAGAAAGGAAAAAAGAAAAGAAGAATGATTGAGTTTAGGTGTCATGGCTACAGAAATAGGCTCTCAATACTAGTGCGATTCACCATTAAGGATTGCATCACTGCTTACCATCAGGTGGAATCGCAGTCAAGCACCGGTTTATATCATAAAAAAAAAAAAAACTGATAATGTTACTTGACTTTAAAGCGAACGAAAAACCTTTTATGCAATTATCACCGTTTTGTGTCCAAGAGAATGGCAAAATATTCCAAAAACGTTATTGGCAAGCAGAATTAAAACCGTTGGTCACTGGTTCGGCCCCTACTAGTTTACCCATCCCTGTTTCAGATGTTTTAACATAATTTTCTAGTGGTATAATGTTTACAAAAACACGTACGTTTTCTTAGACATATAAACCAGATTTGATTGACTAAGAAATAACAAGAGGCGGGCAGCCGCACCTGGTATATACTAGTTTTATAGCCCCACTCTAGATTAGATAAAAATAGATGTACCTAGCTCTTGTAGAATGATGGTTTGATGATGCCTCGTTATTATGGAATTGACGCACAGTTTAGGTATATGATGTCTGATTCCGAAACATATATCACATTTTTCTTGAGGAAGCAGATAACGAAGAACTAAGCGGATATGTTCCTAACTTCTAGTTTACGTCTTAGATAAAGCAGTTCCTAAATGTTATTTTTTAAGTGTAGATACAGTATTTTTTTCAATATGGTTTCAACTCTACTAAATTAGGTGGGTTTTAGGAAAAACCAAAGGAACAAGAACTTATCGATAGCGATTTTTTCCCCTTACGATAGTCGGTTGGTGTATATTAAATTTTCCTCCTACACGTCAGGTAGCAACATCTACAAACACAATTTTAGCTACTCTCCCGATTCAGTAGGTACTAGGTATGTATTTCACGGGAACTCATTTGTTATTCCATTCGCTCAGACGTTGTAGGTATATAATATTTGTACACATTGTATTTCTAGTGAATTACAATGTGTCAAAAAATTTCAACATTATTATACCTAATGATTGTTATCTTTTCATTTTTAGTGTTCCGTTCCTCAAAAGGAAAATATAATAGGGAGGAACACATTGTTTTCCGTCTGTCTGTCTATACCCTTTATCTCGGGAACGCGTGGAGGTATCGAATTGAAATTAAAACCATATACTTGAGTACAGATTTGAATCTGCGGTCCCTTGATGGTGTAAAAAAATCAATCTTCTTAGTTAAAGAAAAAAAAAGATGTGGTAATTTATAAACTTCGACATTCAAGGGAATCGAAATTCATAGGGTACTTCCCGTTGACCCAGAATCCTAAAATTTGGCATAAAGCAAGGTCTTATAGGACAGACGTAGGAATAAATTTCAAAACAGTAAATTTTTTGTTACGCAACCAAAAAAAAAAAACTGATTTGTAAAAATCATCGTAACTCCATTCAGGAATTGAACTTTTTCATTGGTAAGTTTGTACGGAACCCTCAGCGCGCGAGTCTAACTCGCATTTGCCCAATTTTTATTGATATTGAATCAAAGAGTTATCTAAATCATTACTTACATTTACATTTTAACGAAAGCGATCAGCAGATAATAAGATAGGGTTTGATAAGTGCTGCATCGTGATGCGGAAGACGATTACACATTTTTTTTATCACCTATTTTATTTATAACTTTTTATTATACCTTTTATTTATAGCGTTTCGCTTTCTGTGAGTATAATACGGGACTAATCATCATACTTATCTGATTTGCGTGATTTTAATTTGTAGACAATTTTCGTGGGCAAGGTTTTTGTACAGTCAGAGAAATGTAGGTAGAGACACCGCGTAAAGCCGTGCTGCAGCTATGTATTTAAGACAACTGACGAGACTAAGATTTTTTTAAATTATGAATATGCTCGCGTTTGATTACTATCTCAACTGATGGTAAGCGATGATGTGGCCGACGATGGAGCACGCTTGCCTAGAAGCAACCTAAACCTTGACTTAAAGACCCCTAGGTTATAGCTATCAGGAAACACAGACTCCGGCAGGGAATTCCACTTTCTTAGCTGTATGCATAATGAATGTGTTCCCAAAACGCTTTGTACGATTTAAATAATGTAAATTTACTGAACGAACTGTTTCCCTTATTGTAGATACAAACGAGCGGTGGCGTACTCAAAAAAAATTAAAAAGGATACAAATCCAGCGATGATAAACCAGGGATCGAAGTGATGCTTAGGGAAGGTGAACATGGACACGCCGATGTACGTGAAGATGAAGTTCTCCGCCAAGAAGTTCAGGAGCTCGAACAGTTGCTTGGTACGGTTGCGCGAGTCAGACGAGAGGTTGTTGTACGTGTAGTGAGCCTGACATATGCCGCAGAATAGAACCGCCACCACACCTGCGGAGAGAGGAACGTGTTAGAATATTGGAGTCGATGACCGTCGTCGATATAAAATAACGATCTTCTTTTATTTAAATGTAAAATTTGTGGCTTAAGAAAAGAAATACATAGAAGAATTTTAGCAAGTATTTGCAGCTAAAAGACAGCGTAGACGTATCATCTTAAGGTAGAACTACATTGCGCACACGTGGGCTACGTACGCCGATCTGGGCGATTCGGTCTCCATGCATTTTATATAAATATAATAATAATAATAATATTCCACAACTATCAGACAACGCCGTCTATTCTCAAGCTAAGCAGAGCTTGTGTTATGAGTACTAGACAACTGATAAACTTATTTATATATTTCTAAATACATACATATTATAGATAAATTACACCCAGACACAGAACAAATGATCGTGCTCGTCACACAAACATTTGTCCTGGGTGGGAATCGAACCCACAACCTCCGGCATAGCAGTAGTGGCTACTAACCACTAGACCAACATGCCAGTCAAATAGATGGCAACTAGACTTGCAGAGCTACGTTAGATCCACGCCACGCAACGCGCCGCTACGTACAAATCAGGCGTGGTCTACGCGTGCGTCGGTCTAGTGTAGTTCTCTCTTCAATAAAAAAAATTGTTCCTGCTTCTAGGTCCCGCCATTGACTGCATATTCCACCCAAAATTTTTTTGATAAAATCAGGATTGATGCCCCAGCAATATATCTGTGGCCCTAGTGAAAAGGGGTATAAGTCCGATTTTGTCGAAAATGAGTTAAGTATACCGAAATGATCAGAAAAAAATGCTCTATCGTTTGGTGAAAACTAAGATCTAAGCTAACCCTAAAAATAAGGAAGTTACTTTGTGCAAAAGGATTCAACTGACACCAAAAAAAACACAAAAGTTGGCTTCAATTCCATTTATTTTTTTTAAACGGAAAAATAAAAACTTTCTTTTGTGTTTTTTAATCTAAATTAACATAAATCAACCACATTTCAATTTGGTTGGTGTTTATCGATACAACAACACTTAGTCCATAAAAATGGTTTAAATTAGAAATGACATTATTAGACTTATATCCGTTTTCACCGAAATAAAGAGAAAAAATATTTCTTTGCATTAGGTAATTAGTTATTAAAAATAATTTTAAATGCGTATCCCTTTTCACGTGCATGAATTAATATTTAACTTATGGGAGAAGGGGTCTAACTCATTTTATACCCTTATGGAATTTATTTTGTGATTGGTATAAGTCACTATCTTAAAAACTATTAACTTTACATAAAAAATAACCCAATAATATGTAGTAAAGAACATAAATTGTTTACCTATAAAAAACTTCACATGTATTTCATTTGGTAGCGGTTTGAATGACACACGAGTTCAAACACGAATTTGAAGCACGCAGAGTGTTTTTTACGTCTCCTGTAAAGTTGCATTTTTGGACTTAGATCCTTTTTCACTAGGGCCACAGATATAATGTAATTACTCTCTTGAATCACGAATGAATATATATCTATCGGCATAATATCCAACTCCGCGATTGCAGGCGAATTCAAGGTGCTATGCAAAAAATTTGAGCAATAGATATGTTGTCTCGGCGCGAGTCATGATTTTTAGGATTAAAAGTCATTTATTAGGCAACTATCCCCTATAAGGGATAGATGTCTCAAAATGTACAGATCTGCAAAAATGCTCTAGAAATATCAAAGATTGTCTTTGTTTTGTATTTTGCTTTTCATATGCATATGTGCAGTTAAAAAATCAAAGTGCAGGTACTTTGGTTTTTCAGATTTACAAAATATTTAATATTTCGCCTTTCTGTATTGAAAGATATTAAGTGATTTCTAAAACTATGGCAGTCCCAGTCCATACCCTGCCGAAAAGTTTAAATCGAATACTAATACTAATGTTTGCACAACCAAATACATCCGTTTCATATATCACGGAAATAATTTGCACATTGAGTAAGTACGTTCACACCTAGTCGACAACTTGTTATTGAAGCATCAAGCAAACTTGGTAGGCAGGAAATGTTAGAGTAATAATAAATAACTATGGTAGGAGCCGGATAAATTAAAATTAATTCGTAATTAAAAAAAAAAAAAAAACCGAATTAAAGATGTGTTGAATCGACATCTATCTTGATTCTTTTACATTTTCTACTGCCGAAAAATGGTTCATTGTTTGATTTTCGTTGTTAGTAAAAGGTCAATGCACCTTATTGCGAACTTATTTGGCGTCTACCATACTTGTGATAATACACTTTCTAGGTCCACCATAAAACCGACGATAGACACCGCTATACTTTAAAGCGGTGACCGCAACGCAACAACAGTTGCCTACTTTACCGCAGAAAGGAAAGAAATACTTTAGAAACAGTACCATTTTTATCACTAACAAGCCGACTTCGCAATTTGTGTACAACTGAGTATTTGACTTGACTGCTTAACGAAGCGATAAGACACGACAAAAGATCTAATTTTTCACCGTTAAGCTTTTTGAGGACAACCTTGGTTTGAACTCATGAATAACAAAAACAACATTGATTTTTTTTTCGCAATAGTTGCGCAACGACGTTGAGTTGCGTACACCAGTTCGTCGTACCTGCCTGCATACAATGTTAGATATGACCTTTACTACATTTTTAATGAAGGTGGGAAATCTTATCAATGTTTTCTCCCGGACTGGGTGAAGTGAGAGGACAGACTTACTGACTAAAACCACACCCGTGTGGGTTTTCTTTTCATAAAATCCCCACGGTGTTAGCGGGCATTGGCCCTGCTGGGCTCCTACGGTTCGTTCACATCTCTTTGAGGAGCGCGTGGATCACTACGCGCTGTCGACAACTGGGGCTCGGTTACCAGACTGTCGGGCAGCGAGCTACCCATCGCTCAACGTCCGAAAGCCCGCGTATGCTGTGGCTGGTAGACGGGATTGGGGTCTCGGAAGCTGGGGCGTGAGGATGTCCGCTCCCTCACGTGTGCGGCCTCCTCCTTCGCTAGCCTTACTGCTTCGCAAAAGGAGGCGACCGAATGATGTAGGGTATGACCTCACCTCAATGATATAATTATATTAGATACAAGCTTTTGCCCGCAGCTTCGCCCGCGTGCCTACATAAAATATGGCCTATGTCACTCAGGAATAAAGCAGCTTTTTATCGGTGAAAAAAATTTAGCAATCGGACCAGTACTTCCAGAGACTACCTCCTACAAACATAAAAACAAACTTTACCTCTTTATTATATTAGTATCATTGCCTGACCCAGATTTGTTATGGCCAGTTATTTACCTTACCATAAAAGCAGGCGGAAGTGTAGGTAAGTACTAATTTAGCTGCAATGCAATTGTATCAATATCCTGTTATATTTCCTACTAAACTGTATAAGGTAGGCTTAGACCAATAAAAAAGAATGTAGGCTAAAAATAGTGGTCATCAGACAATACATTGAATCTTTTCACAACAACATACTGGGTAAAAAATGTGATGGAGAAGATATCGGAATATAGAATATAATTTATCTTTATTCGACTATTCATTGCTAAAAAGTAAATAGTAATATTTATTACTATGTTGTTGTTATGTTATATAAGGACAATATAAAAAAAAACTTTTCACAAAAAAAAAAAAAATTGTAACCGACTTTAATGTGTGGGGTACCATAACTAAAAAGTGTAAAATAAAAAAGTACCCTTCAGCCAAACTTAAATACGTTATAGCCAGAGTGCATCTCATAATGATTCTATTAATCCCAAACACGATTAGATTACATTAATTTACCTTCCGGCTTCATCATCAGATTAGTTCGATACATTCCCTCCCCCTTTTCTTTCAGTTATTCATCGACTACACGTATAAACAAAGCAATATTACTTGTTATGACAGTTATGTTGTAATCCTATGAGGAGTTCTGTTCCATATCTTCGAAGTTCATGATCAGATCTTAACAATATTTCTATGGGAACAATTTGGAAGCATAACCTTTTAATCGAAAAAAAATGTTCAAAATCGATCATTAATTGACGGAGATATCGGTAAACATACATAAAAATAAAAAAATACATTTAGCCGAACATAGAACCTCCTCCTTTTCGAAGTCGGTAAAACAACAAACTTTCATTTCAAGTAACTAAACCACAGCCGTGGAGCCCGTTTTCAGATGTATTAAATTTTTAATCGAAACATGTATTTTATATTTTTACTGTACCTAAACTGCCTTCCCGAGTATTCGTTTGTTTATGTTATCGTATCTACAGCGATCGATCGCCAGATCAAGCGTCACAAGCAGAGATAGATTGGAATATTAAATACACGCTCCGAAGGGTTCCTGATCAGTGATCACATACCCAAGCAAGCCTTGTACTGGTACTGGAATCGTTAAGGGAAAATAAAACCTGGCCTTCTCCGTTAAACCTTTTTTTTTTATGGTGGGAAAAATCATGCATTGACATCCCCCGCCCTTGGGCGGAGCGGGAGATAGTGTCAGACTCTTACTGACTAAAAGACCCACCCCGTTCCTTCTAGCCTTCATACCGGGGCTCGAGCGCCCTTTCAGATAACCTTGGCCCCAGTAGGTTTCGACCCGGCTGGGTCCCTGCTGTTGCTGACAACTCCTTGAGGCGCGCGGGAACAGTTCGCGCCGTTGACGACTTGGGCTTGGTCCGGACAGTTCCGTTAAACCTGGGTCGCACCGTGTTGGCAGAAGCCACGAGCAACGGAATGACATGGAGCGACGAGGTGAAGCGTGAAACTCAAGACCGTTCACGGTGGAGGACTATCTATAGACTATAATGGAGGACATAGGACATTTAAGTCAAGTACGTCATACATACATACAGCGTTAAGTGAAGCGAATTTATTCACACGTTTTCTAAACAGGACAAAAGTGTCACATTTTCACGAACTGTATTCTCTTAGTCGCCTATCGCGTATTCTGTGAGAAGAGAACGAAGAAAAGGATCCACACAGGACTGCGAGATTGTGACGAGGCCCATTAGGCGATGCCTGCCATTGTTGCAGGATTGTACGTTAGAGTTACCGCAGTCCTGGAACACTACGGAAACTGAAAGAACACGACTAGGGCTTAGACAGAAAAAGTCTGATATTTCCTCTCGCTCAACCCAGAGCGAGAGAAGTTATTTGATAATTTCCCGCCCAAAAACAGGGTTGTGGAGATTGTTCGAGAGTCACAGAACCTTGGAACGCAAAAGGTAGCTGAAGGAACACAGGTGGGTTTTAGTTTTAGCGGTTAGTAAAATAAGGAAAATGATACACCTTAGTTTTTCCCCTTTACAAATAATCTGTATTGTTGCTGTAAATATTATCATCACAGTATAAACAGTTCGTGTCACAAAAGTTTGCCGCTCTGAAACCAGGCTTTTGTATCTATATGGCATGATTTATAATGAGAATAAAGCTAGTACTACATTAGACCGACCCACACGTGTAAGACGTTTGATTTGTACGTAGAACAATATAGCGTGGCGTGGATCTAATGTAGCTCTACAAGCCTAGTTTCCATATAAAATGTATGGAAACCGACGCTCCCAGATCGGCGTGTGTGGCACACGTCTGTGTAGTTCTACCTTTACTAATGCGCATTTCTAGACTTCAGAATGGCTAACTAATATGACCCGAGAGTGTAATTGTACATTACCTGTCAACTCGCAGACTTCAGCGATCAGGAAGGCGGCATAAGACATGAGTACGAAGAGGGCAGACTCGAGCAGGGGCCATTCTCGCACGTGAGTGAACTTGGTCATGTACACAGTGGTTAAGGAATTATTGCATTTATATATAGTTGTAAAATTGGACAAGGATATTTTGGGGCTTGGCAACATTTTTTTTTTGACGTGACAACGTCTTATAATTCGATAGAGCCGGCTGCATGCACGAAAAAACATGACTCATGCGGCGTTACCTCGCTCTGAGGCGTTCCATGTAAGGCTTGAAGTGCAAGCGAGAGCGCGGAACGAGCGACAAAGAAGCAGAATCGGCCTTTGCGTTCGGCAGCGTTCGGCATCCGTGTCTCTCCTACTTGAGTGAGCGATGCGTCTGCGTGGACAGCTGCTATACTATAGTACATTTACATGTTTTGATCGAGTATCAAGTGCAGTGAAAAATGAATGTGGTGTCAATTGTTTATAGCAACGATAATTACAGCGATAAAGGTTTCTTTCGATATTAAATATATATTCAGTGATATATTGTCGAATATTCGTGCTTTCATCATTAAAATGAATAGCATCGGTCCGCTAGTGCAGCGATTGTAGGTTATGCTATAATTGACAAAATTAAAACAATAAGTTAACAGAACTATTTCACGATGAGTAAAAAATCGATGGCTTTACTATTCAATCGAAATAATTATCGAGCATACATACAAATCTATTAAACAAATGAAATTAAAATTTTCTTTTGAAAAATGCTACCATTCCATCAGTATTTTCTTAAGACGTTGTCATGTTCAACTATCGTCAGTAAACCGACTTTACAGACAACCAATTTTTTTATTATTGACAGGCTCACGTTAGGTTACTAACTAAACTGATGGTAAGTGATCTGTTGGAGCACGTTTGACAAGGAAGGTGTACCCCACATTAGGCGTGCGCTTTCCTGCGCAAGTGTCACGTGTTGCCGTCGTGTGACTTGTGTGCAACGCCCGTGCTACTTACTCGCCCGAGGAACGAGCACTCTAAATGTGGGGTCAGCCTAACCTATTTCTTCTTGATTAAAAGTCCTCAGGAATAGCTGTACTAACTGTCATGAAACATGGTCTCCCGGTATGCCACCATCTTGTTCTTACCATAAATGTTAACAACAGCATCTGACATTGTCATTCAAGCGTCAAAAGATCCTAGTATGTAGTTCTGAGTAAAACTTTTGACATTGATAGCGTTTTTATTTCGTAGCAATAAGGTCGGTTATCCTAGTTGGAAAGTTACAATTGACTTGTATTTGAACATACTATTCATTATAATTCTAGTAAACATGTGGGATGTTGTGAGTCACACGGCTAATTGCTGATATTAGACAGTAGACGTGTCTCGTTTAAGATTTCAGGGTCATCTCTTACGATTCACACTTGTTATTTTTCCAAGCCATGCATGAAAGTCAACAAAAAAGCTAAATTAAAACAGATGTTTCTAGAACAATTGTGGATATTTTAAAAGGATATCAATGCCGTCAGACATCCTATGAGAGCGCCAACCAGTAGGGATAAACTGAATATCCCTATGAAGTCCCCAATCGCTCCCAAGAATGCAGTGATTTCAAATCCTCCATCATTGGAATACCTCAATTCATAGTTTTGTATAGCTCTGTAACAATATAGAAAAAAAAATTAATCGGTAATAATGGTTCCTATTGAATATACACAAAGATAATTATGTCATTAAAAATGTAGGACTTTCATAACACATTGTAGATGTTGTTGAGACTTTGCATTAGGAGCTCTTTAGATATTTTTGTTAATCAATATTTTATGATAGCTCAGGCCGAAAAGAGCAGATTTTTTTTTAAATAATAATGTCCGATCCTTAAAATATTTGTAGGATTTTCTAAAATTAGTAAAATTATTTATTTTATTTATATATATACTTAGACATTAAAAATATATATATTGAGGTGATTTTTAAGTGGGCAAACTTTGCCATTGCCGCTGAGAAACTGCAATGCCCACTTGTATTAAACGTTTTTCAAAACACTTGAAAATAAATAAGTTCAGAAACATAATATTTAGTAACAAATTACTGTGTAGCTCAAAAATGTATAAGCCATTGTTGAAAAATATTTAATTAATCTGATAAAGTTTTTTTCCCGCAGCTTCGATGTTATGGGTTATCCCACAGGAATACCACAAGTGGGCAGTGCAATAATTTCCGTAAACCCATCTCATCTTCCAGATATTATTTACACTCTACCTCTGTACTATATCTATTCGTTTTATGTTACTTAATTTGGCGGTCACAGTTACGTCATAAAAAAATAACTAGTTGATCAAGTTTGGTCAGTGTATTGATACATACTATCTAATCACTACAAACAGGATTACATAAACATTAAAGCTGATTTGTTTCTTACTTCTGTTTGATAATAAATTGATTTATTTTACTCTTCAGAATAAAATTCTCTAGAATACAGTTTACAGTAGATCACGTTTTTATTCTTTGAACTGATAGGCAGAAGTGTTTAGTACACCCGATCAGACAAAGGTGTATTTCGTGAACTCTGATACTCAAATTAAAAAGAAGTAAAATACTTCTATTAGATATTTATTATCCAATTTGAAGCTCGCTGTATTTTACTAAAACAAAACTTAATAATTAATTTGAAGCATAAATACGATACTTCCATTATTTTCCGAAGGGACAGGCTGTTGTCGGCAAAAAAAGTAGACAGGCCCACCCACATTTTGCTAGTTACGTAATAACTCGCACCCAAAACGGGGCGAAAATATCGTCAGTTGGACGCAACACAAATGCAGATTCTTACCTATGTTGTGTACTGAGATATAGCTATTTAATGAAAATACCCAATAAAAATTGGATGGTTGCAAACTACACTAACGACTTCGTCATCTTGCCCTAATGTTGGTTATTTAAGGTTAGCGCAGCATGGCAACACCCAATTGTGCTTTAAGCTCGCCTGTGAAGCTACCTATATCAGCTGTCCTATTATTTATAAATTGTAAAAGTTGTGTACAATAAAGAAAATAAGAATAAATACCTATGTATTTATTTCTATGTTCTTTTCGAAAAATTCCGAACTTCAAGAACGTTGACATTGTTCCAGAGTTGGACACATTCGATCATCCAACAATGCCTTGCTAAAACGTTTGTCGTATTACCGTGGGCCAATTAAAGTGATAATTTTTTTAGACATATCATTGCATCACAGCTTACCATCAAGTGGGATCGCAGTTAAGCACTAGTTTATATCAATTTAAAATATATAAGTAGGTACGACATTATTTTTAGTTTACGCGAAATCTGAATATAGTTTGTTTAGAATCAGTAATTGAATGGAGTCCAGTAGTTTTTACACCATGTTATATTTTTTCCCAAAAATATTTAAAAAGTTACAAGTTGGACACCACTGACATTAAGTACAACACAGGTCACAGCAGGTCATAGCGAGCATTAAGTGCCAGCAAACAGTTGGGTGCAAGTGCAAAACAACCTCTTAGTCGCCTGGATGGCCCGGTGACTATGTATTTTTGCTGACATAACAAGCTTATAACTTTGTGATTTTTCATAATACATTTATGAAATTTTGTAAATACATTCTTTACATAAAAATACTAGACACGTGTTTCGGGTTTCCCATAATTATACTAAAACTAAGGTTGTATAGTATATCTTTCACAAAAAGCATTCAACGTTTCTTTGGACATTTGTTTTGACAAAAGGACTACAAGATCAAAACGGTAGATACAGATACCGGCACGAATCTTGATCGCTCGCTTCAAGTTGCGCAGAAGTCAAATATTCGGTCTCTTTAGCGATACGAAGTGAGACGCGGGGGCGGGGAGTGTTAGTGATTGGCTCGCCGCGCCATCGTGTCATAGACGTCACTTGTGATTCGTTCCCTGCGCTTGCTGCATGTATCTAACAACGACGACGATTGGCTCGCCAATGTATGGAATGCGCAAAGCGATCCTCACTCTGACGCCGAGCGCTCAAGATTCGTGCCGATACCTATACAAATGAAGAATACTACAAAACAATGAAAGATTACAAAAAAAGTTGTTGTCATATTTACCCGCTTAGTACTAGAGCCACAGCGTCATTGAGGACACTTTCGCCAAATATCATCGCATACAGATTCACATCCACCTGTAACAATATTGACATTTGTGATGACTGAATGACAATGGGAGACACCTTGAAAAAAACAATTAAATACGCGTGAATCAGCAGATCTGATAAATATGGCGGAAATAAATATCGCATCGATATTATCGTGGTACTTGACATTGATATTATTTTATAACATTATGTATTTTTACCTGCCATGGAAAAATAGTTTTCCTATGTTTCAACGGCTAAGTAAAAAAATACGTGTGGCACTCGGGGACTGCCGCGGTAAAGCTATTGCGTAGCATTTTTATCAACATATGCAATTATAATTATTTATTTATTTTATTTATGCAGTATTTTTTTTCCTTTGTTTTTTTTTTCTTTGATATTAATTGAAGTTACACTTTCACACATTGAATTGAATTTTGATTGATTGTTCACTCATTTGTTTTCTTATCGGTCACCACGCTCAAAAAACAAATGAGTGGGGGGTGTTAGGTTATTTTCGTTACGGAATTTCTGGATTCGGTCTCCACGCTCAAGGCCCGCGATAGAAGCTATGCAATAGCTTTAAAAACCAAGCGTTAAATGCTTTCGTTGTTTTTGTTATCAGCAGTTTTTCTGTACTTCGTTATGTAAATGAATCATTACCATACATATCTTAAGAAAACTATCGCAAGAATTCAGCGTTTTATTTAGAACGAACGACATTTGAGTGTAAAGACAACAAGAGCAGTAATAGTATTTTTGTATGAGGAGGCAAATAGTCTAATAATAACTTCTCCCGCTCTGGCTGGAGCGAGAGGGAGTGCCAGACTTTTATTAACTTATACCTCCCCTGTGTTCCAGGGCAACGTTAGCCCATTGGACATTACCGCAGCCCAGCAATCGTCTGTCAAATATTAACTCGACTTTTTAGCATTCGGAGGCTCGTAAGGACATTTTCAAATACCGACAGCACAGAACCTTTTCTAAAGAGGCTGATTAATTTTTATGTATGAATTAGACCTATCTGAAATCTGATAGCAGTCTACTTAATGAATTACAAACGAATTTATTATTATCATACCTATCATTAGGGTTGCCATGTTCTAAAACCGGAAAGCCGAATCAATCAGTAAGTTTAATTAAACTTTTGGATGGAAAGTAATAATAATAAATAAATAATATTCCACAACTACCACACAACGCCGTCTAGTCCCAAGCTAAGCAGAGCTTGTGTTATGGGTACTAGACAACTGATAAACATACTTATATATTTCTAAATACATACATATTATAGATAAATTACACCCAGATACAGAACAAATGATCATGATCATCACATAAACATTTGTCCTGAGTGGGAATCGAACCCACGACCTCCGGCATATCAGTCAGGGCTACTAACCACTAGACCAACAGGCCAGTCAAAGTAGAAAGTCTAACAGTAGGTTAGGCACGGTTCTTTTAAAATAAATGTACCTATCTATATGTAGTTTTTTTTTAAATCCTGCATCAAATAGTTTTTCTTCGATGAGGTTCTGGACCGATCGCAAAAATTTTTTCACCGTTAGAAAGCTGTGCTATTTCCTGAGTAACATAGGCTATATTTTATGTATGCGTGCGAAGCCGCGGGCAAAAGCCAGTCCTCAGTATAAGTCAAAGTGCTGATAAATGTAAAACTTAATATAATCCGGACGGGCAGGACATTTTTTTTTTAAGCTATTGCATAGCTTCTATCGCGGGCCTTGAGAGTGGAGACCGAATCCAGAAATTCCGTAACGAAAATAACCTAACACCCCCCACTCATTTGTTTTTTGAGCGTGGTGACCGATAAGAAAACAAATGAGTGAACAATCAATCAAAATTCAATTCAATGTGTGAAAGTGTAACTTCAATTAATATCAAAGAAAAAAAAAACAAAGGAAAAAAAATACTGCATAAATAAAATAAATAAATAATTATAATTGCATAAGTTGATAAAAATGCTATGCAATAGCTTTACCGCGGCAGTCCCCGAGTGCCACACGTCTTTTTTTTTTAATAATAATAATAACTATTTGTTTTTAGGCATCGGAGGCCAATAGAAAAAAATACATAATTATACAAGTAACATCGGCGTCGTGTTCCGTTGCGTTTATGTTGGGAAAATCATCTAATGACAACCCCCGCTCTTGGGCGGAGCGGGAGATAGTGTCAGATTCTTACTGACTAAAAACCTACCCCGTTCCATCAAGCCTTCATACCGGGGCTCGACCTATCTTTCGAAACTAACCCTGGCCCCGGTAGGCTTCGACCCAGCTGGGCCACTGCTGTTGCTGACAACTTCTTGAGGCGCGCGGGAACAGTGCGCGCCGTCGACGACTTGGGCTCGGTCCGGACAGTTACCGGACGGTCGGACAGCGAGCTACCCATAGCTCGCCGTCCGCAAGCCCGCGTCTACGGTGGCCGGAAATCGGGATCGGAATCCCGGCGGCGGCGAGAGGCCAGCAAGCTGCTTCGCGGGAAATCGCGAGGTATCCCCGCACTATCCGTATTGCCATGACCCTCTAGCACGCGTTCAGCATGGCCGCCGGTCGCTTTTGCAGCGACGGCGCCCCGTAAAGGGCCATGGACCGAACGATCCCCGCGTAGAGCCTCCGGCAGGATGCGTCTGGACCCCCAAGTTTGGGCAGGAGCCGCTTGAGCCCCAGTCCGGTTTAGTTGGGAGCCAGACGTCGAAAATGCTCCACGAAATTCCACCGGCTGTTGAGGACGAGTCCCAGGTACTTCATCATCGACCCGACGCCGATGCGAACTCCTCCTACCGTTAATTGGGAACCCGATAGTGGTGCGTTCTGAGGGCCGTGAAAACACATTGCCTCGGATTTGTGCAGCGTCACCTCGAGTCCACCTCCTGGATCCTATCAACGACTATCGCAACCCCGCGTGTCGCTAGAGCGACCGCCGCCCGGTACGACTCTCGGGCAGGACATCGTTAGTCTATCTGTAAAATATATCTGCTTGCATCTAAAAAAAGAACTAGTACCGGCTTTATCCGGTATTTACATCTGGCAACCCTATCTGTCATCGACCACAATAGGTACCTAATCATTATGAATCAGTCAGGTATCATTACTAATGATACAATATGATACAATATCACTAGTAATATTAAATACTAACACGTGTTGCTAATATTGATATAAAAACGATAAGGCTAATGTTATTATTATTTTTTTAAATATGCCTCCTACTAGGAATTACTTTTGTATCATGAAAAATTATCAGTAGGCCATACACACATAAGATCCATGCGGGAATCGAACCCGCGACTAGAAACGCCAAACGTGCAGTTTGCATAAGCCTATTATTATTACTAACTATTGTAATTTCCTATTCAAAATTATTATTCTTTCTTGCGGAGGGAAGTATACTGATAGTCAATGATTTGTTACAAACAATGAAAGTCCAACCAACAGAAAGAATAATTGAACAAAGGAATGTTCAATTGTTTAAAGTAGTTCTTATTGTGCCAATTGACTAGTGAAAGAATAAAATAGGTATTTGACCTACTTTTAAAATAACATTTTCGTATAATAATATAACTATTTCTACACTGAATCTACAATTCGACATAGAAATTCAAAGTTAAGCCCTCCTAGCCAAGTTACAAGCGTTTCTCTTGCGTCGAACGACTCGAGTTGGCCACGCCCCCAATTCTTTTATTCTGACCACGTGACTGAGTGTTGAGATGACGTTATTCCCGTAAATTTGAAATTTTCTAATAGCGTAAACGATTGCAGATTATCAACTTGGCTAGGTGTACTGGTTAGTAAACTAATTCGCTAAATTCAATATTTGCGTCAACGCTGCGTAAATGAACGGAATAGGTGAAGTACCTGCTTGATAAATCTAAGAAAATAAATGATAGCATTACATTACCTTTAATTGTGAGAAGATAGCGAGTACAGTCAGCGGGTCGGTGGGCGAGATTAGGGCACCGAAGTACAGAGTATCTAGAAAGGTGAAACTGGTGGCGAGAGACGCCGGCATCAGCTGTACACATCCGTACATCAGAGACCCAATGACTAGGGCCGACAACGCCGTGCCGACCATCGCGAAAGTCAATATCGCTCCCAGATTACGGAAGAAATATTTCTGCAAAATTGTATAAACGTAATTAGACAAAAACTTCGGTCTCTTGATTGGAACGCCCAGCGCTGCGGTATGAGGTACCTGGACCAATATCGTATGAGTAACGTTTAGGGCCATCCCCCACGGCGACTTTTCGTAGCGATGGTGTAGCGCGTTGGCATTTTTTCTATAGCGCTTGCAAATGCGAATAACGCGCGTTAGTAGCGATGCTGTCGCGCGTTTAGTAAGCATCGTTACAAAAGTCATCGTGGGCGAGGGCCCGAACGATAGAAGTAATTTTGTCCCGTCGTAGTTTGCGTCAGTGGTAAGGAGAATCTTGTCTCTGATACCGCATACCGCAGCTGTGTGCGTTTCGATCACGAAAATGTCACTTTACATGTTCCCATTGGGCCGTGATTAGAAACACCGCGAGGGTTAAATTGTTGTTGAGTACACAATTCATTGCCAATTATATAGGTATACGTAAATATAGCTTGATACATAATATAAATAATGTAATTATATAAAAATTTATTTTATTGTGTTACATCATTGTACCGACAACCGCACATCGGTGGTAACAATTTAATTTGTTCGCCTTTATGTCGTAGTAGTAAGAGTGATCTTTGTAGCGCAAGAATAGCACCGGTGTGCGGTTGATTGGGTACCTAATGTATTTTCGTATTAAGGAAAAAGTTCAGTGGTTTTCCTATAATAGGATATAGTGATATCTATTCAAAGTATTTGTTGACTTAATTATAAAAAGTAAACATTATATATTTTTTTTTAATTTCACTTCTGTTAAAATATGAAAGTTATAATGATCACTTCCTTCAATTACTTTATATTTTTTTACTAATCGCCACTTACTCTCTTCAGACAGTATCCAGCATGGAATATGATGGGTGGTAGAATAATATTAAAAAATATCTCAGGATCAAATGTTGCCTTAAGATCTATCTCATTCTGCTCCACATTCACAATTTCTCCTCTAAAGCTATATGCATATGTCTTGTTAGGTACTGGTACATCTGTATAAAAAAAAAATTATTTAGCTGCATAATCTGTGGTTTGAAAAAAAAAAACATTTTTGGTTCTGGTATGGTACCTATCTCTCAAATCTTTCTTGAAGTAAATTGTTTCTTACTCCCAAACCAAAGTAAACATCAAAAGATTATAAATAATATATGTAGTTATCAGAAATTCAAGAGAAACAAAAAACATACAAGGCCATATTGTTTGTCCATAAGTGAGTAACTGATAAAAAGTTGAAACAAAAAAAAAAAAAAACTAAAGAGGTTGATTGTCAAGTTATTCATGTTAGGTATTTATTTATGCAGAGAGAGATAAACAAATTGATGTTTATGGAGTTAAGTGAGATGTTGATTGAAACCAAAATATTATATACACTTTTTACTTGGAAGTTAATCTAAATTTTTTGTTTCTTATCAATATTATGATTTGAAGATACCATTAAATCACATAGATACTTCAGCGTGGATTTAATAATGTCATGTCAGATTATCTAAGATTTTTGTATATTTTGAGCTATGATTACTGTTAATCCAGATAGCAAATTTTAATGTAACTATAATAATTAAAATAACTATATTTTCAAAGAAATTAAGGTCCAGTTGTGAGAAAAGCACTTGCACAACAAATTAAAAATCATTGTCGTTAGGTTTCTGCCAATATTTTTAATCCAAAAGATGTAGAATGATTATATAAAAACACATAGCATTGACTTTTCGAATACCATCGATTAGAGACACAGTAGAAAGACAATGACAGAGTGAACACCGGCGTTCGCTCGGGGTTTAATGAATTAAATGTATTTAGTACTTTGTAATGCCAATGACTAACCTCCTGAAGACATCATCTTATCTGGGAAGCGTAGACGTAGCATGTCTGGTGGGACCGATAGGTTGTACTTTGTTTCCGGTGCAGGATGCACATTAATGTAGGTAACATGGTTTGTACTAGCTGCATAGCGTATTATTGCTCCTACGATTAGACCTGTTAAGGAAAAAACAACAGTTTTGTGTACATTGTTATTTATATAAATCTATAAAGTATGATCAAATGTATATTTTTTTTTATATTACAAAAAGCTATGATTTAACTTAGATTATTTCAAAATAAGTAAATAAGTAATATAAAAAAATATTGGGTAATTGATAGATAGATAGAATACACTTTTTATTATACACCATTAAAAATTACAGTAACTTAAAAATTTAATAACGTAGTCATAAACCACAAGTCTATTTTTTAATATATAGATAGCTCTTCTTTCGATCTTTGGTTCATTCATACTTTGATACCAAATGAAGTATCATTTTGTATAAAAGTATGAATATTAGTAACATATTCAGCATATTATAATGTTCAGCTGGGACACAGCACCACTTTGAGAGGGGATGGGCTGCAATCCATTATGTAGGATCAGTGCAGATTGATGGATTTCAAGTAACTGTTAACCTCAGAAGCAGTGCTAATAAAATATGGGTTAAAACTTATAATCTTACAATAGGCAAAGACATATAAGTTTCTATTCATAATTAGTGCAGTAATACCAAGCATTACTGACTTTACAATGGATGAACACACAATAATTTGTTATGTAAACAAAACTACAAGAAACTGCAAACCAGTAAACTGCACCCTGGTTGTTTGAAAAGTTACACTGTTTTGAATTGAAAGATTTTGTTTGCTAAACATGGTTTTTCATTGCAACAGCTGAAAAACAGCTAGGAAACTAACATTATTAATATTATAATTTATAAATGAATTAGATGATAATAACTTGATCAATTTAAATTTCTGATGTAATTTTGTAATTACATGTACCTGATATAGCATCAGGCAGGGTTAACAATTTATCCTATTGAATTTGATGATGTAAAAAAGATACTGAATAACATGTATGTACCTATTACACACAAACAGTAATTTAGCGGCACTCAGGTACCTAAAGGTAAATAATTTACGTCAAGGTCTTGTACATCGCATTATCGAGTGATCACATGACTACTTAAAGTTATTAAAACTTATCATTGAATTTAAAAAAAATGTAACTCACCATATATTACAGCGAGTCCTGTTTCGTGAAGCCAGCTCACTCGGCGATGTTTAAATACCCAAATAGTAAGCACAGTCAGCGTTAATAGACAGGTGTATATTAAAAGATTTAAGCTGTCTATACGATGTAGAAGTGTTGCTTTTGCGTCCAGCGCGATATCTGTTCCAGAACTTTGACATTGTGCCACCAAATATAAAAGAATCGACGCGAAACTTAGGAAGATATTCATGATTTCTTCGTTTAACAAAAATAACGTCGTCACATCACAAATACGCAAGTTCAGTCCACACGAAACTTCCTTCTACGATATCAGAACATTCAACAAACGGGATAATCTATGTACATAGAAATATATACGTAAGAAATTTCCCAATTAATTTTCGTTCTAGAAAAAATAGTCGATACTAATTTTAATTTACACAAGACCGTGCAGACAACCGTCGTGAGTGAGATTTAGAAATAGCAGCTGTCAAATAAATGTGTCAAAATGAAAATGTCAATACACGCGTTTCGTACCTTTTCATTTAGGTTATTTAGCAAGCTACAATTTTATTTATTTATTTAAAAATATTTTTTATCATAGTTTGTTTTATTCGAAAATAGTTATAAAATACAGAATTTGGCCTTATATCTAAGGCATTGTTTTATAAAAAAAAGGCATGTACCTACTTAAATATTTTATAGTGGTAAACTCAAGCTTCTCGTTCTTATTAAAAGTATGCTAAAAATGTGACTGACTGCTTAACATGAACAAGTGAAATCGTGAATCGATGTGGTTGGTGGAATGGAAACATGTATTTCAGAAAATGTAGGTAGGCGGTAATATTATAAAAAAATTGTTCAAGCTTTCACTCAAAAATATCACTTGTAGAGTTTTTTGCGGTTGACGAGGCCAGTTAGGACCAAAGAGTATATAATCACTACGTTCTAGTTAGGACCGATGCCTGCCAGGGCTGTGGTTGTGGCTGTGGATTATTCGATGTGGTTACCTTGGCCTTGGCAGAAGGTAACTGAAGGAACAGAGCGGGAGAAGTCATTTGATGATTTTCTTTTGGCAAAGTTAGGGTGTTTCTTCCACAAGTGAGATTAATAAAGAATTGAAGTAGATGTTGATTTCCCACGTAAGAAAAGGTTTCTGCCGGGATTTTTTCGAATTAGATTTAGTTGCTGTTTCAATTATTCGCAAACTACTGGTTAATATTATTCACAAATTGATTCCTAGTGAAAATTTGCGTAGCTTTCGATCCCAAAATGACTACATAACTCGACAATATACTTATTTTGTGAAATCAGTAAAACAGGCGCGATCTCAGTATCATAAATTCATAACATTTTATCGAAGCATTATTGACTACATAAGCGAATCTGCAAAATATTGTTAAAACATTAGAAAGTGTTACATCCGTATTCTAATGATAAATTATATTTTAAAAATAACTCAGTTTCAAACTAAATATATTCTAAACTGGAAACTGGCCAAATGCGCAAACTATAAAAAAAAAAATTATAAAGTGTTTTTTTTTTTTAAATAACTAACTTACACGAAATTGATTAGGTATGTTGATTATATTACAATAGTGATCAATGACAAATAAATCGGATAAGCGCAAGTTGGACTCGTGTACTCCTTCGTACCTATCCTTCTAGGCTCCGTGCTATTCCATCAAATGAACACAACAGTTTAAACAACTGTAGATACGTTTAAAAAAAACACGATGATTACTACGATTTAACATATCAAGAATAAAAGAACGAGTAAGCTAAAAGCGATATTTTACATTTTGTTTATAATGGTAACATTCATGTGTCTAATTACCTAAATAAAAAAGATTCTTCGTTGGCCAAAGAAAATAAATTTGAGAACTAAGTCTGCATAGAAAGCTCGAAATTTGTACGAAATAAGAAGGGGGGAAGGGGCTGGAATGGGAGCGAAAGGACACAATCGTTATGTTTAAAGCAGAGATACTGGTGCTGCCGTCTGCCAAAAGACGCATATTTGCGCAATTATCTTCGATCTCCTACGGCCACGGCCTACTGGAGATGGTCTTGGGAAGTCTCTCGCCTGGAACAGATAATTATATCCCCGAGACAGCGGAGTGCGTTCTATGCCAGGTTTACATAAATTGTAAGACACCGTGTTATTTTATTCAGAGAGCCTGACGGACTTCAATGCGCAAAAAATTGTACTTCTACGTAAATCGATTGAAACCTGTAACGGTTACAATCCATTCTCGTAAAAGTCTCTAACATTTTTTTTTGTTTAAGTATATTCGTATGGTAGGTATGTCTTAGAGAAAAAGGTGGTGGAAAGCCTGAAGGAGATCCAGTCTTCACGCTCCAGCCGCTGCAGGGATTGCTCAGTTGTCGGGCGGTGAGTAATAGCTCGCTCTTTGATAAGTTCCTGGCCAAGGTTGAAGGCGCGTTGTGTTCCAAGCTCGACTCCAATAACTGTCAACATGAGTGACGGGGCCCGCTGCGGACGATTTTATTTAAATAGGTAACTAACCTGAATTACATTAGACGGTGCAAGAGCTCTTAGAATTTTTTCTTTTGAAAGAAAACATTATGTAACTAAACGAACTAAAATTTCTTATTACCTACTGCAGAAAAGAACACAATCTCTACAAATATTTTGCTGAAAAATATGACTACCTATGTATTTTGTAAAGATGTACTTAGTTTAATGGTTCTCGTACTTTCCTCGCAACCACCTCGGCATCTAGTAAAGAACCGGGCAAGCGATTCCACCAGTATATTCGTACCATGGAGGAACTCTATCAAGGCTACTGGAACGAACACATGATGGCTGACTATTGTTGGAGCATTCATAATAGCCCTGCATTGAGTTTCAGCAAAAAAATGAAATAAAAGACAGATCTTTTCAACTTATGAATGATATAAATTAGGTTTATCTCTAATTTATTGTAAAAAATCTTATGCGCCATATTTTTTTAACTAAGTAGAGCTGATACTGAAATGTCAGTCACAGATTTGAAATCCTCAATGAAAATTGGATTAATATTATGCAACATAACCCAGTCATCAGAAATGCTGTTGTGCAGTGTTATTTATCTGCATTCTACAGAAGCTGTGGGTCCTGCGGCTGTCGCGGTTAGGAACTACTTCGTGAGTTCTTAGCCTAAAGGAGTTAAAGGGGGTTGTAAGTTTTGTGGATGTTAAGTGACTTAGAAAAGTATAACATCCCCCCCGTAAGTTTACCAATACAAAACACTTCACAACCGAAGCACACTAATACTAAAAAAAATATTTTTCCAAGAAAAATACAACTTACTTCAATGTCAAAAAAAAAAAAATACTAAAGAAGTGCAAAATAATTTGGGAAGTCAGTGTTTCTATAATAGTTTTGTCTCTTCGTTATTTAACACCAACTTTCGGAATTAAAGTAATGTATTAAGTAAGTACTTTTTTACTGTTTTTTTTTTTTTTTTTTTTACATTAATGTCGGTTATATTTTGTTTAAGAAATATTACTTTTTACACTTTTTAGTTGTGGCATTAGCTGAACTAGTAATCATCAGATTAGTTTGATGGTATGACCTTTTAGCCAGAGTGCATCTCATGACAATTATAATCCTAAACACGGTTAGAATACATTGATTTATTACAAAGTTCCAGTGTCTACCTTCCAGCTTCATCACTTCGATTTTTCCCCTCCCCCCTCTTTCAGTCAGTCATCGACAACTCGTATATAAACAAAGGCATTTTACTTGTTACGACAGTTCTGTTATGATCCTATGAAGAGTTCCGTTCCATATCTTCGAAGTTCCTTATCAGATTCATAACAATATTTATATGGGAACAATTCGGAAGCATAACCTTTCCATAAAAAAAAATCAATGTCGGTCCACAATAATTGACCGAGAAATCGGTGAAAAAAAAAACTGGTCAAAGTTTCTTAATTTTATAGTTGGTTTTTTGCACTGGTACGCATGAATTATATAATAATTTTCTTTTAAACCTAGTGACCTAGCCGTTAACGAGGAGTAGGCTTCAAAAAGTCACTGTTTTATGGCACCGCTCAGAAGCTAGAGCCTTAAGTAAATCAAGTAACAGACACACTAGTGATATTTCTAAAAAAACATGCTTATGTACTTTTGTTTGTAAAGTTTGTTGAAAAACGTCGTTGGATACTCGTGACCAACTGTCATTGCTAATGTTGTTGTCCTATATAAACTTGTATGTAGAATTGTATCTACAATACGCAACAAAGTAATTGGATTGTGAATAGGTAGGGTGTGTTCATAGGTAACTTCAATACAGTTTATTGTTATTTAATCGATCTCGATTGCTTCGTGACGCGTTCAGAATTAATTGCTCTTAGCTACCTACCTATTATAAGTTATCTAACTGAGTATTATTGTATCTATCCATTAATGGTACCTTGGCAGGTACTAAAGATAGCATTGTAGTATTGTAAACATAACATATTAGTAGGGATGTAGATGACAGAGGTAATTCAGCGATGGCAACTGCGTAGGTCGAGTTGAAAACATCTGTGGTGTAGAGCTTATCTCTGCAAAGGCGGAAGCGCAAGAAGGGTTATTCAAAAACATTTATTGTCGCTGTCAGCGGCTTCGCTCGCGTGAGTAAAAAAGTGCTATTCCAGGATATGGTCTCCCTGTGCAAGTACCAAGTTTCATCGAAATCCGGTCAGCCGTTTGAGCGTGAAGAAGTAACAAACTTACACCCAGACACAAATCACATCACACTATAAGTGTGCAAGTTTATAAAAACTTTCGCCCTTTTAATATTAGTGTGATGTGATTTTATCCAAGAAATTAAGTTTTACGGCATTGTCTCCTTCTAATCTAGGCGAATTCTCAGGCCTCCCTCCCAGCGGCCATGGCATGGGGGGGGGGGTGCACTTGCACATTGCAATAAAGTACCTACCTATACATTATATTCAACTATCGCTGTCTAAATCTATACTAATATTATAAAGAGGAAAGATTTGTATTTTTGTATGTAACGAATAAACTCAAAAACTACTGTGCCGATTTCAAAAATTCTTATACCATTGGAAAGCTACATTCACCCTGAGTAACATAGGCTATATTTATTGCCCGTGCGAAGCCGGGACGGGCCGCTAGTCTATTATATTCGAAAAGAGGTGCTCATAATACATCCCCTGAAACTCGTCCTGCTTTTGCCCATGGTTGGAACTTTCGCTAAGTAGATCTCGTTTAGAATACTAATAATAAAGAAAATAATAAATAATACCTACTCATTCGGTACGGTGTGTCATGTGGAGTTCGGCACTTGCGGAGGCGAAGCTCAATTACGACGATAGACAATTGTACAACCCTACATTATAGGGCGTAGATTATGCCTTAATCATTGTGTATAATTGTGTAAATTGAGGTAAATAAACTCACAGTGTTTATATGACATACTTAGATATAGAATTAATTGCTGATTTACTAGAAGACTTAAGGCTTACTGTGTAAATGGATAAGCTGAATTGCATTTAGATAGCAGATCAGACTAGTCAACCAGCACAACTAGCAAACTTTAAACACTAAGTAAGTATAGATAGATTCTGTACTTGTGTTTGTCACCGAACTCTATATATTTGAGTGGGTCCCTGGATAATTTGAAATTACAATTGACCTCGGTAGAGGGCGCTGTAAATATAATATACCTATAACAATAAATCCAGCATTCGGGCAGGAGAATGTCTGCCGGGACAGGCTAGTATGTAGGTACTTAGTAATTATTTAAACTAGATTTAAATTGTAAAATTTCCAATTTTTTATTGTATCTAAGTGTGAGAGGATGAACTTGTAATTTATAAGAATACAATGGAGTCTCTATCGCTTTATGTAACCCAGCACCGACAGTTTTAAATTGGAAATAAAAATGTCCTCGATTCTGCTCTGAACAAAATGTCCTCCAGGTTTTTTTTACAAGCCGTTGGTACTACTAACTACTTAGATAGCTGCGACAGTAATGTTTGGCAATGTTAGTGATCAGAAATAACTTCCCAGTACTATTTATTATATTTTCAAGGTTCATCGAGAACTAACGGGTCATCTGCTGCAATATTTTTTACGGAAATGAACATAAATATGGTAAAACTTCGTAATGATCTAGTCTTGTCCATTAAGGTCGACTAGTGTAGTGACGCAGATACCAAAATACCAAGCCGTGTGGTGATTATGCAATCTGTGGTTTTATAATTAAGCCGGTAAGTTACTTACACTTTTTACCTTTTGCCCTAGAAGAGTATATATGTACCTATTTACATATGTGGAATCTACCTATACACCCCTATTTCTTTACCTTCGATGTCTATTTCTTTGACATATTCTATATCTTATTTGGCTAGATATATTTGGAACCAACAAGAAGGAGGTTCTCAATACGGTCGAACATAAAGTATCAAACAAGTCATGAATGAACTAAAACATGTAAATGTCGTCAAAAATCAATCCAAAGATATCACAGTTCAAACTAACCCTTTAAAAAAAAAAGTGGCCAAGTGCGAGTGGGGGTTAGTGCACGAACGATTCCGTTCTTTCTGTAAAAAAAATCACGTTTGTTGTATGGGAGCCTGCATGGAGCGGCAACAGAAATACTGAATACATCACCTGTGTTACTAGCTATTACGGTCCATGAGATACAGCCTGGTGACAGACAGACGGACAGCGGAGTCTTAGCAATAGGGTTCTCTTTTTACCTTTTGAGTACAGAACGGTAAAAACGCCAATTTCATATGTAAGGATCTAATATTACTTACCTATGCGATTTGTTTTCTCGGTAAAGGTGGTTTCGATTTCAGTAAATCATTAAGTCCTGTGTTGTTATCAGAGGTCGGAATTTGGTAGAGTTAAACATGCACTTACACATGATTTCATACAGCGAAAGAATAAACTGGATATCCCTCAAATCTAAAATAGCATATTTTTATGACATTATCAGGAATATAGCTGAAAAAATGTCTTCTAGCATTAATGACGAGGAGGAGGAAGTGTATTGTTAAACTCACCTCAGTTGATGTAGATAGATCTTTTTCAATGAAAAATACTAATAAAAAAATTTATGTTACCTATATATCTTTGTTAATATTTCCTTGTATTATGTTGGCTACACGGGATTTTTCATTAGAAATCCTGGCAAGATTCATAATAATATCAATATTTCGATGCAAGGACATGAATAACTCTAGCTAATTTTGACTGCTGGTTATTATAGCTCAAGTCATTCCTCCTTTACGATTTGCTGTCAGTTAGGTACCTGTTATGCTCCGAGTTTCCTTTCAATTACTTACTAAGTAGTTAAGGCCCAAGCGCCCGAAAAGTGCCTTAAAACAGTGACTTTCTGAAGCCTCGGTAACGGCTAGGTTTATAGGTTTGAAAAAAATATATGTTTATTATAGATTCATGAACAATATTATCAACATATGATTTTTTCGTGCTCTTAATTTGTCTAAAAAAAATATTTAGCAATTTAGCAACTTTTCGCAACTTTTTTCCTACTCCTTCGAAACGGCTTGAATCTTTAGAAACAAATGCGCCTAAACCATTTTTACACATAAAAAATCGCAAATAAATGACAGATATGCGTACTGCTGCCTAGGCGGGTGCGAGAGTTGCGTCCATTAAATTTCGGCCAGATGGTTCAAGAGACTATAAGCCTGTAGATATGTTTTTAATACTGCATCGCGCAAAAAAATATGCAGCCCAATGTCTTCTTAGAAATTATTATAAGCTTTTTGAAGGACTTCTATTATGATACTAGTATGTATGTGTAGATATGTGTTGGACAAGTGTGTAGAATAGCAAGAGACAGTTCAAAAAGGATGTGAATTCTAGCTGACTGAAGCCCCACGAGTTGTGCGAAAGTGAACCGGGGGCCCTGGAACGAAGGCAAAGAAGGAACAGGAGTGGGTTTTTAGTCAGTAAAAGTCTGACACACCCTTTCGCTCCGCCCAAGAGCGGGAGATGTCTTTGGATGATTCTTTTAAAATTAACTTATAGAAAAGCACATTATTTCGTTTACCTAAGTATTTAGACATTTATTTAGATGTTGCCTAGTTTTATTATCTAGAACTAGTTAAAGACCTATACAATTAACTAGCTTTTGCCCGCGGCTTCGTCCGCATACATAAAATATAGCTTATGTCACTCAGGAATAAGACACCTTACTATCGGTTAAAAAAAATTTCGCAGTCGGACCAGTACTTTCAGAGATTACATCCTACAAACAAAAAAACAAACTTTACCTCTTTATAATATTAGAGGTAGATTAAAGAGTTTGAGACTTTGTGTAATTTATTCCATCACCACTACTCTCAAAACGGTGAAGGAAAATATATCGAGGACACCGGCCGCGGCATGTTCGAGAACTAAAAATTCAAAGACATGCGACATCCACCAACCCGCACTGGGCCTGCGTAATGGCCCATTCCCTACTTTAAGGAAAAGGCTTGAGGCCCAACCGAGAAAAAATATATTAGGCTGATAATCAGTGGTCGTAATTAGGTAGAGTTATTCATGTACTTGCATTGAAGTGTTGATATTAATATGGATTTTCCGGGATTTCTAATGAAAAATCCCGTTTGGCAATATTACAAATAAATAATAAAGAAAACTTCAGAGATAGATACGACAAATAAAACAAGGATAATTAACATAAAATTTATTAGTATTTTTCATTGAAATAGATCTCTTTACGTCTCTCTACACTTCCTCCTCCTAGTCACAAATTGGGGAAGACTATTTTCTGCTTTATTTCTGATAGTGTCACAAAAAAAATCTGCTCTTTAAAAGTCGGTAACCTCGGGATTTGAGGCATGTCCACTTTATTCTTTCGCTGTATCAAATCGGTATACCGTATAAGTACTTAAATAACTCTACCTAATTCCGAACTCTGCTGATAACGCTATGCTATGCTAGTTTTAGTGGAAACGGGTAGAAGGCAACTTTGTTTTTTTAATCTGCATGTCCTTATGATTACGTAATTATTAGGCACAACTCACAAGTATACGAGGAGGTTACTAATGTCGCAGTTTACACATCTGCATTTCTGCATAAAAGTCAAGTTTATTCACGTCATTTATTATGTAAGTTGTGGTAATTAACGCTTTGAATGTCTTAAGTTACACAGTTCGACATAAGCAATTGTCTTTCTATTGTGTCCCTAATTACGACATTCGAAAGGTTAATTAAAATTCTGATTTTATTTCTTTGATGTCGATAATGGGAAGACCACACAATTTTTTTTTTGTGGTTTTAAAAGTACTCGGTTTGTAATTTTTAATTAGCCTATCTAGATTCTGCAGGGCGAGGGACAAAGGACCTTCCTTAATTCTTGTCACTTCTAGGGTGTTAATATAAGTTGCTTACTTTAAAAATGGCTACTAAAATTGCTCAATTAATGTAAAGGGGTCAAAATATAATCCGAGATACATGCTACTACCTAGTTTGGAACTTTGGATACAGATAGTCCCAATAAGTTAGGTATATTATCTACAAATGTAAGCCATTATTAAGTAGTTCATTTTCTTTTTCCAATGTTGTAATATTGTGTGTAAATATTTTGGTGAATAAAACTATTTATTATTATTAATTATAACCGGGACCGGAAGAGAAAGAGAGAGCACTAACTGTCGCGACGAGATCGAAGCGCTGCATTGCCCAGTCTGGGCATTCCTCTAACTAAAATGTGCTGCACCGTGTCTTTGAGGCAGCTGCAATAGCATCGGGTGCAACAGGTGACATGTCTGGTCGGAGATTCCTCCCTTTTTAACGAAGGTATGTGGGACTTCACTCCCTGTTCCGCATACTTCCAAACTGGTGACCCCGACGTGATTCTGTGCTGCGTTGAGTCATACGAGTGAAGTTGCCTACTCGCTATAATATGCTACATGCTAGGGTAGGTGCACCAGTGAATGAACACACCCCAGTAAATGAACAAAACACAGTTTTTTCAAAAAAATAAGAAATTGAAATATTTCTACCCAACGACGGATTTTTTTTCGTAATTACAGCTCTATTTTCTATTATTATGACAATCTTCAATTCAAATGTTACTGTTCGTTTCAAAACGGCAAGCGTTTAAAGTTAGCAGTGTTGTGTAAAAATATTTTTGTTCGGGCGAGAATTTAGGACTCAGGGTAGAGACAAAATTTTTGATATCATATTGTGGCAGTAATTTAAATATGCACCATAAGTTATTTATTTATTTGAATAATAGATAGTTTTAATATATGTCTGAAATCAATTACAATGCCATTCTAGCCAGTTTTATGTAAATTATTCGACGTCCCAGCATTGGAAATACAAAACGTTTGAAATCCAGTAAATGAACGCCCGTTCATTCACTGGACAAATGCAAATTTCGTATTTTTATTGAAATATGTAATTTATTCTCGTGCTATAATGTTCATATTTTGGGAATCGTTTAATCAATCCATTTCTGATCTTTAGGCCAGTATTGGGACAGGGTGTGTTCATTCATTGGTTCATAAAATCCATTGAATGAACTAACATTTTTCACCATGTTCAATTATTAGCTTTCGTCGTGATAATGTAACCATTAAATGAACACAATATATTCAGTCAGAATTCATCCTTTTAAGATCTATTTATTGTTACATATTTTTTTATTTTATTGTACCTTTAAATCACCATAAATTTCCATAAAAATAAATGCGAAAGGTTTCGATATACCTACCCAAGAAACTTTAAAAGAAGCTCTTAATTTCGCCACCTCCCGTCTGGCTCATATTAACGCAAGATACTGATTTAATTGTTCCTACTGCGCTGAATTGACTGATGTCTAATAATATTACTAATTTAACCGCTGCGAATCTAGGAAACGACCCAAAAGCTGGCTTGACTCGACACTATATCGAAAATATCGTGCGAGACTAGGCTGGCTCTGAAGCAACGTTAAAACCACAAGGCATTGGGTGAGGAAGGAATTACGGCCGAACTCCTGAACGCGGGTGGAAAACTGGTCCTTAAAGCTCTTCAGAAGCTGTTCAATTACGTCATAATCAAGGGGAAAACGCCACAGAAATGAAGCAGAAGTGTAGTGGTACTCTACTTTAAGAAGGGCGACAATGCCTTGTTTAAGAATTATTCATACATCCACATCTGAAGGATGTCTACAAGCTGTTTTCCGGAATCTTCACAAACTGTTTCGCGCGCAGGTTCGGCGACTTCTAATCTCAGGATGGAAAAGGTTTCAGCACCGTAGACACCACATACATGCACTGCAGCAGGTTATAAAGAAGACCAAGAAGTATAATCTGCCTCTCTGCTTAGCGTTTGTGGACTACGAGAAAGCCTTTGATTTGATCGAATCTTGGGCTGTATCGCAGTATTCCCCAAGTCAACGATGCCATGTTGACTATAGCGGTACATCGAAGTACTGAAGTATTTGTACGAAAATGCCACCATATCAGTCCGACTTCAGAAACCTATAAACTTATCCTTCTGCTGCGGGCTGTGAGACAGGGAGGCGTCATTTTTCAGAAACGATTCACGACATAATAGAGGATGTCTTCAAGGACCTAGATTGGAGAGAGCTAGGCATTAATGTCAATGACGAGTATATCACTCACCTTCAATTTACCAACGATATACCTAATGGTCATGGCTGAGGCTATGGAGGACCACAGAACAAAATTTGATAAAACGAGTAGAGCTTCAGAAATACTGGGTCTCAAGATGAATATGGACAAAACCAAAGTCTTGGTAAACAACTATTTAGAACCTATCAAGATCAGAGACTCTAAACTCGTAAATTGTAGACAATTACATTTACCTGGGACAGATGATTCCAGGTACCTATATGGTTCTAAAACGTGGTCACTCACAATCGGCCTAATCAGAATGCTTAAAGTCGCTCAAAAGACAAAGGAGAGAGCTATGCTCGGAATTTCTGTGCGTGATCGAATCAGGAACGAAAATATCCGCAGGAGAACCAAAGTTCCCGACATAGCCTTAAAAGGCAAGTCACATTGTTCTTAGAACAGATGTCGATAAAGCTGAAAGGTTCCAAAGTGGCTACCGTATACTGGAATACGCAGCATCGGTAGGCGTTCCACAAGGTGGACCGATGACTTGATGATTTGAAGGCTTTTACTTTTATTTAATAATGTTTGTAATAGATTTAGAGGCAGAGGACGTATATGTTCGTTTTTTAACTTTTTCTGGGACTAAATATGTTATAAAAACAAAGACTTTTTGAACTATTACACAAACGAACATTGTGTTCATTTACTGGATTTACTCTGTTCATTTACTGGAAATTTTCGTTCATTCACTGGGGTTTTAGGGTATTTTTCAATTTATTGCTAAATATCTAAAAATGTATCCAGGTTATATCGTAAATCTAACTTAAAAACAATTATTTAATATATTTACATTACCAAAATATAGATTTGGACCGTATACCTTAGAGTTAACATAGTATAATTATTTTTTGAAGTTCAAAAATCGCTTAAGTGTTCATTCACTGGAGCACTTACCCTACTACCTAGTTTGGAACTTTGGATACAGATAGTCCCAATAAGTTAGGTATATTATCTACAAATGTAAGCCATTATTAAGTAGTTCATTTCCTTTTTCCAATGTTGTAATATTGTGTGTAAATATTTTGGTGAATAAAACTATTTATTATTATTAATTATAACTGTACTTAGCTGAAATGTTTCTGTCTGCGTAAAATGTTCAATCAGAACTGATTGTGTCCGTTTCTACTAGTACTCCACAGCTTGCTCATTTTCAAGTGAGTATTCCTGTTCCTATCACAAATACTAATTCATTTGAGGATAGAATAAAATTATCAATTCAGTCATAATTACTAAAACGCTATTTTAGATAGGTACTTACCTAGGTTCCTATTGTTGCACCATGGTGCGCAAATAGATACCTACAGGAAAACTTCATGTTTTAAAGGGGGAATACCTACCTATAATGCATAGGGAAACCCGAAGTCTGTAGCTGGAGGTGAAACATCATTAGCGTTAATTTACATATTTTTACACTGAGATAAAAGACTATTTTCCAAATACAAAACACAATTCAAACACTCATCTTGCAGAACTCCAGACGAATTCACATTAGTCTTCCATTTTCTAAATGATCAGTGATTTAGAAAAGATACCTGGTCAGTCCGGTTGTCCAGTAGTATAGGACAACTACATAATTATGAAAACAATGAAAAAGTTAGCGTTTTTATTTATTTTTAGAATTACTTTGTCGACAATACAGTTATTGTGAGTACATAGCTATTTACCTAATTTCAACAGTTTTGCCAATTCGAAAATGTTTTTAGTTTCAAGATCGTAAGTATTTCATAGGTTCGATTTATAAAAAATAGGTACCTTTAGGTGTGATTATTTTATTAGATACGTATTGATACCTAACGGCATTCCGCGAGATAATGATATTCAAAGTCATACAAAAACCCATAAAAAACTTTAGCAGATGTACCTACCTGTTTATGTTTACCTAATGAGATTTTTGCAAGAGCTATAATTTGTTGTTCGATCTGTGTCCGACCGAAACATGATTGTCTGTCTGTTTATAATATCCAAACAATATAATTATTTTTTACTAACTGTGAGTGTATAAATACAGTAAATTCGATACCTAAGTAGGTACTTAAAAAATGCAATTTTCAACATAATTATTGTTCTGTCGGTCTGTCTGTTTATTTCGGGGAATCCCTGAAATATTTGGATCAAATTTTACTAGATTTTCACTGGTAGCTGAGTATGGAGTAATTTAAGCTACTTTTATTTTAGAAAATGGTTCCCTGGTTTTTTAAGTAGGTACTTATAGAAATTCTTACAGAAGTTTTCCACCATGACACGGGCGCAGCGCATGATTAAAACCACTGATCTTCAGCAAAATTGAGAAGCACTGGAGTGCTTGCACCTGTTGTCACGCTTCCCCGGCTATTTGGTAAATTAGCCCCAGTAAATTCATGTGGGTCTCGTCAACCCTCTGAGGCCACGTACAGTTGCAATTTCTAGATAGCACGCGCGGAACACAGTCACCGTCTTAGGCCTTTTTTTGTCTGTTCAGGTAATATATTCTTCTCTCAAGTCTGTAACTTGCAGGCCACACCCTACGGCAGGGGTAGATCGTTGTGCGCCCTTCAGCTTTCGGTGTTTCTACCACGGATAGAGTGGAAGGTTGCATTCTCCGCTTCTATTCCACCGCCTCCTTTGCGACCATCATTTCCTCGCAGAAGAAGACGACGGTGTCCAACACGCTAACGCTTCCAACCATTGAATGGACCAGGACCGGAAGAGAAAGAGAGAGCACTAACTGTCGCGACGAGATCGAAGCGCTGCATTGCCCAGTCTGGGCATTCCTCTAACTAAAATGTGCTGCACCATGTCTTTGAGGCAGCTGCAATAGCATCGGGTGCAACAGGTGACATGTCTGGTCGGAGATTCCTCCCTTTTTAACGAAGGTATGTGGGACTTCACTCTCTGATCCGCATGCTTCCAAACTGGTGACCCCGACGTGATCCTGTGCTGCGTTGAGTCGTACGAGTGGACTTGCCTACTCGTTATAATACATAGATGCAACAATTCAATCCGACCATAAAATAAGGAAAATTCAGACTTCGAACAGAGTTCGTAGTGACTAAGTACCTACTTAGTCAAGTAAATCTGAATGAATGAATGCGTAAGTAATTAAATTGAATAGTACACAGGGTAAAATCCCTTCAAACTGGTCATGGTATTATTGACATTTTCACGAATAAGTTTATTTACAGAAGTGATACCAATAATTGCTAACACCTCATTATTTTACGAGGAAGAAAATGTGAAACTTATTATGTTGTTGTTAGGGTTTTTTAACCCCTTAGCGTTGATGAATCGTCGGTTGATACCACATTCCATGACGTTTCTAAGAGGCCTCTGTGTGTTGGCTTCGGCCATTCGTATATCTTCCTAAGTACTAGGACTTCAGAGTCCTAAGATAAATAAATGCATAAAAATAACAACATATATTTTATATTTTTAAAAGATATTTTTAATTGATTTTTAAGAGATATTATAAAAAAGTATTTAATAAATTAAAATGACGAAAAAGAATTAATAGATTAATCTCTATGTATTCATTTATCAGTGTTTCTGGTTTGTCTTAATTTTGAGATACTGAATTATGTGATTCAAGATACACAATATAAATAAATATAATTAGGTACAGTAACCCAATGCTCTTTTTTGTGAATATATAAATAATCTATGATTTGAGAAACTCGTTTTAGACCAAAGGCGATTATGCCGATAACCTTACCGGTTTTTTTGGGATCTTAAATCATTTAGCATATCTAAACGCAGAGCTATATGATGTGGGTGTGGTCTTATCTGCAGAACAATAGCACTTCTGAAAATTCTCCTATTTTATTACACTGCTTTCTAAATAAAAGAGGATAAATTTATATAATTCAAGTAATTTATTCGCATAATATACCCATGTTATGCGAATAAATCATTTGAATCTACCCAGATATCATGGTGCCGTACATGAATGTTAGGTACATAAAACAATATAACAGTAGGTCTCCGTGTCCATGTACAAACAAATCTACATTAATATTATAAAGAGGGATTTGTATTTTTGTGTGTGTCTGTTGTGTGCTGTGTGTATGTTTGCAATGAATAAACTCAAAAACTACTGTGCCGATTTCAAAAATTCCTTCACCATTGGAAAGCTACATTCAGCCTGAGTAACATAGGTTATATTTATTGCCCGTGCGAAGCCGGGACGGGCCGCTAGTATAAGATACTCGTAGGATGTTACTCTTCCGTTCTTGCGTATAAAAGGCCGCGTGCTGACGACAGACATTTGAGAAACAAACATTATGTACATACATATGTACCTACATATTGTAGAAAAACATTAGGTACCCTAGAGGCAGTCGAGAAAAAAATTATTCTCATCATCATCAGAGGATTGTTTATAATTATATTAGTACAGCCAAGGGACAGGTCTCCGCAACGAAAAAAAAAATCGGACTCCATACAAGCTGTCCAATAAGTTTATAATTTTGTATGGAGAGGCAGATCTTTTTTTCGTTTCCTAAAAAAAATTCTTGTGGAAAGTGGTTCAGTTTCGTGTACTAAGCAAATTTTTAAAGTTTGCGGAGACTTGACTTACACCCTGCATATTTATTTGCTAAAAACCCGGTATACAAGATGGTGAAAGGAACAAATAGGAATAAACATGTTTCGCTGAGAACCTATTTGCATGCAAATACTTGGTATGTACATAGTAACATACAGAGACATTAGTCAACACACAATTATCATAAACTTTTTTTTGATATTAAACGCAGCTCTCAACAACCCAATTAAAATTTACGTTTTTTAAACTAAATATTAAAAAGTTTGAAAAAGTTACTACGGGCCTGAAATGCAAAGGGCAACTAAGGAGACAGGTGGGACAGAGAGTCTGACATTCTCGCTTCACCCAGAGCGGGAGGAATCATAATTATATGATGAATTTCTATCCTACCAGAAAAATAAAGTTATTAGATATGTTTAATGCTTATATTATACTTAACTAGCGGCCCCGAAATACGTCCTATCCTAAAACTGGATTTACGTTAGAAAAAATAATTGGGAAATTAGATATGTTCGAGAGACTGGCTCTTAGGAAAAAAGTATTTAGACATTTTTGTAGATAATTATCTGATCTACAATTTTGCTGAAAACCGCGAACAACTCGTTTTTGTAACCTTTGACCTCGAGTGTTTGATTTTTCCTTGATGTCGGATCGATGAGGACTTTTTAGATTTCATTTATGATGGTGTTTTGAACAATCCTACCAATTTTCAGCTACGTGCTAATTATTGCAACCTTACCCCTATTTTTTGGTCTAATTTGACTGGACTGTGGTAAATCCCGCCCATTACCCCTCATTACAAAGGTCAGTATGTAAGGTTAGTGCAGTGAATGTCAACTGTGTGACGCAGACGCGGTAATAGCTTGGGTTAATGACATTACAATGGCTACCTTGACCACCTTTTACGCAAATACGGTTTTTTGTTTAATTTAAGGGTCTTTTGATTGTCGTTTTCGTCGGGTTTCGTACTGTCTTACTATAATTGTTTCTATGTAAATAGCTATTAAAACTATCAGTCTTATTGCTTCAAATTTTTGAATGGCTACTGAGTTTGTGGAAAAGAACATTGGAATCAATAGGTACCTACAAGTTGTTGTCACCTTCTTTGCGTCATTGTTTTAGTTTGTTTTGCGTCATTTAAATTGGGTTTATACAGCTTCCTTTTTTCCGAATTTTCTTTTTGATTTAATTTGTCAGTCTCTATAAAACTACTATAGTCTGTGTAATAAGTCAACCGACTTGGGAATTTTGTATAATATTTACTAATTATTTAAAAAATACTTATATTCGATACTTATCATAAGGTTCTTCTGTTAGTAAACAATGATCTCTATCTCTTAATCAACCTTGATTATTGAACCCGTGTTCATCAGATTTAATTAAATCCTAATAATTACCCAAGTCGTTTAACTTATTAGACAGACTAGTTGAATATATATCGAAAGGAGATCGCATGAGTTGTTTTTTTTTATAAAGCCAACGAACTGGCTTGTAAAATATACTCTTAAGGATTTTTCATTCTAGAATAAGTTTGAAAATTTATAGAAAAAAAAAATGTGTTGTTTTTTCAGTATTGAAGTGATTTTTGTAAGAAAAGCTTGTGCGTGGTCAATGTAAGAAAAATATAGGAGTGTGCAGGCCCGTGTCTTTTATTTATAGAAAAATCCCAACACGAAGCCTACCGTTAGCTGAGCTACGTTACAATATTTAAATATCACAACAAATCTAAGAAGTACTGTTTGACGTTTCACACTTTTCTGTAAAAATAGCTTTGTATAGGCGTAAATCACGCTATTTCTATTATCTTTTCCGTAAAACCATTGAATTATGACGCTATTTTTATTTTATCACATCATATCCAATATTTAATTAACAAATTAAAATTAAAATGTACTACGTGTAGAACTGTCAAACGGTACTTCTTACATTTGCCGGGCTTTAGTTACCTACATCTATTCTATACATACGAGTAGACGCAACATGCTAGAGGAAGTTGCAACAGCGGATTCATTAGACAAGGTGACTTTAACCTTATTAGTAGACCGACCATACGTCATGTAGTTTAATCCTGAAAGAAAAAAATGCATTAAGAACTCTCCGAGACGGGTTCTGCAGTCAGGCTCCAGTAAGTTGCCCAGTTTTCCTAGACGTCATATGACGACATTACTACGAAGGCCTTAATAATCTCGTTTCTTCGTTAGTACAACCTGCTGCGCTCGCGCAGACTCAGTGCGAGTTCGTTTTTGGCGCGCATTGCATGTCCGACGTTTACATTAATTTAAATTTATTTACGTTAATTTATTATTCATTTTAGGCAATGTTAAGAACTAATAAATAAAATATTTCCATCTCGCAGTGAAAAATAAGTGATATATTTTTTAATTTATTTCGATTAGGTTTTATTTAGTGATATTTTAGAATAATGGCGTTACACAAACTTTTGGTGATATTTGCGGTATTGTGGATTGGGTAAGCAGTTTATTTAACATATTTTTCGAACTTATAAATAAAGTTTAAGAAAATGCGGATATGCAGGTTAGGGGTAATGTTTTCAGATGTGTTATTTACTTGTAAAGATAAGTAAAGATAGTAACTTCTATTATCATCTTAATTTCATGACTGAACTTAGATACCTTTATTACGGTCGCTGACCTCAGATTACAATATAACACTTGCTTGCTCTGAAGACAAACTCAGAATTGACTTCACAGTTTTTACCTGCTTTTTCCTTATATTTCATCAAAGAAAGAAAGAAATATACATCGATACTCCAAAAGTGAATTCCCATATAAGTACGTCAGTAAATACATTTACATTGTAGTCAAAAGATCTGAAAATTCATTTGTTTGTTTTGTTTTTCATAAGTTAAAAGATAAGCTGTGTATCTACCTTGAACCGTTCATTGTTTTACTATTGAGTAGAGATTTTAAGATTATATAAGTAGATACATAATTTATTAAAATATAATAAGTTAATTGTTCTATGAAGTTTTTTAAACCTTCAAATGTTGTTGTTTATCTTACGTTCTCATATTAATCAAATAAATGGATTAGGTATACAGTCACACTTGTGGGTCCAAATAATCATCTTAGTGATTATTTAGATTAGTAATGATTACCAGTTTCTTATGGAAATATTATTTAAGGCAAAAAGGAACAAGGCAAATATGCGGAGTTTTTGATTAAATGTTGTCAATAATAACCGGTTTGGTTATAACTCGTTATGTGATCACATTAATATTATATAGGCGAAAGTGTTTGTGTGTGTGTATGTTTGTTACTTCATCATGCTCGAACAGCTGAACGGATTTCAATGAACATAGGTGCTATACTTTTTATCCCGGGACTATGTTCACTTGGAATAATTTTCTGCTATCACGCAGTCGAAGCCGGTATTAGTATCGAATAAGTTTGATCAAAAATAACAACAATTTTGTCTGCTTAATTTTGTTTGCTTTTTAACTTCACCTTTATGAAAATTCGAATTAAAGAATAAAAAACAAAAAAATACTGCAGGTGTCCTGAAGACCAATAAAATAAAAATAATAAATAATATATTGGGTATATGCACAGTAGCCTTATAATTTTAAAATGTTTCTGAATCGTCGACGCGAGCCTCATGAAGATATCAGTAAAACCGTAGGGGCCCAGTATGGTCGAAGCCTACTGGGGCCTTGGGTTCGCTTCTGGAAGGAAAACCTGGGACCCTGGAATGAAAGGCAACGAGGGAACTTAGGTGTGGGTTTTAGTCAGTAAAAGTCTGACACGCCCTCCCGCACCGCCCAAAGGCAGGAGATGTCATTGGATGATTTCCCACTTAAAAAAACCGGCCAAGTGCGAGTCGGACTCGCCCATGAAGGGTTCCGTAGCAGCAAGTAACATAATATAAAAGTTCCTGTGGTTCGTTGTAACTTTGATCGATGTTTTAATAATAGTGTATTTTTTTAAGATTTATGACGTATTAAAAAAAACTGTTTACTAGATCTCGTTCAAACCAATTTTCGTTGGCGGTTTGCATGGTATTGTACATCATATATTTTTTTTAGTTTTATCATTCTCTTATTTTAGAAGTTACAGGGGGACGACGACGACACATATTTTACCACTTTGGAATTGTCTCTCGCGCGAACTATTAAGTTTAGAAAAAAAAATATTTTAGAAAATTCAATATCATTTTTGAAGACCTATCCATAGATACCCCACACGAATGGGTTTGATGAAAAAAAATTTTTGAGTTTCAGTTCTATGTGTAACCCCAAAATTTATTGTTTTTTTTCTATTATTGTGTGAAAATCTTAATGCGGTTTACAGAATACATCTACTCACTAAGTTTCATCAGTATAGCTCTTATAGTTTCGGAAAAAAGTGGCTGTGACATACGGACGGACGGACAGACAGACAGACAGACAAACAGACAGACAGACATGACGAATCTATAAGGGTTCCGTTTTTTGTCATTTGGCTAAAGGAACCCTAAAAAGTGTTTCTGAAGAAAACAAATCTTTTTGACATAAAACCAGACGACTTCAAGTTATTGCTTAGAGTGTTTTTATTCGAAAATCTTCATAAGTCACCTAGAATTTTGGGGGGAAAAGACTATAGGGAGTGTTTGATTCTCACCTCGCTAAACATTATTGTCATTGCTTATCCTAGCAAACGTTAGTTTGTTTGCTATCGTAAACACAACTCTACAAAATAGTTCTACCTTAGTAGTATATCATAATCATCAATCCCATGCACTCGATTCACGATAAAAGATAAATACTATCATCTTCGCTTGGTTAAGGATAACTTTGTCTTATGATGTTATGATTCCGCGAAACAATGAGTGGGTATGTAATAAACAAATCGCAAATATAATTAAATAATTCAGCCTATTTGTACACAGATTTATTGATAACATGTATAAGATAAGCAGTCATATAGGTACAGTTCACCTCATCTCATTTTTTGTAGGCAGCGTTGAAATGGTTCGAAAGAGTTACCGTAGAACTGGAATGTAAAGAGCAATTGAAGGAAACGCAGGTGGGTTTATTCTGTGAAAGTCTGGTACTGCCCTTCGCTCCACTATGAGTGGAGCCTCTTCTACTTGCTTAGTTTGGATTTACACAAGCAATTCCCATATGCAATAACTGTGTTGAGAGAATCACCAAACGGTACGTACCATCAAAGACACTTCCGCCTGATCACCGCTAAGTTCATTTTTGCTTGCACTCGAAGCGAAAAATTTAAGAGGTTAGGTTTAGCGCCGCACCGCAGGATTCAAGCGAAACTTTTTTTGAGTGATCAGGCAGAAATTACCGCGATGGTACGTACCAACCGTACCTACTTATTAGGCATAACGCACAAAGTGCAAGAAGAAATCATTCAATGAGAAAATTCAATCATAAACTATATGATTTATGATTCAATTTTCAAACACCTCTTTTTCACTTTTGATCAAGCGTGCGATAAGTCAGTAAGAGATGGCGGAGAAGTCTGTTCGCTCTAAAGTCTATGGCAGTTCCCCAGACAGGTAAAGTCGCCATAGAAGCTCTACGAGTCCTTACTCATACTGCAACTGTGGTAAAACGTTATCGCTGCCGCCGCCGCCGCCGCCGGGATTCTGATCCCGATTTCCGGCCACCGTAGGCGCGGGCTTGCGGACAGTGAGCAATGGGTAGCTCGCTGTCCGGCCGTCCGGTAGCTGTCCGGACCAAGCCCAAGTCGTCGACGGCGCGCACTGTTCCCGCGCGCCTCAAGGAGTTGTCAGCAACAGCAGGGACCCAGCCGGGTCGAAGCCTACTGGGGCCAGGGTTATCCAAAAGGGCGCTCGAGCCCCGGTATGAAGGCTAGAAGGAACGGGGTGGGTCTTTTAGTCAGTAAGAGTCTGACACTATTTCCCGCTCCGCCCAAGAGCGGGGGATGTCAATGCATGATTTTTTCCCACCATAAAAAAAAAAAAAACTGTGGTAAAAAGTAGTGTCACGATTCACGAATCGAACGTCATTACCTATAACTACGAGTAAATGACATCCTGTGAGATTACTTATACAGGCATCATAATAAATAGTTGAGGAGGAAGAGCTAGTGCGTCATGTGATGCGGTTTTGACGTATCTGAATAATGTGTACTAAAAGACACCAGGCATTATCCGTACGTATTAATTTTGTGTCGGGTAATGTTTCGATCGGAATAGGGCTGTAAAAAAGACGGATGAAAAAATATTGCATGTAACAGAGATGACATTATTGAGATGGATGTGTGAAGTAACGAGAATTTATAAAGCGAGAAAATGAATAGGTATTTCGAAGACATATGACATTCACCAACCCGCATTGGGCTCGCGTGGTGGATTACGGCCCATTCCCTGTGGATTGTGAGAGGAGTGATATGAAAGAAAAAGGAGTTAATGATGATGATGATGATAGCGTGACGGGTAGGACAGAAGCGTGACGGGTAAAGTAATAAACGTGTTGCGCCGACCCCAAATAACACGAGACAAGGGCAGGAAGATGACATGTGTAAAACTAACAATATGGTCTTGAGACTCAAACTCGTGTTTATATGTGCACTGTCTACCAAAGTCTCATAAATTAATATTTAGACCTTGATAAATTATTCTAGAAGAATATTATTAACAGCAATGAATGATATTATTATAGATTTCCTTCACCTTCCTGATGCCAGAGGCTCATTGCTTGCCACCATTGCTTGATTGCTATTGCTATGTAAAAAAAAGTATCTATGAGGTTATGCTGTGATAAAAGTCATTTTTATGCCATATCTCTGGTCTGTTCGGGTAAATAGCCGTAAATACCAAAAAATATCATAATTTTTTTTCTTAACTTCTGCCAGATGCTTTATCTGCGTGAAAGTAGAACGTTGTCCCAATGGAGCGTAGTTATAAGATAAAACGTACATCCTGTCATAATCCAGGATACGATCTACCACGTGTGCTAAATGTCCTCTAAGTATTTCTGAACGTACAGTTCAGCCGTTTGAGAGTGCAGAAGTAACAAGCATATACACATATGTACATACATACATACATCCCTATTTTTTAACTAATACAGAAAAGGGGCTCTATGTGTATCCGTTACTGATTATATTTTTGTAGTCAAAAGTAAAAAAAAACGAAATTCTAAAATTGACCGTTTTGTTTTAATTGGTAAATTCGTGATAGAATCAATCATTCATAACAATTGCTACTAGAAAATACTACTACGCGCAGTGTTTTTCCATTTTGATCGTCATTTATTCATTCATAATAATCAATAGCCTGTACAATATTTCCATAGAGTGACATTTCGGGATATAAACAAACGCTAGTGCAACTTTGCTGTTTACGAATATTATTTCTTCAACAACAACAATTATAGATAATATTTCTTCAACAAGTCCTTTTCTAATAAGCGCTTTAAGTATTTGTACTAATTAAAAAGTTGGTGGTGTATATTATTTTGACATTTAAATCTCTATCATGTGTGATTAGCAAAGTCAAAAATACAATGTATAAAAATAAATCATTTTAGATAGATACGAGTACCAAAGTATCTATTAAGTAGTTTATTGTTTTCTAATGCGCTTTATATAAATTAGGTATATATTATTAATACCTACGCATACCTGTATTAGTTTTATATTTATTACAATCCATAATATTTTGTCTTGCTGGGTAAACAAGTTTATTATTTACGCTGCTTGAGCAGTGCTAAATCCAACTAATATTTTCTGAGTTTACGATTTCTAGTTACATTAATATGATAATTTTATACTTTTATGAGCTTTTTATTACTTGATTCATGATTATTGTTAAAAGGTATTAGCTTGAATCAGACATGGCAACGTTGTCTATTTTTATGAAAATTAAAGCAAGTGTCGGACATCTTCATATAGCTCCTCATGCTCTGGGTGGAGTGAGGGGAATCAGACTTTTACTGACTAACATCCATCTGTGCACTGTGCTCCTTCGGTTGCTCTGTGCTCCTTCAGTTGCTCTGTGCTCCTTTAGTTGCTCTGTGCTCCTTCAGTTGCTCTTTGCGTTCCAGGGTTTCAGTACCTATGTAATTCTCACCCTACTGTGAAAATATTTTGAGTACACAGTAGGTACCTAAAAGGCAGTAGAAAATAAATGATTTAATGTTAAGATGGTAACTGCTCTATCTAAATTCCAATTATACAATATTATTTTATGTGTTTGAGGCAAACAATTCTTTTAAGCTGGCAAAACAAAAAAGAATGGTCACGTGATCATGTCGTCACGGCACGGTATAATTAAATTAATTGTGTTTATAAAAGACTACGTATTTAAATGACGATAAAGTCAAATACCGACACTTTAGTTTTTAGTAGTAAGCCGGTGTTGAAGTCGTAAATCCACCAGGAAAAAAGTATTCTGAGCAAAAAAAACATTGGATACTGTCTTTATTCAGATCGTGGTTGATCCCTGTGCATATAAACCCATCATCATCCAGTCATCATCATCATTTCATCCGAAAGACGTCCACTGTTGGACATAGAGCTTCCTCAAGTGTCGCCATAATAACCGGTCCTATGCGTCTCAAATCCATCGGATTCCCGCGACCCTCACCAGGTCATCGGTCCACCTTGAGGGAAGCCTTTCAACGCTGAGCCTTTCCGTACGTGGTCGCCACTCCAGAACCTTTCGCCTCATCAACCATCTGTTCTGCGAGCAATGTACCTTGCCTACTGCCACTTGAGTTTGGCGATCGCTGTTGAGGCGTAATTTACTAACAAAACTTACAGATCAAATTTATTCCTGCCATCGTTTTTACGTAAAAGAGTATCTAGCAGAAACTACGTCCAGTTCTAAGTTTCCATTTAATTACCTGCATCAAATCTGCCCGATTTACTAGTAAACCAACCACTTTTGCGGAATAACCAGATTGTAAACTTACCAAGTGCGTGCTAACGAATGCGGTTCTAGTATCCTTACAGCTTGGGTTTTCCCCACAGTGGCAAATATCATAATGTATCTAAAGATGTTGAAACTTAATGGTAAGTAAGTACTAAAAATAGATCTTACTGCGGCCCTGGAAAGGGGTAACTGAAGGCACAAGGGTGTGTTTTAGTCAGTGAAAGTCTCCCTCTTAGTCCACCAAGAGCGGGAGAAGTTATTTGATATAATCACCATAAACAATAAAAAAAAAACCGGCCAAGAGCGTGTCGGGCTACGCTCAGTATAGGGTTCCGTAGTTTCCCGTCCGTCACAACAAGTGTACCCACTTATGAGTTTAAAAAAATGCTTGCATAAACGATTATACTACAAACTTAGTCCAGAAATTATTTTTCATTACTCATACTCTGAAAGTAGGTCTGAAGTTGCCTAAGGAGCAGGCTGAAAGTGATACTTTTCATCCCTAGGGAGTTTTACTTTACAACTGACAGCTGTCAAATTATTAAAAAAAAACTAGTTCTATCCACACATTTCTATTGAACCATGTTCCAATTTTCCATACAGCCAGTCAATTACAGCGCGATATAAAATTGAAATAACTTAAAGATAAGTATTAATTAAATAATATTATATTTTAAGTGATTTATTTGTCCAACTATTTCTTTAAAATAGTTACTTTATTTTTAAAAGATTATAATTTATTTCTAATTTTTCATTAATGAGGCTGTATAGCTGGCCAGCCACAGAAAAAAAAATCAAAATGGCGGGAAAGTGGCAATCAGTCGTTGGTTTTTTCGAGTTTTGTTTACATTTCCGTACAACAGAGATATGTGTATCGACACGTTAAGTTTATCAAATTAAAATAGTGATTTAATGCCTAATTTCATAAGAGAAGAGGCTAAAGCAGTAGTGGAAAACCTTTTACCGCCTAAATCAGAAGAAAAATGCCCACCTAAAATCATAGGTATGACGACTCAGATTTTACAAACTACTTACTTTTTATTTTACTTTTACTTTCCTTGTACTCGTAATGAAAAGCACAGTGCTTACCTCGGGGTGAAAGTAACTAATTTAGACCCTCGAATTAGCGACCTCGCTGCGCTCGCCCGCCAACTCCTTCTCGGGACGAAATGAGTTACTTTCACCCCTAGTATAACAATGTACTATTGTACAACCTTTTTGTCTTTTTGTACAAAACTGTTCTTTCCATCAAGTTCAAAATAATTTTCGTAGAAAGTCCTTATAAAGTTCTACTTTTCAAATTTTTTTCATATTTTCTAAACTTATGGTTCAAAAGTTAGAGAGGGGGGAAACATTGTTTTTTACTTTTGGAGCGATTATTTCCGAAATTATTGACATTATCAAAAAATAATTTTAGTAAACACATATTCATTTTTAAATACCTATCCAACAATATATCACACGTTAGGGTTGAAATTAAAAAAAAAATCACTTCCCACTTTACATAGGGGGCTACCCTAATAAAACATTTTTTTCCAATTTTTATTTTACCACTTTGTCGGCGTGATTGATATACATATTGGTACCAAATTTCAGCTTTCTAGTGCTAACGGTCACAGAGATTAAGCGAGGACGGACAGACGGACAGACAGACGGACAGACAGACATGGCGAAACTATAAGGGTTCCTAGTTGACTACGGAACCCTAAAAATTACCCACATTAGATAGAATTATTTTAGTCTAGATTATTTAATGGGTCCCGACTGTTGCTGAACTGAGGACTGAACTTGTTTATTTTTCTTTTCAGTTTTTATTTTAAGTGATTTTTTGACGCAGTCGGGTTTTTTTTATTTTCTAAATTAATTTTTTATTTTACACTATTTAGTTAATAAAAAACAATAATAATAAACACAAATAATAATAATATCACTATTTATTCACTATATTTTAGACGTAAAATCACTATAAAGTTCAAAAACCGACCTAGGCATTACAAAATAAATAACATAGATTTCCTGTTGCACTTTTTTTTAATATGATCATGACATACCATTTTGAAATCCTCCTGAAAAGCCCTTTATTTTGACACCCATATTGCAGAATTTAAAAAAAAAAATATTTTTTTACTCTAACATAAATAGCATCTCACAGTCGATATGTTGTTTTTTTTAACGTCACCTATCTTAGAACACTTGGGTTATCAAGACGAATCTAACGATATGTTAATTATAAAAATCTGTTCAGCGGTTTGGAAGATATGAGGTACCTAATAAAGAATATTACATACATACAAACATACAAGATACGCGCGATAAACATAACCCTTCTTGCAGTCGGGTAATAATAAAAACGAAACTCCGAGTCTTCTCGAATTACTTACCTAATAAATATGCAAATTATATTGTCAATAGTTTAGAGACCTACGGAACAGGGTATAGACTCCCGTAAACCTCGGATCCTTCTACCAGACCGGATATCTATGTACCAGACGGATATTATGTCTGGTCCAGACAACTTCCCGATAGTTGATTTCAGGTTGTTGTATAATGTTGTAATCACGCGAACTGCTCTAATACAGAGACGTAGGATTTTTACTTTTTTTTATAAATTATGTAAAGTGTTACACTGCGATCCCACCTGATGGTAAGCAGTGATGCAATCGTTGATGGTGAGGCGCATTAGTTCCTATGTGGCGTCAGATGTCGCTACAATAATATGGCTATATTCAAAATATCCAGACACGACTGGTTTCTTAATTAGCGGTGTGTCATGCAGGAAAACAGAGCTAGACACCACTCCTTTTTCCTATATTATATGACACATAAGAAACTGTTAATGTATGGCACAATCAACAGTATATACATATTAACACCAGAGAAAAAAAAACTTGTAAAAAAAAAGATTTGTGTTATAGGTAATACTAGCTGTGCCCGCGACTTCGTTCGCGTGCACAGCTAGTATTAGTACTACAGGATTTTTAATTTATTTTTTCTAAAATAAAAGTAGCCTATGTTACTCCTTATTACATCAGCTACCTGCCGGTCAATCGGAAAAATCGGTCCAGCCATTTCAGAGATTAGCCCGGACAAACAGACAGACAGACAAAAATTTAAATAGTACATTATGATACAAGTGTATAATGTTGGTGATTACCGCTGAGGCGGTATTTAGATCCGAGCCGAAGGCGAGGATCTTAAGAGAGCCGAGGACGGTAATCGCCAATATTCACGTGTATGACGTTTTTCGACACACTTGAGAAGAAAAATTTATAAATTAATTAATTATTGCTTTATCAGCAAAACTGTTCTTTTTTTGTAGTATAGCGGCAAAAAATTGTTCTTTCTTCTTATGCGCGCGCATCCAAAATGGCGGCCATAGACTAGCTACTCTAGCTAGGCTGTTTGAATTAAAATAAGAATGAGGTTGCTTATGTTTATAGACAGAAAAAATATTTTTATTTTATGAAAGGTTTTATTTATTAAACATGTAAAAGTTAAAATAGTAAATTCAAACACAAATTAGCATAAAATAAACAAGCAAGACACTAATTTGTACTATTGAACGCAATACCTATTGTATTTTTTTTTCGAATTCAATGTTTGATTTGAGAACAGAGGTTTAACAAAAAAGGTTATTACTACATTATCACACTTGTGCATAATGGTAATCAAAAAGTCACAGTTTGGTTACAAGCTACATTATATACCTAAGTGTAGTGCAATTATAGTCACTTTCTGAGCGAGTGTGTCGAAAAAAATGTTATTTTAGTGTATGTACCGTATATATATTTATATGCATGCAGTAAATAGCAGTTATTTCAAAATTACAAACAGACACTCCAATTTTATTTATAAGTATAGATGTATAGATAAGTGGTAGATAGTTTTAGACTCTTAATGACTAAAAAACCTACCCCGGTAATTCTTGCCATTAATACTGGGGCTGAGCTACCTTTCGGAGCTAACCCAGGCCCCAGTAGGCTTCGACCCAGCTGAGCCCTGCTGTTGCTGACATATAAGCAGAGGTGAGAGTCGTGGGATAGCGATAGATGCGAAATGCACAGGAACGTTCGTTGTGGCGACGCTTGGGGTAGGAGGCTTGGGATCAACAGTGGATGTCTATCGGTTGAAATGATGATGATGATGATGAGTAAGTAGTAGTAATAATTTAATGTCGTCCTCATGACGTTGGGAGCACAAAGTAATAAATTTTGTTTATTCACACAAAATACCATAAAATTATAATAAAAACTAGTTAAAAAATTACAAAAAAAAATACATTTGAATTTAATTTTCCGCTTTTTGCCCTTTATATACCTTTATGTACTTAAGTACTATATGCATATAATCCCTACCACTGATAATCGCCTTAATAAACTAAACTACAAGGTATACCAAAATATCATATCAATTGAACGATTGAAATTAAATTAAATCTCTAACCAATTTATTATCTTCTTTTTTCTACTTCATCACCAGACTCTGGTCTGCAGTTTCTATTTTTGTACTTATAACCTTTTTGTTGCTATCGTTTTAATTACCCTAAACACGATACCTCTGTGGTAAGGAATTGGTATTCCAGGCATTGCTGCAGTATCAAAGTTACCACGTACTCTGAATATTATTGGAGTCGTTTCATCATCGGACCACCAGGCGTACGGCCTACATGGTGGACATCCCACCTATACGCACAAAACGTTTTGGGAACACATTCATTATGCGTACAGCAAAGAAATGCCGAAATCCGTATTTCCTGATGGCTACAACCCGGGAATCTAAGTCAAAAGTGGATAGATTATTTCTGGGTAAGCGCGGTCCATCATCGACCGACCGCATCATCGCTTTCTATCAGGTTAGATAGCGGTCAAGCGCAAACCTATCAACAATAAAAAAAAAAGAATATCTCGAATAAAATTAGAATATCTCGAATCAATCAGATCTGTGGAAGTAGTTCACATCCCTTCATCATCTAGAAAAGATTGAACAGATTTTGCTAAATTATAACTAGGAACGTTTTCGTCACCTTTTAAAAATAAAAATTAAACTTCACCAAAATTGGTTAACCCGTCTAGGAGCTATGATGCTACAGACAAAGACACAGACCTTAAGAAACACAGATACATAGGTACGTCGAACTATTATATGTGTAACGGGTGTATCTGTACGCACCTTTCTTTTTAAATCGGGTCGGGGGTTAGAAATACTGTTACATATTTGGGTGAATATCATTTTTTTCAATTTGGGTGGCGAAACCGTAATTTTAGCTTTCGACGAAAATTAAGGTAAAAGTTTCTTCTCCTCGGTTTTCGGCAGAATTAGGGTCCTGGGTTCTTAATTTTCACGAAAAGTGAAGAAAAAGTTTCGCCACCAAAATGAAAAATGTGTATTTTCACCCATTTATTTTTTTAAACACATTTTTGTGATTTTTATCTTGGTTGTCCTTATCTGGATCAGATGTTATTTAATTAAATTAAACTTTATCTTTTATTGTATTATTTATGTAGTAACTTAGGTGATGTTTGAGCTTAAAGGAGTTTCAGCACAGATTCATATTCGCACACAGAACATTAATATAATGTTCTCTGTACCGCACAATGAATCCATTCGGCTAAATTGGACTAAGCAAGTTTTGGGTTAATGGATCAGTTAATCACGTCACCTTGAATTAACTGCTTGTCTTTACCACTTAATACCGTTTAAATAGGTTTGACAGGGCATTCTATATCAATTATTCAATCGAAGACAAATATTTACATTTTATTGCATAATCCTAGCCTTTAGTACTATAATTACCTTTCAAAACCTTGCACTTTTTGTCACTTAGCATGCAATTGGAATTGTAAGATTGTCCGTTATTTGCTACAGTAGGTTAATTGGAAATTATAAATGTATTTTGTGTTCCGTAAATTCTCGATACGGCAGGTACGAAGGTTTTCCTTGCGGAAACCGGGTAGCAACTTCACATTGACAATGACATAGTTCTACTATATATTTAAAGGGCCTTTAAAGGTCTTACGCAACTAGCTCAAAAGACATTGAATAAAGGGAAAGTTAAGTCTTTATTAAATACATGACCGATTAATTTTGCGTTATTTATTATATTCACCGGAGCAATGACTTTTGTTCTTGAGAATTTGCTGATTCTAGATCACCTTCATTGTTTTAATATGCTGTCTTTATCCGTACATATTATAAAACAAAGTCTTCTACCGCGTCTCTCTGTCTGTATGAACATGATAAATTCAAAAACTACTAAACGGATTTACGCTGTTTCTATGTGCGATAGATTTTTTTTTTGACTGGGTGTTGCAATTCCTAATATCCATTCATTTCCTGTAACCTATTGAGTAAAGGGAATGGAGCCACCCACGTATTCGAATGCTTAAAGAATGACGTTTCTATGTGTACCCCGCGTCGAAATGACTGATTTGATCGAGTCGCTTCCGCTTCAACAAAATTCGAAATAGTATGATATTTAGTGTTTGTGTCTCGAGAAACCGTGCCATCGTGTGTGCTGAGCTGTGCCGTGGACTAAGCAGGTATTACAAACCTTCCGTTCAAGGGACGAGTCGTTCTGACCTATTTTTCCCTACGACTTCTCAAGCACACCCTGCAACTAGCAAAATTTCAAATAGTTCAATCTTTGCCCGAACTGTGCAAACACGTGCAGTTTTCACCTGTAGACAGAGTGATATATGAGCAAGGTTTAGGTGTACCTTTGTTTTACTTTTTTGTTTTCGTGGGGAAACCTTCAAAAGGTGTCTGGACTTTGGGGATAAGTCCGAGTGAGGGGTGAGGGATTTTTACCTCATTAAAACCACCCCGGTGATCACCATCACCACGTAAAAGGGGCTCCGTTACCTCTCAAAAGACCATTCCAGAATCCTCAAAAGGGTTCCTTCTCCTCCTCTGTGCAATGGCACAGAGGAGGCTGTTACGGCTCATCTTTGAAGAGACTGTATAACGGTCTTCCTTGAGCCTCACAGTGCACGACAGCACGTGATCTCTGTGCCACCGTCTTCCCTGAAATCACTCGATGGGCGAGCCGAGTCCCCTCTCGGAGTGCTCGTGGTTCTAAAGGTCCACTTGTATTGGATGTTGCAAGCGGGGTTTCGGCGTGTTAGGCATCGAGGCGGTTGCGTTCCCGACGCCTTTTTCTCCTACAATACATGTATAATAGTAGAGAAAAGCTGAAAAATTTAAGAGACTTTTAACACCAGTGCGAAGCTTAGGTGGAATGCTATTAGCTAAAAAAATATGCTGTCTTTAATGCCAAGTGCCTACGGTTTATATGATGATATTTCTACTAATTTCTAGCAAAGAAAATCACATATAAGTAGGGCTACAATGTACTGCCTACTGGTTTGGCATAATCCTTTTTTGATAATATCAATATTTTGCTACCTGTCATTGTTATCGCTAGCTGCAGATGAATTAGTATGTGATAAGGATATGACCTATCGCTTTAAGCGATAGAAAGAGGTATAACAAGACTTAATGATATCCTTATTAAGAATTATAGTCCATTCAATATCTTATTTTGGTAGGGAAGTCCTTTCAATCCATGCGAACGCAAAAAACGCAAAAAAGGTCGACGCGTTATGCATTTTTATACGCAGTTACTTCGAAAACTTGTGTGCGAATTTTGATGATTCAATATAGACATGTAAAATATTCAATTAAATACTATTTTTTATTAATGACAAGTAAATTGGAAAAGTAAGTCTCGTGTCTATAATTTTATTGATAAAGAAAGTTAAGATATCGGTCTAGCTTTATCCAAAGTTTATAACCCACAGGAAATGTGCTTTTTTCAGGATAAAAGTATTTACATGTGAAACTGATCTTCCTATCATTGATTTAATTTATATTTATGCGGATCAGTAGGTAGAGATTATTTTTTTGTAGTGATCCTAGAGATTATTTTTACCAAACGTAAACATGAACAGTTTTACCTCTTTGTAATTGAGATAAATAGCGACAGTCACTTTTTAAGTATACCAGATAATTATGACTAATAAGGTACATCTTGAGACAAAAAAAACCATTGTCAACTGAAGTGATATCTACCTGTGCGCTGAGTTTGCATTGTTTTTATGCTAATGTGATCGAAACGTTTCCTCGTGGGATTCTCTGATTGGTTATGAGCTTAAAGTGGACCAATCGGAGCGTTATAAACTTGTCGATTTCGCTAACGTAAAACAAACTCGTATTATGCACTCTGGTTAGTAAAATAACGTTGTCTTTATCTAAACACGAAGGACAACGACTTGTGTTTCTGCGAAATGAGACCACTTTGGACAGGAAATGCGTGCTTTTTCAATAACCATTGAGAAAGCAAGTCGTGTTTTATAGAGCAATCAGACAGGAGTCATTCATGTGCTACTGGCATTCAAGTATCTGGGTCATTCTTTTCTTTTTAAGGGACAATTTACAGCGACTGTCTTACCAAAGAAGAATAGCGTTTTTACCATATCTAATAGCTAGCCAATGATTTCGCCTGCGTCAAAGTAGGGAATTATTCCAAAGAACATAAAATTGCTAAAACGTATCTTGAGCGCTCGGCGTCAGAGTGGGGATCGCTTTGCGTCTTCCAATTCCATACATTGGCGAGCCAATCGTATTCGTTGTTAGATACATGCAGCAACTCAGGGAACGAATCAGGAGTGACGTCTATGACGCAATGGCGCGGCGAGCCAATCACTGACACTCCCCGCCCCCGCGTCTCACTTTGCACCACTAAAGAGACCGATAATTTGACTTCTGCACAACCGCTCAAGATCCGTGACGGCAATAGGGTAGTGTCCAGGGTCAAAATAATTACATTTTATTTAGTCCGTATTTTAGATTATAAAAAAAATATTGGACACATATTTTTTCTTTTTTCGATTAAACAAAAAATAACAAAGATATAGCCCATTAAAGTTACGTATGACGTCACCCCGTGCGAAAAAATGCAGCACGGCGTGACGTCACACGTAGCTTTAATGGGCTATATTATCTTTGTCATTTTTGGTTTATTTTAAAAATAAAAAATACGTGTCCCTTATTTTTGAATAATCTAAAAGACGGACTAATTACATTTTTTACGGCCACTAGCTTATTGTACTACCGGGATAGAAATCCTTTGTGCTAGGACACTTCTGTCTACCCGTGTACTATTAAGTCCATCCAAATCCCTTCAGTTGTTTCTGTGAAGGAGTAACCAACATACAATCTCAATGATATAATGCGAAATCTAAAATTAAATATAATTTAAATGACAATAAGAAAATGGCTTAACATAGTAGACACCTGTTAATTACGTTTTCATTTACATGGTTGCATATAAATAAGAAACACTCCGTGATAAACGTAAATTGCATTGTTATTTGTTATGTAGTTGTCTGCGTGTATTTAAATCTATTTGTGGTTAGTCTAGTAATAGAATGACTAAATAAGGAAAATCTAGTTATATATCTAGTTATATAGGTCTGTAGCGATCAATACTCTTAGAATTTATTTGAAACCAATAGATCTAGTCGATGAGGTTGATTTTATCTGGGTTTTATTTATAAATTTCACTAGCGACCGCTTCGATTTCGGCGGGTTGTAAGTTATGCACAAATCTTTCTCGTTTATCACTCCTTCTACTTATCAGTGAAAACTGCATCAAAATCCCTTGCTTGGTTAAGGAGGAATACGTTGATAAACAGATAGACAAGGATTACGACTTTATTTTATATACTAATAGCTTCTGCCAGCGGCTTCGCCTGCGATAAGGTTTCTCCATACAAACTTTAGAACTTCCGTTTCATCCCTTTAGGGCATTAGGGGCACAATTTTGTGCAATCTTTATTAGTGCTTGCCTACGTCATAAAAGGAATCCTTGTGCAAAACTTCGTGTTATAAATCCTAGTAGTTTCGACTGTGTGTTGATATGTCTGTCAGTCAGTCAGTTTTCGCTTTTATATACACCGCTTTTAATCGTTTTAATCCCGTGAAGGGTCGATCCGGTACATGAAACACTATGGATTTATTTTTTAATTTTATCTTTATAAAATTAAAAAATAAATTACCTTTTTTTCAAAACTCGTATTAATTTACGCATGTACGAAATTAGTTTCTTTAAGAAAACTGCAGCTGAGCGAGTTCAATGACCTGTAGGTAGTTTGTACGCAACGCCGACTATTAACTGCAGGTCATTGAACTCGCTCAGCTGACGGTGTATATTAGAAGAGAGAAGATATATAGATGGGTAAAGTAGGCTAGGATATTTTTTTGTTTATTAAGCGTGTGTTAGGTACATACGCCCAAATGAAGTTTAAAATTAAAAAAATAAAATCTATTAGAGGTGGAATGTTAATAGAACTGGTAGTCACGTAAAATAAAAAGAGTTTTAATTATGTAGGTATAAGTTGTTTATAGATTTTAGTTTAATGATCCGTTTGACACAAAATAAAGGAATCTGAAGCTTTGAGGTGAAGTGTTGGTTATTTTATATTGGTATTTTAATTTTTAGAGTCCTGTGCAGTACAAGCACGTACATATTTGACATCACTGTATCGTACAAAAACATAATTACTAAGACTCCGCTGTCTATCCGTGTGTCTCATGTGCCGTTATAGTTAGAAAATTTCAATTTGACCAATTGTAACAACAAATACTAAAAAACAGAATAAAATAAATATTAAAGGGAGCTTCAATAGGCAAAATAATAAATACCGTTTTTATAGATAATGGCACGGAACCCGTCGGCAACGTGCGCGAGTCCGACTGGCACTTAGCCGGTTTTTTTCTTATTTGCTACTTCGCTAGTTTGTAAAAATAAATATTAAATTTGTTATTGTTAAATTTGTTTTTATTTGTTAGCTCTGGAACCTATTCTGATTGTACCTAACTCAATTTAACAATAACCTTATCAGATCGTTATAGGCTTTGTTCAAACAAACGTAAATAGCTGAACTAATTCTGAAGTTCATTGTGCCTTTCTAATCAGAATCCTTTCAGGGAGATCGCTAATTTTAGTGTGATATGGCTCGTTTGGATCATTGCGAACTGCGTGTTTGTACACTTAGCTGGTCATCATAAGTAACACGTTTTTTTAAATTATTTAGTAGGTTTTGCATGTCACTTCGTACGAGTGAATGTAAAACATTGTCCTAAGGGTACATACCTACTCTCAAGACAAAAAGTAGGTATTCAATTTGCTATTCCAAGATGTGATCCATCTGTATGCTAAGTTCAATCCAAAGTCGTCTGACTGTAATTTAGTAACAAATATACAGACACATACAATGAGAAACTTTCACCTTTGTAATATTAGTGGAAAATCATGAATTGACTTCGACCGCTCTCAGGAAGACTGAGAGGTATCAGACTTTTACCGGCTAAAATCGACCTGTGTCCTTCAGTTACAAAAAATCCCGCGGTCCAGTGCATTTATATCCTCTGGCTGTGATTATCTTTTTTCTTTATAGGGACAATCTCAGGTTAATGGTAGTTTTTTTGAAAAAAGTTAGGTACCATTAACCCGCGATTGTACCTTTAATTTCTTAACCTTGAGAAGGTTATGTTTTTGGGTTTATTCAGTTGGTTTCTCCGGCACACATAATATTATATAGTCCTTACCTCTTGCGGATAAACACAAGGTTTCTCGCGATATTTTATCTTATGATTGCAATTTACTCAGAGTTTACATTTCAAATAAAATGTATCGTTATTAGTTGGACGGGTACAGAGGGAGGCGGGGACAAAGAAAAAACGAATGTAATGTGTAAGAAATTATAAAAAAATAATAATATGGAGTTAATGATAGCGTCCGTCACGTTTCATTTACTCCAAATTGACAAGGGAGAAAGTAAAGAAAACCAAATTGTGCCGACCCTAAATAACACGAGATCAAATGAACGAGTTCTTTCTAAATGGCAGAATCTTGATACTCCGAAAATTATTTGGCATAACACACTTGGCATATCTGTAATCGACTATTTTTAAGGCATAAAAATTATTTAGTATAAGCATTGTTTAGTTTGAAGGCTGTTGTGTACAACTTTATCTTGAAGCCCTAACACTAGAATTAAGTATTAGTCATTCTATGGATTGTGCGGTCGCTAATGTAATTTGCCGAATGCCATTAAAACTATATACCTAATAAGACAATCATTTTGATTATCAAATCAAAATGCAATTACTCACAATCAGTTTGTTGTGACGGTGTAGTTAAATAGATAAGTATGTATAATTAAATAGGTAGGTACGTATAAATAATTAAATATGTATGATGTAGGTTTATTTTTGAATCGCCTGATATAAACTTTGATAATTAATAGATAGGTACCTAATGTTCTTGCATAAGGAAAACTAATCATTATGTAACTATCTAGTTAGAATTTTACAACAAAATAAAACAGTGAGTACAAACTTACAAATATACTTACCTACTAAGTTTTTATACGAACAATTCGAAAACTAAAAAATAACATTATAATCATAAAATAAAATACTTCCCAAAGAGAAACAATTTGTATGCAAATAATAGAAATAGAGACCAAACTAGCACGTCGGTGTGTCATTTTATTGCAATACTTAATTTAAAAAAAGTATACTTTAAGTTTCAACGAACCCTTGTTTTTAAAATTCGTTATTCACAGATAGACAATTTTAAACAGGTTTATGTTGCTGACGTAAATGTACCTAAGTAGGTAATTTATAAATAAAATATATTTAAAAATGATACATAACACAAGGAATAATATAATAGTTTGAAATTCAGAGAAGTGATACGTTGTCAATATACCTCACACAAATAAATTAATGTGTCTTCGTTAGATCTTGGTCATGAATGAATTGTAAGTACCTATAAGAGCTAGCGGGTTACCATGACGTTCAAAGTAAGATTATTTCATTCTTATTTCAGTGTGGGTCGAGTCGATCGATGTTATTTCATTTTTCATTTTTATAAATTGAGACTCAAATATAATGGTTTCTGCGAAGCCAATCATGGTCTCCCATAAATGTAACTCGGTACTATTATAGATACCTGATGTTGGTTAGGTTAGGTAATGACTAATGAGTGTACTTATAGAGTAAAATCAATGGGTAATAGTTATAAGAATAATAATAATCCTTTATTATCAGGCAACTAAAGCCCATAGCTGATAAAGATATAATGGTTATTATTCCATCATTTCTATGAGTAAAACTATCTTTTTTTTTAAATGCCAACCTAAAGATGATCAGTATCCTGGACCCTATGTGTTATAACTGGTATTAGATTTTATTATATTTATTAGGCGTGAGTAACTCTTTACTTTAATTTTAGTGTTCCGAAAAATTGGAACATCTGTAATGTTTTAAATGCATAATTTGGAACCATTGGAACACTGAAACACTCTTTACTTCAAGTAACCAGCAGTCTTTTTAAAATAAAAACGTAAATTGTGTATTAAATTAACGATCTGAACTAAAAACATCTGCTTTAAATTATTCTCAAATTAAATTAAATAAAAATTATAGTGTGACGCGATCAAGATTCATAACATTTGTATCGATATTTGTGAGTCGATATTTCAAATGTTCCGTTTGTATCTTGTGAGTGGATGTTTCAAATGTTCCGTTTGTATCTTTAGAGCCGATGTTCCAAATGATACATATCCCTGTTTCGGAACATTTCAGTGATTCAGATGCAAATGTTCCAATCGCAGAGATGACACACTTTTCCTATGCCTAATATTAATTATAATTATTACAAGTGATGAAAAAGATAAAAGGGTAGTATAAAATGATTGGTTTGTCGTATTGTTGGTTATTATTGGCCCCAGGCGATTATCCGATGATATTAGGTATCAGACGCACTATCAGATATGATTCATCTGATTCTGGTGATCTAAAAATTTTAAATATATAGGTATTTTGTCAATTGCTTTAAAAATTATAAGTTTGGCTGACTTCCTCTTGTAATTAGGAACCAACTGAATTTATGTTTTTGCGCTTAAATTGCTTCTTAATGTGACTGATTTTTATAACAGCGGTTGTCCAAACCAGAATAAAAATATATTTTGAATTAAATGAGGTATTTTAACGATACCAATGTCCTTCAGATATTCCGTTTGTAGATCGATAGAATTAATGGGCACAAGATTTATGTCGTGACTTGACGTTACTATACATACAACTAACGGTGGACCTGTGTTATATATGTTGAATGTATAATTATTATTTATTGACCATAACCATGATCATAGATATTTCTGTATCCGCTTCCTGTATAGGGATCGGTAATTCCGCAAACAGATTAAAAACTGCTATACTAGAAAAAACTTATAACTAAATGTTTTGTTTACAGAAATGCTGAAATCCTCAACTTTTCCGGAGGTTTAAAATCGAATTATACTTTCCCGAAAGACTTCATATTTGGAGTCTCTACAGCAGCTTTCCAAATCGAAGGAGGATGGAATGAAGATGGTACGTTACTTGTATAAAAAGACTAGCTTCTGATAGCGGCTTCACCCGTGTGAAAGTAGCATTCCAAAGGAGAAAGAATTTTTCAGAAAGTCGAAATATCAAAGGAAAACGAATTAATTAAGTGATATTAAGTAATCATTCTTGTCTGATTTTCAGGAAAATCTGAAAGCATATGGGATCGCTTAGTACACAACAACAAAACATTCGTCAAAGACGGGTCAAACGGCGACGTAGCCGCCGACTCCTACCACCTTTACAAAAGAGACGCTGAGATGGTTCACGAACTTGGTGTCGACGTCTATAGGTTTTCCATCGCCTGGTCAAGGATCTTGCCAACCGGTCTCACAAATAAGATAAACGCTTTGGGCATCCAGTATTACAATAATCTTATTGATGAACTTATAAAGTACAACATTACTCCTATGGTGACGATTTATCACTGGGACTTGCCGCAGAAGCTGCAGGATATCGGTGGATGGACCAACTCTCATATTGTTGACTACTACACGGATTATGCAAAGGTCTTGTTCGATGCTTTTGGAGGAAAAGTGAAGTACTGGGTGACGTTCAATGAGCCAATGCAAACGTGTCTGGAAGGCTACGGTGGCACCTACAGAGCACCCGCGTTGAACCGGCATGGAGTTGCCGAGTATCTCTGCGCACACAACCTATTGAAAGCACACGCGAGTGTCTACCATCTCTTCAATGAGAACTACCGCCATGTCAACAAAGGTAATAAAGGATTCAAATATACAAGGTGCAGTTTTAAAACTGCACAATATTTCAGGATTTTGTAATAAAACTCATAAATAATCATGTAAAAATACGAAACCTGGTCAATAATCAGTAATACTTGTTATTTATTTTTTTAATTACACTAAACTAAATCGATTGATCGATGGCCGCGGGGGCGTGGCTAGGGTGTGGCGTGCGGGATGATGATTGGATGATACATTATTTATGAAACTATCGTTGCGAGTTAGTGTGTGTGAAAACGCCCTTTATTGTTCCGTGTTTGTGTGTGTGAAAAAAAGCGTGGTTAGAAAAAAAAAAATTACCTACTTATTTTATTATTGATTCGGGTCGAGAATCACTAACATAATTACCTCCTGAAATATTTTGCAGCTTCAAAACGACACCTTGTATATTAAAAAAAAACATTACTAGAAAAACCACTTCTGGCAGTGAAAATCTATTTCGTCTTTTACGCTTTCAGGGAAAATCGGTTTGTCCTTGGACTCCAATTGGGCTGAGCCGAAAGAAGACACGCCAGAAGATAGAGAAGCTGCTGAATTGTACTTAAAAACACACGTAGGTATATTGTTATAGTAATTATGCGTCATTTTTTGTACGCTAATTTAAGTTTATACAACCTGCATTTGCTGGTAGTGTCATTCAAGACTGCAAGGTCAGATTTCAAAGAAGTGTCAGCGGAAAACATTTATAAAATACTTATTACTGTTGTTCAGTGGGACATAACGTAATACATAGTTAATATTGGTTGTGCAAACAGAGGATTTTAGATGTAATTGTGTAATGTAATGAATGCAGCTGATACTGTTTGCTATTCGAGACTGCAATTCGAATAAGGTTGTTGTAAGATTTGAGAGTATGCAATACATAAAATATACCAAGCTATCTGATCTTTTGATGTCTTAACTACATAGTGTTTGGTTTAGAAACACAGAACCAAATACAACATTGCATTTGTCATACTAATATTATAAAGCCGAAATTTTGTGTTTTTATTGGTGTATGTAGGTTTTACATTAGCGTTTTACAGTATCAGTGCTAAAAACCCCGTTTTACTTTAATTAGTAAGCTTTCAAATGTCGACTGTATGTGTAAAAGTAAATAATGTAAAATCTTTGTTGTATTCCAGTTGGGCTGGTACGCGCATCCAGTTTACTCCAAGGAAGGTAACTACCCCGCCGAACTTATCAAGTTGGTTGACGAGAAGAGTCTGCAGCAGAACTACACTAGGTCCCGACTGCCGAAGTTTACTCCTGAAGAAGTCAACTATATCAAGGGAACTGCTGACTTCTTTGGTTTGAACCACTACACTACGTATCTTCTGTCTATGGCCAAAAAACCAGTGGGAGCAATCCCCTCGCACGAAAACGACGTTGGGATTGTCAGAGTCCAGGACCCGAAATGGCCTTCTGATTCTTCTTCGTCTTGGCTTAAGGTAATTAATCAGAAAATTTCTTTATGTACTGGATAACTGCTAAGATTAAGACTATGGCCTCCAAAGGCGCGTGTGTCAAGCGTGTTCCGCGCGCGCCTTAAGGAGTTATCAGCAACCGTAGAGGCCCAACAGGGTCGGAGCCTACTAGGGCCATGGCCCATGGGTGATGCGAAAGAGATCCCCGGGGCCCTGGAACAATGGCAAAGAAGGAACAGGACTGGGTTTTTAGTCAGTAAAAATCGGTCACTATTTATCTCCCTCTCCGCATAAGGCCGGGGGAGGTCGTTGAGTGATTTTCCCACCCAAAAAAAAAAGACAGATGGCCTCCAATTTGAACATTTTACCGTCTGTACTTTCTCCTCCTTTGGCCATTAGCAATGAATATGACTGAAGAATCTACCTTGTGACATTCATACGGTTACTTGTCTTTATCTCAGTCGATCGTAACATTGTACAAAGAAAGAAACCTTGATAACGAGCATACGTAGCATACAAGCACATGCTGTCAAACAGAAACAAATCCATTTAATCTTCTGAGATGATACTTGTTCTTGAGTACTGTTACAGCTATGTAAATTGATGGGACTTATCATCCTATCTTTATTTTATTAAGACTAAATAAATGCGAAAAAGCGTTTAAACGTAACGGAGAAACTTTGTATGAATTTGTGTATGTTTGTTACTTTTTTACGCTGATCTATATATTTCTATATAAAAAAATAAATTGACTGACCGAAATATCATTTCACGTTCCTTGTCCCAGTAGTCTCGGCTTTGCACGAAACTACTGGGACAAGCCCCCCTAGCCAAGTTACAACCGACTCGTGTCGAATTCCGTTCTCCAATCGGTAATGCTTCGGTGACAGCAATTGTAGAAAACGATAAGTGAGTAGCCATGTTGACGCGCCTGAGTCGGCCGCTCGTTCTACAATGTAGCGTTTGTTTATCAAAGGATGTAGCGTTCAACGTTGTAGAAATTCATTCTATCATTTTGAACGATGTGAACTTGGCTACGAATTTTCTATTCGTTTGTTTCGATTCCGACCATATGAGATTATGTCATTCCCATACATTTGATTACTTTTCGACTAGCGTTAACAATTGCAGATTATCAACTTGGCTAGGAGTGAAGGAATGTGAAATTCTGCACAGTTTCCTTTTATGACGTAGGAGAGCACTAAGAGGGGATTTTCCAAAATTCAACCCCTAAGGGTCACACACGGGGTTCCAAAGTTTGTATTGAGAAACCAGTTTCCACGCCAGCGAAGCCGCTGGCAGAAGCTAGTCTATATAAAAAAGATTTAGTAACTAACTGACTGAAATATCAACGCACAGGCGAGAGTACTCGGACTAGGAGCGTGAAATATTGCACAAGGTTTACTTTTATGACGTATGACTAACGTCATGTGCTCTAACGAGCACTAAGAGAGGCTTTTCTAAAATTCCCTCTCTAAGAGGATGAAACGGAGGTTCAAAGTTTGTATAGAGAAATCCGCGTTGAAGTACGCGGAGAAACCGCTAGCCTTTTGAAAATATCAAAGAAATATTGGAAACAAAAACAATAATACCTAATACCATTTCTAAAGCTAGACTAGACTCTGTTTCAAACAATACTATTCAGATGTGACAATACTATGAATAATTACTTTCCTTTGTTTAGGTGGTGCCTTTCGGCTTCAGGCGTTTACTCAAATGGATAAACAAGACTTACGACAATGTTCCTATAATTGTCACTGAGAATGGCTACGCTGACTTCTCCGGGTTGGAGGACAAGGCTCGTGTGGCGTACTACAGCCACTACTTGAACGCCTTGCTTCACGCCATGCACGAAGACAAGGTGAACGTCCAAGGATACTTCGCGTGGAGTCTCATGGACAACTTCGAATGGGATGACGGTTATGTGTAAGTATTGATTTGTAGTTTTTTTAAGCTATTGCATAGCTTCTATCGCGGGCCTTGAGCGTGGAGACCGAATCCAGAAATTCCGTAACGAAAATAACCTAACACCCTCCACTCATTTGTTTTTTGAGCGTGGCGACCGATAAGAAAACAAATGAGTGAACAATCAATCAAAATTCAATTCAATGTGTGAAAGTGTAACTTCAATTAATATGAAAGAAAAAAAAACAAAGGAAAAAAAAATACTGCATAAATAAAATAAATAAATAATTATAATTGCATAAGTTGATAAAAATGCTATGCAATAGCTTTACCGTGGCAGTCCCCGAGTGCCACACGTCTTTTTTTTCTGGGAATTAATTATCATGGTCCATGGCTCTTTGGACGCTGTCGTGTATTTAAAACTGCCGTCCACAACCTTATAATGCCGTTGTGACCAAATAACATTTTGAGCTATTAATCACCTTACCGGGGCCAGGGTAATCCGAAAGGGCGCTCGAGCCCCGGTATCGAAGGCTTGAAGGAACGGGATGGGTTTTTTAGTCAGTAAGAGTCTGACACTATCTCCCGCTCCGCCCAAGAGCGGGGGTTGTCATAAGATGATTTTTCCCATCGGAAAAAAAAAAAAAAATCACCTTCTGTTAAAAGGCAGCGTTAAATTGCACAGAAATCAGAACTTAAGGTGATTTTATTTATTAATTTCGGAATTAGGAAAATGTTGCTTACACAGAGCAATATTTTTCTACTATAAATAAATTCCGTTAGAGAATTTTTGACTGATTACCGTGACACTTAAGCATAAGGACGGTAGACCAATGATAGCCATTTTCTTTATCTATTACGATTTTTTTTTACTAGAAATTATGATCGAGTAGGTAAATATGGAATGAATTAGTTATGACCGTAGTACCTACTTCTGAAAGTAAAAATCGCCAAAATGATGAAGACTGTATAGCGTATAAACATTACTTACTATTAGGTACCTACTAATATGTGTAACTATCGGTTTCAACGAATAATTATGTGAAATCGATACAACGTTATGTGTAGCACAAAGTAACTTCAATAACTTTACGTTTTATTATATATTTATCTCTACAAACAACTCAACTAGTGGGTTTGAATCGTATCTAATGTTGAACTAGGTATAAAGATATTTCAAGTAAATAGACAAGATCTGTGGGGCATATCAAATGCAGAGTTCTTTCGTATTTGCTGAAGTAATATCAAATACCTTGGACTCATAAACCGTGCTATAAATTATACCTTATAATAACTTGCTAACTAATTAATGGTGGTTTTGCAATTAAAATGTCTCGTTTCGGTATGGTAGGGATTTACACTGTTTGAGCTATAGAACAATAGTGGACGAGAAGCGACATCTAGTAGCGACTTGTCAAATTATAAATGTACAGTCTAGAGATGTGTCATTTTGTTATGATACTATGAACTCATACTAGATGGCGTTATCGGGTAAATGTAAAATAATAACTCTCGTGATGATGTATGGCTTCTAAACGTTGTCGCCCTCAATGGGCCTCATCAGAAGGCTTAAAGTCACTCAAAAGGCAATAGAAAGGGCTATGATTGGAGTTTCTTTGCGTGATCGTATATGAAATGAAGATCAGGAGAACCAAGGTCACTGACATAGCCTGAAGAATCGCCAAACTTTAGAGGCAGCGTACAGAGAACATTGCTTGCAAAATCGAATCGGTCGATGAGGACGAAAGGTTCTAGAGTGGCAACCACGTACTTCCCGTAATACGCAGTGTTGGAAAGCCTTCTACAAAGTGGACCGGTGACCTGGGGGGCTGGGGCCCAAGTCTGCTATTTTTGTAAATTCGTCATTCCAACACGATCCCATTGTCATTTTGCTAAAAGTTCCTAATCTGCTACTTCATAATGATCGATCATTGATCGGTCAATGGTCTTGTAATAGAATTGTGCTAGAATGACAATACCGAGCTTATTAAAAGCACTAACTGCGCAATGACGTGTTAGTGGTAGGTCACTGATCAAAGGAACTGTCAAAATGTTTGTAGATTACCGTATACGTCAGATATTCTTTTGTCATTATGTACGAGATTACCTTTCTATGCTATTTCTTTCAATGGAGTGTCAGTGGTTGACCATCGGAAAGTCATAATGACGCTATTATATTAGTAGATTACCAAAACTTGTAAAAATCAACAATTAGGAAATCAATGATAGACCATTCTGACACTATTGTAATAGCAGACTTGAGGCCCTGGTGAGGGTCGTAGGAATCCGTTGTATTCGAGATGCACAGGACCGGTCTTTACGGTGACTTGAGGAAGGCCTACGTTCAACAGTGGACGCCTTTTGGCCGAAATGGTGACGATGATGACACGTCCTGGGAGAGATCAGACGTAGGTTCAATAACGTGCTTTGCCAGGAGCCTGGGTCTCATAGTACCAACTTCCAATCTCCTGGCTACTGTGTCATTCTAATGGAAAAACTTATTAATACTTTTTTGCCCATTCCGGGCATCGAACCCAGGTTCTTCGACTACGGCTGTTCTCTGATAGCTCTACATATACTTTCAGTGGATACTTACTTAAGTTATTCCTAGATATAGCAGGTCTGATGGCTTCCTTGACGTCCATAGAGAAAATAAGTATCAGGAACACTCTTTTCACTTTCTCTCATCTAATAAGTTGATTATTATACAACATTAGTGTTAGTATATATGCGAAACCCGAAACACGTGTCTAGTATTTTTATGTAACGATTCTATGTACAAAATTTCATAACTGTATCATGAAAAATCACAAAGTTATTAGCCTGATAAGTCATCAAAAATAAAAAGTCATCGGGCCATTCAGGCATTGAGGGGTTGTTTTGCACTTGCACTCAGCTGTTTGCTACGACCTCATACCCGCTATGACCTGCCGTGATCTATGTTGTAGGTATTTAGTGTTGGTGGTGTCCAATTTGTGACTTTTTTAAATATTTTTGGGTAAAAAATATAATATGGTGTCAAAAATATTGGAATACATTCAGTTACTGATTCTGAACAAACATATTATTATTAAGGTTTCGCATAAACTAAAAATAATGTTAGTTGGCAAAAAAAAAATTCTAAGGTTTGACTCCTTAGATGTGCTAAGTACCTACTATTTATATGGTTAAAGATAACAATCACAAGTTTAACTGATAGTTAATTAGCACTAGATTGTGGTTTGCTTATAAATTCCAAAGCAGTTCTAATCGACGTAGTGATGTGTCATTATTACTAATTTAACTAGCTTTTGCCCGCGTCTTCGTCCGCGTAAAAATATAGCCTATGTCACTCAGGAATAAAGCAGCTTTCTATCGGTGAAAAAAAATCCGCAATCGAACCAGTACTTTCAGAAATTACCTCTTATAAACAAAAAAACAAACTTTATCTCTTTAGAATATTAGTGTAGATTTTATCGGCATTAAAAGTGAGACATGTTATTTTCTTTAAATAACACATCATATCCAATCTGATCATCTTTATCATTTGAAAATATGTACCTATCTATCACTTGGATTTACTAAAGTTCAGATTTCCTACAAGATTAAATTTATTGTTATCGTTAATACACATAGCTATCTGTTTGTAATGGTGACTAGATATTTTTATCAATTTTTTTTCTGGAAATTTGAAGGGATTCTTATAGATCTCTTATGTGTTGTGATCTCTTATAGGTCTTCTCAAAGTAACGTAGGTTTAAACTTTACTCAATAACCCCAATAGCGTGATGGCTTGCTCCAATGTCCTCCCAAACAGCAAAATACGAAAACTTCAAAAATACAACCTAGTAACCCAAACCACTTTCTCTCTAACGACCTAGCTTAGCCGCGGTCTGCGTCATAAGCCACCGAATTCCGAAACTATTTTTATCGACCTATATCTCAGAGTACAATTTCTCTTTAATCTAATCAACATCAAAAGTATCTAAAAACGTTTTAGAGGCACGTTTCGTACGATATCAATAAATTAATGACTTTTATCTAAAGAATGGTAACTATTTGTTTTATTAGGTTTGTCTTCATCGCATGTTGTATAGTTAAATGCCATCAATTTCACGGACTTCAAAAGGATAATCTCATCGTTCGTTGGATAAATTCTTAATACTTATTTTGATCAAGTATCTAATCTTTCAAGGTTGCTGAATAGATTTAGAGCGGAACATTTTAGGTATATTTTTTGCAGTTTTTTTTACAAACAAATGTCTGCTTAGCAATAAACAACAGTATCTAGATTTATTCTGGTCATGAATGATCGGCAAAACTAATTAATCTTAAGCGATTAGGTAGGCTACAATGCAAATCAACGATTCAGTTAATTGGACTTTATTAGCTATTTATTACATAATGTAACTAGCTAGAGTCATAAATTAGATACCTACTTATTTATAAGTCTATCTACATTCTATGTAATATCTAGTTGACTTAGTCCAAATGATGAAATATATACGTCGATGCATCCTTTTTAGTGAGGAATAAACACGGAATGAAACTCATACATCAGTCAGAAATGTCTAATTTCACTCATTTCACAGTTGTAAATGCATTTGCAGGTCCCGCTTCGGTCTGTATCTGGTTGATTTCAAGAGTCCGAATAAGACGAGGACGGCAAAAAATTCGGCGAAGCTGTACGCGAGCGTGATCCGCACGCGAGCCCTGCCCGCCAGCTACGACCCCGAGGACTTCACCGCCTTCTCCGGCGCCGCCCTCCTAGCCCCCTCCATTCTTCCTCTGCTGTGCATACACAGGCTACTCTTGTAATAGTGTCTACAATACTTTTTAAAAAACTGTACGTTGTTACACTATTCTATGCTATAAGTATATTAAACTTTAAGTATCAATATCCTTAACTGTCATTCCAACTTGCTTGATCCCTTAAAACACATTAAAGTAAAGCTTATGCTAAACTAGTGAGAAATTATCCGGCGGACGATGTCTCCGGTGTTCAGTACTCGACGGTGGCCAGCTTCTTGGCGTTGTCGCGCGCCACCTCCCTCTTCAGCTGCGCCTGGATGCACGCGAACGACTTGCCCTTCGTCTCCGGCAGCATCACTATCATGAACACCAGGCCCATCATAGAGAACGCGGCGAAGCCCCAGAATACTGTATATATATCGTACGCGTCTTTGACAACCTGGAATGACAACAGTTTTATGTTAGTACTATGTTACCGTGATCCAATTTGCTTATTGGATCATAATATTTGCAAAAGGCAGAGATTGTAAATTATATATATAGAAAAAAAATGTTTGGTTATTTATTTGCAGTGACTGTATGTTCTAAAATATTTGTAAAATAAATGGGAATTTTGTTAGAATATGGCATTTACTTTTTTTACGAACGCTTTGAAAACCAATTTAATTAGTGGTGTGATACAAAAAACCATTCTCACCTGAAATAGTTTTTGGACTGCGAACATGGAGACGCCGGTGTAGATATGGGCAATACAGGACGCGTACAACTTGACGTTGGTGGGGAACAACTCTCCTATGATGACGTAGGGGACTGTTGACAAGCCGATGGCGTAGCACACGATGTAGACGAGAAGGGCAGCTAGAGGCAGCCAGTAAAGATGGGCCACTGACTCTTTGTTGACGTGATCGAAGTAGAAATATGTTCCAATCGTGCCATTCATGAGTCCGACTCCAAGAGCTGATAGCAACAGAAGGGGCTTCCTTCCAACGCGGTCGACGAGTATTACTGATAGGACACAAGTGGCTACTTGGACGCATCCAAGAATTATTGACTCCTGGTAGGGTTCTATCCCTTTAACGGGGATGGTAGAGTTTAGCGCAGTTGAATTGACAGGAGTAGTGGTGCAGTTGAAGATGACCTGCGCGTACGCGACCACAGCGGCGCTGCCACAGAGCTGCTGTATCGTGAAGATGCCTAGCGTGATCCACATAGCCTTTCTGTTAGTAGCTTCAGAGATCAAGTCCCCCCATGTTCCTCTGTTCTTCATGTCCTCTTGGACATTCAGTTCTATACTTTTGAGTTCAGTTCTTATGTCACCACTACGTAGATTTCTAAGAGAGCGTTCTGCTCTTTCACTTCGCTCAAACTTTAAGTAGTAGTAAGGAGATTCTGGCAAAAAGATGAAGGTGATGACGAATGTGACGGGAAGGATCAAGTTGATGGCGGCGAGAGTTTGCATCGAGACGAACGGGCCGATGCAGTATTGGGCAAGAATTCCGACCTGGAAGCAAGAGGGCAATACATTAATAAGGTTTCTACTATTGATTGAAACTTCAACAATATCATGTGAAATGTAAAAGTATGTATCATAAATACGGAAACATCGTAAAACGTGTTTGGGTAATCATAGATCTAGTTATCTATATACACGTTACACGTACGTTTTATTATGCCTACGTTTTACGGATGGATTCGTATTATACTGGGGTTAGTCGCCTGCAACCATAAACAATGGGTTTACATCATTATTTGTCAAGATAAGGCAGCTTAGTACGAGTTTATGTAAAGATAAAAATCATTATGATGATTAACTGGATACAAGACACGTAAATTGCAGGTACCTATATCACAACAAATTTTATTGCAAACAAAGCTGTATTCAATTAGAATATGGATAGCCATAATGATCTGTGTTTCAGAGGATTAAATAGACCTACGTCAGCTCATTAAAAGGCTAATAAATGTTATATTTTCTAAACATTTCAAGTTTTATATATGAATTGTGGGAAACCATGCGCACTGCGTAATTGAGGTAATGAGTCACGTTTGAGCATCGCGTCCCGCCGTGTGCACACCGCCTTATTGACGTGCAAATACAACACAATGAGAAATAAATTGTCGTCATATATGATCATGGTGAATAGCTTTTGATTAAACCCATGTACGTTGACGATGCTACCTCTGTGAAATGACTCTCCAATGTAATTTCCCTAGGTCTTTGTATAGCTTGGCATCCTCGAAAGTAATTTAATTTTCTACAACTAAGAGCGATAAGAGCTGTACCAACGTATATTGTGTTTTATTTTTATATTCGCTTCAGCCAACGGCTTCGTCTGTCTAGTTTCTACCCATTATAAATCAGTTTATGTAATATTCTGTAAATTTCCTAAAAAACCGTTCAGCCGTTTAAGCGTGAAGGAGTAGCAATTATACACTCACACATACAAATTTTCACTTTTAAAACATTAGTGTGATCACAGGCTTATCACGTGAACATTTTATGGCTGTTGATAAAAATATTATTAGGTATGTATTGCGTTGGTTTTTGCTGTTTGACTAGTTTAGTCATGAGAGAATTTCAATTCATACCTAAGCAAGCTAGTAGTTTAATTTAGTTGGATTTTTATTTTGACACTAGTAGCTTCTGTTACCGACTTCAACTACGTGGAATGAATACTTTCCGTTGTTACAAATATCTATTAATTATTATCTGCTATAACTATTATATACAGCTATTACTGCAAAGTTTTATCCGAAATTGTTCAAGCATTTCAGCGTGTTTTAGCAAAAAGAGATATCTTTAATTAAAGAAATATACAATATATTAATTTATCATTTAGGAAATCAATGTACCTAATTTGGGAACATTTCTTCATCAAATGATTTATGCCTTGGTTTCACAATACCACCGAAATATTTAGAATGACATAGTCGATGTAACAAGATGAGCATTGTTTATGTAGTGCAATGTACTCGACAAAGGAAACCGTACACCTGTTGGTTGCACAAGTACATAACTACGTACACACCGTGCAATTCTACGAATATATCATTTAGAAATCGCATATCTAACTCTCAAAGCAGAAAGTGAGCTTATGAAACAGGCAACAGAGCATAGAATATGTAAATACTCCATGATAAGGCAGAGCAGGCTTCACAAGAAATAATTTATAATTGGACTTGTCTGTTACACTGCAAAGGATATCGCTCATTAGTTGAACTTATCCAGAGTGAATAATTGCATTGAGATGGAGTCACTCAATTATTTCATTGAACTTGATCAATTGTGTGTCATTATAGCAGAAATTGATCTATCACTCCACCGGAGCTTCTCATACGTCATGATGATCATTACTTTATCGATGTGCATCCAATTCCTTTTAATTCTCATTTAACTCAAAAAGCTGTTTTCGCAGATGGAACTAAACTGACCCATTAAGGTGATGAATAATTTATTAACACCTGAATGGCATTGGCTCATGTTTTTTTAATGTGTTTCTAGGTTTAATAAAACGGTTCGTTTCATTGACGAGATAATGTATCGAATTCAACAAACAAGGTGAATACGGGACATTGCATCAGAAGTGGGGAATGTGCGACATGTTAATGTATCTACTTACTTTATTCATTAACGTGATGAGTGTAGAGAGAGCCCCTCGAACTTGATTGGTGGCGATCTCTCCTGTGTACATGGGAGCCACGGTATAGACGATACCGTAGCCCAGGCCGGAGAACATCCGCGCGACGTACAGAAGAGCGACAGAGTTAGCTACGATGACCAGCACCCAGCCGATGATGAACGGTACTGCTCCGAGGAGCAGCGTCGTCTTCCTGCCGAACCGGTCGGCGAAGTAGGCGGAGGGGATAGGCGTCAGCGCCGAGCACAGGATCATTATCGAGACTATCCATGATCCCTCGTCGGGTGAAGTTGGTATCTTGCTCTCAGGTGACTGTAGGTATGGTAATGTAGGTGAGGGCCAGCCGTAGCAGGTACCCGCGGTAGCGGTGATAAGCGTTGCTGAAATAGAAGAAAAAACAACTGTTAGTATCAAGTGATATTTATGTTAATTAAGTCACAAACAATGCCAACAGTGCTAATAGAAATGAACTGCTTTTGGCAAAAGTATTGTATGCTAAAGTAATTAGATTGCATAAGAGAATCAACAATAGCTATTTATGATTACATAGCTTATAAAAAGTGCATTGCCCTGGACAAGATGTTAGAAGTAGGTGTTTATCTGTGTACGTTAAGAAATATAAATGTGAAAATGTTTACAAATGTAGATAATTTCAGAGTACACATTTAACACTATGTTCATATGAGTATATTTACAATATGCGTGCTACAGTAATGTGTACGACGTTGTGGCGAGACCTTGGCGCTAATTATCATCGCTAAAGATTTTCCGGACATCGATAATAATCATCAAGTCTTTTAATTAAACCCCATTAAACTGTACTATTGTAATTATTAAGCAGAAAACTAAAACATGACAGGATAATTTTAAACTGTTTACTCTCTGAATAACCTTGCTTCTTTGTAAGTTTAATTCAGAATAAACTTTTTTTTATTAAAGAATTAATCACTTCATTAGCATCAACTAGAACGCTCACTAATAATTATCGAATGACCTCCCTGCTCTAAGTAAAGCAGAACCTGGCTGAAGGCCAAGGAGCCATAGAAATTTTGAAAAAGAAGCTGAACATAATGTACACCTACCTATAGCTATAATGAAACGAGAATCATTTAGAATAAAAATCGAATACAACAAAGATCTAGATTGAGACTATAAACACGTACACGATTAAATAGAACGAGATCGGTTTGCGAAACTGCATTTTCTCACATTTGAATCTGCTGGGGAGATACAAGTTGAATAGAATTAAATATAAGATTTATATTCTGTTGGTTATAGGTACCTACATGAAATTGTAGCACTATCTGCTTTCTGACCTGGCTGTATTAGCCTAAGATCGTAATCTAAACACACATTTGTAATACCAAACAATTGTACACATCGTAAATCTAATTAGGCATGATTAGCATCTCGATATTTTGTATTGCCCGGATAATTAATTATGACATACATGTTCTGTACATTTCCTACTTTTAGCAAAATATTAATAGAAAATAATGAATTAATAAGGGAAATGAAAGTGGTTATTCAAACATAACGGAGGAAACGTAATTTAACAAAGTGTGTTAATTGCAAATCTTTGGAAAAGCAGCAATCATAACGACTTAATTCATGGTTTGACAGTTTAATGAAAAAACATAAAATGTCTTGTATGGCTTCTGACAGATTTAGTAGTTTATTTAATCTTTTGGTTGGTGCCAAATCACCACCCGCGTTTGGCATGAACATTGAACTTGGTGGATCAAAGGTAACTAATCCATCGAGTTTAGCAGTTCGTATAGGCCCCATTCCTACCTAGTGCCTTTTTATTATCCAAGTGGTTGCTTTGACTTATGTGCAAAATAGCCGAGATTACACATTTTGACAGTTTTAAGTAGGCCACATACAAATAGCGCAGGAATTACGCTTACGCGCACATTGTAACGAACTTCCTGTGTGTGTAAAAACAAGTTTGGGAGTGACGACGCTAACGCTATCATGTCTTATCTCTAGTTCGTGGAAACTTCTGACCACTTCAATATACTCGACACGTTCCTCGACCCTGTATCTGATAATTAATATGAGATGCCACAGTTTTATGACAATATGAGATTAGAAAGTTACGACGCGTATTTGCCAAGATGAATATCAATTTCTCCTGGTCCATCGGTGTAAGTATATCCGACAAATTGGTGTAACGATATTCCTTTTTTATCTCTTAGTCATAATTCAAAGATGTACTAAAGACATATTGACCCTGTTCTACTATTATTTATCAGATCTTATTTGAAAAAGGTTTACTGAGGCTGTAAAACTTTGAATTGTTTTCTTAGAGTGGCTGAAAGTGGGACAACGTTAGATCGTCATAACATTACTTTTATGTAGCAGTTATGTTTGTTAAACTTCGATATGTTTAGCCAATTGAATTTCATTTATCCATTTAGTAAAGCACCCATAACACGTACTCGAATCTCGAGTGGCTATCTCACCGCGCAGGTTGTTGAAACTGCTTAATATTTCAGTATATCTGGTACACGTGCGCCATACGAAATGCAGAAGCGAATTCGAGTCTGTACCTAAGTTTAATCACAAACATGTACCTATACATAGTTAGGGAACAGAATCAAACTGTGTCTGTGGGATAACGTTTAAATGGTGGTCGTGTAGTTGTAACAGAATAGAGGCCCGCCACGCCCACATACACATGAATACTAAAGAGTTCCCGTTCGCGATGAAACTTTTCATGAATTAGACAACAAACACGTGAGTCAGTGACTCGAGGAAGCTGAAGATTACAACAGAATATTTTTAACAGATGATAAAATTTTATGTATTGAGACAAAGATTGCAACATTTAACTAAGAGACGGACGCTAACAACCTTCGAGACATATTTCAGGAAAGACAGTTTTGTCTGCAGTACGCGTCCGAATTCGTTCGTACGTCAGCCGTGTAAACAGTGGCGCTGTATAATTTATATAGCAACAGATTCGGGGAACGAATGCCGCATGCCAGTTGGCACAATCAGCGGGTTGTCAATGTATACTTATGTATGATTACGTCGATGGACGCTGGCTTTAAAGTCACGTGTATTTGACTACCTACTAATGAGTATACACAACTTTTTTATGAAGATGTCAGATCAATGGTAGAGATTTCAGGCATTTTATTTTCAGTAAAACAAAGCGGTTTCTTGGCCAATACAAAGAAATCGTTTTCAATGCTTAATAATTTTTATTATATTTAAATTTTATAAAAGAACTGAAATCTACGAATTCTATTGATAGTTTTTGACTACCAAATTTACAGTTAAGCTTCAGCGTACAATTAAAATTCTCGTGACTTAAATTTCAGTAATTTAATCTGATGATCAATCAGGCAATAACATAATAAAGAATTCGTATCTATGGTAGACATTGAAAAATTAGTCTGGACGTTTGAAAAATTGGTTTTGGGTTGTGAGTCGGGTCGAGTTTAAATTAAAATTTAAATAGAATTGATAGACTTTATGTTCTATATAATAAAAGATTTAATATTATGTATTAATTTAAAATTAAAAGTATTTGATAGTCCGCAAATGAAATTGAATTATATGTTAGTGTAGTTCTATTTTTTGCTACATCTTAAACGCCACATTATATTGATTAAATGTTAGTAAAAAAATATTTTTGTTTGTTTTGTAACAAGATTTGTTTTACCTCTTAATGAAATAAGGAATTCTAAAAAAAATAATTAATAAAAACATGTGGATGGAAAATATTATTGAAATAGTAGAGTGACCATATTTTGAGTAGTTTTCAGAATTTTTCTGTTTTTCTGGGCAATATACTTGGGCTTTAGTACGAAATGCAAGTTCTTGACTATTTTATGTGCCTCTATTTCTAGATGAAGTAGTATCACAGTAATATTATAAAGGTGAAAGTTTATGAGTGTGTGTGTATGTTTGTTACTTCTTTGCGCTCGAACGACTGAACGGATTTGCATGGCACACCGGTCGACCATGTCCTGAAAGAGCAAAGGTATAGGATAATTTTTATCCCGGGAGTAAATTCCCTTAGAATAATTTTCCACTCAAGCAAGCGAAACCGCGGCAGCAGCTACTTTACAATATCGTATTATGTACCAATCTATAGTCAAGCTTGTGTGGCACCGCAAACTCATCTCGCTCTTATGCCAGTTAGAGATAATGAATCTAATAAAAATGATACTTAAGGTATAATTTAATGAGTGTGGTATAAATGGTCTCGTGCGAGGTGGGCGAGGTCACGGTGTGCGCGGTGCGGGGCGCCGGCGCCGCGCCGCTCCGCTCCGCTTGCCGCCAGCCCACCCGCACCCGCGCTCTGACGCAACTAGCGAACCGCCACTCAAAGGGTGCGTTCAAACTACAACCACATTAATTAGTATTTTTGCACAGCTAATTAGTACGCAAAGATACACAAGTCACATTTTAAAATTTGTTTACATAACTGATAGCCACTGAGGCCTTGTTCGCAAAACCTTATCTTCTGTTTTTGTTTCGAGCTTTCAAATAAACAAGTTTTAAAAGAAAATTAAACATTCCACAAAATTTTATTTCAGGTAATCTGGTATGGCTATGCATAAATCGCTTACGGAGAGCAAAAAGTTGGCAACACTTTTCGGGGGAAATGTAAATGCGACAGATTTTGTGTATATTTTTCGGGATGTAATTTAAGTCGGTGGAATCGGTAATGTAACCGTGTCCTTATACAACATACATCTCAGAATAACAATAATTGTGATATTGTGGTGTGGTGCGACAATGTGCCCGTTATTGAGCATGTACGAGTACAAATGGCATCGTTTGTGTGCGTGATTGAGCCGCAACTAAGTAGAACAATGGCTATATTGGACAATTTTATTTGACGGTAAAAAATACGTCCAGTTGACTTGATCAATGGAACGAATTATTATAGGCGTCGCGTGAACTTTGCGTGACTTAGCTTGTAACAATTACGTTCAATGTTGGAGGAAAAGACGTAGATAGACTCTTTAATGTGAATTATGGCTTGCTCAATGAGTTTTTATTATCAAGGTCTGTAATTTCTTGAGTTATTTGTTATCAAACGATTCTGAAGTGGTAGCTAATGTACCCACGTATTAAAGAGAGGTGTGTCGTGAAAAGCCGTGTGTTTGATTCATAACAGTCTTGTGTTGACAGGATGTAGTCAATCACTCACTAGTGCTACAAACATCAAAGCAAACTACTTCAGTTGAACTCACGTTTTGATTATAATAGCATTTGTTATAACACAATTTTTTTTCTCAAGCACTTTAATCAACATTGCAATGCTAAGAATGTTGATAAAAAGTAGAGAATGCTTTTTAATTAATGCATACTCGTATTTATTTACATGGTACGACTTTTAAATTGATTTCTCAATCTCAACCGCATCTAAAAGTAGAACAGCTAAAACCAGCCATACATAAATATTGCCAGCCCAAAATAATATTGTTCCCGATTGAGAATATTGAGATTGACTTTTAAAATGTTCCATTCGTTAATTTAACCTGTCACCCCGTCATTTATTTTGACATTAGTATAGCTACAAATAAAAGGCAATTATTATTATAGCTAAACGGACAATACTGTGCAAAATTGCCTTCTCAGAATAAATAAATTGTTTGTTGACCTGTTTTCAAAACTTATTATTTGTTAGGCAATCTTCAATCGGCTTATTATGGACGTCTTGCGAGATTCTTTATCGTCTGAATGCTAATATTATGCTTCTCCGCATGAATGTTGCGATCGATGTTCGATAAACAGACTCGTTGTATGGGTAATAGCATGAAGTAAGTACGAGCATATTGTAGCCATAACTAAGACTCCGCCAATATCGATAAGGGAAAATACCGTTGTACACACAAATGCGTAATCGTATAGTAAACTGCTTTAAGAATAATAAATTTAATTATCGTAAAAATCGAAGAAGAATATTAAGTGAACTGGAATTGGCACATTCACTTCACAAAATTTGAGAATATCAATTTCCGTCTGCAGTTATACTTGGTCAATTAAATACGCAATCTGCTACAGAAAATTGAAGGGAAAACGCTGTTCTGGGAGATTGGCAATCTATTACAGGTTTTTTTTAAGGTTGGAAATAATCCAATGACTTTTTCTGCTCTAAGGCGGAGTGGCAGAGAGTGTCAGACTTTTACAGACTAAAAATACACATGTTATTTCTTGGCTTAGGTTTCCATTTCGAAAGTCAACCCATGGCCCCAAACTTTTAGGGGGTCAAAGAAATAATGTCGCATAACTTAATCCTTAATTTATTTTTGTGTCCTCATAGAAGTGAATATGATATTCTTTTTGAGTGAATGAAATGAGTTTTAAGACACACTGTAGTTTAAACATTCTAGTGTTCACATTCGCTTGGCCGTTATCCATAGATAACGAATATTAAAAACCATCGAGCATGTGCTTGTTTTAATTAGTTATTGTGTTAGATGATAGCATTACAATAGGAACTTTTTAATGACCTATTCTTTATTATCATGAATGGAAATAACGTGTTCGGTCATTAGGGTATTTTTATAATCATGTTTATATCATGTGATAGGTATTACCGTATTAAGTGTTTAGGGATCGCTTTGTTATATTGAAGCTGTTATTGCATCAAAAGGATGCTACCTAAGCGCTCACCTTTTGACCTGAAATAAAACTTATTCTTAGCGTCCATAATATTCCTTCCTAACATTAATATTTCCCGTAATAGAATTGAACAACATCCTCATTCATTTATATCGGCACAGTATTATAGTGTTTGTAATATAGACTATAATATAGATATCGCACGTGTTGAAAGAAGCACGTGGTGCCGAACACTAGCACACTTATAGCTCTAGGTTCAAGACCTTTCATGACGTCATCACACAAACCACTCTGCTACATTATACCGTAGAGATTTCTACGAATAACTTAACTCCTTTTGTTGGGTATGAATAAAACAAGCTGACCAGTGTTTTTTCACATGCCCGCTTTGCCGCTTAGTCATAGACCCCAAAAAACTGTCCGTAGGTTTTTTTTTTTGACGCATACTTTGTAAATGGATTAGTGATCGCTAGATTAAGTTATTATTTCTCAACAGCAATGGAAAAAAAACGTATACGTATGAAGATCTTTTAGGTTTTTTACGTAGTGACTTATGTAAATAAACATTTTTTTTATTACGTAACAATGAGATGTATAATATTTCTTTTACGCAATTTAATTAAGTTTTGCCATTTATTTCGTCACTCCTATTTCTTTTGACATTAATACCGACTAACCTTGAGAAAAGTGTGAATAAAGCGCATATTTTTTCTTGCATGTGACTTGCAGTTTTTTATTTGGTTTTAGTATTGGCGCTCTATAATTTTTTACAACACTGGTTTTTTTAAACCTCTTGTTCCCAGCGATTTGCGAATGAAAGAAAAACAATGGCGCACCAATTGTTTACCTTCCGTGTTTATTGTTACAACGACGTGTACGCAGAAATAGGTTAGGATTGTTTTGGGAGTTTAAAAGCGGATAGCAACCAAAAAGAGCGATAATTTACGAATGAATTATTGTTTAAAAACTATTGATAGACTAAACACAACGGTCATTGTTTGAATTTCAAACTAGATAGTCAAACACAGACGTACACAGTGGCCATACATGCGACCTACTGTTTGGTCAATAGCGCAAGTCGCTGGGCACACAAACAGCAAGTTTATGTCTCGTTCCTGTTAGCCTGCCCACTTTTCACTAAACCGAACATCGCTGTATCAAAAATCGATTGTATCAACACTAATATGGGAGAGCCTTCTTTTCTATCGACAACCGATTCAGTATTACAATAAAGTGTGACGGAGGCGTATTTCGTCCACTTTGTCACGCAAATTTGAAAAAAAGTATAGGTATTATTATCATGCAACAAGCATAGAATTTTATTTGAAAATAAAATGGATACTAATACCCATAAAATAAAAGTGAATTGAGGAATTTAAAAATTTCAGCGTAAATATTTTAACATTAATAGTTTTAATATAAGCACAGATTTGCGAATTGTAAAAATCGACTTGCATAGCATACAGAAACACTGAATATAATGTTAAAAATCTAAAGAGGTTTCGGAAATTACTGCTTAAAGGAATTTAGGAGATTTAATATGTAGGTTTATTTACATAATATTAAATTTCCTAAATTCACGTTAATCTAAAGACATCATAAAAAATTTATAATTGAAACTTTAGATTTAGATTATCATGATGTTTCGTTTTGACAGACAGCATTCATTTTTACATTAGCTTCGTTAGTGACGGTTCGGTGAAGAATCCAACGTAGTAAGATAAAAAATAATGATCCACGATTAAAAATAAACGTAGTTGAGTCTTTATTAGGATAAGGCTATTACTAATACAATGGATAATGTATACAGATTGACGTGAATGTCGAGTTGAGAAGTGTTTTGTCTATCAAGAACAAAACATGTCGTAATGAAGGGTGAGGTGAGGACGCCATTTACGTATGTACTAAGTTACGGTAGACTCATGAGAATACTTCAAACATTCCGCAGTGCCATTAATTATAATTTTAGTATGTAATTAATGATATAGCGGTAGACAGTAACACCGTACCAGTGACTAGTTCCGGCCAAAAATAGAAATAGGTTCCTTTAGAATTCATAATCCGTGTCAACATGTGAACATTCACCTGATCACTTCACTTACAATCTAGCATCAATATAGCTGTCAGTTGTAGCGGTCTTGGCACGGAACCACACAGGTGAGAATGTGCAGCTATGGATTGACATTTGCATTTATATGACGTGAACAGATCTACAAACGGTGAAGGAAAACATCGTGAGGAAGTCGAGATGTCTTAAGACATTCTGAGATATTTGACATCAGAATAACAAAGCTGAATCCGCTCTGGATTACGGTCCATTCCCTTCTAATAAAAAGGAGAGTTCCAGTACTGGGAACATTATAAGTCTGGTTATGTTATGAGCATATTTTGTATTATGCGCAAGATTGTAAATGTATTATCAAAGGCGTGTTTGTGACATTACTGGAACCTTTCTGTAACGGATCCGAATGTCCGTATCTGTCAGACTCCGTACCTATCTACTAGAAGATATTTATTTTATTAGTCAAAGAATGTATTCGGTATTTCTCTGTGCCGTTATGTTTAATTGACATTACGTATAGCATAATACTCTGTGAAAACAAAACTATCATGTTTTGCTGATATCGACGAAATTCGGTTTTATTATTGTTGAACCGCCTGTTTTTGATGTAAATGTATGTTATTGTTTATAATTATATTATGTGTACCTATATAGGTTATTTGAATGTTGCACGAAGACAATGTATGACAAATTATATGATTGCATAAGAAGTTTTATATGAGCGACGTAATATGCAAGCAACCAAATCAGATTCCTCGTGCCGTGGAAATTTCTTTAACATATACTAGGAAATGGTACTGGTGGCGCAGATATGCCAACTAAGGTGTATAAGATTTTGTGGACTGTATTGCGGGACTATCGAAAGTCAATTATGTACTTGACACCTTGCAATGTATGATGGGTACAGATGGAGCCTATTAATATATAATTATCTCTAGTACTCATTAAGGACAGCACGCTTAGCCAAGTTGTTATTCTGCAATCGTTAACGCTGTAGAAAATTGATGAAACGTATGGGAATGACGTCATCTCAACGTAAAGTCGCGTGGTCGGAACAAACGAATAGAAAATTCGTAGCCAAGTTCAAAATGATAGAATGAATTTTTACAACGTTTAACGCTACATCCTTTGATAAAGAAACGCTACATTGTAGAACGAGCGGCAGACTCAGGTGCGTCAACATGGCTACCCACTTATCGTTTTCTACAATTGCTGACACCGAAGCGTTACCGATTGGAGAACGGAATTCGACACGATACGGTTGTAACTTGGCTAGGGGGGCAGGTAACGCCGGAAAATCTTAGTAGAAACGTGTTATTGAGTAAGCCCAGCAAATGGAATCTATAACGGCCTACGCGATATATTTAACTGTTCCAAACCTGCTTTCTAAATATAAACAAGGAAAACGTAAAAATAAAATCATTATTTATGAAGATGTATTATTTTAAAAATTGTAGATGCAAATACATTTAGCTTTCATTTCACATCTGTGAGTCATCATTCAAAATCTCGACGACGTGAGCTAAAAGGCTTGTGTTCGATCTCTACAAAAAAAAAGGGATGCACACAACCCGTTTTTGCTAAACAATAACAAAAATCCATAACTGCCGAAGACAAAGTCTATCCACGTCGCGAACGCTAAAAAACTCAAAAACTGCTAAACTGATTTTCACCTATAGACAGAGTGATTCATGTGGAATGTTTAGGTGTATAATGCATGAATATTTTAATAGAGAAAAGCCGAGAACTTCAAAGATTTATAACACTCGTGGGAACACTCATCGTCGCTAGTTTACAATAAAGAATACATATTTAATCTATGTAATTACAACGTATCGTGGACGTATTTTAAGATGCCAAGGTGGGTGTGTACCAAGGTGTCTGAGTGTACCAAATGACTCGCTATTGTTTATAAACACAAGTCTGTCGTCTTCGCGTTGTGGCCGCGCGGACATTTCCACGGAACTCTCTCCACGAATGTGAATCGCAGAAAATCGCAATGTTTCTGCAGCCTATCGGATGTCGATGTCAATGACATTCGCATTTAACTGGGACTGAATACTTGAGTTTATAGTAACAGCCCGCTATTTGCCATTCAAATACTGCATAGATCTATTTGCGTATAAACTTTAGCTGTTTTTGCGTGTTCAGATGTCATTTAAACGATATTTAGGGGCACGAGTTGGGTTTTTTAAATGTGATTTTGTCTGGCTGTAGGGGAGGGGAATGACATCGTTATGTATTAGCATTATGATTCACATAACTTTTTGTGACGATATTGCTTCAATTTGATAGATTAATGTTGAAAAAAAGTCAATCATAAGATTTGTACATTTATAATAAAATAAATCCGGCTGTTTACTAAGAACAACGGCTGACGGGTATGTATATAAATTTCAATTACAACATGAATAATAAATGTAAATAAAGTAGAAAACCTAATCCACTACAGAAGTTATCAGCAGTTCATTAATTAATGCGCGATTTGTGCGCGATAAAATCTATTCCAAGTATTAGAGGCGAATTGTACCAATTAGGTAATAAAGTGTGGGCTCGTTGCTGATATAGTGTATTTTTTGGTGTAACGTAATATTTAGTATTTACACTTACAGCCATAATTATTGAGACAATCATATGACAAAATATTGTCCGATAAATGCGAGAGGACTAGTCACTTGAATATCTCACCGAGTTTGATAATGTAATCTGCTGTAGAAGACTTTGTACGGGTACAGAAACGATCTACAGGAAGCCTTTATCGAACACCTACATCAACTGCAGTCAAATGCACCAAGTTCTCTACAAAGTTTCAGCAACTGTTACACTATTTACTAAGTTATACCATTTAAATCGAATCTCTACGATAATAAAAATATATACTGCTACACTTGCTTGCAAAAATACAATAACATAATGTTCACCTGATTAAAACACAATAGATGATTACAGTAGGGTTTTTAAAACAAATGGTATGTGGGGTGTACAAATGTAAACGAATGCGTAAGTAAATCAATATTTTTGATTAGTTAGGTAGGTATGTATGTAATTATTTGCGATGCTCATTACAATTATTATTTATTTTGCTTTTCTCTTTCGTAACATCGAATAAGGAAATTGAAAACAATTCAATCATTTATTTTCTTCTTTCCTGGTAGGTACCTATTTTTGGTCTTTGAACTAATAACTTGATAAGGTTTTAAATTAACGATATTACCTACTAGAATGATTCTGTAAGTACAAAATAAAAATTAAATGTTAAATGTTATAGGCAATTATAATGTATAACTCTCACATGGGTTTGGCGCTGATAGTCGAAATACCGGTTCTGCCTAGTTCGACTACAGATGACTACACCATATATATTGATCTAAACTGGCCTGTTAATATATTTTGTAACTTGTGTCAAGTTTCTCTAAATAAACATTATTATTATTATTATTATTATTACTTAACATGACTCATGTTTTGTTTCCATTAATTTGTACTGTAACGGCGTACTTTTATACATTCCTAAGAATATAGCTAAAGACGTCAATATTTTTGTTTTAACTCTTATCTATATAGGAGAAACTGACTGACTGACATATCAACACACAGCCGAAACTACTGGGTCAAGGAACGTGAAATTTTGCACTAGGTTTTTGAAAATTCATCTTTTAAAAGGGTGTGTAAAGAGGAACAGTCGTTTGCATGCCAAATTTTATTCCTTGGTCCCATAAACTTGAAAGTTAGTATAATTAGTAACCAAAGTAAGTAAAAAAGGATTATTATTTATTTTTTAAAACGATTAAAGTTTGTATGGGGAATCTTTTTTATTTGGGTAATAAACTTGAAACTTGGTACTAGTTCTAATAAAAATGAACAATAAAGATTGTCATTATTAGTTTTTAAAACATTACTTTCACAATACGGTTTAAGGGGCGGTAAAGTTTTATGAAAACATTTTCGCGAACGACGTCGCTGACTAAATGCTAGTTTTATAATACCTATTTACGTTAAGGCTATTGGAAAGTTAACGTACTTACATGATTTAAAAAGTAAAACAACATGAATTTAAGTACATACGTAGAAAATAAAATTATTGCTTTATCTATTGACGCAAGTCAAGAGACATATAATATATAACAATAAGATATACTTATTATTATATATTATATGTATCTGTAATTACATTGAATTGTTTATATACGCCAATATACATAAATGGATTACTCTTATCTCGATTGACATGGAGCGATCACTGTGAAGATCTTTATAACACTCATATATCTATTAATAAGGTAAAATTTTGTATGTATGTGTGTCTGTTACTCCTTTGCTCCAATAAAATCAGAATGGAATGGATGTGGATAAAATTTGGCAGGTAGACCATGTTTTTGAATAGTTCTTGTTTCTATTTTTTATCCCAGGAATAGGTTCGCCACTCGGTAAAGTCAATAGTAGAAGTTACACACTAGAAAACATAAGAAGTTTGTATGTCATGTATATTATGTTTGACTGGCCTGTTCGTCTAGTGGTTAGTGGCTTTGACTGCGCAATGACGGAGGTTCGATTCCCACCCAAGACAAATGTTTGTGTAATGTGCAAGATCATTTGTTCTGTGTCTGGATTTAATTTATCTATAATATTTAGAAATATATCAGTATAGTTTATTAGTTGTCTAGTACTCATAGCACAAGTTCTGTTTAGCTTGGGGCTAGACGGCGTTGTGTGACAGTTGTGGAATATTATTATTATGTAGGTGTGTACGTTTATTACTCCTTAACGTTCAAACGACTGAATGACTTTATATGTAATTTAGGTATTTTAGATTATTTTTATCCCTGGAGTATGTTTCTGGTGAAAGGGGTAACTGTCAAGTAACCGAATTAGGTTGCACACACTGAAATGTGACGTTAACGCCATTAGGTTACGTGTGTATAAAAGATGTAGAGAGATTTTCCCATCACGCCTTCACTCTTCCATATACCAACATTTAAAAAGCTGATTGCTGATTCATACAATAACAAATTTAGATACTGTTTAGTTTTATTTGCTGTTTAATAATATGTAGATACAAAAAAAAAAAACAATTCAATAACCGCAAGGTTAAAGTCCATGTGAGCAGTTAATGTTTTAAGTAATGAACGTAAGATTTTCTATAGGAAAAAACCATATTATTTTAATTAGTTACGATGAATATATATAATAGTCATAGACTTCAGCGGAAACTATTAAAATCTAGCCATAATTGGCGGCAAGGTTTTGACATAGAAATATTTAGATAGTCTTTTTTATTTACCTACTTTATTTGTTTACCAGTCCAAAGGTAAGGTTTATTGATATTTCTTGGAAAAGATAAAGCGATAGAAAGCTTTGATAGTGATGAAGTTGAATTAGATTACTTGAATCACGTTTTATTATTTGCATTCCCTTGTTTTAAAGACATTATTCGATGTTTAGCAGTTTGCATTATTTGTGTTACCTGTATTTTTTTTTACTTGTGTTTCTCTGTCAGCGGTAAAGTTTTAAACTTAGCCCCTTTTGAAATTCTTTCTACCTGATGCGTCGGCATTCTTGGGATGAATGGAATTCCTTATAGGTTCTAGGAGATACACGGTATAGTTCATAATGGACCCGTCAAAATGTTAACAAATAGTTATAAAGAATGTTCCATTCGTTTCAAGTTTGTATCGGTAGCAGATATCTCTAAATTGAATTTACTTGTTTTATTTATTATAATTGAGTGTCTTGATATGTATCAAAGGAATATATATATATAGGGTGTGTAGTTTAAAGTGCATTATACATTTTAATGAGTCATAAATTACAAGTGAGAAGAAACAACGTGGTCGGCATCGCTTTCACGATTTCACGACGCCGTTGTCAGACTATGAATATACGATAATCATTATATGATCTTTTGTTTATACGTAATTGAAAAGTTTTAAAAATATTCACCAGGCCAATCACCCGGAAAAGTAAATACGTTCGTTCTTGAAAAACGTCATTCCAGGCGAAATTTCAGGAACGGACAGTTCAAACGATATTTATGAAACGAAATCATTCCAAGTGATGAATGACACGACTCATTTCGACGCGCCATTTTTTTTAGAGTTTCAATAATGCTTATGAGATTTATGAAAAACTATATTAAAAAGGTTGGTTAATTAGTGTTGAATAGGCGATATTATTATAGTTCTATGATACTTTAATTTAGCCTGTCGGAAGAAAAGATTGATAACCTATTCACCCACGGTTTTGTTGTGGTGAATTAAATATCAAATGACACAAGCAAGTAAACAAATTATTATGGGTACGAGATATTATATTATATAGACCTATTCAGTATTAATTGAACGATACATTCAAGAATAATCTATCATACAAATAAGGAAAACCCATGGCACATTCTTCATCATAATTCATGTACCTTGTGCGCTGTTGTAACATGAATCTAAGGAACTTATGTATGGCAATAGTTTTCATGATTTTCCTTGCAATGTGCGCAAGTTGGCGCCAAGTTATGAAATAACTTGTACAGGATGTTAATAAACATGAGGTAAAGACGCTATTTGTGGGACATGCATGTTATTAGAGGTGTTTATATCCTAAAAGTTGCCATGAGTGGAAATTGCATAACTATAAATTAATAATTCAGGTCACACATAGCCTGTTCGTCTTTTCACCACACTTTGATATAGGAAGCTATACAAACAGATGCAATTGTATGAGTTTACTGAAAAGGTTCAATTTGTGGGGTTTTAGAACTAAAATCTTCACGCTCTATTCAAAGAATATTGAGAGCAGCACGTGCCGCTGGATTGCTACTTCTACGAAATTGTCCTCGAGAAAAACCTGAGGCGTATTGCAAGTTCTGGTTTTAAATAAAAGGCAATACATGTTACAAAATAGCATACGTGGAACGTGGAATGTACACGGTAACAATGCCAACAGCACCAGTCTCCCATTGACTGTTCTAACTTTGCCGCTGTTTGGTGATAGTGACAAGTGACAGATATGCTCATATGACATTCGATAGAGTCATTGTTGTCATTAGGGAACAGAATGTATTGCACTGCGATTCTATGAACGCTACATTAAAAATAGCTTACTGCGTTAACTTGAATATTATGTGGTTCTCGGTGAAATCATGCATCGGTAGCTTTCACAAAATAATTTTATAGACGTGGAACAACAGCGCCGGCCGAGGTAAGCCGGGGAGGGACGAAATGAAACTGACAGGGATTTGCGGAGTATTTACGGGTAATTAAGTATAATAAATGAGTATTTACGTCATAGCCGCGGCTAGGTGACCGCGGCGCCGGTCACATACAGTGGAGTGCCGACACATGGCGACGCATGCGATAATGAGAGGTTAGAAAATGAACTCAACTCACCACATAGTGCTGTTCCATATTCCTTCCAATGTGAACGAGTTTTTGCTGTCATCGCAATTCTTGTAGCAAGACTTCCTAGTTAATTACTGCGCGATTTGGAATGAGATTATCTTGAGCACTGAATTTATTTTATATATTAAAAATAATAATATTAAATAAAGTAAATTGAATTCATCGTAACGATTATAAATATTAAAAATACGGAAAACTAACTAAATATCACAATAATTATATATATTCGATCTAAATTAAAATTGGGTTTGTTAACAAAACGTTATAACCGATTAGGCTTCATGTTGATGGTTTATGTGTTGTTGGCTTGCTGGTTCATTGCGCGGGAAGGTCGCGAGAGTCGTGGATGCGCGGCGGCGGCGAGTGAGCAACTGAACGAAACGGCACGATAAAGAGGCGAACGAACTAATCGCAACGCACCAAGTGGGACGGAATGAGGCAAAACGGCGCGGGCGCACGCTTTTGCTCCTTGTTTATCGGGCGGTGGAGTAGTTCTTGTTAAGATAAGAAGAAGGTCGATAACGCGGCGAGACACGAGGGTGACGCGACGCCGCCGCTGCAACCACGCCGCTAGACACTGCCGTACACTCGACACACCGAATATTTTGTTAACACTTATAAATAGATTTAATACGACTAAAATAACACTGACAAACGTTAGACCCGTGCGATGCACGAGACTAGCTTTATAAACGTCTCTAGTACGTTGATAATAATAATCTCTACATAAAATCTGCTTATTTTTAAATAATAGGTCATGCACCTAATCATTTTTGTTTTCGCTCTTCTGGTCCCTCCGTCATACTCAGTTTATGCAGGAATAGAAATATAATTAATGTTCCTTATCCAATCGCTGTAGATATTTTTATACAGGAAAAAAAACATACATTCAGCCTAACATAGAACCTCCTCCTTTTCGAAGTCGGTTAAAAATGAAAATAAGTAAATGGTCTTTATGAAAAAAATATGTGTGCCAGTTGCATGTGGCATGTCATCGTGCCCAATGACACTATGTGACACTGATATTTGTTTTCAGAATATCCGACAGAATCAGCTTCTGAAAATAACTTGAAGATTATTATAATTCTGATCTCACATGATATTTCAATATGTATTTATTCCAATATCTCTCATCTGTGATAAATAAAGTAGGTGAATGATAAGATCAGACAGATAGGATTCACATTTCATTAAATCTCACTTTTTAATCTCTGGCTATATTGAATTCTTTTATGTTTAACTTGTTCGATTTTCTTCACGCATATAACGTTAAATGGGCCTTTCAACTTTTATTGGTGTTCATCCCTTGCTATGTGTTTGCGAACTTCACAATAGCCTATTTTTTGTTCAGAAAGCAATTCGTTTTCAGGGAGAGGTCCTAATATCGCAATTATCTTATTTATATTGTGATGTATTTCACTTTCAATATCAATTCTAGTTTTTTTCGACTATATAACTACATAAGTACTGATTTAAGATTTCAGAATAGGACTAGTGTTATGGTATGTCCCCGTTAGAGCTCATCCAGATACTTACGAAACGGAAAAAATCGGACATAGACTGCAAAAATCAAGACTAATTTGTAACAAAATACTAATTGCACTATCCGGAAAGTAGGCCGGGATTTGAAAAAAACTAATAGGTTGCAGAATCAAATCAGGTTACATTTTCAGGAATAAGATCCCACGGACCGCGGTTCTAAATTCCCAGGCAATATAATGGATATATTGTTCGCGTATGTTCCGTGAACATTGAAAGTACATAGGTCAATTTATTTACGCCACAAGGACACAGGCGCGTCCGATCTTTTACCGTTGCCCTGAATACTGGAAGTATTGGAACACACAGTAACGTGCTGTAGTAAAAGTACAAACAGTAAGGTCAACACTAAATGTCTAATACAAGTTTACATTCTTAGCAAAATTAGATCCGACAAGGTTGAAAAAATTGACAAATTATTGGATTTATTTATTAACTTGTTACTATTTTGGTGTACAATAAAGTTTATTCTATTCTATTCCGTATTTGTTTGCTACTGAAATGCTTCGACATTATATTATTTAAAACAGTATTAAATCTTGCTAGCACATGTAAGTTTTTTGGCTTCATTCCATTAATTAGATATATCCGATACAGAGGACATTGGCTGTTAGGATGCAAGGCCCGCAGATGCATATTTGGCATAAGTGACTTGTTTTGAAACTATTTCTGTAAACAAATTTATTCCTGTAACAGCTTTATGACGTATGGTAGGACGAAAAGTTAATTACAGAAGGCTGAAGTAGTCTATGAACTTTTCAATTCAATTTTTTTCTTTTTAGGGTTCCGTAGCCAAATGGCAAAAAACGGAACCCTTATAGATTCGTCATGTCTGTCTGTCTGTCTGTCTGTTTGTCTGTCTGTCCGTCCGTATGTCACAGCCACTTTTTTCCGAAACTATAAGAGCTATACTGTTGAAACTTAGTAAGTAGATGTATTCTGTGAACCGCATTAAGATTTTCACACAAAAATAGAAAAAAAGCAATAAATTTTGGGGGTCCCCATACTTAGAACTTAAACTCAAAAACGTTTTTTTCATCAAATCCATACGTGTAGCATATCTATGGATAGGTCTTCAAAAATTATATTGAGGTTTCTAATATCATTTTTTTCTAAATTGAATAGTTTGCGCGAGAGACACTTCTAAAGTGGTAAAATGTGTGTGTCCCCCCCTGTAACTTCTAAAATAAGAGAATGATAAAACTAAAAAAAATATATGATGTACATTACCTACTATGCAAACTACCAACGAAAATTGGTTTGAACGAGATCTAGTAAGTAGTTTTTTTTTAATACGTCATAAATCTAAAAAAAAACACTATTATTAAAACATCGATCAGTTACAACGAACTACAAGAACTTTTATATTATGTTACTTGCTGCTACGGAACCCTCCATGGGCGAGTCCGACTCGCACTTGGCGGTTTTTTCAAGTTCTTAAAGTCCATCCTGAGGCTGTCTGGTATTGCTGTAAGCGATAAGACCGCCATTGTATATACCCATAGATTTAAGTTTCTGTGAAATTGTTAACAAGTTTTATTCTATTCTATTTTTTATTGCGAACTAAGTAACATCTCCAAACCCTATGATTTGGAGATAACAATAGGAGCTAGGCTAGCTAAGGACTTGCTTGCCTGTTAAGGCATTGAGCAATTCAAATGGCTACAAATAATTAAAAAATAAGGAAAAATAAATTATACATACTTTCACTGTGAAAGTATAGATATTTATTATTAAATTTTGAAAATTTCAAGTTTGAAAGAAATCCCATATCCATTGCTTTGCCACCCGTTTTAAACATTCATTTGTTCGGTGACGTAAATAAGACAATGAATGTTTTTGAATTGTCAAAATGAAAAGCATTGCTGTGAATAATGAATATCACATCACACTCATATCATAAAGGCGATTGCTTTATCTACACTAGTAATATTTTGAAGATGTAAAGTTTTTTTTTTTTGAGAGAGTTGTGATAGAATGGTAATATCAACTGCACAATAACGTTCTAATGGTAGAACACTGATCAAATAAACTGTCAAAGTTTTAGCAGATTACCGCTTACGTCAAATATTCATTAGCCAATATGTACGAGACTAATAGTCTATGCCACTTCTTTCAATGGAGTGTCAGTGGTTAACCATTGGAAAGTCATAATGACGCCATTATATTAGTAGATTACCAAACCTGTCAAAATCGACAATTATGACATCAGTGATAGGCCATTCTGACACTATTGTAATAGCAGACTTGAGGCCCTGGTCTGATTACTAAAATTTTATCACTGATAGAAAGCTGCTTTATTCCTGAGTGACACGGGCTATATGTATTTTATATACACGGGCGAAGCTGCGGGAAAAAGCTAGTTGAAGTATATTTCCTTGGGATGTTTTTCTATTTCCACGCGGGGAAGCCACTGGCAGAAGTGTGGGCTTGCGGACAGTGAGCAATAGGTAGCTCGCTGTCCGGCCGTCCGGTAACTGTCCGGCCCAAGCCCAAGTCGTCAACGGCGCGCACTTTTCCCGCGCGCGTCAAGTAGTCGTCAGCAACAGCAGGGACCCAGCTGGGTCGAAGCCTAATGGGGCCAGGATTAGTTTCGAAGACAGCTCGAGCCCCGGTATGAAGGCTAGAAGGAACAGGGTGGGTCTTTTAGTCAGTAAAAGTCTGACACTATCTCCCGCTCCGCCCAAGAGCGGGGGTTGTCATTGGATGATTTTTCCCACCATAAAAAAAAAAAACTGGCAGAAGTGTTTTATAAAGTTAGGCTAGTACAACTGTTAGAAAAAGTCGTAAAATCAGGCTTTTGTCCTTCATTTGATCAATTTATAATCATCATTCAAGTCACTCTTCTATATTCAAAACTTGTCGGTTCTTGGATCTAGAATTAAACCAAGTTAATGAATATTCTTGAAATGTCAAATGGTTTCATAGTTGTTGCGGCAAACAGAGCAAAGATGAAAGCTATAAAAAAAAAAAAACTGTAGGATTATTAAAGAATATCAAATAGTGTGAAAGGATCATTAACTGTGCTTCATATTGAAAATACAAATGTTGAAAACATGTTATACCAGTTTTATAATGATATGTCTTTTTTTTTAGGTGGGAAAGTCATTTTTTTTTTTTTATTGTTGATAGGTTCGCGCTTGACCGCTATCTCACCTGATGGAAAGCGACGATGCGGTCGACGATGGAACGCGCTTACCTAAAAGAAACCTATCACCGTCAGACTTTTACTGACTAAAAACCTACTCCTGTTCCTTCGTTGCCTTTCGTGCCGAATCTTCCTTTCAGAAGCAGACCCTTTGGCCCCAGTAGGCTTCGACCCTGCTGGGCCCCTACGGTTTGCTGGCAACTCCTTGAGGCGCGTGTGGAATAATACGCACCGTCGACGTCTTGGGCTCGGTCCGGACGGTTACCAGACGGTCGGACTGCGAGCTACCCTTTGCTCGCCGTCCGCAAGCCCCATATGCCTAAAATATACTATATTAGTCAACATTAGTCAAAGTGGGACTAACAATTGGTAACTAAAGAGGCTTCACATTCTCTAGGCCGCATATAACTGTAATTTTAGATGCGATTTTCCTGTTTACATTTTGCACGATTCGCTTAGGTATGCTTAGACTTTCAAAACATAATACCTCAACGTACTGACGAGCACACTGTAATAATATGAGGTTTAAAAAAAGAATTTAGAATTAATTACATATTAAATAATTAATGAATATACAATATTAATAAGCTAATTACAATTAATATACATATTACTAATATACATTATAATAATTGTTATGCGACTCACCATCAACGATTGCATCACTACTTACCATCAGGTGGGATCACAGTGAAGCACTAGTTTAAAATGATAAATAAAAAAAATGAAGACTTCACTTTTTTTTTGGATTGTAAATGTGAGTTGAACATAATTGGGAAGTGATAAACATTCACTTCCCAATTACGTATGAACATTTTGAACAAAGCATGATATCAAGGTTTTTATGCACACCTTCCATTAGTGTGTGTTATATCTTTGGATAAGTAATTCTGAGCTGAAAAGTCACCAAGGCACCAAGTTCGAAATCCTAGTCAATTCAGAGTTGTTCTTTGCTTTTTTTTTCCAAAATAAAACAATGAGAATGTATTTTGTGATTAAATGGCTTGGTTCTTCACTTTAAATGATAATATTGTATTTTGTAATTGGCTTCGTTTTACACTCGCTTGTTTGTAAGAGCAGGAAAGATATAACGTGTAGTGCAGTTCAAATATTTGCAATTGTATAGTTAACTCAGGACAAAAAAAGTTGCATTGAACGTTGGGGCTAACGCATCATAAACCCGCGCATCGCTGAAAATGCCATTTTGCTCACTATTTTCACGCAGCTAAACCTAACCAATGACAAAATTTATAACTGTAGGTTAGTATCTACACACTACAGGTATAGGTAATTTATTATTTTATTATTTTAAATGTAAGTTTATTTGAATTGTAAGGTACCTACAGTGCTGTTGGTGTACTTAAAACACAGAAATGCAAATATATTACAAAAAATAGCAATACTTGGTTATCAAAACTAACATTTTAAATAGAGAATAAAGAAGGGACTAAGATTCGGAGCTTGGTGCCATAGTAACTTATGCTCAGCTCAAAAATACTTACGATGTACCCAAGTAGGTATTGGAAGGTGGGACCAGAATTTGCATCCTCCATTGATGAATACTGGAGTAAACACAAAAAAAGTTCATCAAAGGATTTTTGGTAGATCAGCGATAAGATCGTCAATGTATATAGAGATTTAAGTTTCTCTAAAGGTTTTGTTACTGTTTTAGTATACAATCGAGTTTATTCTATTAACGCAGGATGGATGAAATGGCGACAGGTCACGGGAACATCCTGTGACTCACTGATGCCCCTCAAGTTGAAGGGTAAAATCTACAAGTCCGTGATAAGGCCGGTCGTACTGTATGGATCAGAATGTTGAGCTATGAAAAAGACGGATGGAAAAAGATTACACGCGGACATGAGATTGTTAAAGTATGTGTGTGTGGTGTGACGAGAATGAATAAAGTGAGAAATGCGTATCTATTTAAGAGGGGAAGTTTGAAAGTGTCGCCAGTGTCTGCAAAGTTGAAAGGGAATCGTTTGACTTGGTATGGTCATGGCGGGATGAAACGCATGTTGCTAAAAAAGTTATGTTTACATGTGGATGGAAGAAGAGGGAGAGGGAGGCCAAAGAAAAGATAGATGAATTGTGTAAGAAAAGGGAGTTAGTGATAGCGTGACGAGTAACAGGGCAGAATGGAAGAAAAAACGTGTTGCGCCGACCTCAAATAAAACGTTTGCATTCGGTAATTACGTGATTTACTCGAAAATTTAACAAAACTTGTTCCAGGAAAAATCAGACTTTTTTAAACCCTTGAAAGTTTTAAATAGGACATTGTTGCACTAGGGGTGAAAGTAACTCATTTCGTCCCGAGAAGGAGTTGGCGGCCGAGCGGAGCGAGGTCGCTAATTCAAGGGGTTAAATGGGTTACTTTCACCCCGAGGTAAACACTGTGCTTGAAAAGCACAGTGGTTACCTCGATGAAACGCATGTTGCTAAAAAAGTTATGTTTACATGTGGGTCAAAGAAAAGATGGATGGATTGTGTGAGAAAAGGGAGTTAGTGATAGCGTGACGAGTAATAGGACAGAATGGAAGAAAAAACGTGTTGCACCGACCCCAAATAAAACGGAACAAGGGCAGGAAGATGATGAGAGTTTTTCTATTTTAAAAGCAATTTTAAAAAGTAAGATACAGCGAGTATTCATTGAACCACCAAAAACGTACAAAATTGCCCACCTGCCTATATGGAGAGAGAAAACTGGACTTAATTGGACGGAACTGGAAACTTGTTTCAAATGCTTAGAGCTCACGTTTCTCTATCATTCCTCAGAAAACTATTGCAATTCTGAGTATAATAAAATAGTTTCTAGTAACCTTAGCTTTAGCTTTTTAGCAGGCTCCTTTTCTACTCGGCTATCCTCCTCCTCCTTGCGTCGTATTCCTCAATGCGGAGGGTCGTCACCTCCCTACTCGGCTATACATCCAACGCAATCCAATGCGATGTTTGAAGAATAGAGAACGCGAAAAAAGAGAGATAACGCTTGAAAACTCTATTAGCATTCGGTAATTATGTGATTTACTCGAAAATTTCACAAAACTTGTTCCAGGAAAACTCAGGTTTTAAAAAAAGAATCTTGATTAAAATTGCAAGACTCCTATTGTTATATTTTTTCCTTTTTAAATTTTTGAGTAAATTATGGAGAGTCAAAGTTCATGCAAAATAGCAGATTTTCAGAGGTCTTTACTAGATTAATTTTACACAAATGTGTAAATTGATTTCAATAGAAGCCTAGATAATATCCACAAGACAATGTGTTTTCAAAATATCTAACAAAAAATGTGTAATGACGTCATAATCGCGTAAGAGCGGTTGTTTGAAAAACAGTGAAAATGTATGTCGAATTGTAACTGTTTTAGAAAGTAGAGTCAAACATAATGCTCAGCCATGTCTGGCCTGTTTTTGGCCAGACATTTCTAGGGATCAAAGTCCACAAATTTAAAATCTAACAAATTGCTTCAATGCTTTTCTTGGTCAATGTACAATGCAGTGCCGTGTAATTATATTCATATGTACATACTTGGTAATTGTTTCAAAATACATCATCTGCCATGAATGATCCCTGGGTTTTTCATAACAAATGAAAAGTGAATGAATGAGTGAATGTTTTGTTACTGTTGTTTTGGTGTACAATCAAGTTTGTTTTTAACCAACTTCTAAAAAAGGAGGAGGTTCTCAATTCGGATGTTTGTATTTTTTTTTTTTATGTATGTTCGCGCATAACTTCGTCGCTTGCCAACCGATTTAAAAAAGTCTTTTTTTTTTGGATAGGGTATACTTTCCAAATGGTCCCATAGTCACCAAGTCGGGATCTGATGATGGAATCTTGGCGGAATCGAGGGAACTCCTTAAATATTTTAGGCAACCACATATGTAGTTTTTTTGGTATTTGGTTTGAATTAATTGGAATTGTCAGGAGAAAAAGGTACCTACTCTGGCTGTAAGTGTATTGCAATTAAAAAGTGTGAAATAAAAAACTTTTTACAAAAAAAAAAATAAACGACTTCACTAAAAAAAAACACTAAAACCATCAAAATAATTTTAATTTCGGACGTCGTCGTTTCTCGATATTGTTTGTTCCTTATTTAACACAGACTTCCGAAATTAAAATTATTTTGATGGTTTTAGTGTTTTTTTTAGTGAAGTCGGTTATTTTTTTTTTTGTAAAAAGTATTTTACATTCTATTCAGTTCTATAAGTACCTAAAAATAATTATGTTTTGTACCTAATTAAGATTGCAGGACTGAACGTTTGATAGAGTGACCGTGGCTAAAGAACTCAAAGGGCAACTCAAGAACACATGTGGGTTTTAGTCAGTAAGAAATAGTCTTCTCACTCCACCTTAAAGCGGTAGAAGTCATTTAACGATTCGTCACCTAAAAAAAACCCAAATTATGATTTTATTATTATTCTCGCTTGTTTGCAGTAATTATAAGATTTTCTTTTCGGCACGCCTCCATAACCTGATTTTCACGCAAATTATTGCTTGTAATGTTGATAAGGACTCAGAGGAACTGAACTTACCAATGTCCGATGTGGGCTTGGCTTGATCGTCATTTGACATTTAGATAAAAAATACGATATGAATAATTTTAATCTCTATCTTATTACATCAGAATTTATTTGTTTCTTCCTCCACGTCACGATACGATATGCTGATTTTCACGCAATTTAATGTTTGATAAGTTTTAAACATGTCGTTGAAAGAAATGTAGGTGAGTATGAGTAAGCATCCAAGGGTGAAATTGCTTATCTGAAGATATATCTGATAGTGTGTAGTGACAGTTTTATCGCATTTGTGATATAAATAGTACGTTATTGTTTTCCTTATGATTGAATAGATTACGGGAAATAAACTTTATATGATGCATTGCGTCATAATAAATATTACCTACTAGCTTTTGCCCGTGACTTCGCCCGTGCACATTAAATATAGCCTCATGTCACTCAAGAATAAAGCAGCTTTCTATCGGTGAAAAATTTTAGCGATCGGACCAGTAACTTCAGAGACTCCTATAAACAAAAAATTAAAAAAACAAAGTGTACCTCTTTATAATATTTATTAGTGTAGATTGTACGTGACTTCACACAAGGCAACTATGCCATACGCATAAGGTGCATATACGCATGGATTTTGAAAATACTGGGGTTCTGATTATGTCCAACAAAACTATGAGAGTTTGGTGGAGCAATTCCAACATTGTACAAATGTTAATTACTTAGTCCGCTCAACCCTGGACTAGCAGTTTTTTTAAATATTATTATTATTAATAGGCTAGCGTTTGATTACCATCTTATCTGATGGTAAGTGACGATAATGGCCGACAATGGAGCACACTTTCGACATATCATTTCTAAACCCCTCATCAAGTTGGAAATTTTCCAACGTTTGTGAGTTCTATATTTTCAGCATCTTTTCTAGTGTAGTGGTTTTTTTGAACGAGAAATCATCAAATGACTTCTAGCACTCTAGGGTGGAACGAAAAGTGTTTGTGTGTGTACATAAATGAATAAATAAATAGATAGGAAATATCGTGAGATTTTGATTTCATAACATAATTACGCTACATTTTCATGTTATTATGGACTGTATAGAAAGTATTTCGGGCTGAGGGAAGATGGACGAAGTTCAATGTACTTGTTAAGACTTAGGTTTATTTATATAGGATCATTGGCGGTATCAATTTTGAAGTAACGATAACTGCTTATGAGAAACTTGCCATAAATATCTATGGGCCGTATACAGCTGCTATAAACGGTTTCTCGACACTGAATGTAATAATGTAATAATACAGAGTACAGACCTACTTCTATAATACTGCGGTTTACTTTAACGAGGTAGTTACTCTAGATGATCTTGAATAGTGTAATATAACGATTTTGTTATAATTTACTAATAGGCTATTTGACAGTATAAAAAATAAATTCATATTTATTTCCATCCGCATTGATTATGGGTTTTCATTAATTACACCCCACTTTTGCCCGCGGCTTCGCTCCCGCTCTACCCTACTCCACCCCACTATATCTTACTTTACCATATTCTACCCTACTCTACCCTACTCTATCCTACTCTACCCTACTCTAACTTACTCTAACCTGCTCTACCCTACACTACCCTAATTTTCATTTTTTTTCGGTAAGAACCTTCTCCCCTCAATAAAAACACCACAAAAAGAATTAGCGAAATCGGTTCAGCTGTTCTCAAGATTTGCGCTTTATTTATTATAGATTAATAAAACACTTTTTCTGGACTCTATAAACTTAAACCGATTCTAAAAATCAATCAACTAGCCTACTAAAGAGATAGATCCAGATCATCTTAGGGCTTCATTATGTTTACGAGGTTTTGCCTTGACAGTAACAACGATTGCCCTGAATAAAAACAATTGATTGGCACCAATAATTTGCTTATTTATCACCAACAACTGTATATTAATAAAGTTAGATGAAAACTTACCTTAACTGTCAAAATGTCTGATGACTACAAGAAGACTATTTATAATTGCTATCTCGAACAGTTTACTTGAACGTGTTCTTATCAAGAGAATACTATTGTTCGTAAATTTATCGGATTGAATGATTTCCATTTTTATTTTTAGATGCTGACAGATAAAGGTCATTTATTGAGCAAACTGGTGAACCTAGATATATCTAGACATCGGAGAGAGAGTTTGAGACATCGTGGTGAAAGGATTAATGAGTTGGACTTTGCGTTACCAAGTGTTAGCTGTACAGGGTGCGCCGGGCGAGAGGCCGAGCGTTTAGAATCGCTAGACAATATTTTTAACGCTGCTCGGGGAGGCTCCTTTAATGCACCTCGACCCATCTCTAGCACAGTGCCAGTGTGGAACCTCTCCACAGGACATGCGCCACCTGCTATGCTCCTATGCACCTGTAGTTTTGAGGATCTATACGAGGCCAACAATAGAGCCGTTCAGGTTGCCAAATATTGGTCAGAAAAAGTATAGTTTGATAGCATCGATACGAAAAGAAGAAGAAATTTGTTCAATAATAGAATAGAATAGAATAGCATTTATTCGGCGCAAGCAACACAATATACAACAACATAAAAAATAATAAAAAAAGAGTACAGACATACAATACAGTTGCAGTAACTGTGCCTGAACCGAAAGGGTCACCAACTCAGCAATAATGGCCTTGTATGGTATATAGTTGTATTTATGACCGGGCATTATGTATAATTTCCAATTTATCACTTGGTCCATAACCTATACACCACAATTTTTTAACTAGTACAAAATACTTAAAGGCCTTATTAGAAAAGCTCTTTTTATTATTTAATGTAAAGTCTCAATTATTAATATTCATAAACAGCAAATTAGCGTTTGTTAATATCCCAAAATGGCATTCAATTTATGGAAATATTGTACAGGCTTTTGATTATGAATGAATAAATGAGGATCAAATGGAAAAACACTGCGCGTAGTATTTTCTAGTAGCAATTGTTATGAATGATTGATTCAATTATGAATTTACCAGTTATGACAAATTATCGTGGACAATTTAGGGATTTTGTTTTTTTTTTTTGCCTAAACAAATATGATTAGTTACTTTAGCCAGTTACCTAAAGCCTGAATCTCCTCTTGCTCCATCTATAGCGAAAGAAGTTATTTGATAATTTAGCCACCTAAAAAGTACCTTATCTATATAAGGCATCAATGTAGGTTTAAAACTAAAAATGGATAATCAAAACCATTTGTTTTTTTATGACTAACCTAATGATGTCAGTTTAGCTAATTGGCGCTTGCCTTCGTTCTATAAATACTTACTGATCCAATCGATTCACACAAACTACGTGGGAAGAAAATTTGATAGTCTATTTATTGATTTTATTTATACACCTTGATAGCATAATAATACTCTATCTATCAATTAGTGAAGTGATTTATGTTGCTTTTCTTTGTCCAAGAGCTCAATAAATAATTATGCTGGTCTGAATCACGCATTGAGTTAAATGGGCCTCAATTATTCTAAATCATTTTGTGTAGGAGTCGATTCGACTTTGGACCGTCCATTTAAGTTGAAGGCATCATTGTGTTCATATGTTTAAAAAGCTCACTCGCAAAAAACATGTCATGTTTTTAAAGAAATATCAGTCATCATGACGAGTAAACGAGACGGTTATACGGCATCAGCTGTAAATGTAAGTAGATGCCACGCAAACACGTGTAAACAAATGTTACGGTCAATACAACATTCAGGTGGAATCCTGTTTCAGATATCTCTCATGAATGACAAATGTCAATCTAATCTAAGCGGCCTATAGAATTTCTTACGATTGAATTCTTTTTGTGTATCACGCAGAAGGCAGGTGAGATAAAATCTATTTGCGCGCAAATTGTGTCGAGGACATACTCTCGTTTTTCACCAAGAATGGAAAATAATTTCTGCTGGATATTGTAAGAATATTATTTCGCTTAATTTCGGGTTTCATATTGTAGCATATATATATACTTACGTACTTACGAAGGATATATAGGAGCCCTAGAAAGTGCGAAGTGAAGAAGAACTTTTGGGTGGGCTCAATAGACTTGAAACTAATATCTTTGTTAACAAAAGGTCTGCTCCTTTGGGAGTACATTACATAATGAAGTGAGTACGTTGTAAGTAGGATTGTGAAAAATTAGACATGTTATTCCGGCTGTCGGTGGGGAATGTTGGCACCGGTGCCTGTCTCTCACGCTCATAGATACAGAATCAGCGCGTGGGCACTAAGTGATGATAGCTTGCACGGAGGAAATGGAGAATTCAAGAATTACATTAAATGGTGACAAATCTTCGTAACTTGTTTAACTGCATTTGTCGTGTACAAACTGGATGATATTAAAGTCAGGATTGGCTGCTTCCTCCGAAGATACAGTCAATTTGCTTGGTCAGCTTCTGTTCAACGTGAACTATTATTTGATATTGTGTCACCTCCTGAAAATAAAACACTCATGATAAGATCGTGTACTTTATGAAACAGTATCTCGCTTAGTATTATATAAAAGTGTGACTTAACTCCAATACGCTGTTATTTTCTGGAGCCACTTGTTCAAATAAAGGTACGATAGTAAACATCCACTTAAACAGAATGTTTACTGATATAACTGAAGTTTAAAATAAATAATCATGTAATATTCCATTAAACTTTCCATAATCGTCAGGGAATTAATGAAAATGGCTATCAGGTGCATACTGTATGCTTAAGCCGTAAGTTCAAGTAAGGAAAACTGGTTGCTCGTTTACGGTGGAGCGGCAATTGAATGTGGTGTCTATACTGTGCATAGATATATATAATCCATGGATAAGTTAGAACTTTTACGATTCATTGGGAGCGCAGAGTAGTTTCAGACAGAAAAGAGGAAAAACTTTACCCTTCTTCAAACAGGCAGTAATTTTAGAGTCCATCAGTCCTAAAAAGATTATTATTTTAGACTTTTAAGCCAACCAAAACCGGTAAAGTATAGTTATAAGTGATGTAGAGTCCACCTTTTGTCTGAAATACTTGGAGTATTGCCCACCTTGTAGGAGACAAAGCAATGATTTATTAATACCTTTTTCCTGGCCGGAAAATTACGCACGAAGCAGCATGTCACTGTCGTCAGCCAGCCCTTCACAAACGTTATGTAAATCAAACAATGGTGACGATAGAAACATAGATCAAGTACCTAAAATAACCGATATTTTAGGTAGGAACAAGAAGTCTAATTTTTATTTTCTTTAGAAGAATGGGAAGAGTAACAAGCAACATATGTACATCGTAACCTGAAATCCGACGGCCATCGCTCGGTAAAACATCGGAAAACAGACTAAAGAAATAGGTCTTTTACTAACGAGTGCCTAGTTTCTTCAAGTAAGCCAGACCCTGGCGAAAAGCCAGAAAACAAAAACATGGACAAGAACAACAAACCAGTAAGCATACCTAATGATTTGTAAACCAACTTATTTGCTCAGTAAACTTCAACAAATTTGGCAGGAAGGTGATTTTCAATTTGTTACATTAAACAAGCAAAGGAAACAGGACGATAAACAATTTACAGTTAAAATTATAATTGTAGGAAACAAAACAAGCTTTGAAGAACTAATTTAAATACGCCTACTGTGAGGGCGACGAGGAATATCAAAGGAAACAAAATACCAATAGGTAGGTAAATAATGTGCTTAGGTATATTATAATATTGATACAATCGTTTCTTAGAAAAAATATAAATTAAGATATTAACCCAACAAACACGGCAAGGCATTGGAAAATACGTATAGCGGAGTCCATATCCGCACTGTACTGGACGTTGGCCCAGACACCAACCTGCGATGCGACGTCGCATCGTAAAAATCTGCTAGCTCGACGCATCGCAAGAACTTGCGAACTTACGAACCGATCGATGCCTTGCCGCACGAAATCGCACCGCAGTTCTGCGATGCGGCGTCGTAACGCATTGCATCGCAGGGTAGTAGTGGGAGCCGTAATCAATCGCTGATGTAAACTAAAAGCAACCGCATAACCAAGTTATGAAATTCACATCGAAAAATTCTTATGAAACATTAATTCAGTATTCATTTGTCACCGCATGTGCCCCGATCACGTCATTTAAAATCAAGATAAGGAATATAAAGTACGAAGTTTAGTTTCATTTTCACATTTTCTGACTTCTTGGCTACCTTATATTTATAATATACTATGGAAATATTTTCACCACAATGTCAAGTACAATTTGCTCATATATTGCCGTCAAAAATGCAAGTAGTGTGCTTTTGCACAGCGGTTCCAAGCACGTTGGAATGTGAACAGTGATCACGCGTTCAGCACGTGAAGTCTGCGTACGCACACAGGCAAACAAACACACACATTGCATGTGTGCCAAATGCCAATGTACGCATTGTTGGCTGATATGCGTGTGTGAGACTGTGTAGAGTTCGAACTCACACCGCCACACCCGGTGAGCCGGCCATATATTTTCAAATCCGCACGATATTATGATTCGGGTCAACTTGGCAGTATAGGGTGATTTTTTTGTTGACTTCCAGGACCGTGAAAATATTTAAATGTAGGCGATATCCGACAAAATGTATTTTCAGTACTTTTTATTCCGGAGCTAAAATTACTCTGGAAGGACGTTGACCTGAGGGGTCATTCTCATATTTTTACGCATCCGCATCGAAGTCCTAACTTAATTTATCTGTATACACAAGATTTGGACATTGATAGACACTGAACTGATATTGCGACTTGAATTCGAACTTAGCGAATTGAATGAAAAAAACATTAGATTTTTTAAGTTAGAGAATTGGCCTTTGGTTTATTTCAGCTGACCTCAACGTATTGCGCGGAGATTGGTCAGTCCCTTGCCGTTCTGATACAATTTAAATCTTGGGTTGTGGGTTTGGGTTCAAACGTTTGATAACCTGCGCTGTTACTTACTGCATGACATCATAGACAGAAGATATTTGTAATTTTTTACAGCCAGAATTTCACTGTAATTCCTGAACACATTGTTGATCACACACACGTAGTCGTAACATTCACATCCTTTGGTATTGTTTGAAAAAGTTACCTTCACGGTAGAGTGGCTAATTGTGAATAGGCAGTACTTGGGTGCTAGTTGGTATAAAGTGGGGTACTTATGTGTTCATCATACGAGTAGCTGCGTTGATAGTGAGTCAACAAGTTCGTGACGTGCACGGAACACACCCACGAAGATAATGTAAAATTAATTAACAAGCTAACTTTATCTCTGCCATTATTGTGTACTAATGTTTAACTTTAGACTATATTTAACTTTAGTAAGCTGCGTTGATGTGTAAAAAGATAAATAGCGTTATAAATTGCAGAACAAACACGTAGGTCCGTGCGTCATAGCAGTTGAGTGTGCAATGGTGGGCACAGTCTCTGGTGTCAATATTGACCTCAGATAAATTGTGCTTCTTAAGACTGACAGCTTACGTAGGTACTTAGTTTTTAATTATGTATAGTGTATTGGGAATAATCCCTGTTGTGTATAGGAGGAAACTCGAACGGATTTTCCTTGAAAAGTAAGTTGAGGGATCTGCCTGAATATAGGTACTAGTTGCTGAATACTGCTAAATATAGGGATAAAATCAACACATGCCCGCACATGCGTGTTTGCTATTCTGCTTAATACTCTACTTAATCATGTGGGTCAGCAAGTCCCTTCATATTAATATAGGGTGATTGTTAAATTGTAGGCAATCTTTTAGGGGGTAAAACTACTCATGAAATTGAACAGCTTTCAATATGTAATCAACTAGAAAATGAAAAGGGGTGTTCTCTGTATTTTATTAAAGTTATGCGGAAATGATTTCCACACTGAGCTAACCTGTTATTTTTTTATATTTTTTTAATTGATATTTTCTAGTACTTGACTGGTAAGTAGTGATGAAATTGTTGACGATGAAGCTGTCTAGTTTATTATGAGCCTGTTTTAGTGGTGTAACGAATATTCGCATTCGCATTCGCGAATATTCGCAGAATTTACAAGAAACATGCGAATATTTGGCAATTTTTTTTGACAAACAAAAAGGATTTTAAGTATTGATTGAACGGATATAGAAGATAATACAACTGATGTAAAGAATGTTAAATTTTGACGAATATTCGCGTTTTATATTATAATTATTGTCAAGAAAAATTGCTAAATATTTGCATGTTTCTTTTGAATTCGAATGCAAATGTAAAAATGTGCGAATATTCGCGCGAATGCGAATGCGAATATTCGTTACATCACTAGCCTATTCACTCTTGCCTTGAAGACATCTAAATTATAAACGGGTGGAAAGACCGCAGCAGGCAAATTGTTCTAGTCCTTTGATGTACGCGGTATAAACGATGAGGCGAAACGCTTGGTCCGGATCGCTGAAGTTTCAACAACATAAGGGTGGATATTCGCCTATACTTGTGTGTGTGTGCGATACTTGGCCGATGGTAGAAATGAGGTGGTGGAATCAAGTCATGCAATTCCTGCGCACACTTTCCAAAATGTATTCTGTAAAACATTGAAAGACTGGCTACCCTTCGCCTATGCTCAAGGCTTTGTAGATTGGACTTAACTACATCCCCAAAAATATTGGCGATGAGTCACATCATCTAACTAGTAGTAGTAGTAGTAGGGATGTAACTAGTGACGAATATATGTGCCCCCCTAGCCAAGTTACAACCATTTCGCTTGCGTCGAACGCTTCGAGTTGACCTTGCCGCCAATTCTTTTGTTCTGACCACGTGACTGAGCGTTAAGACGACGTCATTCCCGTACATTTGAAGCTTTCTACAAGCGTTAACTATTGCAGATTAGCAACTTGGCTAGGGGTACTGTACCTATATCTTTTTATACGATAACTATAGCTTATGTGAACATAAGTTATTGTATAAGACGTGTTTTCTCTATTCCGTTTCCTTTTAACGAGAACCAAGAAAACTGGTTCAGGCAACATTTCTTAGTATGTAATTCAATTTTGACAAACTTTTGGGAACAGAATATAAATAATAACTTTCACGAGGCATAGTATTTTTGTTTAATAGCTTATTAGCATATTCGTATTGTATTAATAGGTATTTATTGTTACATGAACTTTAAGATTAAAAAAAACCCTTAGTCATAAGTCTTGTACGAGCTAATCACGCGACGAGTATGTGAATAGCACGACAAACTAAAAAGTTACGTAAATTCCTAAACAATCTTAAATATTCATTAGTTTGTTATCGTTTAACAGCTGTGTATTCTGCGAAAATATATATATATAAAAAAAAAACAATACTACTTCGTTTAGAACGCCATTTTTTAGGGTTCCGTAGTCAACTAGGAACCCTTATAGTTTCGCCATGTCTGTCTGTCCGTCTGTCTGTCTGTCCGTCCTCGCTTAATCTCTGTGACCGTTAGCACTAGAAAGCTGAAATTTGGTACCAATATGTATATCAATCACGCCGACAAAGTGGTAAAATAAAAATTGGAAAAAATGTTTTATTAGGGCAGCCCCCCTATATGTAAAGTGGGAAGTGTTTTTTTTTTAAATTTCAACCCTAACGTGTGATATATTGTTGGATAGATATTTAAAAATGAATAGGGGTTTACTAAAATCATTTTTTGATAATGTCAATAATTTCGGAAATAATCGCTCCAAAAGTAAAACACAATGTGTCCCCCCCCCTCTAATTTTTGAACCATAAGTTTAGAAAATATGAAAAAAATCTGAAAAGTAGAACTTTATAAGGACTTTTTAGGAAAATCATTTTGAACTTGATGGAAACAACAGTTTTTGTACAAAAAAGACAAAAAGGTTGTACAAAATAATTTCTGGACTAAGTTTGTAGTTTAATTGTAATATGCAAGCATTTTTTTAAACTCATAAGTGGGTACACTTATTGTGACACGCTCTTGGCCGGTTTTTTTTCATTGATATAAACTAGTGCGTGACTACGACTCCACCTGATGGTAAGCAGTGATGCAATCGTTGATGGTGAACCCCTATTCACTCAAGCCATGAAGACATCCAAATTATAATCGGACGGAAAGACCACAGCAGACAAATAAAAATAATTTAATTATTAATAATTGGGTAGTTATAAAGAAATGTAGCTATAACAATTAAGTAGAGTCTGTCTAATAAGTCAACCGACTTGAGTAATTATTAGGGTAAAATAAAATCTGATGTAGTCAACGCTGGTTCAATAATCAAGGTTGATTAAGAGATATTGATCATTGTTTACTTATAGAAGAACCTTATAAAAAGTATCGAATAAAAGTATTTTTTAAATAATTAAATATTATACAAAATTCCCAAGTCGGTTGACTTTTTAGACATATTTACCGCAGCATGCAATGCACAATATGCACATGTAATTGCAATGTGCATGTGTGACTATTATTTTAATAAGTACTTCATCATAATCATCATCATCATTTCAGCTGAAAGACGCCCGTATTAGACATGGGCCTTCCACATGTGTCGCCACAAAGAACTGTCCTGTGCGTCTCGCATCCATCCGATTCGTGTGATCCGCACAGGGTCATCACTTCATCTTGTGGGAGGCCTTCTTCCCAGTCTGCAAGCTCAAACCTACAGTGGCTGGAAATCGGGATCGGAATCCCGGCGGCAGGGGCGTGAGGGCCGCTCCCTAGCGCGTGCGGCCTCCTCCTTTTCTAGCATTACTGTTTCGCAGATGGAGACGACCGTCTGCCATTTCTCTTCGCGCCAATTTCATAGGCAAGGACTAAATAAGACAAAGATTTTTCTCTGTTTTATTTTGTAATTTTTTATTTTGTTTGTAGAGGCATTTAGTAGCGAATTTAGTTTTCATGAAATGACGCCTTCATATTTATTAATTTCATGGCTCGTGAGTCCGATAATGAAAATTTTTTCACCGATAGAAAGCTGCTTTATTCCTGAGTGGTACAGGCTATATTTTGTGTATGCGGGCGAAGCCGCGAGCAAAAGCTAGTCAAATATATAAGTACCTAGTATTAGTAGTGTCCATGGTAACCCAGTACCGGATTTCGTTTTCTCCCACATTCAATTGGTCGCTCAATCCTAAAAATTGTCACCGTAAAAATTGTCGTCGGTATCTGTTAGGTGTCACCTACATAGAACCCACTTGAGAACAAGTCTAATTCAGTGCTATGCTGCATGACAGATTGGCTGGGCCATAGAACTTTGAATGATCGACTAGATAAAGTTCCGGGTCTGGGTGTCTTGTGTATGTAGGTAATGTAAATAACACTACACAGTGGAATTAAATAGGATATTTATATTATAAATATACTGACAATACAGCTTGTTGTAAAAGGTGTGACAGACACATTTTTTTCCTTTTTATTTGTCTATGTGACCATAGTACATATTGCATTACCTACCTACCTACCTATTTTCAACAGTATGCGAGTATGATTAATTTTTTTAAGGCACCTACAATACAGGAGTCATTTCTGTTTTGTCTTTAACTGATATAAACTAGTGCTTGACTGCGATAACATCTGATGATAAGCAGTGACGCAATCGCTGATGGTGAAGCGCACTAGTTTATTAAGAGAGTTAGAAAAATGTAATCAAAGTTTTGTCCATATTCACCGCATGCATCCATAATCAAATTCGATTACCACCATAGAAATATCGCCTGTATACTAAAATCTTCAATCAGAAAGATCTGTGAATATTTTAACTGTTTAGCTATCACGGTTCATGAAACCTTTTTTTTACGATGGGAAAAATCATCCAATGACAACCCCCGCTCTTGGGCGGAGCGGGAGATAGTGTCAGACTCTTACAGACTAAAAGTCCACCTCGTTCCTTCTAGCCTTCATACCGGGGCTCAAATTCCCTTTCGGATAACCCTGGCCCCAGTTGGCTTCGACCCGGTTGGGCCCCTGCTGTTGCTGACAACTCCTTGAGGCGCGCGGTCGACGACTTGGGCTTGGTCCGGACAGTTACCGGACGACCGGACAGCGAGCTACCCATTGCTCACTGTCCGCAAGCCCGCGCCTACGTTGGCCGGAAATCGGGATCGGAATCCCCGCAGCGGTGGCGAGAGCGCCATTCCCTGATGCGGTCGGCCTCCTCACGGTTCATGAGACCTGATGAAAGACAAACGGACTGCGGAGTGATACCAAAAGGGTCCCGTTTTTACCTTTTGTGTACGAAACCCGAAAAAAGCTTTGCTAACCTAAGGACAGTAATAAAATTCGATGAAGTTTTAAACAGATTCATGAAGTTATAACCAGAATTATCTAGTGCCACCAGAAATGATTAGATAATAAATAGATTCAAATTAATTTATTCATTGTAAAACATAGGTAGGTACATTTTTATACATTGAGGGCGCTATGTTTTGTCTCTTGAGTGCACAAACTAAGTAATATCTGCAATATATTATTAAAACAAGAAATTAATACAGAGCTATGAACCATAAATAAAGAAATAAATAATTCAGATTAAGCAAAATAAAACAAAAGAAATAAAAAATGTCCGCAGTTATTGCAATGTAATGAAAAATTGTCAGCACGTAGTAACTTCTAATCTCCATAACCTAATAAATTACTAAACTGCATATTAAGTACAGCTTTTATACCATTTCATAACCAGGCTGACTTTATACAAAAAAAAAAAAAACTTTATCTCTTTATTATATTAGTGTAGATGTAGATATGTACTATCACTTGCAAAAGTCCATAAGAATTCTTAAAACTTATTCGTTTGACGTTTAGTTTGACTTACGACCTTTTATTTTCAAGTTTCGCCAACAAATGATTGAAATTCACAATTTCATCAACTTATCATAAGTCAAGATGGCCCAGTGGTATAGGCACACAGATTGAAGCGCAAATCAGCGTGCCGCAAGTTCAAATCCCACGCAATTATTGACTTTTTGTAAGTTCTTACCCGATTGGAAGTTATGTATTTGCATTACATATATTAAATTATTCTTTAACTTGTTCACACATTTCTTAGAGTTAGAAAGGTAGATCACAAAAAAACTAAATAAAGAATTAGATTTCTGCGAGGTAGACATGAGTTTTAACTTAACCGAAATGAACTGTCGTTTGGTTGTAGTTGTTGGTTAGTGACGTGAGGTTGACAGTATTGTAATATTCGCAAAATGCAGGCTAATATTAGTATTGAAGTGAGGGCGACTATCATTGGGCTGCATAAAAGTGGTCTTAATAAAACACAAATATCTGAAGAAACCGGACTGAATGTGAGTATAATAGCTATTAATGAATTGTAACTTTATTATAAATTAATCTTCTAATTAAAACGTATGCCATTTATGAATCCATTCATCGTATCTTTATGAGGTTTAAAAGAGAAATACGTAAATCGTTGGGTTTATTGGATTGGTTATTGGATTAATAAATGCAGTTTTATTTTAAAATTATATTCAATAATTATGATTATTAACATTTTATATAATGAAAATGAAGTGAAGTAGGTATAGCTGCCTAATATATATATTTTTTTTATTTTAGAAAAATACTGTAAATCTTTGGCTAAAAAGATATGAGGAAGAAGGTAGCCTTGCTAGTCGAAAGAGAAGTGGGAGATCGAAGCTTATTAGCGAGGCGCAGCGACGACATATGGTGGACGTATACGAAACGAATGGTTCCGCACCAACGAGACATTTTGCGGAATTATATGACACCTCGATGGATACTGTTCGCCGTGCACTTCACGCTGAAGGCGTGCATCACAGAAAACCTGCTAAAAAGCCGTACTTGACAGAGAGGCACAAACAAGAACGATTACGTTTCGCACTAAATATTTAATGTTAACTAAACTAAATGGCCTACCATTTTATTTTAACATATCTGTGATTATTCGTTAACAAACACTGTATTATATTGTGTTTACTTTCGTTTAAAACAGCTATATCTTTTAACTTGTGCCATCGCCTCATCTTAAGAATGCAGTGAACTCGCTATCAATTTTGTTGACAATAATCATGAGTCTATTTCGTTTTTTATTCTTCTACCCGCACTGTTTTAACATAATACTATAGTTCAATTTATTTTTCTCATCTAATTGACGATTATCTTGTGAGAACTAAAGTTCTTTTAACAGAAATTGAGGTTTGGTTTCAATCTTCTTTTCGTCAAGAAAATGAACAATTAAGCTATGACCTCAATACATTCATTGTGACGTTACACAAAAATAAAATGTTTACAAAGTCCAAATCATATATCACTTTTCAATAAATAACTGGATATAAACAATTACCTATATTTTATTTTATTAAAATTTGAATATCCGTTCATTGTTACGTTATTCATATTATGAATGGTCTAAGTGGGTATACTTCCAACAAACAATCTTAGGCGTAACATAGATAACGGTTACAAGATAACTTTTTGTCTAGGTAACAATTCGACGTCACAATTCTCATAAATGTTTAATTTGTAAATATAAAGAATAAACATTTTTATTAAACACGTCTTTTTATTTCCACCTTATAACATCGAAAAGAGGTAACAACTAAATAATTGCAAATTACGAATGTGATTCTTCTTGTGGTTAATAGATCACATTCGTAATTTGCAACTATTTAGTGCAAAAAATGCAATAGTATTTTTCATAGAAATAAAAAAAAACAACTATATCAATATAGATTGGGAATTTTCAAAGTAAGAAATAACTGCAACGGACCGACCATGATTTGAACTCGGGTTACGTGATTTGCGAATCCAACACTTAGTTCACACGGCTACCAGCACATGACGTATTTGCACGAATTTTATCAATGCTACCATATAGCTCAGTGCGACGACAGTTCCTTAGTGTGTGTTATCTGTGGAATGTGGATACTCATACATGCGCACACATACGCACGGAGTATCGCGCTCGCTCGGTTCGTAGCAATGTAATCTTTAGCGTTCCTATGGACTTTTGCGGCCTTACTGTACATAAGATAGCTTTGAGCAAACTACAATCACGGTAGTAAGTCTCCTCACTCTCTTTGAGGAGTGGCTGGAGACTGGAGAGTGACCATGATGTTCTCACCTTTCGCATGCAAGTTCAGGAGGTTCGGGACGAGCAATGGATAGCTCGCCGTCCGGTCGTCCAGTAAGGACTAGTGTTACCAGGTCCGATTGGATAAAATCGGGACAGATGGTAAAACAATTCGGGATTAAGGGTTTAAGATCGGACAAATAAAAAAAACTTTTTTAAAAATCACTCAATGTCTTCTCTCGCTTTAGGGTGGAACTATGTTCTTCAGTTGTCAATTTCGTTCCAAGGCTACAGTTTCTCTTTCAAAAGTTGCCGCGCAGCCCTAGCAGGTCTCGGCTTTACTAGGCTCGTTCAGTTATGATGACATTTCTTTGAGGGACGCATCAACACGGCGCGTCATTGACTCAAGCTTTGTCTTTACTGGACGGGCGAATGTCGAGGTTCTTATTTATTTATTTCGCAAACTCACGCCTACTGTGCCTGGAGATCGCTCAGCGACTCCCGATGCTGACCTACTTATAATACAACGGGCTGTTTTCCGCAACTCCACGACAAAAGCGCGTATTTTGAGTAATAGTGAAGCAGAAGACATTATGGTCGCGCGTGACGGACGGGGATGACGTGGCTCTGAGTGAGAGAGAGACAAGCTAGTGAGTGCTGTGTGTCATTTTGAACGCACTTGACTTGTGTGACAATGGCGCGAATGCGATTGATATATTTTACTTTAATTAATTATAATTGTGGTTAATAAATTTATTAATAGCGTCCCGATCAAGCACAAATCGGGACGCGTTCTCAGACCCCTGGAAATCAGGACATTCCGCGCAAATCGGAACACCTGGCAACACTAGCCCGAGTCGTCCATGGTGCGAATATTCCACGCGCGCCTTAACACTATGTCGGCCAACTGTAAGGGCCCAGCATACTGACCTCCTCTAGGCCCACAAGAAATTTATGAAAGGGAAACCGTGATCCTAGACCGCATAGGGTAACTGACGGACACAAGTGTGGTATAAAATTCTGACACGCCCACCCACTCCACCCTAAAGCGGGAGAAGTCATATGACAGTCAAAAAAATATCCATAGCTTTGACCAATAATTTAGCCGAAAGAGCCCACTGTTGAACATAAGCCAGTCTCAACATAATGACCGGTCCTGTGCATCTGTCTCGTATCCATCGAATTCCCGCGACTCTCACCAGGGAGGCCTTCCAACGCTGCTTCTTTCGGTACATAGTCGCACATTAGCTGAAGTATTGTTATCAGCAGATAATGGCTGTTGGTTGGTTGATGCGGGGTAATTGGGGGTGGCTTTGTCTTGCAGTGTATGGGTTTCGGCTGAAATTTATTTATTTAGTATACTATATATTCTTTATTGTACACCACATAAATCAAAAATAGAGGACAAACGTTACTAAAAATAAGTGTACAATGGGCGGTCTTATCGCATAGGGCAATTTCTTACAGACAATCTTTGGATGGACTGAAATAAAGGAGAAAGATTTAGGGCTGTCAGTGTACAACATAAGAAATAATAACACAAATACATACATTACAAAAAAATATAGGTACTAATAAATATCAAATATGTAGATTACAATATGTGGAAATATAATATGATAATAATCAAAATAAGATGTACTTAGTGTAAATGACCTAAAATTCTTGCCCTTTATTTAATCCTTTACATCTTGTTATTGAACCATATTTTGTACTGTGGCTCTATACCGTGGAAAATTATCAACCATCACAAACCAGAACAGATTGCATTTGTTTCAAGAAAAAAAGAGCATGTAAATGAAACACCGTAGAAAATGATCATTCATTTAAAATAGTATTCTACTTTAATGTTTTTCGTTATACGACATAATTTTTACTGTGAAACCTGAATATAGTTTCTACAGAATGGGTAGCTGAATCGATTCAAATAATTTTTACACCATGTTAGATTTTTCCCGAAAATATTTAAAAAAGAGACAAGATGACCGTCACTATTTACAATACAGGTCACGGCAGGTCATAGTGGATATTAGGTGCAAGCGCACAACTGGGTGCGGGAGCAAAACAACCCCTAAGTCGCCCGGATCACAATGGCTCGGTGACCATGTATTTGTGTGGACAACCAGGTAACATATCTTACAACTTTGTGATTTCTTTCATAACACAGTTATGAAAATTTGTACGTAGATTCTTTACATAAAAAAAGGTTTACTAATGATAAGCATAAAATATAGTGTCATAATTTACATTGGCATTTACGAAATTCAGCATAATGATAATTAGGCATAAATGTTTCGCCATAATGCTTATTGTCATAAATACTGCTAGCATAATAATAATGAAGCATACATTTAAAAAGCATAATGTTATAAACGCATAATGATAGTTCTTTGGAATAAAATTAATAAACCCTAATAAATAACTAAATTGTAGACACTATTTTACCTTATTTATTATTATTGGGCGTCCATGATGGATTTCCCACTCCTGCCATAAAAAAAACCTAACACAGTAACCGATAATACGTCGCCACAAACACAGAACACAGGAATCATACCATTCTTCTGTTCTGTGGCTACAAAATCATCCAATTATGACTTTTTTATTTATGGCTCATGATAATTAGACGAATAAATATTATGTCTTTATTTATGCAGCTCCAACTTAAGCCAAAACATACTAAATGATAGTTATGCCTAACCTAACCTAACCTAACCTTTGTATTATGCCAAAGTATAATTACACAGCAGTTTTAATATGCTAATAAAAGTTATGCGAAAACATTATGCCAAACTATATTATGCCTTAAAATTTTATGCTAACAGGGGTAGTACCAAAAAAAAACTATTTACAAAAAAAAAAACTACCGATTTCAATGTAAAATAAAACCGGCCAAGAGCGTGTCGGGCCACACTCAGTGTAGGGTTCCGTAGTTTCCCTTCCGTCACTATAAGTGTTCCCACTTATGAGTTTAAAAAAAACGCTATTTGTTACGTTGACATACTAAGTACGGAACTCAAAAATAAAACCCTCAATATAATTTACTAAGACACAATAACAATTTCCCACTATAAAAAATTAGCTATTTTGTTAATTTAAATCAAAAATAGTACAGTATGCAAGTAGTAGAAATTTCAGCGATTGTGCACTCGTTAAATTACGAGATTAAAAAGCAACGATTTTTTACCACGGTAGGTCATGAAAGCACGGAAAATCTTAACATCGACTTTTAAAAAGATGACATCATTAAGCAACGCCATCTATCGAACCATTTATGAACTGGTTTTTACCTTAACATTTTGTTAGATGGCGTTAAAAAAATGATTTTTAGTTTTGTACTAAATTGCCTTAGCATGTTCCTGATAGAAGTTTTATGTAGTTATAAGATAATACCGCCAATGCCAAGGAGAGACCAACCGAACAATTCGATAATACCCGACCCTATCAACTCAGGAAAAATCCTAACAGCGCGAACGCGAAATGGCCCAAAGTACAGCGCCATCTCTAGGGGAATTGGGTTACTAATTAATACATAGGTACCAGAAGAAGTTTTCGGTGGTAATTTTGGATTGCGAGAACTGATTTTAATCATTCTTTTTTTGTTTGAAAGAAGATACGTTTAGGATAATAAAATATGTAAACGAAGTTAAAAAAAATGCTTGCATATACGATTATACTATAAACTTAGTCCAGAAATTATTTTGTACAACCTTTTTGTCTTTTTGTACAAAAACTGTTCTTTCCATCAAGTTCAAAATGATTTTCCTAGAAAGTCCTTATAAAGTTCTACTTTCAGATTTTTTTCATATTTTCTAAACTTATGGTTTAAAAGTTACGGACACACACATTGTTTTTTACTTTTGGAGCGATTATTTCCGAAATTATTGACATTATCAAAAAATGATTTAAGTAAACCCCTATTCATTTTTAAATACCTATCCAACAATATATCACACGTTAGGGTTGAAATTAAAAAAAAAAAAACACATCCCACTTTACATATAGGGGGGCTACCCTAATAAAACATTTTTTTCCAATTTTTATTTTACCACTTTGTCGGCGTGATTGATATACATATTGGTACCAAATTTCAGCTTTCTAGTGCTAACGGTCACAGAGATTAAGCGAGAACGGACAGACAGACATGGCGAAACTATAAGGGTTCCTAGTTGACTATGGAACCCTAAAAAGTGCTAAATAACTTTAATTTCAGAAGTCGGTGTTACTATAATAGTTTTATAACTTCATTATTTTTTCTTATAGTCTGAGTGCATCTCATAACAATTCTAATAATCCCAAACACGGTTTGATTACATTAATTTACCTTCCGGCTTAATCATCAGATCAGTTCGAAGGCAATTTTACTTTTTGTTATGACAGTTCTGCTGTGATCCTATGAGGAGTTCTGTTCCATATCTTTGAAGTTCGTGATCAGATCATAGCAATATTTCTATGGATCCAACTTGGAAGCATAACCTGTCAATAAAAAAAATAATTTTCAATATTGGTCCACAATTGAGATATCGGTGATAGGTATATGTATATCATATATTTAATATATATATAAAAAAAACATTCAGCCGAACATAGAACCTCCTTCTTTTTAAAGTCGGTTAAAAATACTAGACAATTAGGCCAAACGCACACATTCGGTTTTCGGATTACGTTTCGCATACACTGAAAATAATCTATAGGATTATATAAAAGTAGAAACTGACTGACTGACATATCAACGCATAGTCAAAAGTACTGGGATTAGGAGCGTGAAATTTTGCTCAAGGCCTTCTTTTATGACGTAGGCGAGAAATTAGAAAGTATTTTCCAAAATTCAGCCCCTCACGGGATGAAACGGGGTTCTAAAGTTTGTATAGAGCAACCTACTTTTACGCAGGCGAACCCGCTGGCAGAAGCTAGTGTTGTATATACTGTTTACCACAATAAATGATGTCAGTAGTCAAAAGACTTGACCTGAAAAAACATTGAATGAAATTCCACTTTTATTATGGAAACCGGATGACCGGACATAAAGGCTTAACTAAATGAGCCACCTATACAATAATTTAGGCGGCACAAAGCTTTGTTACCAGTTCTCATCTATTTGCTGCCACGCTGTCGAGCACAACACAAAAAGCCGCGTATAAATTACAGGCACAACCGCACACAGCCGAAAAACAATGTAGTGCACAGTTTTACCAAACATGAATAAGTAACTTTGGACGGAAATACTATGACGTGACGTCGCTAAATATAATGGACAAGGGTCATGGTAGGACACAGCTCTCTACTTTATTTACTAACTAACTTCAATTTCTCTCAGTCTGATTTAGAAAAACTAAAAAGTAAATCGTCTATAACCTCCTTTTTTATTTATTTATTTCATTCATTTGTCAAAAATAACAGTTATAAATTAAAATCCTACACAAAGTTATAAATATGCAAAAGTTATGAATGTGTAACTTACGACATTTTCCACAACATACTCAGAGTTATATTTAACAATGCGCTATTTTTCTAAGCTGTTAAAACAGAAAAGTAGTTAATAGTAAACATAAATATAGACAGGCATGCAAGTAAGTGAGAAAGATAGAGGGAAAGAGAATTTGTAAATATAACACGATAGTTTTTATTACACAGCTTTTGAGATTTAAGATCCATTTAAAAAATCAAATAATTAGAGCACTATGTATCATTTGTTCGTCTTAACTTTTTCTTTCAATAATAACTAGTGCTGTGTTAATTAATACGTATATATTATGTATCTATTGAACTATCAATACGTCCTTGTACTAACAAGGACGTAAAGATCGTATAATTAGATAAGTATTAATTAATATTTCATACTCTTCTCCTGTGAAATGTAAAAATAGTGTGTAAAAACCATATTTTCACATTTAGCAATAATTGTTCAACAAGAAATTTCTTTTATAATAATGAGTAACTACTAATTAAAATAAATAATGAACACTCGAAGGGCAAAGCTACCAAAGAATTTTTCAGTGAAGTACTCGTAGTGCAGAACCGAATCAAAGTCAAAGTCAAAGCATTTATTTCAAATAGACCATTTGCAGGCACTTTTGAATAGTTAAATGTCGGTCAGTCCAAGAAAAGTGAAGTTAAATTGCACGTACCAAAGCGTAGATCTCTATGGAGAAGAACGTGCAAGAAACTCCATCGACACTCTTTTAAATCATATTATGTGTTACATATAATGCTTGGTTTTTTTTTTTGTTGATAGGTTCGTGCTTGACCGCTATCTCACCTAATGGAAAGCGACGATACGGTCGACGATGGAACGTGCTCACCTAGAAGAAACCTATTCACTCTCGACTTAAAGATTCCCGGGTTGTAGCTATCAGGAAACACTGACGCAAGGAATTCCACTCTCTAGCTGCACGCACAATGAATGTGTTCCCAAAACGTTTTGTTCGTGTAGGTGGGATATCCACCATGTATCATGTATTGGTTACATATTACTGAATGCAGCGAAAATCTACGTTAACACATGAACCCTTGCCGATGGCCGATAACATCCCTAAAATATGGGACCTTGTTGTCATAACTACGATTATACGATACTACAAGAATTCGAAACCCCGACAGTTAGATAACCGTTCTAACCTTCGTATATCAGGGCCCAGTAATTGGGTTGCAGGGTCAGATGGCAGTCACCCCGTGAGATAATGATGCTCACCCCTATCTAGTTAGACTGGCCGTCTCCTAGATAGTCGAGTAAAGGTCTAATTAGCCCTTTACTAAGTAAGTTCATAGAAAAATAAATAAAACGTCGGATGGAAGTGAAACTGCCCGGCGGTATATTATGTGCCCTGACACTGAAGGCACAAAATAGATAGTTACAGATGTCAATCTACATACAAAACGCACAAATAGACACCGCTCACGGACACGATATCTCGGAGCGTCTCGGACCACTCGTGGAACAGTTCCGGCTCAAACGCCGCGTAGGCGTAGGCGTACGTGCGTTCACCGAGCGTAGGTATAAAAAGTGAAGTACATACATGAGATTGTCTTCTGTACCTATATATTTTGTGCTGAAGGTTAGTATGGAATATTGAAAAGGAAGAGAGTAATACAGAGTGACTTTTGATTCTTTGCAATTATGAGGTGGTGTAAATAACAACTCTTATTCAAGTTGTACTTTTTTTTAAGTGGGATAACATCCAATGACATCGGGGACTTTTACTGATTAAAACCCACTCGTCTTCTTGCTTTCGTTCCAAGGTCCCGGGAATCTCTTTCGCACAACCCATGGCCCCAATAGGTTTCGATCCTGCTGGGCCCCTACAGTTTTACTGATATCTGTGGGATGAACTACAAAATATTTAAAAAAATGTTGTGCTTTCTTGGTGATTGAAGTCTTCAGTACATTTTTTTAGGATACAACAAAGCAATTATTCTATATTGTTTCAAGGTTGGTCTCATCGTAAAATTTGTTCATAGCCGTCATCGATCACTAAAATTTATTATAGTGAACGATGATAGTCGCGAATCTTTCACCTCCCGATAGATTGTCAAACTCAATATATTAACATTATAACAATGTGTTCGTGAACTGTGTGGCGCATGGAGCCATTATACACGTTCGGTACAGACATATCCTCTTACAATAGCTAGCGTCAAGAGGCTCCACTTACATGGGCTAATGAAAATGTACACTCATAGGTGGCCGCTTCCATTACCTGCCGTAACACATTCACATGCTGGGAAATAACAAAATGGGAATTGTAAATTGAAGAACATCTATTATATATATTATGAATTATTCACAATAAATAGATATTTTAATAATCTACACTAATATAATAAAGCAGTAAAGTTTGTTTTTTTGTTTATATGAGGCAATCTCTGGAAGTACTGGTCTGATTGCTAAAATTTTTTCGCCGATAGAAAGCTGTTGTATTCTTGAGTGACATAGGCTATTTAATATGTACGCGGGCGACACCGCTGGCAAAAGCTAGTAATTTATATTCAAACGCACAGGGTTTTTGTATATCAATGACACTAGGGCTCCAGCGTCTATTAGGTACACCGCTCGATATTCAGACAGTCTTAGTCTGTGTAGCGTAGAGTATAAGAGTCAGACTGTCTTACTCGGAATGAAAAGTAAGACAGTCTGTATAACGTGTGCTGAATAACGCGTAGTGTAATAGGTACTTTACTGATCATCATCATCATCATCATCATTTCAGCCGATAGACGTCCACTGTTGGAAATAGGCCTCCCCCAAGTGTCACCTCAATGAACGACCCTGTGTGTCCCGCATCCATTGGATTCCCGCAACCTTGACCAGGTCATCGGTCCACCTTGTAGGAGGCCTTCCTACGCTGCGTCTTCCGGTACCCGGTCGCCACTTCAGAACCTTTCGGCCCCAACGGCCATGTGTTCTGCAAGCACTGTGCCCTTTCCACTGCCACTTAAGTCTGACGATTTTTTTTTTTCTGATTTGATCACGGAAGGAAACTCCGTATTACCTTTCCATTGTCTTTAGCATAACTCTTTCCATTTCCTTTAGCATAACCCTTTCCATTGCCATCAAAGTAACCCAAAGGGCAATGGGAAGGGTTATCCTTTCCTGGAAGACCATTTCAACTAAGTTGGGGTAAGGCTAAGCAGAATATTTGCTGACGCTATAAGCGAGTTATACCTAATGATGCGCATCACTAGTTAATACCAGTCAAAAACATCCAGTTACAGCAAGTTATGGAAAAATAAATATTTTGATAATTTCAATGACACATAAACAAATATTGGTATATTTGTAGTATTAACATGTAAACAAAAGATATGAGATAAGCGGAACTTAAGAATTTTCCAGTGATATATGTGTTATGTCCGTGAGTTTATATTTGATATCAATAGATCGATAATATCTATTATCGGACTTTCTAATAGCCTACAGTTCTTTTGGTACTGGTAAAAACACCGGTAGATTTCCATGTGTTTGGTGTTAGTTTAAATCCAAATTGATTATTTTATTTAGTTCAACTGATGACCACGTTTCATGTAGATAGTTATTGGCTAGCGCCAGCAAAGAGTACGCACTTTAAAAACTTTATTTTTAGAAATATCAAATATGACATCATTTACCTAAAACTTATTTTAATTTAAAATTTGGTCATTTAGGAAAATGAAAAAAATCCAGATAATAAATAACAATTACTGAAACAAATAAAAAAACATAGTATGTCTCATGCGCATTCTTAGGATATTGTGTAGCAAAGAGTACGCGGTGAGAACTTTCCATACAAGCTAAGTGCGTGCGCGTGACTAAATGAGTTTATATAAAATAATGGGACTTAAATGAGATTTTGCCTTTGCATTCATCGCAAGTAAAGACTCCAATTCCTATGTAGTATTATGCAGTAGGTATTGTGTAGTATTGTGCAAACTTCATGATACCAGATTAAACATCTTACTACACTACACTGGATCAATAATTTCTGTGGAGGTTCATTGAAAAGTTCATAGCAGAGAGGGTATACAATTATTTCTTGAGCTGTTCCTTTATTCATCAACTGTGGAGTTTTTTTTTTTGTTTTCGTTTCCTACTAGTACTCGTAGTTCTTTTATTCTTTACTTCTTTCTGGTTTTCTTTTGTACATATTTTCCCATGAAGGCACTTTAACAGTTCTGTAAAAGCAACCGAAAAGAAACACTTCAACATCAGTAATAAGTTAACTCACTTCATACAAGCTAAGAGTACCTACGTATACTCTTTAGGTGCGTACTCTTACATAAAAGGAACATTCGATCTAAGTCAATAAACTCTTTAAGAGGGCACCTCTTACAATGAACTACACAAAAAAAAACACAGCGAGGTATTTGCAAACCTATCCTTTATTTCGAGAAAAAACAATGTTTTTTATTGCGTGACTAGCTTTTGACAGCAGCTTTCACTCGCGTGAAAGTATCCCAAAGGAAATTACTTCCTAGATAAGTAGTATCTTCATCTAGGTTGATGCGAGACGGCTGGTCGGACTTTTACTGACTAACACTCACCTGTATCCGTCAGTTGCCCATTATTTTCTAGGGCCTCGGTCACTTTTCCAAACGTTCCTGCAAGGGGTCATTGATCTGCTACTAAAACAGTGCAAGCTTATGCATCCCTAGCTGATAATTAGTATAATGGCGATAGCAAATGGAAAGACAGAAACTAACCGTTGCAGACAACACTTTAATTTGTAACTGTACAATGTACTTTCAACGTTTTGTTCACTGCTTTTTGTGCTTAGTTTTTCAAGTATGTACCTAACTAATGGACGGACTGAGTTGATATTTACAATGGAAAGTACCCTTAGTCCGTTCCATAGGGTTAAGAATGTAACACCTGTACTTTTGAGGATTTTAAGAACACCACTGATGCTGCAAACAACGTGGCCTCTAAGTGGGCCTCAGTTATCTTGAAAAGAAGAAAAGTTAATTTGTTATCGGTGATGTTTGCTGCCAGATAAGTTAATCCCATTCCCATTGGAAGTGATGATCGATGAAGCGGAGTCATTATGGCATCTAGGTATGTATTTCTTACTATAATGTTTATTTATAATATTCAATCACATATACATCGGATGAAAAAAAAAATCGATAAACATTTATAAAAAAAAGTTTTATAAGGGTGGTCTTATTGCACAGGGCACTTTCTTAAAGACAACCTTTGAATGGACTGAACGAAAGGAGACAGATTATCATAGACTAAGAAATTCAAATGCTGGATATACGCCTCCCTCGAGCGTCGCAACTTCGTCTACGTCTGTTTGATTGGCTGCTACGCTGCGTGTTGCGGTTTCAGAATCCCGCATAGAACAATAAACAAAAAATTACAAAAACTACTACCAATACCACTACACACTCTACTCCCCTCCTCCTCCTCTCTCTCTACTACTGTCAATATAAACAACAGATAGTTATGCCGGGTCCGGAATAATATTTATTCCGGACTCAGAATAACTATCTGTTGTCGATCGCCATCATAATACCGGAGTAAGTCCTTTTTTTTAAGCTAGAAAATCATTTAATGACATCTCCCTTCCCACCGTTGGGCGGGGCGGGAGGTCGTTTCAGACTTTTACTGATTAAAACCCTCCTGTTCCTTCTTTACCTTCGGTGCAGAGCCCCGGGACTGGAGTAACTCCTAAAGTGGGAATCTTTAAAAAAAAATATAACTACTATCGAAAATAAAAGACAAGAAATGTTATCACAATAGGTTTTAATTAGAAATATTAATCTTAAACTAATTAGAGATGTTCACAAAACATTGCATTCCGACTTAACAAAATAATTTATTTATTTATATTGTATTTATAAATGGCACGAGTATCCGTGAGACATTCGGAATGTTTGCATCATCACAATTTTATTTATTTATGTATTAAAAGGTAATATTTAAGTGTGTTTTCAGATGTTCATTTACTAGTACGAAAATACAGCCATACATATCAATAGTTGTTACGTCCGAAGATGTATGTAATAATAATAATAGTAATTCGTTTATTTTTCTCACCACAATATCACAGCAATTACAAAACCAAAATAATGATAAGAATTGGATTCATACTGTGGGAGACTGGTGCCTAAGCTAGGCTTTTGGCCTGTATTTCAGGTCACCAGGTCTTCCCCTCTTTTAATAGATGTGTTTACAATATTGCATATTCATTAATCTCTCTCAGACATGTTCTATACTAGTTTTGTAAGTATTGTGCTTTGATGTGTCGCAGAATACTTGAAAAAAAATTATAATTTTATATTTTCCATATACAAGCATACTAATCGACATAATCTGTTATACGCAAATTCTAGCATTTCAAATACATATTTGTTCACTATTATTAAATTCGTTCTTTGTTTCCAATAATCCGTACAAAGAGTTTTTGGCGAACACATTTTTTGTTCCAATATCCTGCGACATACACCACGGTGAAGTGACTTCTTAAAATATTATTTCTTTCACATATTTTCAAAAACAAAACGCACCTAAATATTATCTTATATTAAATGCTATGCGGCTCAAGTATGCCGTACAAAAATTCACTTAATAATAATATTATTAGTAAACTGTATTAATAAATAATATTGTTTCTTAATAGGTACCACTGTGGTACTTAAGTTTAGTGCCCTAAAGAAACTTTTATTATTCAAGCTCCGTTAAAATTTCAGTTGGTAAGAAAATTTGTTGAGAACGATTATATTGGGTAATAAAATGCAATTTTATTAATAATGATATTCCTTAAGTATGGTCCTCAATATTCTTGCTTACCTCTAAGAAAACATGATTTTGTTGCATTATTATTTTTACCCAGACTGCAATGAAATTTACAAAAATACTCGTTGCGGTCAGGGTAACTTCTAATATCTATTTTAATGCCTAACATCTAGCAGACTTTAGAAAAAAAATTCTGATTTACAAAGGCATGAAAATTCTATGTATTAAAAATCTTTATAAGGCACTTTATCCATGTGCAGGCACTAATAAATCAATAGGCTTATTTTATACGGAGCAAAGACGCAGCAAAGCATAACCATGCTCTAAAGATTTAACTACAGCAATATAATCCCAGACAGTATCGGTTTATAGCTGCCGAAATATGGAGCTGTTAACAGCCAACGAGTTCGAAAGTGGAGTTCGTGGAAGTTTGCAGCAAAAATGGAGCGAACGACCTTAATGAAGTGCAGTTGTGCTGACCACCCGCGTACCAAACTGTCTGGGAAGCTCTAAACAACACAAAATAATAGCCCGCCCCCTGTTGTAGTTACCGTGTTACCAGACTGCGTCAATTTGTCGAATACAAAAAGTTCTTAACTATACTATCTTGTTCTAACACATTTATAATCTTTTACGCTTCGAACTCAGTGGTTGTGGGGCCCGCATGCTTTGTCTTAAAAGTTTTGTTTGATATTCATTGAGCTAAAACTGCTGGCGCAATTTTATGTAGTTCAACAACCAATGCATATATTTCAAGTCTAGTTTCTTAAAGGTAAAACAAAATGATAAGCTGCAAAGCGTGCAGTGCCCGTATTAAACCGTTCTGTGAGTTCCTAGGGTAACTTTATCACTCATATCATTCAGATTCATACAAATAGCAATATTAGAGATTCGGTATATCATTCATCTTTAAATTCCTTTATAAAATCCCTGTGAATACTTACAAGTCCTTTGAAAACTTGGCGAGAGTTTATGAACCTACATTGCAGTAACCTATTTATGTTTGTACTTGATTTGTTACGTGAATGTTTGTTATGCATATGTTTAAAACACTTTTGAATTAAGCTTAAAATTAATATCTTTTGTATAAATAAATAGTTGCACATATTTGTATATTATTATAAAATACTAAAGTAACATATTACATAATTCACTTAGGCACTTGTTACTTTTAGAAAGTAAGTAATAATTATTATTATCCATCACACATGGATAGTTAAGTAGATGCTCCATGTAATATTGTTGGCACGTGTAATACTCATAACAAACTTAATAAAAAAACTTATCTAAACGATTTTATAGATCAAGTCTTCTATTACGTATCTAATAGACTGAGATGGAAGTTCAATTTATAACATAGTAGGTTCTATATTAATAAATATTTAATTGTCTAAATTCGAAACCAGCAATCGAGAACGAGAAACCCTTAATTTGTGATCAAACACTTAAAAGTGAATTCTTTGGTCTTTATAGCTCTCGCTGTAACATTAACAACTACAATATAAAACAAACAAAGAAAACAGTCGACAAATTAGGTTCTCTGCGGAATGTCGCCACGTAGCGGACGGAGAATTAAGTACTGCATAACATTAGAGTACTATGTAAAACAGACGCCTTAAAATGTACATTTAAATTACTTAAAAACACATATATCTTAAAAATCATATACTTCGTCACAAGGTGATCTTTACTCTAGCCATGTGGTCCTCATCTTTTTCATACATAACTTTATCTGACGAATACATTTTCTCTTGTATCGCCGCGAACGACTGTCCCTTAGTTTCAGGCAGTTTTACCAATATAAATATGACACCGCACACCGAGAGCGCACCGAAGCCCCAAAAGGCGACATAGTTCCCTAAGTTATCCGCCACCACTTGATACAACTTCGTCACTGCGAACGTCATTAACGCCACAAATATCTGGATGACACAGGTCGCCTTTGATTTAATGTTTGTCGGAAATATTTCCGATGTAATCGCAAAAGGCACTGTAGCTAAACCTATGGTGTATGAAAATATAAATATGGGTATCACAATGATAGGAATGAATTTGAGACTGACAAGGTACTCGCTGTTGTTGTGTTTCATGAAGAAGTACGCTCCGATGATGACGTTGGATAGCCCGACGCCACATGAAGATATTAGCAGTAGGGGCTTTCTTCCCAGCCTGTCTACTAGTTGCGAGGACATCGCAGATGTAGCGAGCTGCACAGAACCGAACAGAATGCATGCTTCTTCAGCTCTCATGACCCCGTCGGTGGCTCCGAATATCTGCTGCGCGTACGATATGATCGCGGTGCTGCCACAGAACTGTTGCGTGAAGTAGATGCCCATTAGAATGATGAGGCCTTTTCTGTTTCCTCGTACAGTGTACAAGTCTTTCCACCGGCTCTTTTCCTTCATGTTTTCTGCGACCAAACTGCTCATGCTTTCCAGTTCTTCTCTGACGTAGCTTCTGCCTCGGAGCTTCTTCAACGATGATTCTGCTTCCTGCTTCTGTCCTTGTTTTATGTAGAAGTATGGTGACTCCGGCATGGTGCTGAACGTCACCACGAACAGGATTGGGATGGCGATGTTGAAGCTTGCGAGCCCCAACATGGACACGTACGGCCCGATGCAATATTGAGACAGGATACCGAGCTGAAACAGAGTTATTGAAATGTTAATGTTTTCAATCAAAAACTTATCGTCTAATTAAGATCTTAGTAGGCAATACGTTTTATTATGGTTATTAACACCCATCCTTATGACATTAAATATAATAACAAATTGGAAATGGTACAGAAAAAATTTTTACGTGGCATGAACTACAAATGTCATCATTCGAAGATACCCTACATACATTTATTACGCAAGTATAATATTCCAAGTTTGGAATCCAGACGATTACTTTTGGATGTAATGATGTTGCATGGTCTGTGCCACGATCGATTTGATTGTATGGATATTGCAAACAAAATTTGTTACACGGTCCCCAGAACTGTAACAAGACGCGGGGCTCGCGAGTCCCGCCTGTTCCACGTCGACTCACTCAACTATGACCAACGCCGGGGCACGAGTTTCTCTTCGTCACCTTTTCGAAACTTATAACGCACACTTCATGGACATAGATATTTTCACTCATTCTAGTAATAAATTTAAATCTCTCGTTGTCAGCTCTTTAGCATCTAAATTCCAAATTAATATTAATTAAGTAAATATCTTATTAAAGACAAAATAAAAAATATTTAGTTCTGAAAATCAGTCTCCGTTTTTCATGTATCACACTATTGTCCACGGATTAATTTAATCCGTGGACAATAGTGTGGGTTATATGTTTACCTATTTATTTTATTATAATTCTTTTGTATCACCTTTACAGGTAACTGTTTTTTTTCCTAATAAATAAAATAAAACGCAATATTTGTGATTGATTTGATAGACATATTGTAAACAACAAATATTTGATAAAATTCTCCAGCTAAAAGACAGGTTAATGTAGGTATCAAGGTGAGTCACCAGCTCATTCATATATGTTTACCACAAAGCATGGACTTCTTGGTAAACTATAGTTATAATGAGAAATAAACATAATATTATACACACATTGCATCGTCAAAGCTTTCAGGGATTTGCTTTATGCTAGAATAGATCGAATAATTTTCCCAGTATATAGATAGTAATTTGATAAGAAACCCGTTGAAATTGGAAATTATTGTAGGAGTTTCTACGTAGGGGTTATTTGCTATTTCATAGTATTAATCAATGAATTTATTATACCGTATATTCATAATTAATAAAGGTTTTTTCTTTCTTTGTAATTTGATAGCTTTCACATTATTTGAAAAACATTTAGAAAACATGGTGCTGCCATGTTTTCTAAATATTTTTTAATTATACGAGATGCTTTTGAGGGATGTGTTTCAGAAGGACAATAAAAAGCAGGCTTTAGTTTTTTTTTTATTTTTTTAAATATTCATCCATTAATTAATCTTCGATGAATACTGGATGCCGCGCCGTATGTAATACGCAGATAAAACAAGGTTGGTATTAATTAAATTCAATTAAGTAGTTCCACATATTAACGCTTGCATACAAAGTGTCTCTAGATCTTCGGATTATACTTTATATTATATTCAAGGCTGAAAAGACTCGTTTTAAATTAATCTAAAACGGTATACTTGTATTATTATCTAGTCTAAAATATAAAAATTTTGTGTTATAGTGTTTGTTATCAAACCGTTACGTCTAAGAATAGGACGTAGGTTATTTTTTATCCTCCTACCTCCTATTTTCTTAAATAAATAATTTATGTGGCAGAACAAAGTTTGCCGAGCCAGCTAGTGTAATAAAAAAAAAAAAATCGTATCATATTGTTTGTTATCAAATTCCTCCAAGCGGCTTGATCAATTTTTATGTTTTTTGGTACGTATGTGAAGAGGTTAGTTATTTCTTACCCCCAATTTTTTTCTCTGATAATTTATATGGGAGAACAACGTTTGCCAAGTCAGCAAAAATTTAAAAGTTAATCATGCTAATTCAAAAAAATATTGATGATAACAACAAAAATTATCACAATATTTAATATTAAGTAAACGGTAAATACGGTTCATTTTTTTTTTTTTGTTTGTTTTGGTAATATTCGAAGACGTGCCGTGAATGACGTTTGACAGCGCTAATTGATTGATCCTATATAAAATAACCAAAGTCGCTTCAAAATTTGTTCGTCGGCATAATAATTTCTGTAGGCATATTTTACGGGCGAAAATTCTATTGTTACGAAAAAGGAAACCGCAGATATGCTTACAATGATTTATTGGTGACTGATGCGATGAATTCGTAGGTACAATATGGCGCTGTTATTTTATCAGCAGAGGTCGGAATTAAGTAGAGTTATTTAAGTACTTATACTGATTTTATACAGCAAAACAATAAAGTGGGTTGAGTTAATGCCGGAAATCCCGAGATTAATTTTAAAAATTAGATTTTTGTATGACACTATCAGAAATATAGCAGGAAAAAATTCTTCCTGCATTGACGACGAGGAGAAGGAAGTGCATTTAATTTGTTAACCTCACCTCAGTTGATGCACGACTTGACGTAGAGAGATCTTTTTCAATGAAAAATATTAATAAAAATCCATCTCTGAGGTTTTTATAATTACTTATTTGTAGTGTACTCGTAATATTGTTACCATACGGGATTTTTCTTTAGAAATCCCGGGATGATCCATATTGATGTCAACATTTCGATGCAAATACCTAAATGAGAAACTCTACTAACTACATGTTTACGAGATTTTCTTGCTTATACAATGGCTACACAATAGCAATTGGCCGAGGTTGGGCCCACATGTAAACGTAGCATACCTAATTCCGACCTCTGGTTATCAGTAAAAAATTGCCGTCTGTCTCCAGATAAGTGCTTTAACGTCATAATAAAGTAGGTGTACGACCTAATTACACATATAAGCATTGTAGACCTTGTGATTGTAATTCGGGTAGCTGACTGACCTTCGACATGACAGTGATGAGCGTAGCCATGGCGCCTCTGACGTCATCGGAGGCGATCTCACCGAGATACATCGGCGCGGTGGTGTAAGCGATACCGTATCCGAGACCCGAGATAAGCCTTGATGCGTATATCGTGGGCACATTCCCTGCGAACATCACTAGGATCCACCCGATGATGTATGGCACTGAAGCGAGGAGTAACGTCTTCTTGGTGCCGATCCTGTCGGCAAGGTACGAGGCAGGAATGGGACTGGCGGCTGAAATGAGAAAACAAAGCAATGATGCAAACGTAACATAATGATGTAAGGAAGTCCTTTTTTCCGTCAAGACCAGTAGAGATAGACAAAGGCATGATAGTAAATAGGAAACCTTTTCCAACGATTATTTGTAACTTTTCATTCTGTATATGGGAATGATGATGTTTGCGTGTGCATGTTTGTTATTTCTTCATGCTGGAACGGCTGTACGGATTGGATGAGATTTACCGCAGGGGAAGATCATGTCCTGGAATATTTTTTATTCCGGGAGAATCTTATCTTGGGTTATTTTTTTACTATCACGCGGGCGAAATCGTTGATAGCAGCTAGTATCGAATATTAGCAAATAATAATAATATTCCATAACTATCACACAACGCTATCTAATCCCAAACTTAGCAGAGCTTGTGCTATGAGTACTAAACAACTGATAAACATAAAAATGCATTCAGAAAATCATTTTATGTAAACGTTTAGAATTTAAGCCTTACAAAACGGAAACTATCACAAAATAATTGCCAGACAGTTGGATTGGTGATAGATTTTTTGTTCACATTATTACTACACAGAAGGGCGACTGCCCACTTCCCGTTCACGATGAAATGACGAAGACTCTTAATTAAGTACCACTAACGACACCCATGGGTGAAGAGGGTAGCAAATTACAAATGACGAGTCATAGGGACATCAAATGGAATTAGCTAATTTCGCACGTTTTCTGTTATATGTGGCGTATACAATGTTAATAAAGATTCAGCCTTGAGCACTTAACGATAAGCTTACAAAACCATTCTTTGAATCATTTCAGTAATATTAAAAACTAACTTATTTGTATACACTGTGTCTACATCTCTCATCCAACTCTGCTATCGCAAGTCTGCTGGAAGAAATTACATTTGAAAAAAATATAGTTTAAAAAAACTAGAAAAACACGCTTTCATAGCTTATGAAACTAAAAAGTGTAAAATAATTTTCAATATAGGTAGAAAATAATAATAATGAACGAAAAATATTAATATCATTGTGAAAAAAGCGTGGGGCGCTTTGTGCCATATTTTTCGTAAATCGAGCACCTGGGTGATGGGTGTGCAAAGTTTGAAGAAAATCTGATCGCCCAAAGTAGGTCAAAATCGAGCTCAAAGGCGTTGGTTACAAACATACAGGTGAAGCTAATATAAGCGTGTTAAAAAGCAGTACCTTTGTGCTCTTCTATCTGTATTTGATCATTGATTGTATTTGTATTGATCATTTTTTAGTGTTTGCGTATACATAAATAAACAAATAATTACGGGTAAAGTAGGGACTGTGATGGCAATATTTACCACTTATGTGTCCATGATTATAAGAATTATCTACCGCTGACCGCTGTGACTTATCTATACATATAAATAAAAATGGAGTGTCTGTTTGTAATATTGAAATAACTGCTTTTTACTACATGCATATGAATATATATACGGTACATACAACAAAATAACATTTTTTATAATTTTTGTCTGTCTGTTTGTCCGGGCTAATCTCTGAAATGGCTGGACCGATTTTGACGGGCCTTTTTTGGCAGGTAGCTGATGTAATAAGGAGTAACATAGGCTTTACTTTTATTTTAGAAAAAATAAATTCAAAATTCTGTAGTCCACGCGAACGAAGTCGCGGGCGCAGCTAGTTTTAAATAATTCAGAGAAATTCGCAGTATGTTTGAATGTGTGTGTGTATGTTTGTTTCTCCTTTACGCTCAAATGGCGGTGATAATTATAACAGATTTGAATGAAAATTGCCACACGGGTGGACCATGTCTGGAAAAGCAAATTGGATACTTTTTACCCCGGGAGAGAATATATCTCTGGGCATAATTTTTTCTTGCACTTTGACAAGGGCAAAGTCATTGGCAGAAGCAAGTTGTGTTAATCCTCAAATACTTATTACAAAACAAATCCGCTAACGCGTCTGTCTCTATGGACGCGATAAACTCAAAAAGTACTGAACGGATTTTCATGCGGTCTCCATCAATATACAGAGAGATTCATGATGAAGATATAAGTGTTTAATAAATGCATGTTACAGTATAGAAAAATCAAGAACTTAAAAGATTTGTTAACACCCGTGCGAAGCTGAAACCCATTATAAAAAAGACATACACCGCTTTAATCCCGTGGAGGGTCGATCCGGTACTTGAAACACTATCGATTTGTAAAGATAAAATTAAAAAATAAAGTACCTCTTTTTCAAAACTCGTATTAATTCACGCATGTACGAAATTAGTATCTTTAAGAAAACGTCAGCTGTGCAAGTTCAATGATCTGTAGTTATTAGTCGGCGTTGCGTACAAAGTATCTACAGGTCATTGAACTCGCTCAGCTGACTTTTTCTTATAGAAATTAATTTCGTAAGTACATTCGTAAATTAATACGAGTTTTGAAAAAGAGGAGAGATTTTTTTTTTTTAAGGAATTTTTAATTTTATCTCTACAAATCGATAGCGTTTCATGTACCGGATCGACCCTCCACGGGATTAAAACGATTAAAATTTAACGGTGTCTATAAAAGGACAAACTGACATATCAACGTACAGCCGAAATTACAGGGCCTAGGAGCGTGAAATTTTGCAAAAGGTTTCTTTTTATGCAAACAAACACTTAACGAGAATTTTTCAAAATTCACCCCCTAAGGGAAGAAATGGAGGTCCAAAGTTTGTATTGAGAAACCTACATTCACGTGGGTGAAGCCGCTGGCAGAAGTTAGTTATACATAAAAATACTTCACTGCGAATCAAGATTAATAATAATAACAATCTTTATTGATCATTTACAAGTATTGTAATACATGAGTATTTGATATTTACATGGTAAAATTACAAAATTGCTACAATTGTAGTGGGTGCAGTTCTGATCTCCTAACTAGGTTAATAATCTTTAAGTAGGAGTGACAGTTCCGATCCTCCGTGGCTTACATGAATGATAAAGATGTATTTTACTGATTACGTACATTATGTATTTTACTGTCTTAAAAAACAAGGTATACTTAACTAAATGCAAACAAAGAAAACATAAAGTAAGTAATAACATTTAAAGTGAGAACAATGTTGAAAAAAAAAGAAAGATTTATCCGCAAACTATTTCATGTGTGTTGGTTATGTTAATAATTATGTTGAGGGTGTTATGCTCCATTTTACTTTATTATCATATTCATCAGACATCCGATCTTGTTCGGTAAGTACATTTTTATATTATTAACAAACAATGCTTGGAAAGTTACAAAAGCCAACGCCATCATTTTGGATTACCAGTCGCGAAGAGAGAGGGACAAAAACGTGATCATGTTACGACTTGGATTAATGTGCTGACTAAATATCGCGGGTCTCAAACCATAGGGGCGTATCCACAAAACCCCTACTTTTCAGGAGAGACAAAAAACTTAATAACTTTTCCTGTGATTGAGCCAGCTCGTTGTTTTTTTGCATGTAGCTGTATATTTCTACTGCAATTAATGTAGGATTCTTAATTTTAGGGCATTTCCTCTATAACACTAGTTTTTGGTTGATACGCCTATATAGCATGACGACTATACTGTAAAATTCCGTCAAAATACTCCCTGAAATGTATGAAATTTATGGACGTAAAATCTTTTTTCTCAGATTGTTAATATTTATACCAATATTTATTATTACTTAATTGGTGACTTAAAATATTGCTATTTAGGAATGAGAACCCATTGAAATTAACGTTATTTACGTAATTTCAAGAAATCAAACGCCTGTCTGGCTTGTCATAAATATTGAGAGGTGTTTTAACTCAAAGAGGAAGTATAAACCAGTTTTGTTCCACAATTTAAAAAAGGTAATGATTAATAGGTAATTACACAATATTCTCGTGTTTGAAAAGAAAAATAAGCATTATAAAAATAAAATTTATTAATAAATCTGAACATAACTACTAGAAATATCTTTAAAATCACAAACATTTGAAATTGAGCTGAAACAAAACATAGCTCTCAAAAACGCTGAAGGAAATCATCGCGAGGAAACACGGTGAGGAGGCATTAGTGATGTTTGTGTGAATGTCTGATTTCTCACATTCGAGAATGCGAATGCGAATATTCGAATTCAATTTTCGCGTATGCGAATGCGAATATTGACTTTCAAACTAAGTGCGCGCAAAATATCAGACAGTTTTCACATTTCGTATCAGCCAAATTTAAACCGAACATAACAGAGCCTTAACAGACTAATTGAATGAAGTGTAACACAAAAAGTTTTTCAGGAAACACAGACTCCGGCGGGGAATTTCGCTCCTTAGCTATACGCATAATGAGTGTGTTCCCAAACGCTTTGTACGTATGGGTAGAATGTTCACCATGTACCGGTGTCGCAACGCTGTACATCTTGTGGTCCAATGATGGAACGGACATGGCGGGATTAAATTCTGCAATTCCAATGCACACTCTCCGAAATGTAAACAATAAAAAACTGACAGGCTAACAACTCGGCGTCGATGCTCAAAAGACCATACACGATCAAACTTGTGCGTGCAACCTCTATGGTTGTACCGTCTCGTCCTCGCTAAGATACCGAATTTTTTGGCAGACAGTTTGGCTTTTGCTTCGATGTAGAAGCTGAAATTGAGGGTAGTCGACAGCGGCACCCCAAGAATCTGAGATCTAAGAGAGATCTCAGAGAGCCTAGATCTGAGATCCATAAGCTCGCTCGCCGGACATGTAACTCTCAACAACAGTGCTATCGTCTGTATACCCAAAGGTACTGGCTTTAAGTAGGTCATTTATGTGCAGCAAGAACAGTGTTGCCGAGAGTACCGACCACTGAAGGACCCTGGCATTAATATCCATTTGACCCGACGAGTAGCCATCAATAACTACTCGGATGGATCGATCCCTCAAGAAGTTTACGATCCAATCACACAGACCAGTGGTTAGACCAGAGGAAGGAAGCTTAGCAATAAGACTTTACATACTTTCAGCTTAGACCCTATCGAAAGTCTTCGAGATATCAAGGGAGACTGCAAGCGCTTCCCCATGCTTCTCGATGGCCTTGCTTTAGATGTGAATGGCATACGCTAGAAAATCCCCAATAGACCGATTTAGGCGAAAACCGTATTGCCGGTCAATGAGGATGTCGTTTGTTTCTAGGTATGCCAGGAGTTATCTGTTAAACACCCGTTCCATACTCTTACAGAGGATAGACGTAACGGAGATGGATAGGTAGTTTGCCAGGTCAGCTCGACTGCCCTTCTTGGGCACAGGCTGAACGGCACTTATTCAGTCTCAGAGAGGCGAAATAAGCGGGTCAAGATTAGAGACAATTCAAGTGTACAAGTTTTAAGAACAGCTGCTGGTATCCCGTCGAAGCCACTGGCTCTATTCACATCAAAGTTACGCAGAACTCTACGAACGTCCTTCTGATGGATACGAATATCCGAAATACTCGTCACGCACCCATCTGGAGAAACAGTTAAATTCATTTGAAAAAATTTGTTATGATTTGAGATTAACATGTTGTTTCACAATTTGTGATAAAATGTGAAATAAAGTTGTGTGATGGAAAAATATTAAAATATTATTTCCTTTTTGTTTGTCAGAAACATTAGCCAAATATTCTCATGTTTTTTTGCGAATGCGAATGCAAATATCAAAAAATGTGCGTATATTCGCGAATGCGAATGCGAATATCAAAAAATGTGCGAATATTCGCGAATGCGAATATTTGTTACATTACTTACGTCTATATAGCTTGACAAAATGATTTCAGGTTAAAGTAAAATAAACAGTCGTATGTTCATACGCCTTTATGGTCCGATGCGATTTCCTAGGATCACGATGAAATTGAAAGTCGTACGTGCGTACGTCTCTATGGCACGTCGAAACTGCCCCAATACGCAATAATATTGCTCTTACGTCTATTATACGGCTATTTGGTCTAAAAATAATTCTAGACTCTCCAGCATACGGCAAATAATATTTTTTAATTTATGCAAAAAGTAATTAACACTAAATTATAAAAAAAAATCAGTTAATGTATTGCTTATAGTAGAATCCAATGGCATTAAAAACGAAAAATCACATTTTTGCATATACGCCCCTATGGTTTGAGACCCGCGATATGTAGTACCTTTGGGAAACTTAATTTATCGCGTAATTTGAACGAAAAGTTTCCACTTTCCACACGGTAAGGCCAATAATAATTAGATAGGTACTAGCCCTAATATGTATGGTGTACGTGAGAATATACCTTTTTTTAAGCTAAGTATTGCATAGCTTCTATCGCGGGCCTTGAGCGTGGAGACCGAATCCAGAAATTTCGTAACGAAAATAACCTAACACCCCCCCACTTATTTGTTTTTTGAGCGTGGTGACCGATAAGAAAACAAATGAGTGAACAATCAATCAAAATTCAATTCAATGTGTGAAAGTGTAACTTCAATTAATATCAAAGAAAAAAAACAAAGGAAAAAAAATACTGCATAAATAAAATAAATAAATAATTATAATTGCATAAGTTGAAAAAAATGCTATGCAATAGCTTTACCGCGGCAGTCCCCGAGTGCCACACGTCTTTTTTTAATAGCCTATACTGTCCCACTGCTGGGCAAAGGCCTCCCCCAACTTCTTCCAGGTATCCTTTTCTTGAGCTACCTCGAACCAGTCCCCGCGGTAGGCATCTAGGTCGTCTCGCTGCCTCTTCCTAGGTCGACCTCGGCGGCGTCGTCCATCTTCAGATGGGGTTGGGCGGGTCACATCAGTCGCATGCACTCTGACCGTTGGGCAAGAGTTTGCACAAAGTGAATATACCTACAGGGTTACATTTAAAACACTGGCAGTTTCTCAGGACTATTTTACAAACATCATAAATAACAACTTTTGTTATATGACTATTAAAAATGAATATAATTTAGTTCATTAGATTTTCATACAAAAACAAAAATATATAAATTGAACGTTCTGAATATTACGAAGTCTATACGAAGCAAGCGATAGTGCAATAGCGGAGGGGAGCGGGATTGGGCAGCAGAGATGCTTGATGCGCTTGCGTCACGTCATATAGACGTAGGTAAGTTTAGCAAAATACAGGGTTGAAATGAGTTAGATAGAAAAATGAAATCTTGAAGGTTTGTTTTTGGTAAATAAATTATATTTAGTAAAAAGTCATAGAACAAAAGTTGTTGTTTATGATGTAAGTAATTCAGTCCTGCAAGGTTGTTAGTGTTTTACAAATAAACCTGTATCTGTGTGTGTGTGTGTGTTGTTGTGTGTGTGTGCTCTTTTTATTTAAAAAAGCTTTGCTCCCCACTAAGAATCACTCTGTATCGTAAGTGTGTTCACATTAAACATGTAAATTCACATGCTCACGCGAAACAACTATCCGTTGGTCATAAAAATATGTTTTCCGTTCGGAAATCGAAACCGCAACACGGAGTGCAGCAGATAATTGGTCAACCACTGCGCCATCCGTGCCTTAGCCTTAACGAGTGTGACTTGATTTATTTCTCAGCGTTTGATATTGAAAATCATTTGATATTAACTTTCTGTTGTTCACCTCCTTTGAAGCAAAGCTATTATTATTGTTTCTCATGCTTATGACAGTGCATGTGACTGACCTGTGCGAGCGTGTTTTACGTTAACCCGATCGACACATTAATGACGTTCGGCCCTCCGATTGGCCCGTTCCAAGCTCTTAACCAATCAGCAGGCCTAGCCAAATTACGACCGTTTTGTTTCGATTCTCTTTCGTCGATCGCCTCAAGTCGGCAAGGCCGCCGATTCCTTTGTTCTGACCACGTGACTGAGCGTTGAGATGACGTCATTCATTCCCATGCACTTGGCGAAGCCCTCAGACAGCCAAACGCGGTTATCATTTCGTTCGCGACTCGTACCTACAAGGCATCAGCGTCGAAAATATTTAGTCATCACATGATATCGGTTACCTTGATTTCACTGTACAGCGATCACTGATGATTGCTTCTGAAAGAGTAACCTACCAAAGAGGAGGAAAAAAAAACCCCTCGTTAAAATTAATTTAATTTATTACATTTATTGTAACGGGTATTTTGGGACCATAGGGAAAAAGACATTAAAGTCCAGTTACCATGAAAACTGTATATTTATTTTATTTGTGGTCCCAAAATACTATTAAAAAAAATACAGGTGGAATTTGGGACCGCGGTCATGGTCCAAAGCGCCCACGACCCTTATTTCTAAAATGTTGCAAGAAAAGACCTGAGCAGAATATGACTTACTTGTTGAAGTACCTTAAGTTCGAGCACTTTTGAGGACTTTTGTTATCAGGGGGATTTTTACTTCACTAAAACCACCGCGGACCGGACTTTTAAGTTCTAATGGTGATCCCTTTAGAACTTAAAAGTGGTCCCGTGACCGCTTTAAGGAACATCTCGGAACCCCCTCTGTATAATCGACACCTGTTAGCCACATCATTGGGGAGAAAGTAAAGAGTTTTCCTCAGGGCCTTGCTGTGCACAGCAGTTCGTGATCTCTGTGCTACTGGTCCTTCTTAGGTTCACTTGATGATCGGACAGTCCTTACTTTTGATGATCTAGAGTCTGTCTACTAAACGCTATGATGCCATCATTTGACCACATTTAAAAATCATTGGATGCCATCGATACAAAGATAAGTGGCCTTTTCTAGACTCAACTAAAAAAGTAAGATAGTACCTACCTGAGCATAATATCATAATTGAGGCGATCCATGAGCTCTGGTCTGCCGATGTCTGTATGGGCGAGTCTGGTGCCAGCAGGATAGGCAGAGTGGGGGACGTCCAGCCGACTGTGGTGCCTGCCGCCGCCGTGATCAAGGTAGCTGAAAACATAATAAGACAGACATTTAAAAATGGAATGGTTTAACTTGTTCTTAGTACAGGGTGACTAATTTGATAGTAATTTTCCAAAATTGAAAGTACCTATGACAAACTTTCACACTAGAATGTTGCCAATTAATCGGAAGTCATCCTGTATAGTAACTCAAGTGCAGAGGAAACTGAAAAGGAGATGCATGGCGCTAAATGTGCTGAACTTTAAGATCTAACAATTGCGTGAATTATTTGTCTTACTAATAAATGTGTTTGTATATGTGAATGTTTGTTCATCATAATCTTTTAGCCAAAAGACGTACGTTGTTGGACATAGGCCTCTCCTAAGTGTCGCTACAACGACCGGTTCTGCGGTCCCCACCAGGTCATCGGTCCACCTGGGAGGCCTACCAACACTCAGTCTTCCAGTTTACGGTCGTCACTCCAAAACCTTTCGGTCCCATCGACGATCTGTTCTGCGAGCAATATGCCCTGTCCACTGCCACTTAAGTTTGGCAATTCTTTGGGCTATTTCGGTAACTTTAGTTCTTCGGTGGATATCTTCTTTACTAATTTGTCATGCAAGGAAACTCCGGGCATTGCCCTTCACATAACCCTTTGGGTAATGGTCAACGGCTGAAAGTTTTAGATGAAATTCGGAACGCGGGCAGTCCATAGCCAACACAGAATATTTTTTATCTTGTTATGTTGCCGTAACAATTTATCTGACTGAGAGCGAAGCTGGTGGCAGAAGCTTGTATTAAACACACAAAATTTAACCATAATTCCTGAACAAAAATTCAGGTTGGATCGATGCAAATGTGCCGTATATTGATAAAGCTTATCTAGTAAGGAAAATGTGAGCGTAAAATAAAAACGGCCATTACGGCTTATGTTATTTTTACACCCTCCAACATTCGCGTAGTAAGAATGAAAAAGATTGAGCAATCTGCGTGTACTACGTAAGTAGGTGTGTGAGTCTTTAGAAAAATAAACAAAACTTTTAAATAGTAAGTTTTTTGTCAAGAATATTCTCGATTCTGAATCGTTGCCAATTAGGATTTTGAACTCCATGAAACCCAAAGAATCACTTTCTGAATAATTTATAAACGATGCTGTTAACCTATATAAAAATCTTTACCGACTGCTGTTAATTGGTTAACCTCGGCCTCCTCGTCGGTAGGTAGATGATTAATTATCGTTTCTTTATTAGGCTTCCCAGTTTTATCATTAATCATATTTCTGTGTTAATCTGGAATTTTGGGAACCGAAGGACTCAGTATCTACATAAATAAAACAATAGGTAGGTATTGTTGACTGAAGTATTTTTGCAAGATTATAAACGAAAAGATCAGTACTTCAGGATTGCTTTACCATTATCATCATCAGTAGATAGAAGAGGCCTACATATGTTTAACATTGGACGTATAAGTGTCGCCACAACAAACGATTCTCTGCGTCTCGCATCTATAGGATTCCCGCGATTCTTACCAGGACATCGGTCCAACTTCTGGGAGGCCTTTTAACGTTGTGTCTCTGAAGACCGAAAAGTTCTGTGGTAACCGCTTACTCCGGCAAGACATGCCAGAAGTTTTCGGTCCCATTGACTATCTGTTCTACAAGCAATGTGGAGGACTGTAGTGTGTGTGCCGGTAAAAAATAACCGGTAAAAAATAAAATTAATTTTATCGTGAAACTGTAGTTAATTATCCGTGAAATATTGCGATGCGCAACTTTTTATTTTATTGATTTCGATATAACTCTAAATTGTTTGCAATTAGGAGAGTTAAGGACTGAAAACAATATTCAAAATGCCAAAGAAACCTCAATATTGGATTATTCAATATTAGTAGAAATTGGAATCCTTTTTTTCACGTTCTTGTAAAGTCAAGAGGTCCTTAGGTTATTCAGATCTCAGGTAGGTAAGTACCTACTTAAAATATCATTTGAAATAACATGTTTACAACAAATCTGGAATATTGATTTATTCAAAACAAAGGACTGATACCGAGTTCGTGTCTCCTCTTATAAACATTGAGATACAAAAGCAAATACACAAACATTTAGATATGCCATTATTGAATGTTTTAACAAAACGATGGCTGTGTTATCTTTTCATAATAAAGCAATATTCCTGAAAAGACACGACCTATGGTTTTTTTCCGTTATATTGCCTTGTTGAATAATACAGGTCGGCAATTTATTCAAAGCGGTATTTATCAGTCATTTTGTTCAGATGAATAGATTGTGTCGATAGAATTGATACATAGAGACAGTCCTGTAAACATGTGATCGTGAAAATTAGGGTGAACTGAGCGTGAAGAGAACTGTCATTCTTCTTAGAGCTAAGGGTTGACAGCTCACTTCTAGCTCACTGGACCTTAGTTTGTCACGGTGAGATTTTTATGGCTTTACTAAATACATACATAGAAAACAATGTAGACCAGAAGAGTTTTTGGTGCTTTTCTTTTCTAGTGAAGTTCTGAGTCTGTTTTTTGTTTTTAACGATTTAAACTAGTGCTTCACTGCGATCCTACTTGATGGTAAGCTGTGTTGCAATCGTTGATGGTCAATCGCACTAGTTTATTTTGGAAATTGACACAGAACTCAGGAATCATACAGTTGGAAATTGATTCCTGGTGGACCTTGTGGACAGTACTTAATTTGACTGACCTATTGGTCTAGTGGTTAGTGGCCCTGACTGCTATGCCGGAGGTCGTGGGTTCGATTCCTACCCAGGACAAATGTTTGTGTGATGAGCATGATCATTTATTCTGTGCCTGGGTGTAATTTATCTATAATATGTACATATGTATTTAGAAATATATAAGTATGTTTATCAGTTGTCTAGTACTCATAACACAAGCTTTGCTTAGCTTGGGACTAGACGGCGTTGTGTGATAGTTGTGCAATATTAAAAAAAAAAATACGTAGTATCATTGGAACATGGAACAAAGTTCTCGGTAAAATTGAGTTGAAAATTTACTATTTCAGTGAGACTTGTTGATAAGGTTGAATCATTCGAGGTTGTTTGCTATATAGGCTTATAGTTCCTTGAACCATCTGGCCAAAGTTATGTGGACGCACCTCTCGCACCCGCCTAGGCGACAGTACGCAAATCTGTGCATTTATTTGCGGCCAACAGCGCTCGGAAAGCGCGCTGCTGACCTTTAAATCCATTTTCTTTGCGAAATATTGATTGATTTACATATGCAATGTTCACTTTGAAGAATATTTAACGACCAATTTTTATGTGTAAAAATGTTTCTAAAGATCCAAGCCGTTTCGAAGGAGTAGAGAAAAGTTGCGAAATTGCTACCTAAATATTTTTTTTAGACAAAAGTATTAATAGCACGAAAAAATCAAATGTTGATAATGTTGTTCATGAATCTATAATAAACATATATTTTTTTCAAACCTATTAATCTGGCCGTTACCGAGGAGTAGGCTTCAGAAAGTCACTGTTTTATGGCACTTTTCGGGCGCTTGGCCCTTAAATAGGTACTGTCAAATATTAGAATTATTGTGTTACATACACATTCTAATGGAAAACAGAGTAACTGTATTTTGTATCATTAACTAAATACGTTCTGCTAAATGCAGTAAGTGACAGAGGGAAAAGTAAATAATTTCTATTGAATATTTAGAACCCACGTCGTGTGTGGATACTTGTAGATAGTGTTGTCGTTTGGAGAAACCCAAGATAGAAAGCAACGGTTCTATGAATTGAGTTAGCTACGATTTTCCAAGAAAACTAGTTATAGTTTCCGGCACGGATCTTGAGCGCTGGCTTCAAGTTGCGCAGAAGTAAAATATCGGGTCTCTGTAGTAGTGCGACGTGAGACACGGGGGCGGGGAATGTCAGTGATTGGCTTGCCGCGCAGCGCGTCATAGACGTCACTCGTGTTTCGTTCCCTGCGCTTGCTGCATGTATCTAACAACGACGACGATTGTCTCGTCAATGTATGGAATGCGCAAAGCGATCCTCACTCTGACGCCGGGCGCTCAAGATTCGTGCTGGTACCTATATATATTATGGGTATAAAAATTTGAGCGATATATCGATAATATAATTCAGCTTCAAAATTCGATGCAAAATTCAGATATATTAGACCTATTTTAAAATAGGTCTAATTTTAACCCTTAAGTGAATAACAATAAGTCCTAATTTTTTTTTATTGTTAACAGCTTTTCTAACAGCGGCATTGCCCACTTTAATGTAGAAAATTATCCCAACATACTCCTATTTGAAAAATTGGTTGAATAAAACATGTTCCCTAATTATAGTTCTATACATTTTCAATGAATACCATGTTAAGCAAATACAAAAAAAAAAAAAACTTGTTGCTTAGAACTAAAACGGCTTAAGTATATATAGCCGGCGGCAATACAACCTTTTTATATTTTATTTTATTCCTACGTTGGAAAAAAACATACATTCGAAAATAAAAACCTAGATTTCTAAATATAAATCAGTACGCTTAACGCTTGTACAGGTGATGCCAAAAATATATGCCTACGTATCTACGTAGTTTGCGCAACAATTTCTGCCAATTAAATTCAGTGGAGTATTTATCACTGACTATTTTTCAGAGACAATACATTATGAAAGCGAGCGAAGTTTAAAAGTTGTAAAAATGAAAAAAAAAATCTGTGTAATGACTTTATTTTGGCTTTCGTATTTTTTTTCGTGGTTAAATTTTTGAAGAAGTAATGAAAGGAAGAATTGATGAAGTTGATGATAAAATGAAGTCAATAAGTTGAATAAATAATCCGAAATAATTTTAATCCCGATGGATTAAAATGAGTTGATGGCGATCTATCAACTCAAATATCGCCTTTAGTATTAAATTTTAATTCCAATTTTATAATTACCTTAAATTCTAAATTGAAATACAGTTTTACGGAATGTAATGTTTATTTATGAATATTAGGCCCATAAAAGCTGATGCTATCTTTTATTAGCAGTAGCTAGTAAAAATAAAAAATATATCCGAGTAAATCTTTGTTGTCATGATTTAATAATATTGCTTGATATTAATCATTCAGGTACCGACGGTTTTTTCTATTAAGCAAGTTTTTTGCTGCTTCATTTAATGTCGACCCTGTTTTATTCGCAATAATAATTCAAACTGCCAATAAAATAAAATAAATGTCAAGTGGTAGGTACCTAGTTAACCAAGTTTTATGTAGTTATCCTTAACAACCGGTTAAGTCGTTAGTGAATCGCAATATTTAGTAAAGTATTTTTAAAATTAGCTTAATTGTTAAGCTAATGCTATGCCTAATGCTTTTTCCCTGTCTACATTCCTATGCACTCATATCATTACTATGTATGTACTCATTATGGCCCACATACCAGGAGGTATGCCAATATGGGAGTTTTGGCAGGATTTTTTCGAGAAATGTTCTGTGATTATTTTGGATAATGTGTTGTATAATTGGTGTAGTTATGTATCATAGAAACAAGCGCAATCTCGGTAAATGGAACTTCCATTTACCGAGATTGCGCTTGTTTGTAAAAGTAAAAAAAAAATGGAGTTAAAAATGTTTTGTAGCGTTGACTACCTCAGCGCCACTTACTGAGAAAAAATGCTTAACGTACCAACAGAATATTTACATAAAGATTTGTAAATAAATTCGTAGGATAATTTCAATAAAATCGAGTTGTCGCATTATTGAATCGTGCGTGTCTTTAATGCGGACCAAATGTGTACAATATAATAAAAAAAAAACAATGTCAAAAAGAGCTATCTTTAATATCCAATGCAGGATGCAGTTGCATAGATGTCTGTGTCTATTATCAAGGGATTGGCGCTAAGTGCATGACTCGATGCCGTGACACAACTTCCTGGTACAAATACATAGACGACATCATGATAGGTGCGGAAGAGACCAGCTGGATCATACACAATGGAGACTTTAAGATAATTCGAATAGAATAAACTATACTGAGAGCAGTAGCGGCCGAGTGATTTACGAGTTGTAGGTCGCGGGTTCGAACCCAGCCAGGCGTATTATTTAGTGTAATTTATTTTCTTCTCAAAACGGTAAAGGAAAACATCGTGAGGAAACCGGCATGTCCTAGAACAAAAAATTCGAAAACATATTGTGACACCCACTAACCCGCACTGGGCCTGCGTGGTGTATTACGGACCATTCCCTCTCCTAGAGAGGAGGCTTGAGTCTCAACAGTGGGAACATTAAAAAAAAAGGCTGGTGATGATTTAGTTTATTGAATTGAGCATAGAAGGATAGATAGAGTAAATAAAATTGTATCAATGGTTTATTGATACACTATTCTTGTATTAGCCTTTTTCTCTTCATTTGCACCTACCACTATTTTTCTCTGCATCACCCGAAGATTGACTGGCAGAAATTGACGCCTCTATACTTTTGTATGCATAAAGTACCCTGCAAGGAATACTATAAATATTTACTGTGTAATGTTCCCACTGTTGTGACTCAGAGTCCCAACAGTGGGAACATTATAAGGCTGACTATGCTACAATAAGAACTTGCTCTAGATTACCTTGCTACTGTTTTCCTTCGTCCTTTGTCATTTTCCTAAAACTAATCAAGCAGCAGCTCTTTAGGAAAATGCCATGTTATATTATTATGAGTTTCCCTCCATGCATTTTTTTATCAACACAGACACAAAAGACATGGGTCGCCCCCGCCGGGTAGTCTCTAATGAAGCAATGTGACAGCCGTCAGCTTTTGGCGGGAAAAATATCCTTTATATACCTCCCTCGTTTAGTGACGAAGCTAATTACTTTCTATTAGATAACGCGTGAATAGGACTTATTACTTTTTCGTATGACGTGACAGTTTTTGTGTATTTTTTTTGGTGAGTGGGTAATCATCCAATAGGTATGATATCTCTAGCTCTGGTTAGAGCGAGAAGGAGTGACAGACTCTTACTAACTAAGGCCTACCTGTGTCCTTCAGTTGCCCTTTGCGTTACAGGATCGCGGTAACTCTTTCGAACAATGTCGCAACCCTGTTAGCTATCGGCCCTAGAGAGCCTCGTTAAATATCTGACACTAGTTTGTTAAAAAAAATATTTATTGTGCGTACAGCCAAGGAGTGTTTCCTGATAGCTACAACTTAGGAGTCTTTAAGTCGAGAGTGAATAGGTTTCTTCTAGGCAAGCGTGCTCCATCGTCGACCACATCATCGCTTACCATCAGGTGAGATGGTGGTCAAACGCAAACCTATCAATAATAAAAATAAAAAATAAAAATTTGTTTAATTTTTGTTAAATTTAATTATACATCTTGTTTTTAGCGGACCTTTGACCTGGTGAGAGTCACGGGAATCCAGTAAATACGAGACGCATAGGACTGTTCGTCGTGGCGACACATGGGGCAGGCCTATGTCCAACAGTCGACGTCTTTCGGCTGAGATGATGATTATGTTATTTAACAGCGTCTTTGGTATATAATGAAGTCTACGATAACAAAGCACTTCTGTGAAGGAACTTTAAGAACAGATAAGTGGTATTGGATTTTCCAATCAGGCATTTCTCAGTAGCAAACTGGTCTCTGGGTTTGTTGTGTCCCGGTTGTTGGCAATGGCATCGTACCCGTGCTATGAAATTTAAAACGGTGAAATGTGGGTGGCATTTAGGTACACCCCTGCCTAAACAACCAGAAAATTATACAGTGATATTACCTGATGTTAAAAACAAAAGATGATTCACTAAACATCTGGCTGCCTTATCAACGCGTCGCGACTCTCAGTCCAAAAGTATAATGATCAAATCATGACTAACAAGATTTCCAAAGGACAGTAAAGGATTTAAGAATATTTAATTTGAAAGGGATCCCCGTTCCTTGGGTTTGTTTTTATATGTTTCAGAATAAAAAACTAATTTTCAGGTCTTAGGCGGATTTGGTTTATTTAGTTATTAACTCTTTCGAGGCAACTATTTGTCCGTTTATTTAGGGCATTAGCAATTACTTTGCCAAATAAAAAGTCAAAAAACGGGCATTGGCAAAGACATTGCCGTAGCCTAAAAAAAAGGGAGAGGGTGGCAAGCAAGGGAGGAAACCTATTGGTATTATTTCATAACAAATGTTATTTCACAATTTTTAGAATAAATAAAACTAATATTGGTGTCGTAAATATTTATAGTATTCCTTGCAGGGTACTTTATGCATACAAAAGTATAGAGGCGTCAATTTCTGCTAGTCAATTTTCGGGTGATGCAGAGAAAAATAGTGGTAGGTGCAAATGAAGAGAAAAAGGCTAATACAAAAATAGTGTACCAATAAACCATTGATACAATTTTATTTACTCTATCTATCCTTCTATGCTCAATTCAATAAACTAAATCATCACCAGCCTTTTTTTTTAATGTTCCCACTGTTGGGAATTAAGCCTCCTCTCTAGGAGAGGGAATGGGCCGTAATCCACCACGCGGGCCCAGTGAGTGTTGGTGAATGTCACCAGTCTTCGAATTCTTGGTTCTAAGACATGCCAGTTTCCTCACGATGTTTTCCTTCACCGTTTTGAGAGCAGTGGAGCTTAAACTAAATACACAAATATATGTAGGTACTCAACCAATTGGTTCAAATCGATAATTGGAATATATTAGCGATGTGATGATGCTATGGTCAACTAATACAGCGTTGGAAGTTAATCGTTTTGTAGCCGCTAATTAGAGTTGTAGCTGATCCTAACTTATTTGGCAAAAAGGGTTCATAATAAAAATAATAAGTTTAAAATTCGAACTTTTTTATTATGTTTCTTAACTACATTATTATCGAACGATTTAATCGAAGAAGGGTCTCGATCCAATTGAAACCAATTATTTTTTCTGTATTTTTATTTTATAAAAGAACGTGAGAAACTGCAGCGCAATCAGGTTTTTTAGGAAATGACACACGAGAACATGGTATTTAACGATAAAAAAAGTATCTAGCACTTAGATTAACCTCTCGTATGCCGTAATTAGAGATCGAGAGAGATAGATCTACGCGAGACACAATGGCTTTTTAATTGTGTCTCAATTAAAAAGCCATTGTGTCTCGCGTAGATCTGCGTTCCGGCATACAAGGGGTTAATTACAGTTATTAGGGGCCATAGCTTGTTATATCCATTTAAGAGGCTCCTTTTTCACTCGCCTATCGTCAACATCGAGCGTGGTTTAAAAACTTGTTACTTCATCTAACGCAATCAAACACGATGTTTGACAAAAAGGCAACGCAAAAAAAGAGAGATAACACCTGAATACTCGGTTAGCATTCGGTAATTCCGTGATTTACTAAAATATTTAACAAAAAATGTTCCAGAAAAAATTGTTTTTTTTTTTAAACCTTAAAGTTTTTGAAAAAAATTGTTGTTATTTAGAATCTCGACAAAATTTGCAAGACTTCTGCTGTTATATTTTTTTGAATTTTTGAGTAAATTATGATGTTTCAAAGTTCATACAAAATAGCTAATTTTCAGAGGTCTTTTCTGGATTAGTTTTACACAAAATAAAATGATTACAATAGAAGTTATAAAGCCTATGAAGCTATAAGTCTACAAGATATAGTGTTTCCAAAAATCTAATGGAAAATGTGTAATAACGTCATAATCGCGTAAGAGTGGTTGTATGAAAAATGGTGAAAATGTATTTGTCGAATTGCATCCCATTAAGTACAATAGGGCGAAATTCAGTAACAAAATCAGTAAAAGCTTGCTTCGTGTTTTACTAAGATTGTTCTACTCTAGGCCAGCTGATGATTCATTAGTATTCTTTTATACTTCCTAGTACCAACGCTAGATTATCGATAATTTATTAATATAAGACAGCTTGTAATATTTATTGCTGTTTTCCTATTGAGATAAATTGTGCATGATCACGATTTTAATCAATTAATTCTTGAAAGGAAGTACGTAGGAAATATTTGACCTCCTGATAAAGCCAATGATCTTGAATTAGCTGGCACATTGAATACAATTTAGGCCGTTTGTCACAAGTTCATTGAACTCCTCCAATTGAGATGAAAGTTAGTTGATTCAGTATTTACACGGACTTGATTGTGAGCCAATATATCATCAACAAAGTACGATATTGAGTCTGCGAATGGCAAATCTACACTAATATTATAAAGAGGTAAAATTTGTAGGAGGTAATCTCTGAAAGTACTGGTAATCGGACCAGTACTTTCAGAGATTTCAATTTTTTCACCGATAGAAAGCCGTTTTATTCCTGAGTGACATTGGCTATATTTTATGTACGCGTGCAAAGCCGTGGAAAAAAGCTAGTTATAAATAAATACATAAAAACACATAAATTTTATCTATTTATAGGCGCATATCTTTATTTCAGAATCGACCTAATTAATTTATAAACTTGAACTGAAATTGATATTGCTTAGACAACTTAAATACAGATGATATTTCAGTTGTCTTACTGTTTGGGAAAAATTATATTATTACGGAATTGACAAGTTGTTTCCACTTTAGTACTAAATTGAAATTACTTCATTTATTCAAACTTCACGAAGAAAGATACGAAGGCGGACTTAGTACCTTATTAATCATAAAAACGTTAAATGTCACTTTCAGGCGTTGGGCAAGGCGTTCAAAGAAAGTGTTCTGGCTGATCCTAGGGTTAAGGACAAAACACAGCCTGGTTCAGCTGTGTGCGAAGTAAAATTGGATGTGACCATCGATCAAACTTGTTCAAACAATATTGGTCCTATTTCTTGTCTCCTTTGTAACATTAGACTAAAGTTGTTTCTTTTTAACGTAGTTATAGCGATCATTGCTCTACCCTTTTTTGTCGAGGTGGAATAATCAAATGTTTTTTCCTGCTTTGGTGTGGAGGGAGTGGGCTTGTCAGACTTTAACAGACTAAAACCCAAACAGTCAGATTCATCAGCTTTCCAGGGCCACAGTAACTCTTTCGAACATTTTCGCACGCCTGACAGGCATCGGCCTAACTTAGCCCCTTCATTATTGCCGACATATCTTAGAGGCGATCACTGCACTAACCTTTAGTTAAAATCACGTTGTAGTATCTTGAACAATAAAACTATAATGCATCGTTTTTCATTAGCAAAAATATTAATGAACATTTGAACATTCATGTGAATTTGTATTTATTTGTACTTTATGTACAGTAGTGGTCCATGGGCGGACTTAATACAACAAGGCTTTCTCTATCAGTCAACTTTTAGGTTAAAAAGACTGCACTGTGGCAGGTGTGCACACTAAATTGAAATTTTACAATGTCAATAAAGATAGGCGGGTCAATGAACGCTACTATCATATTTAAACGCAAGAGCTATAGTGCCTACCTCCACATACATTAACATATTACATTTTTTACGTATAAAACGTTATAGAAACTACTTGATATTTATGACAGTAGGTAGTAGGTACAAGCAATATAAAAACCGCTGTCCAACAAAAAAACATTGTCATGATGAGGCCTCTCAGCGTTTGGCATTGGACTCGAATTGATTAACATGCAAGTGTAGTATGATATATCGTTTTTATTAACAAGCAGTCTTTAGTCTCGAAGGAATAGAAGGATACCTACACACTCTGACGCGTTTGTCCCAAGGAAGTAAGTAGACTAAAATAAACGCTAGCCACTTATGAGGCTGCTTTTCCACTCGCCTATCGTAAACATCGAGCATGGTTTAAAAGCTTGTTACTTCATCTAACGCAATCCAACGTGATGTTTGACGAAAAGGCAACGCGAAAAAAGAGTGATAATACCTGAAAACTCTGTTGGCATTCAGTAATTCCGTCATTTACTCGAATATTTTACAAAACTTGTTCCAAGAAATACGTGTTTTTTTAAACACCTAAAAGTTTTAGAAAAACATTGTCATTATTTAGAATCTTGATAAAATTTGCTAGGCTTGTATAGTTGTACTTTTTTTGACTTTTTAAATTTTTGAGTAAATTATGAAGTGTCAAAGCTCATGCAAAATAGCAGATTTTCAGAGGTTTTAACTGGATTAGTTTTACACAAATTTATAAATTGATTTCTATAGAAGCCTAGATAATATCCACAAGATACTGTGTTTCCAAAATATCTAATGAAAAATGTGTAATAACGTCATAATCGCTTAAGAGCGGTTGTATGAAAAACAGCGAAAATGTATGTCGAGATGCATTACCCTTAATACTAACGTTCCACTTGTAATTACTTCATGTTCGTATTTTATCTGTACATTTTTTTATAAGGGTAGAAAATCATCAAAGTACCAAATGCTATAAACATCGGTTCAGTAGTTTAACCGTGGAAGCGTTACAGACAGACAAAGTTACTTTCATATTTATAATATTAACTATAGAGGGATAGTATAGCTGAACAGTTTGATAGTCCATTTATAGAGGAAGGCTATAGGCATAATTACATCACACTACAGCCAATAAGCTAGAACTACATTAGAACGACGCACTCGTGTAACACGCCTGAATTGTACGCAGAACGACGTCGCGTGGAGTGGATCAAGTGTAGCTCTACAAGTCTAGTTTCCATGTAAAATGTATGGAGAACGATGCGCCTAAATCGGCGTGTGTGGCACACGTGTGCGCAGTGTAGTTCTAGCTATAGGAGCAATGCAGCAGTGTAGTAATTGAAGATGCGGATGAAACCGCGGCACACAGCTAGTTACATATATACGGCACACAGCTATAAAATATTAATTGCATGAATTTGTGTATTTCTCAAATAAACTGGTGGTTACATACACATGCCGGTTATGAGTACCTATTACGGTTATGAGTATATATGTAATATAACTAATCTATTATGTACTTGGCCTTTCAGAAAAATGTCACCACTAACATTTGTGTATAAAGACACCTATTATTTACAAGTACCTACGTATAGTTTCACGGCTCAGATGCTACTTCATCATCCGTGAACCATGTGGCAGGAGGCGAACCTATCGTCATTTATCAAATATTATATGAGTTTCATATATTTCCCCGCATTTTTGTTCAAGTACCGAATTTCCTTTGTCAGATCTACTCTGCAGAGTGGAAAAATTGATGTTAGTCTAACACTAATGTTAATCATTTCGTGTTTTGTGTGTACATTCATTAATGTGCGTACAGCTAAGGAGTGGAATTCCCTGCCAAAGTCTGTGTAAGCTTCAATCTAGGAGTATTTAAGTCAAGAGTGAATAGGTTACTTCTAGGCAAGCGTGCTCCATCGTCAGCCACATCATCACTTATGTGAGATGATGGTCAAACGCAAGCCTATCCATATTAAAAAAATGTTTTTTTTTTTTTAAATATTGATTGTTTAGATAATTTAAATTTATATTTTTTGACGATTCTAAAATTGTAAAACAAAAGGAAGAAGTTACTAGCTCCTGAAATATAGGTTAGGGGCCTGTATTTCAAGCACTAGTGCACACAGCACCTAGCTAAGGGGCTCATTTGTAGATAGGTGTTGTTCCCATACAGTTTCTTTTTTATCCCATTCTGTTTAAGTCCCAATTTTTATTTTGATTTTAATTCGCTAAAAACTAAATTTTTCAAGCTAATCTGTTTTACAAGCATGCTTCATGCTAAGCCATGCCTTCTATAAGCATAATTTAAAAGAACCATGACTTCACGGTTATAACTAAATTAGGTAAATTATAAGTAAGTACGAGTATATGGCCTGAAATTTGTTCAACGATATTATAATTTGCGTGAATGTCAAACGAGCCGTGAAATATGAGTTTATAAGTGTTTTTTTTTATATAAAAGTTAAAAGAAAATATAATTTCACGGTAATTGTTTCAATATTTTGTTGTGATAAGAAGAATAATGTATTTAAAATAAACATATTTATACTCTGTTTAAAATAACATTAGACATTTATGAAAACCTTTTATTACTGTCTACGTTTAAACGATTTTGACTTTTATTACATTGATGGCATGACAAATAGCGGCTGCAGTAATAGTTGGTATAGTAACCACTTTTTTTTGCTTTTAATGCCATCCCTATACCATCGAAATAGAAGCTAATATCGGTTGAACAAACAGTAAAAGAGATTTTTTTAAATGTCTAATCTTAACGCAAATAGGGTATAGATGAATAAATGGTATCGTGTATTTTTTTTTAATAATAGCTGTATATTATTGGACATAGTTTTATTGTTAAGAAAAATAACGATTTGATTACTTGGCATAGGTATAATTTGAATACAATAGTGTCCGGCGAATAAGAACGAATAAGTATCGACAAATCGTTCCCATAGGAATTATCGCTAACTAAAAAGTAATCGGCGCTGCAAGAACTTTTACTAATTAAGTTTATTATTTTTGAAAACTTTAACTAACTTACCATCCAAGCCGACTTATGTGGTATGACCGGAATACCTACGCCAGTGCGAAAGCCGTATCGTCGAAGTTTGTTTCTTTGAAACCTTTTCAACGATATCTTTATATTACGAGTCGACATTTTGTTATTGCGATGTTTCGTTACATCGAAAAACTGTTCTGCGAACGATTTTAAAGCGAAAATATACTGTGAAGCCTTCTCCTATCGACGTCTTGTTACTGCGATGATAATTATGTTACTTAGGATTACTTAACTTTTAATTTTATTACCTTCGCTAAGGTACGACTTTCGGCTGAAGAAACAAACTCGACGATACGACTTTCGCACTGACGAAGGTATTCCGGAATGATTATGTAATAATTCATAGCGAAGACCACATGGTCCTCGCTACCACATGGTACAAAAAACAGCCCTAAACTTACTCGAATTAAAGAGATATAGAGGCCGCTTGCCATTAGTCTGGTAGTTTAACATCGAGAGAGACCTCAAGAAAGTCCAATGGCTAAAACTGACAACCCAGGACAGTAAGTTGTCCTAGCGCAGAACTATAAGGAGAACCGACTCCAGATAACGGGAGTAGGGACGGACAATTATTTTTTTTGAAAAGCTAATCAAATAAACATTGTTATTAAATAAAACGAGTTCAAAGAAATTGATAATTTTGTAGAGGTATCTAGTCGGTATAAGGTTGAGGTTACAAAGATGAATACGTATTGAAGAATGACGTTATTACTTTGCATGTTTGGGGTTATGAGACATTTTTGATAGATTGTGTAAAGGTTGCCGACGAGTGAAAACGTTGATGGAGTGAAATGACGTCTTTTTCGCCAAAATTCTTGTAAAATGTGGGTAGTTGCGTGATATAGAATAGCATCGTAAGAACAGAAGCAACATGTATTTTGATCAAATAAATAAATTATCACCAATGTTCTCAAAATAGTTTTGAAGTTGTTCTAATAAAATGTATTCCTTCTTGATTATCAATTAATTAATAAAAATATTTAGAGTTCCTAGTAGTTTTTTAAAATGTAAAATTAAAAAAAAAATATTAATGACCTGAAATTATCACATTACAAAGACAAATACATTCAAATATCTTATAATTGTTTTAATACATAAAATTAATAATAATAAAAAAAAATCCACCTAGGTCCAATAGGAAACGCACTGTAGTCATGAAAATCACACAAAATGGAGCCGTAATAAAATTTGTATACCTACTACCTACACAGCGCAAACACAAATTATATAGAGTTGTAATTTTTTGTTATTTAATTTGATAGTGCTGAAAACGACATTAATATTATTTGTGTAATTATGTATCAGAAAACCAAAGTTATAACCAACTAGGTAAAACTAAATGAGAAAATTATATTTTTCTTGCTTTCAATGGGTGCCTGTCGAAAACAAAGCATTAGAAAAATATTGTCCTTAGTACAATCATTCTTAATTTTTCGCATTAATATCTAAAACTGCAGCACCAACTTCTGCGTTTGCATATACTTAGAACAACTCAAAGGTGAAATAGAGTGAGGTGACAATTGTATTATCTACTCAAATTAAATATTTACCAAAAAGAAAATGCTAAGATAATCCTAGTGCATTCTGTTATACTATGAGTATGAGAACCTTGGGCCCTAGTCCGTTTGTTTTTACGTTAACGCGTTAACCCGGCCCGCTTCAAGCTCTTAACCAATCAGACAACCAAACGTGATGAACGTTTCGATCGCGTTTACGTAAAAACAACTCGATTTCAGCATACAGAAGAATTTCCGCAGTGGATTTTTATACGAACGATAACAGAGTGTAGTAAAAAATTATCAATCAAAAACAATAATAAATATACCCAATCTAAATACCTGCCCATCAAACTAGACGGTTGACTCAATCGTTTTATTGTATGCCCTTTACAAGACCACAGTGCGTGTAACACATGATTGATTAATATTTAAATTATATTAGCTTCTGCCAGCGATTTTTGCCTGCGTGAAAGTTGAAAATATGCCTTTGGCATTCATTGATGAAGTAGCATTCTGCTGGTGAAATAATTTTATAAGTCGGTCTCGTAGTAAATAAAAATCTTTTCTCTTTATTTAACTCCCGACGGAAAAGAGGTATGCTATAAGTTTGACATGTCTGTTTGTTTATATTATTAGTATAGACTAATAACTTCAGAACCTATCTATAATTTTGCATCATTTACGGGCATACGAAATTAAGAATATTGAAAATAAAAGTATCTTTTGAACTTGAACGATATTTTTGTCTTACATGAAACGGGTTTTTTCCTCACAATTCTTGTATATTGACATTCAGAACTCAAATAAACTGTTCCGGTATTTTTGTATGCGACAAACGTTGCGAGCTCTATGAATTTAAATAACAACGGTGACGTATTATACCAGTTAAGTTATGTACCTGTCGTTTTTACCCATGTTCAATTGCTCATACATAGGTAGTTATTTTATCCTTACTGAATTTTTGTCTGTGACACAATAGCATAAAAATAATAGGGTAAAAAAGGTACGAGGAAAAGAAAAAAGATCATACGATTTGGTTATCTTGGAGCGTGTTATTCGATTACTTTGACACACCGAGGGTGTTAGTAGATTTTAGATTTTTAGGGTTTCGAACAAAAGTATCAAAATGGTAAAGAAGGTGCTTTATCTGTCCATCCGTCTCTGTCAGTCTGTCATAGTTACTTACTTTAAGAACAATGAAACCGTTTCAACAATAGTGCTTGTAAAATTACACGCTAAGTAAACGAGTTTGTAAATACAATTTGAACTTTTTCTTGGAAAAAAAGAAAGATTGATTGGGAGCAATCGTAGAGTTTGATACTCAACGTTATACTTTTAAAACTACCTTGATAAATATTAATGATACCAAATAATATTTTCTACAAGAATATTCAAATAATAAAATAGACTGTGACAGGACCTTAACTTCGCTCGGGGCGTTGTCGCTTCTGAATTGATATTACCGTTTTTAACGTTATTTTTTAAAGTGTAGAATTTAATTACGCGATCCCTTTGTCCTTCTAAAGACGAAAAACCTTGTAATTGTCGTGTAAAGAGAGAAATAAAATGGAAAAGTTAATTCTACAAAAAGTATTTATATTACTTTTTTTGACGTAAACGTGCTCATTGCTGAGTTGGTTGTTTTAATAAGTAGTTCAACGTTATTATCTATTAAATTAAAGAGACTGGACGAATACTTAAATTTGTTTTAAAATCTTCTTTTTGTAAGTTACTTAAAACAGTTTCAAAATTTAATTAATGTATATGTAAGTATTTAGATATTATATTTTTTTTTTAATATTTTTCAAATAATAAATAATTAAGGACTGTTAAAGTTGTTGATACAAAATTTTAGTTGACTATGTTTATTTTTTTTACTTCGGTCTGCGTATAAAAGGTCTGACTACAATTACTCAGGAGAAAGTGATATTGTATAACATTCAATTATTTTCTTCCATTACAAACTGTACTAGAACCGAAAGTAAAGAAAATAATGTAGATAATAAAACAAGAATTATAATGAGTTTAATCTAACAGACGAGTATTAGTTTTACGTACACCTAATGATGCCTTCACTTTCTAGACAAAATCGAATAACAATATTTCAATCGAAATTTTAATTTTACTTTTAAATAAGTAACTGAAACTTTTCTATTAAAAGACTACTTTTTAAAACAGTTGTGTACAGCAGTTTAGTGCAATTTGAACACGTGTGATTGTTTCATATCTGTACTAGTAGACAGATGGCTACAGTCATTAATTGTTTCCTGTGTTAAAAATATTCAAACGCATGAGGGTTTCTTACTGCACTTTTGCATTAAAATCTATCTAGTCCCACTCATACGCACTCGTTTTGGGATCACAGTCATTGTGCGGATCACATAAGGAGTGGAATTCCCTGCCGTAGTCTGTGTTTCCTGGTAGCTACAACCTAGGAATCTTAAAGTCAAGAATGAACAGGTTATTTCTAGGCAAGCGTGCACCATCTTCGACCATATCGTTGCTTCCCATCAGGTGAGTGAGATAATGGTCAAGTGCTCGCTATCATCAGTAAAAAAGAGTCCAATGTGTAGAACTAACTTCTTAGAGGAAATCGAACTTTTACACTCGCTTTACGAATTGAAACTCATGTTGTTTTAAGAAATATTATCTACGATGACCAATCTTCTGTGTCGTTTCCACTGGCTGCTACAAATAATTATAAAATTATACTGTATAAGGACTAATCGATCATTGATTGATATCAATTTCATGTTGGCCGATGTCTATTGCAATAATCTGTTCTGTAGGTACCGACGAATACATTGTATTATAAATTATCAGCTAACTTCCGTCGCTATTGACCCGTAATCCCCTTCTCGTATAAAATAAACCGCAGAAAATTGGAAATAATTATTATCTCCATCTACGGTTATTCCCTGCTATGTTTTGAAAGATAATTATAAATAAATAACAGTTACTGTTATTCTGTTTACATAAACAACTTTTGTGTATGATTGGCAGTCATTCTAAAATGGAATTCGGATGACTGTATTGCAATAATATTAAGCGGCTTCTTTACCGGGAGCGTAATGTAACGTTACAGATTTGAGCATTACATCAGTGAAGGAGAACTGAGCATTACAATGCACACCTTGTAATGATACAGTGTGTAATATTTTGATACAACTTGTAACATCAACTCGCCATAGATCAATCCGCTTCGTCTGACATTATGTACTCGTAATCAACTAAAAGCTAATGCTCAAAGTCGAATCTATAATATTACATTACACGCGAATGCTCGTCTGTCAGGGAGGTACTATTGTAATGTAATGCTCAAAGTTGAATCTATATGTTACATTACACTCGAATGCTCTCGGTGAGGGAGCACCTTTATGTGAATAATGTGGGTTTGAAAAAATATTAAAATTAATGAACTGCTTTTCATTTTTCTTTAGATATTCCGAGATTAATGGAAAAAAAGGGTATTTTTCCATTAATCTAAATTTTACTTATTTTAATAACACTGATGTTAGGTATTTAGGTGATTATTTCTGCTAAATAAATTATTCTCAACTTTATAATATCGTACCCTTATTACACAAACCAATTATCTGCATTTTTACCCAAATTAAGTTAATTATAGCTATCGATTTGTCTCATGAAGACGAATTTGCAAGTAAAACTGGTTATTAGCTATGAGAAACTTATTTACCAAGATAGCTTCGGCAAAAGGGAAATAATATAAAGGTTCGATCGAATATAATAATATAACATAATAATAGTACAAAAATGCAGATATTTATTCAATGATAAATCTTTTTCTAAAATTAATTAATGTTATTTCTGATTGCAGATGACCTTAAAAGTCAAAACATTAACCTCGTAAACCCCACGCAGATTTTTTATCGTGTTATATAAGTAGTTTATCAGTAGATATTTCAATAGTCCAGGGTCCTCGTTTATCGTTATTATCGTTAAAAGTAAATAAAGGATTATGTCAAGAGGATGGTTTCAGCCACTGAATACTGGCCATTTTTTATTGAAGGTTATAATATATTATTACGTTATATTATAGAAGGAATTCACCTAAAAACTTCTTTCATTCTAGGGAGGAGCTAGGGCATGTCAGACTTTTACTGACTATTTTTTTTTATCTGTTATAAACTAGTACTTGACTGCGATCCCGCCTGATGGTAAGCAGTGATGCAATCGTTGATGGTGAGGCGCACTAGTTTATTAAGAGCCTATTCACTCTAGCCTTGAAGACACCCAAATTATAATCAGACGGGAAGACCGCAGCAAGCGAACTGTTCCAGTCCTTCGATGTACGCGGTATAAATGACGAGGCGAAACGCTTAGTCCAGACCATAGATGTTTCAACAACGTAAGGGTGGATACTTGCCGTGCGTCGGTTTGTCCGATGGTAGAAATGAGATGGCGGAATCAAGTCATGCAATTCCTGCGTACACTCTCCAAAATGCAATCTGTAAGACACCGAAAAGCTGGCTACCCTACGCCTGTGCTCAATATAACCACATCTATAACCACAGCTATATGTACGTTCTTTGCCTTGCGTTTCAGGACCACGGTTTTCCCTTTCGGAAGTCAACCCATGGCTCCAGCACACATAAGATCACCTTTCCATTCTAGTTTTAAATGTATACAAGTTTAACGCATCCAATTTCGAAACTTGATTTGTATAAAAAAAACCAGACAGCAAAAAAAGGAGAAAAAGTTAAAAACAAGTAACTTTTCAAGCAGTCTGACAATTGGTGGTATCAAATCTGTGATTGAATATAAATGAAGGTCACCAATTGCATTAGACTGCCAGAAAAGTAAATTGTTTTTTATTTTTTCTGTAATTTTTTGCAGTCGATTTTTTTAAGATAGACAGACCACATTTGTAAAGCCTTGAGAAAACTATATACTAATATTTTTTTAAAGCATGGCTTGTTTTGGAAAAATAAACTTTACATAATTATGGCCATTCGGTTTATTGTAAGGAGTATTTTAAAACGCATACTGATGAAATTATCATCATCATCATCATCATATCATCCGAAAGACGTCCACTGTTGGACATAGGTCTCCCTCAAGCGACGCCACAACGACCAGTCCTGTGCGTCACACATCCATCGGATTCCCGCGACCCTGACCAGGTAATCGGTCCACCTTGTTGGAGGCCGTCCAACGCTGCATGAACTAAAGCAACGCTGGATGAAATTATATGTATAGAAAAAAAAAATATATTTTTCTGTCTGTTACTCTCCAGTGCTTGCTGGTGTTTGTTAATGATTTGCATAGTGCTTCAAAATAAAATACCACAACTTATTTAAACTAGGTAAGTGCAGGTAAGTAATTTTCTTTTTCCTTATCATGTAGGTAAGTCGATTTTCAATGTGACGCAAATCACCAAATAAATAATTCATGAACATATAGCTATACTGCTACAGTCGGAACGATGTTATGTACTAATTGTTATAAATGTAATGAAATGACCTCCTTGGAAATGACATTTCATTAATTTAATTTTTAAGCTGTGAATACGGGGTGACGTATGATTCAATGACAGATGATGTTTAGATTATTTTGTGCATTTTATTGTTATAAAAACTTGTAGAGAGATAATTAAAGGGATATAATTGAGGAGGCGATATTAGTGAACTTTAAATGTCGTTTCTTTGTTTTCAGGTGAGATAAAAGTGTAATTTTAGTTAAACGATAATTGTTATACTGTAAAAGCATGTTGAATAAAACAAATCTTTGTTTTCAGAGAAACAATTTGTGGTTTATTTCGAAAATCCTCAATAAAATCCATTATATATATTATAATAAAATGGATTATAGCATTTACTAGATCATCCTATACTAACGTGCTATTTTTATTATCTGAACTGTATCAGTAGTGATAAGAGATAGTATTGATAAGAGATAAGACATTATATTGAAATACTACTATCATGAAATTAGATATTGGGTATCGAATGTACTGGCCGTCCTAATAACTATCCGAAAGATTGGCAAAATAACCGGCACACAACGACATTTAATTTAATATATTATAATAATAATTACTTTATTATTATATATTATTGTGAATTCTACCAACCCTTCTATGAGAGGAAACTTGAAATAAATGACTTTTTATTATTATATTAATGTATAATTACTTTATTATTATATATTATTATGAATTTTACCAACCCTTCTATGAGAGCAAACTTGAAATAAATGACTTTTTATTATTATATTAATGTCCCTATCCAAAGCTGCGTCTTTTGGCACTTTGACGCCACTCCAAAATTTTGCGGCCACATCGACCAACAGTTTTGCAAGCAATGTGCCTTGCCCACTGGCACTTAAGTCTGGCGATAGAAGGCCTCCCATTAGGTGGACCGATGACCTGGTAAGGGTTGCAGAAATCCGATGGATGTGAGATGCACAGGACTGGTCGTTATGGCGACACTTGGGAGAGGTCTATGTTCAATAGTGGATGTCTTTTGGACTTTTGAAATGATGATGATGAATGTCCCAATACCAATAGCGCCAATTGAAGCACACATCTTGTGAACATTTCAGCTGTTTACTTATTAAGGTTCATGTGATACAGTCTGCTGAAAGACAAACGGATGGACGGACGGAGAGGCTGAGTAAGAGGGTTCCGTTGATTAAAACGCTTTATACAAAAATTCGCTTCATCAGTCTAACTTTACCCAAGTATATTGGGATTGGCTTCCAATCCAATCAACTGGAAAGAAATCAGTTTTTTTACAATAAGCGGCTGGTTATCTGACCTTCAGGAAGATAGATTGTCAAGATCATTAGGGTTCTCACCACCCGCAATATCCCACAATGACTTTTTTGAGGTAGGGAATCATCAAATAATTTCCCCCGCTCTGGCTCCACCCAGAGCGGGGGAAATTATTTGATGATTAGATTTTTATTATAGACGAGAGTTAGATTTTTACTGAATAAATAGTACACAGTTGAGCTGTGTTTCTTTAGTTGCCTTTTGCGTTCTAGGGTTGCGGTCACTCTCTTCCCTCTCTCTCCTCGGGAGAAGTTATTCGATGATTTACCACCGAGGTTTGCGGTAGCATTTACGAAAACTCCCGCAGATTAGATAGATACATAGATACTTTATTGTGTACACAAAAAAAAATACATAAGAAACTAAACTACTACTGATTAGTTGAGAAATTATAAGTCAAACCATACATTTTTTTATTGACCACGTGATCAAACTTCTCACTTTTTATAACTAAGTATCAGGAATATGAGATAGCCTCTAGTAAACTAATTTGTCGTTTTAATTTGTTTTTTTTTTCGGGATTAGGTTAGAAGGCTAAGGTTATTTTTTATTACACCTAAAATTTTATAAGGTCGCTAATTGTGGCTGATTTTGTAATATAGGGCAATGAAAAAAAAAAATTAAGGCAATGGAAATTTTAAGAGGCGAATAATGCTATTAAATAGAACACCCTTAATAGTTTAACACACTTTCTGTTTCAGTTGCCTCAATTGAAGACTCATATTTTTTTTTTATCTCTAATGATAAGCAGTCCACCAGTGGTATAACGGTCTGGCGTGCGTGTCTAAGAAAACAGCCTTGACCGCAGCGCTGGCCGCAGCGACGAAATTCATATAGGCACATTAGATTAACAACCCAATAAACCTACACATTAGATTGTTAATTCAATGTCGATCTCGACTCGTCGCTGCGGCCAGCGCTGCGCTCAAGGCTGTTTTCATAGAGAATAGCACCGCTGATCATGTTCGCGGAGCTAACATGGCCAGAGATCGCCGTAGACAGAGAAGTTTGGAAGAAGAAAGGGAAGGCCTGTGCCCAGCAGTGGGACACAACAGGCTAATAATAATATAAAAAAGATAAGCAGTGGTTAAAGAAAGGCGACGTCTATGCTAACTGAACATAGTAGGTAGGCAAACATGTGTACACAGTATAAACTAAAAAACATATAGAAGATGCCGTCCAATTTTTGCCTAGATACAATGTTAATTGAACTGAGTCATTTTGTTAATAAAGCCCATTAGACAGCTGAAGTTTCTAGATGTAATAGTAATGTCTAGACAATGATTACGTGTTGGAATGCTGGAGAGACTTCATGTCTATGGGATAAATCTTGGGAACATTCTCTTTCTATTGTTTCATGTGAATGAAAACTGTCTAAAGTATTGTCCAAAGAATACAGAAAAGTCAAAATTGTACAATATAAATTATTGTACAATTTTGGTCTTTTATGAAAAACTAGCTTTTGAAATATAGCCTATGTCACTCGGAAATAAAGCAGCTTTCTATCGGTGAAAAAATTTTTATAATCTGTCCAGTACTTTTAGAGATTACCTCCTATAAACAAAAAAACACTACTTTTTTATAATATTAGTGTAGATTATACGTACTAAAAAGTATCTATCTATGATTTTTGATAAAAACAATGTTCGATAAATTGTGTTCTGTTCATTAGAAATTATACTAAAAAAGGATGATTTTTGATGAATACAAAGTTCGATAAATTGTGTTCTGTTCATTAGAAATTATGCTAAAAAAGGATGATTTTTGATAAATACAAAGTTCTATAAATTGTGTCTGTTCATTAGAAATTATGCTAAAAAAGGATGATTTTTGATAAATACAAAGTTCTATAAATTGTGTCTGTTCATTAGAAATTATGCTAAAAAAGGATGATTTTTGATAAATACAAATTTCTATAAATTGTGTTCTGTTCATTAGAAAATATGCTAAAAAAGGATGATTTTTGATAAATACAAAGTTTGATCATTTGTTTTCTGTTCATTAAAAAAATATACTAAAAGAGGATGATTTTTGATAAAAACAAAATTCTATAAACCCATCTAATTTCTCTGTTGACCTTTCGTATATTATAATTACTTTTTCCAGAATTAATTTGCGTAATCCAATTATTTAAAGTAGGTGTGTCAGTTGATGAAAAACTACTTCAAGGCACGCGAAAAATAAGGTTATAGATATTGTTAACACTGTTGCCAGGACCAATAAGTGAAAAATCGGGATGAAAAACAAAAATAATAGAAATTTTGGTATCACTACCGAGACTGCTGCTATAATTGCCACAAAAGAAAAAAAAAATAGTAAATACATTAAGCCTGTCGGGAAACTCCATCACAAAAAGACTAAGATTTATTTTCACGATTCACACGAGACTTAAAAAACATTAAAGTTTGATAGACAAAAGCAGTGAAATGTAAAAGCAAAAATAATAATTATATTAATCGCATATGTATTTGCCCTAAAATTTTGCGAAAAAATTAGCGATTTAAAAGACTAAGTAGGTAAGTGCAAAATCGGGAGCTTTGGCGTCCCGATCAAGGGTGAAGGATCAATGAAAAATCGGATCTTAAAACTAGGTAGGTAGTTGCTATGGCAAAGTTTTACAAATGTTACATCATTTCTTAGGTATTCACGAGTAAGATTGGATTTTTTCAAGTATCATGAAATCACTTGTCATCACTTTTTTATCAAACTGTGCTAAACGAATGATGTAAGATACTGAAATTCAGTAGGTATTCAAAATGGTTATTATAAAATTGCAAGTCATCGGCCGCTTGTCTAATAATTGATAAGACCACCCATTGTGGCACCCTATTAATTTTAAGTTTCTTATGTAACTGCTTTATTTTTGGTGTACAATAAAGAATTTATCTATCTATCTATCTAAGTCTGCTATTTTTATAAATTCGTCATTCCAACATCCCATTGTCATTTTGCTAAAAGTTTGTAATCTGCTAATTCATAATGATCGATCAATGATTGGTCAATGGTCTTGTAATAGAATTGTGGTAGAATGACAATATCGAGCTTTTTAAAAGCACTAATTGCGCAATGACGTCGTTATGGTAGGTCACTGATCAAAGGAACTGTCAAAGTTTTTGCAGATTACCACATACGTCAGATATTCATTTGTCATTATGTACGAGATTACTATTCTATGCCATTTCTTTCAATGGAGTGTCAGTGGTTGACCATCGGAAAGTCATAATGACGCCACTATATTAGTAGATTACCAAAACTTGTCAAAATCAACAATTATGAAATCAATGATAGACCATTCTGACACTATTGTAATAGCAGACTTGAGGCCAAGTGATGTGCGGCTCAACATAGGGTTTGAACATGTTGTGACAGGTTTTTATGGGTTTCCGAAGGTTAATACTGGTTTCTAAATCTTCTTGTTTTCTGACTACCTGTGAATCAATGATTGGCTTTATCGTTTTCATTACGTATTTTTTTAGGATTTCCTACCTCAAAAGAAAAAACGGAACCCACATAGGATCACCTTGTTGCCCGTCTGTCTGTCTATCTGGACCCTTTATCTCGGAAACGTGTGGAGGTATTGAGTTGACATTAAAACCATATACTCAGGTCTCCGGTCCCTTGAAGCTGTGAATAAATCAAACTACCGAGTTAACGAAAAAAAAAAATACGGCCGTTTATATCGCCAAGAAGCCTAGAAGTATTCTATTCTCTTTTGACTTAAAGCATCCTTGGTTGTAGCTACCAAGAAACACAGATTTCGGAGAATTCCACTCAGCTTTGTTTCTAAAACGTTATTTGGTTTTCTGTTAAAGACTTTCGAAGTGCGAATACTTATGGTTATCGAAAAGTCAAGATCAATGTAAAGTCTAACTTTGACCAAGACAAAATTCATCGTTCATTCAGAGAGTTAAAATTGATGATTTTGCAAAATTTTACATTTTTCACTGCAACATTTTAGAGATGAATTCGTTTGTTTCTATTTACAAAGCTGTATAAATATTTTAATATACAAAACTTAAATGTATTGTACCACTACTTAAAAATGGCAATGATGATGACACGACGGAATATGAAATGTAAATATGTATTTAACATGTTAATTTATGACATAAACAGTGACATTACTTCCGCGTAACAATAATTTTAGATGTGTAACTACTTATTATAGACTTGTTATCATTAAGTTATAGTACCTACCTACAGCATGTGAGACATCGGACAGTAGGTACCTACTAGCGAAGTTTATTACTGACATGTATGTATATCAATGGGCATTCATTTCATCTTGCACAATTTTGTTTCCGTGTATTACCGCCTTGGCGCTAACAAATCGATTAAATAACAATTAATTATTACGGAAATATCAGATCAGTAAGTCATCGGTATTTCTAAAGATAGCGATAAAACATCAAGAAGGTATAACATGTGGAGATATTCTAACTATATTCTATATTCTAACTGTAAAAGAAAACTACAATTTCTTTTAATGAAAAGTCTGACCAATGCGAAGAAAGTTAAAGTTACGAAAATTTATGTTAAATCACACGCTCAAGGTAATTTGTGGTACAGAAAAATCATAACACTGACTATGTTCACTATGTCCCTTAATCACAGTAACTTCAGCGAAAAGATAATAAATGACATTAAAACGCGTGAGTGTGCACAGTGCGCAAAACTAGCAGTGTTGCCGGCCATAGTTTACACGCACCCAAAACATAAATACTAATAAAAAGTAAACAGTTTTAAAACACGCGCTGCACACATGATAAATAAAAAATAAACTTTAGGTACGAACCACTGAGTGCCGTCACATATTCCCTCCACTTGCGGTTGTTGGTCATTGTCAGTGTTGTCGTGCACTTCGGGAACTAACATGAATGTTGTATGACAGCGCGGAGCTCGTACGGGAGCGCACTATGTCGCGACAGACTCTGTGGCCGGACTGGCGGCGTGCGGTGTAGCATGCCGCTGTCGCTCTAATATTACTCGCCACGTGTTGTCCGCGTTTCGTCGTAAGCGCGAATGGTTTGCAGAACGTATCATTCAGACAACACAATAATATTCCCGTTTTGTTGACGGTTTCAGCTGTCAATGTACTGCGTGCACTCGACTGCGGCGCAGCGCCTCCGACCAGCCGGCATTGTCGTGTTGCTAACATACTTCTTAGTGGGTTCAGATACTGCTGCTATTTGCTTTATCGTTCGTCAGTGTGCGACCGACCAGATAGATAACATTACTCGTACAGAACTTCAGAGCGTTAATTTTTGTTGTGTTTTTTGTTTACGAGATTGAAGCATGATAATATTTAAGCATTGTATTTAAACTGTTGAATATGATTCTATTATAAATTGTGACATATTTGGCTTTAACGATGCCTAACATTTTGTTTATAGTAATTGATTAAGTGTTGTTCAGTAAGTAATTGTGGTAAATTCTAATAAAGAGTATTGTGGTGGAGTATTGGACGTAAATGGTTAACATAAAAGTAGTTTTCTATTTCTTCATAAGATTTGGACTACGCAAGGTTACTGTGCTTACGACATAGTAGTATTGGTGGCAGCTAAAAATACTCTTATCGCCTGGTTTCTGTGACCGGGAAAATCTAATTTTAGAATATTAATAGATCGGTTGTATAAAGATGAAAATGTGTAAGTATGAATCACGAGTAGTTTGGCTGATAGTTACGTACTAATTATCATAAGTATGGTACAGAGTGATCTACTCTGTTAGTATTTTAATATAGACTGATTGACTGACTCAGTGTTCTGGACTTTGGACTATGACGATGATTGTCAGATGACATTGCACAACAGGTTAGTAAAAATATCGTGAAAGAGTTTATTCAAAGACTGTCTTATGACAGAGATTTATACCATTTCATAACCTTGTGATACGCTGATCATCATAGAAATCTGTCAATATAAACAACTACTTCAGAAAAATCACACATAAATAAAATTTTACTGTCTGTTTGCAATATCAAAATAACATTTTTTATTATAAGCATATTATTTTTATTAAATGCATATGAAAATATCTTTGATATCCATAACGAAAATGCATTTATTTAATTTTTGTCTGTCTGTTAGTTAAATTTTTGGTCAGCTGGACCCGCAGGCCCAGTTAACTACATAATTTATTTTCTGTACTTTTATTGATTAAATTATTACACATTCAAGGTAAAAAAAAAAAATATCTAGTGTTTAAAGCTAGTGGATACAGTCGAGCGTAAAATTGGTCAGTCAAAATATAATGAAATTCTCATTTGGAATCTAAAATCTAATTAAATCAGGTATTGTAAGTAAAATCAAAAGAAACCTTTTTATAACAAAAATATTAATATTTGACCAGTTATCCTGTGTTTAGAGGATCTAAACACAGGATAACTGGTCAAATGCGTACAAACTTAGCTATATAAATAGTTTCCGAATATTGCAGGGATACCGGCATACCGCACGGTGTCCCGTGTAGCGGGGCGCCTCCTTTCGGCCTGCCGTCATAGGATCTGGATGCAACAGTTCTTGCATGCACGATTTGCGCATGGAGATGTGACGCAGGGGCGAATCTCCACTCGACTGTTAATGATTAGATTTTATTGAATTTATTGCTCTATTAGTTACCTACATTTTTTTAAGATATTTGTTGCATTAATAAATTATTATTATTACATTGTCGGTGGCAGTGCCTTCTCTACCTCTTGTGTCCTGATCTTGAGCGAGGAGAAATGAGAAGCGGTCACCTCCTTCTGCGCAGCAGTAATGCGAGTGAAGGAGATGACCACAAGCAAGCATGAAGGTGAGAACTTCCATAGGAGGCGCTCCGGAATGTCTATCTGGGGATAACGGAAAAAGGAACGCAGACGTTCCTCAGGGACATACTCAGGGACAGGGAGTATATTTTACATTTAAACCTTTCTCATGAATCACTCTGTCTATTGGTAAAAACCGCATAAAAATCCGTTCAGAATTTTTAGAGCTTATCGCAAACAGATGTGACATCAAACAAACATGTGTGGGACTTTGTTGTCACGTGACTAATTAACAAATGACCAAACAATGCTATTATTCTATAAAAAGGAACAATCCGTCCTTTTCATTCATTTATTATTTCATTGAAATGTTAAATATTATTGTTTGTAAGTAGCGCATCCTTCATTCTTTGTAAAAGTACCCGTATAGTTTGTTAGAGGAACAATAATATTTATTGTGTTTTTATTATTTCGGAATAATGGGCTTCTGTGCCATACTTAAAACGTAAATGGCATTCTTTGCAAAATAAATGCATAGCATAATAATAGCACAAACAGCCTTTTAATGTTCCCACTGCTGGGACTCAAGCCTCCTCTCTAGGAAAAGGAATGGGCCGTAATCTAACACTCGGGTTCAGTGCGGGTTTGTGGATGTCATGTCATCGAAATTTTGGTGTTTACGATGTTTTCCTTCACCGTTTTGAGACCAGTGGTGATGAAATAAATTACACAAAGTAATGCGCCTGGCTGGGTTTGAACCCACGTCCTACGTCCACGTCCAACTCGAAAGTCAGGACTGTTACCACTGGGTCACCACTGCTCTTGAAATAAATGCAATTGTTAACATTAATTATCCATTTTTGCAACGCTTGCGATGCTCTGTGGGCTACAAAGATGGCCGTCGTGCAAAACGCGGGAATTGCTAATTGTAGTTAAATTACTAGTTGTCATCGGCGACTCTCTTTTGTGTATCGTTCTTTTCATTTTAAGTTCGGAGTTCATTAAGCGCCGACCATGTTCTTTGTGCTCGACTCGATTACTTTTCAGTAGAAGGATTTTTTAGACAGTTTTAACAAAGGCTGGCATAATATCCTTAGTACTTGTAGTTCCTATACTTCTTAAAATTCTATAGATTATTAATAATAATCTCCCAAAGTGTGGCCTATGTCCAACAGTGGACGTCTATCGGCTGAAATGATGATGATTAATAATAATATAATAGTAATAAAGTTTATTTGGAACAACTTAAGTTTACAAATTACATAGGAAAAACGAAGATAGCGACATAAGTAAAATATACGTATGTAAAATACAATATATTACAGCTACCACCATGGATATTGAACGCTGGCTTCAAGTTGCGTAGAAGTCAAAAATCGGGTCTCTTTAGGTGATGCGACGTGAGACGCGGGGGCGGGGAGCGTCAGTAATTGGCTCGCTGCGCAACGCGTCATAGACGACACTCGTGATTCGTTCATTGCACTTGCAGCATGTATCTAACAACGACGACGATTGGCTCGCCAATGTGTGGAATGCGAACGTTCAATATCCGTGGTGGCAGCTGTATGTTCATCATTATCATTTCAGCCAAAAGATGACCATTGCTGGACATAGGCCTCCTCCAAGTGTCGTCACAATAACCGGTCTTGTGCATCACGTATCCATCCGATTTCCGCGACCATTACCAGGTCGTCGGTCCACCTTGTGGGGCGCCTTCCTACACTTCGTCTTCTGGTAACAACATGGTCACCACACCAGAACTTTTGTGTCCTGCCCCCCTTGCCAAGTTACAACCGTTTCGCTTGCGCCGAACGCTTCGAGTTGGTCACGTCGCCAATTCTTTTGTTCTGACCCCGTGACTGAGCGTTGAGATGACGTCATTCCCGTACCTACATTTGAAGCTTTCTAGTAGCGTTGACGATTGCAGATTAACAACTTGGCTAGGGGTACTGCCCACTTTTTTTAAGGTGAGAAATCATCCAAAGATTTCTCCCATGACTCTTGGGATTACATTCGTTTGGTCACAAAATGAATGGATTATGTAAAGGGGCTCTCAGTGACATTTTAAAATTGTACGACCCAATACCTACTTAGAGTACTAAGATGCGTAAAGCTTTACATAAGTTACTTACTGAAGAAAAAGGTAAGTTACTTCGAAACCAGGCATCTGTTAAATCTCAAGCCGCGAACAAATTGCAGATTTGTTGATCTGATACCTTTTTTTTTTTTTTTTTTTTTTTTTTTTTTTTTTTTATGGTGGGAAAAAATCATGCATTGACATCCCCCGCCCTTGGGCGGAGCGGGAGATAGTGTCAGACTCTTACTGACTAAAAGACCCACCCCGTTCCTTCTAGCCTTCATACCGGGGCTCGAGCGCCCTTTCGGATAACCCTGGCCCCAGTAGGCTTCGACCCGGCTGGGTCCCTGCTGTTGCTGACAACTCCTTGAGGCGCGCGGGAACAGTGCGCGCCGTCGACGACTTGGGCTTGGTCCGGACAGTTACCGGACGGCCGGACAGTGAGCTACCCATTGCTCACTGTCCGCAAGCCCGCGTCTACGTTGGCCGGAAATCGGGATCAGAATCCCGGCGACGGCGGCGGCGATAACGCCGTTGCCTGATGCGTTCGGCCTCCTCCTTTGCGAGCATTACTGCTTCGCAGAAGTCGGCGACCGCCTGCCACTCCTCCTCGCTCCGGACCATGGCCTCAACCAAGGCCCGGCGCGAGAGGTCTCCGCCGCCGATCGCCCCCACCAGGGCACGGCGATGCTCCGCCCAAGCAGGGCACACCTCGACTGTGTGCTCCACCGTGTCCTCCGGGCGTTCCGCACAGTGGCGACACCCGGGCGTCACTTCCGCATGAATCGAGTGCAGGAAACTCCCGAACGAACCATGTCCGGTGAGTACCTGCGTCATGCGGAAGGTAAGGACGCCGTGAGGTCTTTCCAGCCACGCCTCAAAGAGGGGACTTACCGCCATAATTGTGGCGTGCCCAGCACTGGGTTGCGATAGTCGTTGACGCCATTTCACCATGAGATCCCGCCGGAGCTCTGTCCGCCATGCCGTGACCTGTCGCGGCAGCGGACTTTCACCCCGGCGTTGCTTGATCTGATACCTCAACGAAATGCTACAAATAATAAACCTTGTTTATGTAAAAATAAACAAACATTTTACCGATCAACATCAGAATGGATGTGTGGACTAGTTTTCAAATGACTAGAACTATCTTGTTGAAAAGTTAAAAAAATAAACAACATATTTTGGCGCCTCCGTGGATCAGCAGCATAATGCGACTGCTACGGGGTTGCTACATGAACGCTACGCGGCAGCTACGTGGCATCTACTCGGCAGCTACGCGGCTGATACGCGTCTGCTACGCGTCTGCTACGCGGCTGCTACGCGTCTGCTACGCGGCTGCTACGCGGCTGCTACGCGGCTGCTACGCGACTGCTATGCGGCTCCTACGTGGCTGCTACGCGGCTGCTACGCGGCTGCTACGCGGCTGCTACGCGGCTGCTACGCGGCTGCTACGCGGCTGCTACGCGGCTGCTACGCGGCTGCTACGCGGCTGCTACGCGGCTGCTACGCGGCTGCTACGCTGCTGCTACGCGTTTGCAACGCGACGGCTACGCGGCTGCTATGAGGGTGCTACGCAGTCTAGCTAGAGGATGAAACACCTAGGCACCTACATGGCGTTATGGCTGCGTTCGAAATATACCGCTTAGTTCCAGTAATTGGCGTTTATTTTATAAGATTGAAATTCAAATCCAAACTGCCAGCACACAGTTACCACAAGCGAAACTTCTATAAAACAAAGGTATAAGTAGCGCATTCTAAATTATTGTATGTAAATTTAATCTTACTGTTGAAATTTCACGATTTAATAATATTTTGTTCTTTCCCTGATTGAATTGTAATAGTATACTTTATTGATGTATTTTTACGCTTTTAATCTTTTTTAATCTTACCTTACACCACTTTCTAGTTAACCTAGTTTTATAAATGCCGTGGAACTCTGTAATTGGTTTAGTGATAATTGTCATCATTTCGCTATCGCTGACCTCACTTTTACATGCTAGTAACTGTTCATTAATAGTGGGGTGGGCCTTCTTAACTCAAGTAACTGAATACATAAACTGTTGAATTTCCTAAATAATTAAAATAAAAACAAGTAATATTTTAACTATCGCAACGATCGAAGATCGGTCGACAGTGTCACATCTTTTTTTTTTTTTTTTTTTTTACGGTGGGAAAAAATCATGCATTGACATCCCCCGCTCTTGGGCGGAGCGGGAGATAGTGTCAGACTCTTACTGACTAAAAGACCCACCCCGTTCCTTCTAGCCTTCATACCGGGGCTCGAGCGCCCTTTCGGATAACCCTGGCCCCAGTAGGCTTCGACCCGGCTGGGTCCCTGCTGTTGCTGACAACTCCTTGAGGCGCGCGGGAACAGTGCGCGCCGTCGACGACTTGGGCTTGGTCCGGACAGTTACCGGACGGCCGGACAGCGAGCTACCCATTGCTCACCGTCCGCAAGCCCGCGTCTACGTTGGCCGGAAATCGGGATCAGAATCCCGGCGACGGCGGCGGCGATAACGCCGTTGCCTGATGCGTTCGGCCTCCTCCTTTGCGAGCATTACTGCTTCGCAGAAGTCGGCGACCGCTTGCCACTCCTCCTCGCTCCGGACCATGGCCTCAACCAAGGCCCGGCGCGAGAGGTCTCCGCCGCCGATCGCCCCCACGAGGGCACGGCGATGCTCCGCCCAAGCAGGGCACACCTCGACTGTGTGCTCCACCGTGTCCTCCGGGCGTTCCGCACAGTGGCGACACCCGGGCGTCACCTCCGCATGAATCCCGTGCAGACAGTGTCACATCTGCTATGACTGCTATATCTACTGATTTTATTCTATGTCATCCAAACCACAATTACTAGAATCGATTGACACTTCCTTTATCAAAATCGAATCACTACGGTGGAGCATACGAGCACGCATCTTCTCCTTCTTCTTTCTTATCCCATTTATTTTGGGTCGGCACTCCTTGTCTTTACTTTCTATTGTGCACCATTTTGTGCCATGTCGGTGTCGAGATGAGCTTATTTTAGGCCTCTTTGGATCGTCGTTAACCAAGTGGATACGAACACATATATTATCTGTACTTACTAATATTATAAAGAGGTAAAGTTTGTTTTTTTGCTTGTAGGAGGATCTCTGGAAGTACTGGTCAGATTGGTAAAAATTTTTCGCCGATAGAAAGCTGCTTTATTCCTGAGTGACATAGGCTGTATTTTATGTACGTGGGCAACGCCGCAGGTAAAAGCTAGTATAATTTAACAGTCTTGGTAAAATCATAACCTTTCTTTTTGGCTTCGCTGTAGTCAGGTAAAATCTTTAATCCTACCTATTACATTTATTTATTTTATTCTTCATGCACAAAAGAGTACAAAGGCGGACTTAATGCCTTAATGCATTCTCTATCAGTCATTCTTTGGGTGATGCAGAGACCAATTGTGGTAGTTATATTAAATAGTAGATAAAAGTTTTGGTTCTTTTTTTATAAAATAAGTGTAGATTTGACACATTATTTAGAAGTTTTGTCTTGCTTTACGATGCTTTGATAATAATAATATCATTTACGACTATTTGCTTGAAATATGGTTGCAGGTACAGGTCTTAAATAACAATATTGTTTCTTCATATTCCGCCTCATATTCAGCATGCAAATTTAGTATCTATGAATGGGCTTGACTCTATTTACATAAAAAAAATATTTATAATATGTTGAAATATAGTTAAAAAATTCTAAACTAAAGAATACAAAATGTTAAAAACTAGAAACCCCCTTGTTTTCTTATTAACATATTCTTTTTTATGCACCTGCCATGTTTTTTCTTCACCACCCTTGGTTGACTGGTAGAGAATGCCTAAGGCATTAAGTTCGCCTTTGTACCTTTTTTTTTTTTTTTTTTTTTTTTATCGTGGGAAAAAATCATGCATTGACATCCCCTGCTCTTGGGCGGAGCGGGAGATAGTGTCAGACTCTTACTGACTAAAAGACCCACCCCGTTCCTTCTAGCCTTCATACCGGGGCTGGAGCGCCCTTTCGGATAACCCTGGCCCCAGTAGGCTTCGACCCGGCTGGGTCCCTGCTGTTGCTGACAACTCCTTGAGGCGCGCGGGAACAGTGCGCGCCGTCGACGACTTGGGCTTGGTCCGGACAGTTACCGGACGGCCAGACAGCAAGCTACCCATTGCTCACCGTCCGCAAGCCCGCGCCTACGGTGGCCGGAAATCAGGATCAGAATCCCGGCGGCGGCGGCGGCGGCGATGATAACGCCGTTGCCTGATGCGTTCGGCCTCCTCCTTTGCGAGCATTACTGCTTCGCAGAAGTCGGCGACCGCCTGCCACTCCTCCTCGCTCCGGACCATGGCCTCAACCAAGGCCCGGCGCGAGAGGTCTCCGCCGCCGATCGCCCCCACGAGGGCACGGCGATGTTCCGCCCAAGCAGGGCACACCTCGACTGTGTGCTCCACCGTGCCCTCCGGGCATTCCGCACAGTGGCGACAGCCGGGCGTCACTTCCGCACGAATCCGGTGCAGGAAACTCCCGAACGAACCATGTCCGGTGAGGACCTGCGTCATGCGGAAGGTAAGGACGCCGTGAGGTCTTTCCAGTCACGCCTCAAAGAGGGGACTTACCGCCATGATTGTGGCGTGCCCAGCATGATTGTGGCGTGCCCAGCCTTTGTACCTTTGTGTTGCATGAAGTTTTAATAAATAAATAAATAATAAATAAAATACAAAATGTGTGATACGCAGAAAGGTTTTAGTTGATCCCAAAATAAGATCGACCTTTGTAAATAACTGATGAACTATTTTACATAGTTCCATGCTAAGCTGTAATCTAATAAACTGAACTCAAACAGATTACCGATACCTAGCTGATTGAATAGGATTAGAGCGACCACGTTTTGAATAAATTATTCTGTTGTTGATAAAATCGTACCGCACTCTGTTTACTATACTTCACGCCCCAGCCGGCCCGACAGGTAACGCCCCGAGCGTTGGGAGTCATAGAGAGATCTCCGGCCACCGTAGGCACGGGCGGTGCGGACGAAGAGCAATAGGTTGCTCGGTTTTCGTCCGATAATATAGATAGTCAACGGCGCGTAGTATTCCACGTGCGCCTCAAAGAGATGTCAGCAAAACCGTAGGAGCTGACCAGCGGTGCTATTCTCTAAGAAAACAGCCTTGAGCGCAGCGCTGGCCGCAGCGACGAGTCGAGAGCGCAGTACATTGAATTAACAATCCAATGTATAGGTCTATTGGACTGTTAATCCAATGTACCTATTTGGATTTCGTCGCTGCGGCCAGCGCTGCGCTCAAGGCTGTTTTCTTAGAGAATAGCATGCCAGGGCAGATGTTAGGGTTTCTGAATAGGAAACCCGAGGTCCTAGAACGCAAAGTACAACTGAAGGAACATAGGTGGATTTTAGTCAGTAAAAGTCTGCCATGCTCTGTCACCCTAGAGCGGGAGAAAAAAGTGAATTCATAATGTTTATGACATTATGAATCACCCATACTGTACAAAATAATCCTGTATATTCTTTTTTGTTGCACCAAAACTTCATATTCGATTAAGAATGTGTTGTTTATTTAAGGTGAATAACAAGTCATGTGTCATAAAAATGCAAATATATATAAACTGGAAATGTTATTTGACAAGCTGATCGTAAACTGAAATGCAAATTTTCGGTTTACTTCGATAACTCATTAAATTATGTGCAATATATACTACATATTTACTTGTATTTGAAGCCATCTGTGTGTTTTGTTATTATTCTTTTAAAGAGTAATATTCTTGTTAATATCGTGTGGGTATTTAGTGTAGATTTTGTGGCGATTTAAGAATTAATATTTTATAATAAAACTAACACTTTGCCAGCGACTTCGCTCGCGAGAATATTTTATAAAAACTTTGACACCCCTTGAAATGTATTTTGGCAGTAATTTCAAATATACTTATACACATTATGCCTCAATATGCCTTATTATGTGCCTTATTATTAATTTTAGTAAAAATTTGTCCGAAGTTTTGAAGAAATAATAATCCTTGACATATGATCTATCTATATTTTTCTATTGGGGATGGTTATGATAGAAAAAGAAGTAAATAAAACCTGTATTATTTAACTGAAATTACTATTTGAGAGATATTGCTGATATGCGTCTTTAGAGGATTTCTTAAAACATCTTTTAAAGATACTGATTAATAATTCTGTCAAGTACCTACAAAAGTCTATGAATGTTTACATATCACTTAGGTATCTATGTATGGGTAAATACGTATATGCATATATTGCATATAAATTTCTAATTGCCGTTATTTCCGAAAACCTCTCGTTTAAACCACAACGTTAACTAATTGACAATGACATTGTTGAAATTGACTTCGAATTTTATGAAGAAAAAAATGTTAGGTCATCATAGGTTAATTTTACTCAACTATTCAAGTAGCGAATTACCTACATTTACAAATGCTGATAAAGCCATTGAGATAAAACCATTACTAAAATAAACATGTTATTGTACCTAATGCCTGATCAAACACATCTCAATTCATGGTATATGAAACAATTGCGCTTGTGCGATATGTCAGGATTGATTAAACCGTCTTTTGCGCATAAGTGACATAACGAATTGCATCAATAACGGCATTGAGGCAGAAACTCACGCGCAACTGGTCCTGCCAATTATGGACGCAACCCTGAACGATATTTTATTTAAGACGAACTGGTAAAGGATGTATTATTTATATAGAGGAAGTAATAATATACGTGTATAAATATAGTCGTATATTATTACTTCCTCAAAGGTAAAAAAAAGTTTATGAAGCTTCAAAAGTAATAATAATCCATAACTATCACACCACGCCGTCTAGTCTCAAGCTAAACTGAGCTTATGTTATGAGTACCAGACAACTGATAAACATACTTTATATATTTCCAAATACATACATAATATAGATAAATTACACCCAGACACAGAACAAATGATCGTGCTCATCACACAAACATTTGTCCTGAGTGGGAATCGAACCCACGACCTCCGGCGTAGCAGTCAGGGCCACCAACCACTAGATTAACAGGCCAGCTAGTCAAAAGTGTGACGGGTATCGATATAGATAGACGAAATACGAGTTCTCTTAACTACACACCATAACAAATATAATAGGGTGGAACAATTATCGATAAAAACGTGTTTTTACAGGCAACACTTGAATGGACTTGTTAGAGAGAGAGGGAAAAAGATATGCAGATACGTAAGTTAGGTAGTACTGAGTTCTGAGACAACAAACATTAAAAAAAATCGGATTAAATCTACCTTAGGTTTTTGAAGTCGGAAAAAAAAAGATAGGTACGCGGTATCTTACGAAGATAAAATGAAAAAGAAAACTAAGCTTTTACTTTCAAGCAACAACACTTCCAGTGGCCGTTGACCTCGTAGTCAGCTGTGTTACTTGAAGTAGTTTAATGTTTAGTTTTTTTTATGTTAAGATAGTCTAGAAGAGGGGATATTCATCCACAAGCAGATGATACCTAGATAAGATGATACCTAGAAGTGGAAATCCTGAGAAGTCGATTAATAGAGAAGTATGAAACAAGAGTACGACTCCGCTTAAATTGGAAAAGGTATATTCTTCTGTTCTTTATTGTACATAACTTTTATAATATTATGTAAACAATAAGGCCGGGTTCCCACTAGCCGGACCGGCAAATCTGCTAGATCGGTAAAACTGCCGGAAGGGCTAGTGGCTGTACAATTTATATGAAGCTATTCACATTATCCCGGTTCCGGCATTTTTGCCGGATCCAGCATTTTTACTGAGCGTTTTGCCACTGCGAAGTGCCGGTAGAAATACCGGACCGGAGAAATGTGAACGAGTTTGTGACGGATCGCTCGCCCCGCCCGTGCTCCCCTCACGAAGAATTAAATTCTAAGTTCACCCATTAACGTCTCAAATGTTCCAAGTGAAAATCTTTCTCGTAATAAAATAGGATGTACCCAATGTTTTCTTTTATTTTGCCTGCTATTAAGATACCACCACAACACAAATCCAAATTCAACTGATGTGAGTACTTGACTGTCCGGGATCCGATTAAAAAGAAAGAAAAATATTTTATTTGGTACAGCACAAGGCCCAAACACAATAATATACAATAACACATATAAAAAATAAAAGAAGCAAAAAATAAAAATAAAAATATCACTGTCACTGCCTCATGGCTGCACTAAAATAGGTCCAGTTCAGCATGAATGCCAGACAACTTAATGACAGATTTAATGTGAACACTCTGTTCAGGCTTCTCCGGCTTCCGGTAGATTTACCGGTCATATAGTTACCGGGCATAGTGAGAACCCGGCCTAAGACAGCTGATGTACACAGGCGAGCTTAACCCAAAATTGGGTTTTACAGCAGATTGATAGCCATTGTTAAACATTATTTTTAGTTTATGCTAAACCTGAATAGAGTTTGTTCAGAATCAGTAACTGAATGGATTCCAATAGCTTTTACACAATGTTATATTTTTTCCCAAAATTATTTCAAAAGGTCACAAGTTGGACACCACCGACTGTAAGTACAACACAGGATATGGCAGGTCATACCGGGTATGAGGCGCCAGCAAACAGCTGGGTGCAAGTGCCAAACAACCCATCAGTCGCCTGGATGGCCCCGGTGACTATCTATTTTTGCTGACATAACAAGCTTATAACTTTGTGATTTTTCATGATACAATTACTTATTTATTTAACTATTTATGTACACACATGGAAATACAAGAAAAGAGGAAGGAAACAAAAAAATAGTACAAAGGTGTTGCTTATTTCTAATGAAATCTCTTCCAGCATACCTGCGACAGGAAAGTTGAAGAAAAAAGAGAAGTAGACACCGTGTGTAAAAGTAAAAGGAAAATTAGTACACACAAAATACAAAGTTAACAATGAAGTAGTATAAAAATAATAATAATTAAAGATATATTTACTGCTATAATTATAAACATACACATAATAAAATAAATATCACACAAATACATACTAAATAATACCTAAAATAAAATAATACATATTAGTATAAGCAATTATGACGAAATAGAAAGATAGTGCTCTTTCACTCTTCTTTTAAAAACTGCAAGAGTTTGGCAGCCCCTGATGTTTAGGGCTAAATTATGAAAGTACATAGAATCTTTACATAAAAATGTGTTTCGGGTTTTGCATATACTAAAATTAATGTTGTATTGTATATCCATTACGTTTGTAGGGTAGGTATGGCTGGTAAATTTAAATGACCCTGTGTACAAGCATTACAAGGTTGTCCAGAGGGGTTTTTTAAATATATTTAATTATTTCGAGTCCACTTAATAATTATCTTTAATTATATAGTGATTCAGTCAAGGATTGTTTGTGTACCTACAGAGCCAAACAATTCTTGACTTTGGGACATGACGAGTTAAATCGCTTACACGTCTTAAGCACATTAGAGCAGAATAATTATTTAAGGCTACTTAGTTTTGTCTACGTTTAGTGTCTGTTTTGGCATTGGTTTGCTCTATTCTTTATGTTAAAGCGTATTTATTTGCCGTCGGGAGGACCCCTCCAACATCTAGTGCGAGTGCGGTGCTCCTAACCAGACGATGGCTTACTTATTAGAGTGCCCAAAGTGTCCTACCCTACATGTGCCCCTTGGAGGACATATAAAGGCTACTGACGTCGCTATATACGTGGCAACTTACTGGGCCCAAAAACTTTGAGGAAAAGAAAACCATCGATTCGAGAAGAAGAAGAAGAAGAAGCGTATTTGTAACAAATTGAGAAATACCATTTTGACCATTAAAGAAGCAAATTTTTGCGAAGAAGCATATTTTTGCTATCGATCGGGTGATGTGGTGACGATTGAGGAGGGCTATGTTCAGTAGTGAATGTCTTTCGATTGAAATTATAGTAGTTAAACCATTATTTTCAAAATCAGCTTTAGCATAGAAAGTTTGCTTGCTATTACTATGACTTGATTCCGCCATCTCCTTTCTACTATCGAACAACCCGACGTACGGTGAGTATCCACCCTTACGTTGTTGAAACTTCAACGATTTGGATTAAGCGTTTCGCTTCGTCGTTTATACCGCGTACATTGAAGGACTAGAACAATTTGCCTACTGCAGTCTTCTCGTCCAACAATAATTTAGGTGTCTTCAAAGCTAGAGTGAATGGGCTCATAATAAACTAGTGCGCCTCACCATCAACGATTGCCATCACTGCTTACCATCAGGTGAGATCGCAGTCAAGCACTGGTTTATATCAATAAAAAAATAAGAAAACCTTTTTACAATCGGAAGACCACAAAAAGTTGAATAATTCTGAAACATTTTAGTAGCTACGTATTTGTATGAGAATTTAATATCATTATTGTATGAACACCTTTAATGGTATGTTAAATGTATTGTAAGTTTAGTTTCTTAATAATATTTTCTATTTTAGGGTTGCGGCAGTCGGTAAAACGGGATCCTTATAGGATAATTTATTTTGGATATAGATATTTTGACTGGCCTGTTGGTGTAGTGGATAGTGGCCCTGACTGCTATGTCGGAGGTCGTGGGTTCGATTCCCACCCAGGAAAAATGTTTGTGTGATGAGCATGATCATTTGTTCTGTATCTGGGTGTAATTTATCTATAAAATGTATGTATTTAGAAATATATAAGTATGTTTATCAGTTGTAGTCTAGTACTCATAACACAAGCTCTGCTTAGCTTGAGACTAGACGGCGTTGTTTGATAGTTTGTGGAATATTATTATATTATTATTAATAATTTTATTGTCAATCTGTACGTCTGTCAGATCCCCTTTTTCTAAGGCCACGCAAGGCACTGCTCCACGCGTTGTGGAGGAATTATGCTGACATTAATATCAAATACTTAAGTCTGCTATCCTTAGAAGTAGTTAACAAACTTATAAGTCGATGTAATCTAAGGATAACGCCGTTTTTGCTCCGTTTATGGCGCATATTTTGACACTCGCAAGAAAATCAGAACCTAGAGGCCCGTTGACCTAGTTTCCTGTAATTTGGCAAAAAGTAAGGTCTCATGGCACAAGTAAAACACGGTCGTATACTCCACAATCGCCCCTGCAGTGATGGATTGCGTTAGCAAACCCTCTCTTTGATTAAAGAGAGGAGTGAGGTGCTCCTCTTCTTTTATAATAAGTAGGTATACAGGTTTATTTGTAAAACACTAACACTGCACTAACCTTGCAGGACTGTATTACTAACATCATAAACAAAAAACCGGCCAAGAGTGTGTCGGGCCACGCTCAGTGTAGGGTTCCGTAGTTTCCCGTCCGTCACAATAAGTGTTCCCACTTATGAGTTTAAAAAAGGCTATTTGTTACGTTGACATACTAAGTACGAAACTCTAATAAATACGGAACCCTAAATACGGGCCCACAAAGGACGGTGATAACTAAAACAGAATGCAAGTAGTAGAAATTTCAGCGATAGTGCACTCGTAAAATTACGAATATATTTAAGAAGTAACGATTTTTTTTTACCACGGTAGGTCATGAAAGCACGAAAAATCTTAACATCGACTTTTAAAAAGATGACGTCATTACGCAACGCCATCTATCGAACCATTTATGAACTGGTTTTTACCTTAACATTTTGATAGCTGGCGTTAAAAAAATGAATTTTAGTTTTGTTCTAAATTGCCTTAGTATATTCCTGCTAGAAGTTTTATTTAGTTATAAGATAATACCGCCAATGCCAAGGAGAGACCAACCGAACAATTCGATAATACCCGGCCCCATCAACTCAGTAAAAATCCTAACAGCGCGAACGCGAATTGGTACCTAACAGAAGAAGTTTTCGGTGGTAATTTTGGATAGCGAGAACCGATTTTAATATTTTTTTTTGTTTGAAAGAAGATACGTTCAGGATAATAAAATATGTAAAAATATGTCGAAGTTAAAAAATAATGCTTGCATATACGATTATACTACAAACTTAGTCCAGAAATTATTTTGTACAATCTTTTTGTCTTTTTTGTACAAAAACTGTTATTTCCATTAAGTTCAAAATTATTTTCCTAGAAAGTCCTTATAAAGTTCTACTTTTCAGTTTTTTTTTTCATATTTTCTAAACTTATGGTTCAAAAGTTAGGGGGACACACACACACATTGTTTTTTACTTTTGGAGCGATTATTTCCGAAATTGTTGACATTATCAAAAAAATGATTTTAGTAAACCCCTATTCATTTTTAAATACCTATCCAACAATATATCACACGTTAGGGTAAAAATTAAAAAAAAAATCACTTCCCAATTTACAAATAGGGGGGCTATCCTAATAAAACATTTTTTTCCAATTTTTTTTACCACTTTGTCGGCGTGATTGATATACATATTGTTACCAATTTTCAGCTTTCTAGTGCTATCGGTCACAGAGATTAAGCGAGGACGGACAGACAGACGGACAGACAGACATGGCGAAACTATAAGGGTTCCTAGTTGACTACGGAACCCTAAAAACAATTTTTGTTCTATGACTTTTTACAACACATAATATATTTACCAATAAAAAACTTTTTACAAAAAAAATACAACCGACTTCAATGTTCAAAAAACACTCTGTATTTTACTATACCTAGGTACCTGCGTCTGTATGATGCGACGCAAACGCATCAAGCTCTCTCACCACTCGATCCTCACTCCTTTCCGCTATTGCACTAATTACTATCGCCGGTTTCGCATAGACTTCGTAATATTTAGAACATTCAATTTAAATACTTGTATTTTTGTCTGAAAATCTGGTAAACTAAAATATGATAAAATTTTAAGTCATAGAACAAAAGTTGTGGGTTATGATGTTAGTACCATATTCCTGAGAGGTTGCTGTTGGTTGGGTTGCTGGTTGGTTGGTTGGTTCCTGGTTGGTTTTACAAATAACCCAATAAAAGGCGCGCGGAAACAACACGCAACACCTACTCGGGCCTACATCCTTAAAGGACGAACTTTCCCATCATTAAACAAGTCTATCACCAGCAAACCACTTTAAATACGGACGATAGAGGGCAATGTCAGCCCTCCTTTTGCGTCCAGTTCTTCAAACGCGAATTGGTAGAGAGAAGGATATCTCTCCTTTCTACTGCCTCTTTAGTTGTCATAACCTGCTTGGCAAAGACGTCTACAGCATGCCATGAGCTCTCGCTCCCAATCAAAGCTTTCATGACGACCGGAAACTAGAGATCATCCCTCATTTCGGCAATCAAGGCGTTGCGTTGCTCCATACAGGCTGAGTACAGCAAGATATGTTACACCGTAACCTCACTGCAGGTTATGTACATAATGTGATACAACACAAATGCAGTATGCAGCAGTACCCTGAAAACACCTGTGTCAGCTGGAATAACTGCTGATATTCCAGTTGACTCTGGTACCCATTCCACAACTGCAGATTATTAGTACTGGTTTATTTTAATGAGGTTACTTTGTATTTGATTATCTTCTATACATCTATACATATAAATAAAATTGGAGTGTCTGTTTGTAATATTGAAATAACTGCTTTTTACTACTTGCATATGAATTTATATGCGGTACATACACCAAAATAACATTTTTTACAATTTTTGTCTGTCTGTCTGTCAGTTTGTTCGGGCTAATCTCTGAAATGGCTGGACCGATTTTGACGGATTTTTTTTGGCAGGTAGCTGATGTAATAAGGAGTAACATAGGCTACTTTTAAAAATCCCGAAGTCCACGCGAACGAAGTCGCGGGCACAGCTAGTTATAAATAAGACTTATTGCAGGGTAAATTTCGCAGAAACCTTCTAATGATATTAGTTCCCTATTTACTGATTCTGGTTTGATTCAGTGAAATTTCATTTCATGGAAAACATGAAAGAGCAAGAAATTAATTCTACATAAAACAGATCTTACGTACGTATCGTAACATAATATTATGAGTACGTACTTCACGAGTATTTACTACGCCCTCGCAGCAAAGGGCTTCTTCACAGAACCACTGGAAAAACAAAACACGATACATGAACAAAGGAATTCTCTCCAAAACAAAAATAAAAACAGATCAAGAATTTTACAGATTTGATAAGAAAAGCAATTCTTAGCGTTGTACTTATCTATTTAAACCAATTCTATCAGATAGTGTAATTTAAAAGTTTACGATGGCTCCCAATAAAATAACTGCTGTAACTCGACTCATAAATTTCAGGGACGTCGCAATAGTCGCTCTACCGTTTTTATCGGCTGACGTACATCTAAGTAAGGCCTGACGGATTTAATAATATCTCTATGCTATTTCTTTTCAGGATCTAAGCAGGATTCTTGGTAGGAGCCCATACACAAATCAGACGGTTGAGTATAGGAATAAGGATTGACTAGAAAAGCTTTTTGGTTCTGCTGACAAATAAAAGGAAGCTCTTGAAGAATAAATGATAAACATTTCATGAAATTGGTAGAGCTAACTGGCTGAATTGATAGTTAAAATAAAACGAACAGTAACTGATTGGACTGCGCAACCATTTACTGTTACTAATTTTAATACACTATGCTGATATATTCTTTTTCAGATTTTTTTTTTCTGTATAATATGAACAAGGTTCCAAAACTTATTTCCCTCAGCAAAAGGTTCTTGTTTTTCCTCAAAAAAAGTCATGAAAGTTATGAAGGTACACAAATAAGATGCGACACCAATTGAATTTTTATAAGGTACCTACTCAAATAGGCACTCACGGCGGACGGAGATATTTCTTCGTAGATTTACGAGTACTAAAGGCACGGACGTCCGTTGAGAGACATGCAGCCATCCAGCATAGACGTCCGTTTTGAATAGACGACCTTTGTATACCTGTACCTTACCTACGGAGCAGATTGAATGGGAATAAGTCCCATTTTGGACGTGTCAAATATTTGCATATGTGTAAGTAACGCTTTGAATGAATGCCTATGTAAAAACGCACAGTCAGAGCCCGTTTTCACTTGTAGGGTGTCGAACTCGACAAAGTGTTGGGTACTCTAGCGACTGAACATTTTAAATGAAGCTGTTCACATTTATCCGACAACGAATTTTTATTGGCTTCGACAAGAAATGTTGGGTGTTTTGCCAGCTCCATAAGTCTGTAAAATAGTTGCCTAGTAACTGGGTTGTGGATTGCTGATACGCAGTCGATCCATGTAAGAAAAGGGTATTCAGGCGCATCTGGTTTGAATGGAAGCCAATCTCAAGCTAGTTAGGAAAAAGCTAGGAAGATACCTACGTCTGTAAAAAAGTTGTGACGAATTATGCTCGCTTATGAGTAAGTAAGGCGTTGTTCACTTTTTTCTGTTGTTGCCCTGCTCCATCGTACTATAGTACTTTGGGAACATTTCAGAGCAAACTTTGAAAAGTTCTTAAAATACTATAGTTTTCTCTCTGGGTTGGGTTTATTCAAAATTTTCTTTGCTTGCCTGCTTTTATATGTTTTCCACATAATCTTCATCGACATCTACCATGTACTGTCACCTCGCGTTGAGGATCAAAACTCGGCTCCAGCTTTGATGGGGTCGACATCCGACTGTTGTGAACAGAGATATAATAATATAATATTCCACAACTATCATACAACGCCGTCTAGTCCCAAGCTAAACAGAGTCTGTGTTATTAGTACTAGACAACTGATAAACATACTATTCGTCGAGCTCTTGTCACCGCCGGCGTACCCGCTGTATTAGAACCAAATGGCTTGGTACGTGACAATGGAAAGAGACCAGATGGTATGACGTTGGTACCGTGGAAGGTGGGTAGGCCTCTGGTGTGGGACGCAACCTGTGTCGACACCTTTGCGCCATCCCACATTCTATGTACGACGGGCTGTGCTGGCGCTGCCGCTGCGGCTGCTGAGACCCTTAAACGGCGCAAATACTGTAACCTTATTGGTAATTACAGTTTTGAGCCGTTTGGGGTCGAAACGCTTGGGTCATGGGGTCCGAATGCGCGTCTCCTTTTTAAGGAAATTTCTCGCCGACTGATCGACACCTTGCGTGACCAGAGGGCTGGCTCGTTCTTCGCTCAAAGAATTAGCATTGCCATTCAACGTGGTAATGCTGCCAGTCTTTTGGGCACATTCGCGGATGACAGCGATGTGGAGGAGTACTTCGACGCCTGAGTGCACTTTGTGTTTTTGTATTTTATTTATGTACGTCAGGTATTTATTTAGGTTTTAGTATAAATAGTTTAAGTTTTTTGTTTATGTAGAGTAACAAATTATTTGCAAAATTAATAATAAATATAACAACAAATTAAAAAAACATACTTATTTATTTCTAAATACATACACATTACAGTTATATTATTCCTAGATACAGAACAAATGATGATGCTCATCACACAAACATTTGTTCTGGGTGGAAATCGAAACCACGACCTCCGGAATGGCAATCAGGGCCACTAACCACTAGACCAACAGGCCAGTCGAATCGCTATTCGACTTAATATACGGATCCGACATCCGATAAGTGATAACGAGTTATTATAGTGAATCTTGACAAATAGTGCAAGATCTAATTTCTTGTTTCAACAAGAGATGACTCAGATTAGTACATGTAATCTGACTCAAAATGGTGAAATTTACTCAAGATTACAATGTTTTGCGTCCAGCAACAATCTCACGAAGTTGCGTCATCGCTTAAATTGAAAATTATGTAAGTTCCTGATAGCATAGCGCCTGTTCACGCTGACGCTAGTTCTTAGTTTTAAAATTACTATCTTGTTCACCATTATTTAGACGTTAGACTGATAGGTGTGAATCAGGTGGCGGTGTAGGCAATCAGGTAATTATCTAGTTGAAAACGTTTGCAGTACGTACTTTACAGCACCATTCAATATCCGTAGAGTAGAATAGAATAGAATAAACTTTATTTTACACCAAAGCAGTAACAAAACTTTTAAAATAACTTATATCTATGGGTACAATGGCGGTCTTATCGCTAACAGCGATATCTACCAGACAATATTGGATGGATTACAAGAACTTAAAATAAAAAGGGGGGTAGTCTGTGGTGTACTGCAAATTAATGAAATATTTTACATTAAAAATATAAACACACACTTAGGTAGGAAGGAATAATCCGGAAAAGTTTGCTTATTTTCGATATTTACAAACTAATTTATGAAGAACTTCTTATTTACGATCTTGGATATTTAATTTTAATTTAATTTAAAAATAATTAAATACCCTATAAAAACGCTCAATATTTTATAATCTACGTGGACGCGTTCGCTTGGTGTTTAACCGAAATGGCGCGAAATCACGCGTGACCGCGCCTTCGCTTGGGGTTTGAGTAGTTAATTCTTCGGGTAACTGGTAAAACGTTTTGGAAAGTAATTTATTGTATTTTTTGTTAAGAATTGAAATTCCCTGTGAGTCTCTAATTTCCGATAGCTTGTGGCTATTAAGAAACACCTAAGGATCTTTAAGTCAAGAGTGAATAGATTGCTTTAAGGTAAGCGTGCTTCATCTACCACACCATAGCTTTCAATTAGGTAAGTTTTTGTTTCATGGGGTGGGAAATCATTCAATGACTTCTCCCGCTCTAGGGTAGGGCGTGAAGAAGTGTCAGACTTTTACTGAGTACAAACACACCTGTGTTTCAGTAATCCATTGCGTTATAAGACCACGGGTATCCTTTTAAGAAATTCACCCTGACGTCTGGCGAGATAGTGGCCAAACGCAAGCCCATCACTAATAAAAAAAAGCTAGCAGGTATAATATGTCCTACAATATACGACTGCTCTTATTCACATTTAAATTAGTCCTCACCGTGTTTTATTTGTCATTCAAGCCATCAGTCCGTCAGTCAAGACAGAAAAAATACAACCACAAAGACAAATCTTTGAGAAACACAGCCTAACATTGATTTAAATTGACAACCGTGACGTCTTAACTTTGTTAATTAGTTGCTTGAAGATTTTAGTCGCGGGGTACTCGGGATATCGATCACCATTTCAGAATCAAAAGTCTGAACCCAAGTCGTCGACAGCGCGTACTGTTCCACGCGCGCCTCAAAGACATGTCAGCAAACCGTATAGACCCAGCAGGGTCGAAGCCTGCTGGGGCTACGGACAGTGTGAAAGTGGGCCCTGGAACGAAGGCAAAGAAAGAACAGGAGTGAGTTTTTATTCAGTAAAAATCTGACACGCCCTCCCGCTCCGCCCAAGAGCGGGATGTCAATGGATGATTTTCCCACCTAAAAAAAAAAATAGTACGATTTTCTAACCTCAACAGTGTGTATGAACATACAAATAAACCAACCATCAGTCCGTCAATGTCATTCTCATCAACTCCAATACAAAATAATTGATCCGATCCCGTTGCTATGCTATCAAGTCAAAATAATTTATTAGAAAAGGCTATTGAGGTCATCTAAAGTGAATCAGGCAATTCATATGAAATATTTATCTTAATATCTTTTCAGGTCTATCTTTTAAATTGATATAAAAGATTTTAGAGAATAATGTTCTATAAAAAATGCTAGATCATAAACTAGGTCAAATGTTTGGTCAAATGTTTTTAAAAGATATTCTCTGAAAAATTTGCTCCGATTTCAAATTCCTTTAATGAAAGAAACCATTAATATCTCTGTGGCTCAATTTATATAAAAAAATAACTACTCCTGAGACCTCGAGATCGACGCCGCCGAAAAAGTTAGTCTTATTTATCTTAATAGATCTTTGTATAAATGATTCATGAAAATAATATTTTATAATAAATTTAGTAAAAAAAAAACTGAAAAACATGCTTTCATAGCATATCAAAAAATATAGCACAAAGCACCCACGCTTTTATCACAATACTTAATATTAATATTTTTCGTTTATTATTATTATTTTCTACCTATATAGAAAATTATTTTACATGCATGTTTGACATGCTATGAAAGCGTGTTTTTTAGTTTTTTTAAACTATATTTATTTTTCACTTTTTTAAGTATCTAAATCGGCGAATCTAATCAGGATAATCGGATATTTTAATCGGATTACATATTGCATTGTCATCGGTCTTTGATGGGTGTGCAAAGTTTAAAGAAAATCTGATCGCCCAAAGTTGTGTAAAATCGAGCTCAAAGGCGGTGGTTACAATACAACAAACAAACATACAGACGTAGCTAATAAAGGCGTGTTAAAAAAAAATCTCGATCACAAACTATGAAAATATAATGGAGATTGTAATTAAAATAGATTTTATAACAGTGTATCAAATAGGGTTGAGTATGAATCCAATTTATTCAACAGTTTTATAGTGTATATCTTACCCTTTTATTTGCAGCACGGAAGTGGAAAAGAATAAAAAAAATAGTATAGTAACTATTTTTTTATTCTTTTCCATAACTTATAAATGGCTGAACCAATTTTGAAAAAAGATATCTAAATACCATCGCCAGAAAACCTGAGTCTAAATAAAAAAAAAAACCGCATTCAAATCGGTTCACATATTTAAAAACTACAGGGCCACAGGCACTCACACATAGCAGTCAAAATTATAACCCTCTTTTTTGCGTCGTCGGGGGTAAAAACAGAAAATTCTGGTGTTCACCTAATTGATATGCCCGCCACACCGGTTAGTCCGATAAAGTTCAGAAAACTCTTTGTAACTTAGAAAATATGCAACAAAGGAACAGAAAAAATCCCAAGGGTTTAAGTTCCTCGTCTCATTTATTTTGTTCTAGGATCAAGATGCTGAGGGAGTTACGATCTTGTTCCTGAACTGTGCTTAACTTATTCTGAGTAATTTCTGCGGTCTTGCTTGTAATGTCTTTTGGAGGTAGCATTATTCGAATGGAAACGCCAAACTAAAATGGAACTGGGCAGGCCAAGTCTACCGCATGTCATAACAAAATTGGGCGAAGACAGCCACTGACTGGATCCCGAACGAGATCTCGGAGCCGACGATGCAGTAGGTTTAGAAGGTGATGGCGTGATGAGTTTGACCCCTACCCAAAGGATTGGCCAGAAGTAGCTAAGGACAGTCGGATACAACAAGGTTATTACGCTTAATCTACACTAATATTATAAAGAGGTATTAAAGAGGTAAAGTTTGTATTTTTTTTTTTTTGCTTGTAGGGGGTAATCTCTGAAAGTACTGGTCCGATTGCTGAAATTATTTCACCGATAGAAAGCTGCTTTATTCCTGAGTGACACAGGCTATATTTTAAGTACGCAGGTGAAGCCGGTGGCAAAAGCTAGTAATATTATAAAGTGAGTGTGTGCATGTTTATTACTTCTTCATGCGGATTTTTTTATACTTGACATACAAGTAGACTGAGTCCTGGAATATGGATAATAGTACATAGAATACTTATCTCGGGAGTATGTTTGCTCGGGATAATTTGTTACTATCACGTAGGCGAAGGATAATAATGATCTGAATGAAGTAGGTAGGTTCTGAAGAAATGGCTAGAGGTCATTGATTAATTCATTAAATTCTAAGCGAACCCGTTCGCTGTCTCATTGTCTTTCTATCGTGACTCTAATTTTATTTTATTAATTTACTCTAATTATATTTTATACGGTATTCGAAAGGTTAACTCTTCAATAACACTAATGTGCAGTAGTAAAGCTAAAACAGCACTAATGAGAAAAAGTATATTCTGCATAGTCCCACAAGTGTTTAACAAAATTCCAAAATCGATTAGACTTAAATTTAAATTTGTTTAAAAAGGAACTTAAAGACTCGTTGTGTAAAAAATGTTATTATAATTTAAACGACTATTTGAATGATACTTTGACATAATAATTAAATTGCAATTTTATAAATTTTGACATCTCTCTCTAATAATTTCATACATTTTGACATCTCTCTCTAATAATTTTATAGATTTTGACATTCTCTCTTTAATAATAATTTGACATTGAATATTACTTTGAATTTAATCCACACTAAATTTTTAGATGACATGCCATATATTGTTAATTTTATTCGTACTAACTCAATGCTATCGTAATATTTTTTTTTCTTAAACATATTTATGATTGTGATTATGTATCTACCTACCAAATATTTGCACGCCACACGTGGCAGAATGTGATGAGACAAGACCATAATTAAGTACCATATTCTAACTAAATAAATGATTTGATTGATTTTGATTGATTGATTAGAAATTTCATAGAAAATGTCATCTCATTCACTTATCTATGAGCTAATATTTTGCGCTCGTTAATTTCCGAATAAGGCCTTGAACGCTAAACACGTCTGGCTGGCTTATGGATTGTTGAACGTCACGTCATAAAAGATTAGGAACACGTCAGTCAGGGACCTTTTTAAATGATTTAAAAAAAAAAAACTTTGAGATAAAATTTTTGTTTTTTTTTTGGTTGAGAAATCATCAAATACTTATCTCGTTCTCTAGAGTAACGTTCAGACCTTCATTTAAAAATATTCTTACCAGTAAGTTTGGATTTAATACCGTCATATCATACTAATCTCGATAAACCACATTAATTTTAGTACGAGTGTATACGAAATCCAAAACTCGTGTCTAGTATTTTTATGTTAAGAATCCATGTACATTTTATAACTGTATCAAGAAAAATCACAAAGTTATAAGCTTGTTATGTTACCTGGTTAACCGCACAAACACATGGTCACCGAGCCATCTGGGCGACAGAGGGGTTGTTTTACCTAGATGTGTGCAGGCGCCTAATGTCCGCAATGACCTGCCATAACCTGTGTTGTACTTAGTGTCGGTGGTGACCAACTTGTGACCTTTTTAAAATATTTTTTGAAAAAAATATAACATGGTGTAAAAATGATTGGACTCGATTTAGTTACTGATTTTAAACAAACTGTATTCAGGTTTCGCATTATACCAAAAATAATGTTGTTTTTATATATATATTTTTTTTCGGTGGGGAAAACCCACCCCGTTCCTTCAAACCTTCATACCGGGGCTCGAGTTCCCTTTCAGATAACCCTGGCCCCAGTAGGCTTCGACCCGGCTGGGCCCCTGCTGTTGCTGACAACTCCATGTTGTATATCTAGTTTTACATCGAGATTCATGACTACAGATGTGGAATAAAGCCTTTCATTTCTTATAATTTTTAAAGTTCCTGCCAAAAAACCAAGCCCAAGTCGTCGACGGCGCGCACTGTTCCCGCGCGCCTCAAGGAGTTGTCAGCAACAGCAGGGACCCTGCCGGGTCGAAGCCTACTGGGGCCATGGTTATCCGAAAGGGAGCTCGAGTCCCGGTATGAAGGCTAGAAGGAACGGGGTGGGTGTTTTAGTCAGTAAGAGTCTGATACTATCTCCCGCCCTGCCCAAGAGCGGGAGATGTCATTTGATGATTGTTGTAAGAACACAGTACGTGTATAAATACATATATTATAAATAATGAAACTTTGAATAAACACAGTATTAGTAAAAGCAATGCGGAATTATTATTTACTTCCTACTAACGAGGTTTTATTTCCACCATTCTTTTAATGGAGTGGGAACTGCTTTTATTATGGTTACACATGTGAGTATGTTATTCATTGTAACGTTGAAAAGAATAAATGTCTACCCTGAGGTAGTACGGTACAGTAAATGTTGGCTTACCAACAAACTATTAAGATTTTTTCAATGTGCTTACTCGAAAGCTTTCACTGTTTTTCGCACTAGTGCGGAAAAGTGCGCAAAGCTCGCCCCCGCTACCATTTATTGTATTTATTGTATCAGGCTGAGTGCTAAACGACCCCTACGAGTCGCACGTTTGATTGCTTCGTAAGTGTATTGAAAAATGTCGTTTGTTACACGTGGAAAGTCACTGCAGCACTCAGCTCTCTCCATAACGCCTCTGGCTCGGGCGAATTATACCTCAGTGACAATGACAAAATTTTTTCAACTTGTATCATAATGTGGTATTACGATTAAGAGATCTATAAAGTTAATTACCTCAAAAAAAAAATAGCAATGCTTGAACCCGTGTGGTACCAACCTACCTGCGAGATAAGCGATCTCTTGAACCTACTTCCCAAAAAAGGCTTTATTTGGCTTAAGGTTATGATGAATGGCCACATGGATATTGTGTCACCTCAAAATGGCACCATTTTAAATGTAATACTTTGATCCAACTCGCGCACAGTTAATTTGATGAGCGCAGTTTAAAAATCTCCTGCTGCGGAGCCATACTTATAACGTTTTTCACAACGAGGCGGTATCTAGACATTTATCATAATCACAGACAGCAGTATCCCCCTACCAATCAACAAGCCGCAAACGTAAATGGAACGTTTTTCCCTTCAAAAAATAAATCTACATAATATAATAAAGAGGTAAAGTTTGTTTTTTTGTTTATAGGAGGTAATCTCTGAAAGTACTGGTCCGATTGCGAAAAATTTTTCACCGATAGAAAGCTGCTTTATTCCTGAGTGATACAGGCTATATTTTATGTACGCAGTTGAACTGCGGGAAAAACCAAGTATAAAATAATATCGTATTTACGATTGAAATTTCTCAATTTTCTTTTATTTTAAGTTTATTTGTAAAAAATGTTACTAGCTTTTACCAGCCGCTTCACCTTTTATAATATTAGTGTGATTATTTAAGACCTTATGACCCAAGTCATAGTATTTTCCTTTTTTAGGGTTCCGTAACTCAAAGAAAAAAAAAATACAGAACTCTTATAATATCATTTTGTAATCTGTCTGTCTGTCAAGACCCTTTATCTCGGGAACGCGTGGAGGTATCGAGTTGATATTAAAACCATATACTCTGCCTGTCTCTGTGCTCTGCTCTGTTAGCGGTCCCTTAAAACCGTGAAAAAATCAAACTTCTGAGTTAACGAAACAAAATTTGGCCGTTTATGTCGCAAAAAACGTACATTTAAACACTCTCAAAACAAACAAAATTCGTAGGGACCCGTTGACCTAAAATCCTGAAATTTGGCACAAAGCAAGGTCTCGTAGTATAACTATAGGAAAATAAACAGAAAATTGTAAATTTGGAGTGCGCACCAAAAAAAAAAACTTTTTTGATATTCGTAAAAGGAACTGTTTTCATAAGTAAGTTTGTAAGGAACCCTGCGCGAGTCCGACTCGCACTTGCCCAGTTTTTTTTTTAATTTAACTGACAAAGTGGATGAAATACGCTCCCGTCAAACTTTTTTGTACTGATCAATTGTGTTACTAAAAAAGAAAACATGTATCAAATCTATTTTTTAATTGTGATCCCCTGATGAAGTTCAGCAATAGAAGTTAACTGATAACCGAAGATGCTCAAAGACGAGGACCTTTGAAAGCTCTTTAGACGAGGTGCTACTTCCTTATTTATATAGAAGGTTACAGGATTAAAAGTTTTAATTCGCAAAGAAAATATAGCTCCTTTGTAAATAATTAAGAAGAGGTTGGATAGGTCGGTCTGCTCCACAAGTTAGTTGACGACGAGTTAGTTCCCCTCTCAGCCGGGGACTGGCAGCTGAATATTAATTCAGCGACAGCTTTCTCTCTAAGGAGGTAATTATTTAATACTATTACGAAGTAAGGACTTGGGGTAATGAGCGACTGGAATGAGTGTGTGGGTATATAACAACTACAGACGTCCCCGAATGTCTATAGCTATGTAGCGCTGTGTCACCAACGATTTAAGAGGCTGATATATGTACATACATAGGTACATTACAATTTTAGATAATAGGTACCGAATTCTTAAGACTGACGCAATTTTAGGGTAGATTAACCATGGGTCTCATGCGATCGCCTTATATATTCAGTCCCTATAAGAATTTTAAGTAGGTAACTGTAACATTTTCGTCCGTAAAAGTGACGATTCGTAACACCGAAAACTAACAATAAATTTTGTTGTAAGTATTTATTGATTGTGCTCCTGTTCGTAAGAGTAAAACATGCAAATGTTTGTAATAACTGTTTGGAATGACCCAGCACCTGAATGAATATGTTCCTTATCACGTTCGAGCATTTCATCTTATCGTGACACATGTACAATAGTAATTTCAGTGAGCAGTTAGTTTTAAGTAGGTAAACATAATTAGAAAAATACAATCTTTAATGTGAGCTCTACATTACTGAGAATAATGTTGAAAATTCGCGGATTTTCATAGTATCTCTTGTGTACAATCTAGTTCTGATGTTACATAATGAATTAATTGCATAATTAAACCATTCTCTGTTCCGTAAACTGGTCCCTCTCAAGCCTAACGTCCGGGATCCTCCTCCGAGCTATCTTGTCTCTTCTTACTAAGCATAGCTTTTTCCTCTGGGTATTTTTTTGTGAATCTTTAAGTGCTACTTTGTAGCATTAAAACCTCTTATTTTATAGAGAATGGCTGCGCGAACAAAGCAATCCTTGCAATAAACATGAGTGCCGTCTGTACAATTGTGCCTTAAAAATAATGTTTCTATACCATTAAAGCTTTCAACGTATAAAGATTGCGTGTTTCAAGATTTTGCAAACACAATGGCTGAAAAGTGAAAAGTCATCTTATAATATTTTCACACGGCGAAAGTATTTTCGCGAGAGTTTTGCGCGAGCTCGCGAGTGTTGATCACAAAGCCGCAAAGCAGCTCGCCTGGGATGCATTAGAATTTATTTTGCGCTCAACCGCTGACTGGAGCTTGTTCTATCCAGTCAGATTACACTAAACGACATGTTGTTCAAGAACATATCATAATCATTTTGAATAATGTCGCTGAGATTATTCTCCGAGGAGAGATTGCTTGATGATTAGGTTTGCGTAACTATGTTTGGGGAAGTTTGTTTCGTGGGAAACACGTGGAACTGAAATTTTGTTTGCGAATTTGCGTTGTCATTTTTTTTTTCTTTAGCACGTCAGCAGCTAGACGTTCGGTATTATTATAATAATCACACTTTTTTCCAGATTAGTAATCATATTCCTATCCGCCAGGGAGGTCTGCTGTGTTTTTGTCTACTCTTACTACATGTTCATATTATATAAACTGTTTAGGAACAGATGAAAACAACTTCTCAAAGTAACAAGTTAGTAATTTGCTATGAATAAGAATTAAACGTATGCTTTCATGTCAAAGAGCTGTCATGAATATTCAATTCCTAACGAGTTAACCTTGCCTGACCTTACATAAGTTGTTCGGCTTTTTCATAATGTTATGAAATCCGTGGCTACCGCCTAGATGTAACATGACAACAGCCATTATAATCTTCAAACGTGAGTATTTTTTAGGGTTCCGTAGTCCTAACAAGCAACCTTTTTTTTCGCCGCGGCTGTCTGTCCGTCCACGGCTTAGTTTAAGGATTGTTATTATTAGAAAGCTGTGCTTAATTTGCAAGGCGTATGCCTTGTTTAAAGCGTTTTTGGTAAAATTATATTCTTACAACAAAATCATCAATCGATCAATCATAATACTAATATTATTTATTTTTTTGGTGCTAAACATAAGCGCTTTTAAAGCCTCAGTTTTGGTGTGGCCTGGACAAAACCTAATATTCAATATTTTACCCTACGATCTTACAGTGCAGTTGCTGGAGGTGAGCGCTGCGAAGAAGCTAATTTCCAAAGTAATTCAAAGCAATGTGAAGACAGTAGCCTTGTAATCACGCAACCCTGTCGTAGGTATTGTAAGTAAAGACCCATTTTTAAACGTTATTGACCATTAAACCGTTAACTCAATTCGTATTTTCATAGTAATAAACATAAAGCCCCCATCTTAATCTGCATGCTGTAACGAACTACTATCATTACGGAACTCTACGCGTATCTCGGCACGCACTTACCGGTTTATGCCTTTTTTTATGTCTGTATATATTTCTATTTTTCGTTTTGCTGTTCTACAAGTAAATATATCGATCACATTGACCTTCACGCTACTTTTAATTTGCTTAATTATTAGTAACGCTTCTTTTAATTTGCTTAACCTTTTGAATGTCTTAAGTTACACAGTTCGACATAAGCAATTGTCTTTCTATTGTGTCTCTAATTACGGCATTCGATGAGTTAATATTAGAAATGTGCCGAATAGTGGTTTCACCGAATAACCGAATACCGAATAATATTCGGTTAAGTTCTTACCGAACCGAATATGCTGCCGGATAATTCGGTTCCTCATTGAGTTCCCCGTTCCATAATTTAGCGTTCCATGTTTTCCGATATGGTTTTGGATATGGTTTCGGCACCAGTGGCTGGGTCACCATCGATTGCCGGGTCGTCATCGGTTTCGATTGTGTAATGAACATTACAGAAATCATTTCTTACAAAGTGGGATATTAAAGGCCCGAAAACAAATCAATATGGTTTTCTAATAAACAATGATGGTTAGAATATGGGATTTTGATAGATTCTTTAATATATTTTGCTGTAGACTGATTTACAATGATTAATTAAAGTGAATATATTCGGCATTTCAACCGAATGATTCGGCCGAATACGAATACCTCAAATTTCTTCCAAAAACACCGAATACCGAATACAAAACGAATATTCGGCGCATCTCTAGTAATTTCATGGAATAGTCTTCCGATGTAAAGTCATCATCATCATTTACATTTTTTAAGTAGATGGAGATGTTTTTCCGTACTAAGACGTATTAAAGGAGGAAAAGTAAAGGAAGTATTAATGATTTTCAATCTTTTTCTTGCATAATTAGTACGGATATTTGGTTTTAGGCAGTCATTATATTTAAAAGAAATTGTTGTTGTTGTTGAATTTTTTGCAGACACCAAGCCCTTGATACTACCTATATATGTAATGTAATATTATCGTTCGCAGTGTTTGTTATCCATCTTCAAAACGGCTTGATCGATTTTTATATTTGGTAGGTCTGGGAATAAGTTGTAGGCAATTTCAAACCATCCTACTATCCCCCATGTTTTCTTTGATAATTTATATGACAGAACATAGTTTACGAGTCAGCAGTGGATATAATTTAAAAGAAATTAAAGAATAAAACAAACTTGGCTTGTCATGCATTAAGTGAAGACCTTGGAGCTTCAAGTTAATTGATCAAGATTTTCTAGAATATAAATAATCGTCCCGTGAATGAGGTGATTACGACGAACGACAAGCTACCCGAAATAATAACATACCTTTGTTATTTAGCTACGAAATTGGTCTAGTGGTCATCATTCAGATTACTAAGCGTAAAAGGTCCCATACATAGTACGATTTGTCTTTACGATCCGTCGCTTCAGATCGATCGTAAGCGACGAATCGATAGTGAATGCCAAGATCGTTAACGATTGAACTTGACAAACACTATCGATTCGTTGCTAAACCATAACGTGGGGCTTTTTACAAGAAAACTATTACTATTTATTTATAGTTCATGTACAGCATTGGTACCTAGGTGGACTTAATGCAGTACCTACGTCATTCTCTTCCAGTCAACCTTTCGATTAAAAAAGACTTCACTGTGGTAGGTGTGAAAACGTCTATAAAACTGCTGAGTAGTAAGTACTGTAAAGTCTTCATTAGTTTGGCCATTAGAAAAACAAGGAGCAAGACTCAAACCCACCTTATATTTACTGACTAAAACCCACCTGTGTTCCTTCAGTTGCCCTTTGCGTTCCAAGACGCGGCAACTCTTTCAAAAGTTCCTGTGGCATTAGCGGGAATCGGCCTTACTATGCCCTACAGTTTTGCTGACTCGGTTCAGTTAGGGAAAGAAGAGAGAGAGAGCGGGAGAACTCGAAGGCATTTTGAACGTATTTGGAAGTGGCACTTAAAATAAAAATTAATATTTTTGCGTAACACGCCCCTTTATGTGTCCGAGTGAAATTAAGCCACGGAGGCTTGATTTCAGCGGTATACGCGCTAGAGGCGAGTTACTTTTTTGGTTTAATCTAAGCTTTTCTGTAATAAATTTACATACCTAATAATGTCAACATATTGGTCGTCAGAACTCGAAGCCTACTCCTCGGTAATGGCTAGGTCAATAGGTTTGAAAAAAAAATGTGTATTATAAACTTATGTACAATATTATTAACATAATTATGACTTTTTCGTATGACTAATATTTTTGCCAAAAAAAAAAAAAATTAACGACCTGATAATTTTTCACTTGTTTTCCCGACTTTTTCAAACGGCTTTGATCTTTAGAAATATGTTTTTTTTTTTCAAATAATCTTCAAAACAACTGGACAGTTACAACTGCTGTGTTATGGAAGTAAGAAGTAACCTAGGCTACTAAAAGATCCTAAAACCCTTGAAATCGTGAACAAACGCAGATGGAGTCGCAGGTAAATATTTAGTAGGTATTAATTAAAACTATACGACACCTGAATAAATTGTCTATTGGACACGGTAATGAGTCTATTCGTGACTTCCAATAACTGTCAAACAGGTCTGGGTCTGTATGTACCTTCTCCATACTGTGTTCATTTCAATGATCACCAAGTACTGTATCTACCTATACCCTATTCACGTTAAGAATAGAAATTTAAAGAAACCTATTTCACTATCTGTTCAACCGATTATAACTTCTATTTCGTAGACATAAGGATGGCATTAAAAACAAAAAAGTGGTTACATACAATACGAACTATTTATGGCGGCTGCACATTTGTCATAAAAGTCAAAATCAGTTGAACGGACAGTAATGAAAGGTTTTCATAAATTTCTAATGTTATTTTAAACAGAGTATATCAGTTTAGATAGGTACATTATCCAAAATGAGTAGACAGTGGATACTTAAATAATGATACGGATCAGGGATTAAACCTAATTGCGACCTAAATCGTTGAATAGCCCATTGATGCATAAAATATCCCTGATCAGGTGAACTTATTGAATACTCATGGATTTTGGAAATGTACCCATGTGGAAAGGGTTAACGTCATGTGAACGGAATGAGAATTTAAATTTAAAATCTAATATGGACACGTGAATCGATTTTTAGGGTTCCGCACCTCAAAAGGAAAAAACGGAATCCTTTATCTCGAGATTGCGCGGAGGTATCGAGTTGAAATTAAAACCATATACTCAGGTCTGCAGTCTCTTCCAGCTGTAAAAATCAAACATCTAAGTTAAAGAATAAAAAAGATACGGCCGTTTATTTCGCAAAAAAACGTATATTTTGATACTCTCAAGGATCGGAATTCATAGGGTACTTCCCGTTGACCCAGAATCCTGAAATTTGGCACAAAGCAAGGCCTTACAGCACAGGTATAGGAAAATATCTGAAAACAGTAAATTTGTTGTTACATACGTCACAAAAAAAAAATTGCATTTCGGAAAAATCTTCGAGACTCCATTGGGGAGTTGTAGTGTGCACGGAACCCTCAGTGCGCGAGTCCGACTCGCACTTGCCCAGTTTTTTTATTTTAGACTTATCACGCACAAGTTCAACCGATTTGTACTGAGTTTTGTTACTTCAGAGCAGAGGCGTAGCTTGGACGAATTCAGACATGGGTGAAGGTGAAGGCGCATTAGCGAGGCCTTTTTCTTTCATAAAGTCAAAAACGAGGTAGCAACTGTTGCAACCCAGTGTTCGACCACATCGTTACCACCAGGTTGAACAGGGGTCAAACGCGAGCCAATAAAACTTAAATTAAACAAAATGTTCGTTATTAAAGAGCCCCCGCACACGTGAGGCTCCTTTATCTGCGAGGCTGTAGACGAGGGCCCATTTCGCCCACGTTTAGCTACGCCACTGCATCAGAGCTCCGTAATTTATGAATCAATTTGGAAAATTATTTTTTTATTTAAAGCATATACTTTTAGATTGATTGATTCTAGAGGCCCAAGCTCTTAATACGATCCATTTGAACACCTAACTTAAACTGTTAAAAGGATAGAGCTTTAAATTCCTGTAGCTATTTATTTGCCCTTCTTTCTCGCTCGCACGATTGACATTTTAATACGTCATGGTTAGGCCAGACCGGTGAATGTGTGTGTGTGCGGTCAGTTTTCATTAGCATCAATATAAAAATTTCACGAAATCCATTGCACTTTTTCCAACGTCCATTTCCATTTGCATTTGGCATAAACCATTCATAATGGCTCCCATAGATGGCGTTAGATGTCAGAAGATATTCGGCTGTATCTGAAATTTATGTGGTGTGCGGTCCCGCCGGCCCCATAGGGTTTTAATTAAAGTGCTAAACGGTAGCTGAATCTTTTGGGGCCAAGCGGGCAGACTGGCCCCGACAGTCCGGCCACCATTCTCTTATTTTGCACCCAAGCTAGGGTAACTTAATTGAGTTACTTTTTTTAACCACGCTGCCAGCACAATTGTGTTTTGAAATGCAATTTAATTGATAATTCTGTTCATTTCTTCAACTATATTTTCGTTTCAATTGTGAATCTATAGGTACTGCCTTAACTAGTGGTCCTGACAAACTCTGTCCTGCCTCCTGGCTTTTCGTCAGAAAAATAATGAGAACCCGATTGCAGCACTATCTAAAGGGTCGAATTAGTTTTCAAATTATCCAGGAACCTGTTCAAATATAGACACAAAGTTTCATCCAAATCGATTGAGCCTTAGGGGGTGACAAACACACCTACAAAAGAATTATATATATAGTTATATAATACCTATCATAAAATAGAAGAGTTTATTTTTTTTAAACGTGTTAATCTCAGGAATTACTGATTCGAATTGATTTTTTTTAGTATTGGATAGCCCATTTATCGAGAAAGGTTATAAAATCACGCTGTGACCCAGAGCAGATTAGTAACTAAAGCCGCTATGAAACCGCGGGGGACAGCTATATAAGTATGTGTTTATTATTATTTATTATGGATAGGCTCGCGTTTGACCACTATCTCACCTAATGTTAAGCGATGATGTAGCCGACGATGGAGCACGCTTGCCTAGAAGCAATCTATCCACTCATGACATAAAGACTCCTAGTATATTTAATAATGAGTCGTTAATATGTGTGATGCAATTCGAGGGCAAAGAAAACCTGTTGCTACGACCGCTGCCTAGTTCTAGAATAACTAAACTGGTAATACCTAGGTGGCAATGAAAATAAAAAAAATATTGTCATTTCAAATGTATGAAATAAAATCGCTACAATCTATGAAGGCCATTGAAGTTGCATAAAACGAGAAGTGACTTAAACGACTTAGTATTCTATATTCAAAATAAACATTATTGAAAATATATTTTTTTAATAAGCTGTTGTTCATTTGTTTCATTGCGTTTTGTTTTTCATGATATAACACCGTGTTTATAGCCATATTTATTTGTTTGCTCTAAATAAATAAATAAATATGGAATCAATGCATTTCAAAAGGTATGCAATATCAGTGACGGATAAACATATAGCAACGTCCTTGGAACGAACGAACTGTGTATTTATTTATTGATTCAATAGCATTATCCATAATTGCTCGAAGAAGAGTGATTTGTGAGGTAATTAAAGAACATCGTATAGGAAGATTACCTATATTGTACCAGGTAGCAAACTTTACAAGCTTTGATTATATACAAGTATATAATCAAAACTATATTAATTTAAGAGGATCGAACCCCAAATGGCAGCGATTGCGTCATCATGATGAGTAGGTACTGTTTTTTGGTGTCGTCAATTCAAAATTAAATATTATGGTTGGTAGATTTTGAAGTGGTAAAATTTAAGAGTCGGTCCAAGTTAGGTAAGTCGATCACCCACTGTTTGGAAAAGGGTACTTACTGTTTAAATAATCTCCAAAGAAAACAAAATATTTTATCATTTTGTTTTATTGAAGTTAATCAGGGACCAGAGCCACGAAGTCTTAATAAAAAGTAATGTTTAGATATATTTTTTGTAATCTCTCTCTGTCTACAGATCGTGGCGGTAATTAAATAAGAAAGAAAAAAACTGGACAAGTGCGAGTCGGAATCACGCACTGAGGGTTTCGTAAAAACTATGAAAACAGTTCAATTCCCTAATTGATGTACATAATTTTTTTTCGAAAATAATTTTTAGTGACGTACTTACTAACTACAAAACAGTTTTCAGATTTTTTCCTATATTTGTGCTATGAGATGTTGCTTCATGCCAAATTTCAGGATTCTAGGTCAACCGGAAGTATCCTACGAATTTTGAGTTCCTTAAGACCGTCGAAATACCTACAGGTTTTTTGTGACATAAACGGCATCTTTTTTTTCGTTAACTCAGAAGTTTGATTTTTAGACCTGAGTATATGGTTTTAATTTGAACTCGATGCCTCCATGCGTTCTTGAGAGAAAAGGCCTTGACAGACATACAGACAGACGGACGGACAACAAAGTGATCTTATAGGGGTTCCTTTTTTGAGGTACGGAACCCTAAAGAGCTGTTTAAAGCTGCAGCCGATTTACTACTTTTTTAATTCTAAAGGTTACTTCATCATCTCAGCCTTTTCGCGATTGTATTGGGGCCGGCTTCCAATCTAACCTGATGTGGATGGATACCAGTATTTTACATGGTGCATTTGCCTAATGTTTACTGAATTTTCGTAAAAAATAAAAGGAGCTTTTGGTTACTTCCTACTTGTGTGCAGTCCGTGCTTGTCGGTTAGACTGTGATGATTTTCAGTTACTAACGACATAGACACTCGATTTTCTAAGTTATGGAACTTGAGTTGAGTATTCGAGTTACATAACCGACACTAGTCGTAAAATCGAATTAGATGACCACTAGCTGACTTGACATGTGTCATCAATATAATGACCACTGTTGGTAGGCTCGCATTTGACCACTATCGCATCTTATGGAAAGCGATGATGTGGTCGACGATGGAGCACGCTTGCCTAGAAGTAACCTATTCACTCTTGACATAATTGAATTGTGTGAAAATGTTTGATATTTCTGTTTCTCTGTGTTTATTTAATGGGTTAAGAAGGAGTACGTGCAAGCATTTTCAAGCTAAACATTTAACCTAACAAGGTTTCGTGTAAATTGGTAAACCAATTGCTAACAAAAATGGTGGCTGAGACAACGGCGAATGAACTTTTAAACCAGTATGCAGATGAATTATTGTGTCACTGATCCTAATCAATAAAGAACCGGAAATTCGCTCGGCTATTTTGAGCATCTCGTAAAACACAATTTCCTTTCAACCTTTCTGATTCTGATTTTCAATTGTTACGAAATTGTGTAACTTATAACCCTGTGGTATAAATCTGTATTTATACTTTTCTTAGGGCCGATTTTTCAGTCGCCAGATAACTTTTATCTGAAGAATATGTTTGACATTTTGACAGCTTTTGTGTAAAAAATATGTCAAACCGCCATATTTATATACCCTCAGATATCCTCAGATAGAAGTTAACTGATGATTGAAAAATCGGCCCTCAATGTATTCATTTTTATTTTTAATGAATTTGTTATCTACTGATGTAATAAGTGATATCATGTGCCATCTATTTAGGTTCGTATGAGTATATAAGAGTTATGTGTTTGTCTTAGCGTTATAAAGTATTATTCAGTTCTATTGGCCCAGTTTTATCTCATCAGTCAGTTAAATCTTTTTTTTTAGATACATCGGTTTTGTATAATAATAATATAATAATAATAATAATATATTTATTCAGGGTAAAATTTGGTAAGATGGTTACATAAAATCTTAGGAGTAATTACAAAGGTAAATGCTATGTTATGTGCCTGTACTAGGATAAACCTTTTTTTTTTAATTGAGATAAACTAGTGCTTGACTGCGATCCCACCTGATGGTAAGTAGCGATGCAATCTTTGATGGTGAGGCGCACTAGTTTATTACCTGTATCACAGGCGGTATAAGCTCTTACACTATAGTTTTGTAGGACAATAGAATTCATAACATAATATAATAGATACGTCGTCGGTTAAGAGATTATCAAAGATTATAATTATCTCTTATAATTAGTTCTTTTGTTCTAATTTGATTAGAACATTGCAGCTTGAACATACTGTGATCCATTCGATAATTGCATGATGACCACCTAAGTGTGTGGGTGTGCTAGATCTCAGCAATTGATATTCATAGGAGCGGAATAAATACCTACGATGCACATTGTATTAGATAAGAGCGGGCATTGAGGGGAAACAATACAGGATAATCGTATTACTTCGAATTAATTACTTTGTGTATACACGTGTAACGCTAAGTTTTATAATTTAACTCCCGGTTGTAACGTAAACATAGGTTGTACTGCGGTTATATTTAGCCTTCGCTTGATTTTCCTTCTTCTCGAGATTTTCGGTTTATCCCGAGTTACGTATAATAAAACATTAAAAACGTGGAGCGATGTTTTCAATTGGCGTAAAAAATACTGAACCAATCCTGTGCAAATTTTGCATACTATACTGATTTGTAAAACACTAAAAACCTTGGAGGACTGTATTACTAACATCATAAAAAACCACTTTTGTTTTATAAATTTTTACAAAAACATAATTCATTTACCAAAAACAAACCTCCAAGATTTCGTTGTTCTATCTAAAACATTTCAACTCTGTATTTTGCTATTGTACCATCGCTTGCTTCGCATAGACTTCGCAATATTTAGAATGTTCAATTTAAATATTTTTATTTTTGTATGGAAATCTGATGAACTAAAATATGATAAATTTTTAAAAGTCATAGAAAAAAGTTGTTGTTTATGATATTTTTGATACAGTCCTGCAAGGTTAGAATAGAATAGAATAAACTTTGTTGTACACCAAAAGTAAAATGACATAAACTTAAAGGTACTTAGGTAGGTAGGTAATAGGTTGTTAGTGTTTTGCAAATACCCCTGTATAATCCTTATAGATCTAGCCAACATATAGGCTATAAAATATTATGCTATCTGCTATAGGGAGTGAGCAAAGTCAAACTGTTCAAAGTTCGCATCGTACCAAATTAAACGGACACAGTACTGGCTATTGTGTCTGTTACCCTTTTTCAGGCAATAATGGAGTTTAAAAATAGAAGCGAAGAACACAAACGTTGGGTGTTGTGACTTGACACTTAATTTCGAAGCTATTGTTGTTCGCAACATGAAGGAATGCACGACGTTGTACCGTCTGTCAAACCGTTTCCCTATTCTTAACGTTATTAGAATAGACGTAATACCGTGAAAGTTATTGCTAGCCATGTTGTTGCAAGTGTGAGACGAATAACGATGGAGTTGTACCCTGTTTAATGAAATTGTGTGAACACTGATGAATGGGCAATGACAGACATGTCAACATACCAGAAAATCCAATTCTTTTGCCGTGTCAATCACACTATATTTCCTTCCTTTACATTTAACATGTAATTTTACAAATCTGTCCCGTTCATAATCTTACAAACTTTTTTTTTAAATTCATGTTTATGTGCCGCAAAATGCGATTTTGTTTAAAAGGGTGTGAGCCTGGAGATCTGTCATATAGATCTCGAACCTAGTTCTGACTCCAGCTCTTTCAAAGGTCTGAGGCAAAATGTATAAATAAACTTCTGTTAAATAAATAAATTATATTATATTAAGTATATTTATATATTTAATATTATAAAGCTGAAAGTTTGTGTGTTTGTGTATTACTACTTCACGATCGAACAGTTCAACGGATTTCTGTGAAACTTGGTACATACATGGGTAGGGCATGTCCAGAAGCTAGAGGTTGCCTCGTCACAATGTAGGTTATGTTTTATCTTGGAAGTACGTACATAAAAAATTGTCCCAAGGGTATCGTCTAGTATTCTATGAACTTAAGAGATCAGAAATTTAAAACGCGTTTTCCTCAATATTGCAGCTGTGTGGGTTGGTACAGTATTGCTTATTACTTACCTGGCCATGTCCACTTATAATCAAACAAATTGTATCAATTCTTTTAAGTACATTGGTCTTAAAGATATACAGGTTTGATTCCTAGTATTTAAGGACAGTGACTTTATTTAAATGAAATAACTACTACCATTTTTGAAGTTATACACTGATTCTTACTTCTTACTTATACATCATCATCATATCAGCCGAAAGACGTCCACTGTTGGACATAGGCCTCCCCCAAGCGTCGCCACAACCATTTTGAACTTGCACCCAGCAATTTGCTAACTCCTCATGCGCACTATGACCTGGCGTGACCTATATTGGACTTAGTGTCAGTGGTGTCCAACTAAAGAATCTACATACAAAATTTCATAATTGTATCAAGAAAAATCACAAAGTTATAAGCTTGTTATGTTACCTGGTTAACCGCACAAATACATAGTCACCGAGCCATCCGAGCGACTGAAAGGTTGTTTTACTCCCGCACCTAGATGTGCACAGACGCCTAATGTTCGCTATGACCTGCCATGAACTGTATGTCCAACTTGTGACCTTTTTAAATATTTTTGGGAAAAAATATAACATGGTGTAAAAACTATTGGAATCCATTCAGTTACTGATTCTGAACAGACTATATTCAGGTTTCGCATAACTAAAAATTATGTTGTAACACTTCTCATCTTGCCAAAGAACTACTACTGTGTACCTTCACCTTTCCATCAACTTATACTAGCTATGTATTCGTTATGGCAGATCCATATTCTTTACCAAGTACAAAATACCTTTGAAGGTAACCAATGCATAAATTACAGAACAGAAGCGCTGGATGGAAATGGAGTTTTCATGCACACTCGCTGTCAAAATGTACGTCCAAACAAAGCAAATAGGTACATATAAACCATCATGACCGCCAAAGCTGACAAATCATGCTCCAGTATTTGTGATTGCATTTGGGCTTATCGGGCGGCTATAGCCAGCTCGTATTGTTCCCAACAAAAACATCTAGATCAATCTGACAGATGTTGGACCCGTAATCAATAAATGATTGCGGGTCCAACTTTGTATGCCTATTGAGGCTATCTAATAGTTACATTCAGTGATTTAACTTTGTTCTAAAATGGCCTGTTGGTCTAGTGGTTAGTGGCCCTGACTGCTATGCCGGAAGTCTCGGGTTCGATTTCCACCCAGAACAAATGTTTGTGTGATGACTGATGAGCATGATCATTTGTTCTGTGTCTGGGTGTAATTTATCTATAATATGTATGTATTTAGAAATATGTTTATAAGTATATTTATCAGTCGTTTAATACGCAAAGCATAAGCTTTGCTTAGTTTCAGACTAGATGGCGTTGTGTAATAGTTGCAGAATATATTATATTATATAATTAACATTGTGTGCCGATTGAGGCTATCGAATAGTTCCATTCAATAATTCAACTTTGTTCCAAAATGCAATGTTTACCATCGTTTAGGTAGTTCACCGTCAGTAATGCAAAACTTCTTATCCAATTCCCATTCATTCAAAATGTTCTGCACAATAAAAATAGACTATACACAGAAGCGTTCCCAGCAAATGGGCATGTATGATTCGATCCAAATCCAATAGTCAGGGTAAATGCAAGACGCGCTTCCAGACTACATCGCTTTCGGCAACTAACTTCGTTTGAGCAAACACTCCGGCTAAGAACTCTTTGCCCACTTGGCTCTCGCTTCCACTTGGTTTGCAGAACCTACTAAGTTCTATAAGAATATTCGCTGCCGTTTTAGTGCTCTCAGGCTTAATTAAAAACTTCGACTTCGAGATGCCTTTTCAATTATCGTTAATTATTTTAATCTGTAAGTATCTTTAGAGTATCGTCGTTCATTTTTGTTTGAAGCTAGTTTGACTGAGGTCGATAAGAGTGCGATTATATGATGAGTAATGACTTGCAAGGCACAACGGTTTGCGGGATTAATCCAAGGAGTTATCGCGGCCCCGGAACGCAAGCGGCAACTGACGGAACACGGGTGGGTTTTTCTTAGTAAAAGTCTGACACTCCATTTCACTTCAAACACAGCGGAAGATGTTTGATGATTTCCTGCCTAAAAAAAGGCTGCTCTCTTTTTGTTCTATGATCTTTTAGTCCTCCCAAAGGTTGTCTATACTAATATAATAAAGAGATAAAGTTTGTTTTTACAAGCTTTTATTTAGTTTCACCTGTCCCGATGTTTGTCTGTAATCAAATTTTGCATATTAAATTTGACCCACTTCCCGGTACTGATTGAGCTGAAATTTTGCATGCATATGTAAATCAGATGAAAATACAAAATTATTATGACATGGAGCTGATCTGATGATGGAACCAGAAGATGGCCATAGGAACTCGGTGGTTAGACGACACAACCCCATCGAGTTTGGCCTCGTATGATTCGTCTTGAGAAGTATTAATTATATAAGTACGCTATAAAACTTGCTAGGAAAAAAATATTTTCATTCAAGACTTGTTTTATTTGTAGGAGGTAATCTTTAGATGTACTGGTCCTTTTCACCAATAGAAAGCTGCTTTATTTGTGAGTGACATAGGCTATTTTATGTATGTGAGCGAAGCCGCGGCCAAAAGCTAGTCTGATATATAAACCAGCAATAAAACCGCCACTGATCCATAGAAAATCTTCTCACTCAAAGCCACTACAGGTAACTAACATATTTATTAGAGAAAACCATAGTTTCAAACAAGAACAAGAACATTTTTAAACAAGGTATAACTACGTAATATTGAAGAAGAGCTAAAGAATCGTCAGCTTTGGCGTCACGGTTAAGCGCAAGTGGACAATATAGTTTAGGGATGTAGCAAAATTTATATGCAATCTAGCGCCACAGCCTGAAGTTCAGAGCGCCAAAGGACGAGGGCTCTAAGTTTGTTAATTTCACATAGTGGTTGGCATGCAACAAACTTTATCAATCTATGCGTCGCTAACTTTATAATTCGACTCCAGTAACGTCGTATTCTAGAGTGCCTTTAAACAAGATACATAGTTGAAATCTTTCGATAGTTTAAACCCATTAATTTCCTTCAAAATTAAAAATCTGGAGAACCATTTTAAATCCCTTTTCACTGGTAGTTTTCTGTAGTGAAAGGCCATCAAAAGGCTAACGGCTTCTTCTTTTTCAAAAGCTAGTACTTAGGTGCTGGAATCGGATAAAATAAAATACTAGAACTGCTTTCAACACTGCGGAATGGTTATGTAATTCTATGGCATGATGTTATTTTCGTTTTCTCAAATGATTCATGATAATATTTGAATATTTTTTTCAGAAAATAGACATACTTGTATAGTAACAAATATAAATGAAGATACCACTTCATAAAAAGCCAAGATATTTCTTGTGAAGCTGCAGCATTTATAATGTAGGTTAATAAATTCAATATGAAAAGGGAACGATTGAAAATTAAAGATAGGGGCTTTTTAAAGCTGCTGTTTGTTTACACATTCCGGAATCCGCTAAATGGCGACGTAGAAGAATACAATAAAGACGAGATTTACGATACGAACAACTTTACATACGATACCAGATCTGCTTACGAAAATAGAGTAGGTAGCATATTTGCATAATATTTCTGATACGAAGCCGAGGAAGTATCCCTTTTGCTCGTGTGTGCTCGGAATATTATGACCTTCGCCTTAAAACCATATAAGCGTTCATATCGACACAAAAAGGTACGATGTTCTCCCACAAGTGGGAATACCGGGATTAGATTAGGCGAGATACGTGATGTGATTAGCGATACGGATTATTTTCTGCTTAATGACGAGCATTGGCTAAACTTGGGGCAGCCGCTACGTGGATTATGTTGGGAGCTGTCTGATACTCGTATCAAGGTCGGGAAAAATAATATTGTGTTTTGTTACGAAGAAATTTTCGACAGTAACCCTGGGTTTGGAATGCAACTGTTAAATGAGCTAGTGCGCCTTTATCAACTTCCAAGGAACAACTTTGGGTGAACACCCTTACCTACCCTTCCCGTGTCATGTGTTATACACATGGGGTAATTTGTTGCGTAGCTTGCACTTGTATGTCTCCGGGAGGACGCAGGTAGCGACGAAGCCGTCCATTCCCTCGCCCGAGGGACTTATTCCCGCAATTTATTTTTCCCCGTGACGTCGGGACTTACATTCTGAATAGTTTCGCCTGTCGCCGATCCCATTTGTATCGTGTGAAGCGTAAACTTTATTCCCTCGACCAAAACAGAGTAGTCAGTCAACGGAATGTGAAAAGATTCTAAAGTTGTCTTTTGCTTTTGAGTCGTGCTGTTGGCTTTTCTCCTACATCAACTGTGAAAGCTTCCTGCCTGAGGGATTTAAACTTCATTTTATTTATTCTCTGTTGACATTTAAAGCAAGCAATACATCCAGCAGAATTACGGGCAGACAAAATGGTTGATACTTTTGTTTTAAAATATGTCATGTGACATATGTAGGTATATTTACAGCAATCGAAAAAGTCAGTTGTAAATTGCTTCGATACAGGAATTATTTCAGTAAATAAATTGACAGACCCATTTAAAAGCGTTGCTGGATGAAACGAAAAAATGTACTGACATAAATAACAATAAATCTAATAAACCGCTAAGCCGGGCTCAGTGTACAGCTGGGTGTGCCGTGTAGGTAGCGGCTCTCGTGATGGACGACCCGCATTCGTTTCCAGCACACAGATAAGCCTCCGGCGGGGTTGCTCACCATCTGCTTGCTAGATTGCCTTTGTCAGTCGAGGCCCGTGAACATCGGGCGCATACGAATATACCAGAAGTAACTAATCTGTCTGACGCAAGTTACTAGTTAGTTCTAGTGAGTTTAACGCCACCGGAACATAGTAGTGTTATTATCAAGTGAGACCGCACTGGAACAAAGGCGCCACCTGCCCGCGAACTGCTTCAAACTTGTCTAACTAATTCGAAATGCCGTATCGTGTCGAAGTTTTGACTTTGGGGTATCAAGTTTCTGTGATTACTCAGCTAGCAACTACCTGTTTTAGTCATTTTGATACAATGTAGTCTCTATTACTTATTACTTATGTGTGAACGGTCTGAAACATTTCGAAGTGTAAAGTTATTGTTTGTTTTGAAGATATCGTAGAGAAAACAAAAAGGTGATGTTAATTTATAGGTGTAGACTGCAAATAGTCTGATATCAGGAAGGCAGGTATATATTTCTTCGCCTGACAGTATTATATTGTTCGTGTGATCAGATAATTCGGAAGTGTTTGCTGGGCGGCAGCCGACCACTCGTAAATTTCACCTTTTATGAGCCATTATATTGGCGATAATTCCGGCGGGCGGACCGTTACATGAACATTTTGGACTGGTAAATATCCTATTTTATATCTAACAAACATTGTTGTTTCTAAACTGCCCGAGAATTTAAAAAAAAAACATCGTGTTTATAGCAATAATAATTAGAAAATGTCCGGTGGGATTTAGCTAAACGTTCCTGGCAAAAATGATCTCTGAAATAGTATAGGCATGTTGTTTTCCTTCTTATTTTTGGGCTGCCTAAACGAAAATATGGCCTACAAAGAAAACGAGAAAATTACGTATTCGTGCAGTTTACTTAATCGAAATAACGACGGGACCCGACGCTGACCTATATTTCGATCAAAGAGTGGACCCCTGTCACTACTACTCGTATATTTACTTGAAAAATAGACAACTATTAAAACCAGTTCTTAACAGCATGAGGCTGAAAAATATTTCCTTGTCGCTGCTATTATTCTGAAGGAAAAGTGCGGCCGGTAAATTGCGATCTTAAGAGCCGCCATCAACTACTTAGCTTTTGATGTTTGTCATTCGCAAACTTAACGATGCGGAATGTATTAAAATGAGAAAAGGGCGACTGGTGTGTCTATCTATTTGTTCTTACAAATTGTAGGTAAGATCCAAGATGAACGGACAGGATTAACAGTTCGGGTCGCTACTAGATCAGGCTCTAAGCCTGCTATTAAGCGTATTGCGTAGGTATCTAAGCTAGAATATCACAACGTATATTAGAGTAGCAATAGTTGGCAGTAAGCCGTTAGGAGTCCAACAGCAAATGGTATGGTAATGAGAAAACAGTCGCGGCGCCGGCGATTACTCTAAGATCCGATAATGCCGTCGTTTTTCTTCTATAATCCTGAAAAAGTGATGCAGCCCCGGCATTACGAGAACGGCTACAAAAACGATTCCATGACTAATATAAATAAAACCTTTTGGATTCCTGTTTTAAATCCAATTGTTACAGCTTGGGAGAATTCGGTATTGGATACATTTATTATCAGGCGCAGACCGACCGTTTTTTACTTGTTCCATTTGGGTGACCTACAGCTAACAATTTAGACGGTTACGTCAGGGTAGATCACGATGAACCATTTACAAGCCTTCACATTTAGTACAGGAGTATTGTTAAAACAATAAGTATCTGCTATAAAAACGCTGACTTCTGCCTGTAGTTTCGCCTGCGTGCAGGTAGAAAACTATCCCGAGGCAATATACTCTCGGAATAAAAAGTATCCTATGTCTTATATCCTATTCCAGGACATGGTCTACCCATGTGCAAAGTTTCATTTAAATCCGTTCAGCCGTTTAAATGTGAAGGAGTAACAACACATATGAATACAAACTATTACCTTCATATTACTATAAATAGTGTGAGAATATACTAATACAGTTTATTAATACACATATTTCCAATAAGAATGTCTATTATTACCTTTGTTTGTAGTGATTCGGACCTTTGAAATGGCAATTTTCCATAGCGATTTTCAATAGACTAGAATTCATCGCTTAACTTAAAATGCTTCAGCTTTAAAGAAAGCTGTAACATTGTTGTAAAATGTAGGAAAATTTGTAAAAAACAGCACAAAATTAGGTCAGTAGACTTCCATCTTTTTTGGTCGTGGCTGGTTGAGGAACTAGGACCAAGCGGAAAACAGTGCCGAGCAATTAAGTAAGCTACGGAATTCCACTTAATTCATTGATTTAATCCAATTCAAAAAACAGGAGTATAATGAATGGAAACTTTCCTTTTACAGTGAAAGTAAAATTAGAAAACTAAATTGTAAATTAAAGCGTTCGTTCACATAGTTCATATGGCTAGCTTCTGCCTCCGAAGTTGCTCGTGTGAATGTAGGAAATTACCCTAAGAAAACATACTCTCGGCATAAAAAGTATCCTATGTTCTTTTTCTACCCGTGTGCTACATGTCATCTAAATCCGTTCAGCCTGAACGTAAAAGAATAACAAAGAGATTGGTTATCAGAGTTTAGGGGTCCAGCCTATTCTATAAGACTCTTAGATCCTACGTACTTTCAGAGGTGATATCTGAAAGTACTGCTCCAATTACTAAAATGTTTTAACCGATAGAAAGCTGCTTTATTTCTGAGTGATATTAGCTATATTTTATGTAGGTACGCGGGCAAAACCGCTGGCAAAAGCTAATTAATGATAAGTTCGCGCTTGACTTTCTTACCTCATGGTAAGGGATGATGTAGTTGACGATGGAGTACGCTTGCTTTTCAGTCTTGACTTAAAGACTCCTAGGTTGTAGCTATCACGAAACACAGACTCCGGCAGGGAACTCCATTTCTTAGTTGTACGTACAATAAATGTGTTCCTAAAACGTGTTGTACGTATGGGTGAGATGTCCACCGTGTACCGCGGTGGTGCATCGCCGTACTTCGATGTTGGAACTTCGATGTCGGAACTAAAGGTGGTTCGATGATGGAACGGGCTTGCTAGAATTAAGTTATTCGATTCCGATCCACGGTTAGAAAATGGTAGGCTAGTAACTTGGTATCGATGCTTAAGAGTGAAGCTTCGACTCGACAATTTGAACCGTTTGAATGACCTATATACATATATCTTGCAGTAGGTGGAATGCTCTGTTAGACTCGTAGTCACTCAAACGAGCAAAGATCACCTGGCCTTCAAGAACTCTTTTTCTTCGCTATCACGAACCAACGCTGACGGCTCCCATCAATTTTTTTTTACTAAACGACGATAATATTTCAGTCGTTTTTCACCACTAATGAAAGAAGAAAGCCTTGACAAATTTTGTGATCATTACCGGCGGCCCCTTTCGACTTACTACTGCGAATTGGCCACCTCTCATCTCTCTTCAGCCATTATTTCTTTGTTTTTAGTGAACCGCTATGTTTTTCCTTTTATATTTGAGATAGCTGAGTAAACAGGCCGCCGGCGACGGGCCACATGATGGAAAGTGTTTACCGCTGCCCACCTGAACTACCAAGACTTTATAGATAAGGTAAAAAGGCATGTGCCTATTCTTAAGAATAAACTGAGTAAGAAAATAAAGGTTACATAGTGTGTGTTATTATGGCTAGAACGTTTTGTTTTCATTGTAAATTAAACAATAGCTTTTCAAAGTTTTTTTGAACTAGGTTAGGCTTGTTGAAGTTATAAATTTATTATAAACTAGCTTTTTCCCGTGACTTCGTCCGCATACATAAAATATAGCCTATGTCACTCAGGAATAAAGCAGCTTTCTAACGGTAAAAAAGTAGTAAAATAAGCAATCGGAGCAGTACTTCCGTAGATTACCTCCTACAAACAAAAAAACATAAAAACAAAAAAAAAAACAAACTTTACATCTTTATTATATTAGTGTAGATTCACTTAAAAAATATTAAAATCCAAAAGTTTTTATTTCACCCGTGACTTTGTCCGCATACATAAAATATAGCCTATGTCACTCACGAATAAAGCAGCTTTCTAACGGTAAAAATATAGTAAAATTAGCAATCGGAGCAGTACCTACTTCCGGAGATTACCTCCTACAAATAAAAAAACAAAATTTACATCTTTATTATATTATTGTAGATTCACTTAAAAAATATTAAAATCCAAAAGTTTTAAGCTATTGCATAGCTTCTATCGCGGGCCTTGAGCGTGGAGACCGAATCCAGAAATTCCGTAGCGAAAATAACCTAACACCCCCCACTCATTTGTTTTTTGAGCGTGGTGACCGATAAGAAAACAAATGAGTGAACAATCAATCAAATCAATGTGTGAAAGTGTAACTTCAATTAATATCAAAGAAAAAAAAACAAAGGAAAAAAAATACTGCATAAATAAAATAAATAAATAATTATACTTGCATAAGTTGATAAAAATGCTATGCGATAGCTTTACCGCGGCAGTCCCCGAGTGCCTCACGTCTTTTTTTAAGCTATTGCATAGCTTCTATCGCGGGCCTTGAGCGTGGAGACCGAATCCAGAAATTCCGTAACGAAAATAACCTAACACCCCCCACTCATTTGTTTTTTGAGCGTGGTGACCGATAAGAAAACAAATGAGTGAAAGCAGCTGTCGGCGTTTTGGATGGGTGGGGTTAAGCAGCTGTTAGCGAGGTCTGGTTTTGGATGGGTGGGGTTAAGCAGCTATAGGCGAGGTCTGGTTTTGGATGGGTGGGGTTAAGCAGCTGTTGGCGAGGTCTGGTTTTGGATGGGTGGGGTTAAGCAGCTGTTGGCGAGGTCTGGTTTTGGATGGGTGGGGTTAAGCAGCTGTTGGCGAGGTCTATTGCATAAGTTGATAAAAAATGCTGTGCAATAGCTTTACCGCGGCAGTCCCCGAGTGCCACACGTCTTTTTTTATTTCACATAGGCTTAAATGGGTACTTTAAAACGTCAGAAGCTAGCGCACAGTTCCAAATTTGTCGTTTCCTATGGAGAAGAACCTGCAAGAAACTCTATGGTTAGGTACTCTTAGGTACCTTAGCTAGGCACTAGTTTCTGCCTTTGGGCTTTGACTGAGCACATATTTCCTAACTTTACGCGGGTAAAACCGCGTAAAGTTAGGAAATATGTGCTCAGTGATAAAGTAGAAATATTGAAAAAAAAATCTTAAATCGGTCCAGTTGTTTTTGAATTTATTAATTACAAACAAAACTAAAAATCTTTCCTCTTTATAATATAATAATTTTTAACTCGGTAAACTTTGTTCGGCCCTAAAAAATATCAAAGAAAAAATATAGGGTGGGGGTAGTAGAGTTCAATTTTTTTTATGGTTGATTCAAGATTTACATAAATATTTTCACATAAATGTTCCGTCAATCTGCAGTACAGTTTGTTGTCAGTACTCTCGTGGATAGTTTTCTTGATTATGTAACTAATTAATAAATACAATAAAAAACATTATAGGGACCGGAAGTGTGGTGAAAAGGGATTTTTTATGGGCACTGCTAAAAAGGCTATGACCTATTCTAAAACCTACCAAATATACACAAAAAAAAAAAAAACATAAAAATCGGTCAAGCCGTTTCGGAGGAGTTCGATAGTAAAAGATTTTTTTTTTATATTAGAAGTAAATAATCGGAGAAGTAAATAAAAGCGATCTTAATCTCCAAACTGACACAAATAACTCGGCTTCATTACTAGCTCTTAGTGTCAGCCTACAACACAACCTTTTTGAGAGCTACCTACAATTTATTGCGCCAAATTATTCTTGGCTTTCCTCCCGTTTTTCATCTTGTGATCTTTTTGTACCAATTTAGTATCTAAGTAATACCTATATTATTGTAATAAAACTGCTCACTTCAGTATAAAATAAAATATCTATTACACAATCAATCAAATGATTTGTTTCAATAAAACCATTTACAGGCACCAAAAAGTGCCGCCGTGATCGTCGAGAAGTCAATTCAGTTTTGTATAGTTTTAAGATCTTATCTTTAGCAATTGTATTCTAAACTTCTAGCGTGAATTGAAAAACGACCCACCAATTTTGGGTAACGAATCAAGTGATCCTCAAACTAACGAGATTCGACAGATCCAATTTTTTTGGTAGTGTTATTCAAAAGAACGCGTTGGGATCAATCTAAAACTCTAAAAGCTGAATATTTGTTACTCTGATAGGCTTATGTAGGTACGTACATACCTAATAATATGAGAATGAAAAATACAACAGAAGCTAGCTCATATTTAACCAGCAAACAGGTTTAATAAATGTCGTTATCCACAAAAAACTACAAAGCTTGAATAATATTATGTAATTATGAAAAAATAACTGGTAATAGTCGTTAAAAAAAAAAATCCGGTCAAGTGTGAGTCGGACTCGCGGACCGAGGGCTCCGTAAAAAGTTACCTACCTATCTAATAGTTCTCGCAAATGAATCTTAAAAAAGCTTCATAAATTAATCGCCAAAAAGGAATTATTTTGTGATGTAACTACAAAACGGTATTCGATTTTTTTATTTTATTTAATACTTAGCAATGCTTCTTACTAAATTTTCTTTATTCTAGTTCCTTTATAGATTTTGATTCCCTTGCGACATCGATAACGTGATTGCATCGACATGAAAGTTTTATCTTTTCACTGCACCAAGTGTTGGCGAATATTTGTTTTATTTTCAGCTTGATATCTCTACGCATTCAGAAAAAAAGAGATAAATTGACAGTCGAACAAACGGACAATAAAATCATCCTATATAGTCCAAGATCCTAAGGCCGCCAGACGTCACGTATTTTCTGACGGAATGTGTCTGGGAGTATTGGTGACTTGATTTTAAAGATATTGCCTACAACATACGTAAAAATCAGCCTTGAGAAAATACGTGAAGTTACATCATTTTTTTGGGAGCTTTAAAGCGGCTGTTAAACAATACGGCCGACGGAATGTGTCTGGGAGTATTGGCGACTTGATTTTAAAGATATTGCCTACAAAATACGTAAAAATCAGCTTTGAGAATTTACGTGAGGTAAGTAATAATTTTATGATTGATTACCTGCTACCTGAAAATTGGCCGTCTAAGCAAGCTAGCAGGTAGGCATGCGTTCTTAGTACATACTAACAGTACTCAATCGTCCACATTTCGTTCGTCAGAAAATACGTGATGTCTGGCGGTCCTGGGATCTTACTCTAATAGGGATTCTGTTATTATCGACTTTTTTTGGGTGGAAAAATCCTAATGACTTCTCCTGCTGTAGGGCGGAGCGGAAGGGCATGTCAGACTTTTACTGAATAAAACCCACGTCAACAATCCTACGTTTCCGAGGTAGGTACGGAACCCTAAAAATGTTTTGTTTATAGAGGTTTCTTTTTTTAAACCTTATTTCTGACATATACAATTTCGTATACTTCCTGATTGGCCACCTCGTTTCACTAATCACCCAGTTCTTACGCCAACTATCACCGATCTAACCACAGTTTAACAGCGAAGCTAAAACCAATTTTCGACCACCACTCGACCATAATTTATGCAGATGTCTGTATATACAATATTGGCACATATGTTCACGTCGTAATCAAGCTATATTAGCATAAAGCGGATTGACAAAGGCCTTCTAACTAGTCTCATCAGCCAGTAGATCTCATTTGTACATCAATAATGAACTTGCTATTACGTTTGTTTGAAGTCGGCTTATCAAATGGGGCCTCATTATGTCTATGGGCATTTAGTTGCTGGGTTTGAGTATCCTCCTTTAGTTTAGGGCTTTAGAGTCTGGTAGTGTCTGCCCAAAACTGGTTTTTCAACCGAAACCGAATTTTGGTAACAGTTTCGGCCGAAACTGAAGCCGAAACTTCCTAAAAGGGATCATGTTTTGAGGGAAAAATAAAGAAAACGTTATTATAATCAGTCAGTCTTTCTATTAATGCATTTTAAATTTAGGTATATAAATTCGTTGACTATCATGAATTTTACTGCACTCGATTTTAGTTTGGGAGTATGCGATTGGACACGTGGACACAGCAAAATGTCTTCGTTGCTTACTCGTTTGGAAGGAATTCAGCGCGCTGAACATGACCGATCACAGTGCGAGAACTCCCGAGTGCAGTTTCGGTTTCGGTCGTAGTTTCGGCAGGTTTGCCGCCGAAAACGAAATTCGTTTTTTTTTCCGAAACTCGACCGAATCCAAAACCAAAATCCAAAAGTTTTTATTTCACATAGGCTTATATGGGCACTTTAAAACGTCAGAAGCTAGCGCACAGTTCCAAATTTGTCGTTTCCTATGGAGAAGAACCTGCAAGAAACTCTGTGGTTACTCTTAGGTAGCTTAGCTAGGCACTAGCTTCTGCCTTTGGTTTTACCCGCGTAAAGTTAGGAAATATGTGCTCAGTGATAAAAAAGAAATATTGAAAAAAAATCTTAAATCGGTCCAGTTGTTTTTGACACTAGAGTCTGGCATAGATGGGGTTCGCCTGTTTGTTATGTGGACCGTGCAATAGTGTCTGTTGTATGTAGCAAGCTACGAAGTGTGCTGTTGTATAGAAGATGTGGACTCGATATATTTCGTGTCCTTTGTTCGATTTTCATGGTACAATGGGCACAGCAAGGACTCTATAGAATCCATAGTCATGTTTCTGGGAACATGTGCCTAGTGACTAGATATGACTAACACTGTTTCGGGAAAGAAAATTGATTGGCTGTTAATACGTAGAAACCAGTTAAAGTTGCTACCTGCGCGTTTTACGACTTCCCATGTGAATTTTGCGATAATTGCTTTTTAATAAACACCAAGGTTAAGGTACCCGCCTCTCATGCATGAGTTTGCGGGTTCGAAACTGGAGTACCAATGTATATTTGAATTTTTAAATTTATAATTATGGAATTTTTATAAGTTTTTCTAAAGTGATAACCATAGTCATTCGTATATCTTTGACGGTCATTACAGGTAGTCAGACGCTAGAAGTCTGACCATCAGTCTATCCAAGGATTATCGTGTTGCTCGGTAAGTGCATTGTGGAGGTCTGATAGGCTGTTGCTTCATGTAAAACCCAGGTATTTAGCTGCATTCGATAAGACTGCAAGCAGACCCCAAGCTAGTTGGGACCCAGGCCTTGGTAAAGGCCTTGGTCCAAAGTGAGTAGGAGTGGCAGGCGGTCGCCTCCTTAAGCAAAGTAATAATGCTAGCAAAGGAGGAGGCCGCACGTGGACGCGCGAGGGAGCGGCCCTCACGCCCAAGCCGCCGAGATCCCTATCCCGATTTCCGGCCACCGTAGACGCGGGCTTGCGGACGGCGAGCAATGCGTAGTTCGCCATTTGACCGTACGGTAATCGTCCAGACCGAGCCCAAGTCGTCGACGGCTAGTACTGTTCCACGCGCGCCTCAAGGAGACGTCAGCAAACCGTAGGGGCCCAGCAGGGTCGAAGCCTGCTGAGGCCAGGGGTTTGTTTCTGAATAGAAACTTAGCCCTGGTATGAAAGGCAACGAAAGAACAGGAGTGGGTGTTTAGTCAGTAAACGTCTGACACGCCCTATCGCTCTGCCCTGATGTCATTGGATGATTTTCCCACTTTAAAAAAACCGGCCAAGTGCGAGTCGGACTCGCCCATGAAGGGTTCCGTAGCAGCAAGTAACATAATATAAAAGTTCTTGTAGTTCGTTGTAACTTTGATCGATGTTTTAATAATAGTGTATATTTTTAGATTTATGACGTATTAAAAAAAACTACTTACTAGATCTCGTTCAAACCAATTTTCGTTGGTAGTTTACATGGTAATGTACCTACATCATATATTTTTTTTAGTTTTATCATTCTCTTATTTTAGAAGTTACAGGGACACACACACATTTTACCACTTTGGAAGTGTCTCTCGCGTAAACTATTCAATTTAGAAAAAAATGATATTAGAAACCTCAATATCATTTTTGAAGACCTATCCATAGGTACCCCACACGTATGGGTTTGACGAAAAAAAAATTTTTGAGTTTCAGTTCTAAGTATGGGGACCTCCAGACAGACAGACAGACAGACATGACGAATCTATAAGGGTTCCGTTTTTTGCCATTTGGCTACGGAACCCTAAAAAGGATGTATAGAGAAACCTTACTTTCACGCGTGCAAAGCCGCGGGATAAAGCTAGTCTCACAAACAAAAAAGGAAAACATAAAATGTAGGGTTGAGATCTAACTCAAAAACATTTCAGCCCATCTTGAAAGCCAAACGAGCGGAGTCAGAACGAAAGTAATAAAAGTGAACCAGGTCGCCAGATAATGTTTAATTTACATTGTTTAATTAGGTAAGGCATATAAACTGAACTGAATTCATTTGTTCCACAGTATATTTTAAGGATAAAATATAAATTGGTTTGTGGCAGTACATTGAAGCGTAACGCTTGACCGATTATGGGTAGACCACAGCGGTCCACCCCGGTTCCATTCTGTGGACAAATTACGTGGTTTAATTCATTATTACGAACAGGTTAAAACAGAACCTTTATGAAGAAAAACCTTTATTTTGCTCACCACAAAAAAATTCTTCCTTTTTGCTTTTAAGATTGATTTGGGCACGAAAACTGGGAAGTTTAACTAACTGGAAATCTGTATAACCACTACCTCGTGGAGCCGTAGGGGATGTGAGAGTGCTCAGCGCGCTGAACCAAATAAAGGGGATGGAACTAGCTCAATTTTTGTGAAAACGAATGGAGTTGTGTCTGGCTAAACTATTTACCATACTAATAGTACGACAAAGGGAATAGTTTGCGTTGTATAATGTTGCGCTAAAAGCTGGTAAGAGTTTGTTATAAAAGAATATGGGTTAGTAGATAGCTCGCTGTCCGGCCGTCCGGTAACTGTCCGGACCAAGCCCAAGTCGTCGACGGCGCGCACTGTTCCCGCGCGCCTCAAGGAGTTGTCAGCAACAGCAGGGACCCATCTGGGTTGAAGTCTACTGGGGCCAGGGTTAGTTTCGAAAGACAGCTCGAGCCCCGGTATGAAGGCTAAAAGGAACGGAGTGGGTCTTTTAGTCAGTAAGAGTCTAACACTATCTTCCGCTCCGCCCAAGAGCGGGGGTTGTCAATGGATGATTTTTCCCACCATAAAAAAAAAAATGGGTTAGTAGATACTTACTATTATTCCGGCTATGACATCAGGATCTTAGTGTTTCATCTCACTAGCCTTTACCCAACTTTTTTTTTTAGGTCGGAAAATCATCCAATGACATCTCTCGCCCTTGGCCGGAGCGGTAGGGCGTGTCGGATTTTTACTGACTAAAAACCCACTCCTGTTCCTTCGTTGCCTTTCGTACTGGAGCCGATCTTTCTTTCAGAAACAGATCTTTGGTCCCAGTAGGTTTCGACCCAGCTGGGCCCCTAATGTGCTGACAACTCCTTGAGGCGCGTGTGTAACAATACACGCCGTCAAAACCAGAATTTTACAATATGTACAACTCTATGGTGCAAGCTTCGACCCTGCTGGGCTCCTACGAATTGCTGACATCTCCTTGTGCCGCGCGTGGAACTTTACATGCCGTCGACGATTTGGGCTCGGTCCGGACGGTTACCGGACTGTCGAACGGCAAGCTACCCATTGCTCGCCGTCCGCAAGCCCACGCCTACGGGGGCCGAAAATCGGGATCGGGATCCTTGCGGCTGGGTAGTGAGGGCCGCTCCCTCACGCGTGGACGTGCGGCCTCCTCCTTTGCTAGAATTACTGCTTCGCAGAAGAAAGCGAACGCCTGACAGTCCTCCTCGTTTCGGACCATGACCTGTACTAAGGCCCAGTCCATACATACTTTGGAGCCTCGTTTCATGCCTTTAGGGTCTGAATTTTGAAAAATACTCTCTTAGTGCTCGTCTACGTCACAAAAAGCAACCTTGTGCAAAATGTCACGCTTGTAGTTTCGACTGTGCATTGATTCGTTATTCAGTCAGTTTTTCCTTCTGCAGCAAATACAGTCAAGGATAAAAATGTTCAGTAGTAATCAATGACCTTCTTGTATCTACAAATAATTTATAGGTACACTTTGGGTTGAATGTGACTGCACTTTTAACACTTGACTGTACCTACTGCGATTTTAATGTAAGTACAAGACTTTTTTTACTACGTCATACGTATTACCTATATGAACATATTTAATCAGTTTTCATAATTTTATGATAAAAATACATTTGTCTAACTATACAAGATTTTTGGTAAAACAATAGCTTGTAAAATTAGACAAATGGTACCTAAGGCCGAGTATATACCCTTACGTTATTGAAACCTCTACGGTCCAGCGTTTCGCCTCTTCTTTTATACCGCGTACATCGAAGCACTGGAACAACTTGCCTGCTGCGGTCTTCCCGTCCGATTACAATTTAGATGTTTTCAAGGTTAGTGAAAGGCTCTTTATAAACTAGTGCGCCTCACCATCAAAGCACTAGTTATTTTTTATTTTTTTTAATTGAGATAAACTAGTGCTTGACTGCGATCCCACCTGATGGTAAGTAGCGATGCAATCTTTGATGGTGAGGCGCACTAGTTTATTAAGAGCCTATTCACTCTAGCCTTGAAGACACCCAAATTATAATCGGACGGGAAGACCGCAGCAGGCAGACTGTTCCAGTCCTTCGACATACGCGGTATAAACGACGAGGCGAAACGCTTAATCCGGACCGTACAGGTTTCAACAACGTAAGGGTGAATATTCGCCGTACGTCGGGTTGTCCGATGGTAGAATTGTGATGGCGGAATCAAGTCATGCAATTCCTGCGCACACTCTCCAAAATGCATCCTGTAAAACACCGAAAGGCTGGCTACCCTACGCCTATGCTCAATCTATTTTTTTATTTCAATTAAAAAAAAGTTCTCAACTCAGTAATGTGGAATGTGCCGCGAGGAGGAGCGGTCATCTGGTGGATCGACTGGTAGGTTGGTTGCGACTTTTGTGAGACTTTTCCATCTCTTTCTATTCATGGCACTGCGTGAACATCCAATCAGGGAACACTTTAATGATGAGGTCTGTCCATCTGGTAGGTGATCGAACGCGAGAATGTTGACCCTCTACTTTTCCCTGTACCACTAAACGTTCCAAAGAGCTTTCATTGTGGATGATATGTCCAAATATTTTGAAGATTAGCAGTTGCACAATCGATGAAAGTCTTTGATTGACGCGAAGCACTTTTAGAACGTGCCTTGATCACACGTACCGAGTAAACGGGTGAGACAGTGCTCTCAGCCGAGTACTCGGTACGTGTGAACACAGCGCCGAGTGCTCGCCCGGGCGCTTATCTCTATAACTCGCTTACATCACTGTCTCTCATGGTCTCGGCCGAGAAACAATTACTGTCTCGCTCTTTTACTCGGTACGTGTGATCAAGGCATTAGTGCGGTGAGCAGTTTATTTTATCCACAGTAGACGCCTCCAGCGCTATATCTCAAGAGCGTCAATTGTTTTTACGGTGCTTTTTTTGGATCATTCATGTTTTAGCTCCATACAAGAAAATAAGGAATATTAAGCATCTCATTAAACGAAACTTGGCGTAAAGTTTGTTTGTATGTGTGTGTTTAATTGTTTGTTACTCATTCACCTTCAAACGGCTGAACAGATTTGAATGAGATCCAGTCAGGTACACTGGTGGATTATGTCCTGGAAAAAGACATAGAATATCCCGGGGATCTTGCCTTGTAGCTGAAGTTAGTATTATTATAGTTTCGGTAATTATGACACCCAGGAGATTAGTAACGACCCCTTTATGAGTACTAAACGTGTTGTCAACTAATAAAGTTTATGAAAATTATGAGATTAACCCACTAACCTTTTCTACATATGAGTACCTATTATTATCACACCAGTTGTTTCTTGTGGTGGGAAATTTTTAATATTTGCTCCTTCCTGGGTGGAACTTGCAAAGAGCCTATGAAAAAAAAATAGTACAATTTATTTTTTTTAGTCGTTCTTTCCGCCGGAAAATAAATAGTGTATTCCGTAACGAATTATTGTTAGGTGTTTAACATGTGATGTTATATTTCTGTCCTATTCCTTTTTCTATAATTTATGTAAGTTTAAAGAGGAAAGGTATACTATAGACTGAGAAATCACGCATTAAAGCCGATTCTATTCACGTCGACTTAATGAATCGACGAACGCTTGCGCGCTTTTTTGACGGCGACTCAATGAGTTCGCGTAACGGCTAAGAGGATATAATTATACGAACAGATTTAACTATCAATTAGTAATAACTGTCACGTGGTTCGACCTTTAAGAGTAAGCAACGCTTGCCGAGGTCGGTCCGTGGGTGTGTGACCATACTACACCACCATAGAAATATAAAAAATAGATCTACATATACCGAAAATCCTTCGGGCCAGGTTTAGGGCCTGTGAACACCACATTTTTTTAACGCGCCGTTGACTCGTGTTTTAGACACGTGCGTTGACGGCGCGTTTTTATCCTATTAAAGGTCTGCGTCTGACGTCTGCATATCGCGTTTGTTTCGCGCATATCGCTACAAACGCGTCAACGGCGCGTTTAAAAACCGTAGTGTGCACAGGCCCTTAGTCATGGCTGTCATTTATAGACCTTTAATAACAAGCCAGGAAATCTGACTCGTCTTACCAAGAGACATCGTGTTACTTTGTGTTACCCAATTATTGGATTGTGGAAGTTAGTTGTTCCGTAAAGCACCTAATGTTATTCAGCTTCATCGGTTAGACTGAAAACCGACTCCAATATAGTTGGGTTGATTGGCTGCGGGGTTGCTCAAAAAAGCCACCGTGTCTTTCGCAAAGGTTAACCGAACACAGGTTGGCCTAACTAAAAGGCTGACATTCCTTGCTTTAACCAGCCAGGGAGAAGTCATTGACTAGCCTGTTGGTTCAGTGGTTAGTGGCCCTGATTTCTATGCCGGAGATCGTGGGTTTAATTTCCACCCAGGACAAATGTCTGTGTGATAAGCACGATCATTTGTTCTGTGTTTGGGTTTAATTTATCTATAATGTGTGTGTATTTAGAAATATATAAGTATATTGATCAGCTTTCTAGTACTCATAACACACGCTCTGTTTAGCTTGGGACTGTGGAATATTATTATATTATATTTATTATAATCTAATCATTTATTTTAAATACAATAAATACAAGTGAATTAACATTATACAATTAAATGAAATGTCAAATGTCAATAAATAATCCGCCCCTGATTGTTCCCAGTGCAAAGGTTAAACACTCGCAATATAATTAAATAATATAATTAATAATAATATAATTTATTTGCAAATAAGGGTCACTAATTACATAAATGCTCTGCCTCCTGAATTTGGTAGTGAACTTGTATCTCAGTAGGTTATTATATTATTAATGATTGAAGACACGTAAAAAAAGAATAATTGAGTGCAAAAAATGCTGTTGCTTTCAGGCTTGTGATCCTGATTCTAAAATGGGTCATTTCAGAAATACCTACTACAATAACTATAACAAACAAGTAAACATTTCTCGATGACGCACTTAAACACTTTTAGCTGCTATTAAACGTAAGATAAGGTCACACCTCTTATGTTATGGAGTAGTATACAAATATTTAATGGCCTTCTTATAGCTGTGTTACGACTTTTCTTGTTGAATACAACGGGGAATTTCTGTTTTTGAAAATTAAAATGTGAAAATGTACTTGTCCTTTCTATTTCGAACCTACTTTTTGCATTTTCTTTTCTTTACGACCGTATTTACAGATGACCAATCAAGATTTTTTATGGTTGCCCAAAGTGTAGAAAAGAATACTGCCCGTCTGTCTGTCAACAGGTCGTATCTGTATTTCATGAACCATGGATAGTAAGACAGTTGAAATTTTCAGAGATAATGTATTTCTGTTTCTGCTAAAACAACAAATACTAAAAATTGAATAAAATAAATATTTGAATGTGATCTGATCTAAGAATAAGGTTATAATATAGTATTTATTGTTGTTTAAATGGAAACCTTCGTGCGCGAGTTCAGCTCGCACTTGGCCGCTTATTGTATTTTCTTTTCTTAACGACCTAATTCGAGAACCTTTCAAGTCTTTTTATTTTAAATGTTCCATTATTTCTCCAAATTGACACTATTACAAGCTGTTATTTAACTTGCAATGTTTATATGTTTATTTAGGTCGAATCTTGCTAATAAATTTTATGTGTGACAAATAAATTATATTTGACTTGACTTTGATAACAGTTACCACTAACTATTTGAGCTGTTTTGCAGACATGTTTAATTTGAATGACAGTACATGCTTAGCTATGTGACGTCATTCTAAATCCGATATGGTTGACTCTTGAAGATAGCGGCCTAGTTATTTCTTTATGCATCCCCACGATATGGGTTTCAAAAATAAGGAGTGTTGTTTTAGAAGCTTATTATTTTGTTTTTTTTTAAGCTATTGCATAGCTTCTATCGCGGGCCTTGAGCGTGGAGACCGAATCCAGAAATTCCGTAACGAAAATAACCTAACACCCCCCACTCATTTGTTTTTTGAGCGTGGTGACCGATAAGAAAACAAATGAGTGAAAGCAACTGACGGCGTTTTGAATGGGTGGGGTTAAGCAGCTGTTGGCGAGGTCTGGTTTTAGATGGGTGGGGTTAAGCAGCTGTTGGTGAGGTCTGGTTTTGAATGGGTGGGGTTAAGCAGCTGTTAGCGAGGTCTGGTTTTGGATGGGTGGGGTTAAGCAGCTGTTGGCGAGGTCTGGTTTTAGATGGGTGGGGTTAAGCAGCTGTTGGTGAGGTCTGGTTTTGAATGGGTGGGGTTAAGCAGCTGTTGGCGAGGTCTAGTTTTGGATGGGTGGGGATAAGCAGCTGTTGGCGAGGTCTGGTTTTGGATGGGTGGGGTTAAGCAGCTGTTGGTGAGGTCTGGTTTTGGATGGGTGGGGTTAAGCAGTTGTTGGCGAGGTCTATTGCATAAGTTGATAAAAAATGCTCTGCAATAGCTTTACCGCGGCAGTCCCCGAGTGCCACACGTCTTTTTTTTTAACATTATATTTTGTTTCTACTAAATATACAAAATTATTTTTATTTTATGCGAAACCTGATTAAAGTTTGTTCAGAATCAGTAACTGAATGGATTCCAATAGTTTTTACACCATGTTATATTTTTTCCCAGAAATACAAGGTGCAGTTTTAAAACTGCACAATATTTCAGGAGGTTGTAATAAAACTCATAAATAATCATGTAAAAATACGAAACCTGGTCAATAATCAGTAATACTTGTTATTTAATTTTTTAATTACACTAAACTAAATCGATTGATCGATGGCCGCGGGGGCGTGGCTAGGGTGTGGCGTGCGGGATGATGATTGGATGATACATTATTTATGAAACTATCGTTGCGAGTTAGTGTGTGTGAAAACGCCCTTTATTGTTCCGTGTTTGTGTGTGTGAAAAAAAGCGCGGTTATAAAAAAAAAAAAATTACCTACTTATTTTATTATTGATTCGGGTCGAGAATCACTAACATAATTACCTCCTGAAATATTTTGCAGCTTCAAAACGACACCTTGTATAGACTAAGTTGACACCCCACCGACACTGAGTACAATACAGATCACGGTAGGTCATTGCGGGTATTAGGAATCAGCAAACAGCTGGGTGCAAGTACAAAAAAACCTGGCAGTCGTCTGGATGGCCCGGTGACTATGTATTTTTGCTGACATAACAAGCTTATAACTTTGTGATTTTACATAATACCTAGGTACAGTTATGAAATTTTGTACATAGATTCTTTACATAAAAATACTAGAGACGTGTTTCGGGTTTCACACTTACTAAAACTAAAGTTGTATAAAATTGAGGAATAAATAAAGAAAGTTGAGGAAAAGAAAATACACATTTTACTGTAATTATTATTAATTATTTCCAACATTTCAATTATTTTTTTCCAAACCCAGTGGTGTAGGCTGGGCGTCTTCTAAAATAAGAGACAGGAAAGTAGTGTGCTAAGAAAAAGCAACAGTTAAGTGCCTATTTCACTGTGTTTTATTACAAAATCAAACTTGACTGACGCATTTTTCTCCAAAAACGCACTAGGGTCTGCGCGAACTGCCCTATAAAACAAACCCCTAAAATATATAATGGCTTCTTTAATTTTCTTAAGACCTATATTTTAGTACCCTCTAAGAACGTCATAAAATATTTTAATGATTGCTGTAAACGGCGCCTAATTCGCGAAGTATCCGGTCAAGTTCAAGTGAGACAGTCGCTCACGCAATTAATGGCCTCAATTTGTAGAGTGCTTCAGGCAATTTGAGGGCCTCAATAATTAAATTATGTCCTTTTCCTGAATTATCTATGAATAATTTTATATTCAGATTTGATTATGAATTTTGAGGTTAGCTGATGATATTTAATTTATGGTGAGTTAACGTGGATCTGAAGGAGTTTACTGGGGTAGACTTAAATAGGGAAATTGATAATGAAATTGTGTATTATTTTGGCATCTTGAAAGAGACTGGTGAATATTGCTATTTTATTAGCTGATTAAAAGGAAAATCGATCTCCTTATAAATTCCTCTTTTATCCTCGATATTACTTGGGGTCGGCGCAACACGTTTTTTTCTTCCATTCTGTTCTGTGTTATCCTTATAAATTATGAAACGAAAGTCCCCCACCGTGTCTGTCTGTTCACGATAAACTTAAAAACTGCTAAACGGATTTTCATGCAGTTTTCAAGAACAGACATATCGATTAATGAGAAAGGTTTTATTATAATACTTATGCATAAGTCAGAGAAAAGTCTTGAATTTCTAAGATAAATTATACTTGTGCGAAGCTAGGGAGAGTGGAAGAAGTTCAATATATTAAGCTCATACACTATTACAGTTCACATGTTGTAAAATTCCTATATTACTTTATTTATAAACAAAATACAATACAATATTACTTTTTTTTGTGTAAGTACACAAAAACACAGTGAAGATAGAGTTCATGTGCTTAGGCAAGGTTAACTCAAAGTAGAGTTTTCTCCCAGCAAACTATTAAATGATAGAGACAGATCGCAATAAAGAGTAGCACCTAGTCTACAATTTTAACAATACATAACACACAATAGTAGTTACCAGTTGTTGGTAAATGAAAATTGGTAGTTTATATTTAATGTCTTTGATGAAAATTAAAAATGAACGAGCAAATACTCACTCCGATGGCTGTCATTGGATGATTTTCCCCACCAAAAAAAGTTTTTACACAATATAATCAAACCATTTCATTTTTCAAACTCATAAAAATAAACGATCTTCTTTCGATTTCAGATATCTGATTTATTATATGAGATTAAGATTAGAGAAGTATTTTGGTCATCTTCCAAAATAGCCTTGTCTTCCAAAATAAATCTACTGGACTATTTGTTTTTAAAGTGTGTTTTACTCTGATTCGTATGAATTGGCATCCTGGCCCTGAAACCCCTTATCTTTTACATTACTACGTGCGAGCGGCAGAAAGATAAAAGAAATTACGAGTAGAAGGGATGAACTGAGTACTACGTAAGTAAGGACAGAAAGGTAACTCTTGCTTACATGTGACAAGCACCCAAATATTTTGTCATTAGAACGCCCCTTTGTTTACGGCTAGGAGAACATAGCGTTGGCGTTTTGTGATTCCTGCCGTTCCTGTGTCTATCCGTGACACGACGTGAAAAACTTCTATGTGCGAAGGCGACGTGACAATTTAAAAAAGAAGCGACAGCTATTAGCACAGAAAATATCTTTAACTAGCTTTTGCACGGGACTCCGCCTGCGTACATAGAATATAGTCTATGTGACTTAAGAATAAAGCAGATTTCCATCGGTGAAAAAATTTTAGCAATCGGACCAGTACTTCCTGAGATTACCTCCTACAAACAAATATAAAACAAACTTTACCTCTTTATAATATTCCTCCTATATATATTACATATATACATAATATGTATATATTATATAAGTGTAGATAAAACCTCTAAAAAAACGTCTATCGCGTCATCACAACGCAGCCTTTTGCCACGAATAGTTGCGCCGACGCTCGCTTGAATAGTAACATTCATCTGAGCGCTAGCGCTATCCAAATACTACATTAGGTACCTACCTTGTCATTGAAATATTGGTCGTTTTTTATCACCTTCATCTGTACATATATTAAAAGGAGAAACTGACATATCAATGTACAGCTAAAATTACTAGGCCTCGGAACGAAAATTCGAACAAGGCTTCCTTTCATGACGTAGGCGAGCATTAAGAAGGGATTTTTTGGCAATTCAACCATATAGATGATAAAAATGGTGAATTCGTTTGAATGCAATATCTCATTTCGTGTGCCAATATACTTAAAAGATAGCATACATAGTAACCTCATCTTTGCTGGATTGTTTTAACCACCAGGTTTTTGGCGACACGGAAAAATTTGAAGTGAAAATTTTGGGCAGATTTATCACCATGATGAATGTGTGTACTTCCTGTAGGTACTCTGTTGTGAAGCTTCTGTATTAGTTTCTGTAGTGAGGTTTACAGTGTTGGGAAGTCTCGTCATAAATTTGGCGGTTCGGACAGGCGGCTTCCTTCCGTCGACGCATGCGCGATGCACTCGGGAGCCACTAACTTTTTATTTCTGACTTCCGTATACTACCCACGCGCGCTTTAGCTTTGACCTAACAAATGAATATTCTAGCTTTATACATTGCAGTTTCATCCTGTGACCCAAATATGAACAATGTGTGTTAGTTAACCTGTGTTTATTAGTTTCTAAGAGTTTTTAAGTTAGGCTGAATTTTATATGTACAAGGTGTAAGGGACAGCCCTCCACAAACTTTAAGAGCTTGCTCAGTAGACGAAACTGAACAACCTTCCACAAAATTTTTTTTCAGTAAACGAAAAAAAAAAATCGGCCTCGCAATACAAATTATCCAATCAAGTTTATCATTTTCTATGGTGAGGCTGATTTTTTTTTTCGTTTCCTGAAAAAAAAATTTGTGGAAGGTTGTTCAGTTTCGTCTACTGATCCAGACCTTAAAGTTTCTGGAGGGCTGTCCCTTACACGTTTTATAATAATGTTTCACAACTGTTTCAAGTTATAGCAGAGCTTGTGATTTATGTACTAGACAACTGATAAACATACTTAATAATACTTATATATTTCTAAATACATGCATATTATCTTTATTATACAAATTACACTTAGACACAGAACTAATGATCGTGCTCATCACATAATTATTTGTTCTGGGTAGTTTTTTTTTTCGGTGGGTAAAAATAATCCAAATGACATCCCCCGCTTTTACGTGGAGCGGGAGATAGTGTCAGACTCTTACTGACCAAAAAACCCACCCAGTTCCTTATTGCCTTTCATACCGGGGCCGAGCCTCCCTTTCGGCACTAGACCCTGACCCCAGTAGGCTTCGACCCAGCTGGGCCTCTGCTGTTTCTGACAACTCCATGAGGCGCGTGAGAACAGTGCGCGCCGTCGACGACTTCGGCTCGGTTCGGACAGTTACCAGACGGTCGGACAGCGAGCTACCCATTGCTCACTGTCCGCAAGCCCGCGCCTACGGTGGCCGGAAATCGGGATCAGAATCCCGGCGGCGGCAGCGGGAGCGCCGTTGCCTGATGCGCCCTTTGCGAGCATTACTGCTTCGCAGAAGCTGGCTTTCAGCCACGCCTCAAAGAGGGGACTTACCGCCATAATTGTGGCGTGCCCAGCACTAGGTTGCGATAGTCACTGTCGCCATTTCATCATGAGATTCCGCCGGAACTCACTAGACATGTTAGTCTTCGCCAGCCAAGCTTTCAGTTAAAGTAAATTTTGTTTCTTGCTATTGCTACTTTTCCCGTCTACTAAGAAATTCGCTTTAAAGGAAAATTATGTAAGTATGATTTCTAAAAAGTTTTAATTGAATTATTAATCAATTAACTCGCATTGTTAGCTATGCCAAAATAAATACCACAGAAAATGAATATTTATACAGTCTGTCAAGAAAGTCATGAAAAGAAGGGAGGGCGCCACCATCATTAACATGGTATCCCAATAAACTTCGACTAAAAGATATTGATACTTTTATTTATAAAATAATAATTACCGATTTACGGTCCCTTTACTGCCGTGTAGGCACATTATTTTACCGATCTATCTGACACTCGTCTATCTATTTAATACATGCTTGCAAACGAGTTTTGACTTTCATTGGTAGTGGCTGCCTATAAATAAAAGTACTTACTCTGTCGTAGTGGCGAACAACATTTTTATTAGAACTAATTTTCATTCAAGTGATGTTTAATTTTACCTGATACAAAATAGTTATAGTAGTTCTCATTTATTTATTAAAACTTTATCCAACACAAAAGTACAAAGGCGGAATTAATACCTTAGGCATTCTCTACCAGTCTGAATTTTGTTTTATAAACATTGCGACGAAACCAGACTTCTCTATTTGCTTATTAGGATAATTATATGTTTATCCTACGTACCTACACGCAAGAGTTTATCAAAACAGACATTCTTCTGAATATCTGGTTTTATATTCATAAGAATGTCTGGTTTGATCAACCCTTGTTTTCGTCCTTTCAGCTACTAGCATTTATGTACTTACTACAAAGTGCAAATCACGATGTTCTGCCTCTCTGCACTGCCGTCAGCATGGCGCTGAGTATCGATAGGTATGAGCTCATTGCAAAAATAAAAAGTTTATGAAATAAATCTTTATTAATCCGAATCCAAATAATCAGAGTCGAGGTATTCGACTCCAGAAATGTTGCCTGAAACTTCTTCAAAATGAAACCGGCCAACATCTGACTCGTAGTTTGTTTCGTAGGTCGGCCTTTCCTGTGTTTTCCAAGCGTTGAAAATTTACCTCCATTCTTCATGCCTTAGTCCACAATGCGCCGAACTGTACTTTCGGTAACACCTGAAGTCAATAAAGATATGTTAAATATACAAATACATTTATCATACCTAAATCAAAAAACACCAAAATATCAAAACCGTTAAGTGGTAGTATAATAAATCGTAGGTAAATTTCATAACCTTAGCAAGACATAAACAATGTCAAAGATAGATAAATTGTACTTAAAAACAGAAGATTGACAAAACATTATATTTCCGTTAGTGTGTTAAACTTTAGAATATACTAGCTTTTGCCCGCGACTTCGTTCGCGTGGAATAGTGACTTCCGGCAGATTTTTGGTTTTACCCACATAGTTCCCGATCTCGCGAATTGATGCCGACTCTTGACCAATAGATGGCGCTGTATGTCCGGAATAAATTTTATTTTTTATTTTATTTTTTGTAATAAAAACTATCCTATGTCCTTTCTCAAGTTCCAAACTATGTCTGTACCAAATTTCACACAAATCGGTTCAGTAGTTTAGGCGTGAAGCAAAGACAGACAGACAGACAGACAGAAAGACAGACAGACAGACAGACAGAGTTACTTTCGCATTTATAATATTAGTTTGGATTTACGTACCGGTTAACTTTGCTGTTCGACCATAAACATCGTCTTTGTTCGTCCCAGCACTCCCACCTTGAATTTCGGCCATACACCCTTGAAAAACTTTAAATATAATTTGTCTCGCACCGCTCTTATAAACATTTCGATTCATTTTTTGTATCTTAACGCTTACACGATTTAAAAAACTCGAAATTGCACCGAAATATTGTAAAAAATCAACCACACAGATACGACGTGACAGTTCAGGTACTCAGCTTAACAATTATTCAGTGTTGCCAGTATTAGCAAAAACAGTAGTTCCCAAAACATTCTTTTCATGACTTTCTTGACAGACTGTAGTTTTCAGCAAATGAATAAACTTATTATTCTCTTAATAAGTATTATAAAAACAATATTTCTGAGTTATATTTTGGGATCACGTTTTTAACTTTATTAGATATCTCATCTAAATTTATGAGATGTGCCCTTTTAAAATAATATTATTGTTAACGAGGATACAAAAATACGAAAAAAAGAGTTCATACGGATTTTGTAAAACTCATTTTTGTAGGTAGGTAGGTACTTTTGTACGTAGGTCTTCCTTAAGCGTCACCATAGGGAGCGGTCATGTGTGTTTCGCATCCATCGGATTCCAGCGATCCTCACTAGGTCATCGTTCTACCGGGAGGCTTTTTAACGCTATGTCTTCCAAGTCGCAACTCCAAAACCTTTCGGCCCAATCGATCTGTTCCGCTAGTAATGTGCCCTGCTACAACTACTTAGCAGGAGTAGCATTGGAAAGCCTCGTGGTCGCCACTCCAGATCTCCAGACCTTTCGTCTACATCTACTATTTGTTCTGCGAGCTGTTTTTAACCAATTTTTACCCGATTCCATAGTATTTACAAGTTTATTTTACTGAAAGTGAAGGTAGAGCATCTTATGTTGATTCTCTGCTATGCTAACAATATTAAGATCACTTTTATTTTTTACAACTTTTTAAACAAATGGATCTAATGAATTTAATTGAAAGTTCAGCAATACCAAATATAAAATAAAGTTTTAAAAAATATTGTATAAAATGGACGGGATGACATATTTAATTGGATTAAATATATATTTTTAAAATTCTGGAAACTAAGATTAGATCCAGGAAAATATTTTCCAATACAGTACGAATTTATTTGTGCCATGTTACGGAATTTGCTGAAGGAAAACGAAATGAAAGCAAGCAAGCAAAATCCGGCTTAGTTAGGGAGTTTCAAGGATTATATTTCTACTAATGCCCGATATTATAATTTATTAATGATTTTAGATTGAAGCGAAGATTCAATACTTACATTTTATTGAAAACTGGTTTTGACAGGGACAGCGCGTAAGTAGAAATTTTTTACACAGGAAACTGCTGGCGAGAGAAAAAGTATCCTATGTTTGTATTTCATCATCATTTCAGCCGAAACAAGTCCACAGCTGGACATAAACCTCCCCAAGTGTCGCCAAAATGACCGGTTCTATGCGTCTCGCTGCCATCAGGCTCCGGCCACCCTCACTAGGTCGTCGGCCTCTGGGGGAGGCTTTCCAGTACTACGACTTCTGCTAAGTAGCCGAAATGGTCGAAAGGACTGAAAGGTTCTGGAGTGGGGACCGCGCACTGGAAAATGCAGCGTTAGTAGGCTTCCCACGAGGTGGATCGATGACCTGGTGAGGGTCGCAGGAATCCGATGGATGCGAAAAGTATAAGACCGGTTGTTGGGGAATACTCTGGAGAGACTTATGTTCAGTAGTGGGAGTTTTTCAGCGATGATGATGCTAATGTTGACCTATGTAAAATTAAAATTCATTAAGAAGATTTGCACATGCTCGACATGCTTGTACTTCTGAGACTGCCCTTCAAAACTAAAACTTTAAAATTTAGATACACATATATAAAATATAAATACTCCCTTTACGCCTGTAAACAGTTTGTATATCTAAATTTTTGATTTTGACCGAATTTTTGGGCAATTCAAGAGTAGGAACTAAAATGTTGGTGGTCGAAAAAGTGAAGCTAAATTAAACATTCGAAAGCGTAGATCTCTTTGGCAAAGAACGTGCAAGAAACTCCATGGCCACCATAAATCATATTACGAGTTACAAAAATTCTGAAAACATATGTGTTGCTTCTATTATGTTAAGTGAGACACCGCATAAGATAACTATGTAGATCAATAACTAGTTAGTTATTGACTGAATGAACGAACTGAATGAACTGAACTGATACCACCGTCAGTTTCTGACACCAACTAGTCACTTACCACATAACGTTACAGGAACTGGCTCGATGCAGTCAGCAGTTTGCATGCACAGGAAACGTCCATTAAAAGTTCCAATTGACTTGAACATTGGCACTAGAGTTGGGATTAGTTTCACGAACTAAATCATTTATCTTTCAAAAGTGTGCTCTTGTACGTTCTTAGCAGTTGCAGTTGCTACGTGCTAGCGTTCCGGAACTGTTCTAGTATTTTGTATTAGGTTTTACGTAACAGTTTACTGTAGAGTTGGAGGTTATTTGTCTTTTTCTTCTTTTTTCGAGTCAATGTTGTACTCTTTAATTTTTTTGCTACTAACTACAGCATACGCCCCACGTGGCCACCAGAGAGTAATGGTGGCCGTGTGGTAATGACTCTGACTTACGAGTTGTAGGTTACGAGTCGTGGGTTCAAACCCTGCCACGTATATTATTTTGTGTAATTTATTTTACTACCACTTCTCTCAAAACGGTGAATGAAAACATCGTGAGGAAATCGGCATGTCCTAGAACCAAAAATTCGAAGACATGTGACATTCACCTGGGTGGGCCCACGTGGTGGATTACGGCCCCTTCTCTATCCTAGAGAGCAGACCAGAGTCCCAGCAATGGGAAGATTAAAAAGGCTGATACAAGCGCCATGTGAATGTTTGATATTCCTTTACGTTTAAACGGCTAAACGTATTTGGTTCTTATATACATACACTCGTATACCCATATGTTATTGTGATTAGCGTTTAATATTTCAACATTTTGTGTATCTAATAGGTCCATACATGTGGATTTAGCTGATGCCACTTACACTGGCTTAATAACTTATGATTGTTCAATGATTGGAATAATTGGTATCGTTGTGATAGACGACAGATTTGTGAAAAGAAAAAGAAATCTTGTTAAAATAAAGGAAAGTTGAAAGAAAAACATTTTATTTGCGGGAAATGAAGCTAAACACAGAGAGACCGATTCACACTAACAAAAGATTCAGACTGAGATTGGAAAGAGGCTGTCCTAAAAAAAGAGAGAATTGCACCTCTGGACTATAACAAAAATAAAAACAATTTTATCCGGTATTTTATTTCCAAACAAACTGTTTTAAAAACTAAAAACTTTGCTAAAAAATCAGTGACCATGACTTTTTCGCTGAATACTCTGTGTTCCCAACGAAAAACAACGCTTGAAAATATTTTCTGTTAGTGTAGGTACGCTTGCGAATGCTGTGACATCAGAGAATTTAATGTTTTGGCTCTTTTCGATTATACTTATTGAAAAGTATAGCGTTAGCGCTATCTATACAGGGTGTAACGCACTGGTCTCCGCAAACTTTAAGGGCTTACTCAGTAGACGAAACTGAATAAATTACCACATGATTTTTTGGCGGAAACGAAAAAAAAATTCGGCTTCTACATACAAAATTATATCTAAACTTGATTGCACAGTTTGTATAGAGGGGCCGTTTCTTTTTCTCGTTGTATATTATATATATACAAAATACCCTGTATACTTTATGTAGTTTCATTATTTTTGCTGTTACAGCTCTTACTAGTTGGTATTTGTATGATTTTATAAAGTACGTGACAAAGAAAGAGTTCTTACTTCTTGAACTGTCTTAATATGTACCCTCAAAGTATCTACATCATTAATTTACATTAACCTAATAAATAACTTACATCTCTATTGCCTACTAAGAGAGTTCTTGTTGAGGCTGTGGCAGTAGCAGGTAAAACATTTTCGCCATTTCCGATACCAGATCAGCTAAAAGGGGTGTTACAGAAATCGTAGTCTTTTTTTTTCTTTAACGAAAACGACTGACTACCCGTTAAAGAGAAAAATCTTTCTCTTACTCATCTCACAGCTCCAGACATAATCACATGATCGTCTTCCATTCGTCGACAAACACATCACATTTTTTTTTTCTTTCGCTGGGAAAATCATCTAATGACATCCCCCGCTCTTGAGCGGAGTGGGAGATAGTGTCAGACTCTTACTGACTAAAAACCCACCCCGTTCCTTCGTGCCTTCATAGCGGGGCTGAGCTATCTTTCGAAACCAACCCTGGCCCCGGTAGACTTCGACCCAGCTGGGCCCCTGCTGTTGCTGACAACTCCTTAAGGCGCGCGGGGACAGTGAGCGCCGTCGACAACTTGGACTTAGTCCGGACAGTTACCGGAGGGTCGGACAGCGAGCCACCCATTGCTCGAACACTTCACATTCAGGTTTCGCGTTCAAGACAACTTTAAGCGTGGAGACAGTGAGAATGAAATACTTTTCATGAAACGGGGACTTGAGATATTCATATTCTTTGACATTGTTATGTAAATCTCCCAATTAATCCAAATAACTTGTATATCTTAATTAATTTTCCTCTTTGAGTCCAAGAATAAATTCATTCGTCACTTCTTATTCCCTGGTGATTGTTTTATTTTGTCGTGATTTTCTTTGTCACTGAAGGCACTTGGCGATAACAACCATTACGTGCCATCAGTATTCATTACTTTGGGAGATCTATATCTTGTATGTAATCATCGGCCTTGTTGATTAACTTCTGCCAGAGATTTTGGCAGTATGTAAATAGAAAATTATCCAAAAAGAATTGGTGAATGTCACATGTCTTCGAATTTTTTGTTCTAGGACATGCCGGTTTCCTCACGATTTAATAGTATTTTTTTTCATTCACCGTTTGTTGAAATAAATTACAGAAAGTAATGCGTCTGGCTGGGTTTGAACCCGCGACCTACGTAAGCCGGGGCCGTTACCACTCGGCCACCACTGCTCTCCCTGCTGGACCAAAAGTATTCTTTGCCAGGACATGTCCAAATCTTTGAGCGTGAAGGAGTATCAAACATAGATACACATACGCACACACACTTTCATATTTTTTACATTAGTGTGATTGTCGTGAATAATAAATAACCACGTGTTTTTTTCGGGCTCCGTACTCGAAGTGCAAAAACGGGACACTATTATTAACACTGAGCTGTTCGTCTGTCTGTCACCAGGCTGTATGTCATGAACCGAGATGATTAGACAGTTGAATTTTTTACAGATAATATTTCTATGGCCACTATAACAAAAAATACTAAAAACAGAATGAAATAAATATTTGAGTGAGGCATACAAAAAACGTGATTATTTTGCCGTTTTCGTACTTTGCCAATTTTATTTAAATACTAGTTTTGGCTCGCGCAGCTTCGCTCCTGCTCTCCCTACCCTACCCTACTCTACCCTACACTACCCTACACTACCCTACACTACCCTAACTTTCATTTTTTTTCCATAAGAACCTTCTCTTCGCAATCAACAAAAAAAGAATTAGCGAAATAGGTCCAGCCATTCACGCGTGATGCCGTGACCAAGGAAATAGGGATTCATTTTATATATATAGAATTGATATATAGATTGGACTTGCAAATACGAATATGGTTTTTCCAAGTCCTAGCTGTTCCTTTGTTTAGGCCCAAAAATAATTTCAAGTACTTAGACCAAGACATAATATTTTTTCGGATGACGTACAAGTTTTCTTTTAAGGTGAAGAGTTTTGTGGCTTTTTTAGATTTAGAATTTTAATTTTTTTTTTGTTTTAAGCCCAAGCTTCGAAATTACTATAGAAATGTGGAATATTTGATTTTTAACTTTACCTAGCGAAGGCGCTAGGAGCACTCACGTACAATTTCCTTTCAGTGAGAAAGGTATTAAACTTATGTTCGTATCAAGTGGTTCTATTATATGTTTTGTGTAGCAAAGTTACTGATTCATGTTGCATACGGTGTTATTGTTGTTTGAATTTATTCATGTTGGTAAGAAACGTGTTCTTCTTTCTTTCTTGGGTTTCAGACGTGGGTAGCAAGGAACCGTTTACTTTTGAGCTTATATTTATTTATGTTCATGAAGTGTTACATAAGACCAGAAATACGATAAGTTTCTTTACTTTCATCTAAATCCATACTGCCCGACCGTCCGATAACCGTCTGAACCGAGCCCAAGTCGTCGACGGCACATACTGTTTCACGCGTGCCTCAAGGAGATGTCAGCAAACCGTGGGGGCCCACCAGAGTCGAAGCCTTCTGGGGCCGAGGGTTTGTTTCTGAAAAGAAAACTCAGCCCTGGTATGAACGGCAACGAAGGAACAGGAGTGGGTTTTTAGTCAGTAAAAGTCTGACACTGAGTGGAGCGATAGGGTTCCTGCTCCACCCAAGAGCGGGAGATGTCATTGGATGATTTTCCCACCTAAAAAAAATACTAATAATATAAATGTCAAAGTAATTCGGTCTGTCCGTCTGTTACACTTTCACGGGTGAATTATTGAATCGATTTTGATGATATTCGGTATGGAGGAACTCCAAGGATGGACATAAGCTGCTTTTTATCTGTCTTCGGAAGGTCTTCGGCTTCGATCTCGAGTCCGCAATAACCGACATTCACGCGGACGAAGCCGCTGGCAGAAGCTAGTAATATATAGATTAACTTCTAATTCACGTCAGAAAACTTCTAGAAATTTGAAGCCGTCGAATTGGAATTATTGATAAACCTAAAAATATCTGACAGTTCTGCGAGTAGAGAATAATCGAATATTGATAAAATTTATTGGTTATTTTCTTATTAACGGTTCAGGGGAACAAATCACATTGTGAAGATTCAAAGAAAAATAACAACACACGTGTAATATTACGGCAGTATTTCCCGAAGGGCTAGGCAGAGGTGCAGGCATCTACCATACCTCTTATTCTTACGGTAACACACAAGACCGCTTTCGCTAAGCGCCAGCACTATGTCCTAAGCTCATACCTATATACAAAAATAAATAAAAAAATAAACATAACCGAATTAAATACTTTTAATGCTAAACTTAAAATCGAGGAGTGGTTGAAAGATCAAGACTACGAGGCAACTGAAAACATACTTACTCGTATCTGCTAATCACCTACATCATACCACACACCCACCTCACTTACACGTACCCACACAACATTTGTTCATGACAAGGCATCACAAATAAATATATGAACATTATACTCATACTCTACATATATATTCTATATAAATCTACATATATATTATATATTTATACATTCCTCACCCTTTTGTCTATCTAACGACTCTTCTACGCTGTAAGCTCTTAATTTTTTTTAGTTTCACTATAAATATGCGAAGACACTGCCTCCTAAGATACAGGATCCTCCTAGTTTAGGAGGCAGGGTTCAAATGTTTATTTTGACCAGTGTAATACAGTTTTTCTTCTTTATTTTTTATTACCTAACTTTTGTGTCAAAATTGTTATTTTGGGCTAATAAAAATATTATTATTATTATTCTCTTTATTCAATTTTTTTACATATAAAATTACATTTTTAAATATTTTTTAACAAAATTATACAAAAGAAAAAAAAAACATTTAAAAATATAAAAATATAGTTATCCACCGGTGTCGGGAGCAGGGTCCAAGCTACCGGTGGTTAGGGCTCCAGAGACAGGAACCTCCTCACAATGCGAGCCGTATCGAGGAGTACTGCCTTCTGTATCAGGCCCTTGATCCACCCGTGCAACGATAGCTTCGACAGATGGTCGTCGAAGCTTTTGGCTATAAGGCCATTAGCGGTCACAACAATCGGCACAATGATAGCCGAGTCCACATTCCACATGTCGACAACCTCGTGTGCTAAGTCAAGATATTTTATTTGTTTTTCTTTCTCAGCTTTCACGAGATTCTCGTCATGCGGGATGGTGACATCGACTATCATTGCACGGCGCGCTAATCGGTCTATCACCACTATGTCCGGCTTATTGGCTACAATAGTCCGGTCAGTAATGATAGACCGATCCCAGTACAACGTGACATGGTCATTTTCAAGAACTGGGTCGGGCACATACCATTATTATTATTATTATTATACCTAATTAAATATAGACATAGATTTCTGTTTTCTAAAAAAACAAAACAAAAAAAAACACAACAACAAAACAAAACAAAATAAAGTAGATTTAATGACCATATCTTTCTAAAATAACATATGTTTTTAGAAAGGTATCGTAATTTTATTAATCATCAATACTTTTTAGTCTTTATAATATTTTTTTATAAATTTTTCACCAATAGAAAACTGCTTTATTCCTGAGTGGCATAGGCTATATACGCGGGCGAAGCCGCGGACAAAAGCTAGTATTTAATATTTCAACATTTTGTGCATCGACTGTCTCCTATAAACATGTGGATTTAGCTAACGCCACTTACACTGACTTAATAACTTACCCATTTATTGGCATAAGTATCGTTGTGATGGACAATGAATTATAATGTTTTAGATTTTTTTATTTCTACGAGAATATTTTGAACCTTTTTTATCGGCTTCATTGGAGTATTCACGCAAAAATATTAAGTAACGCTAGCGATTCAATAACCATTTTAGCAAAAAAAATCCGCTTCACGTGGATCTCCCTTGTACCTAAACCACGGTTTGCGATGTTGAATTGGTAATCACGACAGAGTGTCACTGGGTCACTGGCAGGCAGTGGCGTAAATATTGTTTTATACACCCGGTGCTAGCTTCTTTAACTGTCCCTTAAAAATATATAAATATAAACTTAGCAGGCTTTAAAAAAAAAACTAACTAGATATAATCACGATTAAAATAAGTATTGTTTGTATGCTACTAACCAAGACTTGGCTCTACTTTAGACATCAACTGTCTTAAATTTGTTAGAAATTTATTTTGTTAACATTTTATTGATAGTTGTAATTATTTATATTATTCCTGATTCATTTTTTTTTAAATAGTCTCTTTTTGTAATGTGAATGTGAGAACACTGTATACTCCAAGAACTCTAAGACTATTTCCTATTATGACTTACTTTTTTTTTATTAAGATTATTTATATTGTGCTTTTGTGTACAATATTTGACTGGTCTACACTGTTCTTACATAATATCTATCAATATTGTAATAACAACCACTTTTTTTAAAAGAGTAACAATGGAGTTTCTTGCCGGTTCTTCTCCATAGGAAACGACCAATTTGGAATCGTGCACTAGCTTCTGACGTTTTATAAGTGCCCATGTAAGCCTATGTAAAATAAAATATTTTGACTTTAACTTTGATTTTTTCTACGTCCCCCCGGGATCGCACCCTACCTGCCAAGATAGCTCGACGAAGCCCTGCTTGACGAGGCTCATACTTCTGGGTGGTTATAAAAAAAAAACAAAGAATGCTAAGGTGGGAGTTCCACTCCACTTCGCTCCCTCCTTAGCTTTCTAACCTAACCTATCCGTGTCAGGGTGCCCTAAAATATATTAGTTCTTCATGTCGCATTAGAGCAATGACGAGCTTCAGTGTGACGCATAAATCTGGATTCATACTACGGTAAATCGCAATACAGTTTTGTCACACAAATGTTAAGATAGAATTACTCTGCACACACGTGTGCCACACACGCCGTTCTGGGAGCGTCAGTCTCCATACGTTTTTTTACGGAAACTAGACTTGTAGAGCTACACTAGATCCGCGCCACGCGACGTCGTCTACATACAAATTAAGCGTGTTACACGTGTGAGTCGGTCTAATGTAGTTCCAGCTTTAATCGCACCTCCATTTGTCAAGCTCACGTGGTACACTTTGTGCCCTGTGCTTGAGCACCGCTGGCACTGCCCTAGTTACGGTACTGTAAGCAGGGAGATGTCCCTGTCACTGGGTCACAGGTAGGGTAGGTGTCCCTATCCCTGACATAATCCCTTACTTCGTCCTTACGACACCCTAGGGAGACATCGGATGGCCCTTGCCCGGAAACCACTGGCTAAAAACTTCGGGCACTTTTTATATATCAAGACACTGAATTAAAGTAGCGTTGTTTACATAAAGAATGGCGTTTGAATGTGTTATGTGTCACGCAAAGGCTTGTTTGTTTTTTACGATGTTAGGTGCTATTTGTGAGGACATTAGTCGTATAAACAAGTTCGGTCAAGTAAGGTAGTTGGGTAAACTTGTAAGTTGTTAGGGGTGGAGCGAAGTATGTTAGATTTTAAGTCTGTGGGCTTTTTTGGGAATATGTAGTAAGTAATGTAAGAAAGGGTAAGGAGTGTTTTGGTTCAATTATAATACTACATACACCAGACTCATGGTAAGAAGAAATATACATATATCATTTTTTATTTTATTAGAAAATAGTTATGGCGGCTGAGGCGTGAGGGCCGTTCCCTAGCGTGTGCAGCCTCCATCTTTGCTAGCATTACTGTTTCAAAGATATTATTACGGTGAAAATCCTTATACGTTGTAGCGTTGACCACCATTTTTGTTACTAATTTCCCACAAAGCTTTAAGGAATAAATCTGAAATTAAAATAGGTTTTTGAACAAATAAAAATTGGGATAATACTACCACGTTTTATTCCCAAACAGTAGAATTCCGGAAATACAATAATTTAACCGAGGAACCGTAATTGCTCCGTCTGGGGTTCCTTTCACCTTTCCGCTGCAGTACTTCGGAAACGCATAAGTACTCTAAAAATTTAATGCAAAACTTTAAAATTGTTGCTTTTCGCTCAATAAGGCTTCCTACGGCCATTAAATATTTTAAACTTGCATATTCTATGTTCCTCTTTGCAAAATTGATATTGAAATGTATGTAAATAACTCTAGAAGTCACAAGAGAACGAACTCGAGTAAAAACTTGCAAAGTACGTAAATATTGAAGTGCATTACCAAGTTACATGGAAGTCACGTTGTCTCTTGACGTCTAGTTGACAATTCGCGTGACCCAAGGGCTGGCTTTTACCTCGGACAGAGGATAAACATTGCCATACAACGTGGCAATGCCGCCAGTCTTTTGGGCACATTACCAGTCGACAGCGATGTGGAAGAGTTTTTTGACGCCATATTTTAGTTAGATTTTAGTTATTTGTAATTAGCGTACGGGTTTTTATTGTTATTTGTTTTATTTTATAGTTAGTTAAGTGTTTTTTAAATATAAATTATTCATGTTCTTATAAACTAAGAAAAATAATATCGTTGTCTCTTCATAACTGAATTTTAGAAGTATATTTTCCAGGGTTTTGGAGTGGCGATCGCGTACAGGAAGACGCAGCGTTGGAAGGCCTCCCACAAAGTGGACCGATGTCCTGGTCAGCGTTGCTGGAATCCGATGGATGCGTGACGCACAGGATCGGTTGTTGTGGCGACGCTTGGGAGAGGCCTATGTCTAACAGTGGACGTCTTTCGTCTAAAATGATGATAGTGATGAACGTTCAGAGAAACGGATGTTTATTTACGAGAATGTTTGGTTCTTGGACATGTCGGTTTTCCCGTTCATTGTTGGACATAGACCTCCCCAAGTGTCGCCACAATAAACGATCCTGTGCGTCCCGCATCCGTCGGATTCTCGCATTCTTTATCAGGTCATCGGTCCACCTTCTAGGAGGCCTTCCAACGCTGCGTCTTCCGGTACACAATCGCCACTCCAGAACCTTTTGGCCCCAACGGCCATCTGTTCTGCGAGCAATGTGCCCTGCCCGTTGCCACAAGTTTGGCGATTCTTCGTGCTATGTCGGCAACCTTGGTTCGCCTGCGGGTATCTTCTTTTACTCTTAAATCAAAACCAAGTATAGCATGCACAGCTCTAAAAGATGGAATTAGATTTTCAGTAAATACTTAGGTAAGTACGCATTATCACGACAAAATGTGGGAAACAATTTTTTTTTTTACAATTATTGTTATTATTAATGAGTACTTAACAAAAACCCTGTAGGTACGGGTATATCTATTAATTTGTCTATTAAAACTTCATGCAACACAAATGTACAAAGGCGGACTTAATGCCTTAGGCATTCTCTACCAGTTATCAAGGGTGGTGAAGAAAAACATGGCAGATGTAAAAAAAAAAACAAAACAAAAGAGATTATTAAGAAAAATAAGGGTACAAAATGTAAATATATTAATAAAATAGACTTACATATATATTTAATATAATATAGATCAACTTATCCTGTACAAATCTTGAAGCATAGACACGTAAAACCACTGTAGGTACGCAAGGTATAAAATACGCAGCCTCATCACTTCTCGAGTAAATCACTTTAGGTGCTTTTTGGCGCACCGAAGCGTTTCCTAGTCGATCGTATCAAGAGCTACGCAAGTATTGATTTCTCTTAGGAGATATCTTGTAGATAGTACAATGCTTCATTAAGGTTCCGTACCTCAAAGGGTACAAACGGAACCCTATTACTAAGACTTCGCTGTCTGTCCGTCTGTCCGTCTGTCTATCACCAGGTTGTATCTCAAGAACCAAAATTTCAACTGTCTAGCTATTTTTATTGAAATTTTTACAAATTATGTATTTCTGTTGCCGCTGTAACAACTTAACAACATATTCTAAAAACTAAATAAAATAAATATTTAAGGGGGCTCTCATACAACAAACGCGATTTTATTGCCGTTTTTTTCTATGGACGGTACGGTAATCCTGCGTGCGCGAGTCCGACTCGCACTTGCCCAGTTTTTAACTTTACGCTTCTCTCAAAACGGTGAAATAAAACCTCGTGTTCCAAGGGCCCAGCTGGGTCGAAGCCTACTGGGGCCAGGGTTAGCTCCGAAAGGTAGCTCAGCCCCGGTATGAAAGGCAAGAAGGAACGGGGTAAGTTTTTTAGTCAGTAAGAGTCTGACATTATCTCCTGCTCCGCCCAAGGGCGGGGGATGTCATTTGGATGATTTTTAGCCACAAAAAAAAACACTGTGTTCCAAAAATTCTAAAACATGTGACATCCACCAACCCGCCATGGGTCCGGTTGATAGATTACGGTCTTATGCCCTGTCAAAGAGGACTGAGCCCCAGCAGTGGAAACAATAGACTGATATTATTTATGTAGAACCTTAGTAATATTTGACAAAGGATTTCAAAACATTTCACCTCTACCATCCGGGCTAAGCTTTTCGCCTATTCGTTTATACCGCGTACTTCGAAGGACTGGAACAATTTGCCTGCTGCGGTCTTCCCGTCCGATTATAATTTAGGTGTCTTCAAGGCTAGAGTGAATAGGCTCTTAATAAACTAGTGCGCCTCACCATCAACGATTGCATCACTGCTTGCCATCAGGTCGTCATCTTCCCTGCTAGCTGTCCTAACTAGCAATTGATATTTTTCCAGGGCAACCGTTTTTCGTTCGCTTGTTACAATCATGTTTCTGTAGTTGTGTTAGCTGTGGCTTTATCAATAAGTGTAAAGCCCAAAGGAACGAAGATAGTAAGGGTACTTTTCCCCTTTTTTTGCACTTATGCAAAACAAAATACGTGATTATCTTCTAAACGGTAAACGACACGGATACAACGATTAGAGAGAACTTATTCGAAATCATGTTATGAACACTTTTTTTTATTATTGATAGGCTCGCGTTTGACCACTATTTCACCTGATGGTAAGTGATGATGTGGCCGACGATGGAGCACGCTTGCCTAGAAGTAACCTATTTACTCTTGGCTTAAAGACCCCTAGGTTGTAGCTATCAGGAAACACAGACTCCGGCGGGGAATTCCAATCCTTAGCTGTACGCAAAACGCTTTGTACGAATGGGTAGGATATCCTCCATGTACCGATGGCGTAACGCCGTACGTCTAGTAGTCCGATGATGGAACGGACTTGGCGGAATTAAACACGTTAATAATATCAGTGCAGATACGACAGTTTGTGAGATAAGACTGTTAGCGGGGAGAGCGACGAGATGAGATCGCGGTCAAGCACTAGTTTACTATATAAAAAAAAAAATCTGCAACACCTTGCCTACTTCTTTTACAAGCTTTTATTTAGTTTCACCTATCCCGATGTTTGTCTGTAATCAAATCTTCCAAATTAAATTTGATCCACTTCCCGGTTACCGATTGAGCTGAAATTTTGCATGCATGTGTAAATCAGATGACAATGTAAAATTATTATGACATCGAGCTGATCTGATGAAGGAACCGGGAGGATATGAACTTTTATTTATTTATTTAAGGACAACCAACAAAGCATACACCATTATACATGCTAAAGATTCAACATTGTTACATAAAATCGTGTAGCCATAATTAAAGGTTGCCACGGCATGTAACTTCGTAGTTAAACGACACAACCCCATCGAGTTTGGGCTCGTATGATACGTCTTGACAGTAGTACATATTAATTATATAGATATACCGAGCTATAAAATCTTGCTATGAAAAAATGATTTTCATTAAAAACTTGTTTAAACTTTTCTCAAAATCTTTTTCTTCGTAAAAGTTACTCCAGAAAAAGCTTTGCTCTGGCTATATCATGAACTTAAATCACCAATATACCTACCTATATTTAAAAAATGACATTTCAAAAGTAAGAAAGTATTTTGCTATTGTTTGTAGCGCTAATATCTTACAAAATGTCAGCTCAATACAATTTACAGTGGCCCGCGTTCGACCACAGACAACAAATATTTTCGTTCACGAAAATGTCAAAGAAATTTTATCGCCCCATAAATGCATGGAATTTTTATAAGATTTATTGACTTATTTATACTAAGCATTGGCCTTCCTCGAAGCTCGGTAAATAAATATAGAGTGACACGTTTCAGAAATGGGATAATATTCGTTTCAATCTTAGTTTGACTTTTATATAATTTATTTACATACACACAGAAGGTATGAAGACTTGAAATTTTTACTAAATATTAATAGGTAGAAAAGTATGTTGAAAATCGATAAAAGTTGTCCGTTTGAATGCAGAGCTATTTATTCTATTTCTGAAGTTTTTTAATCGAGTTTATTTTGCTTTTAGCGTAAGATGAGATTCTGATTAAAAAACCCTCGTGTAAAGAGAATTATAAAAGTAGGTACAGGAAATAAGGAATTCATAAAGGTACAGCGGATTTCACTCAGTGAGTCAAAAGTGAGCACCCGTGTATAAACCACGGGATGAAAGTGTGACGGAGGGCGAGACTCGAAACACGCATGTATGTACAATCTAATGAACATAAATATGTAATAACAATTCCTCGTTTCATTTGCCGCTTATTGCAAAGCTGTGCGATCGGCGTAATAATCAGAAATCAATTAAGTAGCGTCGATATTCAGATAATATCATTATTTTTCACTTTTTCCAACCCGATTAACAGTTATAATGAGCTTGACCGGAAGTCTCTTTGTTCTAGCTTTCGTACGCTTTCTTTGTTGCGATAATAGCGGAATAGCGGAATAATGCGCAGAAAAGTCTGTAATTAAGGAAGATATATTTGACCTGTTAAGTGTATGACCTGTATTTTTTGTTTCCGTAGTCGGTCAAGAATAGGTGAGGTCGTAAATCAAAAGTTAGCGCAGCGGCGCTCGGCGGCTATTCCTCAATACTTCCCCGGAGAACACGCGCACTACATAAGTAATTCCTATCTGAATATTTCCTGTGTTTCGGCAACAAAAAAAATGGCTCGCCCTCGAGGCAAAAGTTTCCGTGAAAACGACGTTTCGAAGATATTGGATTTTTTGGTTACCCGAGACTTATAAATCGCCTCAAGGCTTTTATCTATTTACGATGAAAGTGATACAGTGTACGTATATCACAATATTTAAATTCCGACGTCCTTTAACTTCTAAATATCCTAACGCAAGATAAATGGGCTTGTAAAGGCAACGTAATATAAGAGCAGGATTATCAAAAGACTTGAAGAACTATTTTCGCGAGTTAAGTAAAGAGTAAAGGCGACTATTAGTACAAAGGTACCGAGACAAAGGAACTAACGACCGTCGTCGTGGTAATTAATGAATTCATTATCTTCTTAATTTCACCTCGAGCAAATATTAATGGGGTTTGTACCTGTTTAATGTAAAATTTGCTGAAACTCGCGCGTCAACTCTTTGTGATGTCAAGATAGCTTCGTTAGTACACAGATGATCGATGGACTGTCGTGATTCGGAATTTTATCGAAAAATTTGAGCGAATATTTTAGGAACGTTAGCGAATGAAGCCTCGTTGACCTTCGTTAATTATTGAAGAGACCTTACAGTTTTATACTCAATTTGTTGAGAGAAAGACTAAAACGGGCGCCCTTGGTGTTCCAGTTGAAAATGAAGTACGAAGCAACTATTTCAAGGTTGTCTATGAATTGAGAAGTTTAATAATATTTTGGAGTATCTTCTAACAAATACCCTGTCTGTGAGCTCTGTTACTAAACTAGAAAAAGAAATAATTTTTATTTATTTGTTGAAAAAAAAAGACTGCTCGGCCTTCACACATTCTTCGCCCTGGAGCCGAAAGCATCGGAAAATTATTAGATCTTATTTTTATAGCGGACTAGCTTTCAAAATAGTTAAATTTCAAAAAATGTATCAGTTTTTGAGGTTATAATCGAACCATAACAATGAATTATATTCATTGTTATGGTTCGATTGCCAAGTTCAAATTTAACGATGATCAGGCTGTTGATGAATATGATTATGATCGATTTTAAAGTGCATCTAAACTTGGCATTGGATTGGATTTCAACCCTTTTTAGGCGAACAATTAGCCGATAGGAACTTGGCCCCATTTTGTTTTTTTAATTGGATTTCAATACATTTTTTCAAGAAATCGTACCTATTTTTTTCTTTTTGTGCCACGCCCGCGTCCATTGTTAACCTTACACCGTATTCTCATTGTATAACTGGTTCATAAATATTTTATTAAAAATTTGATATTCGATTAAGCCAACTCACGCTTGACCGATTTCTTAAATTTCTCAATTTTTTGTTAATCTACATATAACACACGACCTGTGTGCCAAATTTTATAACGCTAGGACAATTGGAAGTGGCCTAGAGGTTTTGATTACTGCTCAGTGAGTCAGTGCCAAAATTAGCTATTTTCACAGGGTCATATTTCAGGATCTACTGAAGCTATATCTATGAAATTTGGCATACTGCTTTAGTACTAGTATATGATAACGTAAGTACAATTTTATCTCTGTACTTGCAATAGGCACTGAGCTACGGGGGGGTCAAAAGTGGGTCGAAACGGTTCGTGTAAATAGTGCTCGGCATGCGCGCGGCCTGTTGCTGGAACTTGGCCTGCGCACGGCCGTGCGCTTAGATAAAATGTACATTTTGGCATACAGCTAGTCCGTGTTACAGAAATATTTGCAACTTATATAACAAAAAAGACCATTAATTATTGTGTATTCCGATACTTTCTTCGAGTTTGGACATTCACCTATGTATTAATGTCAAATTCAGGTTCAGTTGCAAACCATATCTCGTTCCATTTAGAGCAGGAGGACATAATTAATGAATTTTCTCTAAAAAAAAGGTCTAAGTCTAGGACTAAGACTATTTCCAAGTAGGTAGAATAAATTTTATAAAAGTGACTTCGTATCACTAGTATAATATCCAAATCCACTAAAACGTCGTTGATTTGATTTGCGTCGCCCACCAATCGCTCGCTGCCCCTTTGCCAGCAAGAAGAGCACTAGATTTTAACGAGTTTTGCTCCAAGAGTCTCCAACAGCAATTATTATTATCTACCGTTGACTTCTGTTAAGTGAATTTCCACTTATAAGTTTTAATTGTTTCTTTTTATAACAGAACTGTGCAAAGAAGATGCGACGGCTGTTTAAGGGCGTGTAATTCAATTTAAGATATTTTGGAACCATAGATATCTTGCGAATATTATCTAGGCTTCTATTGGAATCAATTTATAAATTTGTGTAAGACTTATTCAGTAAAGACCTCTGAAAATCTGCTATTTTGCATGAATTTTGAGCCTCCATAATGTGCTCAAAAATGAAAAAAATAAAAAAGAAATTAAAAACTTTTAACGGTTTAAAAAAACACATATAAATTCTTCCTGGAACAAGGTTTGTGAAATATTCGAGTAAATCACGGAATTACGGAATGCCAACAGACTTTTTAGGCATTACAGGTCTTTTTTTGCCTCTTGATCAAACGTCGCGGTAGATTGCGTTTGATGAAGCAGCAAGCTTTTAAACCATGCTCGTTCATATGCCCTTTACAACTTAAGGCAAATTTCAAATCAGTCAACATTATTAATGGCGTACCACGGATATATATCATCAACATTTCGATACGGACTTAAATTTTGGGGAAACTCACCTGATAGAGAAATGGCGTTTAAAGCACAAAAAAATGCATAAGGGCAATATGTGGCATTTGAAGCACAGACAGCTGTAAGCCACACTTCCAAAAAACTTCAGCTACTTGCACTTCCCTGTCTTTACATATACGAAGTTGCAAGCTATGTTAAGACAAATATACATCTATACAATCACCCAAAGAGTTTACGCCACAAAAATAAAATATAAAAAAGCTATTTTTAATAAAAAAAATTTCGGTATGGCACCCAAAATCTACAATAAACTACCTGAACACACAATTGAAATTAAAAATATGGATGAATTAAAAAAAAACTGTACGATTTCATGATTGGAAAATGTTACTATCATATTAATGATCATTAAAATGAAAGATGCTAGGCCTACTACATCCGATTTATTATATTAAGGAAAAAAAAAACCTTAATTTTATTCAGAATTATATTATCATTTAATTATTATTGATTTGATGTGTATTGGTTTTAAATCAGACTGTGATGTATTATTTGAACTTAACTACTACTATCTGAATTATTTTGAATTTAATTTATAATTGTTCGTATTTTTTATTTATTTTTTAATTCATTTTGATTTTTAATTTAAATTTTTATTGATTTTGACTTTAATTTTTTATTTTTTTTTGACGTTTATTTTTTTATTTCATTTTGACTTTTAATTTTTACTGATATTTTATTTTTATTTTATTTTGACACTTAATTTTTTTTTTGATTTTATTAAATTTAATTTGGACATTTTAATATTATTATAATAATGTCATAAAGTGTAACTGACAAGGCTAACATATTTAATTTTCTATCTTGTGCCTACTTTCATTATTTGCATACCCATGCGATGGTTAAACATGGAGAACTTTATTTTTCATTCAACAAAACATCAATGTATATTTCTACCCATGTTTGCAAATAAATAAATGATTTGATGATTTGATTTAATTTAATTTGATGTTGACAATACGCGATTGGAAAGGGAGCCTCTTAATTCAAACTATGTATAGACACGGCACCTTTCTAAGTAATAGACTTTAATGCCTTTTGTGCTAAATGCGAGCAATGGTCAAGTATTTTCAAGTATTTTCTTCTGCAGAAACGAGTCGGCGGTGATTGCCGAGACTTTATAGGAAAAGTTTTCCGATGCGCTGGCACAGTGAAATATTCAACTTGTTAGAAAACCGCACGCGACGCCTGGCGTGAACATGAACGAATCAATAAGTCTACGTATCTCACCGTTTAACGCCACTTTTTTTACATTTTCAGGACCACAGACGGCTTTATCTAAAGCGTCTAGATTCGAGATTTAATTGCCCGATAAGAAAGCAGTCTACTTCATTGCGCAATGGAACAAAATCGAAACGAAAGGGTGAACAGGATAAAGTAAAAAAAATATTTCCATGTTGCCCTAGCTAAACTGTGGGAAGCTCGTTATTATTCATTGTTATTCGGCTCTAAAGGGCAGTAAACAAAAAACGATATGGCAGCGAAAATTGGTAAAATAAAAATTGATTTTTTATGTCTTTTTCGTTTATTTACTTGTTTACGTGCGAGCGGCGTTTTCAATCCATGTTCAATCAATTTGCATGTGGCCTACATCGGCGCTTCAGCGACAACTTCGGAAGGGCTACCCTTTTTACTCTCGAGTTATGTGATTGAACTCATCGGTATTCCTCCCGCAGCTTCTCAAGTTTTATACTTAATAAAAGTCACGCACACGGTACAAGTAATGCCGAGGCTATTTGGGTCTGTAATAACGGTTAAATTCCAACTAAAAATATTTAAGAGAGAATCGATGGACGCGCATCTAAATGATCGTCACGTAATAATTTTATAAGGTTTATTTTTAGATGTTTTTAGGGTTCCGTACCTCGAAAGTCAAAAAACGGGACCGTTACAGGTTCACTTTGTTTTCCGTCTGTCTGACTGTTTGTCAAGGCCCTTTATCTCGGGAATGCATGGAGGTATTAAGATGAAATTAAAACCCAAGTCTGCGGTCCCTTGAAGCTGTAAGAAAATCAAAGTTCTGAGTTGACGAAAAAAAAAAATACGGGCGTTAATGTCGAAAAAGCGTGTATTTCGACACTCAGTTTCTTTAGGTTGCTGGAAAAGAAATGTGTGTTTATATCAAAGTAAAAGCTCTTTCATGACATACATGAGCACGACTGCAGGCTTCAGACTCGTTATGAGAGGAATATTAGCTGTTTCATATGTTAAAACTTACTGAAGTAACATTAACTTCCTATATTTATTCTGAGTATAGATTTACTTTAAAAGGTTGAATGTCAGTTGCTCCGTCTTCGAGAAAAACTGGCCAAGCTCGAATCGGACTCGCGCATGAAAGATTCCGTACCGTTCGTAGCAAAAAAACGTCCAAGAAATTGTTGGAGCCCCACTTATATATTTATTTTATTCTGGTTTTAATATTTTATTGTTATAGCGGCAATAGAAATACATCATATGTGAAAATTTCATCTGTTTAACTATCACGAATTATGACCGACAGTGGGGTCATAGCAGTAGGGTCCCGTTTCTACTCTTTGGCTATGGAACCCTAAAACAAATAAAATATCGCTACAGTATAACTAATATTTATGTTTACTGATCAAGACTGTAGATGTAGTGCTTTGAAATTATGAGAATATATTAGGTACCTATTTGTATTTTATAAATACAGAGAGCGAGCAAAGAGCGTCATTAGTTTTGTACCCTCATGCAAGGAAAGCAGGTAACCAGGTGATTACTTGTGTTGTGTTTTATTTTTTAGATCTGTATTTCATTGTTTTGTTTTGTGTTTTTAGTGTTTAAATAGTGTGATTGGTTTTGTTATGTCCGCCAGTAAAGGTAGCTATTTAATAAGACCCATACAAACCTGTAATATTTGACCATTAACGGTGACCAATTTGGAACCGTGCACTAGCTTCTGACGTTTTATAACTGTCCATGTAGTACTATGTGAAATAAAAAAGTGAATTTTGTTTTTTTTTTAAATCATGATATGTATACGTAGGTACCTTATAAAGTTAGAAAACTTCCCAGATATACTCGTACAAAACCAGATAGTTAATGAAGAAGAGGAATGAGGTTGGGAAGAGCTCGACTTCTTCCTTGTTAGGCCAAAGGGGTTTAAAGGCGAAAAGGGTAGGTAAAGTCACGGAAGACTTATAAAGACACCCGAAGATCAAAAGCTTGCTTTTAGAACAGATGAAACAACAATACATAAAATATTAAGATACATTAAATAGCTCTTGACTTAAAATAATAGCGAGAGAGACAGTCAATTCAATAAATATATATATTTCCTTCTAAATTACATTAACCCTAAAAACCGGCCAAGTGCGAGTCGGACTCGCCCATGGAGGGTTCCGTAGCAGCAAGTAACATAATATAAAAGTTCTTGTAGTTCGTTGTAACTTTGATCGATGTTTTAATAATAGTGTATTTTTTTAGATTTATGACGTATTAAAAAAAAACTACTGACTAGATCTCGTTTAAACCAATTTTCGTTGGTAGTTTATATGGTAATGTACATCATATATTTTTTTTAGTTTTATTATTCTCTTATTTTAGAAGTTACAGGGGGGGGGGGGGGGGCACACATTTTACCACTTTGGAGGTGTCTCTCGCGTAAACTATTCAATTTAGAAAAAAATGATATTAGAAACCTCAATATCATTTTTGAAGACCTATCCATAGATACCCGACACGTATGGGTTTGATGAAAAAAAAAATTTTGAGTTTCAGTTCTAAGTATGGGGACCCCCAAAATTTATTGCTTTTTTTCTATTTTTGTGTGAAAATCTTAAAGCGGTTCACAGAATACATCTACTTACTAAGTTTCAACAGTATAGCTCTTATAGTTTCGGAAAAAAGTGGCTGTGACATACGGACGGACAGACAGACAGACAGACAGACAGACAGACAGACATGACGAATCTATAAGGGTTCCGTTTTTTGCCATTTGGCTACGGAACCCTAAAAATTGAAACAAAATAATGCTAGAGAAGACAGACAATAATGTCAACAACGGGGAACAGAACAATAAACAAACAGTGAAGGCGGTTTCTAACAAAAACTAAAACAAAAGATCGATCAAAGGAATAAGTCCCGTGGCCGCCCGCTTCCCGACTGTAAGCCAGCTTAGAAAACAATTCTTAACACTTTGACAGAAACAGTTCATGAAGCCACAGAGATAATAATATCTCGTCTAGCTACATAAACCGCGTACAATTTGCAAAATGGAAAACGAGCCAATTTAAATTTTACGCAACGCTCGCGCTCAAGAACGCTTCCTACGGACACGAATTCCCTTTCTGCGAACGTCATACGAATGAGCGTAAAAAGGAATTACATAGTAAAGCGATGCTTACTCTTTTACGGCCCAAAGATCGGGAAAATAAAGTTCTTTTTATTGCCCTCAGTTTTACAGCCCTGGTAATAGGTGAATTCGGTGAACTCAGCGTTTGAAATTCCGGAGTGCAAGCCGTGGCTCGCAATGCACCCTATTTCTATCTTATTTTATTGGGGGCTACTGTTCAGATTGTGGAGAACATTTTAGTATCAGCAAGTGTAGTTGGTTTTATCTAGGTCGGGAATAACTGTAACGTTGCCTTTTTTATTTTTCTTGACCTTTGCTCTCAATACGTCGCTTTCGGATCTTCTTGAATCCGTTAAGACTGAGACTGCCTTCAACAATAATAATCCTTCGTGGGAACTTCTTGACCTGACATTTTTCATGCGGTTCAGTCGCAAAATCTTAAAAAGTAAAGTGAAATCTATAATCTATATTTAATTTAGTTAATCATGTTAAATTATTATTTTGTCTATTACTATCTATTTGTTTTGAATTCGTAATCTTCGTCCATTTATTTTAATTTTTATTAATTTGCTAAATTTTATTTTAATAATTAGTAGTTCTGCACGTCTGTTATTGATATACCTAAACACTAGTTTAAGACCACGTGTAATGTAATTTGTTCATGTTTGTGTTGTTGTTGATGTGCCATAAATAAATAAAAAAGACAAGATTTATGTATTTTACTTCATTAAAACACACAGGAAGAGCTCTGAGTTGTTGGGAGTAAATAAACGACATATACTTCTGTAATTGTCTGCTTAAATAGTGTGGTTTAGTAGAATTAAGTAGCGTCTATGATTGCTCTATTACATGTAATTACCTCTATGAATTGTGTACAATACAAGAACACGGCGCAAAGTGTACATTTACCTACTCATCTAGCAGATCTACAGAGCTACGATGATTTGAGGAAATGGCCCATTATTTTGCTCGCATGCAGGGCACTAGGTAATGGCGACGCCACTCTAGCATTATGTCACACCGTTTAGCTCAATAGCTTGTTGTCATACATGATGACAGCTAAAGTGATGCATCGTTTATAGTCGGATGTGAATTAAAGCAGTGTTGTGGAACAAATTAAACTTCGCGTTTATATGATAGTGTTTATGGATTGTGTGAGAAGTGATATGAAAGAAAGGGAATTAGTGATAGCGTGACACGTGACTGGATAGTATAGAAGAAAAAAAAATGGGGCAACCCCAAACAAAACGGGACAAGGGCAGAAAGATAATATTTATAAATGAGTGTACAGTGCGTTCCAAATGAGAATAGGATCGCCCGCCATGTTGTGACGTCACGATTTACTGTCAAATCGAGGAAATAAATTTTTAAACATTAATTAATTTACGAAAAATTTAATTTATTTATGAACTGTGAACGAAAAAAGTTTAATCAGAATCCAGTTCTTCAATTTTACTCATTTTGAAGTTCTCCAATTTTGCCAAAATTTCTTCGATTTGACAGTACGACGAGACGTCAAAACATAGGAATCGGTCCTATTCTCATTTGGAACGCGTAGTATATATTTTTACTCTTTTGGATGAAGAAACTTTGGTGGATGGATGATTAGAGGCCTACCTACACTAAACCAAATGAAGCATTAAATTTTAAGCAGCTGCCTAATCTATGATCCACATCAAATATTTGTGGAGCCTAAACTTTAACAAACTAGCGGTTGTTGACTCTCTAATAACTAATAGTTTATTATCATAGTTGAGTTGGATTTGTGAACAGTATAAGCATGGCAATACAACGTTGTTATTTCAAATTATCGAGGCAACTTCGGCGAGTGCCGGAGGCGTAGCACTGAAATTAAATTCCAATACTCATTGGTTTCCACGAGAGCCGTCATAATCAATACAAGAGGAAATGAGTTTCAGCGAAGTCGCGGCCAACAGGTCAAAGTTCGTTAGTTTCTTCTCTTATAGTTTTATCCCAGTTATTTCAGTTTTTAAAATATCATGGCGGGCAAAGAAAAATTACATGAGAAGTTTTATTTTGTCGAGTAGCTATAACCCGCGACTTCGCCCGTGTCAGACTCGTAGACTTGACATTGTCAGGCCGAAGTTAGATCGAAATCCGATCCGATCGAACGGTTGTTCGACGTGAAAAAGTAGAGGTAATCTCAGGAAGTGCTGGCTCGATTGCTAAGATTTTTTCAACAATAGAAAGCTGCTTTATTCCTGAGTGACATAGGCTATATTTTATGTACCTACGCAGACGAAGCTGCGGGCAAAAGCTAGTTTACAATATTAGTGTGATAATTTTAGCTGGGAAAATCATCCAATGACATCCTCCGCTCTTGGGCGGAGCGGGAGATAGTGTCAGACTTTTACTGACTAAAAACCCACTCCTGTTTCTTTTTTGCCATTGTTCCAGGGCCCCCGGGGATCTCCTTCGCATCACCCATGGCCCCAGTAGGCTACGACCCGGCTTGGCTCCTACGGTTGCTGCCATCTACTTGAGGCGCGCGTGGAACACTACGCGTCGTCGACGACTTGGGCTCGGTCCGGACGATTATCGGAAGGTTGGACGGTGGGCTACCCATTGCTCGTCATCCGCAAGCCCGTGCCTACGGTGGCTGGAAATCGAGATCGGAACCCCGGCGGCCGGAGCGCGAGGGCAATTGTCTTGCGCATGCGGCCGCCTCCTTTTCTAGCATTACTGCTTTGCAGAAGGAGGCTTGCCACTCCTCCTTGCTCCGGACCATGGCCTGTATCAAGACCCGGCGTGAAAGATCACTGTCCTCGAGCGCCTCTACCGTATGCTCCACCCGTGTCCTCCGGGCGAACTTCAAATGTATGGGAATGACTTCATCTCAAAGATAAGTCACGTGGTCAGAACAAAAGAATCGGAAGCGTTATCGACTGAAGAAAGAGATTCGAAACGAAACGTTTCTAACTTGGCTAGACCTGCTGAAGGAATAATGTGATGTGTAAATAATGTACAATGTTATTTTTTTTTTAACTGGTAATCTTAATAATTTAAGGATAAAAAAGTCACCTATTTTGATAAAAATCTTGATAAATTTTGATAACGTCACTAGTGTGTTTTTGTGTGCGTGCGTAGATACTAATACCGATGTTACCAATGTTTTTGAATTCAATTCATGCAATGTTTTTGAACTCAATCCCCTATTCCTCCATTATTTCAATTCCAATTTTCTAAGTGGGGTGTATAAGAGTGTACGTTATTATATGTAGTTACATGTTGCATATTATTACGTAATGTGATTAGAATACAAGAAACTGACCATCAGTCACAACCTTTACGCTTGGAACCTAATTGAAACAACAAAAACCCGCCACCATTCCAAAGGCTCGTTCATGTTTGCACATAGACAGTAACAAACGTCTGTAGATACGTAGATGTCTTTAGCAAAGGAATTCTGTGGCCCGTAAAGGAATATAGAGATTCTAAATACGTAGTAGCCGTACAGACCAGCAAACAGGCTTTGAACGGGGGAATCTATTTGCTGTTCATCAGTCCAGCAAGTTACTGAGCAGCACTTCGCATAACATAGAATTTGGCTGAATTCTACAAAGACTGAGCCTCTGAGTAACAGCCTGTGCTTGATTTTATACGGATCATGGCTTCATCTGCTGGCTTTCTCAGGAATGTTGAGCTGCAAGTACGTTTATCGGATTCGGAGTGGGTGTTCCCTACTATTTCGATCATTTGCTCTGTGTCTGGGTATAATTTATCTGTAGTATGTATATAGAAATATATAAGTATGTTTATCAGTTGTCTAGTAGGTACTCATATGACAAGCTCTGCTTCTAGACTAGATTGCGTTATGTGAAAGTTGTGGAACATTACATACATGTAATGTACAAATACATTAAAAGGTTGTCCTTTAAGACAAAGGTGCGGCTCGAATACTGTTATGATTGTAAATATAAAAAAAAAAATTCCACATTTGTGTAAATATTTTTTTTTTTATGTGTTGCCAGTGATGACTTATGACTGCGAAATGTGGTCGCTTACAATGGGCCTCATAAGAAGACTCAAAGTCACCCAAATGGCGATAGAAAGAGGTATGCTCGGAGTTTCCTTGCGTGATCACATCAGAAATGACGATATCCGCAGGAGTACCAAGGTTACCGACATAGCACGAAGAATTGCCAAACTTAAATGTCAATGGGCAGGTCACATTGCACGCAGAACAGATGTCGATGGGGACGAAAGGTTCTGGCGTGGCAACCACGTACCGTACACCGTACACATACGTAAGGTGGACCGATGACCTGGTCAGGGTCGCAGGAATCCGTTAAATGCGTGACGCACAGAACCGGTCGTTGTGGCGACGCTTAGGGGAGGCATAATATGTCCAACAGTGGACGTCTTTCGGCTGATATGACGATGATGATGAAGCCGGAAGCAGCTAGTCAACAATAACAAAAGAAAGATTCATTTAAACCCGCCTCTAGAACAAAATGGCCCCTCTATGACGCTGGAAGGTGATGGGCCAGTAATTTATAGCCAGTAAAATCCGTAAAGGAAAGTAGACGTCTTAGCTGAGTAAGTAGTTCTTGTTGATGTGAGGGCCGAAGAGTCGGGTTACTACGTGCTAAGAGGTATGGATAGTGAGGTTCGTCATAATTGCTAGTACGTGGTGAACGGAGCATTTGAGTGCTTGTCTAAGAAAGAGAAAATCATGTGAGATTAAATTAATATTAGTTGGTGCCCGCGACTTTGTTTGCATCCGATTCGTAAAACAACATAATACCATTTAGTTACGATTTCAAGTTTTAAGCTATTGCATAGCTTCTATCGCGGGCCTTGAGCGTGGAGACCGAATCCAGAAATTCCGTAACGAAAATAACCTAACACCCCCCACTCATTTGTTTTTTGAGCGTGGTGACCGATAAGAAAACAAATGAGTGAGCAATCAATCAAAATTCAATTCAATGTGTGAAAGTGTAACTTCAATTAATATCAAAGAAAAAAACAACAAAGGAAAAAAAGTACTGCATAAATAAAATAAATAAATAATTATAATTGCATAAGTTGATAAAAATGCTATGCAATAGCTTTACCGCGGCAGTCCCCGAGTGCCACACGTCTTTTTTTTTGTGTCGAACTTGTCTTTGTTTAAACATTTGGCCTTGTCGTTTATACCTCGCACATCCAAGGACATCTTCGGAAAAACTTTTCAGTGTTTCATTTAATATTGAAGTGTTTTTTACAACAAATATCTATTTAATAAGTTTTCTTTCATTATAATCATCATTTCAGCCAGAAGACGTCCACTGTTGGACATAAGCCTCCTCCAAGTGTCGCCACAAAGACCGGTCCTGTGCGTCTCATATCCATCGGATGCCCGAGACCCTCACTAGGTCATCAAATCACTTGTGGCAGGCCTTTCAACGTTTTCTTTAACGTACTTAAATTTAATTTTGCTGCTGCAGTCTGCCCGCTCGAATATAATTTAGGTGTCTTCAAGGCTAGAGTGACAGGCTCTTAATAAACTAGTGCGCTTCACCATCAATGTTTGCATCACAGCTTACTATCAGGTGGAATTGCAGTCAAGCACTATTTTATATTATAAAAAAAGAAAATAACCTATGTTACTTCTTATAACGTTAAAAAAATCTATCCATGAAGGTTTCGTCAAAATCCGTCTACACGTTTCGGAGATATTTGTAACAAACAGAACAGAAACAAATGCATTTTTGTATATCAACTAGACAGACAAACACAGATCAACAGTCAGACACACAGACCAAAATTTATATCGAATATACTTTCTTAGGCATTTAGTAGAAAAAAAAAATGTTTTGATATTACAAACAGACACTATTTAGATATGAAGGTGTCATATATTATGTAGGTATGGAAGTATAGATTAGTTATTAAATATGGTTACTACGAAAAGATAAATAAAATTGTTTTATGAGCGACTTTATGCACGTAACTTTATAGCAAACAAAATAAATTCATCAAAGCTTAAAGTTGCAACCTCCGTCATAAAAAGATCAACAATAAAGATAGATCACATCAACTGCATCTATAAAACTAAAACAAATATTAGTCTAAAATTGAAAGGTTCGTAAATATTTTATCACCTTTACACGATGCTTTCTCAATACAAACATATCTGGGGCCTTACCACAAAATAGATAAGTACAGAAGACATACTACATACAAAGCACGCTCGAGCAACGCACACATAGACACCGCTCACGGACACGATATCTCGGAGCGCCTCGGCCCACTCGTCGAACAGTTCCGGCTCAAACGCTCATTAGTGTGCGTCCGCCTAGAGTAGGTATAAAAAGTGAAGTACATAGGTACATGAGATTGACTTCTGTACCTATCTATTTTGTGCCTTGCAACAAAATAGTTTGTGGGCTTACCATGATGTGTTATAATGTGAGGCGTGTGAGCGAGAAAGCGATGGAGCTTTGCATTCCTTTACAGCTCCACCCCTTTAACAATTCAGTTTAGGTCATTAAATGAATCGCGTTACGAGCTCGTGGTAGGGAATCTAATATCGACGTCATATCCCGTTTGTTGTCGACGGATTAAATATCTCTTTTATGAATTTCACAGTAAAATTTTAACTACCCACGCCATTTGATAAATTTCAATTTATCCACGGCAGACTACGAAACGAAATTATTAAGGTTTTGTTGAAAATTCATGAAATAACTTTAGCTGAACGTCTTTGCCATGATACCTCTCGGCTTCTGCGAAAAAGTTATTTAAGGCTTATAGTCCTTTGAACCATTTGGCCGAAATTAAATGGACACAACTCTTATACCCGCCTTGGCGGTTGTACGCGTATCTGTGCATTTAATTACGGCTAGCTGCGCCCGAATAGTGCGCGGCTGACCTTTAAATCCATTTTCTTTGCGAAATATTGATTGATTTACATATGTTTTTGTTCACTTTGAAGAATATTTAACCACCAATTTTTATGTGTAAAATTGTTTCTAAAGATCCAAGCCGTTTCGAAGGAGTAGGGGAAAGTTGCGAAATTACTAAATATTTTTTTTAGACAAAAGTATTAATCACAAGAAAAAATCAAATGTTGATAATGTTGTTCATGAATTTATAATAAACATATATTTTTTTCAGACCTATTAATCTGGCCGTGCCTTTACCGAGGAGTAGGCTTCAGAAAGTCACTGTTTTATGGCACTTTTCGTGCTTGGGCCTTAAAGGGTTAGCTAATATGTACTCTGTCGCTGAAGAGACGAGTACAATAGCAAAGGTTTTTTAAGTAATTAATTAGACTCTTCCGCTGTCTCCGAACAATCCTTTAGAGGTTTTATTTTTATGTAATTTTCCTGTAAAAGGCCCATCTTACTTCCTTGTTTTTTTTTTTTTGGAGGGATATCATCAAACAACTCCCGTTCTGGGTGAAGCACAACCCTCCATGTAAAGAGTGTCCCAAAATTTACGCAAGATTTGAATTAAATAGAAAACACAGTTTTTAGTCTTCAGATTGTGATTTTTTTATTGATTTTTGATTTTTTTTTTTGTCATCATTCATTTGATTTGATTGAAATTTAGTTTAAATCTTAAAAAAAAAAAAAAACAAAAAAAAAACCTTAAGTTACCTTAGATTAGTGTGAGTTTCTGCAATATGAAAGTCACATTAGGCGGACTTAATATTTTTTTGGTGGGATATCACACTTCATACTAATATCATAAAAGCAAAAGTTTGTGTATGTTTGTTAGCTACTTCTTCATGCTCTAACAGCTCAACGGATTTTGATGAATTTTGATACACGAGTAGCCCATGTCTTGGAATAATACATAGGATGGTAGTTTATTCCAGGATTATGTTCAAATTATGGGTTGATTTTCTACTTATTTATAGCATACATACTGATGTTTGCAGTATGGTAAAATATGAAAAAATAATTACATTTATATTCATTTAGGTAATAATCATCACACATTTAGCATTATTACAACACTTCTAATACATTAGATAAAATGTACTATAAATGTATGTAAATGTGTGTGATTCTCCGCTGACTCAATGGGATCGCAACGAGAATAATATAATTTCCTAGCAAACAAACAAAAAATGTCCATAATAAGAATAGTCCATGAAAAGCAACAGATGAGAAATGCGAAGGCTTAAATCACAAAACTGAAATTCTGATACACGCAACAAAGTCCGTCGAAGTGGAAACGGATTGAGTATCAAAAGATGAAGTCGAATGTTTGACGCTCTTTTTCAAGTATTCGCTTTTAGGATTAAATCAATTGGAAAACATATGAGGGTCAAAATATTCGTGATTGGCTCTGAGACATCTCATTCTGAGATTTGTATACGTATAGGCAGTTACTTTTTATTTCACTTCACTAAATACTTTTCCTCAGTAACAATCTTGAAAAGCGACAAAGGGTTTTGTTGGTCTCTGATAAATTAATCTTTGTTCATAATACCACAGTCCAGTTCACGAGCAGTAGTCCAATGTTCAAAAAATGTATAATTCGTGGTTGGTCCATTTCCCGATATGTCTAATTTGCCTAACTCAGTAAAGGCAGTCTAATTTGGTCAAATAGCAATAATAACAAAACAATAATAAAAAAAAATAATAGCAAAAATGGCAAAAAAAAAATGCCAATAAAAAATGGTAATGGTTAATGGTAATAAATAGTATTGGTGTAATAGCAGACTTGAGGCCCAGGGCCTCAAGTCTGCTATTACAATAGTGTCAGAATGGTCTATCCACTAATATAATGGCGTCATTATGACTTTCCAATGGTCAACCACTGACACTCCATTGAAAGAAGTGGCTTAGAATAGTAATCTCGTACATATTGACAAATGAATATTTGACGTATGCGGTAATCTGCTAAAACTTTCACAGTTTATTTGATCAGTGTTCTACCATTAGAACGTTATTGTGCAGTTATTGGTTTTAATATGTTCGATATTATCATTCTACCACAACTCTATTACGATACCACTGACCGATCAATGATCGATCATTATGAATTAGCAGACTACGAACTTTTAGCAAAATGACAATTTGATCGTGTTGGTATTACGAATTTATAAAAATAGCAGAGAAGATAGCAGAGATTTGGGCCCCTGCTTTGCACAACTGGATAACTCGATACACCTTAATTAATTTATTAGTTACATTTTCGACCTTTAGACTATCTAGTACCGACTAGGTTTAGATAAATACGTACCTATTTATCTAAACCGCGAGATCGCCCTGTGCGATAAGACCGCCCATTGTGCACTTATTCTTTTAAATGTTTGTCCTGTATTTTTGTTTATTCGGTGTACAATAAAGATTGTAATAAATAAATAAATAAATAAATACCTACCGTTCTATGAGTGCATGGTAACGAAAATATCATCATACGGCTCTGAAACGTGGTCGCTCACAATGAGCCTCATCAGAAGGCTTAAAGTCGTCCAAAGGGGAATGGAGAGAGCTATGCTCAAACTTTCCTTGCATGATCGGTTCAGAAACGAAGATATCTGCAGGAGAACCAAGGTTACCGACATAGCTCAAAGACCGCCAAACTTAAGTGGCTGTGGACAGGTCACATTGCTCCCAGAATAGATGGTCGATGGGGACGAAAGGTTTTGCAGTGGCGACGACGTACCGGAAGATACAGCGTTGGAAGGCTCCCTATTAAGTAGATGCGGGAATATGATAAATGCGAGACATACCAGACCGGTCTTTGTAGCGTCACTTGGGGGAGGCCCAGGTCCAGCAGCAGACGTCTTTCGGCTGAAATATCGATGATGAAGTGATGAATACAACATTATTTTTAGTTTATGCAAAACCATATAGTTTGGGTATAGGATATAGTTTGTTTAGAATCAGTAACTGAATAGATTCCAATAGTTTTTACGCCATGTTATATTTTTTCACAAAAATCCTAACTAATATTATAAATGTGAAAGTGATGGGATGTTTGGATGTTTGTTACTTAATCACGCAAAAACGGTTGAACGGATTTGGATTTTTTTTTTTTTATGGTGGGAAAAAATCATGCATTGACATCCCCCGCCCTTGGGCGGAGCGGGAGATAGTGTCAGACTCTTACTGACTAAAAGACCCACCCCGTTCCTTCTAGCCTTCATACCGGGGCTCGAGCGCCCTTTCGGATAACCCTGACCCCAATAGGCTTCGACCCGTTTGCTCACTGTCCGCAAGCCCGCGTCTACGTTGGCCGGAAATCGGGATCAGAATCCCGGCGACGGCGACGGCGATAACGCCGTTGTCTGATGCGTTCGGCCTCCTCCTTTGCGAGCATTACTGCTTCGCAGAAGTTGGCGACCGCCTGCCACTCCTCCTCGCTCCGGACCATGGCCTCAACCAAGGCTCGGCGCGAGAGGTCTCCGCCACCGATCGCCCCCACGAGGGCACGGCGATGCTCCGCCCAGGCAGGGCACACCTCGACTGTGTGCTCCACCGTGTCCTCCGGGCGTTCCGCACAGTGGCGACACCCGGGCGTCACCTCCGCATGAATCCGGTGCAGGAAACTCCCGAACGAACCATGTCCGGTGAGTACCTGCGTCATGCGGAAGGTAAGGACGCCGTGAGGTCTTTCCAGCCACGCCTCAAAGAGGGGACTTACCGCCATGATTGTGGCGTGCCCAGCACTGGGTTGCGATAGTCGTTGACGCCATTTCACCATGAGATCCCGCCGGAGCTCTGTCCGCCATGCCGTGACCTGTCGCGGCAGCGGACTTTCACCCTGGCGTTGCATCTCCACGCGCATATCGTGCATGTGTGCAAGGACTGTTGCCTCCAGATCCCACGGTGGTAGGCCAGCCAGAAGGCTCGCCGCTTCGCGGGAGTGAACGGATTTGGATGAAATTTGGCATGTATATAACCTTTGACATGGAAAAGAACGTAGGCTACCTTTTATCCCGAGTCCTTGAGTACCTAATGCCACGCGGGCGAAGCCGCGGGCAAAAGCTAGTATTTAATAAAAATGTCACAAGTTGGACACCACCGACTCTAAGTACGGCAGGTCATAGAGGGTCTTAGGAACCAGCAAACAGCTGGTTGCAAGAGCAAATCAACCCCACAGTCACTTGGATGGCCCGGTGACTATGTTTTTTTTTCATGATACAGTTATGAAATTGTGTACATAGATTCTTTACATAAAAATACTAGAGACGTGTTTCGGGTTAGCTATATGTATGTATAAAATCAGAGCATTCTGCAAAAAATATAATAATAATAATATAATATATTCCACAACTATCACACCACGCCGTCTAGTCCCAAGCTAAGCAGAGCTTGTGTTATGGGTACTAGACAACTGATAAACATACTTATATATTTCTAAATACATACATATTATAGATAAATTGCACCCAGACAGAGAACAAATGATCATGCTCATCACATAGACATTTGTCCTGGGTGGGAATCGAACCCACGACCTCCGGCATAGCAGTCAGGGCCACTAACCACTAGACAAACAGGCCTGTCAAATAAAAAGAAAGATAGAAAGAAAGAAAAGTATTTATTTTGGCGCACAAAACATTGTAGACAACAAAATCTTAAGACAAACACAAAAAAAAAAAAGAAAATGTCAAAGTAAAAATCATATTTATCAGCTTAGGTATACTCATTAGATAAAAGACTAATGACTAAGCTTCTAAACTCTGACTCATTCATATTCACGGACCAGGAGTTAAAGGCTACGGTCAGAATAATTTTAAATCTCAAGCAAATTACAAATCTCTTAATTCTTTGAGAGATTTTCTTCTCTAATCTCTCTGAACAAAATTCAGAAACAACTCCTTTTAAGTAGCAACTTAGTTAAGAGACAAGATCCAATACTAAAAGGGTTTACTTTGTGACTCCTCGCTTTGTAACTTAGCGACAACATTTTGATGTAGGTAATATTAAATGAACATCTAAATATTATAATACGTTACATAACTTTGAATTGTCGGGTGAATCGTTGCTATTTTTCGGCGTTACGTGAAAAATGTCGAATAAATTGTTTTTAAGCTATTGCATAGCTTCTATCGCGGGCCTTGAGCGAGGAGACCGAATCCAGAAATTCCGTAACTAAAATAACCTAACACCCCCCACTCATTTGTTTTTTGAGCGTGGTGACCGATAAGAAAACAAATGAGTGAAGAATCAATCAATGTGTGAAAGTGTAACTTTAATTAATATCAAAGAAAAAAAAAACAAAGGAAAGAAAATACTGCATAAATAAAATAAATAAATAATTATAATTGCATAAGTTGATAAAAATGCTATGCAATAGCTTTACCGCGGCAGTCCCCGAGTGCCACACGTCTTTTTTTTTTCTAGCTTTTGCCTGCGGCTTCAGCCGCGTACGTGTCTTTCAGGAATAAAGCAACTTTCTATCGGTGAAATAATTTTAACAATCGGACCAGTACTTTCAGAGATTACCACCTAGAAACAAAAAAAGACGTGTGGCACTCGGGGACTGCCGCGGTAAAGCTATTGCATTAGGTTATTTTCGTTACGGAATTTCTGGATTTGGTCTCCACGCTCAAGGCCCGCGATAGAAGCTATGCAATAGCTTAAAAACATAAAAACAAACTTTACAATAGATATTATAAGTGTAGATAAACCAGTGCTTGACTGCGTTCTCATCTGAGGCCCAAGTCTGCAATTTTTATAAATTCGTCATTCTAACACGATACCATTGTCATTTTGCTGAAAGTTCGTAGTCTGCTAATTCATAATGGTCAACCACTGATCGGTCAATGGTCTCGTGATAGAGTTGTGGTAGAATGACAATATCGAGCTTAATAAAAGCAATGCACAATAACGTTCTAATGGTAGGTCACTGATCAAAGGAACTGTAAAAAGCTGATCCGGCGAAGTTCGTACCGCCTAAGAATCAAGGTGTGACATTTTATTTCTTGAACACTTTAAATTCATACCTATATCTTTCGATGTGGTCAACCGATTGCAATGAGGCAAAGCCTAATTAATATATCAAGTTACACATAATTTTAATGTATAAAAGTTATCTACATCGATTTCGTACATTTTATGTGATGCGTGCACAAATAAAAACTTCTACAGACTTATTATAATTATGTATAAGTAATATGGGTTGTGGTGAAGCGTATGAAGACTGTAAATTAACAAGTTGTGTGAAAAATTCTAAAAAATATGTATTTATAACATTAAACATTAATTAATATATTATAAGCATCGTCGACCACATCTTCGCTTACCATCAGGTGAGATGGCGGTCAAAAGCAAGCCTATCAATAATAAAAAAAAACCGGCCAAGTGCGAGTCGGACTCGCTCATGGAGGGTTCCGTAGCAGCAAGTAACATAATATAAAAGTTCTTGTAGTTCGTTGTAACTTTGATCCATGTTTCAATAATAGTGTATTTTTTTAGATTTATGACGCATAAAAAAACCGGCCAAGTGCGAGTTGGACTCGTCCATGAAGGGTTCCGTAGCAGCAAGTAACATAATATAAAAGTTCTTGTAATGTGTCGTAACTTTGATCGATGTTTTAATAATAGTGTATTTTTTTCGATTTATGACGCATTAAAAAAAAACTACTTACTAGATTTCGTTCAAACCAATTTTCGTTGGCAGTTTTTATAGTAATGTACATCATATATTTTTTTTAGTTTTATCATTCTCTTATTTTAGAAGTTAGAGGGGGGGGGACACACATTTTACCACTTTGGAAGTGTCTCTCGCGCAAAGTATTCAGTTTAGAAAAAAATGATTTTAGAAACCTCAGTATCATTTTTGAAGACCTATTCATAGATACCCCACACGCATGGGTTTGATGAAAAAAAATTTTTTGAGTTTCAGTTCTAAGTATGGAGACCCCCAAAATTTATTGCTTTTTTTCTATTTTTGTGTGAAAATCTTAATGCGGTTCACATAATACATCTACTTACAAAGTTTCAACAGTATAGCTCTTATAGTTTCGGAAAAAAGTGGCTGTGACATACGGACGGACAGACGGACAGACAGACAGACAGACAGACAGACAGACAGACAGACAGACAGACAGACAGACAGACATGACGAATCTATAAGGGTTCCGTTTTTTGCCATTTGGCTACGGAACCCTAAAAAAACTACTTATTAGATCTCGTTCAAACCAATTTTCGTTGGTAGTTTACATGGTAATGTACATCATATATTTTTTTTAGTTTTATCATTCTCTTATTTTAGAAGTTAGAGGGGGACATTTTACCACTTTGGAAGTGTCTCTCGCGTAAACTATTCAATTCAGAAAAAAAAATGATATTAGAAACCTCAATATCATTTTTGAAGACCTATCCCACACGTATGGGTTTGATGAAAAAAAATTTTTTGAGTTTCAGTTCTAAGTATGGGGACCCCCAAAATTTATTACTTTTTTTCTACTTTTGTATGAAAATCTTAAAACGGTTTACAGAATACATCTACTTACTAAGTTTCAACAGTATAGCTCTTATAGTTTCGGAAAAAAGTGGCTGTGACATACGAACGGACGGATAGACAGACAGACAGACATGACGAATCTATAAGGGTTCCGTTTTTTGCCATTTGGCTACGGAACCCTAAAAAAGACGTGGCACTCGGGGACTGCCGCGGTAAAGCTATTGCATAGCATTTTTATCAACTTATGCAATTATAATTATTTATTTATTTTATTTATGCAGTATTTTTTTTCCTTTGTTTTTTTTTCTTTGATATTGATTGAAGTTACACTTTCACACATTGAATTGAATTTTGATTGATTGTTCACTCATTTGTTTTCTTATCGGTCACCATACTCAAAAAACAAATGAGTGGGGGGTGTTAGGTTATTTTCCTTACGGAATTTCTGGATTCGGTCTCCACGCTCAAGGCCCGCGATAGAAGCTATGCAATAGCTTAAAAATAATATTCTTCTCAGCTAAAAAAATACTTTAATTCTTGTAAAAAAAGTTGGTAACCCTAATGGTGAGGCGTACTAGTTTATTAAGAGCCTATTCACTCTAGTCTTAAAAACACCTAAATTATAATCGAACGGGAAGACTGCAGCAGCAAAATTCAATTTACGCGAAATGAAACGTTGGAAGGCCTCCTAACAAGGTGATTCGATGACCTAGTGAGGTCATTCAGTCATTCATCACTCAATTCAATCTCACTATGGTCTCGGGAATCCGATGGATGTGAGACGCACAGGATCGGTCGTTACGGCAACACTTGGGGGAGGCTTATGCCCATCAGTGGACGTCTTTCTGCTGAAATGATGAAAAGAAACAATAAATACTTATATTTTATTTGTATATTTGTTATAAACAGTATAAAAAAAGAATATAAGCGACTTCAATATTAAATAAAATACTGAAAAGTTTTCTCGTGCCAAACTTTCAGCTTTATCATGAGATCAGTTTGATGGTACTAAAGTGTGATGATAACTAGTTTAAACTTCGTCATAGTTAAGAAAAGAAACTTAAAATTAAATTAACAACATAATTTTCATCAGGCTGTGTTACTGTGGGCATCGAAAATAATTATAATCTAAAGAAATATTCGCGTACGAAAAAAAATCACTCATCACCAATCATCTAACGACATTTTTCGCCCTTGGGCGGAGCGGGAAGGCGTGTCTGACTATTACTGACTAAAAACCCACTCCTGTTCCTTTTTTACCATCGTCCCAGGGCCCCGGGTTTCACTATCGCACTACTCGTGGCCCCAGTAGGCTTCGACCCTGCTGGGCCCCTAAGGTTTGCTGACATCTCTTTGAGGCGCGCCTGGAACAATACGCGCCGTTGATAACTTCCATATTTAAAATCTATTTTTTTTTTTCATTGATATAAACTAGTGCTTGACTGCGATCCCACCTGATGATAAGCAGCAATGCAATCGTTGATGGTGAGGCGCACTAGTTTATTAAGAGCCTATTCACTCTAGCCTTGAAGACACCCAAATTATTATCGGACGGGAAGACCGCAGCAGGCAAACTGTTCCAGTCCTTCGAAGTACGCGGTACAAGCGACGAGGCGAAACGCTTAGTCCGGACCGTAGAGGTTTTAATCTCGAATTAGTGTTTGTCTTATTTATTATGGAGAGCAGTGGTGGCCGAGTGGTAACAGCCTCGACTTACAAATTGTGGGTCGCGGTTGCATTACTTTGTGTAATTTATTTCATCACCACTGCTCTCGAAACAGTGAAGGAAAACATCGTGAGAAAACCGGTACGTCCAAGAACCAAAAATTCGAAGACATGTGACATCCACCAACCCGCACTGGGCCCGCGTGTTGGATTACGGCCCATTCCCTCTCCTAGAGAGGAGGCCTGAGTACCAACAGTGGGAACATTATAAGGCCGACTATGCTATGCTTATTTATCCAAACCCTCTAAAAACGTTCCCATGTAATGAGGATCTCTAGAATACCTACAACATTTACTTTAACGCTTCAAGTTAACATGCAAGTGTCAGAAATTTGAGTGGCTTGAATGTGAATCAGGTTAATTTTAAAGAACGTTCGCTCACCGCGCCTCCTTTGATTTCCCAGGAGTATGAAGTTACAGGAACCTGCCTGTTTGTTACCAGTTCCTTCCTACGGAAAGTCTTTGCTAACTTTAATATACCTAGTCCGCCTTCGATATTGTTTTAGTTCTAGCACTTGTTCAATATGAAATTGTTTGCTTTTTTATTATAAGTAAAGAAGTTTTTAAACCTCTTTGAATTTTTGGGCCGAAAACTTTTTAGGCCTTAATTGGTTCTGAATACGGTTGGTATGAATTCAAAAGTCGAACAGAAACTTTAATTTAAAGTTATAGCTCTACAATTGTGTTAACGTGTATTCAATTATAGTGGTGCCATTATTTTTGCCTTTGTGAGTTTTATACTGAAAACACATTGCTATTATAAAAATATCAGGATTAGCAAGCCACTTCTTCTTTCATTCTCTTTTTTTTATTTTAAACAGTGATTTGACAATTCAAGTACGAGTTTAACTCAACAATGATTTTCGCCCAGTATTTTGTCTCGGTGTCATTCAGAAGTGACTGAGAGAGACAAAGAAACCTACATAAATATTAAAAAATATAGGTACGTACATATAGTATGTTGAGAGCAGTGGTGGCCGAGTGGTAATATAATAATAATATAATATAATATTCCACAACTATCACACAACGCCGTCTAGTCCCAAGCTAAGCATAGCTTATGGTATTACTAAATACATACATATTATAGATAAATTACACCCAGACACAGAACAAATGATTATGCTCATCACACAAACATTTGTCCTGAGTGGGAATCGAACCAGGGTCACTAACCACAAGACCAACAGGTCAGTTAATGGCTCGGACTTACGAAGTGTAGATCGCGGGTACAAACCCAGCCAGACGCATTACTTTGTGTAATTTATTTCATCACCACTGCTCTCAAAACGGTGAAGGAATACAGCGTGAGGAAACCGGCATGTAGGACATGCTGGTTTCCGGAACCAAAAAATCGAAGACACATGACATCTACCAACCTGCACTGGGCCCGCGTGGTCGATTACGACCCATTCCTTCTCTTAGAGAGGAGGCCTGAGTCCAAACAGTGGGAACATTATAAGGCCAACTATGCTTTGCTGTGCTATTTGTTGCCAACAACAATTCAGAACTTAAACAAGTAAATGAGCCGTAAAAAGAGAATAGAAGAACAAAGGTAAATGAGGTCAAGGTCAAAAAGAAAAAAAAACTGGAACTAAACAAAACGTAAGTAAAACACACTTTGACCATGGATCACGATACATAAACAAAGAATTAACTTAGTTTCTAAGTTAATGAACCTATCATCAAAAAAAAAAAAACATTTTAATGGAAATAATTTGGCGGGTAAGTAAAACGTGGGTTTGCAGACGACAAGCAATGGGTAGCTCGCCGTCCGGTAACTGTCCGGATCGAGCCCGAGTCGTCGTCGGCGCGTAGTGCCATGCGTCCCTCGAAGAGATGTCAGCAAAACCGTCAGAACCTAGCAGGGTCGAAGTCTACTGGGGCCATGGTAGCCTCAGAGGAAACACGCAGGGTCCTGGAACACAAGGCAAAGAAGGAAAATAGGTGTGGTTTTGGTCAGTGAAAGTTGACACGACTTCCAGCTCCACCTTAAAGCGGGAGAAGTCATCGGATGATTTGCCACTACAAAAAAAAAAGTGTTTGTAAAAGTATTTGCACCTTGGTGAAAAAGGTCCTAGATTATCTCTTCACGTTACATACACTTGCGTGCAAAAATATCGGCCCACCCCATAGGCAGCGCTTTGCAACCCAATAATTAACCAAAAAATTTAATATTTGTAAAATTTCTTTTAGTATTATAGAAGATAGGTTTATAAACTTCTTTTACACATACACTTACACTTTAGTAAATGTACCATTGTTTACATTATCGACTCAAGTCTTCGAACACCCTCATCTTACACTTTTTAAAACATAATGTTTTTGATTTTGCTCCGTATTTAAATTGAATCAAATCTTTCTTTATTCAGAATTTGCCTTACTTTGTTGGTTTCTTGATCATCTAACTTAATTTTAAGCGTTTTAACTTCATGTAAAAATGGATGTAAGTCCAATTGAGGCCGCTCAAGTACAGTCAGGGCGTCGCGGCTGGAAATCTTCGTTTAAGTCGATCTGCAGTAAGACGAATGCGCCAAAGGTTTGTTGAAGACCAGAAGCATCAATAGAAGATCGGGTTCAGGCAGAAATCGAGCGATATCAGAGCGTGATGACCGACTTTTGATATCAAATGCGTTATCAACATCTCACTGGAGTTCAGGTGCAACAAAAACTTCTCTATGTCCGTAGAGTCTCAATAAGTGACTGGATTGTACGACGAAGACTTGAAGAAAGGAGATTACATCCACACAAGCCTGCCAATGATCCGAAATCATCTCCTGCGCATCGCTAAACGTGGTTTCAATTCGATCGTGCTATAAATAAGTCTGTAAAATCAATAAAAAAAAAAAAACTATGACTTTTAAAACAAGTGCAATGAAGCTTTCCTTCTTTATCTTTAAATTGATGTCAAAAACTTTATTTAATTAATGTTAGTTTTTCCTCTAAGTATCGTGTTTTAAACCAAAACTTTAGGGGTGGGCCGATTTTTTTGCACGCAAGTGTATTATACACGTTGTAACAAAAAAAGAAAGTGATATTTTGGATAAGTACTGCTTCTGTTTATTAAAATGAACGATAACATTGCGGCATTTTTATTTTCGAAATTGACGCTTGTCTAATACATGAAAAAAATAAGATAATAAATGAATTTAACGTCCAAGGTCTTGGCTACAAAGTTCAAATTACCCAAAGACAATTTTATGGAAGTTTTCCTTTTATTATAAAAATGGCTCCGTTTTCACTAGAAAAGAGAACTTAAATTTAATGATCTCTTATCGGTGGGAAACGTTGCTTTATATTATAATTATGAGTCCAACATGTGAGGGATTGTCTACGATAACTACACGCTGCAAAAATATTTCGAAAATAAACATTTTGGCAATAGCCTATGAAGCTTATGTCATTGTTTGTTTTGAGTCCCTTGGGCAGGGTCCACGTGAATTAGTCAATGCATATGTCGTGCCTAGGTCTTAGAATTGATGGCCCACTAAAACTGGCCAGTTCGTTTAAACGTTAACATTTGATGATATATCATCCTCGTTAATTCGTGTGTAGAACAGGGTCTACGCGTGAACCAAGTTTCATCGAAATCTATTCAGCCGTTCGAGTGAGAAAGAATAACAAACATGCAAATATACACACAAACTTGTGCCTTTATAATATCTATTAGTGTGATAGATCAACTTTTACATTCCCAAGAAAAATATTTACGATAAATAGAAAAGAGTTAAGACGAAAAACTATAGAACCACCTCTATTTTTCAGCTTTTCAATACCTACTTAATTAAGATTTCTACTGAACTCAATAAGCCAAAAACAATTACCATTGATAAACAAAGAACCCCGCCCAGTTCATCCGTGGGAAAATAGAATTAAAGTCTTAACGAGTCCCTAGGTAAGAGTAATTCTAAAAACTATTAAATCGTTTTAATTGGGTTTTAGCGCAGACGAGTGCTGCCCGCTAGCACAAACGATGCAGGATTATCTTTTGGAAGAAATAATAATGCAATGGTTATGAATAAAATTGAGAATTTCGTAACATCATCAATAAAGAGAATTAAAGCATTCTAATAAATCATTCACAGGCACTTTTGAATTCTTATGAAGTCAGTCAGAATCATGTTTCAAATTACACATTCTAAAGCGTAGATCTCTATGGAAACGAATGGGTAAGACCGTAAGAAATTCCATGGACATTCTTTTACACTACAATTGCTGAAGGATGGTGCGGGTGACAGCTGTCAGATCTATACAATGTCACTCCTTTTCTCTCATATTAAAGACGCATGCTTTCGTCCTGCTGTCATCATACCCGTGATAATTTAATTATACTAAGATCTCAGAGCTGTCTGACATAACTTATTTTCACATGGTTGAAACCTTTGGTTCTAAGTAGTTTTCTTTTTATGCACCTACCATATAGTCTCTGCACCACCCTAGGATGACTGGCAGAGAATGCCTAAAGCATTACGTCCGCCTTTGTACTTTGTGTTGCATGAAGATTAAATAAATAAATAGTGTCTCATGTTCTTTTAATACATGAGCTTGTGGAGCTCCCCCTTGGGGAATCTTGGCAGGTACCAGGTGAGAAAGGGAACTAAAAATAAGAGTTACTTATTGATACCGGCACGGATCTTGAGCGCTGGCTTCAAGTTACGCAGAAGTCAAATATTCGGTATCTTTAGTGGTACGAAGTGAGACGCGGGGGCGGGGAGTGTCAGTGATTGGCTCGCCGCGCCATCGTGTCATAGACGTCACTCGTGATTCGTTCACTGCCCTTGCTGCATGTATCTAACAACGACGACGATTGGCGCTGTTAGACGCTTTAAAGCCCCACAAAAACGAACTTTACTTATTTTTACAGATCTGATTTCTACATATGTTATTAAGGTAGTTATTACAAAGTTATACGAGTATTTCATTAGTCAAAGCCAGCGTTACTAAGAACCTAAGGTTTCATCCAGGTGTTCCAAAATAAGTTACCTCAGACAGGTAACTTATTTTGGAACACCTGGGCCCAATATATTATAATAAAAATCCGTTCCCTTCAAAGAAAATCATCTAAATCTGAACTTGCTTTGACAAAAGTTAATGATTCAAAAATTAGTCTTAATATTTTCATTTCACAAATAGAACTTTTACGAAAGGGCACTTAAAAGTTCTTTCTGTATGAGTTAGTAACTACATACGTTTTATCAAGCAACCTTCTGCCCGGGCAGGGCTTAGAGCCTGCTAGGTGTTGGCTCTTACCAGCCCTCCCTAATTGCGCCATTGCCTTAGATTACATCAATTAAAATATGAACATAGAGTTACTTAAAACCTCGGCTAATGTAACGAGTGTAATTAGCGATGTTAGAATTAGTGAGGCGGGTCCCTACTTGTATGAAACTGACTTTAATGAACATACCAATGGCCACTTATTTCAGAACTGCTAATTTGTTCACTTGTTTGGGTCGTTTTTAGACATGTTGATTAAGGATTGGGACGAAATAACACAGAGTATTTATAGCCGTCTAAATACACCAGACCATGATAATATGTTTAGTTTGGGAGGGTTGAATTTTGTACTTTATTTATATAAGTTAGACAATTTGTAAACAAACACCTACGGTTAGACTATTCATCTTATCTACATAGCATAATCATAATCAGCCTTTTAATGTTCCCACTGCTGGGACTCAGGCCTCGTCTTTAGTAGAGGGAATGGGTCGTAATACACCACGCGGACCCAGTGCGGGTTGGTATATCTACATTATAAACCTTTTTTTTTCAGAGGGAAATCATAAAATGACTCCTCTCGGGTTGAAGTGAGATCTCTCTAGTTTCACTCAGAGCTTGCAATTACTGAGTCAGTCGAAACGTGAGCTCAGTTTCAACTATCTAACCAGTCATAGTCAAAATTGTCACGAGAAATTTTAAGAATAATCTGTGACTCTGACTGAGAGTGTCAGACTTTTACTGACTGAAACCCACCTGTGTTCTTTTAGTTGTTTTTTTCCTTCCAGGGCTACGGCAATTCTTTCAAACAATTCCAATTCCAAACAATTCCATTTGACAGGCCTGTTGGTCTAGTGGTTAGAGACCATGACTGCTATGCCGGAGGTCGTGGGTTCGATTCCCACCCAGAACAAATGTTTGTGCGATGAGCACGATCATTTGTTCTGTGTCTGGGTGTAATTTATCTATAATATATATGTATTTAGAAATATATAAGTATGTTTATCAGTTGTCTAGTACCCATAACACAAGCTCTGCTTAGCTTGGGACTAGACGGCGCTGTGTGATAGTTGTGGAATATTATTATATTATTAATTCCGCAACTCTAGCAGGCATCGACCCTAGCGGGCCGCGTTGCTTATGCTGACATCTCCTTGAGGTGCACGTGAGCTACATTAAGTACATTTTTTACTTCTAATATAAACTAAAATATATGAGTCTTGTACATCTCTAACTAGCTGCTGTCAGCAGCTTTGTCCGCGCGTTAATAGAAAATAAACCCAAGGAAACCTACTCCTGGGATAAAAAGTATTCTATGTGCTATTCTAGGACATAAATATACCGTGTACCATGTTCATCAAAAACCGCTCAGCCATTCGAATGCGAAGAAGTAACAAACATACAAACAGACACTCACAAACTGTAGCTTTTTTATTGTGTGACTAGCTTTTGCCCGCGACTTCGCCCGCGTACATAAAATATGTTTAGCCGATATCACTCAGGAATAAAGCAGCTTTATACACCCCTACTTTTTAATTAGTACAAAAAAAAAATGGGGCTCTATCTGTGCCCGTCACTGATCATATTTTTGTAGTCAAAAGTAGAAAAAACCGAAATCCTAAAATTGACCACGAAAAGGTAAATTCATCATAGAATCAATCAAACATAACATTAACAATTGCTAGTAGAGAATACTGCGGGCAGTGTTTTTCCTTAATAATTGTTACTTATTCATTCATTAATCAATAACCTGCACAATATTTCAATAAATTGAGTGACATTTTGGGACATAAACCAACGCTAATAACTTTGCTGTTTATGAATTTTATTTATTAAGATTTTACTTATAAAATAACAGGGCTTTTCTAATAAGCCCTTTAAGTATTTGTACTAATTACAAAATAGTGGTTTATAGGTGAAACAATTTTAGTAATCGAACTACAACTTTCTGAGTTTACCTCCTACAAATAAAAAAAAAACGAAAAGAAAACAAACTTTACCACTTTATTATATTAGTGTAGATATTGTAGATATAGATGTGATGTAATGAAAATCAATACAAAGTCACAAGACCTTATAATCCCACTGTTCGCAACAACCATACTCCGGTCAAAGTACGAAAATTCTTACCCGACATTTTTTAGCCTGTTGCCGTAATGTGTTTCGCTAAGCGTGCGCGAGTTCCGCCATCCGTGCTGACCGCTACCAAACAGCATTAGCCGGGGACCGCACGGAATCACCCGCAGGCAACATAGCCTTAGGTAAGGACGTACGTTAACGTCGCTTTTTTTCAACCGGCTCAAATTCTGGTAAAAAAAATGTGAAGGAGGGGGACGTATAAGTGATCGTGAAGATATTTTTGCAATTATTGATGAAGCTTTGATAGGTTTAGATTTTTATTGATAGAATAGAATAGACTTCATTGTACACCAAAAGTAACACAGCTTATACAAAAACTTAAATTTGTGGGTACAATTATGGCGGTCTTATCACTGAAAGCGATATCTTCCAGACAAATATATATACATATATTTAATTATTTTTTTATCTGTTATAAACTAGTGCTTGATTGCGATCCCACCTGATGGTAAGTAGTGATGCAATCGTATCTGTGTAGAATTGTATCACCTACTTATGTGTAACTTACTGAAAGTTATACAATAAATGTTGTAATTAAAAAACAGAATTATAAAAAAATATATTGTAACCAAAAAAGTAACACAACTTAAACATAAATTAAATCCATAGGCACAATGGTGTTCTTATCGCTGACAGCAATATCTACCTTATCTTATCTATCTTAGTTGTTTAACTAAAAGATAAGTTTTTGTGATTATAATAACTTTGTTAAATACGTGAAGTCGGATCATAAATCCTTAAAAATATTTTAATGTTCCCACTGCTGGGACTCAGGTCTCCTCTCTAGGAGAGGGAACGGGTCACCACGTGGGCACATGTCTTGGAATTTTTGATGCTGGGTAATGCCGGTTTCCTTACGATGTTTTTCTTCACCGTTTTGAGAACAGTGATGATGAAATAAATTACACAAAGTAATGTGCAAATATTTTAAAACTGCACATAGTCGAAGCCTCGGGTGAACCGGTTAACGCACATTTGGACTGATTCTGACGATGTTTAAAATGTTTTAACGCTTCTGTTGATGTGACGTCATTCAATTTGTTTCAATACTTGGCTTCAATTATTTTTTTTAATTTAAAATGCTACATGGATTACTGAAAGCGGACATTTAAGTGAGTACCCATATCCATCAATTTCCTGCGCGCTCGTTCGCTTGTGACAAATGAGGGGTTGTGTGATTAATATGTTGCAGCTAGTATGTATATATGTAAATGCGGGAGAATATATAGTAGGTATCATTTCGACTCCATTTTTATTGGGGCAATAACGTCATTTATCATCACGGTCTTTGGTTACAGCTGGGCAGAAATTTTTGGTATAATGATGATAGGGTTTTTTTTAATCCACATTAATCGGGGATTTTAATACTAAAATCATTGATTTTTCTCACTAATGTATATCACACTAATATTACAAAGAATATAGGTATACAAACTTTCGCCAGTGCTGTTTCAGGATATGTCCTAGAATAGCATGAAGTAGAATAGCAGCTCTTTATTCCAGGAGTACTTTGGGACCATTATTTTTATTTTTAAACGGGCAGAACCGCGGGCGATACCGCTGGCAACAACTTATTAAACTTTTTGCAATATAAGGACACACAGGCAGTCTAGCTTTTCTTCAAGAGTCCACCAAAATTGATCGAGTTTTATGATCGTAAACCGTGCATTACTCAATCAATATACCGAGTCTTTTTATATGTTAAGGTTGGATTCCAGTTAAACCGCATGCAGTTGGGTGACGCGCCTTGGGGATCAAACCGTGACTGGTTGTTTTAACTTAGGGCTAACGTTGCGTTAAGGGCCTATTACACTAAGGCTAATACTGTCTGAATATCGAGTGGTGTAATAGGCTCTTCTAGCAGGCACTCACGCGGACACACGTCGCGTGACGTCACGCGTGTGTCGGCGACGCGGTGGACCACTTTTGTATGAGACCGCGCGGGTGCCCTCTTAATGCAGCGTCGGCCCAAAGCATATTATTTTTTTTTTAAAAAGCGTTTTTTGGCCTAGACCAAGAATTAATCATGCATCACGGGCGCGTTCACAAACATTTAAACTCACGTAGGTACACAAGACACCCAGACCCGGAACCACTATCTGTAGGTCGTACCTACAAATACTTGTTTCGTGCGGGAATCGAATCCACTACACACAGCGCAGCAGCCAATCGCTCAACCGTGCCGTTTTTTTTTTTCACTTTTTTAGCAACTATTGGACATAGCGCGCACTGGCGACTTTTGTTACGGCGACAATAATTTTTTTACCCATTTTTACCTAACTGTCACGTCTTCAAGTGAGCGCACTACACGTTGGGTTAATAAGCATGGTGACGTTTTTGTCAAAAATCACGGTGACAAAGTCACCAGTGCGCGTTATGGCTTATTTTTAAGTGTGTAATACGTACCTATTTACCTAACTACATAGTTCCCATGGGTAATGACTAACACATAATTAGCTAGTAACAGATCAGTTTTCTTAACAGACACGCACACAAGGCAGATGGCGTCTCGCCTGTAACTTGATCTAGTGGTTGATTCCACCAATAATTAAATCTAAGTAGGGTAAAACAGGGCTTCACGGAGGGTAGCCAGTATAAACCCTAAACTAAGATCATTTTACTGTGAAACTCCGCTAATCTGAGATTACGAACATCGATAAATCTTTCAAAGTGAACTGTAGTCGGAAGATTAAGCCGTAACAATGCGTTTTGGGGAATTCAAACTTAGTATTACTTGGATAGATATTACATGTGTATGACAAAGTAGCACTTTGCCGATGACTTTGTTTGCAAGAACGTTTTCATACAAACTTTAACATCCTTTAAATCATATATTGAGGGTAGTTATGAAAAATTAATAGCAATAGTCTTTATTATTCATTCTCATCAGAATTCCTGCCAAGTTTCAAGTTTCTTAATTATTTTTTTTACCCCTTTGTCCCTATATTGTTCCCCTTGAACGATTAATCTCCGTAAATATGGGAGCCTTATGGCGAGAAAACTGACGTACGTCCACCCATCCTAGGCCTAGATGACCAGTTATTTGACATTTTGAGGTTATGATTTACAAAATTATCGAAAAAATGCTAATATCTCAGATAAAATGTACTCTTACTATACAAAGTATTTCCACAATATTTAAAATCGTTATATTCTCTATCGACAGGTATAAATTTCGTGTTGGTAATCGCTTAGGTAAAAAAGTTTATGCTCAAAAAGTAAACGCAAGTAGACATTGTTTTAAAACAATAAACGAAAAAAATATTTGTACAGGATTGTAGTCCATGTAGTTCATTATATTTTTTTTTTCAGAATTTTATGATGCACTTTTAAGGTACTTTATACAAGTTGAAAATAGGCTTTCAAGAGATCATCGGCTAATAGGAGCCCCTTAAGTTAAAACATTTTACTACTGCGGTCGCAATTTACTAGTTCGTCAGGGAATTCATTGGAATCTATACATATAGTAAATCTGTAGAAGTGAAAATTCCGTACATTGAAAATATCAAAAAAATAAATAGCAGGAGGTGTTACTAGACCGACACCGAACCCAAAAATGTGATTAAAAACATTTTTGTCTGTCTGTCTGTTTGTTCAGGCATCACGCAAAAACTACCAGTTCGATTATGATGAAACTTGGTATAATTATTCTTTAATATCCTGGGCACCACACTGGTTACTTTTTATCCCGGAAAAGTATATACAATAAAAAACAAACTTAATTTTGCGGTTCAATCCCTAGACCCGATTACTGTACCAACCGCAAATAATAAGTTTGTCGTAGGTTACGTCACCTGCAGTGGAGTTCACTAAGGGGCGCTGCACACGGCTAAGATACTGTAGTATGTTATCTTAAGATACAATATCGCTCGCCATACAATTCAATGGACTATCACACACGACGAAGTTAATAAATAATCCATACTAATATTGTAAATGGGTAAGTGTATGTGTGTGTCTGTTTGTCCGTCTTTCACGGCAAAACGGAGCAACGAATTGACGTGATTTTTTAAGTGGAGATAGTTGAAGAGAAGAAGAGTGACATAGGCTACTTTTTGTAAGGGGAACTGTGTTACCACGAATAACGAATTAACGCGAGCGAAGCCGCGGGCAAAAGCTAGTTCTAAATAAGCGTATTAATAATAGGTACTTTTACTGTTTATCCCTTTTGTGAGTTGTTATTCGCGTTAATTGGTGTTCATCATCATCGTTTGTTTTTAACGTAGGTACTTGTCGAGTTGGGAATATTACTCTGGGTAGTGGGTCAATTATGTCACGGCTGTTTTTTGTTGTATTTTCAGGGCTTTTGATGAGTTTGATCTGTAATTTTAACATTGAATCGTATTGTGATCGTAACTCCAGGATATGCCTACTGGGGCATGGGTTCGCTTCTAAAAGGGGAACCTGGTGTCCCGGTGCAAAGAAGAAATATAGGAGTGGGTTTTATTTAGTGAAAGTCTGATACTCCCTCCCGCTCCACCCTAGAGCGGGAATGTCTTCAAATTTAATGATTTTGCACGTCATAATAAAAGGTCTTTTAGATAGTTTTTCAGCTGAAACTTTGCGTTACGTGCGATCCCGCAAAGAGCTATAAAACCTACTTTTTGTATTGAATTAAAACATGTATCATTAAATATAGTCATTTAATACATATTAATCATTTTATTTTCAAGATACGAGTATTCTTAGTCTGACGCACAGTTACACCCTATTTCTGAGAAATAAGAAACTGTATTCTTTTTAATATTGCCGATACTTTAATGAGAATGTGCTATTTTATAAATAAACGGTTATACTAGTCCACAGCCAAAATATAATGGCTAGTGGAACTTTTGTGCATATCAAAATCAGTATTTAGAAAATCCGCAACTATTTTTGAGGTTTTGTACCTTGAATACTATAAAAATATATATAATGTACCTACACACCTAAAACATTTTTAAAATACATAGCGGACTATGTTTTTATTTATGGCTCGTAGTCTCCTGGTTTACTTGCGTGCTAAAACTGCCAAAAATGTATCATTATCTATACTTATAATAAATCTATAGATGTGAAAATTCTGTACATTGAAAATATCAAAAAAATAAATGGCAGGGGGTGTTACTAGACCGACACCGAACCCAAAATTGTGATTAAAAAAATTTTTGTCTGTCTGTCTGTTTGTTCAGGCATCACGCAAAAACTACCGGTTCGATTACGATGAAACTTGATATAATCATTCTTTAATATCCTGGGCACTGGGTACTTTTTATCCCGGAAGAGTATATACAATAAAAAACAAACTTAATTTTAAGGTTCGTATATCCCTAGACCCGATTACTGTACCAACCGCAAATAATAAGTTTGTCGTAGGTTATGTCCCCGCAGTGGAGTTCACTAATCCCCCACAGAAAGGGGAACCGTGTTACCCCGAATTTAATGCGAACGAAGCCGCGGGCAAAAGCTCGTTATTTAATTAGACATACATACTGCCAGCATTACAGACATTCAATGCGATAGTGTAGACCAAAATATAAATTACAATAACAAGTTCTTACCATCAAATATCTATATACAACCTCATTTTTAGGGTTCCGTAGCCAAATGGCAAAAAACGGAACCCTTATGGATTCGTCATGTCTGTCTGTCTGTCCGTCCGTATGTCACAGCCACTTTTTTCCGAAACTATAAGAGCTATACTGTTGAAACTTAGTAAGTAGATGTATTCTGTAAACTACGAAACTACTGTTACGACAGTTCTGCTGTGATCCTATGACGAGTTCCGTTCCCTTCGAAATTCATTAGATCATAACAATATTCCTATGGGACCAAATCATCCGAGTTGGTCCTAGGTCCTAGGCATAACCTTTCAATTAAAAAAAAATATTTTCAAAATCAGATCGAGAAATCAGTGACAAATAAAGGAAAAAAAATTACTTACAGCCGATCATACAACCTTCTTATTTTTGAAGTCGTTTAAAAATACGAAAAAAAAACAATCAAATCTCCGCAGACTCCTTTCAAAATATATGACCGTAAATCACAATCTGTAATTACGGAGCAGCCTTAAAGACAGACTTCGACCAGTCAGTGCTGGCTAAGCTCTGATTCAGGGTCTTTTGTGTGAGGGGCGACAATTATCTTCTACCTCCATAATTGCAGGTGAATTCGCTCCCACAATCCCTGCGAACTCAGCTTTAGTCCAAACTAGGTTTGAAAGCGACGCAAACGGCGGTAAAAGGCGAAATCTTTTTCCGTATTTCGGACTTCCTGAAATAGTAGTTCATTATTTTCTTTTGTTTCTGAAACGTGCGCTGTAAACATCTTTAAACACTGGAATATTGCTCAGTAATACAAGTGTTTCTGAAAAATGTTTGCGCAAACATTTTTGTTCCACAAAGGAAGACGTGTTGATTTTAAAGCAGCGTGTTTAAATTAAAAAATGTAGTGTATCTTGTGGCAATAAAGGTAGGGCGGTAGGCAACGTACTATGAATAATGATAGTTACATACATGTTAACTAACAACATTGTTTTCTTTATAAAATACTAGTTGGTGCCAGTGACATCGCCTGCGTGACAAAAGAAAATTATCCCGATGGGACGTACCGTCGAGATAAAGCAAAGGGTAAGTTCGGAGGAGATGGCCGTAGTATTTTGTTAGATGCTGTAAAAATAAAACTAGAGGAATCTTTATCATTATTTAAATTTCAGTTAAGTGTTTAATCATTTAACTTCTAAGTAACAGAAAGTATCAACAAATTTAAAAAAAAAAAAAAAACAAATAAAACACTCGATTGGCCATCTCTCCCGAGGTGTACGGGAGAGAAGACCATGGTAGTAAGAGGAACATGGCCATTAGTATATTCTTCTCTATTATTAGTTTTCTCCGTCTGATCTCTTCTTCTTTTTTTGGCCATAGTGTTGTCAAATTCGGTAGAATTTTATATATAATAACACACTATATCCTAACTAATATTATAAATGTGAAAGTGTGGATGTTTGGATGTTTGTTACTTAATCACGCAAAAACGACTGAACGGATTTGGATGAAATTTGGCATGTATGCCTTTGACATGGAAAAGAACATAGGCTACCTTTTATCCCGATTCCTTAAGTACCTAATGCCACGCGGGCGAAGCCGCGGGCAAAAGCAAGTACTTCATAAGGTTCTCAAGACTCAATAAGTTAGGTAGTGTAATACGATACTAAGCACTGGCGCCTTATGCCCACTATGACCTGCCGTGACCTGTGTTGAACTTAGTGTCGGTAGTGTCCAAGTTGTAACCTTTTTAAATATTTTTGAAAAAATTACAACATGGTGTAAAATTTAATGCGACACCACTGTCACTTATTGCTTGTTAATTACTTAAGTGAAAGTGTTATAAGTTTGATAACTTATTTTCGAGCAAAGTGGCGTTTAAGTAATTTTACCTTTCCACTGTCGATGGAAATAATTCAGTTACTGATTCTGAACCAACTATATTCAGGTTTCACTGTATGTATACTAAAAATAATGTTGTATATAAATGAACGATGACTTTGTGATGAGCATGATCATTTGTTCTGTGTCTGGGTGTAATTTATCTATAACTAGCTTTTGCCCGCGTGGCTTCGCTCCCGCTCTTCCCTACTTCAGCCTACTATACCCTACTCTACCCTACTATACCCTACTCTACCCTACTCTACCCTACTCTACTCTACCCTACTCTACCCTACTCTACCCTACTCTACCCTACTCTACTCTACCCTACTCTACCCTACTCTACCCTACTCTACCCTACTCTACCCTACTCTACCCTACTATACCCTACTCTACCCTACCCTACTCTACTCTACCCTACTCTACCCTCCTCTACCTTACTCTACCCTACACTACCCTACACTACCCTACACTACCCTACACTACCCTACTCTACCCTACACTACCCTAATTTTCATTTTTTTTCCATAAGAACCTTCTCCTCATAATAAAGAACACAACAAAAAAAAAAAATAGCGAAATCGGTCCAGGCGTTGTTGAGTTATGCGCTTACCAACACATTTTGCGATTCATTTTTATATTATAGATATTGTTATCAATTCACCAACAAAAGACGACGACAAGATAATACATTGTAGGTATTATGATTCATGTATGTATTTAGAAATATTTAAGTATGTTTATCAGTCGCCTAGTACTCATAACACAAGCTCTGCTTAGCTTGGGACTAGACGGCGTTGTGTGAGAGTTGTGGGATATTATATTATTATTATTATTAACTAACTGACATAGCAACGCACAGCCGGCACTACTGGGACTAGGAACGAGGAATTTTTACCTCAAGGTTTTTTTATGAATTAGGTGAGCACTGAGGTTACCAAAATTTTGGGTAAATTTAGGAAAAAAAGGGATAAAACGGGGGTCCAAACAGACTTTAACATCGGCGCGCACTGTTCCCGCGCGCCTCAAGTAGCTGTCAGCAACAGCAGGGGCCCAGCTGGGTCGAAGCCTACTGGGGCCAAGATTAATTCGAAAGATAGCTCAAGCCCCGGTACCAAGGCAACGAAGGAACGGGATGGGCTTTTAGTCAATAAGAGTCTGACACTATCTCCTGCTCCGCCCAAGAGCGAGGGTTGTCACTGGATGATTTTTCCCTCCATAAAAAAAAAACAGACTTTCACATTGTCTCTAAGTATTTGAAAATAATTTCAATTTATCGATTCGCTAAGACTATACACTTCGGTATAAACAATGCGAGGCAGCTTTTATGGGATCAGTCAAACTTAAATTCCGCCTGAGTGCAATCTCGCGCTCCAGTGCATCCCCGGCGGAATAATCTGCCGATACATTTCTTAACCAATAAATACATTTCAAACATAAATATAAATATGTAATGACTGGCCTGTTGGTGTAGTGGTTAGTGGTCCTGACTGCTATGCTGGAGGTCGTGGGTTCGATGCCCACCCAGGACAAATGCTGTCCACAACTATCACACAACGCCCGTCGTCTAGTCTCCAGCTAAGCAGAGCTTGTGTTATGAGTACTAGACAACTGATGAACATACTTATAAAATTATGAATACATACATAATTATAGATAAATTACACCCAGACACAGAACAAATGATCATGCTCATATCACAAACATTTTTCCTGAGTGGGAATCGAACTCACTACCTCTGGTATAGCAGTCAGGGCCTTTAACCTCTAGACCAACAGGCTAGTCAACTGCGATCCAATTCGTAAGTATGTTAACCGCAGCTCAGAACTTCTGTGAACTTCTATGGACATTCAAAAATCATTGCAGTCTAAGATAAATAAGCTCATACTCAACACTGAACAAAGATTTAAAATTATTCAAGTAGATAGTCTCTCTAAAGCACATTATTAGTTCAGATACAAGCTGGACGGTACATAATCCTCGCTGCTACAGAATATCGGACGGTCTCTTTTGTAGTCTTTGAAATCTATTCAAAGGTTTGTCCTGGCAGCATTATCAGCTTTACGCTAATACAGTACGGAGACCCTACTACGAGCTTTTAATACGAACCATTTTACAACTTAAACTGATCTGTTAGAGGAATTGAGCTATACAACATTATTTTTAGGGTTCCGTACCTCAAAAGGAAAAAACGGAACCCTTATAGGATCACTTTGTTGTCCGTCCGTCTGTCTGTCAAGACCCTTTATCTCGAGAACGCGTAGAGGAGGTATCGAGTTGAAACTAAAACCATATACTCAGGTCTGCGGTCCATTCAAGCTGTAAAAAAATCAAACTCCTAAGTTAACGAATAAAAAAGATACGGGCGTTAAAGTCGCAAAAAACGCATGTTTTGATAATCTCAAAGATCGAAATTTATAGGGTACTTCCCGTTTACCCAGAATCCTGAAATTTGGCACAAAGGTCTTAATAGTACAGATATAGGAAAAAATCTGAAAACAGTAAATTTGTTGTTAACTACGTCACAAAAAAAAATTGCAAATCGGAAAAATCTTCGAGACTCCATTCGGGAATACGGAACCCTGAGTACGCGAGTCCGACTCGCACCTATCCAGTTATTTTTTTAGTATATGCGAAACCTGAATAATTAGTTTGTACATAATCAGTAACTGAATCGATTCAAATATAATTTTTACACCATGTTATATTTTTTCCCACAAATATTTAAAAAAGGTCACGAGTTAGACACCACCGACACTAAGTACAATACAGGTCACGGCAGGTCATAGCGGGTATTAGGCGCCAGCGCGCAGCTGGGTGCGAGAGCAAAACAACCCCTCAGTCGCCCGGATGGCCCGATGACCAAGTATTTATGTCGCCAACCAGGTACCTTAACTTGCATAAAAATACTAGACAGGTGTTTCAGGTTTCTCAAATAACTACTAAAAATAAGGTTGTATATGGTGCATAGCTTTTTTTATGGTAGGAAAATCATCAATGACAACCCTCGCTCCTGGGCGGAGCGGGAGATAGTGTCAGACTCTTACTGACCAAAAACCCACCCCGTTCCTTCAAGCCTTCATACCCGGAATGCCCGGAGGACACGGTGGAGCACACAGTCGAGGTGTGCTCTGCTTGGGCGGAGCATCGCCGTGCCCTCGTGGGGGCGATCGGCGGCGGAGACCTCTCGCTCCGGGCCTTGGTTGAGGCCATGGTCCGGAGCGAGGAGGAGTGGCAGGCGGTCGCCGACTTCTGCGAAGCAGTAATGCTCGCAAAGGAGGAGGCCGAACGCATCAGGCAACGGCGTTCTCGCCGCCGCCGCCGCCGCCGGGATTCTGATCCCGATTTCCGGCCACCGTAGGCGCGGGCTTGCGGACAGTGAGCAATGGGTAGCTCGCTGTCCGGGGCTCGAGCTGTCTTTCGAAACTAACCCTGGCCCCGGTAGGCTTCGACCCGGCTGGGCCCCTACTGTTGCTGACAACTCCTTGAGGCGCGCGGGAACAGTGCGCGCCGTCGATGACTTGGACTCGGTCCAGACAGTTACCGGACAGTCGGACAGCGAGCTACCCATAGCTCGCCGTCCGCAAGTCCGCGCCTACGGTGGTCGGAAATCGGGATCGGAATCATAGGGAGTATAGCTCCATCCCTCTTTCTCGCTCGCACGATTGACATTTTAACATGTCATGGTAAGGCCCCGGGGCGGTATTCAGACCAACCCCCCTAGCCAAGTTACAACCGTTTCGCTTGCGCCGAACGCTTCGAGTTGACCTTGCCGCCAATTCTTTTGTTCTGACCACGTGACTGAACGTTAAGACGTCGTCATTCCCGTACATTTGAAGCTTTCTACAAGCGTTAACTATTGCAGATTAGCAACTTGGCTAGGGGTACAGGGATTTTATGGAAATGAAATTTTAAATCTGTACACGGATATGGATATAGGTATTATATTATACCGGTTTCGGATAGGTATGATTACGGATATGAAATTATTTCGGACTAGCTTTGTCCCACGGCTTCGCCCGCGTACATAAACTATAGTCTATGTCACTCAGAAATAAAGCAGCTTTCTATCGGTGAAAAACTTTTACCAATCGAATCAGTACCTACTTTCTGAGATTAACTCCAACAAACAAAAAAACAAACTTTACCTCTTTATTATATAAGTGTGAGTTATCCGCTAATTTCAAATCGATTACGGATATTAGAATTGTGGTTTGAAAATAATATAAATATAAAAAAAATAAAGTAAAATACAATATTTGAATTTTATTTGTAGTATATACTAGCTGACTTGGTGAACTTTGTACCGCCTAACAGTCAATTGCGTATGGTGTAAAATTTTAATTCTTGAAGACTTTACTTAAATTCGTAAATCTTTCGATGTCAACCGATTTCGATGAAACAAAGTCTAAAGGTGAGTTGCACCATTTAACTATAACGATAACAAAGCCGTTAACAGTTTTCAAATCTTCGAATTGACCAGTAGGAGGCCGTTTCACGGCTGGTTATGGTTTGGTTATCGTTATAGTTAAATGGTGCAACTCACCCTAAGCAATATATCAAGTTACACACAATTTTAATGTATAAAAGTTATTTTTAAGTCATCAATTTTGTATATTTTACGTGATGCGTGCACAACAAAGACTTCTACAGATTTATACATATAGAAGATATAGATCGATTATTATCATGATTAATTATTTGGCCGTCAAAAAACAAACACCTGTCGTAACTTGTCACTTAGACTGTACCTTTATTCGAAATTATCCGAAACTTTTTTATCGGTTTCGGTTACGATTACGGATATTTTTATTTTATTTCAGATATTCGATAGTTTCAGTTAGTACGGTTACGGAGCTCTGTAATATTCCTGATTCAGCCCCGAGGTTGACATACTGCTCTGTCTTTATAGGATTAAAAGACATGGATTTGTGGACGTCGATGAAACGCCTCGGTGGTTTAAATGTACTGTGACGTCTTGTTCGGTATTCAAGCCAAGTGTTGCGTGTCTGTGGTCTCTAACTTCGATTTGGGGTCGTTGGTAACCACTTAGTTTGATTGACTATTTCGGTTTTCGTCTTTCAATGGCCTATGGTTCGGTGAAACGTAAACTGATTTTAATTGTTTGATATTTCTTAAATTGTATTTATTTATTTACTATTTATTTAAAGATTTCTAAAGCAATAAATTTGCATAGCAGAGCATAGCAGCTTTTTAATGTTCCCACTGCTGGAATTTAGGCCTCCTCTCTAGGTGAGGGAACGGGCCGAAATCCATCAAGCGGGCCTAGTGCAGTTTGGTAAATGTCACTTGTCTTCGATTTTTTGGTTTTAGGACACGCCAGTTTTCTCACGATGTTTTCCTTCACCACTGCTCTCAAAAGCAGTGGTGATGAAATAAATTACACAAAGTAATGTGCCTGGCTGGGTTTGAATCCGCGATCTACAACTCGTAAGTCAGGGCCGTTACCAGTCGGCCACCACTTCTCTATACATTAGCCACCAATAAATTGGTGATACTGAGAATGAGAATTAATTCTTTTATTAGTGAATGTGGGAAATAATTATTTTTCCGATTAACATACATATTAAAAAAAATCATAATCATTATCTTATTTTTCTTTTCTATTCTATTCTTTTCTATTATATTCCAGGTGGAGCTACATGGAGTTTCAGAATTTTACTGATTAAAATCCATTCGTGTTGCCTCAATTGGTTTCTGTGTTTCAGGGCCGTGAAGACTCTTTTAAACAATCTCGCAGCCCTGATAGGGAAAAAAGTAAACCGTGTGACACGTTACAATAATATTACAAAAGTAAAACCACCATCATTCTCCTTTATAATGTGTGTGTGTGTATAGCCGCGTACAGACGTCGCGAGGCGTGTGCCGCGAATGGTTCGTCAGGCGTGCCTCAACCTGAGGCATACGACACGCAAACCACCACGCACTGTGTTCGTCAGTAGAAAACGCAAACAACACCAGTCCGTCCACACGGAGTGCACGGCTCGTGCTGAGGCGGCGTTTGCAACGATCGTATGACGCGAATGCTCACTGTGAGCAAACACGTCCACACAACCCGGATCATTTATTTATTTATTTACAATTTACTTATACAACATTACAGTCTAAACTAATGCGTTGTACAGAAACAAGAAATAAAAGAAGAAAACATATACATTACCCCTAATATAAAATAATCATGCGAGACGAACCATTCGCGACGCACGCCTCGCGATTCGTCTGTACGCGCCTTTACTTTTTCATGCTCAAACGGCTGAACGGAATACTTTAGACTACACTATAGGATATTTTTTATGTCGGGAGTATGATTCGTTGGGACAAATATCTACTTTGACGCCATTGATATACAAAAAACCCATGTTTGACGCGGTTGAAGTCACTGGCAGCAAATAGTCATTAATAAGTTTTACAGTAAGTATTTTATTTATGCTTAACTTTTTCAATAGCAACACAAAGCGAAATACAAACGGAATACGGGAAGTAGATTAGTTTTATCACAGCGCTTCATCCAAATGTGTCATTCGTTATTTTATTCTTCATTTGTTTGTGATCAATAATAATGAGTGTTTTGTTGAAGACCCAGTGTTTCTGTGTTTTATTTGTGCTGGCCCAAGGTTGGTTCCATTTTTTAACTATTTTTTTGCCATGGTCTAAAATATTTTTTTTTCAATATACTTACTCGAAAACAGGTTCTTATCGCACTACGAATAGGTTCGACATACCATGTTTATCACGCTCGCGTTTTTTTTTTTTTAATTTATCATAACAAGGGCTTTTTTCATTCCTATTTCGTCTCGGTCAACCGTGTTTATTATTTTGTTTAAAGCAAAGAGGTGAATACTTTCAAGGTACATATTTAATGAAAATTAAAATTGTGTTTTATGAACAGAATATCATGAATAAATAAGATTATTTACACAATAATTTGTTATTATCAACAAATTAAGATTATCTGTGTTCTAAATTCAAAAATATTATTTGAATTTCTATTTTTAATATGTAGGATGTATACGGTTTGATACCTTTGCTTCTTCTTCAACCTACAAAGGTAAAGTGCGGGAAAAAAGTCTATTAAATATTTTTTTTATTTGTGTTATATTTTGTGAAAAAAATGTTTAATTTAAGATTTGAAGAGAATTCTTTAAATGGTGCCGGCGCCATCAGATATTGTGATTAAGTTAAAAAATACTCGTGATAATGGTATGGTAAATCAAAACTAAAATGTATGTCAACTTTGGAAAATTTTCTTCACTACAAAATGAACAAAAATGCGTCGTAATTTGCAGAGAAAGTAAGTATTTCTTCGTAAGTGTATTGAAAAACGTCGTTTGATACAAGTGGAGATTTGTCACTGCAGCACTCGGTTCCATAACACCCTCGCCTATACGGATCGGGTGAATTTCGCCTCGGTTGCAATGACAAATTTCGTCATTTTCGCACGAGCCGTAAACGAGTGTGAAGCCGTAGGCTGTAGTGTTAAATTTGCACGTGTATCAAACGACAATAATATATGAGTTCATTATGGAGGGCCAAATTTCACGTAAAATCGCAGATTTTCAGAGGTTTTTACCAGATTATTTTTACACAGATTTATGTTTTAATTTCCATAGAATATTAGATAATATCCACAAGATACCTGTGTATCCAAAATATCTAGAGAAAGACTTGTAATAACATAACAATTACAGGTTGCGCGGTGAATTAAGATCGCTCGGTGAAAGTAGTGGGGGCAATCGGCGCATGTGTACAATTGCGCACAGAAATTCTTAGTAGGTACTTATGTTAGTATTTTATTTTTAATTTCGTATGTTTTAACCTTAATAACATAACTTATAATAACACTAGTTTTTGCTTGTAATTTATCTTGTAAGTAGGTAAATTCAGAAAAATTAAAATTTTTAAAATTAAAATAAAAAAATAATAATTTCGTTAGTTTCTTTCTTAACGTAACGTCGTAAACCATTTTTCTGGCTTGCTATTTTAAAACTTTATTTTTAGCCATTTTTTTTTACGACTACGTATTAGGTACTAATACGATAACACAAGCTGTACGCAACACTACCCAAGTACAACAGTATCCAATGAGACGCGAGAACGCAACGCGGGAATTGAAGAGCGACTCTATCTACCAATGACGTGTCGCCGTCGGCGCACACCCGCCCGCACGTCGCCAAATAGACCTTAGAATTGAATACTGCGCATGTCCCTTCCACTTTTGCCCAGCGATCTTAATTCACCGCGCGACCTGTACGTAAGAGCAGTTGTATGAAAATGTATCTCGAAAAGGACGCACTTAAGGGCCAAGCGCCCGAAAAGTGTCATAAAACAGTGATTTTCTGAGGCCTACTCCTCCGTAACGGCTAGGTTAATTGGTTTGAAAAAAAATTATGTTTATTATAGATTCATGAACAATAAAATCAACATTTGATTTTTTCGTGAAATTAATACTTTTGTCAAAAAAAAAAAATATTTAGCAATTTCGCAACTTTTCGCAACTTTTCCCTACTCCTTCGAAACGGCTTGGACCTTTAGAAACATTTTTACACATAAAAATTGGTGGTTAAATATTCTTCAAAGTGAACATTGCATATGTAAATCAATCAATATCTCGCAGAGAAAATGGATTTAAAGCGCTTTCCGGGCGCTGTTGGCCGCAAATAAATGCACAGATTTGCGTACTGCCGCCTAGGCGAGTGCGAGAGTTGCGTTCACATAATTTCGGCCAGATGGTTCAAGGGACTATACGCCTTAAGGTAGCATTCGAGTCTTAGCGAGCGCGACACGCAACTGCGGCCATTCATAGAAATCCCTACTAAGCAGTGGGTAGCGCGACCTCGTCGTGGTTGCGGGTCGCTGTCGCAAGTCGCGGTCGCTAACAAATGAAAGCTACCTCTATACACACACAGGCACAATTAGTTGCGCTTTACATTGGGCGCAATTTTTTTTTCCCTTGTTTAGTTTATATTACTATCTAACCTTATATATAAGTAATTTAATTATCTCCTAAACTAATAAATTGTCTTTACTGATAATTTGTCCAATAGCACTTTTCTTATTGTCTCTATTAAGGCGAATACACTTCGTTCTTGTATTTATTAGGTAGCTACATTACAATAATCACTATCACTAAACACTAACTCGAACGGTTTTGTACTTTTTAGTCTTCTCACTATATTCGTGAGGTTGAGAAGCGACATTGCGCGCAATAAAATTCATTTTTTTTAAAGATTGAGTCTGCCTTTATACGGTGTAATGAGCATAAAGCTTTAATAAATAAATAAAATGAGTATTTATTTTATTTTTAGTTGATAGTAGCTCTAAAATCCCAGAATTACAAATCATGCTGATTAGATCCCAGGTTTTCAGAAATCGTAAAGAATTTAAAAAAAATACAAATTACACACGCTTTGAACTAAATGAAATATTGAAGAATCTTATGTTTTTGAGTTCCGTACAAAAACTGTCGCGGGCACCACTAAAACTGGTGCGCATCGCTTTTACGCCGCCCGTCCGCACTCGCTGACTCAGAGTCAGTAAAATTTAGAAATTCCGTTCTATTTCATCAAAAAAAAAAATGTTAATTGTAACACTCATAGGTAGGCTGACAGTGATTGCTTAAGACATTAAGCTCGCCTTTGTACCATTATGCATGAAGTCAAAATAAAAAATATCTTCGGATGTTTATTAACTTATATTACATATATGCAAATTCTACCTTTACTCGCATTATCAACAATTTTATGAGCGCCTCTAAATAACAATAAAACTCCGTTAGATAGCTTTCATATTCATTCATTTATTAATTTGTACACATAGGTTACATTAGTCTTAAATAACAACTCTTTAATTCTATGTTACCCAGTAATAGTGATAGTACTTTATATCTATTAACTGTAATTTAAACATATCGTACCCAGATCTTAGCATTGATCACTTTTATCATTTTACTTTTGAATTTTATTATCAAGTTAACATTTAAGACGATCTGGCCAATTTTAGTTGGCCATATCATAAAGAGTGAGAAGTGATGTGAGAGAAAAGGGAGTTAGTGATAGCGTGACGGGTGACGGGACAGAATGGAAGAAAAAAACGTGTTACCCCAAATAAAACGGGACAAGGGCAGGAAGGTGATTATGAAAACGTGTGATATGAAGAAGAAGAAGAAGATCATGAAGTGATTAATTTCTAAGATCTGACCACGAGATACACTTAATGTGATATCTAGTGAACTTTTGAAACAAATTACTTCGAACTGCTGCTGCGGAGTTGTTTTTTTTTAAGTTAGTAGTGAAATCCTATGGTAATAACATTAACATTTTGTGTTTCAGTATATTTTCTACCCTCGGAAACTGTTTTAGCTATTATTTCTAAATGAAAGAATAGCAATGCAGAACATTCAATTAACTGCATGAATCCCTAAGTCTACCTAGGTTGCCTCAGGTGCTTAATCTTTGAAAATTGGGCACATTATTACATTCTGCTGGGAATACGTCGAGTTAGCAAGAAAGGGTTCTTATGTAGAGAAAAAGATCCTTAGTTGGCGCGATTATCCCGCATACCCTATACCATTACCCTCTGTGTCATCAGGTACTAAGATCACAAACACCTTTAGTTTTGAAAAGTCTGTAATCTAACGCTGGAGGAAATGTGAAGAATCGCCCGCTAAAGGGATTTAGTGTTATTCTAATTATCCAAGCCAACTTCCATGTACAATTTTTCAGTCTCAAAAAACATTTTTCATCAAATTTTATAGGAATTAAAGGTGGCGGCCTACGTAGAGGAATAATAGTACCACCAGAATCTCCAAGGTCTTGTCTTTTAAGTCGCTCCTTCTCGAGCGATTTTCGTGGTAAAGATGAGACTTGAAGAAAAAATAATGCCTGAAAAAAAAAAGTACAAAAAAAAATATTGGTAATTTATAACGATACGGATTAGTGAAGTTTATCGTAAGCGTCAAAACCCCTGGACCACTACCGATATATAATTGATGTTTAGAGAATACCAAAATTTACTACCTTTTTGCTACTATTTGGTAACTGCCTTCAATTATTTGGTACCTACCTCTATTTACAGCGAAAAAATGCCTGAAGAAAGTGGCCAGACATTCCGACGTCAGGATGTCTGGACCATTTTTTTTTCATAGTTCTAGACAATACAGCTAATTTATCTTTTTGTGAATATTTACTACCGTTTTAGTACATAAACATATACCTATATTTTTCAATTTTTTTTTAGCATACTTGACAAAAGTTAGGTGTGAAATAATTTTGTCAAAATGGATATTTATTTTGCCACATATGGCATTAGATATCTGTTGTTTGAGACCTCATCAAAGCTGCAACACAAACCTCCATAGTTCCGAGTTCTCGAGACGCCGTAAACCGGGACAAATGGAGACGCATCGCGGGAGCCTCACTCGCCAAATGAAAATGCAATATCGTCAACTACGACTATTCTGTCAAGAGTGAACGACTAAGGAGGAGGAGGAGAATCTGATGTTTAGAAAATACCAAAATACACTATCTTGCTACTACTTAGTCCCTAACGTCAAAAACTTAGCACCTCTATTAACAGCGAGAAAACGCATGAAGAACGTGAACCGTGTCGTCAGGTTGTCTGGACCATTTTTTTTCCATAGTTCTAGTTCACATTATAGTTAATTTATCTTTTTTTAAATATTTACTACCATTTTAGTACCTACCTTAACATATTTTTTTTTTCAACTTTTTTTAGCAAAAAATGTTAGGCGTGAAATATTTTTTTCAAAATTGATATGTATTTTGCCACATATGGCATAAGATATCTGATGTTTAGAAAATACTTACACTACCTTTATGCTACTACTTGGTTCCTAACATCAAATATTTAATTCCTATATAGACAGTCAGAAAACGCATGAAGAAAGTGTCATCAACTTGTCTGGACTATTTTTTTTTAATGGTTCAAGACAAAACAGCTTATTTATCGTTTCGTTAGTATTTACTAAATTTTTAGCACCTCAACATATATTTTTTTCATCTTTTTGGAACAGTTGGTCCAGACATCCCAATGTCAGAATGTCTAACCACATTTTTGACGCCTTTTTTCGATGTTAGTATTTTTCCGCATCGCATAAAAAGTTTTCTTTTATTTGTGACGTAGCTACAAAACTGTTTTCAGATTTATTCATATACTTGTGCTTTAATACCTTGCTTTATACAAAACAGGATTCTGGTTCTTTTGTGGGTGTCGAAATATACGTTTTTGGCAACATAAACGGTCGTATCTATTTTTCCGTTAGCTTAAAAGTTTGACTTTTTACAGTTTAAAGGAACCGCAGACCTGATGTTGTATGGTTTTAATTTTTACTCAATATTTTTAAGCGTTCCCGAGATGAAGGGTCTTGACAAACAGACAGACTGACGGACAACAAAGTGATCCTATGGGTTCCGTTTTTTCCTTTTAGCTTCAACAGGGTACCTTAAAAACACAAAATTTAGTTACCTACCTATCTTGAATTAGTGAGTAAGTAATTGTCGGTAATTGTGGATTGGAACGTTTTCGTTTAACTACGTACCATTAAAGACACTTCCACCTGACCTACCTAAGTTCATTTTTGCTTGCACTCGAAACAAAAACTTCAAAGGGTTTTTAAGTGTTCAGGCAGAAATGACCGCGATGGTACGGCCAAATTGTTAGAAAGTATAATATTTATTAGTATGGTATTAGTAATAAAAAAACCGGCCAAGTGCGAGTCGGACTCGCCCATGAAGGGTTCCGTAGCAGCAAGTAACATAATACAAAAGTTCTTGTAATGTGTTGTAACTTTGATCGATGTTTTAATAATACTGTATTTTTTTCGATTTATGACGCATTAAAAAAAAACTACTTACTAGATTTCGTTCAAACCAATTTTCGTTGGCAGTTTTTATAGTAATGTACATCATATATTTTTTTTAGTTTTATCATTCTCTTATTTTAGAAGTTAGAGGGGGGGGGACACACATTTTACCACTTTGGAAATGTCTCTCGCGCAAACTATTCAGTTTAGAAAATAATGATATTAGAAACCTCAGTATCATTTTTGAAGACCTATCCATAGATACCCCACACGTATGGGTTTGATGAAAAAAATTTTTTTGAGTTTCAGTTCTAAGTATGGGGACCCCCAAAATTTATTGCTTTTTTTCTATTTTTGTGTGAAAATCTTAATGCGGTTCACAGAATACATCTACTTACTAAGTTTCAACAGTATAGCTCTTATAGTTTCGGAAAAAAGTGGCTGTGACATACGGACGGACAGACGGACAGACAGACAGACAGACAGACAGACAGACAGACAGACAGACATGACGAATCTATAAGGGTTCCGTTTTTTGCCATTTGGCTACGGAACCCTAAAAAGACGTGTGGCACTCGGGGACTGCCGCGGTAAAGCTATAGCATAGCATTTTTATCAACTTATGCAATTATAAAATATTATTTATTTATTTTATTTATGCAGTATTTTTTTCCTTTGTTTTTTTTTTCTTTAATATTAATTGAAGTTACACTTTCACACATTGAATTGAATTTTGATTGTTTGTTCACTCATTTGTTTTCTTATCGGTCACCACGCTCAAAAAACAAATGAGTGGGGGTGTTAGGTTATTTTCGTTACGGAATTTCTGGATTCGGTCTCCACGCTCAAGGCCCGCGATAGAAGCTATACTATGCAATAGCTTAAAATCAAACATCACATTACCTTAATCAGCACCGTCATTATTTTCAACTGCATCTTGTCGCGCTTCGATTTATTTTCCAGTATTTCTATTGCACGATATTCGGTTCAGCTAGTTCTGATAGCCAGTTCTGCAATGCAGTTGTATTAAAAGACCATAATATGGTGTTGCAAAAGCGGCATGTGTTACAGGATGCGTAGAAATATTATGAGAATATCTTGATATTGTCATAATATTTCTATTATTATGAGAATATTATGATAATATATCCTCATAATATTTCTAGCATGTATTTTCAATGAAGGCCATAGAAAGTCACTTAACAAAAGAATCAAATGTTATGAAGAAAATTTCATTGACGGTTCGGTCTAAAACTGAAGTTTAGAGAAGTAAGCTGAACAGTACTTTAATTTTAAAAACTTATGTGTGACGTAATATTTGAAATACTCTTGTACATTGAGCTGATCTAATGATGGAGCTCGAAGGTAAGAGACAACCATTTGATCAAAACGATTCATAAATAACGACGGTTACAGAGTAAAATAAAAATTGTCTGAAACTTACAAAAATATTCCACAAGAATGTTAAAAGTGCACAAGCCGATATCTGTAAAAAATAACTAGTATGCAATATTTTTAAGAGATTACTGCTATTATCAGAAAATCGCGAAATTGCAGATGATAATTGAGCACTTTTTTTTTACTTTACGCCCGTCGATAAATTAACACACATATACAATTCTCATTAGAACAATGCTTAAAGACACCTAAGTGAAACAATTTCATTTCGTGCCCTCACATAAAATCCACTGGGCAATAAATAATGGGCCGTCAGTTTACGGGTCACATCGTAACTGCATTTTAATGTAACCACATGTCTGTGGGTCCTACGTTTTATTGTTGTGTTCTCGTTTGTATCTATACCACAGAGCAACGAGTCGACACAACATCCAACTCTATTTTTAACTTGTCATTTTTCAAGGTTCTACCGTCGACTATGGAGGAATTTCTAAAAAGGAAACCCATGGTCCTAGAAAACAAAATGCAACCGAAAGGCACCGGCATTGTTTTAGTCAATAGAAGTCTGACATGCTCTCCCGCTTTACCCAAGAGTCCTCAAGGAGTTGTCAGTAACAGCAGGGGCCCAGCCGGGTCGAAGCCTACTGGGGCCAGGGTTATTAAAGTCAAAGTCAAAATGTTTTATTTCACATAGGCCTACATGGGCACTTATAAAACGTCAGAAGCTAGTGCACGGTTCCAAATTGGTCGTTTCCTATGGAGAAGAACCGGCAAGAAAGTCCATGGTTAGTCTTTTTAAAAAAAGTGGTTCATGTTACAGTCTTTATAGATATTATGTAAGAACAGTGTAGACTGCACACAAAAGTAGCTTGAAGGAACGGGGTGGGTTTTTTAGTAAGTAAGAGTCTGACACTATCTCCCACTCCGCCCAAGAGCGGGGGTTGTCATGGCATGATTTTCCCCATCGAAAAAGAAACCCAAGAGCAGTAGAAGTGATTAGATGACATCCCACGTCAAAAAAATCATCATCATCGCATTGATATCATCAGGACAAATCTATAGAAAAAAAAAATCTTCTCCAGTTCTGGTTGGAGCGAGTGTGACAGACTTTTAGTAACTAAACCCTCTCGTGTTCTTTCAGTTGTCCTTTGCGGTAAAGGGCCATGATAACTGTTTCGAACAAACCCGCAGTGACTGATACGTTTGTTATATCTATTTTTGGAGTTTATTGGAATGTATTCCCTCAATCTTAGGTAAACCTAGGTTAAAAAAAGCGTGGGGTGCTCGATTTACGAAAAATATGGCACAAAGCGCCCCACGCTTTTTTCACAATGATATTAATATTTTTCGTTCATTATTATTATTTTCTACTTATATTGAAAATTATTTTACACTTTTTAGTTTGATATGCTATGAAAGCGTGTTTTTTTAAACTATATTTTTATTTTTCACTAAAAAAAAAACGGATTATTGTATTGTCATCAGTCTTTGATGGGTGTGCAAAGTTTGAAGAAAATCTGATCGGCCAAAGTTGGGCAAAATCGAGCTCAAAGGCGTTGGTTAGAAACATACAGGTGAAGCTAATCTATGCGAGTTAAAAAGATGAGTGGGTGAGATGGAGTGTCAGTAAAAATCTGACACTCCATCGAGTAGGAGAAGTTCTTTGATTATTTCTCACCGTCACCGTGACTTCAAAAAAAAAAGAGCGTTAGTCAGAGTCACTGATTATTCAAAGAATTTCTCAGTCCGTGACAACCTTGACTATGGCTAGTCAGACAGTTAAAACTTGCGTCCATTACAAATATAAAAGACGTCGATAACCGTTCCGGGGCGGCGTTCGTTCTCTGTTCTATGGTTATATGCGTTTTATTCGGCCTTTAATAGATTCTATCTCGGTATTTATTTTCATTCTTGGAATTAACTGCTTAACTTTATAGGTGTACGTGATTTTGGATTTTCATATATTTTCATGTGGTTAAGCTTACCCCTAACCTCTTACGTTCAATAATCTCTTGCCCTTTTCTCCAATTAACATGAGGTCAACATGACAAATTTTCCATTGACTTTTTGGACTTAGTTGTCGATTATTTGTCATCCCAGAAGTCACCTTCTGTTTCATCATTCATCATCATCATCATCATTTTTGCCGAAAGACGTCTACTGCTGGACATAGGCTTCCTCCAAGTGTCGCTACAATGAACGGTCCTGTGCGTCTCGCATCTATCGGATTCCCGCAACCCTTACCAGGTCATTAATTCACCTTGTAGGAGGTCTTCTAACGCTGTGTCTTTCGATACGTGGTCACCACTCCAGAATCTTTCAGTTCCAATGGCCATCTATTCTGCGAGCAATGTGCCCTGCTCATTGCCACTGAAGTTAGGTGATTCTTCGTGCTATGTCGGTAACCATGGTTCTCCTGCAGATATCTTCATTTCTGATTCGATCACGCAAGGAAACTCCAAATACAGCCCTATCTATTGCCCTTTGGGTGACTTGAAGCCTTCTGATGACGCCCATAATGAGCGACCACGTTTCGGAGCCATATGTCATCACTGAAGACACGCATTGTTCAGACTTTCGTGTTGAGACACTGCAGTATGTTGGACGAGAAGATACCGCGCAGCTTCTCGAACGCTGCCCAGCTTAGTTGGGTCCTCTGTTAAACCATATTATATTTTATTTTGTTTAGCCTGTACTGTCCCACCAAAGTCCCGGCAAAGGCCTCTCTCCATTCCCTCCCTTGATCCCGGCTCTGAGTTACTTCTTGCCAATTACTAAGAAAGACATCTAAGTCGACCAGCCATCTCTTTCTTGGCGGGCCGTGATCAATTTTATAGTTTTCCTGCCCACCGCTCGATCGGCATACGGCAGAAATTTGCAGTCCCACGAAAAAGCAACCTTCTAAGCCACGTCAACGATCTGTATTTAACCATATCTTTGAAAAACTATACCTACATTGTTTCTTTGGACTTCCCTTTCTTCAATAAGCATTCTTACTCTAAACTTTCCTCATGTCATTTTCCTCTAAATCTTTGAGGCTACATTCGGGAATTGTAGTTTGCACGGAACCCTCAGCACGCGAGCCCGACTCGCACTTGCCCAGTTTTTTATACCTAAATTGCAAATTCAAAACCTACCTTTGGTCTTAAACCTGGTAATAATCCGGGAACTACGAGTATACGACATTTAGATCGCGTATTGGAATAAGGCGGCTTCAGCCTAAAACCAACGCGTGTTTCCAATTCAATGATAAAGATGAAAAAAATATTCTTGAATTTTTTGTGTAAAAGAATATCGCGTCAATAAACATTCATTTGCAATATCTTTTAATTATTTAAGTACCTACTTACCTACCATCCGCTCGTCCATTTTCACGAAATTAATAATATTAATTCAAGCCAATTACTTAGTGTTGTGGTAGTTTACAATTGTAATTAATAAATGCAATATATTGTATACATGTATTTAGTACCTAAAACTTGTTGTAATTATGTGCTTGTTAATGTAGCAAAAGCAAACTATATTGTAATTGAGCTATTTGTAATAATTTAGCTTGTTTATTCGGTATGAGTAGTAAAATTAATTACTATTTTATAGTTGGTAGGAAAGTTGCTTATACAACATGTTACATAAATGTACTCGTATAAACACATCTTAAAAGCAGTGGGTATGTTTATAATCGACTACTCATTAGATTCCAGTTATTTTTAAAATAGTTATTTTTAGGGTTCCGTACCTCAAAAGAAAAAAACGGAACACTTATAGGATCATTTTTTTGTCCGTCCGTCTTTCTGTCTGTCAAGACTCTTTATCTCCAGAACGCGTAGAGGTATCCAGTTGAAATTAAAACCATATACTCAAGTTTGCAGTCCCTTCAAGCTGTGAAAAATGAAACTTCTAAGTTTACGAATAAAAAAGATACGGTCGTTTATGTTGCAAAAAAACGTTTATAGTATCAAAATACTCTCAAAGATCGAAATTCATAGGGTACTTCCTATTGACCCAGAATCCTGAAATTTGGCAAAAAGCAAGGTCTTATAGCACAGATATAGGAAAAAATCTGAAAAGAGTAAATTTGTTGTTACACCGTCACAAAAAAAATGCAGTTCGGAAAAATCTTCGAGATTTGGGAATTGCAGTTTGCACGGAACCTTCTAAGCGTGAGTCAGACTCATACTTGCCCAGTTTTTTTAATATTTCTAGAACTAATTACTGATTTCAATTCTTAAATTATGATTGTAACTTAACTTACTTTTGGTTCTACCCAACATTAGTTGGGTAGGTCTAACTTTGAGTAAAATATCAAACGTCAAAGCCCGTAACGTTGGAAGGCCTGCCACAAGGTGAACCGATGATGACCTGGCGAAAGTCGCGGAAATGCGAAGGATGCGAGACATACAGGACCGTTCATTATGGTGACACTTGGTGGGAGGCTGATGTCCAGCAGTGGACGTTCTTTGACTGAAATGATGATGAATGAATTTCGTTTTCTATTTATTTATTTTTTATTATTGTTAGGCTTGCGTTTAACCGCTTGCTTCGCATGAACTTCGTAATATTTAGAACGTTTCATTTAAATATTTTTATTTTTGTATGAAAATCTGATGAACTAAAATATAATCAATTTTTAAAAGTCATAGAACAAAAGTTGTTGTTTATGATGTTAGTAATACAGTCCTGCAAAGTTGTTACTATTTTACAAATAACCTTGTAAATTTATCTATGTGTACAAGGGTGGGTATTGTTCCAGTTACATGTTGTATATATATCATCGTGCGAATTGTGACTTAAAATAGTCAGTCAACATCCGATTCAACACTCCCGATGAAAGTAATGTTATAAATAAATTGAAATATTTTTAACCATTTTAACCATAACGTGATCTAAAAGGGTGTCCATGGAGTTTCTTGCACGTTATTCTCCATAGAGATCTACGCTTTGGAACGTGCAATTTAGCTTCACTTTTCTTGGACTGACCGACATTTGACACTTCCACTCAATTCATTCAGGGAGTAAATCCTCCCTGAATGAATTGAGTGGAAGTGTCAGATTAATCCCACCCGTGTGCCAACAGTTGCTCTTTGCGTTCTTTCGAACAAGATGTTCATTTAAAGATATTTCTAGAATTGTATAAAACTCATTATATTCGAAAGAGTAAGAGGGCTTAGTACCGATTCATAGAATTCAAAATTATTGTAGATCTAATGTGATGTGTTATTTAAGTATACACATACAGGGTAATTTGTAAAACACTAACAACCTTACAGCACTATATTACTAACATCATAAACAACAACTTTTGTTCTATGACTTTTTTTAAAACATAATTCATTTACCAAAAACAAACCTTCAAGATTTCATTGTTCTATCTAAAACATTAAATTTATACTTACTCTGTATTTTGTTAAACCTACCTACGTTTGTATGACGCGACGCAAGCGCATCCCCGCTCCCCTCCGCCATTGTACTATCGCTTGCTTCGCATAGACTTAGTAATATTTAGAACGTTCAATTTTAATTTTTGTATGAAAATCTGAAACTGAAATATGATAATTTTTTAAAAGTCATAGAACTGTAAGTTGTTGTTTATGATGTTAATAAAATAGTCCTGAGAGGTTGCCAGTAGGTTTTACAAATAACCCAGTATAATGTATGTATTTCATTATAATTATGTCTGTGTACAATTTTAAGTAAATTATGTCAGGTTGTTTATTCTAAAGACCAAGCGAGCGCACCAAAAACAAAAAAAACAAAAAGCTGTTCTAGTTATGGCCACAAGTGTCCACAACAAAGTAAGTGCGCACTGCGAACGATTGAGAATACTTCTCGTGGTTTAAAATGTAGCCAAGTCCTCGAGCCCCTCGGTGTACACTAGACTCCAGTACCAACTAAATAAAAAATCCGGTCAAGTGAGAGTCGGACTCGCGCATTGAGGATCCCGTACAAAACCTATGTAAATTAATTCAATTCTCGAATTGAGTCTCCAAGATTTTTCCAAATCACAAAATGTTTTGTGCCGTAACTACAAAACAGCTTTACTTGTGCTATGAGAATTATGCTTCATGTCAAATTTTAGGATCCTAAGTCAACGGGAAGTACCCTACAGGTTTTATTTATTATTTATTTATAACTTTATTGCACACCTTAGCTTATTACAGGATAAACATTTACAAAAGAACAAGTGTACAATAGGCGGTAGGGTTTTGATTGATAAATGATATTTATTTTACAAATAGGTTTTTAAAAACACCTTCACACGTCAATTTAAACTAGATGAATCCGGTGTTTCCTAGTTGACTACACAGAGAAGAAACACTGAAAGAAACTCAGGGGTCAAAGACTCTTTTAAAGTTCATACAGCAAGCATGTAATGGTCAATGAGAACCATGAAGATAGGAGTTTGAGATGGTTTTTTGACGAAAGAACAGTTTACACAGTTCTGAGTGGACCTGTCCAGTCAGTGCAAGCGTTTGTTTCATTCGTGTTTTTTTTAGCGAGTGTCAAAATACGCGCATAAACGCAGCATAAATGGTCTTACCTCTAGAAAACGTTGACTTAAAAGTTTGATTTTCACTGTCGTTTGGGATAGCAGATCTGAATATTTACTATTAATTTCGGCTCAATACTTCCACGCGATCTTGAGAAACCTAAGGAGTCTTGACAGACAGACAGACCGACAATGAAGAGAAAACGGAACCCTCATAGTAGGATTCCGTTTTTACCAACTTAAGTACGGAATCCTAAAATATGTAAATACAAATCACGTGCAACGCTTCGTTAAAGCACATATTTGCCAACTTAGTAATGTTATCAATATTCCCTCCCACTTAATATTCTCCACTAGCGTATGTTTGTTATTGGTTTATTAGTTTTTCTTTTTCTTTGTTTAACCTGTTTCTTATATAAAATGTGTCCACGACAATCACGTTTGGTTAATTTGGTTTCAGGGCACGTTTCACCTGAAATGTTTTATTGAGTAACACGCTCCTCAGTTTCAGCTGCTTTTTGAAAAATCGCATCTCCCCCGCCGGCCGACGATGACCCAGAATTTCGAGATGTTCAGTGTAAAAGCAATTTGGAATGACCCTATTTGGGGAGGCGTGAAATGTAGTACGTTTCCTGTTAATGTCCTGAAATCAATCTGGATTCAGATGTTTAATAATATGATCATATATATTTTTTTTTATTCTAATCATCCGGGTTCTGAGTCTAGAATTATAATTTAGGAGTTTTCAAGTTAATAGGCTTCTAATAAACTAGTGCGCCTCACCATCAAGGATTGCATCACTGCCTACGATCTGTAGCTTGATTCACGTAAAATCAAACAAGCCAAATGTCGTTGAAGTTTTATAGTCGTTCGATCGAAGTCCTATCCAAAAGCGGTATTCACGATCTATCGACTTATTTCAAGTTACATTACTATGTATTCTACCTGGATAATGTAATATAGATTTTTTTTAAATCGACGAATTTCGAACGACTTTAAAATCGGTGTCGTTCAAACTCGATTGATGGATGTGAATTCTAAAAGACTAAATCGCTACGATATCGTTACGGTTTTCATTACGTGAATCGGGCTAGAGGTGGGATGAGCAGTATATATAGTTTATTATTTTTTTTTAGTCTAGAAAGATACACAGGCATACAATGCCGACACACACAGTAAGTCTAATCTACAAGATGTTTTTATTCTTATCATCCGGGTTTTGAGTTTAGAAGGATACACACACAATGCAGATATAGAGGTACATAATAAGTAGTATGTCTACGCCTTAGGGCCTAGACTAACTGCGGTCTTGTTTGAAAGAGTCATCGTCTGGAATTAAAGGTTTGAAACTCCCTCTCATTCCACCCAAACTTCAAATAAAATTACATATGTCAAAAAATCCAAAATGTCCCATACATTTTGGAATTTTTGACATGCACTACCGAACCGTCACGTTGTCAATCTAACATTCACAAAGCTAACCGTTAGTCTCTCTAAACCTGACTGATGTGAATAATTTGTTTGTCATCGAGTAGATAAAAAAGAGCAGAAGGAGCAGTGGTGGCCTAGTGGAAATAGCGCGGTTTCTAACCAACCCAGGTGCATTCCTTTGTGTAATTTATTTCATCACCACTGCCCTCAAAACGGCGAAGGAAATCATCGTGAGGAAACCGGCATGTACAACCAGAAATTGAAGATATATGACATCCACCAATCCGCTACAGGCCATCGTAATGGTTTATGAGACATTTCCTCTTCTAGAGAGGAGGTTTGATAATATATATTATTACATCATCTGTAATAGTTAAAAAAAAAATAGGGAAATCCAATGAAAAGTTTTTTTTTTTTTATTGGAATTTAGATGAGAAGTACTAATTTTACAGGGACAGAACTGCGGGTGGTATAGGTATATATAGACGTAATATCCAATCAACCTGTGAACGTATATTTAGATACTGTATCTTTTTTGTATAAGATTATGATATGTTAACATTCTAAGATGATAATAATTAAGATGTACAGAAATATTGCTAGGCTGGTCATCTGGCGAACCTATAAATAGAAGCGTATTACTTCTTGACAGCGAATACAACGCGTGCGACAAGTTCCAATAATACAAATCTGAAAATAGGAACTGAAACTGAGTAATTATTAACGAAGAATATCTAATAGATTTTCCTTCTATTATTCTATTATATTGTTTACCGGTTTCTTATCGAATTCAATATCAAATAAACTATGAAGATCGGAATATTGATTAATTCCATATAAATACATAGGGAAAATATTATGAATAAATAATCAAATAATAAACTTAATGCTCTCCAAGATTTGATTGTACATGCCGAAAGCCTTTTCCGTTTTCTGACGCTGTAAAAGAGGACACTTCAACGGGGGATTCTTATTCATCTATAAACCGGGTGAATTCAGTAGGCCGTTGTGTATTTGTTGGCAGAAGCGGGAAGGGTGTTGTTGATTAAAAGCCGGTTGACAGGACGCCGACTCTGAGGACTGTTGACTTCTTCAAACAGAACACGATCGCACGCACACATTCATAGAGATCATGTACGCAAAATTCAGCTAGAAAGTGCGGGGTCCCGAGCGATGTCACTGTAGAATTACATGAAAGCGAGGGTTTTGTCTGTGTGCGTGCGTCTGCCAGTGAATGTAGGGAGAGTGATGTCAGAGGGGGGTGTTATCAGCCGGGTGTTATCGCGGCGTTGCGTACTGGCGTATGTGCGTAACGACTCACGCCACGCCCCCCGACGTCTTCCCACGGCGGCTCTGGTAAGATGCGCGCGCATTCCTATTCTAGCATTAGGGCGAGATCACAGCTGGACACAATTTCACATCTTTTTATTGTTGTGTTGCCAACTTTTTGGTGACTGATGTTTATTGAAACAACAATTTAGTATAAGTTTTTAGGGCTGTTTTCTGTTGAATCTGGTATTTAGCCATTACTTTTGTGATTTCAATTATATTTCATTTTATTCAAATTGAGGTGTTTAGGTGTCTATGTAAAGGTGTGAAGAAAACTTCACTTAGCAAAGCTTCTATGCAAAACCATTAAAAAAATTCTAGTTTATGAAATGCAAGAATTTTAAAATATTTCATCTTGTATTGTATTTGCACTGCAATAACATGACAATAATAAATTCTTCCTTTGTCTAATACACGCCAAACTAAACTCAACGTTCTGGAATCGCAATATCAACGGTATTAGATTTCTGGCTATAACAGACGCGTTTTCATGTAATAAAGAAGCTAACTCATAAAAACTAATGGTGCACCCTCAGCTGTCGTAAATAGTCGTTTGTACTCGAGATGGCATGTGACCGAGGCTTAACATCGTGCCGTTCGCGTGATGCGTTGGAAAAATCTGTAGCTAGAATCAGTAGCGCAGCGCCGCCGCTCGGTCGCCGAAACTAAACGTAGCGACGTCACGCGCCCCCGCGCCATCTAGCGGCAGGCTGCCCGCGCCGCATCGCCTCACCTGCCAAACGACATTTCTCCGTCGCGCTCGCACCAGTGGCACGTACAAATAACCTCAAAACTCTCGCGTACCAACCAATCACCAAAATATTGCTCCTCGCAGTATTAATAACAGTGACCACAATCGCTAAGACAACTAACAGTGTTGTGAACGTGACGTAATCCTGTCACGCTCCTGGATTTGCCCTGCAGTGTTGCTTCATAGTGATTTTTGTAAAATCGAAAGTTTACAGGACGAATGTTCCTTTTGGTGGGCTGTCATCGGGCAGCCCCCAAATTTTGTGCCATAATGTGGTGGTTAATATTTTTATGTGTTGTAAACGTTAAACCATTCGGTGTACTAGCGTCGAATAGCAGTGGGACTGTATCAGATTGTGAGTATATTTTTTTGTTTGTTATAAAATTGATTGTTGTTTAATTGCTTGAATGGAATAATAGAAATGAGATAAAAAGTAGTTGTTTGATCATTTAGTGTTGCGATAATGTTGAGATAGAATTTGGTGGGGTAAACAAAACGGTTTGGTATTTATGTTAATGTTTGATCACGCTATCATTTTAACAGCTGGGAACACCTTGCCCGCTGCTAGGTGAACGCGTTAACTAGCTAATTCATAGTACAAACAGGTTTGTTACGTACTCCCTGACGTAAACACGTGTGGTTTACTTTTTTAGTAATTGTTTATGTTTTTACAGAATGGACAGATTGAAAAAATGCGATAAACACGATAAGATAATACCACACAGTCACGCCATACCTTGTGACATGACTAAAATTACATAAACACGCCCATTATGGAAATCGCTTTAAAGTTTAGACAGATGACAAGCGAAAGGTCATTATCGAATATGAATTTTATAATACTATACCTGTATACAAAATTTTAGCAAAGGCACCCATATATACACAAAATTGATAAGGCTTAGTTTAATTTTAGTGGTTAAGTATGTGGTATTATGTGTATTTATCAATAGAACGTCTCGATTCACTGAAAACTCGATAGTTTATCAGTAAACATCAGGAAGCTAGGATCAAAGTAACATTGACGCCTGAACTGATTTCAAGGATAATGAAATTAAATATTCAGAGTATTCAGACAAGGAACAACTGTGATTTAATTGAAGTAAAACGCTTAGTACGTTGCCGATACATATATATGGTAAGTACCTACGTGTATTTAATCAGTAGATATAAACAGGTATTTCTTCTATTATCTGATCTATTAACAATAACACTCGCACGCCGTATAATAACTAAGATCTACGTACGGTACTTATAGTAATATGGTTCTGTAATGTGTTTAGTATGGGTAATTAGTAATATCAACTCGCACAGAGCGGCAATCAATTACATTACATTATATTGAAACTGACTTTAGAGGCATAGAATAAAAACCCTACGTCTAGTCTGCGTAGGGCAAGTCGACATGATCCAAAATCGACAATAAAACCAAAAAATTGACAAATGACAGAGAAAAAAGAAATTGACAAAAAGTCACTGAAACACACTGATCACGAAATACGAACAGAAACGGGCAAATTTCAAAGAATCTAGTAAAAAAACGACATAAATATTAATGCACAACAATATTTGATTTTTAATAACCTAATACAAAAACATCAGATGAAAATGTTTGAGGAACCTTCAAAAGTCAAGTGCTCTCTGTCTCACAAACCTTATTAGAAGCGACAAAAGAAACAACTTAGCATATACTGAAGGTTCTGGAATAAAAACACATCAGAACCTTTAGATTCAAACTAAAATTATAGAATTACGATTTGTTGATACATAAAACTGTGCTCAAAACAGTCACCGCCAGTGTTGATACAAGCGATTCAAGGTCTTGTGTGGTTGCTGCGTCTGTCTCGATCTCAACGTGATATATAGCAGTACCAGAACTAACTATATCAACGTGTTCGTCATGTAGTTCGTAATTAATAGTTATTCTTAGTCTGTTTACCACAACTAGCAACGACCATATTCTTAACGGACTGAATGTGATACGTTGATGCAAGAGACTATCTACATTCTACTATCTCATGTTCGTAGATATTCGAGAACCAAACGGAAATCTACCATTTACCAGCATCGTTAATGCTAGGTAGCTATTGTCTTTTATTATCGGTTTACGATTTCTTGCTTCACAAACAATACTTTACTATGCACAACATGCACTGTATCATTTTTCTTGATTTAGGTATGGCGTATTGTAGGGCCATGTGCCAAAAACTGAAAATAGATGATATAAACAGATGAAAGTGGCCGAAGACACTTCGTTTTCCTGAATCGGTACAAAGTTCAATAGTTGTGGCGGAAAGCCAATGTTTCCAACGAAGATATGCGGTACTGTTTACTATTTTTTCGTACAAGTAACCTTGCTACAAGTTCATCCACATATTTTGTTGACAATAATGTAACAATGAGTTGCAAACACTAAATGGGTGGTCGTGCGAAAGTAGTTAGTTATACTGTCTCAATTTTGGCGTCCCACAGCACAGCTGACGCGACGCCCATAAAAGTCGACTGATGAAAGAGCACAATTCCATTGTGATGGCCATAAAACGCGCTTTGTGCTCGGAGGAGGCGTAATTATACGAAAAATGAAGAACAAATCGCACTTGTCACGTTCAGAACGATTTTGATGGAGGAACATGACCTAAGATCTCAAAATTTGTTAATCGATAGCATTTGTTTATTACGCTCCAGAGTTCGAACATTTACACATTTTACGCAAAGTCGACTTGGCACTATAACGTTGTTATATATTTTCCAGAGTCTTTGCGAATATTACATTTATATTTATGCAAGTGTGCCGAGTGCTTGGTACCTACCTCCCGCTCTAAAACGACCGTGCGTCAATAAGGATGACGGTATAAAGAGACCGTGATTTGATTGGTCAATGAGCGCAATGAAATGTATACAAAGTGACGCTGGAGTTCCCCGGCTTGTAGAACGTGGTTTACAGTTCATTTAAAGTGTCAACTCTAATCCATATTTCTATAATTTTATGCTGTTAACATTCTTTTAAAGGTCCTTAGAATCAGTCATAAAATATGAAACGTGACATAAAAATAATTATAAAATTTTATCAAAAGAAGCAATCAATAATGTTGAGGCTGCTTTTAACTGTGGGTGGACATTTGTGACACGAGCAAAATATTCCTATGGTGGACCGTGTTTACTAACTCATTTTGTTATGAAATTTTGGCAATGGCTTGGCATTCCAGAACAAATATAATAAACTCTTGGTCAAAATATACTCATCCTAAATTGACAACGCATATTTTACAAGCACTATTACTGGCACCTCTTATTTAACTTTTATGGCGCGCACGAGGATGAACTGATTCACTATTTTTTCATTCCATCACGACAACGATCCAATTTCGGGGAACGATTCAACCATTTTTAACTACGAGCGAATTTATTTGGGCAGTTGGGCAGTAGATAAAATTAGGGTCAAGTTCATTTGTACGGGGGACCAGCTGCAAAGCAAGAAGGGACAACTGCAGATTAGATAAGGGCCTACTTTTTGCCTTCAAGTTTAATGAAGGGCTCACGATCTGCAAACGCAGCACGTTGCCCGAAGGTTTCGGGGCGAACTATTTTATACGAGTACTTGGCCGGAGGACGCGATGGGTCGTGGTTTTTTTTTCTTTCATTAGAAAGAGTCCTGGGGCTATGTCTGCTTTTGTGTCTACGTTAGGCTTACTTTTTTCGACGTCTAGGATTCTTAATAACTTGATATAGTTAGAAGGTTTATCTTTACCATTACCTACATGGATGATATAACGTTCAGATATGGCTTGGATAATTTTAGGAGTTATTTAACTTGTACTGCGTTCGCTAGTGGTTTGTATTTTACACAGTTCAGTGCTTTTAGTAGTTTTGTGTCCCGGAGCGTGTACCTCCTATTTTCGTATTTCAAACAAATTCAGTGTTACTAATGTTTTAAATCAAAAGGCTTAAAGTCACCCAAGAGCAATGGAAAGGGCTATGCTCGGAGTTTCCTTGCGTGATCGAATCAGAAATGAAGATATCCGCAGGAGAACCAAGGTTGCCGACATAGCACAAAGAATCGCCAAACTTAAGTGGCAATGGGCAGGGCACATTGCTCGCAGAACAGATGGCCGTTGGGGCCGAAAGGTTCTGGAGTGGCGACCGCGTACCGGAAAACGCAGCGTTGGAAGGCCTCCTACAAGGTGGACTGACGACCTGGTGAAGGTAGCGGGAATCCGATGGATGCGGGACGCACATGATCGTTCGTTGTGGCGACGCTTGGGGGAGACCTATGTCCAGCAGTGGACGTCTGTCGGCTGAAATGATGAATGTTTTAAATATTATATGGCGAAGTTGTCTCATCGTATCTATGTACACCTTTTTTTTTTTTTTTTAATTTTTTTTTAATTTTTTTTTTTTTATGGTGGGAAAAAATCATGCATTGACATCCCCCGCCCTTGGGCGGAGCGGGAGATAGTGTCAGACTCTTACTGACTAAAAGACCCACCCCGTTCCTTCTAGCCTTCATACCGGGGCTCGAGCGCCCTTTCGGATAACCCTGGCCCCAGTAGGCTTCGACCCGGCTGGGTCCCTGCTGTTGCTGACAACTCCTTGAGGCGCGCGGGAACAGTGCGCGCCGTCGACGACTTGGGCTTGGTCCGGACAGTTACCGGACGGCCGGACAGCGAGCTACCCATTGCTCACTGTCCGCAAGCCCGCGTCTACGTTGGCCGGAAATCGGGATCAGAATCCCGGCGACGGCGGCGGCGATAACGCCGTTGCCTTATGCGTTCGGCCTCCTCCTTTGCGAGCATTACTGCTTCGCAGAAGTCGGCGACCGCCTGCCACTCCTCCTCGCTCCGGACCATGGCCTCAACCAAGGCCCGGCGCGAGAGGTCTCCGCCGCCGATCGCCCCCACGAGGGCACGGCGATGCTCCGATCTATGTACTCCTCATGGATCGCATGTGATATTTAACTAAAGTTTAAACTAAAATGTAGCGCATTTAGATAAATGAACAAAATATCGCATAGATAACGTTGTGATAGTGTTTATTTGTCAACTATCAAGATAGCAGTCAAATGGGCCCCAGCTAGAGATAATAACGATAACGAGAACTGTAATAACAGTGGTAGCAATTATCTAAAACAAGAAGAACACTAATATTTTATTATTCAAACGATGAATTCGTTTACACAAAAAAAAAACACATTCTTTATGCGAAGTGTTTCTTCAAATATCTCACCTTCACTTACATAGTGTCATAACCACATAACTCAAAAAAAAGTGTTATTAGTTTCAGAATTGATCATACCTACTTTAAGCTTAGATAGTGACATGTATGTAGCTCAATACTTTAGACATAGGTATGGGCAACCCATTTTTTTAATTATTTTTATACTGCCATATCTTTGAATAAATACATTTTATAATGCCATTTAATCTCGATAACTAAATTTTTTGAGTTGTAACATTATTTGAGTGGAGGTGCAAAATGTGTTTTGACCAGAAGTAGCTCAGAAGCAAAAATAAAAATAATTAATCGAAATCGTCTTTAGTTTAACATATAAAATTTAAAATTAACGTGCCTACCTCAGTTATGTTATTCAATTGTTTCATTATTTTCCCGGACCGATGTATCAGAAATCGTCTGAATAATTTAATTTGCCAGCAAGAAAAGATGTAGGTATCTAAGCAAAGAAAAATGGTACAAGTTCGTTCAAGACAGGTATTCTCTAGAGGATCATGTAATGGATGAAGTAGACACGGCTTGAACTCTTGGATTCTTTATGTCTGAGACAGAATTAGGCATGTTGCTGTGTTCACAAGCATAAGAATAACGTGTTTTTGCGAATGTAAGTGACGTAATTGTTGTGTTTGAACATCAGCGCCGTTTCCGGCTAAATTGAACATAATTTTTTCTGTAAATGATTAGAACAGATGACAAAAACATATTCGTTTTTTCAGAGTTATAAAAAAGTACACATATAACGTTGATTGAGAATATTATTAGAAGCTTCCGTTAATTTACCGACAAGGATATTCGGCATTTTTTCCTGCTTACTAACACTTGCACGTACACATACACACGTCCCAAAAATCACTTCGCAGCGTTATTTCTTACATTTCATAGCTACAGGGAAATTTACAGGGTAATAGCGAAATATAATTTTTTCCCCGTCCAATATAACCGCAACAGTGAGCTCAGAGCCATCCATTACCTTGTGACGCGCGATGAGGGTCCCCAAATTGGTTATTTTAGCGACTGCGTACCGACGGTGTAGTCGGACAAATTCACCAACCAGTTTCACACGATGGGTGACGATAATTCTCTTCTATAAAGGTTAGCTTTTGCAAACAGTAACACACCCGCACATAATTTAAAAACTATCTCACGGGAACATACGTTTCAAAGTTTTATCCAAATCCGTTCAGCGTTTGATACGTAATTGACTAACAAAAATCGAAACATATCTAAAGACTTCTTCCTGCCCTTATCCTATATAGCTTGGGGTCGGCGACATGTTTTATAGACATATCTTTAAAAGAATTAAAATTAAAAGAATAAGGCAGCAGACGCAGAGAATTTAGGCCAAAGAGATGGCAAAGCCAGCTGTCAGAACAACTGGAAATACAAACAAATATGGCACTCCATTTAGCCAAGCAGAATTAATGAAGATAAAAAAATTCATAAAATAATTTAAAGGACAAACTAAAATTAATCTAAAGTATGGCGTCGAAAAACTCCTTAGCTTATAATATTAAAGAAATGACGTTGATACATAGTGAGAAAACGATAAAGAAGAAAAAATTGAAGGGCAAAACACTGGTAGATTTAAAAAGACAAGCAAAAAAAAATGCATAGATAATTTCTAGTCAAGTATGCACCATAAACAATGTCATCGTACCTTACCATAGAGTAAAATAACTGTCAAAGGAAAACCTATTTAATAGAAAGAAAAATGAAACAAATCACTTGCTAATGATGGATGATGGCGATAAGACGGCCTAATTTTTAAACGATGATAAATGAACATTTTTCCGGTGACCCTAATTACAGGTATGGGATTAGCGCGGGTTAATATGATAAAAAGGAAATATGATGTTTAAAGCCATTATAATGCTTTAGATGAATTTTAGAATCTAAAATTAAAATTTATTATAATAAAATTTTTTTTTTTTTTGGAAAATGTGAAGAAATATTTGTAAAATATGAATACCCACTATTGCTATATTAACGTCAGAACTCTTTATTCAAATTCATGTCTTCCAGCTCGACTTCATATCAAATTATTATCAAATTGACAGTTTATTTATTGACAGTAATCGAAGGTGTTTTTCCGTTGTTATGGCGAGTGAGTCAAGTGGCGCCTTCAAACTGATTAGGTCCTAGTTTCTAGTAGGTACTTTTTGCAGTTACTTCTTTATCTCTCTATCATACGATGTGGTACATCATTATCAGAGGTCGGAATTAGGTAGAATTTCATCTACTTACATCGAAATGTTGATATTATAAAAGCTCTTTTTCTTTTTTTTTTAATGAAAAATCCCGTGTGGCCAACAATATTACAAATAAATAATAATAAAAAAATCGGAGACAGATAAGACAAATAAAACAAAGAAAAATTAATATACAATTTTTATTAGTATTTTTCATAGACAAAGATTTAAAGTGAGGTTAACAAATTCATACACTTTTTTTGTTTGTTTATTGTTCATTACATTAGTTTACATTTGTTACATAAAAAACACGTGTCTGAAACCTTTCAAAGGTTTATGTGACAAAGTGGGGGCAGCAAGCTCGCTGACAGCATGTTACATTAAAATTAAGTGAATTTAGCTTAATCGTTATTTTACTTCCTCCTACTCGTCTTCTGATAGTGTCATAAAAAAAAAAATGCTGCTCTTTGAAATTAATCTCGTGATTTGAGGCATATTCACTTTATTCTTTCGCTATATGAAATTAGTATTTAATAAGTACTTAAATAACTCTACCCAATTCTAACCTCTGATCATTATACAAGATTTGAAGACACTACTTCAGTGAGTAGCAGCTGGAGAATATACATACCTAGTTATAACTTATAACAGAGTTAGTCCCAAGACTTAACTCTTCCATTAATTGCAAGCAAGTTGTGTCTGCAAGTTTCGTTCAACATATGTGCTGCGTAGTTCTTGTTCGTGATTTGTTTTCTAAAACTTATCTGTGTTCTAAAACTTTAATAGCTTGACTAAGTATTGGTTTAATGTCATTTATTAATTCGTCTATGTTGTGAATTATACTTTATTCAAGTAGGTACCTACATCTATTTTATAAAATTCCAACCTTAGTTTTCTTATTAAAAGTTGTTTTTTTTTTGTGCATGGCTGCTGTTTCATATTATTAACAAACATGTTGCAAAGGTATATCAGAAAAAGTTTGAAAGTGGCGCCAGTGACTGAAAATTTGAAATGAAACTTTGTCTTGGTATAGCCATGTGAAGAGGAGAAATGAAACGCATGTTACTAAGAGTTCTGAGTATACATGTAGATGGATGGACAGGGAGAGGGAGGCCAAAGAAAAGCTGGATGGATTGTGTGAGAAGTGGTATGAATGAAACGGGAGTTAGTGATAGTGTGACGAGTGACAGGACAGAATGGAAGAAAAAATCGTGTTGCGCTGACTCCAAGTAATATGGGATAAGAGAAGGAAGAAGAAGAAGTTTGCTGTTAGATATCAAAATATTTTCTATGTCATAATCTTAAGCATGGTTTTTCATAATAACATAAGTGTTTGACATATCAATTCTAAAGCCACAAAATAAAAAAGAAACACTGTATATTAAGGGTGAGTTGCACCATTTAACTATAACGATAACCAAACCATAACCAACCGTGAAACGGCCGCCTATTGGTCAATTCGACGATTTGACAACTGTTAACGGCTTTGTTATCGTTATAGTTAAATGGTGCAACTCACCCTTAGTTTACCTTTGTAGTTCGTGTGGCATCAAGATTAAATAAATAAATATATTCGAATATTGAAATAGCCTGGCAACACCTTCATGCTGATAAGCTTAAAAGTTCATTTCTTTATAAATATTATGTAGATACATTTCTTTCGCCGATTAACTGTAATTGTTTTCAGTAGGAGACTACGCAATGACTTCTCGGAACTTTTATTAATTTTATCTGCCGTTCTGTTTCTGACCATACAATAACTGCTCAATTAAGGGTCCGTGCCAAGTCCAATGCGACACTTAACGTCGACCTCGATTCTGTATTGGTCCGTTGTCATTAAACCTCACTGCTGCTGCCCTTTGCTATGTCGATGGTACACACAGACGATTCTATAACAGGGGTTAGATCGGAAGCTATTCCGAAATTTGATAACCGATTTTAATCCCTTCTCCTTTAAAATAAGTTCGAGTTTTCATTGAACAACGATCCCAATTTAAGTTGTTTTGCTTCTGGATTAACCATTTGGTACCGAGCATGTATTAATTGTGGCCGAGTTGGACGTTCAGTACATTTCCGATCAAAGGTTTATTTTTGTTGCTCACTAACTGTGTGGTTGACGTTCTAAAAGACCCCAACGATATTTTTACAGTTTATTTAGAAGTTCTGTGTATTGGGAGACAGAAAACCAATTTACGTTATGATTAGTTCTATTTGTTCTGCAGATTTTACTCAATTGCTTACTTTAAATAAGTTCTAGTATAGCATCAGCCTTTTAATTTTCCTACTGCTGGGATTCAGGCCTCTTCTCTAGGAGAGGGAATGGGCCATAATCCACCATGCAGGCCCAATGAGAGTTGCTGAATGTCACATGTCTTCGAATTTTTGGATCTCGTAATTTTTTTCCTCACGATGTTTTCCTTCACCGTTTTGAGAGCAGTGGTAATGAAATAAATTATACAAAGTAATGCGCCTGGCTGGGTTTGAACCTGCGATCTGAACAACTCGTTATCGTCGTCATCGTACTCGTTGTCGTATTGCAACTCGTGTCGGAGCCGTTACCACTCGGCCATCAATGCTCTAAAATAAGTTCCAATATTACCTAAAATAATTTTAAAGAAAATCTCGCAGTCACAGAACTCCAATTCAAGTTTTGAAGAACTTAATAAAATTGAACGTCATGCACGAAAAGTCTTTAGAGACAGCTTTACACTCCTCAAGCGCTTGTTCAATTTTGCGTCTTTCTAGAAAGCCAAGGCCGGGGAGCTCCTTACCACAAAGTTGTTGTTACAATGCTCGGCGATGACTATGTAAGGCCGCTTCAGACCATAGTTAATAAAGTTCCGAACAAGTTATTCATACTCACTAATGAGCCAACTCATACTTGGTTTCTCTCGGCATGTTCTCAATTACGCCGATTCAATTGTAGCGACGGCGGTAGGCGCTTTCGTGATTTAATTGTCTTATTTCAGCATTCCTTGAAATATGAATAATTATGGCTCCATTTCAGAATTTCTTCTGCCACCGCCGACCAAAGCTATATTATTAACAATAAGTATTTTTTAAATATTATTTTATGAGTTTGCTCTAGTCTACACCACAGTAATATGAAATTCGTGAGAAATTATCACAACGAAAGTCCGCTATGCAAATTGTAGCCACTCCACGTGTGTATTTAAATACGAGAACGTTACTGCGAACTATTCATTAAAATACTTTTAAAACTGTGAAAATAGTGAAGCATTTCAATGTAGAAAGGAGAAAATTGCATATGAAATGCTTGTAACAAGCGTGGAATCTTTTGGTCCAGCAGAATGGGCCCCGCGTTGCGAATAGTGGCAGAATGGAAAAAGTAAATGCGATGTACACAGATGCAGACACAATCATGATAAGATATACACATTATGTTGACGTTATGAGCGAGCACACATTGCAGCATTATTGGGTTCTGAATCGTGCGATAAACGATAATGGTGTGTTATATTTATTGTTATATTTCATCCACATGGTTCCTGATATTATCAATAAGGAAATTGGATATAGAGATACTACTACGCTTAGAGCCCCGTTTTATGGAATCATGCAGCGACACCATTTGAGAGATTTATATCAAATTGCTCTGCAGTTGAATTGGTACAAAAATCGTTTATCAATTACTATTTTGTAGAACTCATCAATCTTTTGAAAGCCATTTCTCTGTTGAACTCAGTACAAAGCCAAACACAGTTGGCGTTTCGTTTTTCTTCCTCTCTGACTGTATTCACTAAGTTGCAGCTCCAAGACGATTTCTTCTTTTATAATTCGGTCGCTACTTATACTTCCTGTATGGTTAACTTAGCTACTTTTTCGTGGATTTTCATGAAATTTTGAACAAGCCACTTCGCAAGGCGTGTCGGCGTATCCGAAGGAAAGTTTGCGCATTAGCGGAACCGGAAAAAGGGGATGAAAAAGTTGACGACAACTTCTCGCAAAGACACTAAAATCGCGAGGCGTTTGCAAAAGTTACACCCAAAGTTAACAGCGAAATGATTTGGTCGGTTTTAGGTTATTTATTATAAGTATGGATGTTAAGGATTTGGTAACAACTTTAACAAAGGTTCTGAACGGATGCCTTTTATAAGATCTTTGACGCGATGTTCGTGCTTTGAATACTTCCTTTTAACATGAAAGCTTTCAAGCGAATTCAGTTTAAAAAGAAAAAAAACGTTAGGAATCAATCACCACCGCAATCGAAAGGATTATATTTCAGTCAAACTGAAAATGCAGACGTTCCGAAAATGAGCAACTAACGAGAATAGTTAAACGGACCTGTAATTTGCATACAGATTGGTTTTCAGGGATAAACGGTCCATTTGTATTCAAACGCAGGAACCCAGCTCAGTGGTCGAGGAGCATTTATCCAGTTTAGGATTTAAATCGGCCGCAGTATCATCTGCTTATCGATATCATGTACCTACTCCTAAGCTCTCCCGAAACTTTACTACTACACAATATTTTCCTTTCTACTTAACCTCATTCTGGCAGTTTGCCAGTTTCCGTTTTTTAGGCACCGAATTTGGCAGGCAGTTGATTCTTCACCGATTTGTATTAAAATTTATCGATTATGCGATTACGGAAGCTTTTTATTCGATTTTCAAAATTTCGCTGCATCTTTCTGTTTAAAAGCAAACTAATTCATAGTTTATGAACTTCATTATGTATGTTTTCTTTGGCAAACCAGCATACAGCATTCTTAGCTTCCTTCCAAGGATTTGTTTGCTTCTAAATACATTTCTACAATATTACGGTTGTCTTCTGCAGCACTGTAAGGATAAACTGCCCATTGGTCAACCAAGCTTTAGCAGAATCCCATCAAACTTGTACCGTATCCTTCTGTTTGTCCGTCCACCAGACATAATCCTCTTATGGCAGCCGGGAGATACCAGGGGCATAAGTTCATTGGCTTATTCTAAGCCGGAAACATAACTAAGTTGATCAAACCTTCCTTATATCGCAAAAGTATAGATATTTATTCTTATTACAGGTAATTTTGTGACCATCCAACATAAACTGTCACATATATAACCCGGATAGTCTTTCTTCGTTCAAATGCTTATCACAACACGATCTATCCTTTGTGGAGACACAATACATAGTTGAGGTGAATGACATACGACCGGGCCGAGACAGCCGATGCTGACAAGCGTCGAGGGGAGTGCGAAAATAGACCAATCCGATGTAGGTACATGACGTCATTCGAAGCGTTGATGGGCATGGAAACTAGAGTTTTCGGCTGTACAGTTAGCAGTGTGTCTATGGCAACAATTTGGCTTTGACAGCGCCTTTTGTAGCAAGGAGGCCTTTCGGTTGTAGATAGAGTATTGTTGATAGTAGCCGTCATCGTATATGTTTATATAAGATAATGATAGTCTTTGGTACTTGTCACTTTCTGGGGCCAGACAAAAGGATTCCATTCATGAAGGATATAGAGGATTAGATTTACCTACATATTTTGTGTTCGTTTTTTCTTACACCTGGTTCTAATTAGTGTTTTATTACTATGTGTCCCCTGAGGTTTAACCTGCATATTCGTACTTCATGTGGTACTACCGATGTGCGTTTCACTGTACTAGGAAGAATTGTACACTGAATTATACTAGAAAAAGAGCCGACAGTTGTCGATTTTAGGTTTACCGTAAAATACATTTTTCGTTTTGCACGATATTCGAATATCTAGCCTTTCTAGTTTTAGAAAAACATTCGATAAATAAAGTGGCGCGATTGATTTCGATTCAATGTTAGAGTAAAATACATTGCCCAATTGACCATAATGTTCCAGGAAATCTTGATTACTGGAAACGTAAAATCGAAAGCGGAACTAGGTATTTTTTTAGTAATTTCCCTTTTTAGAAACCGCTGGTATTTTTCAGATAACTAGATATTAATTTATTTATATTGGTACATATATATGGAAATAGTATAGACAAAACATTATAAATACGAGTATGAGTACAAATAAACTGCTTATGTCTAAAGAAATTTATTTCAGCATACGAAAGAAGTTATTAAAAAAAAGTATAGACAATGGAAATAGTAATGGATAATATACATTGTAAATACGAGTATGAGTACAAAGAAACTGCTTATGTCTAAAAAAATTTCTTTCAGCATACGAAAGAAGTTATTAAAAAAAAAAGTATAGACAATGGCAATAGTAATGGATAATATACATTATAAATACGAGTATGAGTACAAAGAAATTGCATAAGTCTAAAGAAATTGCTTTCAGCATACGAAAGAAGTTATTAAAAAAAAGTAAAGACAATGGAAATAGTAATGGATAATATACATTATAAATACGAGTATGAGTACAAAGAAACTGCATAAGTCTAAAGAAATTTATTTCAGCATACGAAAGAAGTTATTAAAAAAATGTAGTCAATACTGTATAAACAGAGAAAAAAAAGACTAGAGACTACACAGTTTTAGTTTAAAATATCAAAAAACTCTACAGATATAATTTAAATATCTGTTTAAATTCTTGTACTGTACTGCAAAGTCTCGGACCTAGAATACTAAATTATTTTTTTTTTATTTGGTGGAAGCCTATGTCCAACAGTGGACGTTTTTCGGCTGAAATTACGATGATGATGATAATGATAATGATGACCCCCAAAGGGGATGAAATGAGGTCCCAAGTTTATATGGAGAAATCTAATTCCACGCGGGCGAAGCTAATCTACACCAACTATTATAAAGATGTAAAGTTTGTTTTTATGTTTGTAGGAGGTTATCTCTAAAAGTACTGGTCCGATTGCTAAACTTTTTTCACCGATAGAAAGCTGCTTTATTCCTGAGTGACATAGGCATATTTTATGTACGCGGGCGAAGCCGCGGGCAAAAGCTAATATATTATATACATATACAATTATCACAGTTAAGAGATACTCGTAATAAGTAATATTATATAGTTCTTAGTAGATCTTCAGTCATTTATATTAAGATTCAACTAGCTCGAACAAAGCCTATAGATTTTGCATGTCCCTCCATATCTAACGCTTATAATTTAACCTTCCTATCTCATAGGAAGGAGAGTAACGGAAAGGGTAGTAAGGAAGGGATAGCAGGGGTCTGCAATTTGCTGCTACTAATGTGCTCGTTAAACCCAAAGGTTATCGCTGTACGTGTCTTCGATGAATCTGATGGTAGTCCTAAGAACATTGGCGTGCGTAGCAGTGAATAAACATATGATTCCGAGTGTATAGTCATAAAATGAATGAAAAATGAAATGAATGAATGTGTGTGTAGAGTGAATAGGCTCTTAATAAACAAGTGCGCCTCACTATCAACAATTGCATCACTGCTTACCATCAGGTGGGATCGCAGTCAAGTACTAGTTTATATCAGATTTAAAAAAAAAAATCTTTGTATGATTTTTAGGGTTCCATATCGATATTACATTCGTAATGAGATTAGTTATTAATCTTTTTTACTGTCCGTTGTGCTAAAACAGGAACAGAAGCAGACGGATTCTTTAAGAATTTTTAAATCTAAAGTATTTATTTCTTAGAATAATTTTATAATTTCACGTGGGCTCTCATCATCATCTTGTGTGTGAAGCTTGTGATCATTTATTACATTGACATTGACATTTGAGCATGGCAGTTGAGAGTTTGTCATGCTCAATCTAATGTCTCGCTGTTGGTGGCACGTGTTATTCGGTTCCCTTAAAAATGGTTGAGCTGAGTGGGGCTGATGCACGCGTCATGCTCGTGAACGGGTGCCGTCAGTTGAGACTGGTCATCTCTTAGCTGCCAGTGGCTTAATTCAGTTTGTATCTTTTAATTATTATTATTATTTTTTTTTTTTTCTTATCTACTGTAAGCACAATTTACACAATAGAAGCAACATGAAAATTTGTAACCAAGCATTATGTAACACATAATATGATTTAAAAGAATGTCCATGGAGTTTCTTGCACTTTCTTCTCCATAGAGACCTCTCTTTGGAACGTGCAATTTAGCTTCACTTTTCTTGGACTGACCGACATTTGACTATCCAAAAGTGCCTGCAAATGGTCTATTTGAAGTAAATGATTTTGATTTTTTTTTTTTTTTTATTTTTTTTTTCATCATTTCAGCCAAAAGACGTCCACTGTTGGACATAGGCCTCCCCCAAGCGTCGCCAAAACGGCCAATCCTGTGCGTCTCTCATCCACCTGTGGGCTCTAATATATATCTTTTCTACATAGTAACCGTATCTCCTTGAAGGATATAACACCTATTCATACTTTTCCCCGAAACGAAACTGATATTCCTGTCATATTGCAATAGTTACCCTTAAACGAATTTCCGAAATAGGAGCCGATTATAGGGTGGCGTAGTTTCCATGGCAACCGGAACCTATCCCGAGCATGTTTCAAACAGCGTTGAAATCAATATTAAACTTGGTTGAAAATTATAGTGTCGTTTATATGAGTTGTATTATATTATATCGCACATATTTAACCCCGCCCTGGGTTTTCCCGGGTACAAATTATAGTATTATTGAAAACCGTATCAAAGTTTAGCTTGGTTCAGTTTCGTAAGCATGTTTTGATCAATGAAATTATACCTGTTATCCACCTATTTAATTAAATTTATTACCTAATTGATTTTTTTATTGCAATTTATTATTAGAAATTCCTTATTTACCTTGTTATTATTTATTGTATGTATTATTTAACCAAATTCTTTAATAGCTTTTCGCTGCGATAATAATTTTACTTACTTATTTTTTTTTTTATTTGTATATGTTCCTGCATACTATTCATTGAAGTGCCGTAATAAATAAATAAATTAAAATTCGTTGCGCGTTTAGGACGAATTAGCGAGTAAATAGACAAAGGCAGCGTGTGTCTTTGTTTTATACTACATAGGTCGGGAAATAAATCTTCCGCTGTAGCGTCACCCATTGCTCAAGTGCACTAAACTTCTCAAAGTGGAGTAGAGTAAGATAATTCCTTCTAAAGTTCAAACAAGAAAGCAAGTCACGCTTACGCATCGCTGCTAACTATACTAACCGCAGTACGCCTTCCCTTTCAAAGTACCACCATAAAATAGATAGGTACAGAAGACAATCTCATGTATTTACTTCACTTTCGTACCTACGTTCAGCAATCGCGTTAGGGTCGGCGCCGTTCTGTCCGAAGCCGCTCAGGCGCGGCGTTAAATATCTACCTAATATAAATTGCAAAAATTTTACATGGCTACAAAGTCATTTACTTATCTACCTACCTAAATGTTCTGCGTTACGTAAAAACAGACTATCAAAATACAAGCATATACCTACTTAAGGAAGTCTTAAAACTGGGCCCCAAGTCTGCTATTTTTATAAATTCGTCATTCCAACACGATCCCATTGTCATTTTGCTAAAAGTTTGTAATCTGCTAATCCATAATGATCGATCATTGATCGGTCAATGGTCTTGTAATAGAATTGTGGTAAAATGATAATTTCGAGCATATTAAAACCAACAACTGCACAATAACGTTCTAATGGTAAAACACTGATCAAATAAACTGTCAAAGTTTTAGCAGATAACCGCAAACGTGAAATATTTATTTGTCAATATGTACCAGATTACCATTCTATGCCACTTCTTTCAATGGAGTGCCAGTGGTTGACCATTGGAAAGTCATAATGACGCCATTATGTTAGTAGATTACCAAACTTTTGAAAATCGACAATTATGACATCAATGATAGACTATTCTGACACTATTGTAATAGCAGACTTGAGGCCCTGGTAGCTTGAAAAACGATAATTCAGCAATTAATGTTGGATTTAAAAAACCGTCCACTTAACAGTTATAACTTCATTATTTCAAAAAAAGTTCACAGACGCATGTCTCAAGCAGATGCATACGCGCTCGCAATGAGCCGAATTGAGTCGAGATATCATGTACATGAGCGGTGTCTATGTGTGCGTTGCTCGAGCGCGCTTTGTATGTAGATTGACTTCTGTACCTATCTATTTTGTGCCGCTGCTAACTACACTAACCACAGTACCCCTTCCCCTTTCAAAGTACCACCAACAATAACTACATAGTAATTTAATATAATAAGTTTTACTCAAGTGTAATTTGATTAAACGCCACCAAGCAAATAATTAAGCATGCCTACCTCCTTGCTTCTTTTAGGTACTCACTTTATTAATTAAAATAATTTTGCGTTCGTGCAAATTCTTGGTTGGGTAGCGAAGAGAATATTTCTTACCTAAATGTTGCCAAATAATATCTCAAAAGTTTTTCGCAATAGTATTGTAATTAGCTTGGCGGAGTTTTGGGAACTTTCGACACAGTTAATTGTATACTTTCTATGTTTTTGTGGTGTTATATAATACGAGTACATAGGTATGTCACATTCAAAACCGATTTTAACTACGAGAATCGGTCAGAAGTACTAATTTTGTCCTGTTGAAACTACATTCAAATAAGTACCTAACGTTTAAAAATCTGTAAGGTGTGACTACTTTAATATGGTTTTTTGAAGTGATTCTAGGTTCTTGTATACGTATTATAACTATATCACAACAAATCTAAGAAGTAAAAAAGTAATTTTCTATAAAAATAGCTTTGTATCTATAGGCGTAACTCACAATATTTTACGTCTCGTTTTTTTAACCATTGAATTATGAAGCTACTTTTATTTTATCACAACATAAACAATTAAGGCCTCTGCGTTTATTATGCATTTCTCGGGCGTGTGAACGACGCGGAAGCCGCGTGCGCGACGCGAGCGCACTGCGTAAGCGTCGCGTATTGCCACCGTGTGACGTGTGTGCAGCGAGTGCGCGGCGCTCGCCTTGGCGTTTAACCCCCTTCAGAGAGTGCCCGCCGCGTGCGCTCCGCGTGCACTCCCCACACAGGCCGAAGGGCAGCAAAACGCGACGCTCACGCAGCGCGCTCGCGGCGCTCGCGCTACTTACACGCCCGAGGATCTCGCACGCCTAATGTGGAGTCAGCCTAAAATTAAAATGTATGTACTACGCGTTGAACTGTCAAACGGCACTTCTTCGATTTGCCGGGCTTTAAAACGTTTTGTATTTTTAATTTTCGAACGCATTTAAACTTAATTGGAGTTTTGGCTAAAGCCAGTCACAACTAGTTTTGACTAATATTGACTATACACATATTTAAAGTTACCGTCAGACAAGTGTTACTGCCAACAAAATTAAATAAATAAAAAAGACATTTTTAAACTCGTTGCAAAAAATCCTATCTTATGTGCTGCGATTGGCTCTTTTAGGCTGGTCATGAAAAAACAAACTTAAAAACACAATCTTCAAGTAGCATAAAGGGAAAGGGATAATTTAATGGACACTAAAAATAACAAGGACAGAAGGGTTCCGCCAGACTTAAAATGGCGACAAACCCTTGTCTAAGCCGGGAGTCAAATCGAATAACAAATAAATGTATTAGTTTTAGTTGGGGTCACGACTTTCTATAGCAGTTAAGTCTAATTAGGATATTCCAATATATTCAATCGGTGGCACATAAGGGTTAGTTTTGTAGTTAAAGCGGTAATTTCAAGCTACATGACCAGTGGCGTAGTTAAGTAACCAAAGACTGGCGCAAAAGAAAAATCGGGGCCCTTCTTTTTTATATGAGAAATTACAAATAACTTCTTCAGCTCTGAGTGGAGCGAGCAGTGTCAGATTTTTGCTGACTAAAAAGAGTTGCCAAAATTAAAGTAGTGTCGCAACCTCTTGTTCAGTACACAATGTAGTTGTTTTTTATTTTATTTTATTTTAAGTTTCTACACAAGTTGTTTCTTCATTGTGTGTCTGTGTGCTAAATAATTGTCTTTTCTTTCTTTTCTCCTATGTTTAGATTTTGAAGATGGGACAATTTGCACACTTCAATAAGAGGTTTGTTAATCAGGTTTTGGGCTCCCCGAGCGTGGGGCCCCCGAGCTACTGCCCCGCCTAGCCTTTTGGTAGCTACGCCAACGTACATGATTAGTACCTAACGTAAACCATTAAGCTAAATGAGTGAGGTGTCGCGATTGCGATAAATTACTCCATGTTACACAATGTCACGCTTCATTCAGCTTAGGTAAACGTTTGGAACAGATCAACATGAATAAAACGAGTTGCCATATAATTAAAGTAGCATTGCAGTTTCTTTTATTTAGGTTTTGAAGGTAGGAAAATTTTTCGCTAGTTCAATAAGAGGTTTGTTAATTAGATTTTGGGGGCCTCCGAACTTGAGGACCCCGAGTTTTGGGGCCCCATGTGGACCATTAAGCTAAATGAGTGAGGTGTCGCGATTGCGATAAATTACTCCATGTTACACTATGTCGCGCTTCACCTAGCTTAGGTAAAAGCTTGGAACAGATCAACATGAATAATTTGTTGTGTAAAACATTCCAACTGTTGAGAATTTGTTGTTCGACTCAGATTAAATATAAACTTTGTTACCCAACACGGGCACCATGTTATTTTTGCGAACACACAGTTTTAAAAAGTACATCAAAGTTGAGTTTGCTTGTTGATATAATATACTTATTATATACTTATATCAGAATGATAATGAACGTATCACATTGTGTGTGGGTGAGCTAGATTACCTTCAGCACGTTTAGGTTCACGTGTCGTAATAAATGAGCAATACCTAGATTTTTTTTAATATTGGTAGGTTCGCGTTTGACCACTATCTCACCTAATGGTAAGCGATGATTTGACCGACGATGAAGTACATTTACATGTACATGCAGTGGCGGATTAGTCATGTTGCAAGACTAATAAATGCTACAAGCTCTGTGCATCGGGGGGCCACGCGCGTTCACGGATCTTGAACTTAAACGTAAAAAATACTAGTCAAAATATCTATATTCACTATCTCACCTGATAGTAAGCGATGATATGGCCGACGATGGAGCACGCTTACCTAGAAGCAACCTGTTCACTCTTCACTTAAAGACCCCTGGTTATAGACTACCAGGAAACAGACTTTGGCGGGGAATTTTACTCCTTGGCTATACGCATGATGAATGTGTTCCCAAAACGCTTTGTACGTATGGCTGTGAATAGATGTATATACGCTGCAGATTAATTGAAACCGATTTAACGGAATGCTGGAAAATCGTGTTGTCACCGTCACATCACGTAGATTGGAAGCTATTGGGCCGCGGGGCTTCTGTCCCTAAAACAACTTCCAATGACGGTAACCGTAATGTGTACAAAAGGCAATGGGTAAAAATGTATGGAGTTTGATCTAAATTCAAATGAACGTTTGCTTGTAGTAAGACACATGTTTCGTCCCATTTAAGAGTTTTAAATCAGTTGAAAGTTTTATTAAAGGCTCAAAATAAGGAGTAGCTAAGAAGTCGGAGTAGCTACCGGAGTCTGTGTTTACTCATCATTATCATCATCATATCAGCCGAAAAACGTCCACTGTTGGACATAGGCCTCCCCTAAGCGTCGCGTGTGTGTCTGTGTTTCCTGATAGTTACAAAGTAGAGGTCTTTAAGTCAGGAGCGAATAGGTTACTTCTAGGTAAGCGTACTAAGATAGCGGTCAAACGTGAGCTTATCAATAAATAAAAATGTTTTTTCCATTTCTCAGCAGTAACTAACGGATAAACTCTAAAAGTTGCTCCTTATTGCACGACTGCCCCAAAAAAGGAGTGTTATTTAATAGGTTATTAATTGACATAAGTCTCATAAGAGTTGGAAACCCTATACAGTTTTACTCACTGTCCTTTACCGACCCGTCCCCTAGGCTCAAGCGATTTGCTCTCAATGAGACAGACATGAGGGCTCTCCACACAGATTGGATGTCAGGGCGAGCGTGCCGCCACACGGCCGGCCTTTACTACAACAACCCTCCCGGAGTAATGAAATTAAATTAGTGTCCCTTTCAGACCACTTAGACTCCATGAATGATATTACCTATAGGTACCATTAAAATTAAACGAGTTTTGGCTCGTACCTACTTGGTTCTCTGTCTCGTTTGGGCTGAGACGTTTCGAATAATTTAATAGAATTTACTAGCATAACTAAAAATGCTGGTGCTTTCAAGATTATAGGCAGCACAGCACTTATGTTTTGTTTTTCTTTGTCAAAATTTTGTTATTGACATTATAATTTGCATTTGAGTACACATTGCTCGCAGAACGGACAGTTGCTGGGAATGAAAGATTCTAGAGTAACAACCACGTACCGGAAGACGTAGCGTTGGATGCGAGACGCACAGGACCGACCATTATGCCGACACATGGGGGAGGCATACCTAGATATGTCCAAAAGTGGACGTCTGAAATGATGATGATGAATTTGATTTTATTTTATTATTAAAAAATTTTGGTGTCTACCTATATGCTTTTGTGAAAATAAATAGTATAATAATTGAACTAATGAGTGCACTAGGCCATGCAAGCCATACCGCATGCGCTTGAATGAAGACTGAACGCTAATGAGCGCACGTGCAGTTACTTTTAGCAGGCACTGGCAATGAGCCGGCAAAATGTACCAATGAAATACAAGCCTTGTGTATTTACGATTTTACAGTATGTACCTACGTGATGTTTATTACAACAGCTTTGCTGAAAGCTTGCAACAATTTTACTTATTCTACGAATTTCAAAATTAGCAGTTTCCAATATAGAAGCTTTAAAATTCCCGAGAATTACATTGAAAGTAATTTAATATTATACGACCACAGAAAGCATATCGTGTGTTTCCGGTTTAGATAAAATCCTTTAAATCTTATTTACTCCATAAAACAAACTTCAGTTTAACACTGTAAAGTTCACCCGTTATATGAAACTACGTCAGCTCAGCAAAAATTATAAAAACATAAAAATGACAATATGTGTTATCCCATTGGCAAAAGTAAATCGAAAGCAGATAGAATAAAGTACAAAAAATATCCCCATTTATCCCAAGAGCATTGTGTGCATAAAAGAGCTTAAAGAGCCTTTTGTTTCACAAATATTTACGGAGAATAATGCAATCTGCTCTGTTTCGCTATAAATCAGCAGCGCGTATGTAAATCATTGATTGCAATATACCGTATAAAGGGGAATGGGTGAAATGGAACGGTGGCTCTTCTCGAAAATATTACCACATAAATCAAGTCGAACGGACAAGCAAGATAGTCTCGATTGTATTGACCGTCTGATTCCTCGCGTCGATTACATAATGGACTTATAAAAGGCTGTTAAGGATCATGGAAATGTACGTCCAATCGTATATTGTAGCAGCATAGGCCCGTTTGAGTTATATGCCAAGTTTTGATAGGCCATTTTCCTCTATTGTGTGTTTATCTTTGAAATGTGTGTGGGGCGTGCCAGTGTTATAGACGTAACTTTTTCACGGACACAGATAATTGAGATGTTAACAGAAATAGTTTTGAAGTTATGTGCTAGAGGGGAAAGCCTAGAAAAAACACTCTATAAAAAGATTGACTGGTAAAAGTAACGTCATTTGTTTTGATCGATTTATATTATCGTAGAATACATTAATCAGTCATTCTATAATCGGAATCGATTAAAAATTATCATCATACGATATTATATTATTGCAATCTTATCACTTTTTAATTACTTCATTTATCATTTACGAATAAAATCAAATACGATCAATTAAGGATTATTTTAATCACTATTATTTTCCAGATTTTTGCAAAAAATCGCTGTATAATTGAAATAATAACGACGTAGATACGAGTATATCAAGTAAATTATGGAGCCAACATTATATCTATTAGTCTCATATTATATTAGCATATAATATTATCTTATCATTACACTTGAACGTTTTATTGTTATCGTTCGTTCGAACAGAGAAACCATTGTAGGATATCAATGCGTCTTTCAAGATCTGCGTTTAAGGCTATCTCAGTATCTATAAAAGCCATAATGCAATTCTGCAAAAATAATTAAAATGAATCATTTGAATAATTATTTATTTTATGATAGTATTGTCTATTATAATAAAAGTATTTACCTACCTATAGAAACACATGTACATTATTATATATAGGGTGACTGGTAATTAGTGTACGATACTTAAACACGTGATTATGCTTATGATAACCAACAACTTTTACTATGTACTAATACTGTTCAGTACATTTATGTTTGCCTAATGTACTGAACAGCTGATAGTTTTTTCGCGGTTTCGGCTTTGCTCCCATAATAAAAATTGTTTATTATCATGAGCACAATCACGTGTTTAAGTATCGTACACTAATTGTCAGTCACCCTATGTATCCGGTATTGTTTTGTAATACCGGATCGACTATTTTGAAGGTTATTAGCTTGATTTATTGATTATGAATAATTATGTGCCACATAAACAACTTACGGGTGTACGGATATTTATAGAATAAGTAAAATACTGCAAAAACACTTGCATACGTATTTTGAAAATGTGTAATATTCAGTCAATTACATTTTACTGTAGGTATATTAACTTACTTTGCGACTTTTTCTGCGAATTCGTTAAAGTGAATCATGGCTATGTTCAGTTTCAAGTATTAATCAATGAATTTTCCTTTACGTCTAACATCAATCTATATTAATAATATAGTAAATGTGAATGTAATTCTGTCTGTCTGTTACGCTTTTACGGTTAAACTATGGAACCAATTTTAATAAAAATTGGTACAGAGTAAGCTCGGACCGCAAGAAAGGAAATATAGGGTACTTTTCCTGGATTTCACGTTCACTATATAACCGACATTCACGCGGACGGACCCGTGCCCTCGTGGGGGTGATCGGCGGCGGAGACCTCTCGCGCCGGGCCTTTGTCGAGGCCATGGTCCGGAGCGAGGAGGAGTGGCAGGCGGTCGCCGACTTCTGCGAAGCAGTAATGCTCGCTAAGGAGGAGGCCGACCGCATCAGGCAACGGCGCTCTCGCCGCCGCCGGGATTCCGATCCCGATTTCCAGCCACCGTAGGCGCGGGCTTGCGGACAGTGAGCAATGGGTAGCTCGCTGTCCGGCCGTCCGGTAACTGTCCGGACCAAGCCCAAGTCGTCGACGGCGCGCGCTGTTCCCGCGCGCCTCAAGGAGTTGTCAGCAACAGCAGAGACCCATCTGGGTTGAAGCCTACTGGGGCCAGGGTTAGTTTCGAGAGACAGCTCGAGCCCCGGTTCGAAGGATAGAAGGAACGGTGTGGGTCTTTTAATCAGTAAGAGTTTGACACTATCTCCCGCTCCGCCCAAGAGCGGGGGTTGTCATAAGACGATTTTTCATATCGAAAAAAAAAAAAAGCCGTGGCTAAAAACAAGTCGTCAATATAAAACATTTTACATACCTACAACTGTATTTATCAGTTCCTAATATCACGCCATACTAATTATGAAAAATAATGCCTGGTTTTCCTCATAACTGTTTCCTCTAAAATTCACTATTTCATTAATGTTCATCATTATTATTATATAATTAGTTGTATTGTTTCCATTCTTTTTATTAGAACACTATACCTAATATGGCTCGTTTCCTTCCTCTTTGTATAGTTTTAATAAGCTTCCTGAAATGACCTAAGTTTTTTACTTTTTTCATGCATCCTGTATGGAAATAGTAATAGCTTCCTTTCAAAACAGGGAGCTTTTATAATGATGTGGTCAGAGTAGTATTAGGGTTTAGCTGCCAGCTATTAGCGTGACGTTCTAGGTTGTTATTTATCTAGGTTTTATTTTAGATTTTAAAGATAAACCAAGCCTATATTTCTCAATCCCTTTTCTGGGGTAGGAAACCATCAACTAACCGCTAAGGAAACCACAAATAGTCCCGAGGAGCGAGAGAGAGTGACAAACTTTTATTGACTAAAAATAAAGAAGTATTTTGTTTCTACACGTCCAAAATTATTACAAGAAAAAAATCTACGGCATTCTGATCATAATTCTTCAAATGACAAAACTAAGCTTGAACATTAATAGAGAAACATTAAAAATAAAGGTGATAGGGCAAATACGACCGAGCGACGTTGTACCACGCCATTCCTAGCGTGTTAGATGCAGATGCACCCATAATTAGAGTTCCGTGTTTGACATGTCAGATGCAAATCCATAGTCACTTAGTTTGTGGGCTGGGGGTGTTACACACCGTTCATGTCACACCCCACTGGGTCTGGAGTGAGGAGTACCGAGGCAATCATGTAAAACCTTGCACCCTAATTGCGTAGCACACTTTTGTATCTCAGTCTAACAACAACAACTTAATTACGCAATAAATGTTATTGAACTGTCAAAATGTTATTGATGTATGTTACACGTTTACCCCGCAATTTATTCTATGAATAAACACGCTAGTTTACAGGCAAATAATTTTACTTGAAATTGCTTTTAAAATGCAATAGTTGAAGCGTTGACTTGTGAATTTATGAAGAGTTTTTCAATTGAAGTATAACTACTTGAAACGTTCTGTACTGTTAGCTGTTAAAAGTAAATGAATTCAATGATTTAAAGGTTTTAGTTTTGATTTACAATTTATTATTGTAGCAACAAATGATAAATGATGTTTATTTTCCAAATAGGTTTTTAAAAAAACTCTTTTATAAGTTTTTTTTGTTGGTAAGCTCGAACGGCTAAACGGATTTGGTTGAAATTTGGCTCTCAAGTTGATCATGTACTGGAAAAGAACATAGGATTAGCACTTTTATCCTGAGAGTTTGTCTTCTTGGGACGATTTTCTACTTGTACGCGGGCGAAGTCGCGGTAGCAACTAGTTTTAAATTTATCTTTTTTTTCTTGTTACAGCAATATGTTCGCTGAAGCAGTTCCAGTGCACCAACGGCAAGTGCATACCCAGCATGTGGGTGTGCGACTTGGAGAGAGACTGCGAAGACAACTCCGATGAAGAAATTGAAGAATGCAAAAAAGGTCAGTACCTTATATCTATCACCGTAAAATTGAAAATAGCGTTGGATTATAATCTATCTCGCGAGATTATAAACTGTCGATAGATTGTGAACGTTAATAAATCGTTATCGTTAGTAAATCGTAAATAAAGTTGGAAAATCATCTAATGACAACCCCCGCTCTTGGGCGGAGCGGGAGATAGTGTCAGACTCTTACTGGCTAAAAACCCACCCCGTTCTTTCAAGCCTTCATATCGGGATTCGAGCTATCTTTCGAAACTAACCCTGGCCCCGGTAGGCCTCGACCCAGCTGGACCCCTGCAGATGCTGACCACTCCTTGACATATCGTTGCCCTACTGCTTGAATGGCCACCGACTAATTTTAGCAAAAATTACTTTTTTATTTCAAAGTATAGCAACTAATCTCTACAGTGTTTATTTTTTAAATTATTATTCAGGCATAATGAAATACTACATGTTCCTGTTGTGTGGAAGATTTTAATAAACTTCTGAATATATTTATATTTTTATTTAAAAAAATGTCTCCAGTAAAATATGCGCATTGGTCGCACTAGGGCGGCGATATCCATCCACCCCTTAGGCATCCACAATACAGAAGTAATTCCTAGTATGGGTCTATGTAAAAAAAAAGTTAATGCTTTATTGAAAAACGACAAAAATTTGTAGTAATTAGATCGGTATCGTTCCACTCGACTTGAAAGGTTTTCTAGGAAAACTGTCTGGAAAAAATACTTTGGAACCTAACAATGGGTATTATTTTAAGCTGGCTCGAGGTACTCTTAACGTCTGAACTTGTTTATGTTTATTTCATTTTAGCTGTTTAAGGGCACCTCTTTCTTCTTCGTATCATCATCATCATCTCATCATCATTTTCTTATAATTATTATAAAGAAGAAATCCTGTTCGTTAATTTCGCTAAAATTAAAAAAATATTATTTTTATTATGGGTATTATTTTGAATTGTTCGCTTTAATATCTCTATGGTGGTTTAAAAAATAGACAAAAGGAGTAGAAATATTTAAAATTTGTTGAAAGGCTGGAACCATAATCGGTAGATTGCGTTGACTGAAGTTTGATTATTTCACTGCTGCTTAGATCTGAGTATTTGATTAGTTTCAGCTTTATATTTCCACGTGATCCTGAAAAAAACGATTTTTGACAGATGGACAGACGGACAAAAAAAAATAAGCGCTTTCTAAAATACGTGAGAACCCAAAGATTTATCTATTTATATATTTAGTGTCCATGGAGTTTCTTGCACGTTCTTCTCCATAGAGACTTACTCTTTGGAACGTGCAATTTAGCTTCACTTGTTTGACTGACCGACATTTTGACAATTCAAAAGTGCCTGTAACTGGTCTATTTGAAATAAACGTTTCTGATTCTGATTCTATCTATACATATACAATAGCATAGACTCAAATTACTGTTTGCCACTTGTGCATGTCCTCTGTAAGAGTACATAATCTCATAGCTTTGTGCACGAGTTAAAATTAATGATGTAGGAGAGCGGCTGTTCGTGTATTAATTCTCTCGTGGTCGAGACGACTTTATGCCCAATCTGCACGTGAAATTAACTTCTTTCGCATGGAAATACAACCTTTCGGTAGGTAAGAATCGGAAAATAGGCATATTGGCGATACTTGAGGGAGGGCTATGTCCAATAGTGGACATCTTTCGGCAAAATGATGATGATGATATGATAGTCATTGATGATGAGATAGTCATCTCCTTCCTCCCCTTGTCATGAGGTTGAGCCACCACGGTTTTTTCTTCCAGGCTGTCCTATCACCCGCCAATAGCATGACTCATCTCTTATTCTTTCATATCGCTCCTCACACAGTCTATGCGTATTTTCTTTGGCCTCCCTCTTTCTCTCTCTATCCATCCACATGTATACTTATAACTGTTTTAGTAGTAGCAAGTACCTACTTATTTTAAATAGTTAGCTGGTGATTTACCTTCATAATACTACGTCAGTAACTACCTATATTTTCCACTATATTTCTTAAGTCCCATCTAAAACAGGGCACTACTTGTTAATAAAGTAAAAAGTAATAAAACTGTCATTGAATCGCCTTTAGGTTTCTTATCAATACATACCATGGTCCGTGGACGTCATTGGGTACGTACAAAAAAATTATAATATTGCAATTTTTCCTTAATTCCATAAAAAAATCGCAACATTGTTCGCATTTCTGCCTCGTCTTCTAATAATAAATAGATAGCAAAGAATACGTCATTGAGTTTGAGTCAAATGCAAACGCATTTTACTTTTACGTCAATTTAACTGAAACTAAATGTCGTTACTAAAATATCGGGATTCGTCACGTTGTTTGTAATATATACCTACTTAAGTAATATATTTAAATAGAAACGGTTTGTTCCATCTTAATATCATCAATTAATACCAGTGGTATTTGTTTTGACTCGTATTTAAGATTGATTTTGATTAGGTTTGACCGATTTGACTGTACCAAATTCAAGTTGTTGGTATTCGTTCGGAATAGAAAATTAATGATTTAAAAAAAATACATGTGGTATTCGGTTTTGGTATTAGAATAGGGTAAATCGAAATTTCTTGTCTTCAGGCTAATATAGTAATAAATATATACTAATATAGTAGGTAATGCTGTGTCATTCAGATTGGAAGAAATCTACCTGTGTAAGACAGCCACATTTATGACAAATACTAACTAAAGGATAATTATGTAACATCACGCTACGACCCACAGTAGCGAAGCAGTCCCTTTTGGGACTGCTTCGCTGCGATGCGAGTCAATTCAATTCTTTATTGCAATATCATATGTGTTTTACAAGATCTTGTAAATAGTTTAACAAATGCACATGGAACCTATTAGCTACAGCAATTGCATAGAAATAAGTAAGTATTACGATACAAAATAACGGAATAAAGTCATAAATAAAAAAAAAAATAACCGCGGAGGACAGTTAGTTGTAAATGTAGCTTTAAAATAAATTATTGATGACACTGAACAAAAAAATTCGTCAAATGATGTAACACCAACACAAAGGCCACCCAAATGACTAAAGGTTATATAATTGAGGACAGATACCCATTTATAATTTAATGTCGGAGTACGTACGATATCGTCTTCACTCGCAACTGACAAAGGCATCTTGTATTGACGGCCTATTAATATTTATTGAGGGGATAGCTCCAGTAACTTGACGGTCTTCCCCTAATTTTAGATCAATTGCTCTCTCAATTTAATTTCCAAAAGCAATTTACGAGGATGGCTAAATCAATACTCTGCAGCTCTACGTGGAGGTCGGAAGTCGTGATGTAATTTAATTATTATTACTGTGCATTTATTTACCTCAAAACCTTGAGGTCCTGGATCTTTGAAAGGCGTACGTGGTGTCGAAACTAACTCGCAGAGGCCGAGTTGTTTTTTTTTTTTGATGCTTTTAATGAAACGTGGTATCAACCGGCGATTATCCCTGTACACGCTGTGCTAGTGTATCCAAGGACAGCCCTTAATTATTATTATTTTTGTTTCTGTTTTTACTTTCTAGCTCGTAGGCTGGAGTTTAACTACATTTACGGGCCAAGTAAATTTATTATTATGTATTTGTAAACGAACTGCGTCGTGATGCCAAACTCAGCTACTGAAAAGTTTTGATCGTCAGATCAGGCAAAGAGTCATCAGGTTTTTTAGTAAGGATTTTAGTAGTATCCGAAAAACACTATCGCGTTTATTCCGTTAGAGTCGAACATCCACGACCAAAAAAAAAAGACGTGTGCCACTCGGGGACTGCCGCGGTAAAGCTATTGCATAGCATTTTTATCAACTTATGCAATTATAATTATTTATTTATTTTATGTATGCAGTATTTTTTTTTCCTTTGTTTTTTTTTTCTTTGAAGTTACACTTTCACACATTGAATTGAATTTTGATTGATTGTTCACTCATTTGTTTTCTTATCGGTCACCACGCTCAAAAAACAAATGAGTGGGGGGTGTTAGATTATTTTCGTTACGGAATTTCTGGATTCGGTCTCCACGCTCAAGGCCCGCGATAGAAGCTATGCAATAGCTTAAAACTCCATCTCGACATTTTTCTGTCACCTTTGGGGATTGAAGAGCTAACTGAGATAGAGTACCCAGTCGCAAATAACCGGCCCTGGCGAATAGGACATGAAGACACTCGTCGGACCAATCCGACAGTTTTTTTTTTTTGCTGGGGAAAATCATCCAATGACAACCCCCGCTCTTGGGCGGAGCGGGAGATAGTGTCAGACTCTTACTGATAATTTAGAACAAAAAAGAAAGAAACAAAAAAACAGAATAAAAACAACAGTGATATTTTAAACGTTAAGGTAACTCCGACTGTCTGTTACGCTTTCACGGTTTAACTACTGAACCGATTTTGATAATATTTGGTACGGACTACGGAGTAAGCTTGAATCCCAAGGAAGGACATAATATATGCTACTTATTATCTGGCTTTGACTTTGAATCTGCAATATCCGGCGCTTGACGGACGAAGCCGCAGGCAGAAGCTAGCTAGCTACCTATACAGGGTTATTTGTAAAACACTAACAACCTTGCAGGACTGTACTACTAATATCATAAACAACAACTTTTCTCCTATGACTTTTTAAAAAACATAATTCATTTACCAAAAACAAACCTTCAAGATTTCGTTGTTCTATCTAACACATTTCAACTCTGTATTTATGTTATACCTACCTACGTCTGTATGACGCGACGCAAGCGCATCAAGCAATTTCGCCGTCCGATCCCCGCTCCCCTTCAATATCGTACTATCACTTGGTTCGCATAGACTTCGTACTATTTAGGACATTCAATTTAATTTTTTTTTGTATGAAAATTTGATGAATTAAAATTTGATAAATTTTTAAAAGTTATAGAAAAAAAGTTTTTGTATAAGATGTTAGTAATATAATCCTGAGGGAGGGGGCAGTGTTAGTTAGTGCAACCCATTATACGTACATAAGGACACATATCTCTTCTCAACTGTTTATGTGAACACTGTAAACTTACGTACTTAATGTAATGTAGTTTAATTATTTATGAGTTTTAATTTAATATGTTCTACACACAATAGAACAGAGACTGCTTTGTAATAAACAAAGCTAACATATAAAGCAGGGTCATAAGTTTTACTGTTGGTATTACGACAGAACGTTACCTTAAGTCGCAAAACTATTATTTTTGCGCTAAATGCCAGTAATTTTTCTGCTTTATTCTATTTTCTTCATACATAGAACACTAGCATTTTGTTCGCGACTTCGTTCGCGTTTTCATGGAAACTTTAACAGTTTTTACACATACTTAAAGGGCTTATTAGAAAAGCCCTTTTTAATTTTATAAGTAAAATCTCAATGAATAATATTCATAAACTGCAAAGTTATTAGCGTTGGTTTATGTCCCAAAATGTCACTCAATTTATGGAAATATTGTGCAGGCTATTGATTAATGAATGAATAAGTGACAATTATTAAGGAAAAACACTGCCCGCAGTATTTTCTACTAGCAATTGTTATGTTTGATTGATTCTATGATTAATTTACCTTTTCGTGGTCAATTTTAGGATTTCGGTTTTTTTCTACTTTTGACTACAAAAATATGATAATTTTTTTGTGTACTAATTAAAAAGTAGGGGTGTATGTAGATATTCTTCTCAAGTCTTCTCTTACTTTACCGACAATATTTCCTAAGTTATCTTTAAGACAAGATCAAACGAATTTACGTATTTTTAACCTTTTGATTAACAGTTTTATCTGTACGCACTTGATGTATACTTTTGTTTAACTATTTCGGTTTTCCATAATAAACATTTGGGAAAATTTCTTTTGAAATAAATGAAGCATTGTTCTAAATTGTTTCATTAAGGCAGCACGAATAGCTACACAGTGGTAAACATAAATATTTACGTTAATTCGTACCCTTTTAGATAAACAACAGATGTACAAATAGAATTTCATTCAATTTAGCTTGTGTCGCTGAATCGCTCATTTAAATCGTATAAACACTAGTGAGATATTATCTTGTGCACGCCGGGGCCCTGGTATTAGAATTTTAGAAAATCGACATGTTTTTGTTTTTGTGTTATCGCCAGAACAAAGAATTGGATCACTTCATGATATAGCTAACTAAAACAGTTCAGCACGCTTAGCCAAGTTGTTATTCTGCAATCGTTAACGCTATCGAAAAGTGATGAAACGTATGGGAATGACTTCATCTCAACGTAAAGTCGCTTGGTAAGAACAAACGAATAGACAATTCGTAGCCAAGTTCACATCGTTCAAAATCGTTTCTACAATATTTAACTCTACATCCTTTGTTATACAAAGGCTACATCGTAGAACGAGCGGCCGACTCAGGCGCGTCAACATGGCTACCAACTTATCGTTTTCTACAATTGCTGTCACCGAGGCGTTACCGATTAGAGAACGGAATTCGACACAAACTGGTTGTAACTTGGCTAGGGGGGCAGATCATTTAAACGTTAACATTTGATGATAATGATTATCAATCCTCGTTTGGCCATATCATTGACGTAGGATTTCTATGACAATAAAAGGCCTAAAGAAAGTAGTTCAAACGAAGATTGAAATATCATCAAACTTTAACGTTTACCTAAAACGATCTGGCCAATTTTACTTGGTCATTTATTTATTTATGTCTATTACAGGTACTCTCTGCACTAACAGTCGAAACCAATACACAGTCATTATTATGTTACAATACAACAAAAAAAAAATAAGAATAAAATAAATCACATAATCATTATCATCATCATTAACATTATCATCCTCTTTAAAATTATCATTATAATAAAGGTGCAGGTCCAAACATTAATATTTAGAAATTAAAATAAAAAAACAATTAAAAATCAATAATTAAAATAATAATAATTTCATGAATTGATCAATTTCTAAGATCTGGTCACTGCAAAAATATAATTACTTTGGTAACAGTCTGTGTCAAAATTAAATGATTTTTGCTTTATCTACTTCTTCTTTTGTTTCGATCTGACTCAAATCTGATCCGGTCAATATTTAGCCATCTGGATGGCTCTATTTTTGGCCTCGTATAAGTCGTAGAAAGTGCAAGCATACTGGTAAATAATTCTACCCAGTACTATAATAAATACTACTTAGGGAGAGTCTTCCATGAACTCATTCACAGATATCGCACAAACGCACTTGAAGCATGTTTTTTTATATATTTTCGGAAGCACTTCTGAGAAATCGTCCCCTAAAAATAACACCTATTTTGGGAAGAAACTTTGCTCAGAAGTTAGTCATGTTTGTCGATGGGAAACCGCATCAGGCATGTTTGTTTCTTATTATAACCAATTACCAACACATAGTACCTACGTAGTTTAGCTAAGTCACTTGCTTCATAGTTGACCCTGAGCGCTGACACCTTATTATCAATCTGTATCAATTTATTAGCGACTGATTGCACGCGCGTACTTGATTGCTTGGGCTTCCTCTATTGATGGAAGATGACTAGCGCCGTCTCACTGGCGCCATAGACAATAGTCACTGCGCATGCGTTGTCCCTTTAACTATGAAATTATTAGATGGTTAGGATGGGCTTGGGTTGGTAATTGTCCTTTTCTTTGAAGTCGAATATCCAGATCAATATACAAAATTAACAAAACGTGTTTTTTTAAGTGGGACATCATTCAATGACTTCTACCGCTCTAGCGCGGTCCCGCCTTTTTCTTACTAAAACCTACTCCTATCTTCGGGATCTTTGCCTTGCGTTCCAGTACCTGGGGCTTCCCTTTCGGGAGCCGACCCATGGTCCCAGTGGGCTTCGGCCCTGTTGGTCCCCTACGGTTCTGCTGACAACTCTTTGAGGTGCGCGTAAAACACTACGTACTGTCGATGACTCGATACCGGACGGCCGGACGGCGAGCTACATATTGCTCGTTGTCCGCAAGCCCACGGCTACGGTGACTGGAAATCAAGATCAGGTTCTCAGCGGCTGGACCGTGAGACGCTTACGCGTGCGGCCACCTCCTTCGCTAGCATTACTGCTGCGCAGATGGAGGTGGACGCCTGCCGTTCTTCTTCGTTCAGAACCATAACCTGCATCAGAGCCTGCGGCGAGAGGTCGCTACCACGAAGACACGGCGGTGCTCCACCCTAGCGGGGTACACCTCCACCGTATGCTTGACCGGGTCTTGCGGACGGTCCTCATAATGATGACACCCGGATGTGTCTTCCGCATGAATCAAGTGCAGGAACGTCCCGAACTTACCATGTCCTGTAAGGACCTGCGTTATGTGGAAGGTGAGGACGCCGTGAAGTCTCTCCAGTCACTCCTCAAAGAGGGGAATTTTCACCATAATTATAACGTGTCCTAACAGATCCTATTCTAACACTATCTATGGAGTAGACCCCGTAGAAAGGGGGTTATTGTGTTTAAGGCACTGTGAACTTAAATTTTAAAAAAGTCTATGCAGCTTCGCTAGCTAATTTAATTAGATAACGAATAAAGAAAAATAAAGTTTTATATACTGTTCTATTTTCTTTGTTTATCCTGAAAATTCCATGTCTGTAACAGTTCTCTTAGTAGGTAGTATTATGCTTCAAATACATATGTAGCTCTTCGAAGAATGATTAACAACTAACAATAACATTTATTTTCGCAAAAGATTCATGAATCATGTGAAATTTCAATTCCGACGTTGAATTAAGTAAACATTTCCCGAATAGATAAGCACACCTACGTATTCGATTTTACGAAAGCTGACTGATCTTAGACGTGTCTATAGATTCCTTTGCACATCTTTTATGCACACATAAAAAATATGCAAAAATTCAAGGTCAGGATAGAACAACTGTACCTACTTATGTTTTTCCGTGCTGCTACTACTTAATAATAATAAATCTTTAAGTCGAACAAAACACATGATTTTAGTAAAAATAATCTTAAACTAAGTGTTAGTACCTAAATAAAATTATAGTGCAACACATGTAAACTACAGCAGTAAATAATGGACAGTCCACTCGGCTAAGCTTTCTCCATTTGTATCGAAACGTATTTTTTATTATTTTCGAGGGGAAACCTTTAATAGGCACCCGAACCTTAGGGATAAGCGTCCCTCGCTTATCCCTAAGGTTGGGTAAGGGTGTGAAATTTTTGTCTTACTAAAACTGGAGATCAATATCAGCACATAGAAGGGGCCCTATCTCCCCTGAGCCATGCTGTGCAAGGACTTCCCTAGAATTACTCGATAGGCGAGCTGAGCCCCCCCTCTGAGTGCTCGTGGTTTCAAGGTCCTATCTGCATTGAATGATGCAAGTGTGGTTTCAGCGTGTTCTCCGAAAAGGGTCGATCCTCTCATGATCCAACTCGATGGCCATTAGTCCGGAAAGAAGATGGTCTTACAGAAGGAGGCAACATCCGTCCATTTTTCTGGCTCCACCAGCATTACCCTCACTACTGCTGGTAGAGACAGATCACAACAATAATTTGAACAATTAAAACAAAAATCTCATGACAACGACATCGTGTCCTATTACTGAGTCTTATTACCGAAACACGATTCCCGAACCAAACCGCGAGTGTGACTGGTCACATTAGCAAAAAGGGATTCCAAGGAATTCGCACACTGTTTAAAAGTTTCCCTAAACAAAGCTACGCCACTCCGGTTTCATTTCTCGTTATCTTTATTCAAAGTAATTTTGGGGAAGGAGCTCGGTCCACGTTCCTCGAATCTTTGTTCTCGCTAGTCTGTAATTTTATCTATAACCGCAAATACGTGGAATGTCTTTACGCTTCTTTGTGAAAAATTGAGTGTGGGCTGAAAATATTTTTAGTATTTGACTAGTTAAATTTTTCTTTTACATGTGGTACGAAATTGTATAGGTAGTTAAAGCCTGCCTGTTTTAAAGCTTAGGAATTTGGCATAATAATTTATTGGTTATTGTACCTATGTTACCTATGGTTGGAAATCATGAAATTATTTTTCTCGCTCTAGGGTAGAGCAAAATGGCGTGTTAGACTTTTACTAACAAAAACCCACCTGTGTCCTTCAGTTGCTCATTGCGTTCTAGGACCACGGTATGTCTTTCAAAAAAATTCCCGTGGCTTCAGCGGGTATCGGCCCTACTGAGTCTCAACGGTTTTGTGGCCAGTATTTGAGGTACGCGATGACAGGCGCACATCTGCGCCTGCGACTCTTGCCATCTGGGGCGCCTCCTGTGGCGGTAATTGGGTCGTGAGGATGTCCGTTCCCTCACGGTTGCTGTCATTTACTTGTCAAGCATTACTGCTTCGTAAAGGAATGCGACTGATTCCCATACCTTTTGGCTCCAGACCATGGCCTAAACTAAGGCCGGGCGTAAGAGGTCACCGCCCTTCCTCGCCGAACCCCTCTACGAAGACTAGGTAACGCACGCCGTGCGTTACGTATTATCTCCTACAGACTATAAAAACATATATTATAGCCATAGTTGACGTTGACAACCATTAAGTACTGTCTCAAAAACTGTCCCAGCATAATATAAGAATTTCATACTTTTTATCATAAAAACCTATAAAATCAGTCTAAGAATAAGATAAATAACTTGAAAAGTAGTTAGGAAAAATATTATTTTCCCAATTCAGAAACTAGACCAAATGATTCGAAATAAAATCTATATAGCTATTATTATCGAAGCAGTCTGATTTTATTCATAGACCAGACCTAGACTCGAGTAAAGCTCACGCCACACTTTGACCTTTGGGATTCATATTACATTTAGACCTTCGTCTATTCTTCGCTTCTACGAAGTATTTTGTGTTTAGAAGTAGAAATCTTAGCAATAACAGAAAGTAGCTAGAAATCATTTTAATACAACAAATTTTCTTTAGAAATTGAGTCAGTTCTATACAATTTGCTTCGAGAATGTAAAGACCCAAACCTACTTATATTCAAAACTTACTTATAGGCCAAACTCAACCACTTCATCATTCGAGCTGTCAAAATAAAAAAAAGAAGTGAAAACAAGTATGACTATAACATGAAAGAAACAAGGATGGCACGAATACCTTTACAGACTTTAATACTGTGTTCAACGGCCAGCCTTTGTTAGCATTCATTTTATATTATTTGTGTTAAGAACTTGCGCCTTCAGTACCCTAAAACCTTCATTTGGAGCTAGTAACAATGATCTATTCAGTTTACGATCCCTCCTTTATGCAGGTACCGACCAAATTCTCCCGGCTGTCGACAGCCTTATCTATCCCTCTCCTTGCCAAATACCCGATTGTCTTATTATCACAAAGAAAATCATTAATCATTCTTCAACCAATTTTCTTTACTCATTGATGTTAATTTATATTTTCAGTGGATCAGTTTGTTTATCTCATTCATCTTGGCGATTCCCTAAAGTAATCAACTAACTTGCAAAGAACTGGTAAAACAATGTGGACGTGATTAAATTATGTACGTATTTGCTTTTAATCTTATATTGTGTATTGTTATGTTTTCATGTTTTATTATTTTGCCACTATGTGACATGGGTCGGCCACAGTTTTTGCTACTCTGGGGTCGCCATATTTAGGAAAGGTTATGACTTGGCAGTTTGTATTAATATTGTACGAGTAGTTTCGTTATAGTTCATAGTCCTGAATTTATTTCAGTTCATGCTACGTCGTATTTTCCTCGACTGGTTTTAATTTTCATAATAGGTATTGGTATCTACTGTTCGTCTCACTGCCTCGCCGCGTGAAATCTCTGAAATCAATAGTTGAAAACCCTTAAAATAAATAATGTACATAACTATGATGAATCGTGCTTTTTGAAAGTTATCGATATGAAAATTATTTCTTCAAAGTTTTCGAATAAATATCGTTAGTATCTACACTCGGTTGGAAGCCGAACATGTGAACGACCTGCAGGCTTCATGATTGTACCAGGGAACTAGAATTGTAGTGGTGGTTACTGGGTCACCGCTCAACTTATTTCCTCCCTCAGCGGGAGGTGCAGGCAAGGCAAGCGGCGCTGAATTTTCTGTATTAAATGGACGAACCCGTTAAAATGTTTGAATAATATTCTGTGGAACATGTTTATAGGTAGGAATGTAGATTTTGTAAATTAGAGAGATGGAAAATATGCAGGAACGCAGAATTTGTTTGATGCCTCAATTATCTTTTAGTGTTTACATTATAATAAACGGATCTAGAATTTTTTTTCATGCATTGTAATTTCCATGGTAGGTTTTCTACTTTAGGCGTGGGCTTGCGGACGGCGAGCAATGGGTAGCTCGCCATTCGGTCGTCAGGTAACCAGCCGGACTGAGCCCAAGTCGTCAACGGCGCGTAATGTTCCCGCGCGCCTCAAGGAGTTGTCAGCAAATCGTATGGGCCCAGCAGGATCAAAGTCAACGGGTGGTCATGTAAAAGTGAACCCCGGGGCCCTAAAACGAAGGCAAAGAAGTTTTAGTCAGTAAAAGTCTGTTTCTCCCTCCCACTCCGCCCAAAAGCAAGACAAGTCGTTGGATGATTTCCCCACATTAAAAATGGTAGGTTTTATAAAGAAGTTTGCTTGAACGGGTTTCAGAAGAAAATTACATGAAATTGAAGTTACCTACATAACTTTGTGTCTGGCTCTTCTAATTTTCCTCGCTTATGTGAGTATTTCAAATTAAGTCGACATTTCAATGAATATTTATCAACTTGTTTGGATGTAATTAGTCGTCGAAAGTTGCATTTCGTAGAAACAGGGAATTTGAGTTTTAGATTTCGCCAAGCAATGAAATTCTCGTGAATGTCTTCACGATTTCGTTTCAAAAGTCGCAAAGTTAGCAGTAACAGTTAATTGTCATTATTTTGACGACGGATTATGAGAGGCTCGTTACTTTGTGATCCAATATTTTTTCTGGAATCCTGGTATTTTTTTTTGAAGACTTGAGTTAAATTGCTGTGAAATTAAATAATACAGCATTTTTAGTATTTGGTATGTTATCGTAACGGAAGTTGCGGCTTTATTTTTTACACAAACAGCGGAGTAGTCTCAAAAATCCTTTCATTTTCCTTATACAAGGTGTCGTTTTGAAGCTGCAAAATATTTCAGGAGGTAATTATGTTAGTGATTCTCGACCCGAATCAATAATAAAATAAGTAGGTAATTTTTTTTTTTATAACCGCGCTTTTTTTCACACACACAAACACGGAACAATAAAGGGCGTTTTCACACACACTAACTCGCAACGATAGTTTCATAAATAATGTATCATCCAATCATCATCCCGCACGCCACACCCTAGCCACGCCCCCGCAGCCATCGATCAATCGATTTAGTTTAGTGTAATTAAAAAATTAAATAACAAGTATTACTGATTATTGACCAGGTATCGTTTTTTTATATGATTATTTATGAGTTTTATTACAACCTCCTGAAATATTGTGCAGTTTTAAAACTGCACCTTGTATAAATAACATATATTTATGTATATGTAGGTTTATAGTATATTGAATATATATGTATGTTTATTATATATATACATTTGTTCCCTTCTTTTCTTTTCTTTTATGCACCTGCCATGTTTTCTCTTCACCACTCTTGGTTGACTGGTAGAGATTGCCTAAGGCATTAAGTCCTAGCCTACCTTTGTCACGGTAATAATATCACCTTTGTGTTGCATGATGTTTTAATGAATAAATAAATCTTTTCTAGATAGGTTGTTAGTTACGAATCTCTACTGATATCATACGAGTACCTCCACATACTATATCACGAACAGTAAATAACTTATTAAAGATACGGTTCAAAATCAGGTTATGAATAAATTCCGTACACGAATAACAACATAGGTACAAAATATTCACAAATAGTGAGAAATCTTCACGTTCGGAATATTTCTCGGCAGATTCTGCGTCCTCTCACCCAGGGCTTGTACCGACAGATAGCAGCATATTTGCAGGCACTCGACATTTTCTACTTGATAGGTATAAATAAGTGGGTGGTATACCTGCAGGTAATAAGTCGACGTCCCGAAATCTGGTCACGCACGTCCCTCGATAGCTTCGGCAGCAGAAAATTGTGCGTAGGTACTGATCAGGGCTGGCCAAACATTTTTTAAGAGAGGCCAGTATCAAAAAAACTGGGTAAGTGCGAGTCGGACTCGCGCACAAAGGGTTCCTTACCATTATTTATACAGCTCATTTTAGCGGCATCAGAATACATCAACTGTAAAAATTTCAACTGTCTAGCTATCACAGTTCATGACACACACAGTCTGGTGACAGACAGACGAACAGTAGAGTCTTTGTAATATGGTCACATTTTTACCCTTTCGGCACGGAACCGTAAAAAGCAAATTGCTGTTATGTTTCAATTTACCATAATTATACCTAAATGGTACAGTTACGTACACAATGCGAAAACATTGTTAGGGGCGCATGAGTGCCTTAATTTATCCAATTTGTACCTATTTGCGTCAATAAAATCGCCTAAACAAACCGAGAGAGTAACAATCTCGTTGTAGGTGAAAATGACCTGATGAATGAGATGATGTTAGCTGACCGGATTGGAACTCATCGCGGGCCGTAGGTTACCCACCCCTGATCTAGACTATTCATGAATAACGGCAGACGGCTACAATCGGCTACCTGTTATTTTGTACGGATATTTTGTTACATCATACTAACATTATACAGCCCAGCTTATTTCGTAGGGACCCACTAAAACGGGCTTTTTGATGTTACGAGTACATAAATCTTTTATGCTCAAATAAATAACTTTCTAGTGTCTAGGTTTTCATACGAATAATATTCAGCAGGTTCAAAGTCCTGAAAATCTCAGTCCTGAGGTATCACTCGCATATGAAATGATAGAATTAATTTTCGTGATTTAAATTCAGTAATACATATTCTACGAATGTGGTGATGTGGCTGAAGGCTTAATCATACATCAATCGTGCGTTACAAAGGTTTAGATTGTAGAATTTGGATTATGTAGCCTCTTTGATCTCAGGGTAATGACATTTACCTGCGTATGGCGGTTCACAAAGAATGATACTTTAGTGGTATTCATTCATCAAATGATTGGGAATATGCATGAAAAAAATATTTGTTATCTAACTTTTTTTTATCTCACTCTATTATAGCAGTTTTTTATCATCATCATCATTTCACCCTATAGACGTCCACTGTTGGACATAGGCCTCCCCCAAGTGTCACCACAATGAACGGTCCTGTGATTCCCTTTTTATCGGTGAATCTCCTGCAAACAAAAAAACAAACTTTACCTTTTACAATATTAGTGTAGTATGTAGTAAACAGAACCAAAATTGATAGAAAAGTACACATGATATAGCTAACAATTTTTAACCGATTTCGAAAAGGAGGAGGTTCTATGTTCGGCTGAATGTATTTTTAACAAATATATCCTGTCTCTTGCAAAACGTCATTTTTTGTGACGTCAGAGTCTATGCTGGAATTTTCTTTCTTCATATCTACAAAATGTCCTAATCAACGACGACATTATTTCAAAATATACAGCAATCCTACTACCGAGATTATATTTTTTTAAGTACCTTATTTCTTAACTAAAGTCTATGCATGACCCATGTTAAAATTTCATCTATATCCGTTCAGCCATTACGCATGTTTGAGAAACATTCGAACATACAAACTTTCACATTTAAGTACAAAGTAATTTCTAATTAGCAAATGGAATCCTTTATAAGATTTCTTCAACTGAAGACATTACGATAACCACAAGACTGAGAAACAGAAATCTCGTCGGTAGGTTGTCGAAGAGTGAAGGGTAAAACCTCAAAGAGATGGACAGTATCTCTGGGCCCGTATTGAGAAGGTTGAGTGAGATACTCCATTGCTTTAGTGAAATGACAGTCTTGTAGATATGTGTACCTGATACCTACGTGCCTATAGATTATACAACATTTCAGAATCAGTAACTGAATGGATTTCTTACACCATGTTATATTTTTTCCCAAAAACATTTAAAAAGGTTTCAAGTTGGACACCACCGACACTAAGTACAGTACAGGTCACGATAGGTCCTAGCGGACATTAGGCGCCAGCAAGCAACTGGGTGCAAGTGCAGAACAACCCCCCAGTCGCTTGGATGGCCCGGTAACTATGTATTTTTGCTGACATGACAAGCTTATAACTTTATGATTTTTCATGATACAGTTATGAAATTTTGTACACAAGTTCTTTACTTATCTAAAACTAATGTTGTATGGCTATTGAAATTATTACTGGGTTAGATTTTCCCAACGACTTCAACGTCACTTTTTTTTTAGACAGGCTTATTGGTGTAGTGGTTAGTGACCCTGACTGCTATGCCGGAGGTCGTGGATTTGATTCCCACCCAGGACAAATGTTTGTGTGATGAGCACGATCATTTGTTCTGTGTATATGCATATGTATTTAGAAATATATAAGTATGCTTATCAGTTGTCTAGTACCCCTAACACAAGCTCTGCTTAGCTTGGGACTAGACGGCGCTGTGTGATAGCTGTAGAATATTATTTATTTGTTATTTTGCCTTACCAACATTTTGTCAATTTCAAAAGTGCTTGCTAATGTTCTATTTGAAAAAAGTTTCTGATTTCATCCTTGTATACCTTGAAAAATAATTCCACGCGCGAAAAGGTGAGAGCAAATAAGCTTTCATACGTAGGTATAACTCGTAACTACGAGTACTACTTGAAGACCTCTCAAAAGTTTGATCTTTGTAATTATTAATCATTGTTTATTTTTTATCGAACACCTAATTCAGAGTAGTTAACTTTGTTGCATTAGTTCGCCTATGCACCATTATTATACATACTCAGTGCCGTAAATAGGGCGGTGTCAACGGTGCCCAGGCACATGGCGCAGTTCCCGGAGGGCGCAAAAATTATATACCTAGTACTTTTTGTTTCTATTGTACTTTTTCTAGGGGCGCAGTTGCAAATGTTACTCTGCATAGAAACGTTACTGGTTTCGTTTCAGCATAGCAACAGCGGTCATTGCCCTTTTTCTAATAAAATATTTTTGTAGGACTTGAACAATGGATTGTATTTTGTTTTCATTAGTAAAAAGATATTGAGTAGGTAGATGACGGTTCAAGGAGGCGACATCTGATAGTCTATATATTTTATTTTTAAGTTATGAATGTTAATAAACGTAAGTTGGTCAATGACCTGTATTACAATACCTACTGTAAAAGGCGTCAGATAACCTTGGAATAAAGTAACTTTTTCCTAATATCTCTGCGTAGGTACCCGAAAAACAAACAATGAATTGCTTTTCACTACTAGATTATGTAAAGAATCACGATATATGTCGATTCAAGACGGCTTTATGTCTTTATTTTCGCTTTTGAAATTAAGAATGTCATCAAAAGTAAAAGGGTCAATAACCCTTATTCCATTTTTATCGAGCACTTACCTTAAAACGCAACAATTATAATTTGATCTTGCCCTAAGGTCACTCTTAATTACTTCATACTTTTAGAGGTCTAGCTAAATAGGTATTTATTTCCCAAGTGTTACCTAAAGTGGAAGCTAAGAAATATTTATTGCTCGTAGCTGATGCAAAGTAATTTTCATAAAGCGTTCTAATTAATTTAGGACTTTGAAAAAGTACCTAAGAACCACGTTTCTCGGAAGGTACCCTATAGAGTGTGTGTAGGTATATTGTAGGGCGTAGGTTAGTAACTCTAAACGGGGTGTAGTGTAAGTCAAGTATCAAGATCAAATGTCTTTAATGTCAAGATTAGAACTTAGGCTTCTGTCTAGTATCAGAAGGCAGTATCTGTTTATTTCACATGAAGTTTGAGTTTATTTGGTTTAAAGCCCTTTATGCCTCACGTTTTCCCGGAGGGAAATTTTTACTGTCTTCTGAGTTCAATGTTCTCACGTACGCCCCTATTCAAAATATACGCTACGCAAGCCACTTGAGAGCTTAAAAGACGCATTATATAAGGTATCTTATTATTCCCTTATGTACCTACGTTTACATAATGTGTGTATTTTGAAAGGAGAAATTCTACAGAGTATTTCTACACATAAATACCTGAAATTACAGTACCGTAAAATGATTATACTGTGTCAGGCTTACTGTGAATTTTATGCGCCATTAAGTGTCGTTTGCGGCCACGTCAGCTTTATATAAAGTGACAACCCTTTCCGAGGACAGCCTTATAAATGGCAGGCGACATTAGCCTTTATGTAATGGTTGATAGGAGAGAAGTTTCTTTGAAACTGTCGTTTTAAATATATGAGTTGCTTCCTTCCAATACAGCTTTGGAAGGTGAGGCACCTACGAGTAATGAGGCAGAAAGTAAGCGCTGTTGTGGACGGTACGGTCAACACTTACCTGGCTGACACATAAGGAATATGAAATATTTTAACGAGTTTCTGAAAAAGATAATCTTTCTTATTTTTTTAGTGTTTGCTTAAGATTTTCTGGTAGGCTCTAATAACAATTTGATATAATCTTCATCGAGATAAACTACATATATAAGTTTTTATGTATTTAGTACCTATACATACACACGTATGTATGTAGTGTGTATATTATATTCCACAACTTTCTGACAACTTCATCTAGTCCCAAACTAAGCAGAGCCTGATAATCATACTTGTATAATTCTAAATACATACTACATATTATAGATAAATTACACTCAGACACAGAACAAATGATCATGCACATCACACAAACAGTTGTCTTGTGTGGGAATCAAACCCACGACCTCTGACGTAGTAGTCAGGGCCACTAACCGCTAGACCAACTAGTCAGTCAAAACATTCACACACACTCACTCGCATACATCACACATGTGCGCTCCTTTTGTATTTTATTTTCCTTTTAGAATGCTGTTCTTTTTCTTAAGATTTCAACTGCATAAATTTTAAAAGGATAAGTGGAAATGCGGAGTCGCTTAACACAAGCATCTTTTTGTTCAAAAGGTGATCTCCAATTCATGTTTGCAAAAGTAACATGTACAGTCTATATTTAAATAAATATTTTTTTCTTCTAAAAGTGAATAATAAAATAAATTAAAAATTATAAGTAATTATTCATAATAGTATCAGATAAGTCAACGTATTTTCTGATACGTTATTAGCTATCCTGCGGTTTCGCTTATGTGGCTCATCCCAATCATTCGATCAATATTACCACTAATTACAATTTAACAAGCAAGCTATTTAACTGCTATTACTACTTAATTACTCTATAACTTTAAAAACAAATAAACCAATACGTTTCCTATATATAAGGACCGGAGAAAACAAAATGGCTTATTCGCGTATTCGTGTGGGATGGGATGTGAACTTCTTAGGAATCTACTAAATAATTCATTGTCGTTAATTATAAAAGAAACAGTCGCGCCTGTCGGCTTGACAGCCTTCTTAAATTGTATTTCACATTATTCTTTATTTTGAATCAGCTGACCCGACATACTTTGTTCTGACTTAGTGTCCCCACATACGGGCCACAAAAAAAGCTGCCACAAATAAAAGCTAGAAGTGGTTACAAAAAAAAGCTGAAACGCGCGACAGCTTGTGGCCGGAGAAGCTGGAAGCGGCTTCTAGCTTTTTTTGTGGCGGCACCGCCGCACACGGGCCACAAAAAAAGGCCGCCACAAAGAGAAGCTTGAAGCGACTTTTTTTGTGGCTCGTAGACGGGGACACTCAGCCTACCCTTACCCTACTCTACCCTACACTACTCTACTCTACACTACTCTACCCTAATTTTCAGTTTTTTTTTTAGATAAGAATCTTCTCCTCAAAATAACGAACACAACAAAACAAGAATTAGCGAAATCGGTTCAGCCATTCTTGAAATTTGCGCTTAGCTTAACCTTTCGAATGTCTTAAGTTACACAGTCCGACATAAGGTAATTGTCTTTCTATTGTGTCTCTAATTACGACATTCAAAGAGTTAAAATAAATCGCTAAATATGTTATTTAGCGATTTATTTTTATATTACAGATGTGCTATTAGTTCTAAACCCAGCAATACGATAACGATGTAATGAGAATCTATACAGTAACGAAGTACCTAGCAAACTAGTCTATTACGAAATTGTAACGTAATATATGTAGAAATTGGAGGTAAATGATAGTAGACGAATTAATTTGGATAATAATGATATCGCACTGCGCCCAACCAGGCGCAAACAGTAGGCTTTGCTTGCTAGGATGGCACCTAACTAGATACGGAATTAATTTACATTGAACATTTCTCCATCCGTTTACGATTTCATGAGGTAGGAAGGTACACCCACAATCGCGGCGGTAAGTCCCCTCTTTGAGGCGTGGCTGGAAAGACCTCACGGCGTCCTTACCTTCCGCATGACGCAGGTCCTTACCGGACATGGTTCGTTCGGGAGTTTCCTGCACCGGATTCGTGCGGAAGTGACGCCCGGGTGTCGCCACTGTGCGGAACGCCCGGAGGACACGGTGGAGCACACAGTCGAGGTGTGCCCTGCTTGGGCGGAGCATCGCCGTGCCCTCGTGGGGGCGATCGGCGGCGGAGACCTCTCGCGCCGGGCCTTGGTTGAGGCCATGGTCCGGAGCGAGGAGGAGTGGCAGGCGGTCGCCGACTTCTGCGAAGCAGTAATGCTCGCAAAGGAGGAGGCCGAACGCATCAGGCAACGGCGTTATCGCCGCCGCCGCCGCCGCCGGGATTCAGATCCCGATTTCCGGCCACCGTAGGCGCGGGCTTGCGGACAGTGAGCAATGGGTAGCTCGCTGTCCGGCCGTCCGGTAACTGTCCGGACCAAGCCCAAGGCGTCGACGGCGCGCACTGTTCCCGCGCGCCTCAAGGAGTTGTCAGCAACAGCAGGTACCCAACCGGGTCGAAGCCTACTGGGGCCAGGGTTATCCGAAAGGGCGCTCGAGCCCCGGTATGAAGGCTAGAAGGAACAGGGTGGGTCTTTTAGTCAGTAAGAGTCTGACACTATCTCCCGCTCCACCCAAGGGCAGGGGATGTCAATGCATGATTTTTTCCCACCATAAAAAAAAAAAAAAAAAAAAAAAGGTAGGAAGGTACACTTGCCAAAACGGATCTTGAGCGCTCGGCGTCAGAGTGGGGATCGCTTTGCGTATTCCAGACATTGGCGAGCCCATCGTCTTCGTTGTTAGATACATGCAGCAACGCAGGGAACGAATTAGGAGTGACGCCTATGACGCGATGGCGCGGCGAGTCAATCACTGACACTCCCCGCCCCCGCGTCTCACTTCGCACCACTAAAGAGACCGAATATTTGACTTCTGCGCAACCGCTCAAGTTCCGTGATGGTAATTGTATTTGAGAAACCGACGGGTGCAAAGTAAAGAAAGTTATCTGCTTTTATGATAATTGCAGTAATTTACCAAAAACTCATATTCTAAGACATGGCAAATCTTCTTTCAAGTGTCAATAATGAAGAAAAAGCACTTTACTTTTCAATAATATTTTTGAAAGAAAAAAAAATACTACATAAATAACTGCTTGTTATTACTAATTTAGAAAATCGCAAAATTGCAGATTTGTACTATGCAATCGTCGAAATATTTAGTTCAACAACAGATATTTGAATCTTTTTTTTTATAAATTCGCTAGGGAACTTTACCCATATTAAAAAAAAATTGTTCAAAATTAGAATTACCCGAAATTTTGTGCAGATTCAAAACTGCACCGTGTATAAACATCTCAGATCTTTTACCTAATAGCATTTTGAGCAAAATTCATAATATAAGTAACTAGCTCTTGCTCGCAGCTTCGACTGCGCACATAAAATATGGCCATCGCTCAGGAATGAAGCAGCTTTCTAACGGTGAAAAAATTTTAGCAACCGGACCAGTAGAGATTACCTCCTACAAATTAAAAAAACTGGCCAAGTGCGAGTCGGACTAGCCCATGAAGGGTTCCGTAGCAGCAAGTAACATAATATAAAAGTTCTTGTAGTTCGTTGTAACTTTGATCGATGTTGTAATAGTAGTGTATTTTTTATTTATTTATGACGTATTCAAAAAAACTACTTACTAGATCTCGTTCAAACCAATTTTCGTTGGCAGTTTACATGGTAATGTACATCATTTATTTTTTTTAGTTTTATCATTCTCTTATTTTAGAAGTTACAGGGGGGGACACATTTTACCTCTTTGGAAGTGTCTCTCGCGTTAACTATTCAATTTAGAAAAAAAATGATATTAGAAACCTCAATATCATTTTTGAAGACCTATCCATAGATACCCCCCACACGTATGGGTTTGATGAAAAAAAATTGAGAGTTTCAGTTCTAAGTATGGGGACCCCCAAAATTTATTGCTTTTTTTCTATTTTTGTGTAAAAATCTTAATGCGGTTCACAGTATATATCTACCTACTAAGTTTCAACAGTATAGCTCTCATAGTTTCGGAAAAAAGTGGCTGTGACATACGGACGGACAGACAGACAGACAGACAGACATGACGAATCTATAATGGTTCCGGTTTTTGCAATTTGGCTACGGAACCCTAAAAACATAAAAACAAAGAAACAAACTTTACCTCTTTATAATACATATAAAGTGTAGATTAGTGTAGATATCAGAATTCTAATCTCAAGTCCTTACCTCACAGTTCTTGGAGTTTAGTGTAATCTAACTCTTTGTTACTGATCACTTGTATTGAATACTTGGAACACTAATCAGATATAAAAGGCGAGGACTTGATGTTGTCACCTTTATTTTGTTATAGATGGTTGCTAAAAGCATCTAAAGTGTTATTCGCAAAACACTAATAACCTTGCAGAACTGTATTACTAACATCATAAACAAAAACTTTTGTTCTATGACTTAAAAAACTTAATTCATTTACCAAAAACAAACCTTCAAGATTTCGTTGTTCTATCTAACACATTGTAACTCTGTATGTTGCTATACCTATCAGGCATATACGCTTCAAGCACCGCCGCCGCATGATCTCGCTCCCCTCCACTATTGTGGCTTCGCATAGACTTCGTAATACTTATATAGAACGTTCAATTTAAATATTTTAATTTTTGTATGAAAATCTGATGAACTAAAATATGATATTTTTTTTAAAACTCATTCAACAAAAGTTATTGTTTATGATGTTAGTACCATAGTCCTGAGAGGTTGCCAGGATTTTACAAATAAGCATGTATACACGAGACGCGACACCGATGAATCGTTTTTTTTTTTAAGCTATTGCATAGCTTCTATCGCGGGCCTTGAGCGTGGAGACCGAATCCAGAAATTTCGTAACGAAAATAACCTGACACCCCCCACCCATTTGTTTTTTGAGCGTGGTGACCGATAAGAAAACAAATGAGTGAACAATCAATCAAAATTCAATTCAATGTGTGAAAGAGTAACTTCAATTAATATCAAAGAAAATAAAACAAAGGAAAAAAAATACTGCATTTAAAATAAAATAAATAAATAATTATAATTGCATAAGTTGATAAAAATGCAATGCAATAGCTTTACCGCGGCAGTCCCCGAGTGCCACACGTCTTTTTTTTTATCATATAGGGTGACTGGCAATTAGTGTACGATACTTAAACACGTGATTGTGCTCATGATAACAAACAATTTTTACTATGGGAGCAAAGCCGAAATCGCGAAAAAAATATCAGCTGTTCAGTACATTAGGCAACCATAAATGTACTGAACAGCTGATTTTTTTTTCGCGATTTCAGGTTTATTCCCATAGTAAAAGTTGTTGGTTATCATGAGCATAATCACGTGTTTAAGTATCGTACACTAATTACCAGTCACCCTATATGTAGGCTCGCGTTTGACCACTATCTCACCTGATGGTAAGCGATGATGTGGCCGAAGATGGTACACGCTTGCCTAGAAGCAATCTATTCACTCTTTACTTAAAAGGACCCCTAGGTTATAGCTATCAGGAAACACAGACTCTGGCAGGGAATTCTACTCCTTAGCTGTCCGCATAAAAAATGTGTTCCGAAAATTAAAAAAAAAATCATTCTACGGCCGCGTCACTTAGCGTCTGTTTGTTGGAGTAACATAACAATTTCTATAGAAAATGTTTGTCCATCTCTACGGTCCGGACTTAGCGTTTTGCCTCGTTTTTTGTACTGTGTACATCGAATGACGAACAATTTGTCTGCAGCGGTCTTCCCGTCTGGTTATAATTTAGGTGTCTTCAAGGCTAGAGTGAATAGGTTCTTAATAAATTATTGCGAATCACCATCAACGATTGTGTCACTGTTTACCATCAGATAGGATCGCAGGCAAGCACTAGTTTATATAATTAAAAAAAAAAATCATAAGCCCTCTGTACGCAGTGATTCTATCGCGCGTTCTCAGCCCCCCTAGCCAAGTTGCAACCGTTTCGCTAGCGCCGAACGCTTCGAGTTGTTCTTGCCGCCAATTCTTTTGTTCTGACCACGTGACTGAGCGTTAAGACGACGTCATTCCCGTACAGTTGAAGCTTTCTACAAGCGTTAACTATTGCAGATTAGCAACTTGGCTAGGGGTACAGGAGCTTACACGATTGCGCGCGCGTCTAATAAGAGTCAGAACCACTGAAAGCGTGGTCTTTCTCGTCCCCTTTTACAATAGAATAAAATAGAATAAACTTCACTGCACACCAAAATAAACAACAACAATCAACATCTTCAAAAGCGCTTCTTTCGCGCACGATTACTGTTTTATGCGCGAAAGAGAGACTGAGTAGGTAAAGCCCGCAATTGTTCCAGATTTGTGAAATTGTTTAAAAGAGCTTCCATTGCACTGAAATGTAGAGGGCTACTGAAGAAACATAGGCGGGTGTTATTCAGTCAGTCTGATACTCTCTCTTGCGCCACCTAGAACTGAAGGAGTTATATGATGATTACAAAAGTAAAAAAAAAAAAATTTCAATAATGTTGCTTGGGGGAGGCCTATGTCCAACAGTGGACGTGTATCGGCTGAAATGATGATGATGATGATGATGAATGTTTCTTATGATATTGTTATTTGTCAACTTCTCGAACGAATCTTTGAATCCGTCGTTGAAACCGTCGTGGTATCTGAGCACGACTAGCAAAAGTAATACATGAAATTGCTTTTTTTCTATTATATAAAGAAACTTTTATAAATAAAAATTCTGGCAATATGTGGCCATATTATTGAAAACTTACAATATACCAAAATTAAAATTCCTGCGTGGCACAGATATTGTGAAAAACCTCTGTGACAGACCGACAAAAGGTGATCTTATTAAAGTTATGAATGCCTTTTTGCCTCGAACCCTAAAATGTATAAAAAATGAAAGGCTTTATTCCACATCTGTAGTCATGAATCTCAATTTAAAACTAGATATAAATCGAGATTAGTGTGAAATATATCGGTATTAAATTCAGACTCCTAAAATGAGGGTCTTAGTGCTCTATACTTTTTTTGTACGAGCTTTTCACAAATAATTTGCATTTGATGTAATATAACTATCCCCCAGGCCAGACATATGCAAACGTCAACGAACTTGCAATATGTTTGTACATAATGTTTCGTGAAAGTTTACACAGCTTACCACGCGTACCTACATAATAATAAAATAAAAATTGTTCGAGCCATCACCTCTAAAGCTAGTACCACATAACAATTCCGACTGTATTACGCAGCATTAAACCGATCCAGAATGTAAAGAAGGATCTTGACGGGAATTGATCCAATCCAGTCAGGCTTTATGTCAGTTGAAGTTCTCCGATTTGTCGCCAAGCCGACGAAATTTCAAAATTATTGGAGCACTATGAAGGACTATAAAGAAGTTGGAATAATCAATGCAGTAACCCCGATTGCCGAAAATCCATAAAACACAAACCAATCTTCGGCATTACGGAGATGAAGGGTGGTAATTGCCACCATAAAGTGTGGTGTCCCCTTAACTGCTAGCGGCCGGTATTAAATTTTAGTGCTTTCCCAAGTTTTTGGCCTTAAATCCTTATCGATTCCTCTGTCCTTTACATTTATTTTTAAACTCGATTCCAAGTGCCTCAAGCTATTAAAGAGATTAACTGCGGTGACTTTAAAATATTGCTGCAGTAATATTTCTGTGTATCGATATCGAAAATCGCAAAAACCATTTCAATTATGGCTAATAACATCTCTTGGATAAAATATTAGAAATTATTTCTTCCTCCTTAGCGCAATATTAAACCATTTAAATACAATATAATCTGGCTCGACTACCTTTTTGCGACTGTGAACTCAATAATGGAGCTGTCATAAATAATTAAAGAGCATTTCCAGCGTTTTATTTCGATTAAACTTTACAAACGCTAATGAAAATCGTTCGAGTAATGTAGCCGAATAAATTGAATGGCCGTAATTACTATTATCATGAATATTGTCAAAATTACACTGGTAAGGGGTTTGCGTGAAAGCTTTTTGTTTTAAAGTAAAATGTTTAGAATTTTTTCAATTAACACCAGCAAGAACCGTTTGCAGATAGCGCCTGTTTTCATTCCCAAATGGATAATACAAATCTTATTAAAAAACGAACACTGCATAAAATCGAATTCTTCGAACCGCATAAAGATTTTGTTTTCAAATATACAGTCAGAAACGAAAATGAGATTGAAAAATCATCATGACAGAAGCTTTTTACTCCAAGAGCTTTATTTCTTAAGACCATACTTATATACGTTTAAGTATCGTCTTAAGTACTTAAGTATAAGTTCATCTTGAGAAAGTATGTATAAAAATGGGGAAGGAAAAACACATGGAAAAATATTAAAAACATCTATTTTTAAAATAAGTAAGAGGAAGAAACAGACTTGTATAATAATTAACTCACTTGGCAAATGTTGTTCAGCTTTACAAGTTATCGAAGAAAAATTTTAGGGGTAGGAGCAGGAGAGAAAAAAATAGCCTACAAACTATTCTTAGACTTACGAAATAACAATGATATTGTAGGCACAAAAACACAAAAAAGTTCATAAAAATCATTCAACCCGTTTCGGAGGAGTTCAGTAACAAACACTGTGATACGAGATTTTTATATATTAAAAGAAGATATCGGATAACAGACATCCTTCTAAAAAAATTACGAAACCACCCTTGAGTAAAAAAGTGTAAAAACTGTCCTTGCAAAAGTACCGGCAAGGGAATTACGAAAAGAGTCCCAAGTAGTGGGTACATGTGCCCCGTACTTGTAACAAGTACGAAGTAACAAGACGTCGTGTCGTTGTCGGGCCGGTCACGTCTTGCGGTCGGCACGGCATCACGCTGTAAAATGTACGAGACCGACACTATGACGACACGAGATACATTTTTTTTTCTATACTGTTGCACTTCTTCTTCTTCCTGCCCTTATCCCAATGATTGATAAAACTAAAGGGACATGTTAACTAAATGAAATAAAAATGTTAATTAAATGTAATATTTTACATAATTATTGTACAATGAAGAAGCTGGGGAGAAGAAGCTAGTTGGGAGAGGCCTATGTCCAACAGTGGACGTGTATCGGCTGAAATGATGAAGAAGCTTTTTATATACCCACGTATATGTGTTATTGTTCTAAACTATGAAATGCATTTGATTTAGATTTCAGCATTATTTTGAGATACGAAAGGTGAGAATGTTCTTTATTAGTATTAAAATTTCATTAATTAAAGAAGTCTTAGCGTTATGTTAAGTCGTTAAAACCAAAGTGTTGATAGTAAACTATAAAGCAGTCTCACAGATATAATGAAAAACAAAAAGACGCAAAGACATGCCACAGAAATGGTCACTTCTCTGGACTCGTACAAAAATATTTCATAAACACAAAATACAGTTGCGGCCAAATTAACTGGCTACGGTGACAGATCGCTGCGACTGCAATCACAATAAAATTGTGAGTACAACGAATATTTTAAGAAAGCAAGAGGCGCGTACTTCACCCAATTTACATGAAATTTCCGTCATGGAGAATATTTCTTTCTTTTCTCTTCGCCTTCAAATGGTAATGAGGGTCGGTTGGAAAATTTCAGAAGCAGATTAGATTTCCCCGCTTCTATATTGTCTGTTCAAATGAACGGCATTGAAAGTTGTTCACTTCGTCCGATACGTTTTGTTGGCGTTTTGATTGTGTACCTAAAAATTAATTTAATCCTTAAGGCCCAAGCGCCCGAAAAGTGCCGTAAAACAGTGACTTTCTGAAGCGCACTCCTCGGTAACGGCCAGGTTAATAGATTTGAAAAAAATATATGTTTATTATAGATTCATGAACAACATTATCAACATTTGATTTTTTCGTGCTATTAATACTTTTGTCTAAAAAAATTAGCAATTTCGCAACTTTTCCCTACTCCTTCGAAACGGCTTGGATCTTTAGAAACATTTTTACACATAAAAATTGGTGGTTAAATATTCTTCAAAGTGAACATTGCATCAATATTTCGCAAAGAAAATGGATTTAAAAGTCAGCCGCGCGCTTTTCGGGCGCTGTTGGCCGCAAATAAATGAACAGATTTGCGTACTGCCGCCTAGGCGGGTTCGAGAGGTGCGTCCACATAATTTTGGCCAGATGGTTCAAGGGACTATAAGCTTTAATTTTGTCGAACGTTTCCGCAAAATTTGTTTTCCTATGTAGGTTAATTATGCTTTGAAATTAGTATTATACAAATAAATGAGCGAATTTAACTGTAATGATATGTTGACATTATAATGTCACTATTTGTTAGTAGCCTAAACATTGTGTGTGCTATGAAAATAGCTATTTGCGAATTAGAATTTAGTTAGATGCGCTATAATTTTAGCAAGAAACAAAATTATATTTGCCTTTGAGTAAATACACAACCGTGTATGCATATGCAAGGCCATATAAAGTATGACAGAACATATGACTTGAAATACTCGTAGCATTATTTCAAGTCATGTCGCTTCCTTGCTTCGACAATCGTTATCGAAGCAACGAGGCGATGTGTCAAAGTTGTGTTGTGTGTGTTAGTCAAAGGGCATTTTTGTGAGCGATTGCACCAAAGGGGATTGCCCAGCCTCTATGGTGTTCCAGGCCAAAGACGGACATCAAATATTACTATCAATGATAAAACTATTGTTTTTTTCCATAAAGTTACTTTTTATTTACCACTTATTTTAATTATAGTGGCGCTCATTTGGAACTAAGGGAATACATATTTTTTATGGCAAAATTAATGAACAAAGTATTTTTTCTCTAGTCAATTGTCCGCTCATGGCCTCAAATAGGCAATCCCCTTTACATACAGCGTAAACACACAGGTTTACTAAAACAGTAAGCACAAATATAAGAGAAAACTAGAAGTCAAAATGGCTAAAAAAGGGACTTTAAGACTACTTCGAGGAACGCTGCCTTGGCGCTTTAAGATCCGTTCCGAAGACTCACCGGGAGGCAGGAAGACAAGGATTAAGTATAAACCCGGCCCGGACGTGGGTCCTTATACACTTAAGTAGAATTTAGTCCATTAAGAAATCTGCACTCGACTCGAAAATATTCTATAAGCATGTTTTGTGCCGAGAAGTGGAAAAGTTAACTAAGCTACGAATACTTAGGTACATCTCCCACTTTTTCGTCATAATATTTTGTTCGCAAAGACGTTTGTATTTTTAATACATTCTACAAACTGAGGTAGTGCAGAATAAATACTTATTTGAAAGATACTCAGGTGAAGAAAAAAGGTGTAATATAAAATTTGCAACTGAGGCGCATAATATTAGCGCGAATGACACGGACTCATATTTAAGTCAGTCCCGGAGATAGAAGTCAAAATCTTTCATTGTATAATAAATAAAGTAGGTAGGTACATATTATTAGACTCAGTACACAAACCACTAGTTTAGTGACCGCGCTATAGTGAGCCTGAAAATTTTCCGCGTCATTAAACATGGCCGGCGTTCTACAGCCAACATAACAAAACAAACGATGCCAAGCTTTGTGTCATAGTTCACGTTGAAGTTGGTGCACCTGCTTGTTTGTATCATGTTGCGTTTAATAAGGTTTTTGAGGTTTGGTGTTTGTTGATTTTGAAGTAGTCTCTAGTTACTTTGTGGTTTTACACAGAACTCAAATGACTACACAGATTTTATAACTTAGTAATTGCTAAGCTTGACCAAATTACGTTTTTAACAATGAATATAAATATGTTCATAAAGAGTCTAACACATCGGAAGTACAGAGGCTTGGACTGAAACAATAAATAGGTATCGAATTTTCTTTATAACACAATTTTTCTGATAGCTTCGGAATCTCTGTATAATTTTGTACTCCCAAAACAGTCCGTGGCACATATAGAGAGCAATCGAAGACGCGCGAGGCCTAGATTAGTTCGTTTGTACGGGCCTTACAAGGTTCAATAACTTTCGACTCACGTTCGCAGCGGCTAAAAAAAAACCGCTTGTCTTCGTACGATTTTCCGCAAACACCGACGTCCACGATTGGCTTCGAACGTCGCCGTCTAAATTAAGTTACATCTACCTGCCTAAGTTTTGTGCTAGCTCTTGATAAGCTCGGGGACATGCCGGGTAATTTTAGTTGTGCAACTATGTGCTACTTGAGTCTCTTTAGTTGGAGTTCACCGCATTGTTTAATGTGCTGAAGAAATGTTCAAAAGTCAAATAAAGACGTTTAATGACTTCTCTGAGTAAGGTTTATAGTTTTACCTACTTGTAGGTACTATCTTTCTCAGAGGAAACCAAATACTAGGACTTATTTATCAACGTAACTTCTCGCGCACACGTTAAAAATGACGTACTTATCTAAAATGGTCGAGATTTCCATAAAGTATAAGAAAAAACCTTCCAAATTACCTGACGTTGAGCCAGCTGAATTCAAAATCAGTCAAAACGCTCACAATTTCAGCCTTAGAACGTGAAATGTTCGTGATGCCAACGTGAAGAGCCGTAAAAAATGGTTTGACTAAGCTGAAAAACAGCGCTCGACTTGTGACCTTTGTTCCTTCAAAAAAATGTTGTTTCATTCAAAAAATGAATGTTAGGGCCACGTCAAAATATTCGCCGCGGAATTTGTGTTTCTGTTACGTTTCGCTACATAAATTATAAGCGGATGAGCCGTCCACTCGTATTTCAATGGCCGCCAGCGAGCGCTCTTTTGACGATCCCAATTTCTAGCTTTCAGAACACTATCGCAAGCTAATAAGCTTTCACTCAACAGCATGAAACATGAAAATATACTTCCGTTTTGCTGAGCGACTAATTCCGAATTTCATGAAAGATAATTAGGTTGCTTTAACATCTACAGTGACCTATTTCAAGTTATAAAATGCTATAAAATTGTTAGCCGACGTGTTTCAGCGAGTCACTTTCGAGCAATTTCTTTATATTGCTTGTCTGCTTGTTGGAAGACTGTTACTTATAGTTTTATTTGTTCGGCGTCTTCTTGACAGTGATCGAAGACTTTAATGGCGTGACTGTGTAAGTGCGGAGTATGTGGCGCCGTATGAGTTTAAAGAGAAGTGGAGCATCGAGATACGAGGTGACGGAAAGATATTACAGGAAGCCGGGTAATCTCAGAGAAGCAAATATAAGGGGTTAGGATGTTTGTCGTGTAATAGCGCTTATTTTGTCACATACGCGTCGCATAAACGTGACGGAGCGGGCACAATAACGCGAAGGCTATGCCGTAATGGCCGACGCCTCTGATTTATACGTATTTCTTTTATGTGCCAACCAAATGGCTTTCTTTATAGAATGTATCTTTTTCGGGCGCAGCCACAAGTCAGTGTCGCGGTTGGCCGTCTCTAAGTGAGTTACGGTGGCAGCAAAGCTTTTAGATTAATTTAAGTTTAACCTTAGTAGTGCTCTCGATGTAATAACGTTCTGTTCGTTGTATAAGATAGACGTAAAAATAACTTGCAATTGGAAAGGAACAGGTATTGTATTGAGTTATCTCCATTTGACTAGCTGCCCCATCTGAAATTACTACTTCTCTCTCATTCAAAATTACTGATTTTGTTTTATTTGCTTTCCCTACTTTTTTTAACGAGAACAAAAAAATAATAATTAAAAAACGGTTAAGCCGTTTAAGTTATAGTGAGCAAACCAATAGCAAATTATTTATCTAATAAAATATAAAAATCACGTGTCACTGTCTGTTATCAACCTTTTCCGAAATGGCTAGACCGATTTTGATTTAACCCGTTGTGTGTCCAAACGTGGATCCACGCGAGACAATGGCTTTTTAATTGTGTCTCTAATTAAGGCACACGAGAGGTTAAAAAAATTGTATACCTATGTTTGGTAAGTCTGAAAATAAGTAGTAGGTAATTGTTTACTCTGCTACCACCATTCCCATTTTATTATATGATAATAATTTATATAGCAAAACTACGTCGTGTCAGCTGATATACATACCTATAGATTTTCCTCACATCATCATCTGCCTGCCTTGTTACTACGGGTCGACGCACCATGTATTTTTCTTCCATTCTGTTTTGTCATTGATTTAATAAAAAAATGTAATCCCACATAACAAACTACCGAATTTAAAACACAACATTAACATACATACTTTAACAAACCCATCAGCGTAGCCTATAAAACAAACGAGATCCCGTCCGTTCTAATAAATAAAAGTTATTTTCAGCGTCAATTTAGACTAACAACCAGCTCTATTATGAGAGGAATTTAATAGAATAATAGATAGCCTTGATATTCTTTCGACACGACAGCAGTGGCACTATATCAGGGGATGAATAGCAAACTCACGCGACGGAGATAACAGGGGAGGAACAAAAGGGTTCCATAAATCGTTATTAACTACAATCTTCTGGTCCCTTGTTCACGGAGAGTGTCGATAGTATGCGTCACAGTCACGGGCTTGTAAATGAAATAAGTTGTGAACTGTTACGAGTATATCTCACTTGCATGTTATACATATATCGGTTGCATAGTGGATGACTTACGCTCCTGTAACTGTTGTTCTGTTTGCTATGTCGTTTATAAAGTGTACTTATTAGAAAACCATAGGTTATGTGAAGTTGGTCATGGTCCGAAGCGAGGAGTGGCTGGCGGTCGCTTCCTTCTGCGAAGCAGTAATGCTAGCAAAGGAGGAGGACGCGCGTGCACGCGTGTAGGATCGGTCCTCAAGCCCTAGCCGCCGGGATCCTGATCCCGATTTTCGGCCACCGTAGACGTGGGCTTGCGGTCGGCGAGCAATGGGTAGCTTGCCGTCCACCCGTCCAGTAACCGTCTGAACCGAGCTCAAGTCATTGACGGCGCGTATTGTTCCACGCGCGCCACAAAGAGACGTCAGCAAACCGTCGAAGCCTACAGGGGCCAAGGATCTGCTTCTGAAAGGATGACTCGGCCTTTCATAGCAACAAAGGAAGAAGAGTGGGTTTTTAGTCTGTAAAAGGCTGACTCACACTGCCGCTCCGCCCAAGAGCGAGAGATGTCATTGGATGATTTTACCGCGTATAAAAAAAAACTATTAGAAAATACATAGTTAAGTTCCGCATGCGAACAGACCATTTCCTGGAATAATATATTTTTATCCCCTGGGATAACTTACTACTTTACAGGGGTGAGGCTGCTGAGGTTTATAAACACTAATATCTATTCTTTATTTATACATATTATAAAACCCTCTAGGAAGACAAACTAAGAGATGGGAAGATGAAATTAGGAAAATAGCAGGTCCAACATGGACTCGAACAGCAAAGGATAGAATGGAATGGCGATCTTTAGAGGAGGCCTTTGTCGGAAGACAAGTTGAGGAGCAGCTACCGTTTGCCGAAAATCAGTTAATCATTATTTATATTTTGATAGCAGAAACGAGTTTTTAGGCATAGTGCAATACTTTTGTTATCTAAACTAAGATCAACAATAAAGGCTTTATTATTAATATAAAACCCCAACCATGTCAATCTGTTTGTCTGTCTGTTCACAATAAACTCAATAACCACTGCACGGATTTTCACGCGGTTTTGATCCCCAGACAAAGCGAGTCAAGAAAAAGTTTTCGAAGTTATGAATACATGCCTATTATATTAGAGAGAAATGAAGAATGTCAAAGATTCGTAACACCAGTGTGAAGTCGGGGCCCAACTAGTTTATGAAATAAAATATAGAGCATTGATACAGGCCATGTTTTATCAAAAGATTTGTCAGAATAGAAACAAGTCAGAGCTAAAATGAAGGGACAACAAATCTTTGTACAAAGGAGGTTAGGTGATACTTTAGTCTTTGTACCTCACAAACATATTGTATGACAAAAATATCCTCGACTCTTTGTATTCTTTTTAGCTAAAAATATCAGAAATATGTTATTTAGTTACAAATATTATGACGCCAAACTTAAGTGGCAGTGAGCAGGGTTGAGCAGTGGTGGCCGAGTGGCAATGGCCTCGACTTACGAGTTGTAGGTCGCGGGTTCGAACCCAGCCAGGCGCATTACTTTGTGTAATTTATTTCATCACCACTGCTCTCAAAACGTATACGGTATGTCCTTGAACCAAAAATTCGAAGACATGTGACATTCACCAACCCGCACTGGGTCCGCGTGGTGTATTACAGCCCATTCCTTCTCCTAGAGAGGAGGCCTGAGTCCCAACAGTGGGAACATTTAAAGGCTGATGATGATGATGGGCAGGGCACATGGCTCGCAGAACAGATGGTCGATGGGGACGAAAGATTCTGGAGTGGCGACCACGTACCGAAAGACGCAGCGCTGGAAGCTCTCCTACAAGGTCGACCGGTGACCTGGTGAGGGTCGGGGAATCCGATGGATGCCAGACGCACAGGAGCGGTCGTTATAGCGACACTTGGCGGAGGCCAAGTCCAACAGTGGACATCTTTCGGTTGAAATAATGGTTATGACGATGTCTTTTTTAAGGTGGGAAATCACACAATGACTTGTGTCACTCTAGAACGGAACGGGAAGGCGTGTCAGACTTTTACTGACTAAAACTCACTCCTATTTTCCTTCTTTGCCTTGCGACCCAGGACCTCGGGGTTCCTTTTTGGACGAGACATGGCCCCAGTAGGGTTCTGACCTGCTGGGCCTCTACGGTTTGAGATCTCTTTGAGGCGCGAGTAGAACACTTCGCGCCGTCGACGACTCGGCTCGGTCCGGACGGTTATCGGACAGCCGCACGGTGAGCTACCCATTGCTCTTCGTCCGCGACCTACGGTGGTTAGAAAATTTTGTAACTAATTAAAAAACAAGGCTTTTTGTAACTAATATCTTAAAACAAAAGCAAGGCAAACATTTGCACCGATATCGATTTTAAGAAAACAACAACGCTCTATATTCTCGAATAAATGATGTAAAAACAGGAGCCGGGGGAACGTAACACAATTCTGTGTGTTCCGCCGTCGCGGGGGCCCCGATAAATCTAATGTAAACACCACCGTGCCACAGATAAGATATGAGAAACAAACGAGGAAATGAATCACTATTTATTATATTTTAATATATCGTCAGGGGGAGCCTTCATGGTAATGTAAAAAATTGATGGTCATGTTGGAGGAAAAATAAAGGAAAAGTTATGTTTGAGGAGGTATTGAGATATTACTTGATCATATAAGTAGATACCGTATTCGGTACTATTTTCGGTATATTTTTTTGTCATTTATAAGACTGCGTTTAACAACTATCTCAGGTGAATTCGTGAAACGCGTTTTTTTGTTGTGTATAAGCTCGCGTATATGTCATACGCACAAAATATTTGAGGAACACATTCATTTTGTGTACTTCTATGGAGTAAAATCCCTTGCCGGAATCTGTGTTTTCTGATAGCTACAACCTCTCAAATTCTAAGCAAAGGCACCTTCCATCAAATGAGATAATGGTCCAATGCAAACCTTTAAACAAAAAACAAAGTGATCACTTGCACCAGATAGTGGTCTTTAGTGTGTAGTTTGCCTATCCAACTAACTAAAAACCAGTTTACAGCTAAAGTAGTATACTTTCGTCTCGTCCAAACAGGAGTTTCAGAAAGTCAAAATTTCATAAAACGACATAGATACAGTTGTCACCAAGAGATACAACTTCGTATATTCGACTTCATTGTACTTTTACTAGGTATATGCTCGACACGAAAACCAGCTCATAAATCTTTCCTCTTTGTACAAAAACCTCTAAGAAATAAAAGCAAAACATTCCCGGGCGTATTTCCCGCATGTAGTTTAGAATTTTACACGCAGACGAACCTAAGTGAGATAGGCAGACATAATTATCGAGTGTCAGTCGTCCGCGCGGTGCCTAAACTCAGGCAGGTATGCTAGAGATGTGCTGCATTTGCGGATATGCGGATATTCCGGGTAAAATGGTGCTACACTACAGATTGCGTTTGCTCAGAGCGCCCCTGATATGTTGCTTTAGTCGGTTTACTATAAACAGGTTCGGTAACGAAAGCTTATTCAGATTTCAGAGCGCATATTTTGGATTCGATGAAACTTGGTGCTTGAGCCGCCCAATCGAAATCGAAAAGCTAGTGGATTCTGAACAATTTCCTTGATAAACTACTAAAATAATAAGGGATCAGTGTTGAGGATTTTTTTCCAGACTAAGTAGATATCTAACCAAAGTTTTGAGGTATATTAATTGACAGGAGCAGTACTAAAATAAAGTTTTAAAAACAATTACTATACTACATTTTCTTTGTAATAGGTACTTATTTACAAAAAAATAACACCTTGTTGCCAGTACACAATTAACGTTCAAGTTATGTTTCAAACCTGGATAGCTACTCAAAACAAACCTCTGCTATTCACGTTTCCCGCAATGGTGTAGTCCTCGTACACAGAGTAATGAATCGACTAGACCAATAAATGCTATTACTAATGTAAAAAATCCTGCTTAAAATTTCATCTGTCATAGGCTTTATTTTTACTTAAAATAAGTTTTATTTTTATTTTATTTATCATAAAATACCTTCTCCCACTCTGAGTGGAGTAAGAGGGAGTATCAGACTTGCACTGATTAAAATTCACCCATGTTTCTTCAGTTGCAACAATTCCACAGTCTCATAATTTTCTTTAAATTATCGGTGACACACGCTCGGTTTATATGGAAATTACGACGAATGACAATTAGGCATCCGTTCGAGTATAAAGAATTACCAAACTTTAACCTTTATTAGTGTGCTACTATCTCTAGCAATGCTCGAGAAGGTTTTGTTTAACTCTGTGTCCTCCTTGCACTACATACGTCAGTGGTTTTTGCTGCCAAGCCCGATTTGTTCTGTTTCCACTGTTCAAAAAAGTTGTACTGCAATAATGAACGAGCTGAGTAGTATTTAATGATCTCGTTTTAAACAAAAACATAGGTGATCAATTAACTCTTTTGTTCAACCAGGAAAATGTCTGTTTGACGGGTCAATATTTATAGTGCTGCAGCAGTATTGCGGAATTGCACAGGACGTAAATGCATGTGAGTTGAAACGAGGTTTTAATATATATATGAAAAATACATCTATAGATATAATTATTTGTTTCAGTAAATAAATAAATGACCATGAAAGGCTTATTCCCGTTTTCAGTAATATTTGGCGAGCCGCAAATGAATGACTGAATAAAGATTTTTTTTTAAGTGGAAAATCACCAAATAATGCAACATAATAATTTCGGAAGTCGTTATTAATTAACGATGAGACGAAACTATTATAAAAACACTGACTTCCGAAATCAAAGTTATTTTGCACTTTTTAATTTTTTTTTACATTGAAGGTGGTTTTTTTTAATATTGTTTTTTTTCTTTGATTTTAATTTTAGTATTTATAGATTAAGTTACTTTTTATTTTTTTGTTGTTTATCCTGTGCGAGTCACAAATACTTAAATGTTATTCTTTCCTTACCTGTTATGAAATTTAATTTGTAAATTCTGCTATAATAATATGTGAGTAGATGATACCTCATTCAGTATGGCTTGCTCTTCTCATTAGGAAGCTTCGGTAAACTGCAAAGCGCCTAATTATCAACGAACTCAAAGCCGAAACCCAGAAATTCGGGAACTACGTCAAGCGTAAGTCAAGCTCTAAAAGCTAAAAGCTTTTCTAAATACTAAGTACAACTAAAACTAAATACTCGCTTGCGCGAAATCTGTATTGAACTCCGCCGAGCCATTTAAGTGCAATAACAAGGTAAGCGGAAGAGGAACTAGGTTCGAGAGAATTCCAGGTGTTTTGCTGTCATGTAAAATAAAATGGGGAATATAGTAAGGGAATGCAACCCGCCTTTAAAGAATTAAACGCCATTAAAAAAAGCTTTGATATTGAAGTCGCAATAACATCTCTTTGACTGTCAATATGTAATCTAAAGAAAAAAAATCAGGTATATGTGACAGTTTGCGGCTGCAATACAAATGCGAATGTTCCTTTAGAGTTTTGTAAACACATTTTCACAGGTGAAAAGGAGTGCAATTAAGTTTAAAAAAAAATCTATAAAGCCAATATTAGAAAATTAGGTTTTGCCTGCGTCTATGCCGACGTACATAAAATATAATAGCCTATGTCACTCAGGAATACAGCAGCTTTCTATCGTTGAAAAAATTTTAGCAATCGTTCCAGTGGGTACTTTCAGAGATTACCTTCTATAAACAAAAAAACAAACTTTACCTCTTTAAAATATTAGTGTGAATCTAACATAATTATATCCAAGCTATAAAATTTTCGAGTTTGCTTTGTCACATCCTTTTTCTTTACTTTTCATTCATTCTACAAAGTAAGTTTTATTTCTATACCATGGGAAAAAGGCGAAAATGGTCTCGCCATGAACCCATACCATATTACAGCCGCAAATACATTGCAAGCAATAAGCAATGGCCATCAAATACTCAATAATGTAGGTTTTAATTTTACATGAAACATTTCAATATATATTTGAAATTGAGCATAGAAATAATCTTCTCATTTGTGTCCTTTGCGTCGAATAAATAACCTACTCGTACAAATATCAACAGCGGCTCGTATTATTGGAGAGTTAATTAGACGAGCTCTAAACACTCGGTGTAAACGCATTTATGTAATGTTTTGACAATCATATATGACGCTGTTAATTATAATTGAACCGTGCGCTAATAACTTCGGATACGTAATAATTGAAGCTGTGAGCATAATTGAAAACATTTCGGAATAATGAGAATATTTTAATTTGATACTGACGCACTTCAAATACTTCAATATATTGATGGTACTGCGCGCACGTAATACCTAGTTAATTATTGCATTTCAAACAGATCTGTAAAACTGTTTATGTGGACTATTTGTAACGATATTCGCTATTATTGTGAATGATAAATAATTAAATTATTCATTTCGTTAACAGGCTTTTGAACAAAGGTATGAAAATTAACATTGATACTTCAATGAAATTGATTCATCAAATATGTACAAAAATACGAATCGTCGCCTTGTCTCAAAATATCTGGTGCCTTTTTAAACCCATTTTTAGAGTTCCATAGTCAACTAGGAACCCTTATAGTTTCGCCAAGTCTGTCTGTCTGTCTGTTCGTCCATACGCTGATAATCTCAGCGACCGTTAGCACTAGAAAGTTGAAATTTGGTACCAATATGTATATCAATCACGCCGACAAAGTGGTAAAATAAAAAGTATAAAAAAATGTTTTATTAGGGTACTCCACCAACTCGTAAAGTGTGGAGTGTTTTATTTTTTAATTTTAACCCTAACGTGTGATATATTGTTGGATAGGTATTTAAAAATGAATAGGGGTTTACTAAAATCATTTTTTGATAATGTTTCTATTTTCGGAAATAATTGGTGAATTTTTGAAAAGTTGTACAAAATAATTTCTGAACTAAGTTTGTAATTTAACCGTATATGCAAGCATTTTTTTTTTAAATTAGTTTACATATGTCGTTATTCTGAACGTATCGATCTTCTTTAAAAAAAAAGAAATCAAAAAGGAATTACTAAAATCGGTTCACGCAATCCAAAATTACCACCGAAAACCCAACATACACAATCCATCTAGTTTATATAAAATTGTAACCCAATTTTCCGAGAGATGGTGCTGTACTTTGGGCTACTTCACACTGTTAAGATTTTTTCGAACTTTCCATGTGTAGGTGGAATCTATAACTCTTTTTTTAGTTATCACGGTCCTTTGTGGGCCCGTTCTTAGGTTTCCGTACCTAGTATGTCAACTAAATGTAACAAATAGCCCATTTTTTTAACTCTTAAGTGGGGATTGGGGACACTTGTTGTGATGGATGGAAAACTACGGAACCGTACAGTGAGCGTGGCCCGACACGCTCTTGGCCGGTTTTTTAGGGTTCCGTAGCCAAATGGCAAAAAACGGAACCCTTATAGATTCGTTCACTTTTTTCCGAAATTATAAGAGCTATACTGTTGAAACTTTGTAAGTAGATGTATTCTGTGAACCGCATTAAGATTTTCACACAAAAATTGAAAAAAAGCAATAAATTTTGGGGGTCTCCATACTTAGAACTGAAACTCAAAAAATTTTTTCATCAAACCTATACGTGTGGGGTATCTATGGATAGGTCTTCAAAAATAATATTGAAGTTTCTAATATCATTTTTTTCTAAACTGAATAGTTTGCGCGAGAGACACTTCCAAAGTGGTAAAATGTGTGTCCCCCCTCTAACTTCTAAAATAAGAGAATGATAAAACTAAAAAAAAATATATGATGTACATTACCATACAAACTGCCAACGAAAATTGGTTTGAACGAGATCTAGTAAGTAGTTTTTTTTAATACGTCATAAATCTAAAAAAAATACACTATTATTAAAACATCGATCAAAGTTACAACGAACTACAAGAACTTTTATATTATGTTACTTGCTGCTACGGAACCCTTCATGGGCGAGTCCGACTCGCACTTGGCCGGTTTTTATATTTTATGTGTAGGTTCGCGCTTCCCCGCTATTTCACTTTATACCAGGGAACAATGTTGACGGAGCATGCTCACGAAATAATCTATTTACTCTTGATTTAAGGACTAGGTGTAGCTTGATAGCTACAACCTGGTCTTTAAATTAAATTTAATCAATAGTCTTTGAATTCCTTGCTGAAGTTTCTTGATCGAAACACAGATTCCGGAATGGAATTTCATTCCTGACACAATGAATGTGTTTGCAAAACTATCTGTGTGTATAGGTGGTATACATATGTTTGGACACCTCCATCCTAATTCTCCTTTCTATCATCATTAGGATGCCGAAGGAAAGCACGAAACCATTGCTTCACAATTGTTTGCTTTGAACGATTCTACTCGACCATAAAATTACCTACGCTATAAATATTGTTGAGACATTGCCACTGATTGTGTGTTACACAATTACTTTTCATGCTAACTTATTTTTATGTTGGTGAGAGAAATCATCAAATAACTTTTCCCGCTCTCCATGGAGCGAGAGGAGGACTTTTGCTGTCTAAATCTTACTCGTGCTCCTTTTTATAGGTGGGAAATCATCCAATGATTTTTCCCGCTTTTGAGCGGATCGGTGTCAGACTTTTACTGACTATAATTCACTCCTGTGTTCCTTCTTTACTTTGTGTTTCAATGGTATGGGTTTTCCTACCCGTGCTCTTTAAAGATGACTCATATTTAAACTCGCTGTCAAACCTAAGCACCTTCAACTCATTAAAACATTGTTGTTTCTAATATAATTTGGTCGTTTAACATTCATGAGTCCGCACCTCTGCCTAGGTGTAGACGCTTCGATTACACCAAGCACTTGAGATATATCGCTGATTAATTTTAATTATAACACCGCTTCAACCTCTGATTTATCGTGAGTATTACTGAGTCGGGGTAATTGAAGCATTACTTTGAGGTAGGCAGGTTTACTAAGCAGCTTAATCAGTGTCGGCAGTTTGTTATTATGGTTAATGACTCGTTCTAATTCTCCCGGCACCCGGCGAGAGCCCCCTGAATAAGTTCTGCGGGACTCATGGTCAGAGAGTAGATAGGTACAGAAGGTTCACTGAGTGAAAATGCACTGTTATATCCCAATTCCTCCAATATTATTACTACCAAATAACTTAATAAAGAACTACCCAACTGTAAGAACTTAAACTAAACCTGTTCGAAATTTTATGCAACTAAATCTGTGAAAAAATAAACCGATTCTGTTGTCAATACTTGTGTCTTTTTCGTAGGTCATAATGGAAAAGATGAAGCATTTTACGTGATTTTCTTTCTATGGTAAAAAAATCAACCAATGACAACCCCCGCTCTTGGGCGGAGCGGGAGATAGTGTCAGACTCTTACTGACTAAAAGACTCACCCCGTTCATACCGGGGCTCGAGCTGTCTTTCGGATAACCTTGGCTTCAGTAGGCTTCGACCCGGCTGGGTCTCTGCTGTTGCTGACACCTCCTTGAGGCGCGTGGGAATAGTGCGCGCCGTCGACGACTTGGGCTTGGTCTCACTCCGGACCATGGCCTCAACCAAGGCCCGGCACGAGAGGTCTCCGCCGCCGATCGCCCCCACGAGGGCACGGCGATGCTCCGCCCAAGCAGGGAACACATCGACTGTGTGCTCCACCGTGTCTTCCGGGCGTTCCGCACAGTGGCGACACCCGGGCGTCTCTTCCGCACGAATCCGGTGCAGGAACCTCCCGAACCTGCCATGTCCGGTGAGGACCTGCGTTACACGAAAGGTAAGGACGCCGTGAAGTCTTTCCAGCCACGCCTCAAAGAAGGGACTTACCGCCATAATTGTGGCGTGCCCAGCACTGGGTTGCGACAGTCGCTGACGCCATTTCACCATGAGACCCCGCCGGAGCTCTGTCCGCCATGCCGTGACCTGTCGCGGCACGTGACATAATTAGATTATAAAAATACTAGACGCAAGATCGTTTTGTCTCTTTCTTAAGTCTGTTTGTATTCTTTTCATACCTCCATTTGCTATGTATTATTAAATACGTCTGTATGTGTGGGCATATTTTTGCTCGTTGTGTCGATCTAACCTTCTGTTTCCACATTACTTGTGTCGTGACTTCGAACCGACTGCATTCATAATGAAAGTTTAATGTGTAAGAATCTAAAGTTCCTTAATGGTACGGTACACCGAAGATGAGCTATTGAGTTAAATTGCCTGCAGTTAGCAGTAATTGTTGGATGAAGTTATTTGTGGTACGTGTTGGGTGACTGAGTGTAGTCTACTGTCAGTGTGGATGAGTTATTGTGACCTTTAAATGTTGGTATGTTGAACTTAGGAGAAGTGCTGTCGCTTCAAGTTCGAGTTAAATTATGTGGCTTTGTACAATGGAATGATATGCTTAGTGTTAGTGATTGAAGTATTTTAGTCATAGCAAAACGTTGAGTGTAGAATTATCATGTACACGTAGGTTGTTAATGTCGATATTAAGTAGTAAACATCGACTATAAAGCAAAACTTTTTTGGAAAGATTTCTTAACATATTTCTTTTATAACATAATCTCAAACATATTACTTTTCCGTGTCATAACTTTTAATTGATGTAACATATAACATCCAAGGTTACACAAAAAAAAATATTTTAAGCATTTTTCGCTTGTTATATTAATTGCGCTATATAAACTTTTATGACCAATTCATCTTTATTTTCGTGACAATATTTTCGTACAAATTTTTATATGTATGTTGGTATAATCCTCACAGTGATTCGGCACCATGTGTGAAACGGCGAACGTTATCTCCAAATGAACGCTGTATCATTCCAAATGAATTACAGCGCCTGTTAACATCATACAGACTGTGAAGGTTTTGTTAACTTTATTTTCGCCGCCGCTCAATTCGGCGCCCTTGTTTTATTCAAATTTGATAGCAAAACATATTTCATGCCTAAACTGAGCTTTCTAGGTCAAGCGATATAAGCCACGTGATGAGGCTGTTCTTCAGCGAATAAGCGGATTCCAGAATAATGGAGCTGGAATTAAAAATAACTTGAACTTACGACAAGTTTTTTTAGAGTCATGTCTATGCCCTGTACATAGCTAGGTACAACCTAGGGGTTTTTAAGTCACGAGCTAATAGGTTACTTCTAGACAAGCGTGCTCCATCATCGGCCACATCATCACTTACTAGCAGTGGTCAAATGCAAGCCTTACAACTTAAAAAAAAAAAAAAAACAGTCCGGACAAGTTCTGGGTACGTGAAGAAATAACTCTTCTCTTGTTGTCACAGAATATTTTGTAGGTACTGTCTAAAAAATCTCGAATCTGAAAAAACATAATATAAATTAGTTAATTTATATAATGTTTTGATTTTTACCCATCGATTGGCTATTATGGTCAATTATAATTAAATAATTTTTCAGTGTTCTCTTTTATATTTGTGGATTTCCAGAGGTTCAAAAAAGTTCAAAATTAGTACAACCTCGCCTTGACATCCTTTCGTAAAGCTGCTACGATCGCCGAGGATCTCCGCAAGAAAAAACCGTTTATTCCAGCGTTTTAAGCAACTGATTGAAATCCGGATCCGGATAAACACTTGGTGATAGGTTAAAATGGAGATTCCTCCTTCTAATCTTCCTGTTTGCAAATTGGAAGTCTGACATAAAGACGTATTTATAAGACGAACCTTTGTAATGTTACTTTCATGTCGAGCCACGAGAAAAATTCCTGCAACTCAAATATTTGCGGAATTCTCGTTACGTCGTCACTTTTAAAAAAAGCTTGTTAGTGAAATAACGCTACGAAAATATCTTTGGTAATCTTGTATTTTTAGTAAAGTTCGCAATGTTTTTTTACGCCAAGGCTTTTTAACTATAATACAATTCAGTTACCTACACTTTGATCTCGTTTTGCCAATATCATCACAAACTAAATTGCCCATTTGTAACACTCAACATAATTTATTGGATACCTGCCACTAAGTTTCAAATCCGATAGAAATCTAAGAAAATAAGCGGCTACATTTGAGAGCGAGTCAAACTGCCTTCCCTTTATCCGGCTACCTAATGGTACGTAAAATTTGTAACCATTTGGAGTACTATGGCTACGACCGCGGTGCTACGAGCGTGGTACTTTCGTAGACCCGCTACGGGCGTAGTACTTTCGTAGACCCGCTACGCTGAGTGGGGTACTCGTTACGCCGAATGTGAGCTACGCTATAATAAAATCGGTCGCTCGTAGCAGTTTAGTAGATGTAACTAGAAACGCTATGGATATTGACGAGCTTGCGAAAAGTGATGCAGAAAATGTAGAATTTTAAAAAGGAAATGTGTTTTCCAGGTGGCGGGCTGGCTGCAAATTTATTGCCACTTATGCGATTTTCAAATGTGACATGATATTGCCTGAAAGTAATTGATTGCTGGTGATAATCATTTCGTGTCGATTTTTTTGTTTTTAGAATATGAAGTAATAGATTACGAATATTCTTCAAAGCCATTTGGATTGTAATAGGAATTTTGTTACTCAATTGTAATCCTGGATGACGGCAGTTTAATAATAAAGCTAGAATTGACTTTGTTGTTTATATATTGTTAATAGAATTGCGCAAGTTCGACAAGGTTCATTAACCTATACACTTTTTTTTTAAATGTTTAATGATTTGACTGTGTGCGAAAGAATTCTTCCACTCTAGGAAACGAGAGCACTCGTTGCACTACAATCCCCTAAACAAGTCTCCCAGGGGACCATACAGCCGTCAAAGTCCACGATCCACTACTCTGGAGATTCTTTAAGAACTAATCAAAGCTTATTCCTTTATTAGACCCTTCTATATAAAAAACCCACCTACAAAATAATAATATGTCACGTTTAAAATTAAAAACATTGACGTAAATTAACTTAAAAAAAAAATGGTTGAAGATGAAAAAAATTTTTTTCGCATGTGCAACGATAAATAAAATTTAACTTTCGTCATCATCATCATTTTACCCAAAAGACGTCCACTTTTGGACATAGCCCCTTATGGCTGTTTTTTTTCTGATATTTTCACTGTCTAGATGAAAGCGATTCTAATTACACCACTAAGACGCTGCGCTGGTCGAACCTGTAAAATTCCTCAACGCTCATGGTACTCGCCCGTTCGACTCCCGTCGACGTAAGGGGGTTTATTGATAACTAGTTTTTGCCCGCAACTTCACCCGCTTCCATGAAAAATATAGCCTATATCAATCAGGAATAAAGCAGCTTTCTATCCGTGAAAAAATTCAGCAATCGGACCAGTACTTTCAGAGATTACCTCCTACAAACAAAAAAAAAAACAAACTACCTCTTTATAATATTAGTCTAGATCGTGTTGTGTGAAGTAGCAAGATCACATTCAGAGTTTGATGTTTTGGTTTAGTAGAATTGGCTCTGTGTGTGGAGATACCATGACAGTTATATTTATGTATTATAATACGGTTGTATTTTGAATCCTGATATTATTGATATCGAAACGATACAAAAAGGAATTAATTAGGAAAAGGCTAGGGAGATGATGATCTGTCAGGATATAAAAATAAAAATGTTGATCATTCTATCCGATAAATGACAAACAATAGTATTCTCTTGATAAAAACTCTTTAGAGTAAATCAATCTCACAGCCCACTCTGAACAAATTTCATAATTAAATAAAAAGGAGGAAGTAACTTCACTTAGGTACCTCTACCTTAATTCCCCAGGTGTTATAAAATTGAATATAAATCCGTACTCGGACCGTTCCGGGTAAATTCTGCGAGTTATAAATAAAAGCAGAATAAATAATATTAGTCCTTCCACGATTCCGTAAATTACAATATTACGAGTTGTAATTAACGCCAAGTGTTTGGCTTTTATATAGTTTCTTATACTAATAAAACTGGTCGGCAATTCAGTGTTTTATTAGGTACTCGGTTATTATAGGTCACAAAATGTTAACGTTGAGGGTAATGGCGGATTTTAATTGAAATTACCCCTTTGGGTTTAGTAAACATGGAATCGTTTGACCCTTTGGAGCAGTGGCGTCCAACCTTTTTTTTTTGAACTTTTTTTAAAATTAAACTTGTGATTGACTGTGATGAAATCGTTGATGGTGAATCGCAATAAAGTTGTCATAAAATAAAAGGCTCGTTTTTACATTTGTATTTTGACTACCTAGGGGCTTGTCCGGTGTGATGTAGCTACTACTAAAATAGCTACTACTACACCGGACCCCTAATTATTATTTTATTGTTTCTTTCAGTTTCGTTCCAAGTTACATTCTAGGGTTTTTCTCAAATGTCAAAACGGGCCTTTTATTTTTTTAACGAGTTTATTTTATACAGAGCTTATTCACTATAGCCTTGAAGACACCTAAATTATAATCAACCTAGTGGTACCTGATACCATTTTGGAGTTTTTGTTGTTAGCAAGCGCCTTAGGTAAGGTTATTTCTTTTATTCATTATAGGTTACTTCTAGACAAGCGTGATTTATCTTCGACCACATACATCACGTACGTTTACCATTACGTTTGATAACTATCTCGGTCAAACGAGAACATCCATTAAAAAAATATTGAAAAAAAAAAACTTATATCGTGGCTTAAATTCTGACACCGCGTGAGTAATTTTGATAGGGAACCGAACAACGCAGTGTTTGACGTATCAAACACGAGGAATGGAACCAATGGTGACGCGTCATTCTACATAATAAACAATACGTAATACCTTATCACAGAAAAGCTACAGCAAAACCACATAACTCAGTTGTAGTCCTATAGCATCAGTGAGTAACTCAGTTTTTTCTAAAAATAGATTTACGTAGTACTAAAAGGTTTGCTGTCCTTGAAATTTCCCATTTTAAATTAGGTACACGGAGTTAGAACATAAGCGACGATATCATAACTTATGCATTCTTTAAAATTAAAAATAACGTGCTATTTCATAGGATACACCATATTTTTGCATACAAACTTATAATCTTTAAAATTACAAACTAATAATGAACATCGATGCAAAGTGCATGTTCATTTACAATTTCAAATTAAAAAGGTACCTTTCGTGTACCTTATTTTGACTTGTGGACTACCAGTGGTCCGCGGACCACACGTTGGCAACCACTGCTTTAGAGAATACTTTATTTTAATAGGTATATTTATGTAGAAAAGCAAAATTAATGTTAAAAATGACCTCTTGTTCATAGAGTGTTAAGTGGCGTGGGAATTCTGGTTTTGGGGCAAAAAATAGCACTTGTATTCCTTTATTTGTTTAAATATTATTACATAAATAAACCCTTATGATTTTAATTTTAATTCTCAGAGGGCCAATTACCTTTTAAGGGGTGACTACAGAGACGCCACAACACCTTCACTTCGTAGGTACCTAGTCACTGGACATGAGTTTTGTAGTAGGTATTTGTTTCGGATTTGGTGGGACGAAACTTCGGGGTGTCACCATTGTGTGGATCATTCGAAGGTACCGCTGAGTACACGATGAAAGTTCGTGCCCTTTTCATGTCGTCTTCAATTCGAAGGAATGGGGTTTAGTCATCTTCTTCTGAAATAGTAATGCGAGCAAAGAAAGTGACTTAAACCGTGTGAGATAGAACATCGTCACGCCCCAGCCGCAGCAGACGTTCCACATTTGAATTTGTTGGTTATTTTAGTACGAGAATTTTCCCGTCTGCTCTTTCAAAATCACTGGCTTTCATTCAACGTATCCCCACACAAACACACGAGCTATCCTGTTTCAATTTTGTCCTAAAGTACTTAGTACTACAGCGCTATCAGATTTCCGCGCTGTTTCAGTATTTGTCGGTGAGGCGCGCTATCACATCGAATCTCATTTAGATGTCAAAGTTTGCATGGCTACGCAGCTCCCCCTCACTTTAATCCCAGGGGTAGGGGGGGGGAGGCTGACTCTGGAACCTGTTCCCGTAATTAACTGTTCGTTGCATGGGCTTCGTTTAGATACGCACGATTCAATAACAAAGGCCTATCGCATTTTGCGTTTTGTGTTTCAGCCTATTATTATCTGATCGGCTGATACATGGAATTTTAAAAGCCGTAATGAAGTGTGGAAAATTTTGCCTTGCTGTATCTACAGTTTATGCTTATCTAAGCTGGTGTTTTCTACATTAATATTATAAAGATTAATCATTTATATTTTTTTTTTGTTGTAATAAAAAATCTCAAAATTTTATTGGCCGATTTGAAAGATTCTTTCACAAGAAGAATGCTACTTTATAATTTAGTGGCAGACTATGTAAGTTTTTTATACTTTCTCGCGGGCGAAGCCGTTGGTAAACCTTATATTTTTTAAAGTAGACTCTAAACAACTATTTTCTCGAATTTTCAAATATGTATGAATTAGTTTTCAGAATTGAAACTTGTTCAGTCGTTTAGTGCTCATTAAGAGGTTTACCTGTAAAGTTTTCCGGGCTGTTTTTTTTTTTTTTAATTAGTATAAACTAGTGCTTGACTGCGATCCCACCTGATGATAAGCAGTGATGTAATCGTTGATGGTGAGGCGCACTAGTTTTTACCACCTTATGCACGGCTTACCTGTTTTGCCATTTCGGGCATCTCACAGTGCTATGAAAATTAGTATTTCGACAAAAACGTGTACGACTAGACTTTACGGTGCTCAAAAACTATCCAATAATTTTTCAAAAGTTTAGAACATAAATTAAATATGAATAACTTTTTCTAATTAAATTAACATTAGTTATTTTCATCGAATTGCGTTCAAAATCAATAATATTGACTAAAAATCATTTTTACAATATCTATCAATAAACTTTCCAAATAAAACTACGAAATGACTAGACTATTTATCCAATATCCAAAACGCATGACTTCATCACTTTTAAATGTCGATATCTATCTTTAGAAATATATTTTTGTTTACACTGGAACATCAAAAAATAATCTTTTGTTAGTCAATACTAACAAAAGATTATTTTTTAAATTTAAAAAATACGGGATTACTCGAATGTAACAATTTACATTCAAGTAAGCCCGTATTTTTAAGGGAGGTAATAATCGGTATCTCAGTCGTAATATTGACACCGAGATGAAATTGCGACTTCAATTCAAACAACTTTAAGAACAAGATTTGTCCTTCTGGTAAACAGAGAAACCACCTACACGTGCACTCTTTTCTTTGTCTTCAAAAATAATATTTGGGTAGGAAGGGAAAACGTCACGTTTGCGAAAACACGGAATGTTGTGGCAGTAACGTTTTAGTGACGTTGTAAAGAAAAGGTTCGTTTACGCTTAGTTTTACTCCGGCCCCGCTAAGATGTTTCCTCTCCACATAAATTTGTGTTCTACGTTCATGTAAATACGACAATACTCCTTCTAAAGGTAAATGGATGTGTACGGATGTAAGCGACACGAGAAATCAATATCGTATTTCATTCAATACCAGTCATCTCTTTATAAGGAAAATAGGCATTAAAAAAAGCTGCGAGATTTTCCATACACACACTCGTATTGTGTGCGAGGTATTGTTCACTTACATTTTATTACTTAGTACGCTGTGCTTATTGTTATAGTACTCTCATTGTTGTAGTCATAATAAAGATTGCGAACAAAACTTTGCATTTCTCTTCAGTCGTCGAGAATATTCCGACTGCACAGTTTTTTTGTTCCAACAAAATAATGTGTTCATAACAAGAGTTTTGACATTGTTATGGAAAATGACACGGAAACGCGAATTTACGGGCTTGTTTCACCCTCCTGCAGACGACGAACGAGTTTCCGACTTTTAACATTTCTTGCAAACTGCGCCCTTGTATAACTTACATTATAAACATTTGCGACTTAAAAATAACTTTTAATTATCTCTTGACTTTTTTACACTCGCTTTAGTTGCGTAACAGTTACGATTGTGGAACTGTATCTCGTTTAAGGATCTCTAAATTGGGTCCACATGGTGTCATGTTTGGGGTTCTTTATCGTAATTACTTTTGGTCTGTGTTTGCATTAGTTAGCGGGATAAACGGTTGATATAATTGGGCACCAGGGGCATGGAGCACCCGTAGGATTAGATGTCCGTCGTCTGCATAATAAATTAGAATCAATGCTCCATCTCTATCGGACTGCGTCGTTTATTATACGGCTTAGTTATCTTGTCTTTGATATATTTGGTCTTTAATCAGGAGCGTGTCTTTCTTGTGCCTATTGTTTTCTCAAGTATATTAAAATAGAAAGGGATCTGAAGTAGGATTTGATAGAGTAGTCAAGAGGTTATAAGTGAGAGTTGAAGATAATTCACAAGAAATGTATTGGGTGTTATTCATTGCCTTTGTTTTTTACTGTTAAAGTTAGGTTAGGGCTAAATTATTAGGTACTTGTTTACGTTGATGTTGGAATGTTTTCGGATAGCATTAACGCAGGTTCTTATGTGTCTGTAAGTAATAAAAACGTTACATGTATCGAACAAAGCGAGACAATGTTAAAATACGAGCTCCAGAAAAAGTTTATTTTAACCTGCTTACGTTCGCCGTGTTCCTCTCTTGGGACAAAGGGGAAGTTTTTTCCGAAAGGTTTCCGTGAATTTTATTTCAAATACCCTGATTACTTACCATGGTGCTTCACTATGAATACATTTCAATATTTTTACACAACTGTTTTCTTAAAGGCTTTGTTGGACGGTATTGTTACTTGATTCACAATATTGAAAGGATTTCGAACTTTTTGAGTGGGTTGCAATATAGGTTCCTTTTATTATTCTATTTTTATTTTTGGGTATGAAACCCCAGTTTTTATCAACGTAAATGAAACATAGAAAGAATGAAAAACTCTCAACTGAAACGGGATTGGGCATGACATGTCTGCCGTAATCCCGACAAACTGTAGGCAGTAGCACAAGGTACCTTGAAACAGTGCGACGAGGTCGCGTAGACCACGAAGGAGATGGCGGGATGAACTGGACAGATATCGCCAGCACTGAAAGGAAGAAGCGTGGGTCCGCAAAAGATAAAAGGAGTGGAGGACAGCCCAGGAGTGGGACAGAACAGGCTTGCAAAATAAAAGTGAAACATCACAACTTATCTGAAAGAATATTTAAAATAGTTACCATGGCCCTAAAACGTAAACTACTTTAGTCATGCGCTTAGAAAATTTCCAGCTTATAAAAAATCTAGTTATGAAAATTAAATCACAGTTTTATCACAAACAGACAGTCGAGTCTACAGTAGCACTATGTCTATTAAATGGAGGTACAGTCTCCATAATATTCGTGTTATTAATTAATTATTCAATATCAAAAACGTTAAAACCATTAACTTGATTCAACGCCTAAGTACGCACTAATTGGATTTTTACTTATTAGAGACACTCTCTTCATTGAAACGAATTTATTATTAGCCAAATTATATCATCATTAAAATGCGACTAAGTATTTAAAAAGAGAGATTTATTAAATTGTAATTAGGTCATTTTAGAATTTCAAATTAATGAATCTTTAGGTACTTACTTTATATTAATGGATAAAATTAAATTTGTACATAACACTAATATTATAAAGGTGAAAGTTTGTGTGCTTGTAACTTTTTACGCTCGAACGGCTAAACGGATTTGGATGAACTTTAGCACACGGATAGATTATGTCCCAAGTCTAAGTAATTATGTACCTTTACGGTTGCTGCGGCTAGTAAATAAATAAATTCAAGCCCCCATTCTTGCCCTAATCTTCAAGCCCCAATCTTGAGGGCCGGAAACTGGGGGTCAAAACTCAAGCCCCAATCTTGGGGGTTGGTAAAAACTATAGATTATAAGAAATTATCAAATAAGGAGTTCTTTGACGATTGCATGGTGACGGCAAACATTGTGAATTCGTGAGGAAACCGGCTGTCCTAGAACCAAACATTCGAAGACATGTGACATCCACCAACCCGCACTGAGCCCGTGTTGTGGATTACGGCTCATTCCCTCTCCTAGAGAGGGAGTGTAGACTTTTGCTGACTAAAACTCACCCATATTTTTAAGTTTCCCTTTCCGGCCTGGGCTGCGGTGACTCTTTCGAATAATCCTACCGACGACCTTCCATAACTTCCATAGTAATAACTGCGTCGTTTACGTTAAATAAGCTTTGATTAGTCTTACACGCAAACACGCAAAACGACGACCATAATTAAATCCTGAATATCATTAAATACACATCTCATTTGCCTACTAAGAATCCTTTCGTAAATTATAACATATTCAACGAGGGTAATAATATTAACAAACAAATTTTGTAAAAACAAAATGATTAAAATTAAGCACTTGGATATTTTTCCCTCATCACGAGTGTCTTCTCAGAGACGTGACATGGCACCCAAGTCCCTAAGGGACGGTGTACGCACGTACAACATGTCTGGCGCAAATAACAAAACTTACTTAACGTTCACTCGTTATTATTGGACAAAGAACCTCCTGTGGTAATTAAATAAAATATAGGATCAGGCCTAGGTATATTTTTATTCGAATCTTCGCAAATAATTGGATTTCGAGAAGATTGGATTCCATACAAAGCCTGGCTGAATTATTAAACGGCTGTAGTCATTTGCTTGTGACTCGTACACTCTTATCCACGCCGTCGCCGACGTTTGCTCGCTTAAAGAGAAAACAAATCAACAAAAAGCTCTGAAATCGCTTCTTGAAGCTCGATGACGTATGAAATGGGGCTTACCAAGCAAAAGACAGTTTTCCTTTCATTCCAAATGCGTTTGCATCTGTATACAGATGAGGGTTATTGTTCCTAGCCGGTGATGCGGGCATGGCGGCTCGGGTTTAAAGCCCGACAGTGATAAATGTTTCATTTATTCTCCAGTATGCACACCGCCGTATTTCAAATCTGCCGCTCGAATTTTATTGTTTAATTATTTGTTGCTATCCGCCCCAGTTTTTCCTTTCATTTGTTTTGTGGTACATTCGTTTAAATTATATTTACGAGGCGGTTCAAGGAACTTTTTTTTGTAATTCTCTTGTTCTAAAAAAAATATGTTAAGTCCATATTAAAGCTAACTTACAAGCCTTGCGGCAACTCAAAGAGTAGGTACTACCAGTGATATTACAAATCTAATTTCAACATCAGTTGTGCAAAAACCTATTTTAATGTAATAAAAAGTTTTCAAAGAACTAATCCATTACTTTTTCATTTCAGGTAAGAGTCTGCGTATGTACCTACTCGTAGCGTTACCATGTCGACAAAAGGTTGGTATTATATCACTAAAAAGCGAGAATTCTCGGGACCTATATCAAACAGAAAAGGTACAAACTGTCTGAGGTACTATATCATATTTTATCGTAAAAGTGTAATTGCAAAATAGAGGCTCTGGTTGTAAATTATGTGCGAACAGCTAAAATAATGTAGGCAGCGCAATACGAGTGGCCGCCGGGGACATATTGAGACGGCGAGCCCTCTTCACGGCTTATTTATTGTTCATTTTTACGGAACATTATATTTAACATTAACAGTTTAAATATGTTTCTTATTAATTGTGTTATAACCAATTGAAACTTCGGCAATCATGGTTTAGGTTTAGGAGCAAATTAACTTTGCGGACGGTAAGCAATGTATACCTTGCCTAGAAGGAAAGTCTAAGACAGTCCAGTTCCGCCCTAGAATGGGAAAAGTAATTGGATGATTTGTCATCTCAAAAAAGCCATAGTGAGCTCCGTCAGTTACTTTGACATTTCTTTGAGGTGCTCGGTTCGGTCGGTTACCGGACGGGTGAGCTACCCATTGCTCGTCGTCCGCACTTCCACGCCTACGGTAGCTGGAAATTGGGATCAGGGTCTTGGCGGCTGAGTCGTGAGGATGTCGGATCCCTCACGTGTGCGGCCGCCTTCTTCGCCAGTATTAGTGCTTCGCAGAAGGAGGCGACCACCTGCTAGGACTGATGCCTGCCAGGACTGATGTCTACCAGGGCTGTGGGATAGTTGAAAGAGTCACCGCTGTGCAGGTGTTGGCACGCAAAGATAAACTCAAGGAACACGGGTGGGTTTTAGTCAATGAACTCTGATCTTGCCCCTCGCTCCACTTAAAACGGGAGAAGCTATTTGCTGGTTTACCACCCAAGAAAAGGGCAAATTAACTAAAATTAGCTTTAATTTTCCTGAAATTTCAATTAGGAACAAAGTAAATACCTATTCTATATTTTCCGCAGGTTTGGCGGTTGAATTGAATTATGTGAGAGGTTAGAATATAAAAGAAAATTAGATTATATTTTTAGAACTTTACTTTGTTGCTATAAACAAAAAAGTAATGTTCTAAAAGAAGGCATCTAATCTTCATTACTGAGGTGATTCTCTAAGTAACAAATCTCCAAATACGTCTTGGTCTGGCACGTTTAATCAAAATGAAGTGGCGATCCGCACGTCACTTTAGAAATGTAATGATTTTTTCCATTTTGCTCTATAATTTAAAAGGCATGAGCCGGGTGGGTACATTGGTTATAGTGGGTCTACGCTAGAAGAACCAAACACAAATTCGTCGACCAACTTACTAGCCTCGAACGAGCGTGCTTCGAGCGTTGGGTTCGTGCTTAACACAAACTGCCTTATTCCAAAACGCGATCTAAATTTCGTGTATTTCCTGGATTATTACTCGGTTTTCCTGGATTATTACTAGGTTTTCCTGGATTATTACTAGGTTTTCCTGGATTATTACTAGGTTTTCCTGGATTATTACTAGGTTTTCCTGGATTATTACACACTTGACACCGCGAGTAGAGCAGCTCGGCTTGGGCTCAGCTCGTACTCGGCTCCTTTAGCGTAGACCCACCTTTACAGTAACCCGTCAACATCGCGTCATTCTGAGGTCCCATCATCATAATGGAAATAAATAACTCAAAGTCGTAACTATACGAAGGGATTAGGCGCGGCCATAAATAGGGATTAATAAGGTTTAATTATATGGCCTTTTTACGTGTATTCGTCGAGTTTGGTTTATATTTAGGGCACGTACGCGGAGCTCGCTCGCCACGCAACAAATGAAGCTCCCAACTCTGATCCAAGTTCCGACCATCGATTGTGCCGAAACTATGCGGTTTGTTTACTTACAGCTCATGAAGTTGTACTGAAGGCCACTGTTTTAGAAGCAAGTGGTCTTCTAAATAATGGTAGAAATATCGTACAATGCATTAAGCTTAAGTTTATATGTTTTAAATAAGTATTTATATCTTTATATCTTTTACTGAAAATCAGTTCTATTTGGATGGTAATTTCCAAACTAGGTAGAGACTGTATTTTGGAGACCTATGTTATGGTTATCAACACATTAAACTTTTGAAAACTGTAATCAGAGTCACAATAGAAAGACAATGACAGAGCAAACGCGCCGGCGTTCGCTTGGGGTTTAATGAATGTAATGGTTATTTAATATTGTCGGATGTACACCGACAATATTTGTATTCAATAAGGTGAAGAATTTGTTTAACGCGCTACTAATAAGTATTGAAGGATTCTTCTAGTGTTGGACATCCTATGTGATAAAAAAAGACGTGTGGCACTCGGGGACTGCCGCGGTAAAGCTATTGCATAGCATTTTTATCAACTTATGCAATTATAATTATTTATTTATTTTATTTATGCAGTATTTTTTTTCCTATGTTTTTTTTTTTCTTTGATATTAATTGAAGTTACACTTTCACACATTGAATTGATTTTTTATTGATTGTTCACTCATTTATTTTCTTATCGGTCACCACGCTCAAAAAACAAATGAGTGGGGGTGTTAGGTTATTTTCGTTACGGAATTTCTGGATTCGGTCTCCACGCTCAAGGCCCGCGATAGAAGCTATGCAATAGCTTAAAAATATATAGTTAGGTACCTACTACATTTAAAGAAAATATACTAAATCCCAGTGGGATCGTTTATTAAAACTGTTCTATTTTCACAAACAAATTAAACTTCCCAATTAGCCTTTGTCAATTAATTTAGGCAATTGACATCTGAAGTGGGACATATTTAATTGGTTCAGTGATCGAACAGCGCTCTTACTGGCTTTTTTAAATGTTCCCAATTTATAAATATAAAAACTAAAAAAATATTGGAACAGAAAATCGGGTAACATTTTTAGTTATTAGCAAAGTTTCATCGTGTATTGTATATTGTCTGTTCCAAAGAATTTATTACTTTATTGTCGTATGTGATGTCCATTCCATTAGTTCTTTGTTAATACAAAGGTTAGTTTATTCTTTTCAATGTAAACTTTTATGTTACAAAAGGTCAAAAATAACTAAAGCTTTATCAAGCAAGATGGTCTCATCGAAAGGTCAGGTTTTGGACTACCTACTCTTTACAAGGTACCTAGCATTTAGATAGAAAGATATTAAACTCAAAACTATGTAGGTACCTACTACATACCTACATGTAACAGAATCATCTACTATATGGATTTCAGCTACATTTAAATGTGGATAACTTTTTATTCTTAAATAATGAAGAATATTTCAAGATGGAAAAAAAAAACGAAAAAGATAGGTATTTTAATAAATCTAGATTGCTCCAAAATGTCATTTACCTAGAATTAGGATAATTAAGCATTTCGGTGCTTATATTAAGATTGTAACCTAATTTTCTAATTGGGATGTCTATGTAAGTGTGTGTTATTCCAATTATAATATATGTTGTAGGTATATATATATATATTTTAGAAGGTTATAATAATACGAGTATGTAGGCATTCTCGTATATATAACTTTCGAGAATCATCCTATTTGGTATCCTCTTACTGAAGCGTATTGTGTTACATGTAAATATGCGGGCTTCGAAAAATGTGTAGGTAGGAGGTGAGCTTTCAACGTACGAGTAACTCCGCGAACATGACTAAGAAATTCAATTCTGTTACATCCCACATATACTTTCGTACGGTAGGGTACGTAGTGAGGGATCGCTCTAAGTGTGGCGCACATTCATCGTATAGTGTTTCACTCCGAGGCATTTCTTCGGTTACCCGTTTAGCCTCCATTCTGCGTTTCCACGTTACCCATTTTAAGTTCCTCTCCGCCTCTCTTTTACCAAATTCGAGGCATTATTTCTTCTCCACAATATAAACAAGGGCTGTTGTGTTTTATGAAATATGTACATATTAATGCTTTGTTTTCTCCGTTATAACCTTTTGTAACGAAGTAAATGAGCCATAAGCTATCAAATGGACGTCTAGATCCTGCGGGAAAATTAGCCGTACGGTATTTATTATGATTTAGATATATTGTGCTCTTCCGACTGCAGAACACAATAGGAATAATATAGCTTTTATCATGAAACTATTTATTAAATGTTATGTTTTCAGGCTTTATGTTAAATAAGCTATTGTTCCTTCTGTATCTTTGATCTTTGGGTGGAATACAAAGCAGTAGTTTTGGCGGTAGTAAGACAAAAGTCATGAAAACTGTTGTGAAACAAGAAATATAAAACGAAATGTGTTGAGCCAATATAATAATTTTGTGGAAACACGTGTACCATGTCTCCATAGCAGTTTTAAACATTTTGCAACTTGAAAAGAATTTACTATACAATAAACGTCGTGTGTCGCGTCACATATTCGGTGTAAATTAAGCGACGGCTGCGACCTTATCGTGTGGAATAGAGATGAGTGGCCCCAACACTCGGATTTATTTGAACAAAACTTTATTTCTGACAACCTCTAGAAACAACTATTTCAATGTGAAAATTGCTTTTTTGCCTTCGTGTCACTGACAAAACTTTCAAGAAAGGATAACATAGTACGGTAATATTAAATGGTGAAACTTTTCAAAAACGTTCAACTTGTATATACTGTTTTTCCAGGTGTAATTTTTGTGAAAAATAGGTGCCTGTTAAAGTAAGTTTACGTTGTTAAGAAGGTACGTAACTTATAATTTAAAGGAGAAGTTATACTTACGTTAATAAAACTGGGCAAGTGCGAGTCGGACTCGCGCACTGAGGGTTCCGTGCAAACTACAATTCCCAAATCGAAGATTTTTCCGAATAGCATTTTTTTTTTTGTGACGTAGGTAACAACAAATTTACTGTTTTCAGATTTTTTCTTATACCTGAGCTATAAGACCTTGCTTTGTGCCAAATTTCAAGATTCTGGGTCAACGGGAAGTACCCTATGAATTTCGATCTTTGAGAGTATCAAAATATACGTTTTTTTGAGATATAAACGGCCGTATCTTTTTTATTCGTTAACTTAGAAGTTTTACTTTTTCACAGCTCGAAGGGACCGCAGACTTGAGTATATAGTTTTAATTTCAACTCGATACCTCCATGCGTTCTCGAGATAAAGGGTCTCGACTGACAGACAGACAGACAGACAGACAGTCAGACGGACGGACAACAAAGTGATCCTATAAGGATTCCGTTTTTTCGTTTTGAGGTACGGAACCCTAAAAACGGCAAATGAGGTATTGTTGATTTTTACTCCTTTGTCTTGAAGGAGCCTTAGGAAGGGGCATGGCAATTAACTTTATTGATTGCTGGTTAGATTGTCAATTTAACTTTAATGGCTTTACGTGGCTTTTGGTATGTGCTGACAGTTTTATGTTCTAGTTTAAATTACAGCCTTTATTAGAACGATTGGCCATAAAATATAAGATTATCAGCAATATTCAAGTGCTAAAGTTGTAACGTTCATACGACAGATCCATTGTTTTAGGGTGATAAATCATCAAATAATAATATATTCACAATTTATTATCACACAACGCCATTTAGTCAAAAACTAACCAGAGCTTTTGCAAAAACTATCTACTAGACCACTGATAAACATAATTAAATTATTAAAATATTTATTATTAAGCTATTGCATAGCTTCTATCGCGGGCCTTGAGCGTGGAGACCGAATTCAGAAATTCCGTAACGAAAATAACCTAACACCCCCCACTCATTTGTTTTTTGAGCGTGGTGACCGATAAGAAAACAAATGAGTGAACAATCAATCAAAATTCAATTCAATGTGTGAAAGTGTAACTTCAATTAATAACAAAGAAAAAAAAAAAAAAAAAAAAAATAAATAATTATAATTGCATAAGTTGATAAAAATGCTATGCAATAGCTTTACCGCGGCAGTCCCCGAGTGCCACACGTCTTTTTTATTTAAATTACATCCAGACACAAAACTAATGATAGTGCTCAACACACAAACATTTGTCTTGGTTGGGATTTAGAAATCGAATCCATGATCTCAGGCAGCGCAGTCAGGGCCACTAACCACTAGACTATTATGCCTGTCAAAATTACTTTAAGTGATGTGTCATACTTTTACTGAAGGAATCTTGCCCTTTCCAAGACCTCGATAACTCTTTCAAACAACTCCGCAGCCCCAGTAGGCATCTACCCTAGCAGGTCGAGTCAATTATGGTGACAGCTCTTTGAGGCACGCGTGGAACCCAACGCGCTGTCGACCCGGGGCTGTACCATTATGGCTTTACCAATCATGCGACGCCATTTATGTATGTCTCGAACGTCTTGCTCGTGTTGTTCCAATACTTTCATGTGCTTTTGGACATCTGTCATCCAAGTTGTTGTGTGCACGATCGCAGTCTAGTCTCAATAAATTTATGGTTTGTGTCCCTAAGCCATTAATTTTCCGAGACTAGACTGCGATACAGGTTAGTACCCACTGACCTGTATTATTTGCCACAGGACAGGCTGTTCTATATGTTTGACAGCAAATTTTTTGTGCCAATTTGAAGCGCCACTCGTGAGCGTCCAGAGAACTAATTTTGACGTTTAATGTAAATGGTTGCAGAAAAGTGTACAGTACTGTCAACAATATTTGCATTTTGAAATTAATTTCGTTCAAATTCTTTGTTCTTCCTGCTTCATTAATTATATAAAGCCTAAGAAAAATATGTTCCTGTGTATTTAGTAAGTGGCGCGACATTACTAGTTTTAGTACCGTAGACGCTCGCTACGACCGACAGCGCCAAAATGGCGAATATCAAACTGGCACAAAACCACATTGACAGCCAGTGTGGTATAGTAGAAGCCAGTGGTGATAGTAGAGGTCAGTGGTTATGGGGTATAGTATAGGCAGACTTAATGCAACAAGGAATTCTTTACCAGTCAATCTTTGGGCTAAAAAGAAACGGGCACAAAAGCACATTGACAGCCAGTGTGGTAGTAGAAGCCAGTGGTGATAGTAGAGGTCAGAGGTCAGTGGTTATAGGCAGACTTAATGCAACAAGGAATTCTTTACCAGTCAATCTTTGGGTTAAAAAGATTACACTGAAGTCTAGTTGCTGAAGAGATCTGGGCTTTACCACGACGTGTTACGGTGTTTTTAATATCACGCGGATTTCATCACGCATGCGGGATTGCCTTGCCTCGCACGTGTCCCGCGTGCGTATTCCCCGCATTACAATAAATACTTTTTTTTTAGGTGGGACAATCATCTAAATGACATCTCCCGCCCTTAGGCGAAGCGCGTGTCAGACTTTTACTGACGAAAACCCGACTCCTGTTCCTTCTTTGCCATTGTTCCAGGACGCCGGGATCTCTTTCGCATTACTCATGGCCCTAATTACAATAAATAATTGTATGAAAAGGACATTTGCGGAGGTTATGCATGCGGAGCAAATCCGCATGATATTAAAAACAAACTAAAAACGCGAGCCAGAAAGAGGAATGAAGTTATACATCTGAATACACCCTTTACAGCTCCATTTCTCTAACAGTTCAGTTCAAGACGTCAAATGGATCGTATTAAGTGCTCGTGGTAGGTCCCCGGTCTTTATTGGGCGTTGAACTAATCATTATGAGACCCTTAGCACATTAATCATCTCGTAAGGCGCAGTCATAAACGTTTGAGCGGTCAACCCTTGCCCACGGAATTCTTCTGAGGTCGGTCGGTGGATTGTAAGTGGTTTAACTGAGACGAAACTTTGCGGTCTACCCTTATATTTTACACAGATTGCCCAATAGCAATATAGCATCGGAACGCGTTCGCGATATTTGAGATCAAGCTTTTTTTTGAGGTACCTAAATCAATAGTCAACTGGTTGTTACTAAAAATTAATGAATTACCTTTATTTACACCTTATTTTTTGTATATGAAATTCTGAAACACCTGTCAAGTATTATTATGCAATATGATGTAATTTTGGAATTTTGTCAGGATAGATACTATTATCGTGTAACATTTATTAATTTGCAGCTTCGAAAGACCTATTATAACTAAGTGGTGCTTGGAAAACTTCGAAATTGTTGGTGATATTTCATTTTTTTTAAGTTCAAACAGAAACACCTATCTATAGGTTATGTAAATATGTGTTTCGTGCGGGAATCCAACTCACGACACGCAGCGTAGTACTCATACAGCTCAACCACTCCGTCAAAACCAAAACAGTACTCTGCAATTATATTAATTGCGACCTAACGCGCCTAATTTGCCAACGGTGGCTGGCCTAGAGCTTACATAGGCGTAAAGCCACTTGTAGTGTTAGCAAGTAAACCAATAATTTTACTCGGTCTAAAACCGAATTGAAAATCAATACCCACGGGGTTACATATCAATAACGTTAGACAGTCTATGATTAATAACTTTCGCAGAACACATTGCTTCCCTATATACATGTATAAACTAACCACACATTTTTTTTTCAATCAAACCATCAAAGGACATATGTGTTATGTTTTTAGTATTTCCAAGAAGTTTTTTGGAAAAGCCCCCACCTGGGGGCTTTTGCCATGGATTACTAACTGTAATGAAAGTACCGTAGATGAAAGGTAAAAAGCAAATATAATATGTTTAGTTAATAAAAAGTGTAAAAAAGTTTACCTATTAAAATATTGTGATCATGATATCTATAATATAATATAAAAATGAATCGCTAGCAACACATGTTGCTAAGTGCAAATCTCGAGAACAGCTGAACCGATTTCGCTAATTCTTTTTTTGTTTTGTTTGTTATTGTGAGGAAAAGATTTTATTAAAAAAAAAATGAAAATTAGGGTAGTGTAGGGTAGAGTATGGTAGTGTAGGTATAGTGTAATGTAGAGTAAGGTAGATTAGGATAGAGTAGGGTAGAGTAGGATAAAGCAGGGTAAAGTAGGTTAGAGTAGGGTAGACTAGGGTAGAATAGGGTATAGTAGGGTATAGTAGGGTAGAGTAGGGTAGAGTAGGGTAGAGTATGGTAGCATAGGGTAGAGTAATGTATAGTAGGGTAGAGTAAGGTATAGTAGGGTAGAGTAGGGTAGAGTGGGAGCGAAGCCGCGCGGGTAAAAGCTAGTTGAAAATAAAACACAGATTATAATGGTTCAAGTACTATCTCAAGAACTACTTATTTGAATTGAAATAGTACATTTTGATACAAGTTAGTCATTGTGACCGAGGCAGAATTCGTACAAGCCGTAGGCGATTGTGTTGTGGAGCCGAGGGTTGCTTTTTTTCTTAACAATAAGGTTTAAGTTAGCTGATACCATGGTGTAGGTACCGTTTTCGGTATACTGGGAACTGAGAGGACAAAATTTGTCCTCTCAGTTCCATTTACATTTAATGTCAAAAAAGATTCCCTAACATACAACATAAATATAATAAATAAGGAATTTGCTGAGATCAATCAAATATTTATCATATTGATATAGGTATCTACGTACGATATCTACTACCTTATTATTTATGGTAAATATGAGAATTCAAGGAAAAGGTAGGATAAAATAAATGATGCATACGTACCTGAGCAAATCGGTTCGATTAACTTTCTTTCAGAAATAAATTAGACCTTTGAAAGTAAACCAGACCTTTGGAAGGTAATTTTGGTTTTGTTGAACATTTGGCAAAATCGTAGGGTCGCTTGGTATACAAAAGAATCGATTAGGTTGTACCTAATCTTATTATTAAAAAAACTGGGCAAGTGCGAGAAGGACTCGCGCACGAATGGTTCCGTACCGTCGTTAAGAAACTTCGGCAAAAAAATCGCGTTTGCTGTATGGGAGCCCCCCTTAAATATTTATTTTATTTTGTTTTTAGTATTTATTGTTATAGTGGCAACAGAAATACCTATATAATTTGTGAAAATTTCAACTGTCTAGCTATTGCGGTTCTTGAGATACAGCCTGGTGACAGGTTCCGTTTTTACCATTTGGATACAGAACCCTAAAAATGAAGATATACGAATACCATTGGTTTTTATTTTATAACATTCTTTCTTCACGGCGGGATGCCCGACGTATCTATCAGATGAAAATTTATCTACAATAAACTTGAGCAGTTTTTTTTTTTCGAGAACAATAAAACCTTTTTATTGCTCCATTTCTTATATTTTATTTTTATGGCTCAAAAGTTTATGCCATCGAAAATATTTAAAGTTTCAATTAGATTAAGTGCTAAGAACTTTTACAAATTACAGAATCACTGTGAACGAGATGTCAGACTTTGTCAAAGCGAATACGTCACATAGCGATTCATCCCGTTGTCAATCTGGCTTCCGTACTATTGACTTAGCCAACCATTTGATCAAATCATATGTTAGGGAAATCATATGATATACCTTTGTGAAACAATGTATTTTCTTTTGTAAAACATCTCATTCAAATATACGCGTTAGTCTGAAATAAAACATGTAAGTAGGTAGGTACTGAAAGTGACGCAAAACGCACCCTCCGAGCGGAGATCAAGCGGGCCAAACTGGAGGCCCGCAACGTGTGGCTGGGGTCTCTGAACGCGGACCCGTGGGGACGCCCGTACAAAACAGTACGGGAAAAACTGCGCCCCTGGGCTCCCCCGCTGACTCAGAGTCTCCGGCCCCAAATCGTGGAGGGTGCGGTGAGCACTTTGTTCCCTGCGCGAGGGGAACACTCCCCCCCGCCCATGGCTCCGCCTTCGCCAGCGGTGTCTGACGCGGACCGCAACAGCGACGACGACGACGATGCTCTAGAGGTGACCGAGGCAGAGATGAGAGTGGCGGTGCGAAGGCTAAGTGCCAAAAACACCGCCCCAGGACCCGACGGATTGCCTGGAAAGGCCTGGGCCCTGGCCATGGAGGCTCTCGGGCCTCGACTAAGAGGGCTCTTCAGCGCATGCATGGAGAGGGGCCAGTTCCCACTTTGCTGGAAGACGGGGAAACTGGTCCTCATAGCGAAGCCGGGGCGCCCTGCGGACTCTCCGTCCGCGTACCGGCCCATTGTGCTGCTCGACGAGGTGGGCAAGCTCTTTGAGAGAGTCATTGCAAACCGCCTCGTCGGGCGCCTAACAAGGGTGGGGCCGGACCTTTCGGACGGTCAGTTCGGCTTTCGCAGGATGCGCTCCACGGTGGACGCCATCATGCGCGTGCGAGCCCTCACGACGGGGGATGCGGTGTCCCGGGGCAGGTGTGTCGTGGCAGTGTCCTTGGACATTGCCAACGCCTTTAATTCCCTGCCCTGGAGTACGATCCGGGGGGCACTCCGGTACCACCGGGTGCCCGATTACCTCTGTCAAGTGGTCGAGGCTTACCTGTCGGACAGGTACATTGTCTACCCCGGTCACCAGGGAGACTGGAAACGTCGAGAGATGTCGTGCGGTGTTCCACAGGGATCGGTACTAGGGCCACCCTTGTGGAACATCGGGTACGACTACGTGCTGCGTGGCGACTTCCCTGACGGGGTCAGCGTGGTTTGCTACGCAGACGACACGCTGGTTCTAGCGCAGGGAGAGTCGTACCAGGCGGCGGTCGCTCTAGCGACACGCGGGGTTGCGATGGTCGTTGATAGGATCCAGGAGTTGGGACTCGAGGTGGCGCTTCACAAATCCGAGGCGATGTGTTTCCACGGTCGCCGGTCTCGGAACGCGCCGCCATTGAGTTCCCAACTAACGGTAGGAGGAGTTCACATCGGTGTCGGGTCGACGATGAAGTACCTGGGACTCGTCCTCGACAGCCGGTGGAATTTCGTGGAGCACTTCCGACGTCTGGCTCCCAAACTCAACCGGGCTGGGGCTGCGCTCAAGCGGCTCCTGCCCAACCTTGGGGGTCCAGATGCCTCCTGCCGGAGGCTCTACGCGGGGATCGTTCGGTCCATGGCCCTCTACGGGGCGCCGGTGTGGGCGCCGTCGCTGAAAAAGCAACCGGCGGCCATACTGAACGCCTGCCAGGGGGTCATGGCGATAAGGATGGTGCGGGGATACTGCACGGTCTCCCGCGAAGCGGCGAGCCTTCTGGCTGGCCTACCACCGTGGGATCTGGAGGCAACAGTCCTTGCACACATGCACGATATGCGCGTGGAGATGCAACGCCGGGGTGAAAGTCCGCTGCCGCGACAGGTCACGGCATGGCGGACAGAGCTCCGGCGGGATCTCATGGTGAAATGGCGTCAACGACTATCGCAACCCAGTGCTGGGCACGCCACAATCATGGCGATAAGTCCCCTCTTTGAGGCGTGGCTGGAAAGACCTCACGGCGTCCTTACCTTCCGCATGACGCAGGTCCTCACCGGACATGGTTCGTTCGGGAGTTTCCTGCACCGGATTCGTGCGGAAGTGACGCCCGGGTGTCGCCACTGTGCGGAATCCCCGGAGGACACGGTGGAGCACACAGTCGAGGTGTGCCCTGCTTGGACGGAGCATCGCCGTGCCCTCGTGGGGGCGATCGGCGGCGGAGACCTCTCGCGCCGGGCCTTGTTTGAGGCCATGGTCCGGAGCGAGGAGGAGTGGCAGGCGGTCGCCGACTTCTGCGAAGCAGTAATGCTCGCAAAGGAGGAGGCCGAACGCATCAGGCAACGGCGTTATCGCCGCCGTCGCCGCCACCGGGATTCTGATCCCGATTTCCGGCCAACGTAGGCGCGGGCTTGCGGACGGTGAGCAATGGGTAGCTCACTGTCCGGCCGTCCGGTAACTATCCGGACCAAGCCCAAGTCGTCGACGGCGCGCACTGTTCCCGCGCGCCTCAAGGAGTTGTCAGCAACAGCAGGGACCCAGTCGGGTCGAAGCCTACTGGGGCCAGGGTTATCCGAAAGGGCGCTCGAGCCCCGGTATGAAGGCTAGAAGGAACGGGGTGGGTCTTTTAGTCAGTAAGAGTCTGACACTATCTCCCGCTCCGCCCAAGAGCGGGGGATGTCAATGCATGATTTTTTCCCACCATAAAAAAAAAAAAAAAAAAAAAAAAAAAAAAAAAAAAAAAAAAAAAAAAAAAAAAGGTACTGAAAGTGATAAGTGTTTGGAGCGCATTATCCCCTAATTTAGTTCTCTGAAACCCTGGTATGTAGTTAGCGATTAGTAACCAACAGGAGGCCAGAATTCTGCGGGCCACCGATGCCATTATTGGAATGTCCCCGCAACCAGGAATGCTGCTCGTAGGCGTACGGTATACGAAACAAATATACCTACCTACATTTATCGATGCTAACCCTTTAATTCGGTATGCTTAGATTCTCTTCTGTGAAAATATACACACACATACATTCATTGTGTACACAATTGTGTACAGCTAAGGAGGCCGGTGATAGTGTTTTTGATAGAACCTAAATATAACCTAGGGGTCAGAAATCAGAAATTGGAGACGTTTATTTCAAATAGACTAATTACAGGCACTCAATGGTCAAAATGTCGGTCAGCCAAAAAAAAAGTGAAGCTAAATAGCACGTTCCAAAGCGTAGATCTCTATGGAGAAGAACATGCAAGAAACACCATTGACACTCATTTAAATCATATTATGAGTTACATAAATATTGGTTACATATATATTTCTTGTCGCTTCTAATAAAAACACAATAGAGATGAGTAATAATAAAAATAAACTAATTAAAAAATATAAAATGAATTACGCCACTAAGCTAAGAGATCTCAACTGACGGCACCCATTCACGAGCATGACGCGTGCATCAGCCCCACTCAGCTCAAGCATTTTGAAGGGAACTGAATGACCCAATAACACGTGCCACCATCAGCGAGACGTTTGAGTGAGCATGACAAGTGGTCTTTAAGTCAAGAGTGAATAGATTACTTCTAGGCAAGCGTGTTTCATCTTCGGCTACATCATCGCTTACCATCAGGAGAGATAGCAAAACGCGAGCCTATCGCATTGAAAAGCTCGCGTTTGATCTCATATATAAAAAGAATATATCAGATGGGTACTAAAAATCATTAACATAGAAATGTTGTCTAATAGGACAGGAAACGGAGTCTGTGTTTCCTGATAGCTACAACTTAGGGGTCTTTAAGTCAAGAGTGAATAGGTTACTTCTAGGCAAGCGTGCTCCATCGTCGGTCACATCATCGCTTACCATCAGGTGAGATGGTGGTCAAACGCAAGCCTATCAACAATAAAACAAAAAAATAAAAATAAATATTTCTTTTAGGAGACAGATTTTATATGCATACTTACACTTGAATATTGTTTTATTTTTAATAATTTATCGTCTTTTCAGTCTACCAATATATTTATCTTAAAAAATAAATCTTAAAGCCCAAGAGTTCAGCGTCTTACGTGATCCAGAGATAACCAAAAGATTTTTAAATTAGGTGGATTCGAAACGCGTAAAATATATTATTTAGACTTGCGAAAAAGAACAAGGCGCAAATAATTTATCTTTCATGCATAATTTATTTTATTCCGATGTTGCTTTCACTAGCTCCACCTTACAAAGAACATGAGAACTTCTATTACATCGACTTTTAAAGTATGTACACTTGAGAGCAAAAAAATCGCACATGGCTTGTAATTTCGTTTAATACTGTTTTTTTCATAAATCTAAAGATATTTAATACAAATAATTAAGCAAAATTGAAGCATACAAAGATAGCTTTATAAAAACACAAAATTAAGATCATTGAACTTCACGTAACTCACAAAAACCAGCGGTATACCCAATTCCCCAAATTTACCCATTTGCATTTCACTACTTGCACCTTTACCTGGGGTTACTAAAAGGATGCTGTTTTGGAGTTTTAATCAGTTTCCGGTGACGTGATAACGTCTTTATTAGAAACAGGTGGATTTACTGGAAAAATATGGATACCATGTCCGCAGAAGCCGTTCAAGTTATTGCCTTGCCTAAAGCAGGCCATAATCAAAATGAAGTCGCTCGACAGCTAAATTTTAGCCGCTTCCCTATTCGTCTGGTATACCAGAGGTTTCAAGGGACCTGTGGGTATATTCGCCGACCAGGATCTGGCCGGTGGCTCATAGGATCAGGGCGTGATTATCGCTTTTCTGTAACAAGTACTTTGAGAAATCGGCTACTGAACACGATTGAACTGATACAAAAGCTTCAAAAAGTTCGCAATGTCAGTGTAAATTAGTGGACGATTAGGAAAAGACTAGGTGAAGCAGGCCTGACTACACATCACTCAGCAAATGGTACCAAATTGACCACAGCTCACCGACAAGCCCGGCAATAATTTGCCACGAAACACTTAAATCGGATGTATGCCTAATGGCAGGCTCTTGTGTTCTCTGATAGGTGCAGAATGACTTAGATGACCATGATGGATGCTATAGGGTCTACAGAAGGTCATCAGGGCAATTTTAACAATGCTGCTTAAGCGAAGAAGTGGGTTTTGGAGGCATTTTGGGGTGGCATAATGTTGGACACTAAAACTGACATTTTATTTATCACTGGGCCATTACTGGCCTGATATCGAGAGGGTTGACGGCTTTATGATACATCAAAAAAGTGCTCGAAGAATATGTGAAGCTGCTTGTGTGGCTTGTGGTAGATTTTTTTTCCTTAATGCAGAACAACACCAGATCGTATGTCGCTAGAACAGTTAGCGACTGCATGTAAGACGTTGGAATTTTTGCGATAGAGAGACCAGCTCGTAGTTCTGATCTCAATCCAATTGAGAATATCTGGAATGACCTTGAAAGAAGACTTAATGCAAAAAGCCTGGCTCTCTACGCCTCCAAGAGCTTCAATTTGTCATTGACGAGGAGCGAGACGTTATGCCCTAAGATTTCATGATAAAATTAATATGTTTGATGAAAAATCGAGTAACAGCTGTAAATAGGGCTAAGAGAGGGAATACACTTGATTGACAATCAGGATGACCAAGAATTTTAAGTTTGACTCTCATTCTTTCTTAAGTGAATTTTGGTCATTTTTCCCATATGTCAGATTTTGTGCTCTAAACCCTTTCAAGGATATTTTTTTAGACTGTATTTCATATCATTAGAAAGATAATTAACTAGGCTTTCAATTAGTGTATGAAATGTTTTCAATATCTATACACATTCATGACAAAAACCGCCTGAACAAAAAGAGTTGTGATGTGCGATTTTTTTGCTCTCGAGTGTATTTATTTGCATCTCTTTCGGGTAGTATTATCCTCTTTTTCTTTTACCCATATTTTGTTGTTATTTAAATTCGGTGCTCGTAGAAAGCCCTTGCGTCACTAATTGTATTTCTTCTCAGTTACGTTCGTTTGGCTGCCGAGCCCACGATTAAAAATAAATCTCACGAGTTATTTTCATAAAATTAATTGTTATTTTTGTACAAAGTAAACGTTTGCTTTTCAACTGTAAAATAGTATTTCAACGAATTATTATGCGTTTGTTCATAAACGTTACCTAAATGTAAGGTAGGTAGGTAACTACGGCTACAGGAATTTTTGACAGAAGTGCCGTGGTTTTGGAACGCAAAGGGCAACTGAAGGACACAAATGGGTTTTAGCGTGCCCTCTTGCGTGAAGCAAGCAAGCAAGCTTAGAGCGGGAAAAATCACTGGATGATTTCCCACTTCAAAAAAAGTAGGTTGCCTATCATTATTGTTTAGACGTTGTGATGGCTGTGTTATCCGTATCTGAGTGAGTTCACAGCTTCACGATGTATATGGGATCTTTCTGGACCTTACGATCTCCCTTTGCATGCATAATATGTAAACTCAGTGAATTTCCTCCTCAGCGAATATAAAGTTACGACACCAGAGCGAGTTACACCGCCTTTAAGTCTGATTGAACGTCTTCCAATGGAATATACTTCGCGTTTGTTTAGATTATCCCCAGTAATAGCGGTATAAACTTACCGGCTTCCAGAAATTGGTCGTATAAGTAGTTTATTATTTGTTCCCCCTGTATTTACTGAGAATAAAACAAACTGAAATGGATGTAGTTGATACGTATTCAAATATATTTTATTGGTTTCTCGAATAGGTACCCTATTACTTTTTATGGTTTCCATTTTAAGCCTAAATGTGCCTGACCATTCTAATATTAACTGTCCCTACTTACTTCTGGTTATCACTTTTCTGCATGTTTATGTATTACATAAACCTATTAAGTACCTAATAAAATTATCTATAGGTATATTCCTAATCTGCTATCTCTTTCGCTAAAGTTAGATAATAATAAGTAACTAACACCGATAGCGATCAAAGTTTTAAAGCCTGGTGGCATTATCTCGCCATTTTGGCCAAATGGTGGACCTAAGCGAATGTGTGCGACGTGGGTTCAGTCTATAAATCAAAAAGTTGAGAAGCCGCCGACTTCCCTAACAACTCGAGTTGAGAAAGGCTGCTGTTTAGAAAATAACAAAAAATAAATTTGACATTTCCTCGCTTCCAGCTATGAGTTAATATTTAAAATTTTTTGCGTCAAATTAAAACTCCTCTTCTTTTGAACAAAAAGAAATGGTATTCTGTCTTTATAATATATTTTTCCATTATTTTGCATGAAATTTGTTGTTAACTTTTGACTAGGCAACAGCTTTAAGTCTTGGTAGTTTCCGAACAAAGGATGGACATCCCATCTAACTATTAAATTATAAATCCTCTCCAGTCTCCACATCACGTTCGGCGGCCATGTTTAAGTTGGCGCTTTGTCGCTGTTTGCATCGACGACCGGCGTCCAACGACCGATGCGATGCGATACAACTCAACTGAACCGTTAGCGCACATGAATACGAAGCTTTGCACACCCACCACATGTTTATGCGCCTACCGAGACTCACTCCAATCCCCTGACGTTTCACTAGACATGTAACAGAATTCACGGTAGCTATACCTCGAAACGTTACATTGTTAAATACTATCTCGACATCAGGTACATGACAGGTATCTAGGGACACATAAAGTGTACAATGTACGGCCCAAACCACGCTCCCTAAAGGTGTCCTGAGGATTAAGAGAGCGGACACATGGAGTAATTTTAGCAAAGGATTTGTGCCTGCTTATTTGTTAATACGAGTAACGTAGGCGGCGCCGGCGTTCCGTTACAATATGTATGTTTGTGTTTTAAGATTCAGCCCAGGTAGTAAACAAGCGCTGCACAATGTTAGCGTTTATCTGGGAACATTATGTAAACTGGGATGCAACAAATCGCGGTATAAGCATCTTGGTTCCCGGGTTCCGTGTCCCGCCGTAGTGCCGTAGATCCGGCGCCGTGGCACCTCAAATAAATCTTGCTTTGTCCGAGGACATTATGTATGCTAACGTCGGCCATTCCTTTGCTCCGGGAGCTGAGCGTTGCGGCATCATTGTCTTCTAACTGAGGACTCTGTTCAAAGCCCAGATTAATACAATGTTGTTGAGCATGCGCGTACTTTTTAATAATGAAGTTGAGCGTCTTTGTTGCTGGCGTTAGTGTTTGTGGGTGCCGTAAAAGACGACTTAGGATATATGTCGAGGGAGAGGCGTAGTCTTCTTGTGTGATGACAACAGTCGAACGAACTATGATCTGCGATTTTTCTTTTTAAAACTTGGCACCATTTCTATTATTATTGATAGGCTCGCATTTGTTGTTCTATTTTTTCAGTTGCCCGTGGTTTACCAGCTCATTGATATTCATGCTACTTACATGTAAATACCGTGTATGGGTAGGGATACCCGTATGTACCGAGTTCGGGGTAATGTACTCCCCAGGGTAGTGATGTTCGAGATCAATGCTCTGTTTGGACGTTTACAAACTGCTGTCGATACTGACTGTATTAATTTTCAATGGCCGAGGCCTAAAACCGCCTTTGTATTTTATTTTGAATAAAAATAATATAACGGCGATGTTACTCCCACACAATTGACGTTAATTGAAGCCAGCCTTGATAAACTTTGATCAGGTACCCGTGTAGGTTTAAAATAGCTCAGGATGATCAATGTTTTTGACTCATAAAACACGTTGAAGGACACTCGATCCGTTGTACCATATGTTTTCATTGATGAGTCGGGCAAGCTTGGGCATGATCGATGTTGAATCGGTTAATAAAGCATAAGCATAGTTAGCTGTATAATGTTCCCACGACTGGGACTTAGATCTCCTCTTCAGGAGAGGGAATGTGAAAGGGAATGTATCTATCACGCGGGGTCAGTGCGGATTGGTGAATATCACATATCTATCTTTTTTATTCTAGGTCATTCCGGTTTCCTCACGGTGTTTTCCTTCACCGTTTTGATCGTCTGCTGTAAGAAAGCAAATGATGATCTACGCGGAAGTGTATAGTTTAGGAAAAGCTTTTCAACTATGTTAATCAAGTTGGTGTTTTATGGATAACCTTTTGTGTAAAGGTATCATATTGTGTATGTGATTTTATCTCTCTGTGAACCTAATGAGAGTAATCTTATTCTTTATTGTATACACAATTTTATCAGACAATAAAAATACGTCAGTTGATGTACACACGCGAGATTAATCCATAATTCCCCTGCAGTCTCCACATCACGTTCGGCGGCAAATCAAAAAAGCTAACCAATGCTTTTATAAAAAAACGGATGTTCTAATGTTACTCTCCTTGTAAAATAACCATCATTGACTTCGTCCCACTGTTAAAACTTTGATGAAAAATAACAATGTTTAGGTACACCTGAACATTGTTATTTTTCATCAAAGTTTTTTGATTCTTCCACCCGTATGATTTTCCTTCGAAGTTTATTCACTGCACATTACATTCTAAAGAACTTCTTTGACGAATATCTAATACTATTAGAATCGAACTGTTTGAGCAGAAAGTTTGTAGGTACTTATCAAAGCCAATTATCCAAAGTTGAGGATTTAAATTTCTTCCATAACGTTGCTATTCGTTCAATGGACTCCTAAAATATCAGCATATCAATTCGAAGAATCTTTGAATAAGATCGAGTTCATACCTAATGGTGTTACTCAGAATACTATTATAAGGGAATATGAGTGAAATTATTCTACGTAGATGGAAAATACATGGAATCAAATCAATGCTAGTTAGATTAGATTTCTGTACCTACTAATATTATGCAGAGAAAAAATTTATACTTTTGTTTGTAATGAATAAACTCAATAACTAGTGAACCTGAACGGTCGAAGCGAAAAACATGTCTTGAACACTTGGAACTTAGCAAAAATAAAAATTCGAAACTACAAAGACATAATTTGTGTATCAAGATAAAAACTCATTCTTATCTAGTACGATTATGAGCACTAGAGACGGAGGAGACGCATATCTTCCCTATTAATGGATGTTATGTTCTGTTACCTAGTTTTAAGATTGCGTCTTTAACGCGTAAATAAACTGTTTTTCTTTCTTCTTCTTTCTTCACTACTCGTACAACCTGCCTATATAAAACAAACTGAACCCTCGAAGGCTCCCACAAATCGAAACAAGACGTATATTAAAGAATCTCTTCCTAAATATTTTCCGTAGGGGTGGATGATGTGGCAATAGTGCGGCCGGCTGCACGATCCGTAGCCCGCATTACACGACATTTATTGGCCGCCGTCCGACGACCGACGACCACCGCCGACACTGACGGACGATCGCGCCGAATGCGAAACGAGACTTATTGGCGACAATTTTTCAAAGTCACCCGATGCACGCTTGATACGGACCGCTTCCTCATTTAACTAGTTCTACAAGTTCGCCGAAGTTCGCCTCTCTCTTGAACGCATTGTGAAGGCCGATTTATTATGGTCCATAAAACTAGGATGTCGAGAAGTTTGTTTTTTTTTTCTGAAATAAATTATTCGTTTATGGAAGATTGAACAGAAAGTAATGTTTAGCGACTGCTGCCGAGTCGTGATCCCTCATTTTCTCACTTTCCTTCAGTCAATGTTATCCGACGTGCCTTAACGATTTTCCTTTATTTGTAAAAACTGTAATATGGAATGAAATCGGTTGTTCAATCACGCGTAAAAGAAAATGATGATGGTAATGATTCGGAATGAATTGAATAATCGTTAATCGACCAGAATCCAGTATTGTGCCTTTGTTTGGAGAAAAAACATGATTTATAAGCGACCACGTGCTGGGGTAGGCCTGGGCATGCTTCCTAATATTTTATAAGTTTTCAGACTTTTGTTTAAGCATGTAAAATATCTAATGGTGTTAGATATTTTTACTTATAAGTATTGATGATTGACTAGAGGTGTTTTTAAAATCGTGCGGATTTTATCACGCATGCGGGATTTCTCCGCATGCAGAAAATTTCAATATCGTGTCTATTCCACGCATTACGATAAATACTTGTATAAAATGGACGTTTACGGCGGTTATATGCGTGCAGGGCAATCACACATGCGTAATCAAAACCGCACGATATTAAAAACACCTTAGCTGTTCTCCGCGGTTTCCAGTTGGTTGCAAGGTTCCCAATTCAAGTTCCAGTTCCTAAGATTAGCTTGTTCAAATAAACAAACTCTTGATCTTATAATGTTAACATAGATTTTCGGTGTTTTGATAGGCACAAAAGTCAGCCAGTTCGGCCTCTACCAGGCATGGTAATCACAACATTAACATTCTAATTACTTAGACCGAGTGAACATAAAATAACGTTGGTAGCCAAGTAGGTACTTGGAAATGCGGATGCTACTCCGGATCACATAATAAAAACCCTTACGACACCATCAAGTAGAAACGGAGTGTCCTATTTTATTACACTCAGACCCTTTAAAATTCAAGTAGTGTACAAACAGACAGATTTCAGAGTAATTGTCTTAGGATTGGTGCCATTAATTAACACATTCCCTGGGGTCAACTTTCAGGATTTACGAAGGGCAACGATAACGGAATTAAAATGGAAGAAATAAGAATTATTTGAATTTAAATGTTTAATATTGTTGTGTCAGTTTTTAAGCTTAGGCATAGATATTGATTATTATAAATATTTTGTATGTTTGGGTTCCCTTACAGTTTTTCCGAAACAGTTCAACTCAAGGTAGATACTACACTGCGCATACGTGTACCACACACGCCGATCTGGACGCGTCGGTCGCCGTACATTTTATATGGAAACTAGACTTGTAGACCTACGCTTGATCTACGCCATGCGACGTCGTTTTTTGTACCTACAAATCATGTGTGGTACTTTCACGTGTGCGTCGGTCTAATGTAGTTTGTGTTAAGCACAAAAATGTAATCGTGTGAGTCATTCACATTCCTGTAACATTAATTACATATAAAATACTTTTGATTAAAAAAACTCTAGGAGAGGCTACTAACTTGAACCCATAATAGATTTTAAGTGCACCATGAGCAAAAGAGAAAAAGTGTGCAAGTTAAATACAAACAATAGAGTTTAATAAGCTGTATTTATTATTTCGTATAAAATATTGTAGAAGAAAAAATTTAGAACCAAGAAAAAATTAAGAATAAAATCATTTATTTCAAATTAACCATTTTTACAGTCACTTTCGAATTGTCAAGAAGTCAGTCAGAAAATGATGCTAATTGCACATTACAAAGCGTAGATCTTTATAGAGAAGAATGTGCAAGAAACTCCATGGACATTCTTTTAAACCATGTTACATATTACAAATATCTCGGTTATATAGTCAGATATAAAAGTAAATAAAGTAAAAAAAAACCTATTCAAAATATAAAAATTAATGTAGGCCATTGGCATTTAAATGATGATAAGAGACCAGTCTCAACTGTAAGCGTCCGTTCACGTACATGACGCGTATATTAACACCACTCAACCATTTTGAAGGGAACTGAATGATCCTATACACGCGCCACCATTAGCGAAACATTTGAATGAGCTTAAATTCTCAACTGCCATGCTTATTTATGTCAAACAAGTCAAGTAGTAACCTAAAAACACCTTTTACTCCATAGTATTCACATTCACAAAAATGGAAAACAAAGTGACTCTTTTAATACTAAATCAAGACTAATATTATAAAGAGGGAAAATTTGTATTTTTGTGTGTATGTTTGTAATGAATAAACTCAAAAACTACTCTACCGATTACAAAAATTCTTTCACTATTGGAAAGCTACATTCACCTTGTGTAACATAGGCATATAGTAACATATATTTATTGCCCGTGCGAAGCCGGGACGGGCCGCTATACTTTATAAACTTGACACTATTTGATTAGCTAAATACTTTTGCGTTGTCTTGGCAAAAAAAAAAACCGGTAAGTGCGAGTCGGACTCGCCCATGAAGGGTTCCGTAGCAGCAAGTAGCATGATATAAAAGTTCTTGTAGTTCGTTGTATTTTGATCGATGTTTTAATAATAGTGTATTTTTTTAGATATATGACATATTAAAAAAAATACATACTAGATCTCGTTCAAACCAATTTTCGTTGGTGGTTTGCATGGTACATCATATATTTTTTTTTAGTTTTATTATTATCTTATTTTAGAAGTTAGAGAGGGGGCGGGGCACACATTTTACCACTTTGGAAGTGTCTCTCGCGCAAACTATTCAATGTAGAAAAAAATGAATTAGAAACCTCAATATCATTTTTGAAGACCTATCCATAGATATCCCACACGTATCGGATAGATGAAAAAAAAAATTTTTGGGTTTCAGTTCTAAGTATCGGGATCACCAAAATTGATTCCTTTTTTTCTATTTTTGTGTAAAAATCTGAATGCGGTTCACAGAATACATCTACTTACTAAGTTTCATCAGTATAGCTCTTATAGTTTCGGAAAAAGTGGCTGTGACATACGGACGGACGGACAGACAGACAGACATGACGAATCTATAAAGGTTCCGCCTTTTGCCACTTGGCTAAGGAACCCTAAAAACGGAATTCAAAAATTCAAATTCAAATCATAATCGGACGGGAAAACCGCAACAGCTGGATCACCAATGAGCCTCTTCGCCCTCTTTTCCACCGAGTCCAAAGCTGCTAGGTGGCATTTTGCAGCATCAGCCCATATGTGGCTGCAATACTCCACACAAGAATGGACCTGTGTAACATTAATAGTTGTCCCGGAGTACATTTTGTAATTTATTTGATCACCACTGCTCTCAAACGGTGAAGCAAAACATTGTGAAGAAACCGGAATGTCGTAGAACCAAATATTCGAAGACATGTGACATTCGCCAACCCGCACTGGGCCCGCGTGGTGGATTGCGGCCCATTCCCTATCCTAGAGAGGAGGCCTGTGCCTGAGTCCTCGCAGTGGGAACATTATTTATATTTAAAAAGGCTGATTACGCTTTTATGCTATCCACTTTTTGCGGCGGAAACGTTACTATACGTAAGTACATTTTTCATGTTTGCAGCTTTACATGTTCTGGATTCAAATGGTATTCAATGGCTATGTAAAAGCCTCCTACTATATACATTTATGAATTTTCTCCTTCGCACAAGTGCTGGTAATGGTTACCACTTCAATATTGCTAACCTAAAATTATTTTTGATTACAAATAGTTATAGGCATAGGACCAGTCGTTGTGGCGACGCTTGGGGGAGGCCTATGTCCAACAGTGGACGTCTTTCGGCTGATATGATGATGATGATGATGATGATGATGATGATGATGATACATACACATCATTTTTTGAGGTAGGAAATCATCAAATGACTTCTCCCACCCTAGGGTGGAACTAAACTCATTAAAAAAAATAAAAGTCCCGTTTTGACATTTGTGAAAGACCCTGGAATGTAACTTGAAATGAAACTGAAAGAAACAATAAAATAATAATTAATTACATAGTCCTTTAAATTTTTTTTCTTTTTTTGGCGCCTTTAATAATATGATAGAATATATTGCGAGTATTCTTTTGCGTATTTAATGTTCGTTTTGACAAATGTCAAAATGCGCCTTTTATTTTTTGTCAATTTTATAGGGAGTGCCGAATATTTACTGTTTAAAACATACTCGAGTTCTTTCAGTTATCCTTTGCGTTCCAGGGTCGATTTCTGTTTCGCGAATTTCCGTCCTGACATACACCTATCTATAATTTGTAAGCCGACCTTTCAGATACCGTCAATTTGAGACACAATAGTAAGACAACAGATTCGCGAACGCGCCGGAGTTCGCTTAATAATGAATTAAAATTCATATTCTGTGAAGCTAGCAATGTCTAGAAAATAGGTATGAAGGATAGATTCGTGGAAATTATTCATACATTTTTTGATACCCTGAAACACTCTATTTCATTGGTATACCAACAACGCACATGTACCGCAGAATTGATCTGTCACAATAAACACAAACTCAAATGGAAAACATTTATTTCAATTAAAACATTTACTGGGTACAACAGGGTGATTATATTTGTGATACTGCTTCTGCTCATTTCCGTTTCACCTTGTATACCAAGGTATGTATATGTAAGGTTAATCTTTGTTTTGTAGGGCTTTTTTAATTTACACCTAGAAATAATAAATGATTCTTCAACCCTCAACGTGGAAATATGAAAAAGTCACAAAAATAAACCAAAAATAATGAATTACAGGAAACTCGAGGAAATCTGTTCAATTATGTAGATATTTAATACTTACCCAAAACTTACTTTTTAATGATAATTTTATAATTATTCAGCTATCAGTGTAATTACACCCGTAATTACTAAACAAAAGATTGGGATATTATGTTTTGTAAAATTATCATTTACGTTGTTCAGAGATTACTGAAGGGATAAGGATAATTCGCTATGTATCTAAAAAATAGAACGTAGGTATATTAAGAAGGTACATAATTTTAGAATGAACAAAAATTGGGATAGGCACTTTAGAAATTTGTGGAACAGGGTGTAAAATCCTTAAAACCTCTGTTGAAAAGGGAGGATCCTCCAACCAGACAAGTTTTGTGAGTTTTTTTTTTTCAGAGAATACTGTTGCCGCGATGCAGGATTTTGAATTTTAGTTCTTAAGTAGCTTCATAGATGTCGCTATAACGCTATATTTGCTAACAGTTATCATTACTACTACTTGACAAGGCAGCTGTCCAATTTTCTGGTAACTGACTCCATCTGTAACTGTCAAAGATCTAAAATAGCTGGGATAAAAATGAAAATGTTAGTATTTTGTTTTAGGTTATTTTTCAATACGTTGAATTTGAAATTAAAAACATAATACTTGTCTAAAACCATAAGGTTTATAAGTTACATTAAATAAATAAACTCATACTTACCCACTTAAGTCTTAGAAGTCGCCAGTAAAAATCGCTTCTCGGCCTTTTGACTAAGATCAAAGTGTATAAATACAATGTTTTTCACAATAAATTTACATTTTAACAAATATTTTTTAAGATGGCCACTGGCTACCTATTCACGGACTGGCTTCGGCAATTGTCGCTTAACATTATAAGATCGACTCGATTGGCTCTTGTTATTTCAACCACGAGCTCCTCAGACTTCATTAACAACATCAACTTATAATACAATATCCGTTCAAAAAGCTGAAAGAAAAACAGTGTATTGTGAACAGCTTGCTTTGCTCCGCTAAGTGGGTTAAGGGTGCTACAAACGATGGGCGTCACAACCTCACGACTGAATGCATTAAACCATATTCACAAACCTTTATTGCAGTTTACGGAAACTTCTCAATAGTTTTATTATTCTCGAAACTCGACGTGTTTGACAGGATTAATTATATTAATTTACAGTATTATTTGAATAAGTTTTGCAAAATATCGTGCGTACTTACTAAGCAATATTAATTTTTTTTTGCTAAAAAAATGAGGACGATCACTTCTATGATTCGTTAAACTAATTACGAAAAATATTATATGAATAAAACACGCTTAACAATTTATCGTTAGTTTAAATTAGCGAATTCTAAATTTAAATTTTCTATTGACAATTCAACAGAGAGATAGTTACCGAATCTAGAACTGATTTTATACAATGAAGTTAATAAAATTGAGATTTTTAATAAAACAATAGACTAGTCACTAGACATTTAACATTAAATATACAAGGGGTCACACCAATATTATAAAGGCGAAAGTTTGTGTGTGTGTTGTTTGTGACTTTTTCACGCTTGAATGGCTGTATGAATTTCGGTGAAACTTGGCACAAGAGCAGACTATGTCCTGGAATAGTCCTGGAAATTTTTACTATTATGCAGGCGAAGCCGCTAGTAATTTTCAAAATTCACGTTGTAAAATGCCTACTTTTAATCTTAACTGTAGCACGAATACTTGAGATTACCAATTTATAGATACTTTTAATACCTATTCATAGCCCCGTCTACTTCAACCCGGTTCAAAATTCTTCAAATCCCTTTAGTTCCTCGGAATTTCCTTCACGGAATCTCCGATCTGTTACCTACATTACGATCATGTTCTTGTCTCCATCGATCGGACCTAATGAAAGGATATGACTACAACTTGTTAACTATGTGATGTTGAGCACCGTATAAATTCGGGCTGGGCCCGCCTCCCCCAAACCAGAACCTGTAATTAAACTGTAAATTACCGCTAAGTGCAGACCCCTGAAGGTCGTATCGACTCTCTCTCCCAAGAATACCAATGAACCTGAGGCCGTAATCAAAAATTTATTCGTCTACCTACAACCTACAGATCGAAACATACCTATCGAAGTACTCACTGAAAACTATCTTCTATACAGTTTTATATAGACAAGTTTCACCACTGAAACGTTTGATTACTTCGATTCTTCAAAAGACATCTTTATGTTCTTACTGATTTTCAACTTGAAACTTTTAAAATTGAGCTCGTCAACTTTTAGTAAGTATTAACTAGAAGTTTTTAATCTTGATTAAGCACTTAAGTTATGTCAAGTTTTTTTTTTACTGAAAACTTTAAGTTATTTGATTATGCACAAATAGACAGTTTATTTTTTACGATGAATAGGTATTATGAAAATGATGAACAGAGACTTCCATTAGAGAGGGCTTTATGCCAAATTTTGTCATTAACTTTAGAAATAAATTACCTGAGTAAATAAGTTCCAAGTATCTGATATCACTTTAACGAACATATTTTATTCTACGAAGAGTAGAGCACAAACATAGCCATATGTTTGTCGCACTACTTCCTCTTCTATTAGAATTATTTTGCGCAGCCGTGAGACATACACGACGTTAATGCTTTTTTTGCATACTTGTTTATTTTTTCTGTGTCTGTATGTCAAATAAACATTTTTCTTTCTTTTCTTTCTATTTACCCGCAAAAAATAAGCCACCTGTGGGTATCTTAAACCCTGCTCTGAGGAATCGTGGCGGCTAAAAACTCGAGTCGAGACGCAGGGAGTTCTTTTGGCGGCTAACTAGTCAGGGTAAATGAAACTCGACATAATAATATCAATTCAAAATTTAAATAGCTGCCAGATCCTTTCTACGAAACTTTGTAATAAACTATTTAGTTTACATAAACCCATTACCCACTTACGTATTGGTATGCCCTCCACATATACTCAGTCTTAGAAATTGATCCAATCACGCGGGCCAGTAGATATACTTGATATCTACGTCGAAACTACACAAATGTACCCTTTATAACATAATCCCTTAGAGGTGAAAGGTTTCAAATAACATCGTGGCGGATTGATGAAACCTCAAATAATATAGTTTGGAGAGATTATCACAGCATTAAGCAAACATTTGCTTTTCATAGAAAGGTCAACAACCGAACTGGGTATTAACTGAACAAAGAGCCTTAAAAGTGGATAAAAACACGTGTCATGTCTAGTAATCCTTGAGTGATTCGTCCGAAAAAGGAAAAAAGGTCCAGGTTTTCTTTGATATTCGACTTATTCCTGTCTTTACAATACCTAGGAATGTAGTAAACGAGTGCTTAAGTGAGCTAGCTAGCGTCGGGCGCGCTGAGTGGCATCATTATCACGACTTTGGGAAGTTACACACGTTAAACACAGATTGCGTGCTTCTGTTGTCGGTGAACAATTAAGTCGGTTCAGAATGTTCTTCAAGATATTAGCAAAGTTGCGACAAGGAGAGCGCGATGCGATCCGCGACCGAACTTCTCCGGTGCCGTTTAGCTCGTAAAAGAACGTAACTGCCGCTGTGAATAGATAATAAGGATTTTATTAAAATTCCTTGTCCTTGTTTTGCCATTCGTAGGGCTCGCTTCGGCGGACGTCTTTTGTTCTGGTGGCATGCGAGCCTAAAGGCTTGCCAAATTCTCCCATCGTCGACTTCAATGAAATTTCAGTGCCACATTTATAGTCCCCCCTTTGTGTTCGTTTTTATATCAAGTCTTGTGATGATAAGACAGAATTTAGAGTGAGTTTATCTTGTCGCTATAAAACACGAACGCTTGTGTTAATTATGCAAATAGTTTCTGAAATGTTTTTAAGTTTTATGTTCGGGTAAAAAGGGATATTTAATCGATTTGCGTTCACAACGGACAGTAATCCTCGTTCATTTATATCGTTAATACGAATCAATGTTGCACGATATGTTGGTTGTACATAATATATGATTTACTACATTGGCGTTCAACGTTTTAATTAATCTCTCTCTACGCGAAATAACAACGAGGATTCAATTTTCTGGTCAAATGGATTGGTGCTACCAAACGTGCGGGCCGGCCCCATATGCCACTCGTACACTTTTTATTCTTCATACGTCCATTCGTGTGAGTCAATACAATCGATTTCGTGAAAGATCACAGCCCTTGTCTGTAGTCTAGCTGAAATTGTTTTTAGAATTGCTTTTTATGTGATGGATGGCTCTTTGCGTTTCAGAACCTTGCAAATATTTTCATTCAATAAGCGTATTATTCATCATGAACGACATGTGGTGAAAGTACACAGCCGTGAATGTTTACCATAAATAACTCATCTCAGCAGGATTCGCCGATAGACTGTGTCTCCCAGAGGAGTCGTCGAGGCAAAATTACTTTCTCATGGTTTCGGTGGTCGTGTTTTATTGCTTCATCCCAATGAATAATGTTCGTTACACAAAGTATTCAGGGAAAAATTGAGCTAACAACAGTTCCGAAACTCTAAATTGGCGCTCTGTTTTGTGGTTTCGTAAAATCTCGACGCTGATTCGTTTAAAACAGTTCAACAACTAGGTTCTTAATAAAAATGCTAAGTTTATGTTGTAGTTTGCATTCTGCGGGTATCCAGGCGAATTGCTTCGGTTTATGCTCATATCTCAGCTCAAACAAGAAGCAAGCCAGTCGGTTCTGTTAGCTTGCGGTTTTCGGCTCCAACTTGAGCATACATTTTTATCAAGGCGCGACAATTTAGAAACCGTTTGTTTATGAAAGATGATTTTAAATAGTGCTATTTAATCCGGTGTGGTGTTGGTTTTAGAGTCTGCAATGTAAAACATCTTAGCAAGATTTTGTTAAAGGAGTTTAGGGCCTAATACACCACTCGATATTCAGACAGTCTTGGTCGATGTCGCGTCGTGTCGCGTAGTGTACCTATAAGGGTCAGATTATCTTATTTGGAATGAAAAATAAGACGAATCTGAATATCGAATGCTAAATATCGCGTAGTGTGCTGCTAGAACCTTATGATTTTTTAAAGTACTTATTTATTAGACTAATATACCTACTTTAGTACTTACCTTGTTATTTTGAAGTCTGATTTCTTTGACTATAAATCAAATAAGTAATATCCTTCTACAGGTTTTTTCGGTACATAAATCTAGATCATATATTGCTAAAACATAATTTTCTTGATACAATTGTATTGGCAGTTCTATTATAGAAGCAATATGCGTATCCAATTCCGTTGAATGGTTCCCGTCAGCCGCCGGGCGCGGTCCTATCACCTGTCATGGTACCGAGATCGACGGCTGCTTTGCATGCTACCCTGATCCACTAAAGATGGCCTACATAATATCACTTAGTTACTATTGAATAAATAGGGCAGAAAACAAATGATGTCAAGTAGATAGCGGGGATCGGATTCTAGGCATTATTTGTATTGAGAAGGAAAGTAGGTGCCTACTGAATCGGTTATACAACTTGATATTCGTTAAATAAAATAGAAAACCCGATATACAAAATTTGTAAAAAGTTAAAATTATAGTCGTTAGTAGTTTAAACTAAATAAGTTTACGTACTTAGTATCTACACTCCCTGCCGGGACTACAAGCCTGTTTGAAAGGGTCACCGTGGCCCTGGAGTTCATAGCGCCACTAGTTTTTAGGGCTCCGTAGCCAAATGGCAAAAAACGGAACCCTTATAGATTCGTCATGTCTGTCTGTCCGTCCGTATGTCACTGTTGAAACTTAGTAAATAGATGTATTCTGTGAACCGCTTTAAAATTTTTACACAAAAATAGAAAAAGAGCAATAAATTTTGGGGGTCCCCATACTTAGAACTGAAATTCAAAAATTTTTTTTTCATCAAACCCATACGTGTGGGGTATCTATGGATAGGTCTTCAAAAATGATATTGAGGTTTCTAAAATCATTTTTTTCTAAATTGAATAGTTTGCGCGAGAGACACTTCCAAAGTGGTAAAATGTGTATGATGTACATTACTATGTAAACTACCAACGAAAATTGGTTTGAACGAGATCTAGTAAGTAGTTTTTTTTAATACGTCATAAATCTAAAAAAATACACTATTATTAAAACATCGATCAAAGTTACAACGAACTACAAGAACTTTTATATTATGTTACTTGCTGCTACGGAACCCTCCATGGGCGAGTCCGACTCGCACTTGGCCGGTTTTTTTAGTTTGTTTAAGCTGTACGTCCTTCAAGCTGTAATAAATAAATAAACTAGATCAAAATTGGTTCATTCAGTCTTTTTTTGGGAGTTAAAAATAGCACCTGTACTTTTTTAGGTCTTTCTAATGGACCTTACCAAAGGGGCTGGGTCCAAGTTATTTTAAAGGTATGACCTCAAAACTAGAAAATTAAAAGGTAATCCATCATGCTGTTTCATAATGCGAAGACGTTGCGACATCTAACGAAATAAATGATTTTAATAGAACCAATATTTCCTCAGTAGGTAAAATAAAGTTAGTACCTGTTTACTCGGTACCTAGGTTAATTGATTTGAAAACAAGAGTTGAAAGTTCTCATAAAAGTTGAACAGAGTTCAAGCGAAAAGCAGTAGGGTTTCTATGACTTCTGTGTACCCGGTAAACTGTAATTATTTTTAATTAAATTATTGTTCGAATGGTTTCTAGATGGTATTATATTCCAGTTGCATTGTTCTCTTAGACCAAACTGAGCTTCGACGCTAGGAATATCAAAACAATAAATAGAACAGTTTATTTTAGGTTCTCTCACTACGGAGTTTCATTTCGCCCCCGTTATGAATGTCCGTTTGATCGATTCTGCAATTTTATTGAATACTAGCTTTTGTCCGCGCGGCTTCGCTCCCGCTCTTCCCTACTCCACCCTACTATACCCTACTCTACCCTACTCTACACTACTCTACCCTACTCTAGCCTTCTTTACCCTACTCTACCCTACTTACCCTTCTCTACCCTACTCTACCCTACTCTACCCTTCTCTACCCTACACTACCCTACTCTACTCTACCCTACACTACCCTAATTTTCATTTTTTTCTATAAGAACCTTCTCCGCACAATAACAAACACACAAAAAAAAAAGAATTAGCGAAATCGGTCCAGCCGTTCACGCGTGATGGCGTGACCAAGGGAAATAGGGATTCATTTTTATATATCTAGACAAGCAGACATTTGATCTGAAGCCAATCCAAAACTATTTTATGAATGCTTCCAAGTGCGTTATGTTGAAAAGCCGCTAAGTTTCAGATTAATTGATTACAATGCGGGTTAGATTGGGCAAGTTTAACAGGCGTTTGGACGGGCCAAGTTAACCCATTTGTCTGAAACATGCCTTTACCCTTGACAAGAAAGATTTGACGGGTTCTCCACGACCTTGCCGATATACCAGACAGTAGACGGGCATCGGGATTAGTTTACGCTTCCAAGGGTTGTATGTCATGCAAAGTTTCTTAACTGTATTTGGCAGGACACGTATTGTACGTAAATAACGAGGACAACAATGTTGCGAAATGAGACACGAACGTGAAACTGGTGAATTGGCTCAACAAAAGGGACAATGTTTTACACTTCAATGTGGATGAATATAATATTCATCACATTGAATCCCGAGCGCCAATACGGACGTTCATTAAAATACATTGATATAATCCTTTTCTATTAAATTTAATCTGACCTCGGACGGCTTTGTCTGGTGTCATTAATCTTCACAAATGAAAATGATATGTGCTGCAGGAAATCAATTTTCCGCTCGACTTCATTGCATCGAGTATTCGGTGGTCTGTGTTTGCCATTTGACATTTAATATTCCTCAATGGGAATGAACACTTTTTGCACGATCACCGTTTTTAGGAGGACGCAGATATTCGAGAGTTTTTTTTATTGTAACAGATTTTTTTCGAATGAATATTTTTGGCTACAACGGAAAAAGTACATTAAAGCTTCGTTTAGATGTGCTTTTAAAGGAAACGTTGCTATGAATTTTGTTTTAATAAATGTCGTTTTTGGGTGTTAAGATACTTTTTACTATACAGTACCTTAGTTTTTTTTTTGAGGAAAACGTCAAATAACTTCTCCCGCTCTGGATGTAGCGAGAAGGACTGACTAAAACCTACTTGTTTTCCTTCAACTGCCCTTGGCGTTCCACTAACTGTTTCGAACATTCCTACAGCTCTAACACGCATCGGTCCTACCCGGCGGCACGGAATACAATGCGCCGTTGGCTCCTTGAGCTACCTATTGCTCGTCGTCCGCAAACCGCCCTGTGACTCCCGGTACTCCAGGTACTATACAAGTACCTACCACAATGTGATCATTTCAACTCTCTTGCACTCGAAACAAAAACTTCAAAGGGTTTGGTTTGACGCCGCACCGCAGGATTCTAGCAAATTTTTTTTGAAGTGATCAGGCAGACATGACCGTGATGGTATACCTGGATTCTTTTTCACTACATGTGTTAAAAAGACAATACTACCTATCTGTAGAGATATATATTTTGAATAATGCAGATTGACTACAACAAACCAAGAGTTAATAGAACTACTACCTAACTATCAATGCATGTCATTCATAGTGCATTACGGATCTCACCACTGCGTTAACTCACTATGGCTTTAATACCTAATATGCATTCGAATCTCATGAATGCCAGTATTATTGATGCTTTTGACTTATTGACCTGACAATTTTGTTGATTAGGTGTTATTATTATAATACCTAATTATAATATTAATGCTCATTTTCATTGGTTTCTAACTCCGTCGATATACAGCATGCAGTGTTTCCTCTCACTTAGTTTTTGTTTTTTAATTAATATAAACTAGTGCTTGATTGCGATCCCATCTGATGGTATGGCGACTAATTAAAGGTATAATAATAATAAATACTAATAAAATATACTTTCAAACTAAAATTATACCTGACAATTTATAAAAGTAATAACGATGTTAGCTGCAATAGTTTGAAACTGTGGCGCAGACAGTCGATAACGCGGTTGGTACCTACACCGGATGTGTGCCTAGACTACATGGACATGCGCTACAAAAATACCAGCATCCTGTATACTGGCTCTATCGACCAATCACCACTAGCTTTTTGTTGTTCTTCAATAAAATTTCTACAAAAGTGTCGTTAATATAATTGATTTGTTTAGATCTTAGCTGGAGTATTAATGAAACAACAATGTTTTAGATATCAGTGGTCAAGTGTCTGACTCTATTTTTTTTTAGTTAGGAGTTCTTCAAATAACTTCTCCACTCTTCATGAAGCGAGTGAGAGTGACGACGAGCTACCCTTTGCTCACACCCAGGGCATCCGCAGTGAGGACCGGGGCAGCTATTGTTTCCTCTTCACGCATCTTCGTTCACATTATTTATTGATTTATAACTTTATTGTACATTACTGCTTCAAAGAAGGAGATGACTACTTTGCATATCCTCTCGGTCTGTAGCTGTACCACGGCCTGGATAAGGGCTGAATGCGAGAGTTCGTTGCCATCACGAGGACGCGGTAGTTTTCCGCCCAAGTGAGGTAGACCTCAATCGTGCCTGACCCTGTTTTGAGTTTCCATTGACAAAGTTCCAGACTGTAAACACAATTAATTTTACTGAAAGTGATTTCTGTTAAAGAATTTTAAATGATTAAAACGTAAGGATTCTTCATCTTATAAAAGCTTAATCTTAATTTCTCCAATTTTGTAAGTGAATTCCTTTGACTGTAAAGGTCAGTTTGTAATAGCTGAATAAAAGGTATGTCAACTGTCGACTTTGTGTGTCAAACGCTGCGAAATACATTTGTGACTGACAGATGGACATCGGCATGATTCTGTTTAACTTTTCCTCTCTTCAATTTCGAATACGTGATCCCAAAAAGAATTCGAAATTGCGCTCCGATTTCGAATTTTCCGCTTTTTTTAATTCAATATTTTCCGTCAAACGTCTGCCTACCCGCTTTTGATAAATGAGTCGCCATTCGATTCAACTCTGATCGGGGAAATGTTACTGTCGAAATATAAATATACGTTTACGTTTACGTTATACGTTTTACGTTTTCCTATAGCGAATTTTCCCGTTTACCATTTTGTTTGTTAATTTAAATCGCATAAAGCTTACAGAGGCGGGAAATTCGGATCTCCAATTTTTCGGAAGTTGTTTACACAAAAAGACAGTATGTATAGAGAGACAATAAATACAATGTTTACTAGTAATAGCAAAATCCAATGCAGACTATCACTTTGCCCGTGATTTATTTCGAAAATCATATTCATAAAAACTATAAAGTTTTCTCTTTAGGACATTTTCTGTAGGTAGTTTTGAAAAACTAATTACAGTATTTATTAATCATACCTGCAAATTAGAATTTGTGCCATGTTTCAAATCCAGTACCACAGAAATAAGAATCCTCCATACAATTTTGAACACCCCTTATAAGGGTAGTTTTGAGCGACCTTTATTGTTTACTAGCTTTTGCCCGCAGCTTCGCCCGCGTACATAGAATATAGCCTATGTCACTCAGGAATAAAGCAGTTTTCTATCGGTAAAAAATTTTAGCAACCGGACCAATACTTCCAGAGATTACCTCCTACAAACAAAAAAATGAAAAAATGAAAAAAAAAACTTTACCTCTTTATTAAGCTATTGCATAGCTTCTATCGCGGGCCTTGAGCGTGGAGACCGAATCCAAAAATTCCGTAACGAAAATAACCTAACACCCCCCACTCATTTGTTTTTTGAGCGTGGTGACCGATAAGAAAACAAATGAGTGAACAATCAATCAAAATTCAATTCAATGTGTGAAAGTGTAACTTCAATTAATATCAAAGAAAAAAAAAAACAAAGGAAAAAAAATACTGCATAAATAAAATAAATAAATAATTATAATTGCATAAGTTGATAAAAATGCTATGCAATAGCTTTACCGCGGCAGTCCCCAAGTGCCACACGTCTTTTTATATTATTGTAGATGTAGATTGCAGATGTATATTTAAGTTACCAATCGTGGTAAGTTTCAAGTGTAATACACAGAATAAGGTTTTAAATACAACCGAAAATCCTCCGTTTCACCGTTAACCCTTAAGGGTTGAATTTTCAAAAATCTCTTAGAGCTCGCTTACGTCACAATACGTGCAAAATTTCACGTTCCAGGCCCCCTAGCCAAGTTACAACCGTCTCGCTTGCGCCGAACGCTTCGAGTTGACTTGCCGACAATTCTTTTGTTCTGACCACGTGACTGAGCGTTAAGACGACGTTATTTCCGTACATTTGAAGCTTTCTACAAGCGTTAACTATTGCAGATTAGCAACTTGGCTAGGGGTACAGGCCCCAGTAGTTTCTTCTGTGCGTTGATATATCAGTCAATTTCACTTTTTACGCATAGGTATACGAGCTATTCGTTTGAGGTTATCCTGTATTCTTTATAAAAAACCGGCCAAGTGCGAGTCGGACTCGCCCATGAAGGGTTCCGTAGCAGCAAGTAACATAATATAAAAGCTCTTGTAATGTGTTGTAACTTTGATCGATGTTTTAATAATAGTGTATTTTTTTCGATTTATGACGCATTAAAAAAAAACTACTTACTAGATTTCGTTCAAACCAATTTTCGTTGGCAGTTTTTATAGTAATGTATATCATATATTTTTTTTAGTTTTATCATTCTCTTATTTTAGAAGTTAGAGGGGGGGGGACACACATTTTACCACTTTGGAAGTGTCTCTCGCGCAAACTACTCAGTTTAGAAAAAAATGATATTAGAAACTTCAGTATCATTTTTGAAGACCTATCCATAGATACCCCACACGCATGGGTTTGATGAAAAAAAAATTTTTGAGTTTCAGTTCTAAGTATGGGGACCCCCAAAATTTATTGCTTTTTTTCTATTTTTGTGTAAAAATCTTAATGCGGTTCACAGAATACATCTACTTACAAAGTTTCAATAGTATAGCTCTTATAGTTTCGGAAAAAAGTGGCTGTGACATACGGACGGACAGACGGACAGATAGACAGACAGACAGACAGACAGACAGACAGACATGACGAATCTATAAGGGTTCCGTTTTTTGCCATTTGGCTACGGAACCCTAAAAACTAATAGATTTTTCAAAACGCATAAAATCGTTGAAGTTTCAAGCACGTTTTTTCTACAGAATAAACATTATTTTGCATTTATAAGCTTTACACGTCTCGTACCGTTCTTGAGAAGGGTTAAAAATGACAACAACCAATAGAGGTCGTCTTTTATTCGCGACTCTTAAAGATTTTTATCTTGATGTTATTTTTAGAAGCAATATATTATATTGCCCTAAGTCGATATATTCAGGCGAACATTTAACTCAAACGATAAACTTTTCTCGATATTTGAAGTAAGTTTATTTTCGTCTCATACAATATTTTTGGGTATTTATTATTCCAGCGTAAAAATTATTTTTACTAGTCTTTAAAATAAATGACTGTTTTGTGTATTGATAGAAATTCTTCATATTTTTTTTTTCAATCAATTTTAAGAGGTTATTTAAATTTAATCTTATTTATAAACATATAAACAGATTTTACTTACATAAAGCTTAAAATATAATAGGTAAAACTTGTTTTTTAAAAACTCTTTCGAAAAATATCAAAGCGTTTTTCGCTCAACTTTTGAATATACGAGAATGTTGAGAATTATAGCACCCTATAAAACTCGCGTTTATGTTATATCACGGGTAGCTTGCTGAAACTAAGCTGAAACTAGTTTCTGAATTGAAGACAATTTACAAGTACGCAAGTAACAAACTGTGTAAGTACATTCCGAAGTCATATTGAACTCGATTCTCTTCGGATATTAGTTTTACGTGTGTAAGAAGTACTTTATAACTTATCCTATCTTTATAGCTGTTTACTAGAAATAGAAACGCTGAAGATATCAAGAAAACAATGCATTTGAAATCGCGATCCATTTTAAGGTGCGCTGTCGCCGTAAATCATTGAAGATAGCAGCAAAATCGTGTTCTATCTTTGACTGAGAATAAATTTTAAAAAGCCTGATGTACAAACCAAGTTTCGAAATACATTGCCGTAAATTATTTTCAACAATGAAAAATTATCACCCAACGCGTGACGGTACCTAAGTATATAATTAATGAGAAATACCCGTTTCAGATGTTGACGTAATACACGCACGTAAGTGGTGGACCACGCATTTATATTAGCGACGAGGCTCTCTGTAGACCCTACTATTTCAGCAAAAAACGAGAGCTAAACGCAATTTTTAGACCCGATTCTGTCAACAATGAGATGTTTTGACAAATGTCTAACAATGTATGATATTATCGTGGCGAAAACCCCAGAGGGACCGCCGAGTTATAAGTACGGGCTTCGGGGTCTGAGGGCGATTAGACTCTTACATGTAAACATAACAGCAAAATCTCTCGCTGAAATATATAATCACACATTAAAACAAACATTATTTAATATTCTTGGCCATTTACGCGTGACTTATATATGCTTGAAGGGATCTGGGTACTAAGTAAATAACTAAAGGGATGACAATTCAAACTCGTACGTGGGTAGGATGTAGCGGACAGGCTTGACAGTTGGAACCGCCCTGTCCCTATTCATCTAGATTCAGAAAAGCACCCTGAATAAGAAAAGAGTAAACACACATTATAGTAATGAGATTATTTTCTTTCCAGACTCGTGTGAAGGATCGTTAACCTTGGAAATCTATCCTCTTTAAGAAAATGCGAAAATAAACGGTGCTGCACTCGTTTCGGACGGTCTAAAGCAATAACAAGTTCGTGCGACCTTGTGTTTAAATTAGATGTGTTTATTTGCGTGTTGACAATGTAAACGACAAGAAGTAGTTTCAGAATTATAGATTTTATATATCTATTTTATTGTTTCTACATTGGCTATAATATTTTGATTTAATTCATTAAACCCCAAGCGAACGCCAGCGTTCGCTCACTGATTATCTTTCTATTGAGTCTCTAATTATGGTATTGGAAAGGTTGAAGTATTCTTAGGATAATTTCAGTTTTGATTTTTCAAAGCACTTTCACTTTCCAACATACTAAACTAGAGTAAGCATCAACAACGGTTTAGGTAGACACTCTAACAAATAACTTTGTTGTGGAGGATAAACGGACGGCGGGAACTTAGGAACCCCGGAGGCCACTTAAAACTTATGTGGCTTTGTTAACCATAGTCCTATATTCCTACTGTTATTCAGACCTTCCAGAATTATATAACAAGAGCCGTCTTCAAGTTTGAATTTAGTGTTTCGTCTCGTCATTGTGGTTTCGTTGAATTTAATCAGTATATCACTGAGACCCTAGTTTGTTTGGTGAAGTCGGATTAAACTGCGGCCACGGTAGAATGTTGAGCATCAAAAAATATCCAAACGGCAAATCTCAATTGCAGACGGCTTTGTGGGATTTCGGTGATTCGATTTGATGGGTGAAATCTATGCAGATGTTACGTTCTGGAGGTCGAATATATTTTTCCGATAAGCGTATCCAGTTAGAGTAAGTAAATACTGTTCAGATAATAATAACCTTGTTTGGGGTTTGAAAATTCGCTTTGATATCAGAATACGGTTCAAGGCTCAAACGGTAACAACGCCAACGTTATCATAGGCGTATCAGGAATGTTTGTTATCGATATCCTCTGAGAATATCTTTAGTCCCTCTGACGTCTTTTTGCAAATCTTTTAATGTATTTTATTTAAAAGCTTCATGACTTTTGTTTATCGTCTTGCCGTTTATTTTGAAGTAAACATTTTATTTGAACTTAATACCGAAATATATTTTTAATTTAAATGAAGAAAGTGAATTATGTATTACAATAATTATTTATTATTTGTCCTTCGAAAAGTATACTTTTAATATAAGGTTATAAAATTAGTTATTTAATAGAAAAAAACAGCGAAATTAATAAATAACTAGTAGCATTAGCATAATGGCAATATTTAATTAGGTACTTGAAATATCGACCATTGATTAGTATAATAAAATGTGACGGAGGCGAATTTCGTTAAAGCTGTAAATTACAAAACAAAAAAATACTTTCGTTCCGAGTGCAACAAGAGGCAGTGTCAGACTGACTAAAACCTACAGTGTTCCTTCAGTTGCCTTTTGATAACAAGGGCCAAAGTAACTCCTTAGAAAAATCCGCAGTCCTGGCAGGTATCAGCCTTAACTAGCCCCGTCAATCTTGCTGAAATCTCTTTGAGGCGCGTGTGGAACGCAACGTCCGGTCGACTCGGGCTCGGTCCTCACCGGACGGCCTACGGTGGCCGGAAATCATCCTACGACTCCCTCAAATTTAAAGCCCTCATGAATAAATAAGTATTTCAGCAATAACCTTAAAATAAATGAGAAATGAGTCACTTAAGCAAATCAGCGTAAACACGATATTTACATTACTTATTTTTCGAGGGTGACAAGCGATTATTGTTGAAAAAAAAAGTAACATCCCATTTACTACTTAGTTGTCCTTTCTTTAAGTATTTTCATGAGATATAGCTTTAATTGCCTTCAAGAATTTAGCTGTAAAGGAATGAATGCTCTAGGTTAGCCTAAAATTTGCCTTTTTTGCGTTTTGCAGGTCAAAGTGAAGTTATGTGTTGAATAAAATATGATTGGCGGGTGTAATATGTATTTATTTACAGAATTATAAGGGTTAAAATTATCAATACAACCGTCTCAGTTCGTCTTACACTATTAATTGACTTTTTCATGAAATAGCAATACGGTAAGACGGAACAAAGCGTTGTATAATTCCATAGGTTGATTATAAATCTATGAGTAAATACGAATTACGCCCGTCAATCATAATTTAATCAATACACAATTTGCAAATTGCAAAAATAAAACATGAAAAAATATTTTGGTTTTGAGGTTGATTGATTTTTGGGCTACTTTTGAGCATCCCCCTTAAAAGGCAGGCCCATAATTATTATTATCATCACAGAATACAGGAATCAATTCTTCTGTTCTGTGATTATCATAGTGAAGTGCAAGTAACTTGTTTAGTCCTATTTATCTTCTTATTATTCTTGTTTCGCTGTTCGCTCGTTGATAGAAGTCAATTGACATCAATGGACTATATTGATTTATTTACAACGAGTGTATTCAGGATAGGACAAAGTAGTAGCGATTCGATCATTGGAACTTTGCTCGGCTCGTGTACAAGTAGATACGTAGGTATTCAAATTCTTGATTGGAATCATTGATTCCGATTCATCGATCGAGTTACATCAAAATATATCTACACGAGTTAGGTACTTACACGTTGATTCAAGGGAGACCCATTTTATCTTGCCCTTCGACCGTCCGATAACCATCCGGGCCGAGCCCAAGTCAACAAAGGCGCATAGTGTTCCACGCGCGCCTCAAGGAGATGTCAGCAAAACCGCTGGGGCCCAGCAGGGTTGAAGCCTGCTGGGACTATAGGTGATGTGAAAAAGAGCCCCGGAGCCTTGGAACTCATTTTTAGTAAATAGCATACGCTTTTATAACAAGCTACCAAAAGCGGTGACTGAACTTAGCGAAGGAAAGTTCAAAACCCATATTAAGCGTGTCTTAACCAAAAAAGCATATTACAAGGTTAAAGACTATGTCGAAGACACGCTTGTTTGGCAATGACTGCCTCTGCACTTGTGGCCCCCTGGTAACTTATAATATTATGCGAATGTATCTATTAACTGCTCCATCTTTGTTGTAACATATTTTTTTTTCTCTCTAACACATTGCTTTTGAAATTTTTTATATTATCTGACTCCAACCACATTAAATTCGTTAGTTTTTCTTTTTTTTTTTTTGGTTGTTAACGTCTCATTTACTGACAGTTGTAATTATTATTATTTTTTCTACCTTTTTTTTATATAGCCTCTTTTTATTATGTAAATGGAAGAACACTGTAGACTCCACGAATTCTTAGATTACTTCATATTTTGACTCACTTTTTTTTAAATGATTATTTTTATTGTGCTTTTGAGTACAATATAGACCGGTTTACACTGTTCTTAAATAATACCTTTTAATACTGTTATATGGAAATATTGTAAGTACAACCATTTTTTTAAAAAGAGTAACCATGGAGTTTCTTGCCGGTTCTTCTCCATAGGAAACGACCAATTTCGAACCGTGCACTAGCTTCTGACGTTTTATAAGTGCCCATGTAGGCCTATGTGAAATAAAAAACTTTTGACTTTGACTTTGACTTTGAAGGCAAAGAAGGAACTGGAGTCAATAAAAGTCTGACACCAGCCTTGCCCAAGGGCTGGAGATGTCATTAGATGATTTCCCACCAAAAAAAAGGGAGATTGTTTTACAATCTTCTTAGGGATATGAGGACTTGAGGTCTTGTAAGAGATCGTGCCCAGTGCCTTTAAATGTGCTATGGTGATCAATTTTGGTAAGGTGGAAATCTCTCCATGACTTCATGCTGTTTCGGTACAGGGCTAGTGTTGATAGCCGATCATTTTATTATTAAAAAGGAAACACGATTTAAAAAAAAAACCGAGAGTTAGCAGAGCATTTCGACAAATCAAAAATATCGTAGGTTAGATGCATGTATACAAATAAAACTGAATAAAAGAAAAAACATTTTTTTTTATCGACGGTTCCTGTCGCTTTATTATCAGGGTGTCTCAGGTGGTTGCGCATAATAATGGAATAATTTTGATGAATAGATAACTGTGTAACACGTACTTACCTACCTAACGCTAAGCCGTATAATTTGTTACGATTAGGAAATACCCTGCGAAAATGGCGCAGATAATCTTATTGATGTTTCTCTAATCTAATCCAATCATCAATTGAAACGAACACGACAATTTCAAATTAAACGATCCAATATTTTGTCAGCTGCGATTTAAGACTGTTGAAAATAATTGAATAGTCTTTGATTCGTCGACAAATAATCAATCAATTGCTGAAGTATTTTATTTATTTATTTATTAGGAGCACGTTGTGTCCCACTGGCGGGCAAAGGTCTCCCTTCCGTTATTCCACTCTTTTCTGTCCTTAGCCACTTCTGGCCAATCCTTAAGGTAGGAGTCCAAATCGTTACGCCATCGCCTTCTGGGCCTACCGCGTCGCCGGCTCCTGCTGTTCGGAATCCAGTCAGTAGTTGCTTTCGCCCAATTTTGTTGCGACATGCGGCAGATGTGACCTGCCCAGTTCCATTTTAATTTGGCAGCTGAGTCACCTACGTCTGCGATTTGTGTTTTGGAACGAAGTATACGAAGTGTGTTCTTTACTTACTATTTATGTACACTAAAAAAAAAAAACAGAAAAATAGAATATAGTTTAAATTGGTACAAAAGTACTGCTTATTTACAAAGAAATGTAGACATAGTGTGTAGACAGCAAGAGAAGAAGAGTATGTGAAATCTTTAAGGTATGAAATAAGAAATTATAATCAAATATTAATAAATACTTATGTAATTATATGTACTTAGGTACACTGTTAGGTATAGGTATACTAAACATAACACGATTATATAAATAACTAGCTTTTGCCCGCACGGCTTCGCTCCCGCTCTTCCTTACTCCATGCCCTACTCTACCCTACCCTACACTACTCTACACTACTCTACCCTACTCTACCCTACTCTACACTACTCTACACTACTCTACCCTACTCTATCCTACTCTACCCTACTCTACACTACTCTACCCTACTGTACTCTACACTACCATACCCTACTCTACCCTACCAAACTTCACATAAACCATACCACCCAACTACTAAATAGTCCGAACAAAGCCTAAACATTTGGTTTGGATAGGTGAGCCCGTTCTTGAGTTATGAAATTACAACGAAAAGTGGCATTGATTTTTATATATTACTAGCTTTTGCCCGCGCGGCTTCGCTCCCGCTCTTCCCTACTCCACCTTACTATACCTTACTCTACCATACTCTACCCTACTCTACCCTACTCTACCCTATTCTACCCTACTCTACCCAACTCTACCCTACTCTACCCTACTCTACTCTACCCTCCTCTACCTTACTCTACCCTACACTACCCTACACTACACTACTCTACCCTACACTACCCTAATTTTCATTTTTTTTTCCATAAGAACCTTCTCCTCATAATAAAGAACACAACAAAAAAAAAATTAGCGAAATCGGTCCAGGCGTTGTTGAGTTATGCGCTTACCAACACATTTTGCGATTCATTTTTAGGGTTCCGTAGCCAAATGGCAAAAAACGGAACCCTTATAGATTCGTCATGTCTGTCTGTCTGTCTGTCTGTCTGTCTGTCTGTCTGTCCGTCTGTCCGTCCGTATGTCACAGCCACTTTTTTCCGAAACTATAAGAGCTATACTGTTGAAACTTAGTAAGTAGATGTATTCTGTGAACCGCTTTAAGATTTTCACACAAAAATAGAAAAAAAGCAATAAATTTTGGGGGTCCCCATACTTAGAACTGAAACCCAAAATTTTTTTTTTCATCGAACCCATACGTGTGGGGTATCTATGGATAGGTCTTCAAAAATGATATTGAGGTTTCTAAAATCATTTTTTTCTAAACTGAATAGTTTGCGCGAGAGACACTTCCAAAGTGGTAAAATGTGTGTCCCCCCCCCTCTAACTTCTAAAATAAGAGAATGATAAAACTAAAAAAAATATATGATGTACATTACTATGTAAACTACCAACGAAAATTGGTTTGAACGAGATCTAGTAAGCAGTTTTTTTTTTATACGTCATAAATCTAAAAAATACACTATTATTAAAAAATCGATCAAAGTTACAACGAACTACAAGAACTTTTATATTATGTTACTTGCTGCTACGGAACCCTTCATGGGCGAGTCCGACTCGCACTTGGCCGGTTTTTATATTATAGATAGATTTATAAATAATTATCACAGTTGAGACGAAAGAGAGTTCTTTTACTTAATTTATAAAGAGTGAGATCGATTTTCAATCTCAAATGCTAGGCGCAAGTCAGTTTCACTGCCTTACTTCAATATTGGTATAAGTATCTAAGTATTCTAAGTACGAGTATGTTGAATTCGACTCTGTTTATAAGGGACAATTTCTGCTACACCTATATCTCAGAAACAAATTTTCAATCATAACATAATTATATTCAAGAAAAGCTCTCAGCTCTCAATGGTACCGACGCTCGGTTCTAACGCGTTGTGGTTGAGCAGCATATTTGACAACAAAGGACTTGCAGGCACCTAGAACACAACGGTACGGGTCTTGCATATTTTACAAATCGGTATGCTACCGACAATCTGTACGGATTCCACTGGGCCGGGGAGCCAGAGAGCCACGCAAACACTGTATCTGAACGTGGCTCGAATGTTTGTCTATTGATCGAAACCTAACGAACTTACCAATAGCTTCACGTCTAATAGTTCCTCAGATAAATTCCACTCGTTTCGACTAAAACCAATATAAATCGAGTAGCTTGTTTGAAAATGTCTTTACAGGAATAGTTTCGCATTATAGCTTTTATTGTATTCATAAGATTTATTATTGATACGACGGCAAAACCTACAGTAACCTTTAATGAAAACTCTTTCAATAACACTCATTGTTAGAGAAACATTTTCTGACGGAAATATTTTGGAAAATACAAAACTAATTTAATTTTCTAGTTCTTAGTGGTATGCTTTTAAAACGACTGGAACAACACTAGATGGTTTGCAAGGGAAAATTAATTTGATGGCTGTTCTGTTTTGCTATTAAATTCATAGCGGCGCAAACAACGCCTGGCTTGAACGGCAGAGTGCACTATTTACTTGAGGCAAGAAAACAAGATCGGCGCAAAACTGCAGGCGTTTTATAGTACACCCGCACGTTTGCAATGTTGGCATTCTTGTTCTGTAATTATAAGAAAGTTGGTGACGCCTGCGGTTCCGCTTTAGTGGAAATTAAATAAACCTCTTATTAGAAACAAAGGTTGTGTTGTGACTTGCGGTTGGAAGAAAATAAACCAGGAAAATGTTGATACTACGTTGTTATGTTAAAGTATATTAATTCACTCGAGTGTTAAGACAAGTTAGGTACAACAGCACACTTAACAGCTTTTTAATTTCGGTGTTGTCATCTTTATTCTCATTTTTGTCACAATAAAAGGTGGCTTATTCCTCTTTATGTTTTTAAACATTCCTATGCCTGTGTTAGTAATATTCTGTCGTTGTTTGCGGAGATGCCTCAGTAACATTTTACGACTGTGCCCGTTGTACAACGAGTTATTTAGGCACTTCAAAAAGTTAGCTTGTTCTAGTACTTCGTCGAAATTCGAGATAATAACTTGTGCAACATAATATAACTTAAGAAAACACGTATATTATTTGAATTTCCTTTGATTTCCCAGGCGGTTGAAGCAAATTACTCAGAATGTGAATTTATCAGAAATATAGAATATGAACGAGTCTAGACCACAATTTCACTTGTGAATTTTCACTTTTCGTCTATATCTTTTCGTTTATTATACTGCTTCAATTAGCAGACATTGTGGGAATCTTCAGGACTTTTTCGATTTTACTGAGAGCGATTTTGTTATAAAATTGTTACCAATTTTGAACTTCAACCAGCCTGGTTTTGAAAGAGTCCAAAGAGTCTCTAGTCTGTTTTTCTTCGTTGAGATCCACGATTTAGGACCCACAGTTTCAGGCATTTTTGGACTCACTGATCGTTGCAACCCCATAATAATTTAATTGAACTAAACCATATACCTACAAACCTTCAACGTGGCAATTTTGCCAGTATTTCGGACACCTTTTTTCCAATGAGTTTTTGATATGCTTTTATACAAACATATGTATTATTATCTTCAGTTATGTTAGTTTTTGTTTTTGGCACTTATTAACTTAGATACTTAATACCTTAATGTTTTATAAGTAGGTACATGGTATGCTTGAACAAGATTTTAAGTTAGTCTACATTATTTTAGTCTTTTACGTAATAGTAGGTAGGTAGGCATGATATTAAAACAAAAATATAATGTTAAATTGTAGATGCCAAGTAATTAAAATTAGAGGAATTGTGATAATTACAAAATTAATCATAGATTACATAATTGCGTTGACAATACATATTTGATGGCACACCAGAACCGCCATCATTTCAATTAGGAACGAGTGATATTACAATGAAGTGGTTAATGAATAATTTAATTAATTAAGGGATAATGTATTTTAATAAAATTATATACCTAAAGTAATATAAAATTTCATTAAAATACATTTTTGCCATTAATACTTACTTACTAAATAATTATTTTAATGGCACGGGAAACCAAGCCTGATTGGCAGTAGTTATCAATAGGAGGCTAACGAGGCGTTTTACTGATTCGCTGTTACCCAACACTAATTAACTGGAGCAAAATGAGACCGAGCGCAAAGTGAAAACTTCTTTTTTTTTGTAAAGTCGGTTAATAGTTTTAGTCGGTAGAAGTTTACTAGCAGGTAGAAGTTTTACACCAGTAGAACCAGCGGTCACTCTTTGGGGTTGCCTTCTACTCTAACCGCTTGCAGCCGAATACCCGTATTTTTAAAAATAATTTGACGAAAAGACCGCAGCAGGCAAATTGTTCCTCCAAGTCGTCGACGGCGCGCACTGTTCCCGCGCGCCTCAAGGAGTTGTCAGTAACAGCAGGGACTCAGCCGGGTCGAAGTCTACTGGGGCCAGGGTTATTCGAAAGGGAACTCGAGCCCCGGTAGGAAGGCTAGAAGGAATGGGATGGCGTTTTAGTTCGTAACAGTCTGACTCTATCTCCCGCTCCGCCCAAGAGCGGGGGTTGTCTTTGGATGATTTTTCCTACCATAAAAAAGGCAAATTGTTCCAGTGTTTCGATGTATGCGGTTTAAACGATGAAGCGAAACGCTTTAGTCCGAACCATAGAAATTTCAACAATGTAAGGGTGGATACTCGCCGTACGACGTAGAAAGGAGATGGCGGGATCAAGTCATGTGTTTTACATGGTTTTACGAACTGTCTGATCTCTACAATCCAGTCATTGGGTAACACGATCCTCTGGCCAAGAATTTTTGAGTTATGTCCTTGTTTGTCATATCCTCGTGGAGGTGATCGGTAGTGGCGATCTCTCACATCCGGCTCTAGTTCAGGCAATGGTCCAGAGCAAGGGGTTCGAGGTTCAAGGAATGTTCAGGGAAGCGGTAGCTTTCAATAAAAAATATTTTCTTGTGATTCGAAAAAATCCTCGAGTATCCATTCGGGAATTATTACTATTTATATAGGTAAGTTTGTACAGAACCCTCAGCACACGAATCTAACTCGCACTGTCCAAGTTTTTATAAAAACTGGGCAAGTGCGTATGTATAAACTCAAAAACTACTCGACCATTTTTAAAAACTGTTTCACCATGATTTATAGACAAATTTGTACACGAAAAAGATTATGCAGTCGATGATATTTAAAAAAATCAAAATCTTCCAAGCCAAGTGACTTAGTGATCGTGAACAATTATCCAAAGTAAAACACAAACAAAATAATCTTGAGCACAAAAATACCAAGATTTTAAATAATTCACTTTTGTTGTTGGTGTTGGACAAAGAGAATTATTCTCAACGTAAACAGTGTAAGAATTCGGTAGCCGGTCTAATTAGGTTCAATTATTTAACATATCTCTGTAACGGATGGTTGAAAATACAGACGGTTATAAAATACGGATGGTTATAAATACGGTAGGAAAATACAGTTAGCTTTGCGGCCTCAGAAAGTTAGCTGGAGTATCTAACGAAGCGAAAGGGACATTATTTTTTATCTAACTAGGGGGAGTCGAAAGAAAGGGTTGATTTTATTATTTCAAATTTTCAAGAGGTGGGTCTACCTAACCCATCTCTTGGAAATTTGGGGAGTTGAGGTACGGTATTTATATTTCATTTATGCTTAGGTAGAAGCACAAAGCTTTAGATAGCTCTAACATACTGCATAGTGCATTTGTTTTCTAGTAAAAGCCCAGAAGCAACCATAATGTATTAAGTATTTCGCGCCTTAAGGAGTTGTCAGCAACAGCAGGGACCCTGCCGGGTCGAAGCCTATTGGGGCCAGGGTTATCCGAAAGGGCGCTCGAGCCCCGGTATGAAGGCTAGAAGGAACGGGGTGGGTCTTTTAGTCAGCAAGAGTCTGACACTATCTCCCGCTCCGCCCAAGAGCGGGGGTTGTCATTGGTTGATTTTTTCCCACCATAAAAAAAAAACCTGTAGGGGTTCTGAATATATCTCCCTGAGAAGTAGAGCATATCCTTTTTTAACTACGAGCGATGTGGGTTTATAAGTACAGTAGCTTCTGCCAGCGGCTTCGTCCGCGTGAAACTTTAGACTCCTGTTTCATCTCATTACGGGCTGTATTTTGAAAAATTATTTTTTAAGCTAGCCTACGTCATAAAAAGAAGCGTTGTGCAAAAGACACTTGTTCCATTAGTTTCGGCTGTGCATTGATAGGTATGTTAGTAATTTTCTCCTATTATATATAGACATATACCTAATTCAGATCCAGAAGAGAAACATCCAAAAAATCTATTACATACCATAAATCGTAATCAATTAGATTTCCAATATATCTGGATTGTTAGATCATGAAATAAAACATGTCTCAATTAACTATAACTAACACAGCAGCATTTTCTTTCCAAGATACGAGTACCTACGCGAGTGTACGAGCTTTATACACAACAGTCTTTGATGGTCACACTTCAGCGTTCATTGCTCCACTTGTGTATAAGACTCACATCAAAGTACCCACACAAACAGCAATGTACGAAGATATTGTTTGTGTCCTGAAGGGATTGGATACTGGCAGTGGGCATTTTCTCATCAACAAGTGACTTTTATATATTGTGATTAGTGTGTTGTGGTTTTTGTGTATTGTACTGAGTCTTTTATTGAGTTGTATATGTACGTGTAATAAAGTGTATAATAAATAAATAATATTATAGTATTCCACAACTTTTACACAACGCTATCTACCCAAACTAAGCAGAGCGTGTGCTGTGAATACTAGATAACTGATAAACATATTTATAATATATTTCTAAATACATGCAATCTATAATATAAAAGAAAGTCGTGTTAGTTACACTATTTATAACTCAAGAACGGCTGAACTGATTTGGCTGAAAATTGGTGGGGAGGTAGTTTAGAACCAGGAGACAGACATAGAATATATACTTTTATCCCCTTCCCGTGGAACGTGACATAAAACGTTTTATATACGCAGGCGAAGCCGCGGGCAAAAGCTATTTATAAATAGATAAATTACACCCAGATACAGAACAAATTATAGTGTTCATCACACAAACATTTGTCTTGGGTGGGAAACAAACCCACGACCTCCAGCATTGCAATCAGGACCACTAACCACTAGACCAACAGGCCAGTATAATAAACATTAATATTAGGTAAACCACTTCTATTGTTGAAACTAATAAATGTCTGTATATTTTACGATCGTTTGGTGTACGTAGGTTATAAAATTATAGGAGACTGTTGATATACGACCTTGTAGAAATAACGGCCATCATTCGTGATATAGGGGTTTTAAAATTTCACCATGTCATTGGCTTAGAGCAAAATTTTATGAGAACTCTAACCTATATTTTATAGGGGATTTTAGAAAACTCAACGAAGCTCAACATGGTCATAAAAAAATCAGTTTCCATCAGCGATATTATGTTTATAGAGTCTCTGCTTTAATGTTTGATCAAATATCATACTAATCTTATAATGATGAAAGTTTGTATGTACCTACATGTATTATTTACTAGCTTTTGCCCACGCGGTTTCGCTCCCGCTCTTCCCTACTCTATCCTACTATACCCTAATCTACCCTACTCTGCCCTACTCTACCCTACTCTACCCTATAGTACCCTACACTACCATACTCTACTCTACCCTACATTACCCTAATTTTCATTTTTTTTTTTCCCATAAGAACCTTCCAACACAACAAAAAAAGAACTAGCAAAATCGGTCCAGCCGTTCACGCGTGATGGCGTGACCAAGGAAATAGGGATTCATTTTTATACAAATAGATTTATTTGGAGTACGTTTGTCAGTTACTCCTTCATACTACGGCTGAATGGGTTTGGGTGACATTTTTGACACACGGATAGACCATGTCCTGGAATAAAACATAGTTTACGTTTTATTTGGGAGTATTTTCTTTTGAGATAACTTTCTACGTGGTTCAAACTGAATTCGACTAAATAAAATAACTAAACTACTAAATGGTGGTTTGACTAAATAAGACAAACCACTGTCGAAATCCGATGAAAATAAATGATGTGTATTATGATAGTGTGCTGTTGATGATGATAAATGATAGTTTATGATTTGTTATAGTTTCTTTTATGTTTCTAATTACTTATTAGTTTATTATTTTGTACGATCATTTGTGTGTTTTGTGTAAGGGCCTTAGTTACACTAATCTTATAAGATTTTGGTAAAGCTTTTAAAATTGTCAAATCAGAGACATGAATAACTTAGTCAAAGTCCAACGACTTGTTACTTTGCCTCTATTGATCGGGTCCTCAACACCCACGGCTCTGTACACGTCTACCTAGTTTATTCTTAGTCAGGAGTTCTGAACACTTTTACAACGGGGACCGACCTAGACTGCTTAATTATTTCTCTTGCTATTCTCTTCTATCGATCTTCAATGAAACTGCAACATTGGCTTGTAGACTTCAGTCGCACAAAAATGGGTGTATCAAGCACGTATTTTTGTGCGACTGACAGACATGTAATCTTTTTTGTGAAGGCAAGTTTTTGCGATACCACACAGGACCGTCCAAAAATATGAGAAATGGTTCAGGAATTACTCATTTTAGCACTTGATTTTAGTTATTTATTTAATCATCATTCGTAGTGCATGAAGATTTAATAAATTAGACATTCTCTATCAGTTAACCTAGATATTAAAAGTGAGTTACAAGATAAGATGGAAGAGTGGGAGAGTTGAAAAGAGAGAAAAGTGTAGTCAGTGCGCAAACTTCTTTGGAAAATAGGCAACCATTTGAGCTTGAACCTGAAGTTTGATACTTAATCATATTTCCTCAGGTTAAATTGACTTTAGAAGAAACTTAGACGAGTTCATTTTGCAAATTAATCTATTATTAGTTTATTGTCTTAATAAATTCTGCTTCCAAAAACGGTTCCTGAAAATTTTGTGTTCATCGTCTCCATACTTGCCAAGATATACGTGGTCGCTCTCGCCGCTAGCCATAAAATGCTGCGTGACATTTAGCAGGGGCCCGCAACATTCGGGCAGGGGCTCCAAACTTTAAAGCGATGATAAACGCTGTAATAAGCTCGTGAATGGGGTCCATTACGGTAACTCGTTGCAAACTCGTAATTTATGTTATATAACTTCAACTACCCACACCCCGCCCTAAGGATTAACGTGCCAGCGAACTGTTTAATTGTACACACAACCATGAATTAAAATAAGGTGTACGTTATTAAAGTATTCTCTTTATCATAATTTTGGGCTCAGGGTCTTGTTTATTGTTTGATAGTTTTAATACTCCCTTTATCTCTCGTCTAAGATGGATGTGTAAAATTAACTATTTGATTGTATGCTCCCTTCATTAGATATTCAATGGTTTTCTTGTTCAGTCTTGAAAGGGCGCTCAAGCCCCGGTATGAAGGCTTGAAGGAACGGGATGGGTTTTTTAGTCAGTAAGAGTCTGACACTATCTCCCGCTCCGCCCAAGAGCGGGGGTTGTCATAAGATGATTTTTCCCATCGAAAAAAAAAAAAAAAAAAAAAACCTTTTTTGGGTCCATCAAAAGATCTTTTAGGTTTGAGACCATGTTACTCGAAATTTGCGAAGATGAAGGTATGCATCACCATCGATGACTATTCAATTTATAGTGTAACTGGAAGAATCACTCTGGTTTCGATGATACTACAGGTTATTCTAATTTCAGAAGAAGGAACATAATTTTGTCACATTTTGCAGTTATAGCCTATTTTCAATAACTTGTACCTATCTAAATATATGGTTTTACAAATTGTACAGCTACATTTATATTAGAGGTATATATATATGATACTTTTGTTTTAATTTAATGTTTTTAGTATACATGAGTCAAAATTTACAAATATAACTTTGTGCGAATTATAAACACTATGTTTTTATTAAACTCTACTAAAGCTAATTAAAAGGCAAAAGAAAATCTCAAGTTTATTTAACATAGTTTAAAGTTTTAATTGCACAAGAAACTATGTTTAATAGACGTACAAGAAATATTAATGAGCTTTCCAAAAGTTTTTCAGACTTTGGTAGAAGCTTACCTACATACTCTTTATTAAACAAATACATGTTACATAGGTATATAAGCTCTTGCCTTTTCTCTGCACTTAGGTATACATACAGGCTTACTGGCAACTCAGGTAACCGTCCGGACCAAGCCCAAGTCGTCGACAGCGCGCACTGTTCCCGCGCCTCAAGGAGTTGTCAGCAACAGCAGGGGTCCAGCTGGGTCGAAGCCTACCGGGGCCAGGGTTAGTTTAGAAAGACAAGTCGAGCCCCGGTGTGAAGGCTTGAAGGAACGGGGTGGGTTTTTAGTCAGTAAGAGTCTGACACTATCTCCCGCTCCGCCCAAGAGCGGGGGTTGTCATTGATGATTTTCCCACCATAAAAAAAAACTACCTTCAAACGTCCTTGCAAGACGTCATGGTAAGACTAAAATGCAACAAATTAAGCCACCAACGTTCTACCTATATCTAGTAGTTTTTGAGTTAGTAAGATTTTAGATTTTTTATGCAAAATCCCAGACTTAATCATTTGAAGCCAATTTCTAAACTATTTACGGCGCGACTGTACTGAAATTTAAGTTATTATCATAATTGATGCCGTAGCAGATCTTTCTTAGTACATAAAAGCTGCTAGCAGAAGCTAGTTAATATATAAAATATTATTGAATTAACACTTACATTTTTGAACAACAGGAATGTTAAAATAAAGTACGCGGAAGATTGCATTTCCTTTTTCCTTGTTTCGTTTTATTGAATCAAGTTAAAAGGTTTCGTTCTATTCTACGGTCTTTCTTGCATCGATAAATGCATGGAAATGTATGCCATTATACAAATACTTATTGGAATTTTCTAGTGATTGAATTCTGTCTAAAGGCAAGTGTTTTTCAAATTAAGGAGGTAGAAGAATGAGCAGCTTGTAGGTATGCAAGATCGCAAGGTCACATAGCCTTCGACTTCTATAATAAAACCAAAACCATACATGATCTAGGAATGAGGAATTGTTTAAAAGAGTTACCGTGACCCTGAAATAGAAAGGACAATTGAAGGACACGTACATGTAGCTTTTAGTTCAGCAAAAGTCTGACTCTACCTCTCGGTCGGTCAGTAGGTTGCGGGAAACCGATGAATGCGAGATGCACAGGATCGTTCATTATGGCGACACTTGGGAAAGGCCTATGTCCAACAGTGGACATATATCGGCTGAAATGATGATGTTGATGATGATATCTCGGTACCTACGGCTACCCAGACCGGGAGAAGTTCAAACTTCTACTACCTGACCTGATTAAATTCAACAAACTTAAAATCAAATACAATGTCCTACTTAATAATATTTCTACTTTTGACGGTACCAGGTAACTTTGTACAGAGCAAGTTCCAGTTAATATTAACGGGCTTCGCAGCACGAGTTTGCTTCGAACAAACATTGTGCACGTTAGCAAATTCATAACATACCTATATGTATAATAGGAAGCTAGTTGCACAGGAAGGCCGAAGCTTCCAGAAAGTGGACAGTGACACATTATTGAATTTCACTTCAAAACGTCGTTTACAAAAAGCCTTCGAGAAAAGTTTACGGAAAATAAACTGCCTTTTAACTTATTCATATTTTGATGTCGCTCTATTTCTGTCACAGTTTTGGAGCAGCTACCGGACTAATTTTAAGATATTTGAAGTGGTGTTACGGTCGCATGTATGATTTCTTTTTTTTTAGCATGGTTCTACAAGTATTATTTATTAGATTGTTTTTATTTTATTAGATTGACTGAATGTGACGAAACGGTCGGTGCAGAGGTAGTAGAGGTAGATATCCTAGAATAACACATAATTATAATACTTTTTATCCTGGGTCTATGTTTCCTTGGGATAATTTTTTACTTTTATGCCAATTAGTAAAAAGTACAGTTTACAAATTGTAGCCTTTATAATATTAATGTGATGTGTTTTCCATAAAAACCGTCCTGTGATGTATCTCCTAGAGATATCGTATAGCAACGAGTAACGTTTGCTCTGCGTGCAGTCGTTTATTCCCGTTAGACCAGTGTGTGGTTAAAAATGACTAGCAAAAAATACTAGTACGTAGATATGACTGTCCCAGCGTCCGGAATAATAGAAGAAAAATAGAGAGTCATCTTTGCCCAGCAAAGTGCTAGATCTACACAATCAGTAACATAGCTTTGAGGTATGAATTTCTGCTTAAACTTTTAAAATATTTTAGTTTATTTGCGAAACTTATTGCTAATTAGGCTGATATTAGGTAACTGGCTGAAATACGAAAAGAAATGGAAATACTAAACTAGATTTCAGCTGTATACTATGAAAATATTTCTCAAAAGATATTTTTATGCTCAATTTACAAAGTAAAAAAATTTAAGATTTCGTTCCAGGAAAAAAGAATACCACTTCTGTAGAGGTTTAATTTTCTAGATCTTTCAGTAAACAGTAGCACTAAGAAGTCCTCCAAAGATTTAAGTGGTTATAAAAAAAAGTCTGATTGAAGTTAATATTTTAGAAATGTTCCCGAGTTATAAATACTCGATTACTCACGAGCCTATAATGTACGGAGCATACATATTCGCACATACATAGCTAGATTGTATACAGACCTCAAAATGCTTACATATCTTTCTGCTCCCTCTTTACATATATGATACTGCATATCCACCGTATCAGTGACAATTACCGACATTTATCCTGTAACCAATATCTCCATCGTTAATAATGTTCAAGTTTCCTGGAAAATGGAAAATATTTTCTCGTCGCTCGTAACCCTCATTACACGGTATATTCACATCATTAGTCATATTCATTAAAAAGCCTCGTTCATTTTAACAATGGTAAAAATATGAAGTTGGAAATAAAATATAAAATTGAAGTTTCAGTTTTATCAACGCATATTTTTATTCAGCTTTCCCGCTTAAAAGCGCTCATGTAAGAGCTTGTTTTGTACTGACTTTTGTATGATAGGCGCCAGATAACAGTGGAAAAAAGGTCATTGACCCTCCTACATTTGTTGACATTCTTAATTTCAAAAACGGAGATATAGACATAAAGCTGTCTTGAATCGACGCGATCTAGTAATGAAAAGCATTATATTGTTTGTTTTTCGGGTACCTACCTACGCAGAGATATTAGGAAAAGGTATTCTATTCCACGGTTGCCTTCTATAGATAATATTACCCGTTGTGAAAAGATAACTTCATGTTTTTCTTAAAATATAAGGGTACAGATATAAAGAAAAAATTAACGACATCGCAAAGCCAATTCAAAATAATTTTCCAAAGAAATCTGTTATCGATGCGAAGGCACTCAGAAAGCAGGAACCGAGAACATGTAATTAGGTAATAATGCTATCAGTCAATAAGCCAATTACCGAGCGAAGCGAGCCTCAGCGCGGAGGAATGGCGACCACAAGCACTGACGAACAATAACCTCGTTACGACTTCCCGCCCCTCGGAAATAAACAAATAACATGGAAAACAAACAAGTTTCAATTATAGTCTCGCTTTCATTCGACTCGTGACTTTCAAGTACATTTTTTTTATACACAACAAATTATATCTATATTTAACTTCAAAGATAGAAAATAAATGCCGCTGCTTTTCTGAACTTTCCAAATTACGAAACTCTTCAGCGTTTATATTGCGGTCTCATGGAAAATATTAAAGTGCCTTCGTGTTTTTCATCGCTGTCCACCCGTACTTAGTTTAATACTTTTGAGTTTTGATCAACCTAAGCTCTACGCTTACTTGCTTTGAAATTTAACAAAAATGAAAAATCATCTTTGTCAATAAAAGCTGTTAAATTGGTTTCAATAAGATTTAAACTGATTACACATAAATATATCACAAAGCCAAATAAATCAAATCTTCTTAATGTTTTTGTGCCTACACGCTAATCAAAGGAGACTGAACAGTAAACCTGATTAAAGGCTTTAGTTGAAACTGAGATCAGAGCCTAGGCTTAGACGGAGACAAAATAGAAGTAACTGTAAATGAAAATAAACAAACAATGAAAGAACCAGAAGTACTTTGTTGATAACTTCATCTATTCATTCATAGAAACTACGAATCATTGTATGAGGTCGTAAGTGTAAAGTCCGTCGCGTCTTTTTGCGGAAGCTGGATCGTCGCCAACTTTCATACAATGTTGTTATGAGATTGTGCTGGTACTGGGTAGTATTACCGTAACAACGCTTCTGTATTTATGGCGACAGTGGCACCCACCGAACTATTCACGGGACCCACTTAATCTTTACAACCATACGTCTTTATTGCTAGTCTCGATTTGTTTTGTCGTTTGTTTGGTGTTTGTTTTAAGATCGTTCTAAGAAATTTCATGAAGTAGTCTATTTGAGGATTAGACTAAAGTACTTTTACAATGTTTGGGCTGAAATAGGCGTTGTAAACGTTGTTTTGTTTTACATTTATTTAAAACATAACAACTTATGCGTGTGAGAAGTGCCAAGTACCTATAGGCTTCCTCTGCTTTATGCCAACTTTTCGTGTTATCATCTTATCTAAATCTACCCTTCGGTTGTACTATCTTAGAATATAGTACATCATTTCGATCGCTATATCCGCCAACCATCTTCAAACTTTCTAAATACTGACAACATCAATTACTACCTCTAACTTTAAGATTATGACTTATGCTAATTGATGTCTTAGTGGTCGGTACTCTACTCTAATGCCTCGGTCTTGAACAAACTCGATTTACCGCTTACCTACCCGTATTTACTTAAATTACTTAACTTAGACTGGCTAGAGGAATAACTAGGTTGGTACTTATCTTCCGGTTTTATGTGGACCACAATCAAACTCTCTTGTATCTACGAGTATGTTATGTACTACAAATGGTCGGGTTTTAGAGCGTGTATTTGTTCACAGCATATTGTCAATGTACCAAATATGTAAATATATTTAAGAATGAAATACGAATACATATGTAAATCTGTTGCCTGTGCCATAATTTTTACAAGTCACATCCCCAATCCATAAAAGCATCGAGCGGTTTTTCCCTAACTTTTTTTTAATACATTGGCTTTGCCGACCAATTCGAATCCAATTTACATTTCAATCGGGAGCTTCATGTAAAAACATGAGCCTCAGAGAGCATGCCGCTGCGCTGTGGAGGGCTTATGAAATAATGTAACATTGGGGCGCAAATACACCTATACATTTACAGTAGGTACATTATTTTCTGCGCATTCACCGAAAAATTCCTCATAACTCATGTGGAGACTAAAGGTGAGAATTATAAATATTTCTCAGCAAAATTTCTGGAACGGAGCTGTATCTCGGTTACCTCGGGTATGTTGCTTACGCTCGTGAGATTTGCAACGTTCAGACTTATCTGTTTAAATTATTGCTAGTTTTTGTGTCTTTGCCATGTTTTGGACTGCATATTTGAAAATTTGAAAAATTTATAAGTTGTTACGACATTGTTCTATGTACAGTTTTTAAAAACTCATGGTTTGTGAGTTGCATATAAATTTATATTTGACCTTTTACTTATCTATGATAAATGATATTTATTTTGTAAATAGGTTTTTAAACAACACTTTTACACGTCAATTTTTTTTACGTCAGTTTAAACTAGATGAGGCCGGTGTTTCCTAGCTGACTACCTTGAGAAGAAACCCCGAAACAAACTCAGGGGTCGTTATTGGCTGTAAAATGCTTTTTTTTTTGACAATAGAATCTTAAATTCGAATTTTAAATTCGAAGCTATCTATAATCCCTTTCGAGCTGAAATACCCTCTTCAAAATTTTATTTAAATATCATATATCTTGAAACCAATAAAGATCTAAAACAAGTCCTCGTCGCGGCCGGTTTCTCTTCACTTAAATATGAATGAAAGAAAATACGTGGCATGTTACTACGAATATACAAGGTGCAGTTTTAAAACTGCACAATATTTCAGGAGGTTGTAATAAAACTCATAAATAATCATATAAAAAAACGATACCTGGTCAATAATCAGTAATACTTGTTATTTAATTTTTTAATTACACTAAACTAAATCGATTGATCGATGGCCGCGGGGGCGTGGCTAGGGTGTGGCGTGCGGGATGATGATTGGATGATACATTATTTATGAAACTATCGTTGCGAGTTAGTGTGTGTGAAAACGCCCTTTATTGTTCCGTGTTTGTGTGTGTGAAAAAAAGCGCGGTTATAAAAAAAAAAAAAATTACCTACTTATTTTATTATTGATTCGGGTCGAGAATCACTAACATAATTACCTCCTGTAATATTTTGCAGCTTCAAAACGACACCTTGTATTTTCAGTGCACATGGACCGCTGCATCGGCAAGTTTAGGGGTGTCACTTGTAACCAGAGATTTTAATATTGGAGATAAGTACTGCACTTGTGTGCAAATGATTCTAGAATCCAATAATGATAGTTTTAGGTCTATACCAAATTAGAGAGAAAAACTTGATAGAGTAGATTGTAGAGAGAAAAGGGGTTGCGAGAAAATTGGAAGTTGAGGAGTTACTTAAGAACACGAAAGAGTTCGAGAGAGTTGTCGATGTGGAGACTTAAAGCTTCAGAGGCTTGAAACTTGAGAGTCGTAGTTATACAAATGCATTTGGGCTACAGGTTTCACAGTATCGTCCTGTCTCTAGATAAAGTTGCTAAGCGCACAGCCCGACTGCACGTAGCTGTAAACTAGTTCTATTCGACCATAACAATAGTCTCGCGGGATGCAGAACATGTCCCCTATCCTCTCCAGCCTTACCCCTTCTTTTTTTCGTGTAATTTGCGAAACGATGGCTTTTATGCGTCGTTAATTCAGAGTTGTTGATGTTAATGCCCCTGATGCGAGCTTTTGAATTGTCTCTTTGCTTAACGTTTCGTTATGTGGACCGGTATAAATTATTATGTTTACGTTTAAACCAAGGCTTAGTATGTGTTATGAATATTCGTGGATTTCGTAATTGGGAGTTGTGTGTATTACATGTTAATGATTCTGTTTCGTTTATATTCCTGGGACCATTAAAAGGCATTTAAGTTGTTTAATTTTCATTAATTGGTCTTTCAAATATACACGCCTGCATAATATTCATATCTGCATTAAGTACTATACTCAAATCTGACATATAAGAAAAAAAATTGACTATAGTAATTACTGGTACAGTTCTTAACTGGTGTCATTTTAAACAATGTAAAAGAAAGCGTATTCATTTTATTCTCAAATATCTGATGTTATACTCAGTTTATTCGAATACTTTTATTTCATTGATTGTATTTTAATACTCGTAGAAAGCAGCAGCAAGATTATCATAATAACTGTGGCAAAATCAAATTTACTCTAGCTTCTGACGCCAAATGTAGGTACCTATATCATAATTACATACCTACATAGGCGGTGTAGTGTATCCCGTCAATACTCACTGTAGCCTTATATCGTATTAACAGCGATTATATATACGAGTATATTGTATTAACTATTACTATTTAGTACATTAATTTAAGAGTTCTGACAGAATTATATCTAATAATTATTTGATCGGAATTATATCTAATTATTGTCTACGTAAATATCTCTAGAGGAGGCTTGCGTCCCAGCAATTAAAAGGCTGATTATTATGCTTGTGCTTGTGTCTACGTACGCACATAGTATGTGGAAACACGTGGAACGATTTATAGGGGATTGGTAATATTTATTCTCCTCTACCCATTAATGCACTTTGTTTTATTTGGAAAAATAGTGCTCGCTATTTGCTGCGATATTTAATCTTTTCGTTTCACTATTTTTACACGTTTCATAAAGGGTCTCACAGAAAGGCACGATGCGACAGAGATGTGACGAGCTTTAACACCGAAATATAAAATATACTGATGGTTCAATAATATTGTATGGCAATAGTGTGTTTTGTAGTTTAAATTTTCTACTATGTAAAATTATTATCTTGGTGTAGGTACAATAAAGTATGTATATTATTATTTATAGGTATATATAAGTAATGCACCTCTGGCGTAGACCCGTAAATGGGACGACTTGTCCTTATCTTCGGGTTGCAAGGCATTTTGATATTAAATACCATTGAAATCAGCTTAAGGTGTACCTACCTAACCCCAAATTCCAATTTGCTTACATTATGCGAATATAGATATGCTAACTCTATTACAAAGCAAATTAATTGAATTTATTCTAATATGTGTACAAAGTTAGTTAACAACAGTGTAATGTTTAGTAGTTTGCCTAATGCGTGTTGGGATGTAAACAAATGTTTGACTTTTATGAATTAAATTGAAGGCACAAAATTTGGCCCTAATTTGGCTCTTGCTTGCCAGGGCTTGCGGCATTGTTCGAAAGAGTTACCGCGGCCTTAGAACGCAAATGGCAACTGAAGGAACATGTGTGGTTTTTAGTCAATAAGTCTTATATTGCCTCAAGCTCCACCCAGAGTGTGAGAGCTAAATCCAAAAAGAAGTCACAACATTGTTCTTGCAGCAAAATAAGTTTTTTTTTACCGCAAGCAAACGATTTTTCAAAAACCGAAATAGGTGTTAAATGTTTCTCTAGATGTAGGTATATTTTTCTAGGTGTTTAATATTTCAAAACAAATGGCATGTCATACAATATATTATACATAAAAATAATTTAAATATAGACTCAGACACGGTTGTGACGCAAAAGATTTTTATTGTGGGTTTCAAAGAAATACGTAATTCGTCTGAACTGAATATTTTGTGAAAAGGGCTTGGCAACAGTGTTGTTCTGTATAGGTAGGCATTTCGCCAACAAGATTTTGGCTACCTTGAAATATTTAATTGAAAAGGAGAATATTACAAACTGATGTTATTTTCCGCTCAGATTTGTAAAAAGCTTCATAATTATTAACACACAAAATATCATTAGCCCGCTGTAGCAACGCATGTCCTAGAACCAAAAAATTCGAAGACATGTGACATCCATCTACCCGCACTGGGCCCGCGTGGTGGATATCGGCCCATTCCCTCTCCTAGAGGAGGCCTGAGAACCAAAAGTGGGAACATTATAAGGTCGACTATGACGTAGCAACGCACTGACGAGTAACAGATAACCCAGTGGATATTTGTAACAGCCAACATGCTTAGGAGAAGCATAGGTATACCTACATATAATCCAGTAAGATACTAATTGTCTTGACTGTATTTCCAAGATTATCTTCTTAACCGTGGTATTCCTCTCCGGTCCTCGAGCAGTACCTCTACCATGAGTTTAAAGCAATAGTATTTGTCGATACTCGATACCGACTACGTAAATATTTTGTATGGAAAATTTTACAGCGCCTCTAGCGGTCACTTACGGAACCAAAATTTGCCATACAAAATATTTACGTAGTCGGTATCGAGTATCGACAAATACTTGCTTTAAACTCATGGTAGAGGTACAGCTCAGGATGACAGAATACGATGCTACGATACTGCATACTCGATGTATTTTTATAATATAGTTCAGGTGCAGAGGATACGTAGTTCTTGGTAACATTAGCTAATTAAAACCAAAACTATTGAATAAGTCTTCATTTTCATGCAATAGTTTTCTACCGACGGAGGTTGACCTTAAGTGCACTTGCATAGCGCGTACAGGAGTACCTATACGATGGTAGATGTCACATTTCTTAAAATGACCCTCATGCTCCTTCCGAGGCTTCAGGGTCCCGAAAAATCAGAAAGATTTACTACAGAGATAAAGATGGGAAGGAAAACAACTTATTCAACATTAAACGTGCTAATTTATTCGTCCAGGACGTTTCCATTCCTGTTACAACAAACTTTTAAAATATTTAATCTAATTAATTCTGTCAGTATTATGAAAAGTACCAACCGACTGTACCTACTTACTAGATTATCAGAAAGTCTGAAACTTTATGCATAGTAGAGCAGCTTGACACAGTTCTTACAACTTTGAAGTTCTCCACGAAGACTTAAATACATACAAATGGTTTAATTAATCGATTCCTGCGCACAGTGCATGATATTATAATTTCCATAACAGTTATACGGTTGCAGTACTAAGCTGCAACCGTAAAGCTTCATAAAACCAATTTTCATCATTTTTTACGGACAGAGTAACGATCGTCGTCGAAGTTCGTATTTGCAGTAAAATAGGGTTTATCGTTTGACTCAAACACTAAGTATCAATTCTTAAAGGTAGACTTTGAGATTATCTTGCTTTAGCTAATTTGGATTTGTCAGAACATGGTCAAGAATTCTTTAAGCAGCTTATCTTTATTAATACTATTGAATTTGAAAGTAAACTCTATATATCTCTGTGTTACGTATTATTGGCTGGATTTTTTGACCTGGGATAGTTAGTTACCTAATCGTTTGGAATAATTTTCGACTTTCATGCTTATGTGCAATGTTCCCAAAAATTAACTCTATTTTACTTTTATAGTTTCGAAAATATTTTCGGTATCTAGGGACAAGTAAACCGGTCCAAGAGAAAACGTAAGTCCAAGGACTAAGTCAGATCAGAACTAAGACACGAAGTTTATTCGCGTCGTTACTTATGTATTCTTAGTAGCACCTCCCGAGATAAAAAAATCCTCAGGGTGCACAAAAAAGGTCATGTCATCTAAAACACTGGCATACAAAATTTATACGCACGTAGGGTAGGTGCTTTGTTTTCTCTGTCGACTGGAAGAGCGCTTGAGGAGTTATTGTTTTCTCATGTCATGTGGGAGATATATCGTTCCACGTTCCACCTAAGAAATGAAACTGCTCCTTACATCGCGCAGTTTGGATCCCAAGTTTTCATTTACATGTTGATTTTATTTGCTGCAAACGTACCTACATGTCGTCGAGTGCGGAATATCAATGTGACTATTTAAATGTATCTATATGCTGATATCACATCCATATAAATCACAGCCCTAAATATTCGAGCTTTACTCCTGTTTATTTTTGCACGATTCATTTCGTTGAGAACTGGATTGTGTGTCTTTCTTATGTAGAGGCACGTACGGTTTGTAAACATATTGTTATAAGGAGATAAGATGCAAAATTAGGATGTTACAGTTGGTACATTGTTCTTGTGTAATTTGAAAATTAGTGTTAGTGCAATTCCATGCTAATGCTTTTACTGTTGTCATAATTTGGCGAACAATTACCCAGTGCGTTTCTAATATCAAAAGTAATTTTAAAGTTCAACTTTAATAGTTGAAACTAAATAAGTTTACGTACTTAGTATGTACTCGTATCTACACTCCCTGCCGGGACTACAAGCCTGTTTGAAAGGGTCACCGTGGCCCTGGAGTGCATAGCGCCACTGGTTTTTTTTTTTTTTGAGGTGTTTATAAATCATCTTATGACTTCTACCGCTCAGAGACTAGCGGAAGTGCACGTCAGACTCATACTATGTTCCCTCAGTCAACTTTTACTTTCCAGGACCATGAGAATATGGGTACCTACTTATAGTCCTGGAACAGAGGTATCTGGAGAACTGATTTCATAGCCCTAGCAGGCATCCGCCCTGCTGGGCTCCTACGGTTTGCTCACATCTCTTTGATGCGCACGTGAAACAATACGCTCCTTCAACGACACGGACTCAGTTCTTATAGGACGAGCGGCTTGGTTTTATTAGGTGATTTTCTACTTTAAATAAAATGTACTTACCTATCTTTACGTAGTAATTACGACAGTTTAACTAACATTATTGTCTATTCACTGAGCATTTTGCTGTCGAAAGTCAGCTAAAATGTAGACTATCAAAAACACTTATGTATCTATACGTAGGTATTTTACAACTCCAAATCCAATGAATATTATTGATAAAGCCATAAATGTGTAATACCGCCTAATTGCCAACACTCATTATAGAACTTTACATAAAGGGTCACAAAAGTTTTCCGTTCATTAATTTGTTTGCTGGCATTCAAACTAGCTATTATTGGCGAAATATCTGCCTAAGTATGTCTTAAATCAGGTAGATAAAGAAAATTGCTAAGAACTCTTTTTCTTAGAAATGTAAAAAGAGATCATCCATTAGGTTCTTACCACGGGACGTCGATTAATTCAACTGAAACTTGAGATCAATACGAACCGCAGTTTAATAAATCTAAAACTTAACCTCTAACTTCAAATGCAAACTTAATAACTTTGTAAATCAAATGAATACTAAGCAGTTATTCGGACTCCGATAACTAAACATTTAAGTACAAATCGAGAGCAACTTTGTTTGAAGATGAAAACCAATGAAATCGACAATGTTTCAGGCACTCGTACCGAATACGTTGTTACGTTTCGTTATTGCTGCACAGCACCCCTGTTTATATCTTCGCGAATAACCGCCTCATAAATTTTACGAACTTGGGGGTAATATTGTTTGCTTATTACAACGCGTTTCGTTGGTAACGCAACGTATTAACCGCTCACTACCGCTCGCTGAGACTTATTTGCATAATTTTAATTTTGGTTTGTATGATATTAAGTCATTGCACGTTGCTACGTGCCCTGAAATACCTTCATATTTGAATATGACACGCGAAATTACCTTAAAAAGTAACCCTATAAAAGACAGTTTTGTTTTCTTTTTTTTTTGGTAAACTATCGAGCCAAACCAATAAAGAATAGACAAGAAAACAAGGACATAAAAAAGATAACATTCAAAACTTGGCCTGGCGAGCGAGCTGAGGAAAAATATGACGAAATCTTCAGGTAAAGGAACAGCAATACAATAAAGAAAACTTAAAATATTCACGAGGCACACGAATAACAAACAGAGCTTCGCAATCGCAAACTTACGTAGGCTTCAGCGGAGTAAACTGTGAGCTTCAGTGGCAAATGGAGGGGCGGGCAGCCGAGACCTGGCCGGCTGCCAAACACACGTTTAGTGGCCACACGCGTATAAAAACTACGGCGCTTAACACGCTCTATCTGTTCTGAGCTCAAGGGGCGTTCGTGTATTTAACAAATTTTGATAAAAAATAAAAACCTTATTTTTCTTGCAAACAAAATTACGTTACAATAATAAATCCTAAACTAGGTGTTAGTACTTCTGTATCTGAAACCCGGGGCTCTGGAACGGAAGCAGAAAAGGAACAGGAGTGGATTTTAGTCCGTAAAAGTCTGACAAGCCCTCACGCTTCGCCCAAGGGAGGGAGATGTCCCTAGATGATTCCACCTTAAAAAAGTACTTCTATCTGTATGTTAGTGTGTTTTAATTCTAATTTTATTCCTAAGTAACTGTTAGATTAAATCTTAAACTGTAAAATATTTGAATTAGATTTGCCTAGCAAGAAAGAATAAGTACTGACTTGTACACCAAAAGTAGATTAGATAACACGTTGACGTCAAAAGCAATCAATAAAGATTATAGGACTTGTACATAATTGAAAACCTCGTAAAACCTACTTTGTACTTAGGAACATTGATAATATTCTTTTTTTTTATTTTTTAAGAATCTCAGCGCTATGAAAGGTCTGGGTTATTTTAAAAATTATATAATTTGCCTCATAAAAACTTCATAAAAGGCTCTTCAATAATTAAATACCATCCAGTAAAGTGAAGCGCCAATGCCGCCAACGTTTCCGCCGGAAGAATTTTTAATTATTTTCTTATAAGTACGAAACATAGCTACTACGATAAAACACGAAACTTGGAACAAAAATAACTGAATTATGAACTTGTTCTTCATCCATATTTATATCAAGATTTAAAGTAGAGCGTCTGAAATAAAGAGCTTCTTGTTGAATTAATACACTTTCAACATTACAGATTGCTTTCAATTTAAATGTGTAACGCAAACCATATATTTCCTTAACCGTTCCTGCTACTTTTTATAGATCGGAATGCTGAGAATATAAATAAATACTTACGTGTTTTTACTTACATAAGTTCGTACTTTTACGAGCCATAGCTTATTAGCTCGTATAGAAACGAACTTATCTGTACATATAGCTACTTAACACATATTTCACACTTAAAATTATTGTATATTTTATTATTGAAGTCAAAAATTATTTTGTTGTTAAATCTACGTATTGACTTTATATTATTATTTTACTATATTAAATTTTTTAAATAAATAGACATACATTTGCAACAATAACGTAGCAAGTAGCGTAGGTAGAAAAAGATAAAAATTAAAATTAATTAGAATATCTTCTGAAACCTTAAATTGCTCACTAGCTAAAGTTTCAAGCATTAAATTTCTAAAATTTAGAAGCTAACTAAAGTAATAAATGTGTTTTAGTACTAACTAAACCTGTAAACTTTAACGCACTAAGAAAGCCATCTATTTGAGCAACCAACACTTTAGTATAACGTGGGTATAATCTACTTCCACTTGAGGAAAGCCTTTGAATTAAGAGGATTCGTTCTGTCTAACTTATGTACGCAACTAACTTTTGATGTATAAAACGACTTGATATTAGCTCTGTATTGAAGGTTTATTTGTACCGAAAAAAGTCTTATTTCTGAGACAGAAATATCTGTGGCTAATTGAAGAACAATCTCTGAATTCATAGACGATAACATCTCCGTGATAAATCTTAGCAAATCGTCAGGGAATTAATAAGTCCTGTTACTGGGAAAATAATAGATTCAGTTCCAGTTACGGAGATAGGTAGGTCAGGTTGATAATCGCCTGTAATCAATTGATCTATTTAAGTAATCAAATCAATTTTTTACAGAACAAAGACGATTTGTTTACAAAGAGCTTGCTACTACAAACGCCAACAGAATCCGACTAGTATCTGTTCGAGTAGCACAATGATCTCTAGATCCGATACGTAGCCACTGCGTGCGGTTTGAGGCGTTAGATACCAGTGTACACGGTTCTGGCCACATTTGAATTTATGCATCAATTGTAAGTGGGAATATCCTAGGCTACAGGCATAACTGACTGAAGGAAAACCGATTTTCAGTAACGCATAGTGGGAAGCAGTGATGGGCAAAAGTTTGATGAGTACCTAATGATTAAGAAATTCAATCATTAGTTATGATTCATTTAATGTTTGTTTACCGTCAATTTAAAGTTTTTATTATGAACTACCTGACCCGGCGAACTTTGTACCGCCAAACAATCAACAATTTAAAATACTACATTAGTATATATTTCGATATAGTCAACCGATTGCGATGAAAGAAAGCATAATATATTAAGTTACACACAATTTTAATGTGTAAATGTTATCTATGTCCATCGATTTCGTACATTTTACGTGATGCACGCACAACTAAAAACTTCTACAGATTTATTATATGTATAGATGTTAAAATTAATATATTCACCCAACCACGACAAAACCAAAAGGAAGGGTTTTGATTTTAGCAGTTTATGTGCGTGTTTCACCGTAACAATTAAAGTACTAAGCCGATTTTTTATAATTGAGGTGTCAATCGATGAGTTTTTACGATCTGGGTATCTAGGCTATATTTTGTAAGACTAAAATTAATATCCGAATCCGACTCGGCTGGGCAACGTTCGGGAAACTGCGCGGTATCTTCTCGTCCAATATACCACAGTGTCTCAAGACGACAGTCTATGACCAGTTTGTGTTGCCAGTGACATATGGTGCCGAAACGTGGTCGCTCACAATGGGCCTCATCAGAAGGCTTAAAATCACCCAAAGGGCAATGGAAAGGACTATGCTCGGAGTTTCCTTGCGTGATCGAATCAGAAATGAAGTTATCCGCAGGAGAACCAAGGTTGCCAACATAGCACGAAGAATCGCTAAACTCAAGTGGCAATGGGCACGGCACATTGCTCGCAGAACAGATGGCCGTTGGGGCCGAAAGGTTCTGGAGTGGCGACCTCGTACCGGAAGACGCAGCTTCGGAAGGCCTCCTACAAGATGGACCGATGACCTGGTGAAGGTTGCGGGAATCCGATGGATGCGGGACGCACAGGATCGAAAATTGTGGCGACTCTTGTGAGAGGCCTATGTCCAACAGTGGTCGTCTATCGGCTGAAATGATGATGATGAAATGAATATAGCGGATATTACAATAAAAAACCGGCCAAGTGCGAGTCGGACTCGCCCATGAAGGGTTCCGTAGCAGCAAGTAACATAATTTAAAAGTTCTTGTAATGTATTGTAACTTTGATCGATGTTTTAATAATAGTGTATTTTTTTCGATTTACGACGCATTAAAAAAAAAACTACTTACTAGATTTCGTTCAAACCAATTTTCGTTGGCAGTTTTTATAGTAATGTACATCATATATTTTTTTTAGTTTTATCATTCTCTTAATTTAGAAGTTAGAGGGGGGGGGACACACATTTTACCACTTTGGAAGTGTCTCTCGCGCAAACTATTCAGTTTAGAAAAAAATTTTATTAGAAACCTCAGTATCATTTTTGAAGACCTATCCATAGATACCCCACACGTATGTGTTTGATGAAAAAAAAATTTTTGAGTTTCAGTTCTAAGTATGGGGAACCCCAAAATTTATTGCTTTTTTTCTATTTTTGTGTGAAAATCTTAATGCGGTTCACAGAATACATCTATTTACAAAGTTTCAACAGTATAGCTCTTATATTTTCGGAAAAAAGTGGCTGTGACATACGGACGGACAGACAGACAGACAGACAGACAGACAGACATGACGAATCTATAAGGGTTCCGTTTTTTGCCATTTGGCTACGGAACCCTAAAAAGGGTCAATAAAGTTTTATTTGATGTCTTAAGAAGTGGTTTAGCGGGCGATACTGTTAACTAAGTCTAGTCTCATAATAATAGGTAAAATTATTATCGATTACCGAAACTCTTAAGTCTTTTTCCAGACCTGTCATAAGGCTTCCTATCGAATCAAAGTCGAAGTATAATGACAGACTACCTCTAGGTTAAAAAGGTCGTGATCTAAAAAAATGGAGTTCCCTTTAAAATGTTTATTAAGATTAAAATAGCTGTATTGCTCGTGGGTAATTTTGTTTTGGTGGTCTTTATTTTTTTGTAGCTCTCCGGTCGTGGGCGGGCAATCGTGACGTAGGTCGACATACAATTTCCTGTCCATGGCCCGCTCTGACCGCTGCTCTTTCCCGGGAGATTTAGCTTCGTCTGACAACCTGGAAATGTTCGGCGGATATAGGATGTCAAGCAGCCAACCTTGGCTGTAGGGCTATCGAAATTGCTTCCGACTAACGCTCGCCTTTGTATCGTTGCATACAGGAGAATTGTTTGAGATTTCATCTACATATACTTCCATAGTGATATTATAAAGATGAAAGTATATAATATGTTTGTAACTCCTTCATGCTTAAACGGTTGAACGGATTTAAATGAATTTTTGGCACACAGGTAAAAAACTATGTTCTGTAATCATCATCATCATTTCAGCCGAAAAACGTTCCCAGTTGGACACACGCCTTGCCCAAGTGTCGCTACAATGAACGGTCCTGTTGTTACGTCTCATACCCATCGCATTCCTGCGACTCTTACCAGCAGGCTTACTCTTGAGTTCAATTCCGATCGGTCGACATTGAGATTGTGACGTTTCGTACCCTTGAATTCAATGCTAGCGCCAAATTGGTTCAAAATTGCGTGACCATTTTCAGAACTAAGTGATATCGTATATGTCGACAATATTGTTTTCAAGAGTACCAAATCACGTAACGTCAAAATTGATATTGCAATCGGATTGACTTTAGATAGAAATTGAAATTAATTTGGAGAGTGCCTGCTGGTCTTCGTTCTACTTTGTAGGGCACCTTCCAACGCTACGTCTAGTCCTGGAATAGCACATTGTTATCCCGGGTGAAGCCGTTAGCAGAATAGCAAACACTACTAATACTATTAGTATTAGTAGTGTTTGATACGTTTTCACACCTGAACCCATGAACCAATTCTGATGAATTTTGTTAAAAACATCGATTGTACCTTGACCATAACATACTTATTTGTATACAGTATGTTTCTTTGGGAAAATGTTTTATTTACACGCGTGTGAAACCACTAATAAAAGGAAGTCACAATATCATTAAAAAAAAATATCCTCATAGGATATCAATAGGAGTAGGTAAGGTACGTGTTGGCAACTGTTTTCATTGGTCTTGAGCTTTAAATAGCTCTTAACGACGAAGCAGTATAGATAGCAATGCAATTTAAACATAATAACTATGCTGAAGTAGTCAAAATGCTTTTACTATTTATAAGTGACTTTTACTTTACCAACAGGGAAGGTTTATTATTTATATCAGGGCGAATCGCTAATACTACGTTATTGTTTTGTGACAGAAATAGGCATTTTACATAAAAAACTGATAAGTTGGTTATGAATTGGCGTTCCAGACTAGAATGTTCAGTTTATATATAAGTTCAATTCGCGATTATTGACCTATTATTTTCCAAAGCACTCCTATGTAAAGCGGCATAATAATTTATTCAATAAAACAAGGACAGATGATTAATAAAACCACTGAAGCTAGAACAATCCTACGTACCTATCGGTAAATTACTGTAAGTATATTGTATAGGTAAGTATACAATCATTTATCTAGCATGAAAAGGAGTTTGTATTTGTACATTAGATAAATGAATCTAAGCATTTAATTTTGACTGACTTGAAAAACTGACCTGAAAAATTTTGACTGGCCTGTTGGTCTAGTGGTGAGTGACCCTGACTGCTATGCCGGAGGTCGTAGGTTCGATTCCCACCCAGGACAAATGTTTGTGTGATGAGCATAATCATTTGTTCTGTGTCTGGGTGTAATTTATCTATAACTAGCTTTTACCCGCGCGGCTTCGCTCCCGCTCTTCCCTACTTCAGCCTACTATACCCTACTCTACTCTACTCTACCCTACTCTACCCTACTCTACTCTACCCTACTCTACCCTACCCTACTCTACTCTACCCTACTCTACCCTACTATACCCTACTCTACCCTACTCTACTCTAATCTACCCTAAAAAAAAAAAAAACTACCTCCCCACCAATTTTCAGCCAAATCGGTTCAGCCGTTCTTGAGTTATAAGTGGTGTAACTAACACGACTTTCTTTAATATATATAGATATGTATGTATTTAGAAATATATAAGTATGTTTATCAGTTGTCTAGTACCCATAACACAAGCTCTGCTTAGCTTGGGACTAGACGGCGTTGTGTGATAGTTATTATTATTATTAATATTGAATGTTATTAACCTTTCAATCTTGAGAATTACAGACACAATAGAAAGACAATAGGTGCGCGAACGCCGGCGTTCGCTTGGGGTTTAATGAATTAATCGATAAGCTTATAGTTTCATTATCATCATTTCAACCGAAAGACGTCCACTGTTGGACATAGACCTCATAGCTTATTATTTACTAAATAAAAAATAAATCTGGTTCAGTGGATTCCTAATTATAAAATAGTTTTTGCTGCGGTAAAAACGCTATCCAGCCACTAACGCTTGTAAAAATTCCGACGCTAGATTTAATGAAGTCATCGTGGAAAAGATTAAAGTGCCTTGTAAGTGAATGTACACACAATTATAAAAGTTTATAGGAAAAATCTTTTGTATTATTTTCTTTTTAAGATTTCTAGGTATCTGGTATTTTCCTGTTATGCTGAGATATTTTATAATTATCTTAAAATAATATAAGCACTTCAGTGAAGCAGTAATTTACTGGAGGCAGGAAATTGAAGAAAATAAGTAATAGTTGCATTATTCAATAAGTCTCGCTTTTCTTAAAGGAAATCTTTACAGTTATATTTGCCAGGTATTTACTGTGCGACAACTTTTTATTTTCCACCTTATAACAAAGCAGCACGTATGTACCCCGTATGATCCCGATAGGCTTCGAAACAAACGTACAATTCCGAATATCATCGAATCGGTTAGATGCCGTACGGCTTTTGCAAGAAGGCAGAAAGCATTCCTTTCTGTATATGTTTACAACAAAATTAATAGACTTCTCAATCTTTACCCGCTGACCCTGCGTGATTGTAAGTTAAAGGTGCGGAACTGGCTCTTATCTCTTGATTATGATAGTGTGGAGAAAATAATTAATAATTCATAATAATTCATACTAATCTATTTTTTAATTTTTAATTTCAAATACAAATACGAAAATATATTTCTGGACATACACATATACATAAACACGCACACATACACGAACACTACACACACAGCACGATTTTGTTAGTTAGATAATTAGTTTTAGAATTAGTAATTTGTTACTCAAATCTTTAAATTTGCTTAATATGTTTTATATATAATATTTTAAAATAAATTTTGTTAATAAGAATTAGAATTAAATTGAGTCTAAATAAAATTGGGAGGGCGCTGACTCCTGACATACAGGCATGCCTAGTTCGGGAGTCAGAGGCTTCATAAATTGTATCAACCTTATAATAATTATGACAATAAAGAATTTATTATTATTATTATTATTATTATTATATTTACAACTTTTAAGGTTTTACTATATATAAAGATTTATAAAATATGTAATGTGCGTTCATAGATACTGTATTTTTTTTCAATCGTATTTCATTAAAAACCATCTCCCGTTCTAAAGTGGAGCAAGAGAGAAAATATTAGATTTTTACTTACTAAGAGCCACCTTTGTTCTTTCATTTGCTCTTTGCGTTCTTGAACCACGGTAACTCTTTCAAAAGTTCCCGCAATTGATTAAAGGCTTAAGAATGCTGAAAAAAGAAAAACCGTAAACGAGTTTACTCAAATGGGTAGGTACTTTATACGTACCATACAATTATGTAGCGTTAATAAATAGCAGCTAAAGCCCGCAAAACCGATGAAAACACAATTATATAATCATTATTAATCCATGAATAAACAGATAAATTGTATTAATAACGGAAACATCCTTTAATTATTTGTTCATTTAGCAATAACGTGGGTATATACATTACATAAAACATTCATAACGATGTTTTCCTACCTGCGTTCGACACGCATTGTGTACAAAGCTGTGGTTCCTACCCACTCGTACAAAGTGCTTTTTAGTGTTACATCGTTCGTTTTCGCAGAGAACGTTTGGTTTCCCGATAGACAAACGCATCAGTGGATATGAGACATAAATAATTCAATGGAAGTCGATCAGATGCCTCGACGAGACCCTAGGCGCAACTGATACAGCAATAGGCAGGTAGCTACTAAAATGATTCCCTTATGACGCCACATTGAAGGCACCATACAAGTTCGGTATTATTTCGTACCCGTAATGGAATTGGAGCAAATGTACGCACTTATACGTACATTTGGTTGGGGAACGTGTAACAGTAAGTGCTTTCAGGCATACAGAGCACCGACGTCCAATTCTCGAAAGCGTATCACGCAATTACCGATTCAACTCCAGTTTTATTACGGTAACAAATCAAATGTCTCTTTAACATCTGGAAATAGGGCAATTGACAAATTGAAACCTAAATCGTTGGACAAACGATAATCGCTAGTTTAAGTAGTTCAGGTCCTAGCATTCAGAGGACGATTGAACCCAAGATTTGTAGGTAGCGAGTAACTTGTGGATTATATACCTACATACTTTTGCGCGAACAAGGAGAAAACGGGGTAACAGCGGGTTGGAAGCATCACAAATGCATTTTAGATGCGGACTCAGTTGTGGAATAAAAGGAGTGAAGAGTTTCCTGAACGTTCACATATCTATACGTTATTTGAAATAAGTACTCGCAGATATTGTAACAGTCGGGGTATATGGAGACTAGGTATGTTTTATTCGTACATACTTCAATGTAGGTCAACGAATCGTGTAAGCTGATGCAATAAGTGTTAAATATTTTAAGTTCAAAAGCAGATAATTATAACCGAAAACAAATTGAGGTCAGAGAGTCGTTTTTATTTTGACTATTGACGTTTAATAACACAAAGGAACTTAAAAAATGCGCAGTAGGTATCTATGATAAGTTTTACTTTCAAATCGAAGCTAACTAAAAGACAATTAGATGATAATGATGATGATGTTAATTTGTCCCTTGATTTAATTGCTTGAAGTACACCGCAGACTACCCCCTTTTTTAGTTTACCTAAGTTCTTATATTCCATCCCAAGGTTGTCTGGAAGACATCGCTTTCAGCGATAAGACCGCCACTGTGCACATAGGTTTAAGTTTCTGTGAAATTGTTACTATTTTGGTGTACAATAAAGTCTATTCTATTCTATAATGTTCTAAAATAGTCGCAAAGTTAGATGTAAAGGTTTTACGTATTTTGAATGTTGGTTTCCACTTCCTCTCTTAGATGAAAACATAATTAGAAGATGCGTAATCAGTATAGATAGGAGTCAATAGTTAAAAAAAAATAAGCTGAAATACACATTAATTGATTTTATTAATAAATTTCTATAAAACGCAATGTTTATGCACAATTTGCATCGAGGGTCGAAGTTTACTCTGTCAATATTCTATTTATTTGGAACGTAATAAATAGAGTTCAATGTTTACATAATATTCAGTTAAATAACAACGTCATTCAACAAATATTTATATTTATAATGTTACGCAATGTTTTGTTAGTTTTGGATCAGTTCTAAAAATGGCTAAAACAGAAAAAATAAAAGGAAATGAAATAACAATTAGTTGTCTACTTTATCTTTACAAATAGTATGAACTTTTATAAACAACATAGATATTATGTTTCTATCTTATAACAACTAAATAATAACAATATTGAACTTACAGTGTTATTGATATAAGGGCATTCCTCCGCCACCGAAGACAAGGAAAGATGCCGTAAAATAAATATTTGCTATCGACGCTAAAGCAAACGAAAAATACCACTGTTATAGAGTTTCTAACGTAAAATAGACACAATTTCATTCTAAAACAACGGGGTATTATAAAAAATTAGGTACCAGGTATTTACTTTTCACGACGTCGCTCGATTCTGGATACATTTAAAAATTACTGGAATATTACATTTTAAAATTTAATTTCAAGATGTCTGTTTACCTTTTTCGTTCGTTAAACATTAAAAATGTTTACCTACTTTGATTTCATAGTTTGTGTTGCTTACGTTAAAAAAAATGCACATCATCGACGTCCACTGTTGACCATAAGCCCTTTAAATTAGCACCTATATATTATTTTGTCTGATACCCTATCATACTATTAGACAAAATAATTACGAAAATTTGGATAAGTATGTAGATCTGATGGAAAGCTCAGTAACGTACCTATAAAATGTAGGTATACAAACAGACAGAGAGACGCGATGTGTTCTAACTGAATAAGTTATTAAGGAAAAGAAACAAGATAACCTAATTTAGAAATTAAAGTTAAAGTATTGGCCAAAAACAGCATAAGTAGGATTAAAAAACGTTATTACAAGTTATGCTAATCTTTTGGAATAATATTCGTAAATAGGTATGTGATATCTCTAGAAACACATACACAAATGCAGAAAACTAATATTATAAGGGCGAAAGTTTGTGAGCGTATGTGTCTGTTTCTTACGTCTTTACGCTCGCATTGCTGAACAGATTTTGACGAAACTTGGTACACGGGTAGACCACATCGTGGAATAGCATATAGGATACCTTTTATCCCGAGAGTATGTTCACTTGGGATAAGTTTCTACAATCACGCGAGCGGAGGCACTATACTCGTATAAAAAATGCACCATCTCCGCAAAACTAAAGGTCGACTCCCGATGTAATAATAAATGAACTTTGATCTCGAACACAGAAGACCGCGGAGATTAGCTAACCTAATAATGTGCAAATGTGTGTAATCACTGTGAAGTTTTAATAAGAAAGGTCAGACATTTAATATAAAGTTACGATAATAAATGTACATCGCAATAAGACGGAATATGGGTGAGACGTACCTAATAGATTACTGTATCTTAATTTGATTATTTATTGAAATTAACTCTTGTTTTCCCCGACAAAAGAGTCACAAGTCTCGAGTTCAGGCGCTTTTCTTTATGTAATTGCTCTCAAAATGGTGAAAGAAACCGGTGTGTCTTGAAACCAACAATTCTAAGACAAGACCACTACTTCCAAAACAGTGAAGGAAAACATCGCGAGGAAACCGATATGAACTAGAACTAATAATTCGAAAACATGACAACTGTTTTCGAAACGGTGAAGAAAAACATCGTGAGGAAACTGGCATATCCTAGACAAGCAATTATAAGCCATGACCACTGCTCTCATACCAGTGAAGTAAAACACCGAGAGGAAATCGGCATGTCTTAAAACTAAAAATTCGAAGATATGTGACATCCACCAAGCCGTCGCATGGTGGATTGGTAAATCGCTCACTTAGAGAGAAGACGCAGCAGTGTAAATAAATATTATAAAGTTGCTTATGCTTATAATGTAGTTGGTGTAGGGGATGTGGACGTATAAAGTAAACCACTTGATTATCTTAAGGGTGAAGGGTTGGGAGAAGCAAAACACGTCTGTGCGCAATCGTTCGTAAAGATCACTAACTTCTAATGCTCGCTACAGTAGCACTATGCCGCGCCCTCCCCGTTCCCCTCGCTTGCGTCTCCCGCGCCTTAAACACCAGATTTATTTTAAACAAATGTAGGTACATCGGTATAATTAAAAAACTCAAAATTAGACAATACAAATAGCTACAATAATCACGCGTCGCCTACAGTTGGAAACAACCAAAAAAAGGTTTCCTGTAACGCTTGAATGATGTACTTTACCTACTCTTTTTTTTTGTTATTACTATGTCCCATCAAATAACACATATTCACATTCAATATTATATTGTATTATGAGATGTACAGTAAAGTATAGGTACAAAAAATATCTGCACAACAAAATATCATCAACACTGCTATTGTGTACGTATATTTGACATTCATAGTCATAGATACGTCAAAAAGCAACATTCTTTTCGTTCCATTTGAAATAAAATATGAAGTTCTGAATTATTATCCAGCACGAAGCGCTTTGAATTCAGTAAAAATAAACTACTCGTAGTTGGAAGGTGTTTCTGGTAAAAGGTAACTCGGCTGTTTTTTTCTCGTTATTCAGCTTTTTCCAGTTTCTTTAAATCTATAAAGAGAGGATCCGCCTTTTCTCTAAAGGTACCTATTATCTTTTGGTGAGGATTCCCCAGCTCGTTCTTTTGTAAACTAGTAAGTAGGTAACTATTGTAAAATATTGTTGTTATTTCTGAGTCAATATTTAAATGGATCTTACAGTATTTTTGCTTCAATCACGTTCTGGTGAATTCATAATTTAATATTAGTAAATAGTTGTGTCAAGAAACTACATAAATCCAGATTCAACCATTTGCTTGGCGTTTATCTGGTTTTTACTTAACTGAGTATATTAGAAAAAAAAACTTGTGAATAATGAGAACAGTTTTTACAGCAACAGTACGTAATAAAATAATTTCAGCTTTTCAAATTAACCGAGGTGAAACGAAACGTAAAATGATTTAGGTACTAACATTTCTATTCTTCCGCAACTACATTTACGTACTCATAACAAACAGACACAAATTCTATTTGCTCACCGAATACAAAGCAACCATTGAAATCCTGTTCGATCCCTTCGAATACACATTTGAAAACATGGTTGTGACTCGCGTTCAGCCGCGCTTAAGTTAATCTGGCAGGCTTTGACGCATTCACTACCAAATCACATCACATTTCCCATTATAGTCCAACAACTCGATCATCCGCACAGCACGATTCACGTCTAGGTACTTCGTTGCGCAATAGTTAGGAATTTGGAACACGGATATCTCACTGTATTCCTATATGGTCAGTTTTAATTAACACGTTCGGACACAAAATAACATTATGACAAAAACTGTGGAATGAATTCTATCAAAATTCTCGTTCAATCCTGTCACGACTCACAATAAACTAACTAGTCACTATTCCCCCCGAATCCCCTTTAATCCCCGTGGTTTGGAACGCAATACCAATGGCAATATGCTGAAAATGTATCGCACAATTGAATTGGCACTGATCATTTTATTTTTCAACAAACCCAATTTTTAGGATAGATTTTTGTTGATTGTGGAATTTAAATAAAATCTAAATATGAAATTGAATCATTTCGTATATACGGTAGATATGATTTGCAATGTGGCATCTATTGTTTTGAGTCCAGTTTCGACTAAAAGAACTTAGTTCTTTTGGTTTCCATAGGCACTCGCCTAAATTGTCTTTAGACAGGTAGGTTCAGTACACAAAACTAGTATCGCCGATAGGTACTTGCTAGTTTTGTCGGGTTGCAATCAAAAGTTGCTGTAGCTATGTTAGATACTAGCGTAAAATCGTGTCCTGAATACGGGTCATCGGCGTAATCGAACTGGGCTTTTAACTCGAACCCAATAGATTTGTTACTTTATTGTGTTTGCGCACATGTCAACTTTTGGATCCAAAGCTAAGTAAATTAGTCGTAATCCTGTCTGTATTATAAAATAAATTGACGCCAGCTTTATACAATTTAGCGAATTCAATAACGCGTATGTGAGGATGCATTGTGATGTTGAAAGAGGCACGGTTGTCTCCTCCATTGTACCTACGTCTGGCGTTTTGACCCGACCTTATTTGAATTGCGAACACTTCCAAGCGATTCAAAATGGGAGCAGAAACGATTTTTTACTCCTTCATGAATGAGATCAGCGAGATCGGAACATCGTGTTCATGGCACTTAAAAAGTCATAAATTAACGTTGGTCGGCAAGCGAGAGAGGTGGGCTTTTACTTGAATAATGACCCTAAAATAGTCCGCTGAAGGTATCGAAGCTCCTTGAACATTTTTTCGTAACTGTAGAAATCGAATAAAATAAAAATTAAATTGAAAACCCAGTTTCGAAAAGACTGGGAGTAGATAACGAAAGCTTTGTCTGATCAAAGCATCGGATAAAATTTTCAACCTTTACGCCGCGTTACGCCTGAACAAAATACATATCAGTTAGTCAAATATTAATAAGCATAATTGTATGAGTAAGGGTTCGTCGGATATCGTTTTGATGTGAGGGCTCGGTTTGTTTCTAGGTTTCGTCCAAATTGCCGCGGTGCTCCATGTCGAGGGCACTTAAAGGACCATAAATTAGTGGTAGCTACCCACAAACGGCAAGGTGGGTGGTTTGGCCGCGGCGAGACCACCGAGACTCGTAATGTTAAAAATCCGCAATAAACATAACGTTATTCGTAAATAATTTTTAACGTTTGTGGCTGAAATATCTCCATTAATTCTGTTCTTGTCATCGCGGTTCATGTTATTTCAATGACAGCCGTCTGTTTAATAAAGCAAGCCAGACAATAATGTAATCGATGATATATTTGTTTGGCTGTCAGCTCAAATACGTATGTAATATTTCGGATGCCTTTAGTAACTTTAAATTGAAACTGCAATGATCTCTTTCTGCTTTCAATAAAATAGCTTTTCTACCTCTACATTTTCGCGGAACATAGAAAGTAATAACTGTACCTACATCCAAACACGCATTTATGAATCTCAGTCCAAATGTTTTGATTATAGTTTGTAACAGGGATACAGACTACGTTACCTAAACAAGCTGATATTATTAAAGTTACTATACACTGATTGAAATAATAACTAAGTGGAAAGTTAAAATTTGCAATGTTACAAAATGTTGTTATTTTACTAATTAATTTGTTTTTGTTGCAGGTAAGCTTTGTGTGGATACACGAGAACAACGCGGGTCCTCGCTCGGCGTAAGTATATGTACAAACCAGGCAATTAATTACAGAAACTGTTTCGAAGCAGATAAAACATCATCCATGTAAACTTTAAAGTATCCAGCATTATCGGTGCCAAGGTCATGTTTTGGCCAAAACAATCGTTTTAATATTAACAAAACAAAGAGACGCGAGTGTCTTGGTACGGTAGATAAGTAATTGGGTCAGACGGGGGTCAAGTCTGGTCATAGTGATCTGGTGATAACCCAGCACGCGTTCCTACGACGTCACATCTTAATGCCGCACGCGTATCTGCGTTATTATATCGAACTGCCGCATCAAGATGTGACTGGACGATGTCGCAAATTAGATCGGCCCAAATGTGTGAATATTTCTTTGATTAAGTCTGACCATCTGATGCTCATTTCGTTCAATCGTAGGTCATAATACTAAAGCCGAAACTGTGATCAACACTTCAACGACTACGACTTATTTATTTGTCGCAAAAGCTTCTTACAATTCTAGTAAGCTTGAAAAGTTAGGAAGCATCTAAGTATTTGGAGTATTTTGCAAAAATAAGACCTGACAGTTACAACCTAGGGTCTTTATGTCAAGAGTGAATAGGTTATTTCTCGGTATGCGTGCTCTGTCAACGACCACATCATTGATTATCAGGTGAAATAACAGTCAAATGCAAGCCAATATTTACATTAGCCAATATCAATAAAAAACTTCCAATTTAGAGAAAAGACATTACGATGACTACTTTTTATACGTTTTAATAAAATATCTGATTTTGTTCACAAATATTTATATGTAGGTCGATGATAAATGTCATTTTTTATATTCATTTATTTGATTGATTCATTGTTTAATTTCACGAAAAGTCTCGGTCGACCGATTGAACAGGACATCAATATCAATCGATCACCTTTTCATAGCAACACCAGTTTTCATGACCTTTTCACTAAATCCCCGAAAAAATATTGTAGCTTACATACAACTGTTATTTTATCATTCGTCTCCGAACTTTTCTATTGGACTTATTTGTCGAATCAATTTGGCTTGAAATGTTTATAGTCTTTTTTATTTGGAAAAAACGTTTATTCCCGGGGGTGTGGTGCAGTTAGTGTATCTATAAACTAGCCGTACGTGCGTTATTCTAGTGGATCTAGTACAAGGATTTATCTTTGTACCTAGACTATTCCACACTTGACTTTCTATTTCCGGTGGATTGCGAGCGGTATCCTGCGGGATCTTCGTTGCGATAAATGAGGAAACTTACTTCCCGTCGGCTTTGTCTTAGCTAAGTGGGATGCTCGTCGATTGAGAGTTCATTCCGCACTCGCGCTCTCCGATCGAATGAACGTCACTGTGCTAATAGACATACTTGATTATTAAGATCTTAATAAGCCATTCTCTTAGCTGTTAGTCTATTACATTTAACTTAGCATTTTACTTACATTTAGCCTTTATTACATTGAAACTGGAAACGACATGAAGTTACATTACTTGCAATACATTGACAGATTATACCTACTCGTAATATGTAGTATTCGGTTCACTTTCACAAGATACAAACAAATAGATTACATACATTAGAAACTTAAATGCTAGTTTTTTTATAAATTCCCTGGACTGTAAGATTACTCCTGTAATGGGTTCAGTCCCTCCCAAAGTTAAGCAAAACCTACATTTACAGGTGGAACCACTAACAGGAAAAATAAAGTGATAAAAAAACATAATTATTACGAAATTCAAAATTAAAATATTTCATACAGTCAACGAAAGAGAAATATTAACGAGCCCATGTTTTAACAACTGCGTCGCCATCAAAAGGAAAGTGTTTTATATGTTTTAATATTTTAACGTTACGATAGCGTGTGTTTCGAGGAAAGCAATATTGTATTGTGCTCAAAGAAAAATATTGCAACGGCGTTCTCGCGCAATTTCGCAGCCATTGCTATTTCATATGGTGCATATTCCGTTCATTTGTTCTGGTTTTTTGCAGATGCTTTCATGGCTTGAATATTCATGTTCGGAGGCCGTCATAAATATGTAAACACTTTTGAACTCCTCACCTAGGTGCACGGCACGTTTGAAGTGTTGCAGATAACATCTTTACCTAGGAATATCAGAGCTTACTGTTAGTACTACTGAGTATAAACACAACACAAGCTATTCGATTTTGAAATAAGATTTCAAGAATGCTAAAACCGCCGAGGACTTAATCTGTTGGTTTTTAACATGTATGGCATACAAACGTGATTATTCTTATTATAAACAATAAGTAGGAGTAATAACTCCTCGGCGAACTGAAACTATAATAAACTATACAAATAGCTTAAAGGCTTTAAACAATTATGACAGTTTCATAAACATACAAACATTGTAAAAATATCACTGACTTCAAAGAGAATCTACATGATTACGTCACATTCATTTCATTAACACATAAAGAAGAGTGGAGCGCGCTTAGCAACTTTAAAGAATGAAAGTTTCAGCATAAATTGAGAGTTTCCAAAATAGGGGCGCGCTAACGGCAACTCTATCAGGGCACCTGCGCCCAAGATTCCAGAATTTAGATTAGTGCATCACGAGTTGGCGTACTCGCGGAAAGGCAACGTCTCTCAAAGTTTCCTCTCGCGGAAATCGTATAAATGTTAATGAAAGTCAGACGTCTCTAATGAGATTACCGTTCCCGTGAAATTGGATTCGCGTGGGACTTCTTTAATTTTCATTCAACGCGAAAATTAGGTAGATTCGGGCGCGACTCGCCTGCCATCTGACTGATTCACATTGAAAGCCTATGGGCTTATTATACATGTTAGGAGTGCTTTATTCATTTTGAAGTCGCCTTTGTGTGCTTGAAATGACATTTGAAATGCTGAATAATGATACCAATTACGAGGATTAAGGCGATAATGTCATTATTATGTTTTGTGGAGTAGAGTTAAAAACATGATAAAAACATTTAGACATATCATCTTGAAAATTTATGGAGACGCAGTCAACATATTCGCCGGTTCAATCAGTCAGAAGTCCGGGCACACGTCATGAATATAGCTGAGGCGTGTTGTGCAATATTCACCCCTATATGTCGCTACACCTACATTCATGAAACGTTTTCTGCATGACGTAGATTCACAAGTATGAAATTTCTTTCAAAGTGTGTTTTTAATACTTCTCCGCCCAAACTTTGATATTAGATACCTACTGTTTCAAATTGTCGAGTTTTTCTTTTGTATTCCATGACTCGGCTCAACTCAAAGTCATAAGAATAACTGTTTCAAGAAAGTTATAACTTATTTACGTTCGTACGTACGTATAACGAGACGCATAACTGCGTTAGTATTCGGAGAGAGGATTTTTGATGTTATTTGGTTAAACTTTGCTGGTTTATTATGTGAAAATAGCATAAGTAACCGTGAATATCAGATTAACTTATTTATGTATTAGAGTTAGAATGTACAGAAACGCGGAGGAGCTTGGTCAGTGCGGCGCTGGGCGATCGCTCCGTGCGCCACAAATTGAGAGGCTATCGGCTCAGTGCAAATTGAAAGCGCTTCCAAATTGCAGCAGACCTTTGTATTTGTAACCAGGGCCGGAGCGTCGAGAATCAATCAGGGTAATGGGGGTTTGTCCGAATCTGCCAGGATTAGTCGCGGTGAACAACCCTCGCCCACTAAGGCAACAGACTTTCCAATCGTCCAATGGCAGCCCTTTGTCGAATTGATTGAATAGCCTTTATCTACTCTCTCATTTGAATTTCCAACCGTGATCGTAATAAGAATCAGATACATTTTAGATACCCACGCTGCAGATTTCATGAATATTATTTTTAAGGAATTTCAATTATAATTTGCAACTTCGCTCACGAACTGCAAATTTGGGTAATTTCGTATTCAGTTATGAGGGTTAAAAGTAAGTTCTCGCCCACCTGGGTAAGGTGTGTTTTAATTTAAAATACGTTTTGTTTATTTTCATTTAAATGTTTCAAACGGTTTCAAAATTTACCATAAAAATATTTTTGAGTAATTTATTCAATTTATTGCATTTTAATCTTCATTTGTATGCAAAGCTCCGAACTCTACACTTGATTTAGTGACTATTGACGTCACCCCGTACTATAATTGTGAGATAGTAGCGTTAAACGATAGGTTATGCGGAACTGGAACATATGCGACAGAAATCGAGTTAGTTTCGTGGTACAGAGGTCGCAATAGACCGTGGATCAAGCAACAGCCGTCGGATCTAAATCTAAATGTTAATGTGGTTGATAGCTACATTGAAGTTCATCCTCTATCTTCATTGACGACGCAGTCTGAAATTTTGTTTATAGCGAGAATCATAGTGTGGGTAGGTACTTAGCTAATGCTTTCTATTCATAGGAGCAGGTTATTGTTGCAAACTGCAGCTTAAAGGAGCTTAAGTCTACACAATAGTAGTAGTGACCACGTAAGCCCATAACGTGACCTACACAAAGCATTTACAGATTGCGAGCGAGGTTGCGGTGCGCCGCAGCGGGCACAAAGCTTTGCGAAATGTTCGTACTCACCGGGCCTAACAATTAGCGTAATAGACGTTTGACCGACCACCTCTCTTGCCTTTGGCTATTGTAAATCACTCCGTGCACACATGTGCTCTCAATTAGTTTTTGTCTGCGGCAGGGATTCGTTTAGTCTTTAACTAGATAGGTACTTTAACTTTTTTTTCATCTTATGTTTCTTATGTTTCAGCACCACCGACTGGTATATTATATTACATATATATGTATGTGTATTTTAACTATATGTATACTTTTTACTCTTGTTTTAATACCAAAGTTTTCTTTTTGTGCACCTACCATATTGTCTCTTCACCACCCTAGGTTGAGTGGTAGAGAATGCCTAAGGCATTAAGTCCGCCTTGTACAGTGCTTACTTGTGCATAAAGTTTTAATAAATAAAATAAACTTTGCACTTTCTAAGCAAAGAAACATACTTAGTTAAACGGAGTTATGTGACACGTGTATGAGTAATTTTTTAAAGCTAAGAAAAAGTTGGAACCTAGCTAACAACCCCAATGTTATAACGATGTGGATACCTTCATAATTGTGTGCTACGGAGCCAAAGTTTCCTTTGTCTAAAACAATGAGTTTCAGTGAGGCAGCTTGCGTCTGTCTACGACTAGGGACAGTTGGTATTGGGGACATTGCAGAGCGGCATACGAATGAAGAATGGTGGACTGGGGACGGCTACGTGTACTTACGGAGCGCGTTTGGCACATCACTATTGTACCTCAAAACTGTAACCGACGATATTTTACACTCTGAAATCTTTCCACTTGTTCGTTGGAACTGTTGAACATTAGGGGCGGAATATATCACATGAGATATTTCCAAACTGAAACGAGTACACTAACAGATTGCTTTCACGAAACAAACATTGAAAGAGCTCAAATGATACTTTTCATATCAAGTCGTGCTTCAAACAGTAAAAAGCTTGGAATTAAAGGTTTTGTTAACATGCATTTGCTTTTGATGATGTCACAAAACAACAACTTTAAGCTTACACTGCTCTCATAATAAATACTGGACATTTCGCCTTTGAAACTTATCGTTGAGAGCAACCCTCCATTGAAGCGGTCCTTTTAAATACCACGATAGTGCTAATTAAGTGTGAAGTGTTCTACTAATTACTCCACTATGTAACAAAGAGCGTGTGTACTCCTTTATTAAACTCAGATGGTAGATTGCAGCTAGTTTGTAGCTAATATATTCAAGACAAGATTTATAGAGGGTTTGAAATAGTTAAAGGATCTGGATCGCGTCAGCTTAGCTGCGTTGCCCAGAAATAGCGAGACTGTAACAACAGGAACTGTAAACGGCGACGGTCGGTGAAAGTTTATAATCAATTCAATCCTGTGACGTTACGTGTTTGTTCAGCTCGTTGTTTAGCAACAAGAAACTTTACTGCTGGCATTTTCACTTCCCGCAAAAATGTTGGCAAATGTTTTTAATAAACAGCATGAGCAAACAAAATAATAATTTTACTCATTCGTTTAAATTATGGCTCGCTGTAAATGTCTGTGGGAAGCCTCAGTTTTTGCGAAATACGGAAACATGAATTTTGAAATTCCTCGAGTAAAGTTTTGTAGGCGGCATGCCGCGTTATTTATGGGGAGTTAGAAAGAAATACTTGTTGCTCGGTTGTTCCTACCTGAAACATGTCGTTGCGAGGACAGGAATCAACTCTGGGTAGGAGAGAATTCCACCAAAAAAAAAAATATTCAAAGACTAGGTATTAGTAGTTTCGTAGTTTAATACCCAATTCGAGAATTGAAGTAAGATACGTAGGTAGGTACCGTCTGGTAACCTATTTTCTTCCAATAGTATATTTTCTGTCCGAGAATTTCATAAAATAGATTTTTAGGAATCTACTTTGCTCGCGTGTTGATATGATTATCTAGAGCTTTGTCTCTTCGGAGTGAATTTATTGATTAATTCGCTTAAGCCGAAACAAAACTCAATTTCTCTTATCCCACGCTTATCCCGGCGTTATTATTTTTTTGTTTCATAAGCTAACGCTGTCTGTTTGCTTAGGAAATAGTTTTAATATTCAAATCGGAATTCGTTTTCGCTGTTTTGTTGGTCCGCTTGCGAAGATTAAATTGTTAATATTTTAATAGGTTTAAAATGAAATGGTCAATGAACTCTCTAAGTGGCTCTCTGGCGCTGTTTTTCAGCCAAATGAGATGATAATAAATGTGTACTTATGTTAAGGTAAAAGTGTTACAGCTTTTATTCAAACAAAACAAAGTTTTTAACATAAAGAATAAGCTAGTCTTTGAGAATATACTGAGGATTATTTCCGCTTTATTCCCCACAGCCTAAAGTTAGCACAGTGAAAAAGACAATTGTTTTAACACGCCAGTGCTCGAAACATTTTTACGTTTTGAAAATCAACTCGTTCCTTCCCTACGGGTTAGTCGCTGAAACTTAATATTTTCGCTGAAATTCGCAATATTTCCGGAACAAAGGACTGTCATAACAGACCCAGCTGAACCCTGCGTTTGGTGCACCCTATCGGGTTCCAATTGCCGTATTCAACGCGTTCCAGAATCTTCATGAAAAATCCCATTCCGTTACCCACAAAATTCAGGAAACTCAGTGAATTTTGATAAATTCTTGTATTTCGCGCTGGGCATAACAACTACAATATCTAAATTATTCACTTTAATTAATATTAAATCGAGCTTCATTCATTCCTTCGAGCTTGTCCAAAATACTTTCCAAGTTAATAATTTAACTCAAATGTAATTTAGTTCCTCGTTTCTATATTAATTAAATTTTCTCGTATCCATTGAGTTCGAGTGACATGAAGTGTTAATCAATTAATTAATGTACAAAGTTCTTGAAAGACGGTAGGTATGTCCCGACGACTCGAGTTTGTATACTACATTACTAAGTCGATTGCGAATTGTTTCTATACACAAGTAGGATAGTGGTAGCATATACAAGATGTTTAGGTCTTTAATTAATATGGATATAAAGTCCTTAGGGCATCTTTGGTAGCTGATAACACTAAGATAACTAATTAAATCAGCAATAATAGACAATATTCTCAGAAGGCCAAAATATTATTTTGGCTAGAAAGCGAATGTAGGTAGTTTGAAAACTCAACCTAAGAGTTACTTAGCAACTTAGATTTTTCAGTTCTTGCTATTTGAGTTAAAATTTATATGTTATTAGAATAATTTTCTCAACTTAATATAATTCTGGTTGTTTGAATAAAGTGTACGATGTCTGAAATTCTAATGTTCGCAGTGAACATGCAAATTTTGAGGTCCGCTTATCCAAACTTTTGAACTATTAAATAGTTAATCACGTACCGAAATTGCTTGTAGTTTTCCATTAAAATATAATCAGCTCTACATATATTTTCAAAGTTTTTTTTTTAGTTTTTACTGCTTTAATAAAATTATTTAAATTTCCCAAGTGGCTTCTTCAAACAAAATGGAAATATGTAGCCTAAATAAAACATGTGTGGTCATCATATTGCTTGTAGATAATTTTACTTCTAAGTATTTCAACTCCTAAATCATCCAGCGTTGATAATACACCACTGGTCTCCTAAGATAACATTAGATAGTACTTATAGCAAACACTACAAATCATGATGTTGTCATTACGTCTCACCTTTGATTAATTCCAACCATTCCTAGCCTTAATTATGCAAGGTTTAGTTAGCACTTCAGGCTATGTACGGACAACAATAACATAATTGCTTCTAACTACTAAGTACCAATCAATAGTGCATAAGTGTCGACGTGTGCTAACTTCGCCTAACTGTTGTTGTTAGCGGCGAATTATTTAGCTCATGAAGCCAACGTTAAACGTGTTTTGCATAGAAAACGTATAAAATTCACCCATTCAACACTAAAATGAAAACAGCGGTATAATAAAAATCAGAAACACTCAAGGCAACAAAAAGCTTACCCTTTGACGCTGAAAGTTAAAGAGCTTCCATCGCTTTACAAAATAACGTTATTTGTCCACAGCTATTCGTCATCGCTGCACGTTATACAGACTCGCTTGTTAAGTATAAACGGCAACAAAGAAGCACTGCACGCCGAAGAAACAGACCCGAACAGCATTTCACGTGGTACTGGCCAATTTATTTGTGGTTAAGTGTACACAATAAATTTCTCAAATGGCCTGTGCTTACACCGACGAAGGCTGTCTGCTATTTATTTCCTAAGTCCGTGGTTTATCGTCGAACCTACGGACGCATTGTACTAGACAATGGAGCTTAGATTTGTCGCGTGATGTGATAATAAAAACCACGTATTACGCTCTATTTGTCGTTGCAATATACTCTTTATAGCACTTTTATGGGCGCGCGTAAACTTAAGCCACTGAGGACGAAATACATACCTACATTTACCGTTGACCTTCCTAAATGAAAATAATGGATTCATCGAAGAGAGCAGTTTTTACTTCCCAGTGTCGGTAAAATCTACGAAAATAGGGTTTGAAGAAAAATTATTGAAGAACGAATTTTGATTAAACGTCCTAATTGTTTTGGTGTAGAAACCGATGAGCCGATTTGGTAAACAATTAGAACTCAATCAAAATAAACATGGCAGCGGCGAATAACGAGCCTCTAGGTCGGTTGGTGCGGACGGTTTTCTTAAACGAAATCAGTGTTGTCAACAAATTGATTGACCATCTCTACTTTACTAGGAATAGTAGGTACGAACTAATTATGGAATCTTTATTAGGGAGAAATTCAATTTGAATAATGTTTTCTCACGTCTACGTGGAAACTTATTCGATTTGAGGAAACAGAATAAAAACTGAATGGGAAAGTAACACCTGCAGCGTTGAGTCTCTATGACGACAGTAGCTGTCGGGCTTTCAAACTGTCGCGACAGTTGCGCGGGCGATTTTAGCTATAAAACCACAACGAAGAAAACTAGAAGGTATTTAAAGTGAAGAACTTGCTTTTACATTTTCGTTTTCGTTGCAGAATAAATGAAAAATGTTTTCGTAAAAAGTGGGCAAAGTTGTTTGAATGTAACGTTTAAAGAATGCCGTACTTTACAGTTTCCTAAAATAAAATAAAAAATACAGAAAATTTCAAAAGTTAAGCTCAGATATAAAAATAATAAAAATTCTTCATCCAATCTAAATAGTACCTATTTCAGAGAAAAGTAAAAGCCAATAAAAACAGATACAAAGAAACAGAGGGGACGAAAAAACCGTCTGGCAAGGGAGTCTGCATTAATTTTTATTAAATATGCAGTTTCTTCTTATAACCTGTTGGTAATAAAAATAAGGGGGGTTCGCAAAGCGTTAATGGCCGGTGTAAACGTCCGTATTTATGCACCGGCACGTTAACAAGACAACATTACACTGCAGTACAAACTTTGTGTCTCAAACTTTATAATTAATGCCCCGTTTCATAATTTGCCCACCGTGCGCAGTATTAAAGTTGCGAGGTGATATTTCGGCCACACGGTGTACATGGGTGTATATGGGTACCTAAGTAGATTAGGATAAACTTTTAGAACTAGTGCATCAGACTTAGTTCAGCACAATCAATACTAAAACACATAAGTACTTAACTAAATTATATTACCATAACATAGGAGCTTATGAAAACATGACAAATGGATTTCATAATTACGGACGGAGTTTATTCATTTTACATTTCTATTTGAAAATTGAAAATGTTTGTTGAAAATTTTACAGTGATAATGTAAATAATCCGAATAATGTTCGTAATAGTCGTTAAGTTGAAATGATGATTATTTTAAAGAACTTAATCCGGCCGTAACCGTTAATTAAACCTAAGGGCCAGTTTACGTGAGCTGCGGAATTGTTCGAAAGAGGGAAAGAACACAAAGGGCAACTGAAGGGACACGGGTAGGTTTTAGTCAATTAAAGCCTAACACTCCCTCTCACTCCATCCAGAAAAAAAGATTTTTTCGACGATTTTCAACACACGAAAAAAAGAGAACTGTGTACGTCGCAAAACAACAAAGTAAGTACATATTTTCTTCTTTTTTTTTCGTTTAATTTTTATTTTGTGCTGTAAACATTATTTTTTAAATACACAGTTATCTGCGTAAACACGCACACGCACGCACGTGCAGATAAACTGTCGTTGTAAAAGTTAATTGTTTACACTAAATATCAAAATGCGGAAAAATTAAATTGTTTTCAATTGCAGAACCATTTTAATATTTAATACTTTTGCTGGGCGTTTTCCTGTTGCCGTTTTCATTTACGCTTGGTAAACAGAGAATTTTCCCAGATATTTTCGTGCAGTCTATTACATTAAAGCATAACATAAAAAGAAGTTCATATAATATTATTATGAGCCTTTTATTTTGCAATTTACTAATGCCGGAAAAATCTTGAAATTAACTGATATTCGATAGTGGTTCCAAAATATAAACACATGATTAAAATGAACTTTTAATTAAACTTATTTTTTGATAGTCGTCGTTCGTGCACTGAGCTGACAGAGGGACTCTCAAATGCAAACAAAGCCAGAAATATGTTCGATAAAACTTTTGGACGTAGAAAAAGCAGCGAACATGAATTCTACGTAGTGCTTACTGAAAAAACAACACTCAATAAAATAAACAAAAGGCTCTCAAATTGGAAGTGTAAAGCTTTGAGCCGAACTGGGCAAAATTGCCCGTAACTTGGCGGCTCTTTTTTAACTTTGCCCACAAAAAATGTAGTATATCTGTGTTAATTTGCTTTCGAAGCTGGCCGTAACTACACGTTTAGTGGGCACGCTTAAGCTTCTAAATGCTTGTAAGCTATGTTGGCCATTTTATTTCGTCTTTTATCGAAAACAGTAATTTATTCGCATAAGTTGCTGCTAACTTACATTTTACACTAACGTGTAATTTGTACCTCGCGTTGCTACAAACGTATCAATTTGCATTGCTAAAATACCTCGGCATATTTTAATAAGTTTGAAAATAATAACTTTTTACTATATTGGATTCACAGACAAAGGGGCCTCACCGGAAAATCCCTTTGTGTTTTACCCAAATGCCAGCAAAGAAAAAATCAATAGTATTTTCACACAGTACTAAAAGAAACACAAATTACAATTTCGTAATTGAAAATCTCTATGATTTTATTATTTACTCGTATTTTTTTAATATTAATGTCACGACATAAAAGTTATATTTTCCAAGTCAGTGATCCTACATCCCATTTCCGTAAGCGTATTCTTAGCATTATACGCAATTTTATTTAAATAAGCTATTTTTCGCAATGCCTAATGGCACGTGAGGGTACACTTTGCAAATCCTAATAACTGACGTCATGTAAAAGCGCACTCCACTTTTCTCGGCGTCGGATTCGAGGGTCTGCCATACAGAGGCCCACGGGAGTCTTTTGGACGGCAAATTGCTTCAGATGAGTATTCAATGCGGCCTGCCTTCGGGTCGAAACTGCCTGTCAGGAACTCACATAAAGCTCCTATTCTGTGCAAGTTGGAATAACTTGTGTTAGTGGCGAGTCGACATGTTCCTCGAATAGTAACGTAGCATATACGTATATAGATAGTAGGATGTGCTTTTCACCGAAACATACTCTTTTCAACCTTAAAAAAATTGAGGCCTTATATAATTTGGGTTCTCTACCAACATTTTATTTACTAAAAAAATCAAATGACAAACCAACTGTCGTTTTCGAAAATGGACGGCGATTTCCTCACAACTGTCGCAAAATTACGCCAAGTAAATAATAACTTTTCATCCGATTCTCTTTATTGTTTTGAATTCATTAATTGGTGAAAGTTTTGAACAGTTAGCGGCCGCGACATTCCGTAAATGATCTCAGTTACATGAAATACGCGACAAGTTTTTGGTTCCTAATTGGAAATCAACTATGTAGGCAGAACAACAGCACTTAACCATCGTTTGGAAGTTTTGAGCTACAAGGCTCGTAATTTATAAAACAAATTTTATTATTCTCTCATTAGGTGTGTAACAACAACACGCGTTAGGCTTGGAAGTGTCGAGTAATTGACTTGAAATGGGTTTCTTTCTTTTCGTTAAAGGCGGTTTTAAATTAATAATATATACAACATTAGTTTCAGTATATGCGAAACCCGAAAAACATGTCTAGTATTTTTATGTAAAGAGTCTATCTACAAAATTTCATAACTGTATCATGAAAAATCACAAAGTTATAAGCTTGATATGTTACCTGATCGTCCACACAAAACCATGGTCACCGGGCTATCTGCCAACAACACATCAACTTTAAGCTTTGTAATATTACTGTGGTGTATACCACTAAAAAACTGCAATCTTAGTAGAACAGTACGATTTGCTGAATCATGTTACCAATCTCTTTCAATTTAACTATTTAATGAAAATTATATTCTGAAGATAATTTCGTACAACGTGTGCGTTCCAAACAAACGCAGTTATCATCTGCCACACAGGAGCCAGACAACACTGCGAAAATTCAAACCAATTAGCATAAAACATCTGGCAAAGAATTTAGAGTTGGCTAGTTACGAACGGGATTGGAGACAAATGAAGCGAGGACAGCTCTCTGGGTGCTGCGCCCCCGGCACACGGCGCTCCACTGATGAAATTACACAAATGCTAATGAAAGTCCCGCTGCTCGGGTGAGATTAGCGTCGTCGCTGTGAAATTGGACCTGTTTAGAGGCCAATTTCACTCCGATCCGGGAATTAGTTCCAACTTCCAACGTTTTTATTCTCAGAAATGTACCATTTTGTAGGTAGTCTTTACACGTCTGAACTAAATTATCCACTGTCTTTATCACTTGGGGTTTGATAAACAAACGCGCTAACGATTGTCAGCTTTATTGTAATCACGCTCAATAGACTCGACAGTAAAACGGACGAGACGGTTTATATCACAAGTCTTCATAAAAGCCGTTGTGAAATAATATTTTACAGGCATAGTTACAAAACATAAAGTAATTATGTTTACTTTAGCTCTTGACTTGTGTGCGTATATTGCGTCGCTAACTACATTCAGCGTATCTAGGGTTTAATTACATGCCAAAATAAATTATCTCCTACATAAATAACGTAGCTTAATAAAGACCGAGATGGCGTCAAATTATTGTTATAGTGGTGTTAATCAGGGCAGAGAGTTCAAGTGTTGGGTAAAGTGTCATAAATAAAGGGCTACCTTGCATGCTTGACCGCACCAACTTAGATACACATGACTTGAGCATGGGGATCTAACGTCAAGTAATTTCTAATACCCCTTATCTGTCTACTGCTTAGCCTCATCACACTTAAATCCCTGAACGTCAAAATGATGTTGGCTTAATAACAAGTTGAGAGAAGATTATAGAGAATTTCGAAATTGTTTTAATACCAAGCTATCTAACCACCAACTTTAAATTGCTGGAATTATTTGTTTTGACGTAACAATAATACGTTTACGTAAATTAACTATTAGTTATTTTGATCGAAAGATCATTTTTAATATAAGCCGCAAATTAATAAATTTTGTCAAAAGTTATTTCGTTTTCAGAACCACTAACTATTTGAGTTAGCGGTTCGACGCCGCTGTAAAGCTATTGGTGTATATTTCAAGTACTCAATATACCTATGATATTAATTGTCCTACCTGTATCGACAATGCCATGATGAAATGAGTTCGTAGAAACGTCATACATTGCAATGATTGAATTCAATTTCAATAATGTCACAACCTTTGTCTGTGCTACACTATAAAATTAAACATATCTAATCTGACATAACTTAAATCACCAACTACACATCCGTAGTGCGAGAAACTGTTGGCATCTGTAATTTATAACAACTGTGTACTCTATGTGCTTGACTCTTCACGCAAAATTAAACATTTCCCCACAACTAGGCGTCAACGACGTATCCGGATTCCGGACAATCTGATGGCGTCCCCTGTCTAATCTCCCATTCCGGGATCCCTGCCCTCCCTAATCCAGCTCTATGAGCGCTTATTTCATATTTATCCGAGTTGACGCCGCCGCGTTAATGAAACTTTTCTTTCTTTTGTTTTCATTATACTTGTACTCACCAATTACTATAAATATAAGAATTTATGTGGGTTTATTACAGAGCAGTTTTTCTACCGTGAAATTGCTTATTGGTACTTCGATGAGATGTTTTGTGAGCGTAGGTGTGGGAACGATGATATTAGTCGACTGTTGCTATGTGAAGAGGAAACCTAACCTAACACTTGAAAAGGCCATTATGTGACCTATTTCTTTTCGGCAGCTTTAACTTATTTGTGTAACACAAATATTTGTATGGTATACAAATATCTGTGTTTATTTTTCTTTTATTACTGGTTTGAAAATGATAATAATTTTAGTGAAAAGCCTTTAATATTTTTTACCCTTTGGATTTAATACTTGATATTCAAACAAAAAGACTGAAATGGTGACGTTGAATCGTAAAGTTTGTAGAATCCTAAAAGCACGTGTCAAATTAAATAAAACAAAATATGTATATTAGTCTAACGAAAGACCAACTTTGACTTGTAAATACGTATATACGTAGAGTAGGTAGCCATGAAGTAAAAAAAAACAGGTTAAAATTTACTGCAGCAGGCAAGGAATGCAGTTCTCTGCATTCTTGAACTTAACCGAACAGGAGAGAGAAAAGACGTGGTTGGCACTGGATTTCTTTACACTTTTCCTTTGGCAAATTAACACAAATAACTTGTAGGAAATTCAAACATGAATTACGAAGTCACAAGAACTTATGTAGGTACTTTAAACATTGTAGGAACGGCATTTAATTTTCAAGAAAACCAAATTCAGAGCTGGTGTAGTCGGCTCCATCATTTTTTCATAAAAAGAAAATATTTAGTAGTCGAAAACTTTTAAAATTACAATTATAATATTATATACTCGTAGTTCTAAGTTGGTGAAATCATAAGATGTTGCTTACTGAACTTGAAACGCTGATAGAGTTTTGAGAAATTTCTCCAAAAATTTAAACTTGATAAGGTACCTACTAAGTAATATCGCGTTTAAATATTTCGTGTTGAATTATTAATTACTGAGGCATTATTACTTAAGTAAGTGATATGTAGTAGTAAAATTCATAATTACAGAATAAGTATCTATTTTAGGCGCAGCCTACTTTAATGATAGCAGTCTACAACTGAAAATGTGAGAAAATGGACTTTTTTTTCAATGCTCAATATATGCTTTTAACGCATAAAAAATTGAAAATCACTTGAATGGCTAGTAGCGGGTACTAGGTTAGGCCAAACATTTTTTGTGTTGGTACCGTAATATAAATAAGTGCTCAGACACTTCAGAATCAGATTTTCTTTCGTTTTCCAAAGTTGCCAGTCAATTGATGTTTTACAGCCAGTTTCTTCATCAACGACTAAAACTATCAGTAAAAGTATTAACTTTTACTTGACTATTACTGACATTATAGCAAATGTGTTTCTTCATCCAAGTAACAGCTAAACTAAAAGTCAATAGAGTTACCATAACACAAACGGCATAATTACCCCAAAAAAACGTGGGGAGCTTTTTTTACGCATGACAACATCGCAATATCCACTGTCAAGTCGTGTCAAAAAGTCGAATGTCATTTGATTCTGTTTATACGAACGCCAACGAACGAATTTTTTTAGAATTAAATTAATAAATGATAACATAAGTAAATGATTCCATACCAGCATTCCACTCCTCGGTGCACGGTACTGATACATTAACCAGGAATATTTTATCTTCCTCACTGGTTGATGTTGAGGTACCGTGTTTGTCCGATGCGTTGAATGCTTGGAAAATGGCTTGTTCGAACACGGATTTGCCCGACAACCTGGCCTCACAGAGACGGTGGGATGTGCCGCTCTGCAGTATTATACGTAACAATCTAATTAATACGTCTTCAAATACTGCAGAGCGTGCGCGTCTGCTGGCTGTGGGGGAATGGGAGTCGGGCTTATGGCTTCAGGCACTCCCGTCATCCACCATAGGCACTACGATGGATGACGCCTCGTTTCGGCTCACAACCTGTCTACGCTTAGGCGCACCTTGTGTTGCTCCACATCGGTGCCACTGCGGCGAAGCTGTCGACATTCTCGGACACCATGGCCTGTCCTGCTGCAGGAGCGCAGGCCGCATAGCTCGACACGCTAGCATCAACGATATTATTCGTCGAGCTCTTGTCACCGCCGGCGTACCCGCTGTATTAGAACCAAATGGCTTGGTACGTGACGATGGAAAGAGACCAGATGGTATGACGTTGGTACCGTGGAAGGTGGGTAGGCCTCTGGTGTGGGACGCAACCTGTGTCGACACCCTTGCGTCATCCCACATTCCATGTACGGCGGGCTGTGCTGGCGCTGCCGCTGCGGCTGCTGAGACCCTTAAACGGCGCAAATACTGTAACCTTATTGGTAATTACAGTTTTGAGCCGTTTGGGGTCGAAACGCTTGGGTCATGGGGTCCGAATGCGCGTCTCCTTTTTAAGGAAATTTCTCGCCGACTGATCGACACCTTGCGTGACCAGAGGGCTGGCTCGTTCTTCGCTCAAAGAATTAGCATTGCCATTCAACGTGGTAATGCTGCCAGTCTTCTGGGCACATTCCCGGATGACAGCGATGTGGAGGAGTACTCCGACGCCTGAGTGCACTTTGTGTTTTATTTATATACGTTAGGTATTAATTTAGGTTTTAGTATAAATAGTTTAAGTTTGTTTGTTTATGTAGAATCTTTTGATTTATCTTATTAATTACAACTCTCTTATAGATTTTAGTAAATTTATTAAAGGCCAGTAAATGATTTAAAAAAATAAATGCTATTAGTTGTTGTTATTGCTATTAACAACTGTTATTGGCATTTATTTTTTTTAAACCCTTATTTTTATACGAGTAGGTACACAAGCGCTAAAGTTCGCAGAGTCTAACTTCACACTCGCCAAGATAGAACGGCCGTACTGTACATTAGTTAATTTAACGTAGTCTTATTAAATACAAACTGAAAATAAACTTAATTTTCTGTGGTTGGCGTCAGTTTATCTTGTAACAACAGGCCGATACAGAATTTCAAAGGAAACAGTTACATACCTCAGTAACTGTTTCCTTTGAAATTCTGTATCGGAACAGAAAATCAGCGTCGTCCCATACGAAATGATCTTTGCGAACATTAAACTTTTTACGTCTACGCGTTAAATAACTAACGATAAGTTCATCGTCTGATGATCTTAAACTTTCACTGGACGAAGTTCGTGATGACATATTAGTGAAACCTAAATAACCTACAACTTTGTCAAAATGACAGTGACTTTAGCTTTAACAGCCCCCTAATGAGTAGTAAAAGTTAAAGGCAAAAGTAACAGTTAAATCAACAGTTAAAATTTTGAAGAAACGAATTTGACTGTTACTTTTACTTTATGACGTTACTTTGGCTGTTACTTTAGATGAAGAAACTAGCTGTTAATCTATCTTTTAGATGTTGCTAGTCGGAGAGACAAAAAATAATACATTTGTAGCGAATTATTCTACGTCATTTCACAATATTAGATAGTTATTTTTTTAAAAGCATGAGTTATCTTTTTTCACAATATTTTTATTGTTATTATTTTATAATTTTTTTAACTGCTGAAAGATGTAATAGTGACTTTGAACTCAATTATGAAGATACTATCGAAGTTATAGACGCTTTATTAGAGGTCATGAACCGTTTTACGATCTCACATTACTGAAATAATACCTAAATGTATGAGTCTTGATAATTGCTTAAGAAAAAAATAATGCATTGTCTTTGCAGAGGGCTCGCTCGGAGTTCATTTATCTTGTAATTATTTAATTTTGTGACGAGCCACCCTTTATTTGAAGGTTGACGCATGACATTGCGTGTAGGTGAAAGATTAGAAGATTGTCTAGCAAAGATTAATAAATAAATGTCAGGTGGACACCTAAAACACGCGTGAGAAATTGATATCTATAATGTTTTTATTTTCATCATAAGACAAAAAATCGAGTTGTTCACCCCAGACAGAATAGAAAAAACATTAGTTAAAAGCTTGCTTACAGACTTTTGCTGCACAATTTATCTTCTTAACTTCAGCTGTTTGAAGGAAAAATGTTGCTATATACATACATACGTACTATTGTGTGCTAAGCGAAGTGCTTAGCGACCCGTCACAGGGTAACACTACACTCCACACGCCTTCCCTAAATGGGTCTTTTAAGACGACAACTTCGCATTTATATTACCGACTGTACCACAGTATAATGTACAAGGGGATCTTCTTCACATGTCTGTTGTTCGCGGCAAGCAGTACAAGCCTGAACAAAAGTGTTACCATTGAAGCCAGAAATGTCCCTGCAAACGGCCGACTGATGTCACCAAATAAAATCGTAAAACTTAAAAAACAGAAGGGTATTATTTTTCTTGTGTTTTTATTTCCATTTGCTGATAAAACTCTTCAGTTTGAATATGATCTATTTTTAGAAGGTAAGTAAGAAAAGACAAAGTGTTATTTATATTAAGACCCACGTAGATTTTCTGTAGGTTGAAAATTTTAATTTTCTGCTTGCCAACCAATGTCTATGACCTCATAAACAATTTACCATTTAGCTTTACGAGGAAAGTGGGTGTATAACTAAATTAAACTAAGGATGAATTAATTTATGATGAGCAAGTTCCGGTTTTAGCTAATCAGATGAGATGATAATGCGATGAGATAGAGTCTAAAATTAATGTAATTAGGTGCGGAATTTTAACTCAAGCCGACTTTTCGGAAGCAGATTAGCGCGACATGACAATGCGACAACGTTGTGATAACGTATATTTGTAGAAATTGTTATATCTATAGAGCAATTCTTGAACAATATCAACGAAATCACGTTGAAATGTCGTTGTCTCCTTCCATAGTTGCTGTAAGTTATAAGAAGAGGAATAGGACGAGTAAATCTTATATAATATAAGGTTAATGAATCAAAATGAGTATGTTGACACATCGATAGACAAGTACAGAGAAGATATATTTCTCAATGGCCCATTCTCTTGATTTATTACGATTGGTGAATCTTTGTTTTCTAAAATAAGATAAAAATGTCACGACTCTCATATTTCACTGTGTTATTGCCCGGTAACGTGGTACACTTTTATCGAAAAACGTTCAGTATTGCAAGTTACGTACATAAATCCAGAATAATGGTAACATTGTGCATGTAATTAAAATTTAATAGTTTTCATAAATCAATATAAATGTTTATTTTCTCGTTCGTGCTCACCGTAAACAGGATCATTCAATAATATTAGTTATCGTACCGGCCAATAAATTATTCATTAAGTTTTATTACATTACTTTTATCTTATTACAACAATAAATGATAGTGTCCACACATGGGTGGCAGTTGGACACTTATTGCAATAGACTAATTGAAACAGAGAACAAATTGGTGTGTACCCAGACAGTAGATGGTACTCCTAAAAATTTACTTTGCTGAACAAGTTATTTCACAGTCAGCCACCGTGCTAATAGTAAATGATGTCTCGCAAACTAAGAGGTCAACATCCCTTTCAACTGTTTGTCATTATTAAAATGAGTAAACACCTACTACAGGGTGAGACAAATAAATTAATTTAGCCAACAAAGGGCGTCCAAGCTCGGCTAATGAAGAAGGACGTCTTGTTTAATTACCTTTTGTAATTTTTCTCCTAAGCGGGCCAACGTATAAATTAATTTTCTTTCAGTGGCCCGTCTATGAGCACCATTATGAGGCACTAAGTGAACCCTCTTTTGTCTGATATAACCTGGCGGGCTTGCTGGAAAGTCTTTAAAAATCTTGCTAACAAGGCTAATTTACGACGAGTACACTATTTCGAGGCTTTTACAAGCAAAGTTAGAGAATTTAGACATGTATTCATGTCTGAATTTGTTTACCTACTTTAGTGCAGCGAATTCTTTTTTATTGACGACAAGTCTTCTGAACAGTAGTTTGGTCTTCGTCATAATTAATTATTTTGAATTGATAATGTTTTGATATTTATCAGAATGTTTTGTTATTTATATCAAGACGCAGCGTTTCAAGGGCTCGTACTAAGTTGATCGATGCTATTCCCTAAGAAAATAGTCTTGAGTGCAGCGCTGGCCGCAGCGACGAAATCCAAATAGGTACATTGGATTAATAATTTAATGTACCTATACATTGGATTGTTAATTCAATGTACTGCGCTCTCGACTCGTCGCTGCGGCCAGCGCTGCGCTCAAGGCTGTTTTCTTCGAGAATAGCACCGCTGGTAAAGACTGCGGGAATCCGACGGAAGGCGACACTTGGGGAGGCCTATGTTCAACAGTGGACGTTTAGCGGCTGAAATGATGATGATGATGATTTATCATAGTATCTATTTATTGGTTTGTTATTTTAGCATTTTATTATATAGGTAGGTATGTATTTTATTATTATTATAAGCAACTAATTTTAATGATACTTCATTCTTTTTGAAATATCTATTATTTATTTATTGTGCACAAACACCTACCTACCACAGTTTTGTTTTTTTTTTTTTTAACCTAAATATTGACTGGTACAGAATGCCTTGCCTGTATTAGGTCCGCATATCTACTTATCACTGCTGTATACGAAGGATAATATATAGATAAAATCTTGTTTTTGACTTTGACTTTAATGTCAAAATTTTAATTACGTTGATTGGATTGTGATTTAATAGGGAATAATGATTGTGTCATTGTGAGTAATAAATAAATTGTTTGCTCGATACTGGATGGCGTTATCGAAAAAAAGGAAGTGCGATTAAGCATTTATTGTAAACAAATGAATTATTTAAAGTGCATCTGTTGTTTAAACAATGACGGAATATGTGCAATGGTATTAGTCATCATTTAGTAATAGTTTATCATAGGTTATGCCAGTGATACATTGGGAAAACAAACACATGTACCTACAGTGACCAGTGGCATATAAAAAGAAAAAAAATCTAATTAAGAATTCATAGATACTAATCACACTAATAAAGGTGAAGGTTTGCAAGTGTGTGCGTATGTTTGTTACTTTTTGATGCTCGAACGGCTGAACGGATTTTGATGAAACTTGGTACAAGTGTAGATAATGTTTTCTGTCTACTTAATTGACTTTTTTAATGAAATAAGCTACGGAGTAAGCTAGTACCTTAAAAGGCGTTCCTTACCCTATGTCATTCATTACATAGGGAGTTTTTTATCTGGCTTCGACTTCACATTCGCTATAATCGACATACACGCGGACGAAGCCGCTTGCAGAAGTATGTAGTATGGTATAAAAAGACTTCTTAGCAAATGCACTTAACTGCAATTCACTTAGTCGTATCTGCATAGGAAATTCAATAGAAAAAGCTCCTAATTTATGAAATACTCGTACAAAGAATTCGAATGGGAAAGCCACGATTCTTTTGAAATGGCCAAGAATCCAAGATTCTTAGTTTTTTGACGAAAACTTCGACCATTTCAACTTAGCCGCTAAGACAACGGAATCGCTCTCGATTCATATCAATATAATGATCAGCCTTTTTTAATGTTCCCACTGTTGGAACTCAGGCCTCCTCCCTAGGAGAGAGAATGGGCCGTAATTCACCATGCGGGCCCAGTGCGGGTCACATGTCACATGACACACGGAATGTCACATGTATTCGAATTTTTCGTTGTAGGATGTCATGTCAATATGAAACATACTAAAATTGTCATTTTAAATAGAGTCGAGTGGAAGAGAACATTGAAAAAAAGGTTTCGGCAAGTGTTAGCAAAATGTGTGCCGCGGCAGACTGGTGTACCTACCGAGGTGAATAGATGGTGTACCTCGGAAAAATTCTGTTATCTCATAAAGTTAATAGATAGATGGAAGAAAAATTTAGATCTATCTGCCTATAGAGTGGGTTCGAAATGTATTCTCCGATCCGAGGGCATTTCTTAGTGACACACACCGATCAACAAGCAGGAAGAACTGTTGGAAAAAAAACAGAGCCGACATTAAAATTAAAATTTTCAGTATCTCATTTTCGTTTTGTTGATTAATGTACGCTAATATTATAAAGAGGGAAAAATTTTATTTTTGTGTGTGTATGTTTTTAATGAATAAACTCAAAAACTACTGTGCCGATTTCAAAAATTCTTTCACTATTGGAAAACTACATTTACCCTGAATAACAACACAACAACAACACAGGCTTCGCACGGGTGGGTAAATATAGCCTATATTTATCCACCCGTGCGAAGCCGGGACTGGCCGCTAGTAAACAATAATCTGAAATATTTTTTTTATGTTTTTGTACCTTTTGTGGTGCAGGTACCTCTAAAATTTTTCGATTTCCTAGATGTATCTTGAACTCTAGGCAGATAACCTTACCTGTAGGTAAATAATAATTTATTAAAGACTAGCATCTGCCAGCGGCTTCGCTTACATTCCTGCGTCACTTTGTGATACAATAGCTTTCTATTGCTGCAAGTAGTTTTTGCGTTTATTAATTACAAAGAAAAATATAAAATTTTCCTCCAAGTAATTTTAATATAAAAGACAGAAAGTACACATATTTTTTTTTTTTAATAATGCACTGCCGAAGCTGTTTCCGTAACATCATCTAAATCTCTTAGAACATCATAGGCTTCGTTTAAACAGCTCGCGTAGTAAACTTTTCCAATATTTTTTTCATCACGTTTGTCAAGTTCCAGGGCTCGTGGCTCGTCAACAAACAAACAATATTTCTGCGGTGACACGAGTTTTTCGAACTCATTTCCATTCGGGAGCGTGTTGCGAGAATTTATTGACTCCGTGTACTTGTCAAGAATACGCATGGGACTATTATTTTGTAGGATACAGTTAATTTAAGTGGCTGGGTACGTACCACCCTATTAAAGTAAAATATAAGTTACCTACTAGCTTCTACCAGCGCAGCGTCTTCATCCTTATGAAAGTACATTTCTCCATACAAAGTTTGGGTGCCCGCTTCAACCCTTTAGGTGGTAAATTTTGGAAAATCCTCTTGTTGCTTGCCTACGTCATAAAAGGAAACCTTGTGCCAAACACGGTCCTAGTTCCAGCAGTTTCGGCTGTACATTGATATGTCAGTCAGTCAGCTGCTCCTTTTATATATACCTAGATAAGCGTTTTATAATGTAACATAATTATGACTAGTTTCTGCCAGCGGATTCACCCACGACAATACAGAAAATATATAGCGTATGTCACTTAATGATAAAGTGACATGCTGCTGAGAAAAGAATTTTTAAAATTACTCCAGTAATTTTTGAGTCTATTTATTACAAACAAAAATACTAATATCAAAATTCCAAATCTTTTAAGCTATTGCATAGCTTCTATCGCGGGCCTTGAGCGTGGAGACCGAATCCAGAAATTCCGTAATGAAAATAACCTAACACGGGGGGTGTTGTCTTTTTGAGCGTGGTGACCGATAAGAAAACAAATGAGTGAACAATCAATCAAAATTCAATTCAATTTGTGAAAGTGTAACTTCAATTAATATCAAAGAAAAAAAAACAAAGGAAAAAAAATACTGCATAAATAAAATAAATAAATAATTATAATTGCATAAGTTGATAAAAAATGCTATGCAATAGCTTTACCGCGGCAGTCCCCGAGTGCCACACGTCTTTTTTTTCTTTATAATACCTATCAGCTCAGCGTAAAGTAGATTAAATGGACCTATCATCTAGTACAATACAGAAGCTTCATAGGATATTAAAATATTTTTCGAGAAAACAAAACGCAAAATACGAGAATCAATCTTTTGATAGTGCCTCGTCTATATTCCGCAGGTTGAAAAGTTTCTTATAGTTACATTATCCTATACCTACTGAAAATTAGGTACCCTTTGCTTAACTTTAATTGATACCTATACTTAATTATTCATCCAAGTAGTACCTCTAATGCACAAGTGAATTCGGTACCAACTAACTTAATCCTTATTTTTACGTGATAACGTTTAATTTAGCTAGCTAGCTGGTATGAGGTGTACCGTATTTAGGAAAGAGGTTATAATAGGTCTAAAAACCATGATAACAAAACAATCGGACAGAGACACATTCTATCTTCATTAACCGCACATCGCTTCTCATTAGCACTTAACGGTGACAAACCAACTTTGGTAAACAAGGAAGAGTGACCAACTGTCTGGGGAACTCACTAACTTATCCCTCAACTTTTTGTGTGACAATCGGAAACCTCTCCGATGCGACAACCCTCGGGAATATTTTATAGAGATTAGAAAATAATCTCTTCCTTGATTTTTTTTTATTCAGTTTTGTTAACGTTTTAAGAATGTATCAGCCTAGGGAATATGTTGGTAGGCTTTTAGGTTATTTCATAAATATATGGCATCAATTATTCCGCGTAAAAATGTCTACAGTGAAACCCGGAGAACTGGGAGATTAAAGGACTTAGTAGATATTTTTTTTAATCATTAATAGAGGCCTTTCATTTACTCAGTTTCCCAAATAACCAGGTTTAAGCACACTGTCTCATTTACAGAGGGCCCCGCGAATAAATTCGAATGTATGCAAACAAATGTGAAACAATATTCAAAATGCTCAAATAATTGATTGTCTCACTTATTGAGGTTATTGGTCTTCTTAAGTCTAGATGTAAAATAAAAAGAAAGAAAAAAACATATACCCCAGCTATTGAGATTCATAATAATCAATAACGGGGTCATATACCTATAACCAGGTTTTACGGTACTACACAGCAAGCTTCAGTGACTTCATCACATTATACATATTTATTAGTATTAGTTATGATTAAAGTCGGTCAGCTGTCTACTCGTAGGCTCGTGGAACGAGTGTCGTATCTGCGCATTTGATAGACACAGATATAGTGCTGTAAGTGGGTCGTGCGTATCCGGAGGGTCGCTATCGGCAGATATTGTCGCTTTAAGTGCATTAAACTGTTACTGTTATTGCACTATTAGAAAATCTTTATTAACACAAAATGGTACACTCAGTACCGATAGCCTTTATTGAATCCGTTAATGAGAGCACGATTGAGAATAATCGTGCTAACAATGATAACGACCAAACAGCTTGATTGGAACAATAACAAGGCTAGAGTGAATAGGCTCTTAATAAACTAGTGCGCCTCACCATCAAAGATTGCATCGCTACTTACCATCAGGTGGGATCGCAGTCAAGCACTAGTTTATCTCAAAAAAAAAAAAAAAAAACAATGAGCACAATCGAAGAACTCAAGAGCATGAAATAAATTGCATGTTTAAAACAGAATTGCATTACTTTTAAAGTCAATCTAAATGTAATCACGAACTAAAGTTCTCAAGTAGTTTCAAAGCCGATGTAAACAAACGATGAAATCGCTTAAAACTTTTATACGTCGCGATTCCAATAATAAAATTAAGGTTTTATGTCCCGTTTAAGGTTTCAACTTTTAACGCATTACATATATATTTCACTAGGAATAAAAGGCGACGTTGCTATACAATGGTGGGGATCGAGAGAGCCATAATAGTTCTCAATCTTCCATTCGAAGGTCTGTGCAAATCTTTGGGGAGCGAGCAGAGTTGGCGACGGAGACTGTCCCTAAAATATCAGAGTATTACTGGATGTGACAGGCCGGACGCGTCGCCTATTGAGCGCACTCATTAATGATTCATGTGTAGATGACAGGCCACCATCGATTTTATATCTTCGCATACAGTAATAATGCCAATTTGATATCCTTCGTCGGTATGAAAATGTTTGCGAATATTTTCATTGCGCTGAGTGTGTTTGAGACGCTAATAGGAACGACTTTTCAGCCAACAGAACTATCGTTATCTAAGGCTACGGTTTCAATTTTCCTAATGCTTAGAAATCGTATAACGCTTTTATGATTATGCGTTTTTTTCTAATAAAGGGAATGAATTTTATTCGCATGAGAATATTCGGGAGCGCTTTGTGGAAACTCACTCATCAAATAATAGGTCTGTATGGTATGCCTACCTATTTTTAGAAAGGTATCTCTCTGAATAAGATAATTTAAGAATTGCTTAGCTCGGCTAGCCGTGTTTTCTTGGGACATAAACTTAGCGAACTCAGCATATATTAAAAAAAAAATACGCTAGGATTATTTTTAGACAAATTACACTAAGAGCATTTACGTAAACGTTTTTCTAGCTTCGGAAAAATTACATAAAAAGGGCGAGGGCAAAAGGGCCCGAAAGTCGTAGTTTCCGTTTTATACAGTTTCTTCTGTCACGTCTAGTGAGGATAAATCTGCGTTACTGTCATAGTAGACGTTTTTATCTCTAAAGTAAACTGTGAGCAATAACCGAACCGAGTTTACGAATTGTGCGTCGCTATTTTGCCTCGCGTGCTTCTGGTATTGCGGTTCGTCGTTTATATATATTCGCTTACGGTTGAATATAGGATTTCTGTTACAAATTAACGAGGGAGTCAGTCAAGTGTCATGTCGTCGAGCCTCGTTGCTACAGTAACGTTACACGTATGTGGCTGACACCTACCCTCAGGGTGATCGGTGTAAACACCGAATTTGTGTCACAATACAAGATTTATGTCGAAATTCCTAACTAAACATTTTGCTGAACTGAACTTTGTGTATTTGACAATATCAAAACGTTTCTAGAAATACCTGTTTAGAAGTTGGAGGAAAATTATGCGGAAATATTTCAGGCCCTTTCTGGATTCATAATTTCTAACGAAGATACTCAACTTGATATTTTCATAACAAATTTTGCTTTTATTAACTGGTACCTAATACAAACAAAAACCAATTATTATATCAATTTAAACTGGATAAAACAGTTAACTGAAACAGGCAGTTTAAAAAGATACCTAATTACAATTCTCTTAAGACACATAACGATATCTACATAGATAGGATCGCAACAAAACAATCGTCAAATACAACTCGTGGGAACATTAAAAGCCCAGTTAACTCCAACTTTTTAACTCTTTGAATGTCGTAATTAGAGACACAATAGAAAGACAATTACCTTATGTCGGACTGTGTAACTTAAGACATTCGAAAGGTTAATTCGAATCTCCTAACTCAAAAAAAAAAAAACAGAATATATTTTTGCGAATTGGTAAAACGTAATAATTCAGGGATATCGCTCAGTGGCTATTTCCCTGATGCAATTTTCCGCCCACAACGATAAGATATTATTATCGGTTATTATTTAGACGCAGTAAAATACGAGTACAGACAGATGTTCATCCTGATGTTTATATTTATAGACGTTTGTGACGACTTATTTTATTATCATTTTGTGTAATAACATTATTCTGATTGTTGAAACAATGGAAGTTTCATCTATCTCTTTCATTGAGAACAAAGTCCGGTACGTGTTTTAAAGATGTTTAATTTTTTTTAAACTAAATAGTTTTCTGTATTTATCATTTATTTGCATATTATGCATTTATTAAGCTATTGCATAGCTTCTATCGCGGGCCTTGAGCGTGGAGACCGAATCCAGAAATTCCGTAACAAAAATAACCTAACACCCCACACTCATTTGTTTTTTGAGCGTGGTGACCGATAAGAAAACAAATGAGTGAACAATCAATCAAAATTCAATTCAATGTGTGAAAGTGTAACTTCAATTAATATCAAAGAAAAAAAAACAAAGGAAAAAAAATACTGCATAAATAAAATAAATAAATAATTATAATTGCATAAGTTGATAAAAATGCTATGCAATAGCTTTACCGCCGCAGTCCCCGAGTGCCACACGTCTTTTTTTTTAGTTTTTTTTTCTACCAATTGTTTAGTTTTGTAATGCACCAAGTGCAACCCCATTTTGTGTGCAGGCAATTTCTGTCCATTCCAGGTTGCCTGGAAGAGATCGCGGAATGCGGTAAAGCCAGCAATTGTTTTAAATTTAACGCTCAAATTGTAACATTCATTATCATGGTGTACGATAAAATATGATAAATAATCAATTAAAAGTATTTTCAATTAAAAGTATCAATAAGAACTGCCTTTCTACAAAAGTAATCAACGGATCCATAATAGTAGTTATGTGGTCTATTAGATCAATTTTATTCTGCTGATTCCTACTTAAATATTTTTAAAAAATTAATCAGCTTAATAATCAGTACCTTGCTTTTACCATCATCTCAGCCAACCAATCGTTTTCTCTTTTGTCAGATCTTACCCAGACAGTAACTAGATACCTATTTTTTATCTATCATCTTGTTTCCATAGTTTCAGAACTATAAAACAGACAACAATGTAGCATGTTACTCATTTTCAGGGTCACTCGATGAACCGACGGAAATAACCGCACATAAGCAATTGGCGATTAACCTATCATTTGTAATGACTGTTCATGTAGGTATCTATTACAAAGTTGCAATGACGGCCAACTAAACATTATATTCATTTTCTCCTCTCCTATTTAACTTTTATAAAAGCTGCAGCAATCATTCGTTCGTCAAAGGAGTTGAAAGCAAATAACGTGCAACATTTTTACAGAAATTGATATCCGTACAATTCTACATCTTCGATTTTTTTTTTTTAACTACATATAAGGGCTGCCTCGTTGGTCTAATGGTTCAACGGTAACTGCCAAAATCTTGGGTGCAATTCCCAGGTCGGGTACCTACCTATAGAATGATTTGGATTTTCTATAGAAAGATATTTTTAGTAGCAAGTTCGAAGTCATATTTTATGATATTGCTATTACCATTGACACCAGAGACCTTTCTGCAAGACACTAAAGCTAACTAACGCTACTGGTGAAATGTATAACTTAACCTCTTGTTCTTTTTTAAGTAAAATCATCAAATAGGACGTCTCTCGCTCTCACTGGAGCGAAAGAGTGACAGAATTTAACTGCTTAAAAGACACTTGTGTTCTTTCAGTTGCACTTAGCGTTCTAGGTCCGTGACTACTCTTTAGAATCTCGAGGCCCAGGTATCGGCCTTGGCGGACTCTCTCATAATATATGTGGCCACCTCTGCCTGACAATTCGAGGAAACCAAACGTGATGTTATGTACATGAGCCTGAATTATGCAATAGGTACATACAAGATTATTTGCGGTGGATCAGCATAGATAAATGATGTGTGAAATAAGTTTTCTTAAGTAACTCGAGAAAACACAGGCCTAACAAAAAACTAAATTGGAAATGTTGGTGCCATATTGTTTTCTAACTTTAGTTTTGCGAGTGAAATAGGTTTTGTGACTCCTTTTTATCTTAAAATAGCTGTAGTGGCAGGGTGTTTATTTCCTTTTCCCTTTTGAACAATACCAACTTTGAAGCCAGAGGCCGATTGTGTTACTTTTACAATGTCCCTATATTATTTCTCTGCGGTGTTTATTTGATCCTTAATTCTGAGAAGGTTCACATCAAAATCGATAGGAAAATGAAACTAAAACACGTTTCTCAGCGTTTGCATTTTGTGTAAAACTTTCAGCCCACATTAAATTAGTACTTCCCACTAAGCTAGCCTGCATGTTAACATCGAGGAAATAAGCTGTCTTGGTTTTAAATTTTATTGAAATCCATTCAGTCGTTTTACAATACCTAAAGGAGTAACAAACATACAAACCTTCACTTCTATAACATTAATCTGACACGGTTTTTTTTAAGTTTCGCGTGCTGACACGATGATAATGCAGGATGTAACGAATGCGTCAATTGCACCACTTTTATTCCCGCAAAACCTGATTCTCGCCTGAATCTTCAAAAAATTTGGGGATCCAGATTCAAATGCCTCAAATATGTCATTTGATCAAGTAATCTTTTAAGTGTATGGTACTTTTAGTTAAACCTACTTACGAGAAATACTACCTAGTTTTTATTTAACTACTTTTTTAAAATTATAAAATGCCTTGTTTGACCCACGGGCCGGCTTTTACATTGGACTAGGAAGTGTTGCCATACAATGTGGCAATGTCGCTTTTGGACACAATATGGACAGCGATGTAGACATTTCAATATTGTATTTAGTGTATTTCAGTATTGTAGAGAGTAAAGGCTTAGAAATCAAAATATAAATTTGTGTGAAATTAATTTAGTAAAGAGCTCCGAAAAACTGATATTTTACGTGAACTTTAGTCGTCCATAATGTACAATGTGTGTGTGTGTGTGTGTCAATAAAAGCCTTTTGCACATTTAATCGATTCGATTCTGAATGACGACAATTTTTCTGAAAAACTTGTATGGGATTTAAAAAAAAAACACGTATTTTCTGGAACAAGTTTTGTGAAATAATCGAATGCCAACAGAGTTTTCATGCGTTATCTCTCTTTTTTTACATTGCCTCTTCATCAAACATGGCGTTGGATTGCATTAGATGAAGCAAAAAGCTTTTAAACCATGCTCGATGTTGACGATAGGCAAGTGGAAAAGGATTAATTTCGTCAATATTTTTAGACTTGTATGTTTTACGAGAACCCTGTACCATAACGAGATAGTCATAACCGTCAAGCATCCGTGTTAAACGCCCAGCATTAGGGATAACCATTTTTATCATATCTTTGTTTATACACGCCTTTGCGGGTTTTTCCGCGGCTGGCCTAACGATGTTTTCCTTTGCTCGGGACTTGGGGAGTCGGGAGCAATACAATAAATAAATTTTGTAGACGCTTAGAAAACCCTAGCTCATTTACAGTGGGGTCGTTAATCAATGCTCCAGTCTTACCAGCACCAGCATATACGGTATTTTAAATTCTATTTTTGTTTGCTCTTATTCCACAGCTACTTTGGTAGGTACCTACACTCTATTCACGTTAAGATTAGACATTTAAAGAAACCATTTTTACTGTCTGTTCAACCGATTATAACCTCTATTTCGTAAGCATAAGGATAGCATTAAAAGCAAAAAAGTGGTTACAATACCAACTATTTACTGCAGCTGACATTTGTCATGCCAACAACGTAATAAAAGTCAAAATCGGTTGAACGGACAGTAATAAAAGGTTTGCATAAATGTCTAATGTTCTTTTGAACAGAGAATAGAAGGCAGCTAGTGAAGGATGCGAGAATCCGATGGATGCGGGACGCAATGGATCGAGGATTGTTCATTGTGGTGACACTTGGGGAGGCCTATGTCAAAATCAAACAGAATGCCTCAGTTTAATTGATTTTGACTTCAGCAAGCTAAAGGCAATGTAGGTATGTGTTGAGTAGAAACCAAAGCGAATAAACGGGAATCCGATGATTCAATCCGATAACCATAGTCTTGCTAGCTCTAACCTATTAATTGGAGAGGTTAAGGCTACACTCCTATTAAGCTATATGCAACTGCTTAGCTAGTTACCTGTGTCTGGTGGTTAGTTTGCAAGTTAAAGATACATTCGTTTGCTGCAAGATGTGCTATTAAACATAAATTCAAAGAAAATAATATGTCAACTAAATAAAGTATGGGCACTTTTATATTACGGGCACTAAGGATAATCTGCGGGGTTACCATGACTTTCAAAGTAAGATTGTTTTAATCTTATTTCAGTGTGGGTAAGAGATGGCGCTAGACAACCTGTATAGCTCTGTCTCTTACCCACACTGAAACAAGATTAAAACAATCTTACTTTAAATAGTCATGGTCTAGGTCCTGGTCGTATAAGGACTATCGGTCAATCTCAGTGCTGTGATTTGCGAATTGTTCAAAACCGAGTCATCGTGGCCCTTTAACGCAAAGAACAACTGACGGAGCACGGGTGGTATAACCCACCCGTGCTCCGTCCAAAAGACAAATCTGACACTATATTTCACTCTATCCCGAAATAATTTGCCAATCACAAAAGATTAGGAGTCAGTCAGTCAGTAAAATGTAGCTAATTGTAGATTTCAAAATGTAAATATCTAGAATATATGACGAGCAAGAAACTTCATGGGCAATCTTTAAAACCTAGTTAATATAAGCATTGCACCAAACACTTTCTATTTAATAAAAGAAAGATAGGAAACAGAAGTGATGACGCGTTGCCTATAAGCTACCTTGAATATAATAACAGAGGGTAATAGGGTGATACTGATTAGTAAAGGTCGTACCCTTTTCCTTAAAAGGATCATAGGTAGGGCCTAATTTGAACTCACAATAGGTACTTGGATATTACAAACTATGGAATCACTGTATAGGTTCACAGTATGCAACTAGAATGTGCGATACATTTGTCATTTTGCAAGGAGATAAGGAAGAGGCTAATCGGTTCGTTCCTCTGATGCGTGTCGCCAGTTCGAGTTTGGACGGAAAAAAATATTTGTATGGCCTATTGATAGTATTTCTGGGTCTCTGTGTTTGTGAAATTATTCTTAAATGTATCTACGACACAGAAATTCCAAGTGGGAAGCAAAGTTTTAAAAAATCTTAGACCACATTTATCGGTCCTCCCATTTCGTATTTTAGGACCGAAGATGGCAAGGTGAGCAAAGTTAATAAGGCCGTGCTGACTTTACTAAGCCTCTTGGCGAAGTCCAAAATAAGCAAAGTTAACTGGTATGATTTGGTATTATGTTGCGGTCATGGTCCTAACCACTACCAAGTCAAGATTGTAACAATATTGTTCACGTTTTGTTCCGGACTTGTGATTGTCTTTAAAATTTCGCTTATAGTTACAAGACTAAATAAAATACAAACGTTTATTTGACATAATTACATTATACCTATCATTCTTTCGAACAATCTTGTAGCAGCCATAAAACTGGCTGTTGTATCACCCTAGGAAATAGTTTCTACATTTATATTTATGTAAATAGCCTGCGTTAAAGTAGGAAAAGTATGCCTATTTCACTTAATGATAAAATGTAAAGAGGAGAGATGGAAAGCACGTTGCTAAAAGAGTTATGAATTTACATGTAAATGGATGGAGAGGGAGAGGGAGGCCAAAGAAAAGACGAATGGACTGTGTGAGAAGTGATCTGAAAGAAAAAGGCGTTAGTGATAGCGTGACGAGTGACAGGACAAAATGGAAGAAAAAAACGTGTTGTGCCGACCCCAAATAAAACGGGACAAGGGCAGGAAGAAGAAGATAAAATACCATTTCACTGATGAAAGAATTTTTTTAATAGGTCTAGTAGTTTGTGAGTTATTCATTAGAAACAAAATTAAAATCTTTCCTTTTTATAATATTATTAGTATACTCGTACTAGGTGGCCCATTAAATTTTGTTCTGCCACACAAATATCAAAGGAAAAAAACCGGCCAAGTGCGAGTCGGACTCGCTCATGGAGGGTTCCGTAGCAGCAAGTAACATAATATAAAAGTTCTTGTAGTTCGTTGTAACTTTGATCGATGTTTTAATAATAGTGTATTTTTTTTAGATTTATGACGTATAAAAAAAAAAACTACTTATTAGATCTCGTTCAAACCAATTTTCGTTGGTAGTTTACATGGTAATGTAGGTACATGATATATTTTTTTTTAGTTTTATCATTCTCTTATTTTAGAAGTTAGAGGGGGACACACACACATTTTACCACTTTGGAAGTGTCTCTCGCGTAAACTATTCAATTTAGAAAAAAATGATATTAGAAACCTCAATATCATTTTTGAAGACCTATCCATAGATACCCCACACGTATGGGTTTGATGAAAAAAATTTTTTTGAGTTTTAGTTTTAAGTATGACCCCCAAAATTTTATTACTTTTTTTCTATTTTTGTATGAAAATCTTAAAGCAGTTTACAGAATACATCTACTTACTAAGTTTCAACAGTATAGCTCTTATAGTTTCGGAAAAAAGTGGCTGTGACATACGGACGGACAGACAGACAGACAGACAGACAGACAGACATGACGAATCTATAAGGGTTCCTTTTTTTGCCATTTGGCTACGGAACCCTAAAAATGGGGTTAAGGTAGGGTAAAAAATTGCCTACGACCTATTCTCAGACCTACCAAATAGACACAAAATATTTCACAAAAATCGATCAAGCCGTTTCGGAGGCGTTCGATAACAAACTGTCACATGAAAATTTTATATTTTAGATGCTAGTTGATTTTTCCGACAGTGAAGCTCAATTTTTTATTTCGGTAACAGTTTTCGTAGACGTTGGAATGGGGAATGAAAAGTTTCATGAAATACGTAAGTTTGAAACTGCCAAATTTCAAGTTTGTGGTAATTTTGTTGAGCTTAATAAGAATGAAGAGTTACGGGATTATGCCGAGAATTCCGGGAAAATGTGGATTGACAGGATTCGCTGTTTCTAAGTAGAAAGGTATAGTTAATAAATTAAGGTAATACGGTATAGGTGGTACGTACGTTGATATAATTTTAATACACTATCGAAATCTTTAGATAAAACCTTACAAATGAATCGATAATTTTCTTCTAGGTAAGGATAATATCAAAATAGTTACCAAAGGTATACCTACGGTTCATAATAATATTCGCTAAGTACACTGAACACTGCCGCCAATACCGTAGAGAAATTCGAAATTAGTAGACATTGAATACCCAAAGGCACATTCTGAGTAAATGTTGAACAGACTTTAGTTCTAATTTGTTTATACTGTTAAAAATAAAATTTAATAAAAAATGTATATCAAGCTTGAAATTATTTACTACGAATTACTAATTAATAACTATTTATTTACGAATTTACCTATACCTAGTTTTAATTTATTATTGATGAGTAACTCATACTTGCTCAATTATAATAAATTGAACTACTTCTGAGAATTCAAAAAAGGTCTCTAATCGCAATAAATGAAAAGATGCCAATGTCACTGAACAAGTAATAAGAACAAAATAATCATATTGACATAAAGAATAAAGATCCAGACTTTTAAATGAATTTAATTTCTAACTAGGTGGGTACATACTTACTCAAGTAGAATCTAATCAAAGAGATAGAATGCCCGTTCTAACTAACAGTTGATGACACCTCGATTAACACAGTAACATTTTTTCATTAAGTTGACCCGAGCTATGAAAATCTAAAAATGCGCTTTTACTTAGATATTGGCTTCTGCGTCGATTCCACTTGTATGAAATTTAAAAGTTATCCCTAAGGACAATACTCCTTGGATAAAAAATGGTGCATGGTCTACTCGTGTACTAAATTTTATTTAAAGCCGTTTGAACATCAAGCAGTAACAAATACACATACAGATAAACTTTCGCTTAATTTAGTATGCATGTTAGTCTAGACGGTATTTATATTAGGTATGGGTAATGGTACCTGAAATAAAATTATTTATTATTATTATTTCTTTATACCTTACTACTTTGCAAGACTGGGGTTTTGCTGTCTTAGACATTTGCAAGATGTAAAATTGGATCTCGTAGAGGCCCCTTGCGACCTATGCGACAATTATATCTTTGTACGCGCTATGCAAGTGCACCCGAGGACAACCGCCGGTTGGTGGGAAAGTATTGCGATATATAAAACCACGATATAGGGCTACGGTTTGGGAGGCTAAAGTGGACTGGTTACTAAGAACATTGCTAAGATTACGGCCCTTGCCTGAACAGTGTTATTAATATACATCGATAAAAAACTGGCCAAGAGCGTGTCGGGCCACGCTCAGTGTAGGGTTCCGTAGTTTCCCGTCCGTCACAATAAGTGTACTCACTTATGAGTTTAAAAAAATTACACGATTATACTACAAACTTAGTCCAGAAATTATTTTGTACAACCTTTTTGTCTTTTTTGTACAAAATTGTTCTTTCCATCAAGTTCAAAATAATTTTCCTAGAAAGTCCTTATAAAGTTCTACTTTTCAGATTTTTTTCATATTTTCTAAACTTATGGTTCAAAAGTTAGAGGGGGGGGACACATTGTTTTTTACTTTTGGAGCGATTATTTCCGAAATTATTGACATTATCAAAAAATGATTTTAGTAAACCCCTATTCATTTTTAAATACCTATCCAACAATATATCACACATAAGGGTTGAAATTAAAAAAAAAAATCACTTCCCACTTACATATAGGAGGGCTACCCTAATAAAACATTTTTTTTCCAATTTTTATTTTACCACTTTGTCGGCATGATTGATATACATATTGGTACCAAATTTCAGCTTTCTAGTGCTAACGGTCACAGAGATTAAGCGAGGACGGACAGACGGACAGACAGACATGGCGAAACTATAAGGGTTCCTAGTTGACTACGGAACCCTAAAAAGGCTGAAGGTGACTTGCGAACTCAATAAATGGGGCCCCAGAAACTAGTCGCTAGCACAAAGTGACGTAATAATAAGGAGGTAACATATCCTAAGCTGCTTGAGGAGTAGAGAAGTATACCACGGCTATCAGGACAATCCTGAATTTGAAGCTAACTACCAGCATCTTACTGGATTATATATTCTTCTCCCGAGCAATTTTGCTCTTGCCGATCTCTACTTAAGTCAACCAATAAAGACCAAAGGTCAATATGTTCTAATTATTATTATTACTTACTTATTATATTTTTGGTGTGAAGTGTGATAGTGTGATTCACACTTACGTAAACTCATGGCGGGACAAGCTTGATGGCAACAAGCAGAATTGATCCATATTAGCTGAAAATAGAGAACTTTGATAAAGAGAGAGGCTTTTATCCTGCAGTGACATTAAAATGTATATATTATATAGTGAATAAATATAATTCACATTTACTAATAAGCATTTAATGATTTAGTGTTAAAAATAGTAATAAAGTTTCATCAGAATCAACCAAGCTAAAGGAAAGAACCTGACAAATGTCGTTGATCGACTGATGCAATGTAAATGGCGCTTGCGCCGAGCTTCGGGCGAATTGCCTGCACCATAATTATATGAGAAAAGGGAGTACCTGACTGACGTAAGAACTCGTTATTTCGTATCAGTTAATGATTTGTTTTTGTGGATAACTTGCATCAGAATTGGGTGGACAATGGTAACTCGTTTATATAGTATTCTAAGTGTGACTTGCATTTGGAAATTTTGTATCATGAAAATGTTCTTTTAGCATGCCAATTCTTTATTCTGAAAATTAAGTTATTTTTAAGCAACCATTCTCAGCATATTGAAAATTTATTAAGATTGCCTTTATCTTGTACCATAAAGTTGACAAAAAATAAAAGGCTGTTTTTGATATTTGATTTGGACTACCCAGCGGCTTGTTCGGTGTAGTGTAGACTGCTAAAAAAGCTACTACTACATCGGACCCCTAATTATTATTTTATTGTTCCTTTCAGTTTCGTTCCAAGTTACATTCTAGTCTTTCTCAAATGTCAAAACGGACCTTTAATTTTTCAACGAGTCTAGATTAATATATATCTTGTAGGTGGTTTTATGACGAACAGGTAACATTACATAAACCCAATGAGAGGCAATCAGGCAATCAAAAATCCAGGGTTGCGGGATTCTTCGAAAGAGTGACAGTGGCCTGGGAACACAAGAGGTAACTGAAGGAGCACAGGTAGATTTTAGTTAGCAAAAGTCTGACACTCGCTCTCGCTCCACCTAGAGACGAAAAAAGGTGACAATAAATAAAATTCAACGAAAGTACCTACTAACACTAAAATTGACACTATTTTAACTTAATTAGAAGATAATTAGATGCTACTGTCTTTAGAACTCGTAAGATATTATTAGACAGGATTCACTTGAAGGTCGTTTAACTACCAGAGTAAAACTTTAACCAACAATAGGGGTAATCAATTATAAAAAAATACAGTCTTTCTTAAAAATGTGAGAAAATTTTCCATCTATTTTCTTTACGAAAACTTCTCCATCTTGAGAAGTTGATTAAATACAGTTTTAACACCCTAATCGCGGTGTTAAATGTTTATTTAATTGTAGAGACTTAAAGAGTTAGTGCCGTTTTTCCACTTAGGATATTACTACACCAAGAATTTAACTTTTACAAAGCTTTTAGTGTCTTGGAACGCTAACATTCTCGGCCGCGACACGAGTTGATTTCGTAACACCTAACAGGCGATAAAGCATCGATTTTCACACAAAGAGAGGTTAGTGGCGCAACACCGACCCCTTTTCAATAAAATTCACATTTTCTTTCACAAGTCGGGTGATGGTGCCTGGGTAACATTCATGACGGAGTTTAGTGACTTCCGAAGTAGCAGGTTATCAGGCGTGGGGTAGCGGGGGTGTGTGGGTGCGCGCGAGGGGGGAGGGTAAAGCTGGATGCTGGTGGTGTATTCGGCTTCGCGCCCCCGCATTCTAGTCCCGGCGCCCGGCGCGCTCGCTCGCGCCTCCTTTCCGCGCGACTCATTACGCGTCTCTGTTCTTATTTTTATTTACTTACGCAGCGTCCGATTTCTTCTTCCTATAACGTGTGCCGGAGGTTTGTTGTGACTGTTGCAAAGTGACGGTGTGATTTTTACGGTTCCTTTTTGTCATGAATTTGGGTAACAGCGGCTATAATTTATGGAAATTTTAATTCGTATGGGCCTCAATTATTTCGGAATTTATATTAGTTTGAGCAATCAAAACGAAACGTTAAAACTTCAATTATTTGCTTGTAACAATTTAACGAGATCTTACTATTTTCTAGTGAGTTTTTATCGTGTCAACAATATTGATAATTACTTCATCTGTGAATAACATTATTATTAGAACAAGTCTATCTTGGTTTGCCTATTATGATCATTTTATGTAGCAATTATCTGCATTATTATTTTAACAATATGTATAGTTTTTACTCTTGTTTTCTAAACAAAATTTTCTTTTTATGCGCCTACCATATTGTCTCTTCACGACCCTAGGATGATTGGCAGAGAATGCCTAAGGCATTAAGTCCGCCTATGAACTTTGTGTTGCATGAAGACTAAATAAATAAATAAAATTGTTCTTTATAGGCATGGGGCGATATGCCGCTAAATCCGGCTGGGTCAGTCTGCCTCGAGTGAAATGGCTGTCTTGATTGACTGCAGTCTATTAATACACGTAATATCTACTAAACAGTCAAAAAATATATTCAACTAATCGACACCGTATTTGACACCATTCGATTTGTATTCATTGAAACGCCAACGTCGAAACGGCTGTCGATATATTCGGCAATTTAGTGCGAAAAACAAATATGTACCTACAAACGTAACAGAATTAGGAACGGTAATGAAAATACGATTTTGGACAGCGACATTACAGTAATTCGCAATTTATACGAGCGAAATCTATTTACTTAGCAGCTGGTAGGTACAATCATTCAGTAGGTAGTACTTTTACAAACATTTATGCATTCAAAGTTTAACAAACATAACGAACATAGCACAAATAGGTTAAAGTAGAACGAACAAGTGAAATTATTTAATTTGCAACTTAAACAAATGTAGGTCGGGGCCGATGAATTAAACATACTGAAGATTTATCGTACGAATATGTAAATGCTGAAAACCGCCAAAACCTTAGATTTAAATCTTAGACCGATATATTTCATTTATACAAATGTCATTGTGTAAGAAAAGAAAATACATTCGTACAATTCTGTTCAAAGACGAGAACTGAGATAAAATATTTATCAGTTGTTAAAGTAAAGCGTAGTACGTTTGTATGGGAAGTGATTCCCATATTCCGTCCTACTCTACTTGTCGAGCACTCGTGCAATGTGGCCTCAGTAGGTACACGCGCACAGAAAAACCATAAAACTGCGCTTTCGATCCGGACCCACGGCTCGTGAGCGAGTTTCTATCTGGGATGATAACCAAGTACAGTCGCGTGCAAAATCCCATGGCACTTTATGACACCGACTCCTAATTGAGCACGCAACCTAACAATACCTTTTTTATTCGCCATTATTTACTTCGGCAAATATCAACACAAAGGTTGTAAACCCATTATATTATCACTTCAGATTTTTCCGAATAAAGTCAATTTATTTTCTTATTTCAGTTTTTAATTTGTTTTTCACATTCTAAAAATGTCAAGTATTTCGTTCGTTTGGAAAAAAAAACGCTATTTACAAGCCTCCGTTTTTATAATAGACTCATTAAAAAATAAACATCAAAAGGAAAACTTAATCCAAATGTAAACTTGAGGACTTTCCAAATTGGATTTTAATTGCTGTATTATTGTTTATCATCTTAAATGGATAATATAGGTACCTACCTAGTATTTTGCATCTTTCCTTACCTTTTTATAAGCAAGGAAGATACCAAATTATAAAGGATTTTACCAAACTTTTTCTTTATTCAAATGAATTCTTTAAAGTTAAGGGTAAATTTTAGAGTTATTTTACAATTTAAGACGAGACAAAAATTATGGCGATCCTCTTAATGACTAGATAAACCGTTGGTATAAGTATAGACTTCAAAATGTAAATAGTTAATGATCACGCATCAAAGATTCTTGTATAATTTAATAAATGCTGAAATGTTTCCATTCAATGTTATTGTTAAGGAATCAACTAAAGAAATTCTTGAATGGTAAATTAGTTCAGGCAACGATGTTACCGATCCATCATACATAAAGTATATGGATATTATTCACAAGAAAAGTACTTCTATGAAAAAGTATACGATCGAAGACCTAAGCTGGATTGGCAACTTTCTTAATGCGTCCTTACACTTCTATAGCTCTTGGCGTCTAGTCGAGACGCTCGAGCACGAATCTATTATAGAAAATAAGTCTCCGTAGCTAGACCGGCGACGAGACGTGACAAACTAATAACTTTTTAATAACTAAACTGCACACTGAGATTTGAAAATTGTCTTTTGTAAGCGCAACTAAATCACTACCTTTCCTCCTGAATGTTAAATTGTCATTGTTGCCTTTCGAATGTCTTAAGTTACACAGTCCGACATAAGGTAATTGTCTTTCTATTGTGTCTCTAATTACGACATTCAAAGAGTTAATGACAATTTAACATTCAGGAGGAAAGGTAGTGATTTAGTTGCACTTACAAAAGACAATTTTCAAATCTCAGTGTGCAGTTTAGTTATTAAAAAGTTATTAGTTTGTACAGTATTTTTCTGCTTTTATAATTATATATATATATATATATATATATGTATATATATTATATTGTTTGTAATATATTTATTATTTATTTATTTATTATATTCTTAATAATAATATACGTAATCTATGTGTTCTTAATTATAATATATGTAATTTTGCTAGTTTATATATATATGTATATATACAATATATATATGTAAATAGTACACCACAAACTACCTGCGTATCTTTTCTCCTCTGTCAAATCCATCCAAAGGTTGTCTTTAAAAAATCGCTTTTAGCGATAAGACCACCCATTGTGGCACGCTATTAATTTTAAGTTTCTTATGTAACTGCTTTATTTTTGGTGTACAATAAAGAATTTATCTATCTATCTATCTAAATTTTAACAGAAAACGAAGCATCCGCAACTCATGTCCGAAAAATTTCTCGTTTTAAGACGGTGTTTAGTAACTTTCTGAAGGATTGTAATTCCAATCAATTCCGACAAGATATATAAGTAATCGGATTGTTGATACAAGAAACTTGCTGTCTAAACCGATTTATGTTACGTTTTTGTTTTGCCAAGTACCTATATTGGCAAAATTAATAATTTATTCTATAAGGTTTCTCATTATAGATTGGATTATGAAGAGCTGAGGGCAAACAGTTGAGTACCGAGACTAAAATGTATAGTAAATATTTGTAATTTTTATTTGGTTAATTTTGTTTGTGAATAAATAAAAAATAAGTCATATTTTTAGTTGAATATTTCTTGTTTAGCTTCAGAAATATAATTTTCCTCCCGAAAGAGCTCCCTAGTTAGGGTAGAACATCTGTCGTTATGTCTGTCATAACAATCGCAGCATCAATTTATTCTGTCGTTATCTATTGTAATGAATTTATGTTTTTAGGTTCATTCGTAGTTATCAATTTGAGTGTAACTTTTTAATTATTATTTTGTTGATATCTCACTAACTTGGTCTAATAGGTACAGTAACAAGTTTTGGCTCACCGGAGGTCCTACATTCTATTCAGGAAACTGTAGAGTTACTATATTGTTACTTCTCAGTGTTTACTATTAAGACATTCTCGTAGGTATGAACCGGTAGCTACACACAGGTAAACCAATTGTTTAATCAGCAAGTACAAGTGCGCGAATATTGCTATTCATGTATGCATACACGATGCACATCCATCAATAGAATACATACATACATAACATTCCAGTTCAAAATCGAATGTGGATTTGGGATAGAAGTTCAATTCAACTCTTTAAAAAAACAACAAGTAAACCCTTGTATTAAAATATTTTCATTAAGGCAAGGAAGTTTTTCATCATCTACGCATAACCTTGACATTTCTGCTAACGGGCGAATACCTTATGTAATATGACGGTGCTTAAGAATCCATCTCAGTAACATGCAAAATTGTTTGGGGATCATCCGAGGTTTTATCAACGGAGATGTGAAAAAATATAACAGAGGTGAGATCAGAAACGTTTTATGAATATGATTACTGACATGTATCAAATCTACATATAGAAAAACAGAAGCTTATAAAAATATTGGCTTGAAAACGTCGTGGATTAATACGCAGAGTAACGCAATTTATGTTTTATTATTTATGTTTTAACTGCTCGAGTCTATGCCCTAAGTGTTAGCAGATAGGTCGAAGTTTAAGCGTTTTATGAACTTTGACATTGACACAGTCTAGCACTAATTTTGAGAAACTAGATTCATCTTTCAAGATATCTAGCTTCTAATTCTGTTGCTTTATTTTAGACATCGTATACTAAAATGATTAATGGTGGTTTTTGTGCCACTCTAAATGTAATCAGCGATATCTTTGAGAGGTGTAATATGAGTTGGTTTTTCGGACGTCGACTGAACATTAAATGTAGGGAGTGATAATGCAAAGTTTACCCTTGGATTGATCGTGCCGATACTGCTATCATTCCACATTCGTGAAATTGTACAGTATTGTCAATTACCATAGGCTAGTTGCCGTAAAAAATGTAATTAGTCCGTCTTTTAGATTACCTATTCAAAAATAAGAGACATGTATTTTTTAATTTGTAAATTTAAAAAAAAATGACAAAGATATATAGCCCATTAAAGTTACGTGTAACGTCACGCCGTGCTGCATTTTTTCGCACGGGGTGACGTCATACGTAACTGTAATGGGCTTTCTCTTTGTTATTTTTTGTTTAATCGAAAAAAGACAAAATTCTTGTCCAATATTTTTTTATAATCTAAATTATAGACTAAATAATATGTAATTATTTTGACCCAGGAAATTATCCTATTACCGGCATATATTACTCATCATAATCAACTTGCTACCCTTGTCCTTGTTTAGGATCGGCGCAACACGTTTTTTCTTTCATTAAGTCCTGTCAACCGTCACGCCAACCACCAACTCCCTTTTCTTTCATATTTATCTTGTCACACAATCGATCCATCTTTTCTTTACCTCTCCCTCCATTCACATGAGAGTTATGAATACTTATGTCATAACTCTTTTAATAACATTTCTACAGTAATAAAAATTCTTAAAATTTACGAGCACGGTTGTACTTCATATTAGGTTAACGCATTACAGCCATGAATATTTGGGTACAGGCAGCTAATTTTCGGCATAAAAAGAAATCAATCAATAAAAGACTTAACAAAATTAAAGTTTAAACCGAACTGTACGTCCAATATGGTATCGGGTGTAAATAGATGCACGACTGTTTTGCATATTGTGTTGTAAAAGGGTTTGAATGGTGACCAACTGACCCGTGACCTTAAATTCTTATTTTCAATTAAAAACGTCGTAGAGTTGCACGTCATTTCTTTATATGGTAGGTAAGTGTATTGTTTATGTATGAATAAAAAATAATTCTGACTTTTATAAGACAATACTACAAAATTAAATAAATAAACATTCACGAATGAAAGAATTCTTGAATTTCGGGACGATATCTACACGTTTGCATTTTGTCAGAATTTAATTGGATTACAAAAATTACTGATCCTTTTCCGGGACATTACACGCCTTGGAAGAAAAAATAATGATCATTCATTCCCTTCGTTTGTGATACATAAAATGAATTTGAATATTTTCCGAGTTCGTTCGCAGAATCCAGAATCAAACGGATTAGTAGATATGTAAAATGCTTTAAATCGAGTTTTATTTGGAAGGTAAAGATACCTTCTTATATGCGAAGTCATTAAGAATTATACGTATAAATAGAGATAGGTAGCGATCTTTTATTCTTCTCTTTGATGAAGCTTAAGTAGATACATAATGTTGTGTACTGTTTAATTTGTATTTAACGTCTTACCTACAAAAAAGATATTATTTTTTTTTTTACACGAGCTAGTATCAGAATTCACTGAATTTCTAGCATTTCTAACCAAAGAAAGAAATTAAAAAACAAAAAGAAAAGCACAAGACTAAAATATCTAACCACTCAATCACCATTACTCCTCGTAAATTTTTCTAGGCGATCTTAAGCCGCCTGTAAGTGACACCCAGTTCTGTTCCATTCAAATAAGTAAAGGGGGCGTGGTCTAACGGAGACGGATGGGTGTGAATTTGACAGAGGTTGTTAATTATATGGTCGTCAGTGTCGATCGGAGCGCTTGCGGTTCCAAGGAAAATTACGACTCACGTACACAGCTCGTTTAACACGCGTACAGTTTAATGAAGTCGTAAAAAAGGAAATTCAGAGGTATGAGTGGAAGATTTCTTTCTCAATGTTCAATTTGTTCTTTTTACGTAAATGTATCTGTTTCACTGAAAGCGTGTAAAAGGAATACCTACGTGGTTTTCGGTAAATATTATTTTTTCGCAAGTACAAGAATTGTCTAAACAACTGAATAATAATTATGTGGAATCATTGAAACTGGCGCAATATTCACTAAAATGGAGTTTGAGAATTGTATTATAGTAGATATAGACTAGGTACTAAGTACCTATATATAAAACTTGCCGAGAAGGATGCCTCTGCTCTACCTCTGCTTTCTAATAGAAAATAAAGCAATTATATATCAAGAATCTAAACAATTTCTCAACTTGATATTGGCTAAATGCATAAACTGTGAGAAGCCAAAAGAAGAAAAAAAATTCCAATTAAGGAAAGTAGGAAAATAAGTGATAGAAACCATCTGTTTTCGAACCGAGAAAAAATTAAGGCAGCTAAAGTAACGACAGCAACTTCTAGGGATTCCCAATAGTGGTTATTTTAATTACTTCCACCGGCTCTGTTTACCTTTTAATAAAGAAAAGCAAATATTATTTTCCCTCGCTGACCCAATATTGTGGAATATTGGACCGAGAGTTTATTTACTACTCAACCTTTAATTACCTGCTAACTACTAATCAAAATTTACTTAAAAATATTGAGAAAATCATTAGTATTTAAGTATCTAAATAAACCGTATTACGTCTAGAAACTTCACACAATTTTTAAACGAAACTTTAAATGAAAAAGTTGTGATAGCGGTTTGTACCGTTTTTTTCCTTTTCGCTTTACACTTGCACTCGTCAAGTACATATAATACAATTCCAGTTAATTGTCTGAAAAGTTCGAGTTAATGTGTTTTGTTCTATAACTCATTTTTCTAAAGCTTTTCATGACCGATCCATAAACAAGTTTAAAATGAGTTACACAACTTGATAAGTGCGAAGTTATAAACGTGTTTCTAGACTGAAACAATTAAAATGGTGGCCAGCTCTTCTACTCTGATTGGGTTCTAAAAATTTTAATGGTCCATCACGATTGGTCATTATTTGTAGAATCAAACTCGTTTAGATTAGTCCCCCCTACAATGTAGGGAGAGTCCGAATAGAATAATGGTGCGGTGTAATTGACGGGTCCCTGAAGTTTGGGTAATTAATTTTCGACTCGCTCCGATCTATCAGAGTTTACATGGAATTAATAAGGATTTGAGAAGGGCGATAAGCGTGCCTTTTTAGACAGCAGCCACACTTGCGCGCGTGGCACCGACAGGCCCGGCCCGCTGTCGAAACACGGCTAATTTGCATGCAAAACTTTTCATCAAAGTTATAATCCGCGCCACAATATTGGCAACTGGGCAAACAAATCACTTCTAGGCGTTACCTAACTCGGGTATAACGTTTCAATAAGCTGTGATTACATCAAGGTAGCAACAGGCATAATATATGCGCTAAACGATTAGCTATTTTCTTCGTAAGGCTTTAGGCTACATAATAATTAGAAAATTTTAATTAGGTACTGCTGTGCTTCTGAAATGTAAAGAAGATTGAATAAGTACCTACCTACATATATATATTATTTACCTATTTAAGCAGCTTAAGTTTCGTAAGGCCAAGGTTTACACCTTGAAAGGTATCTTTCAATTTATTTATTTGTTTATTAAATCTTTATGCACATAAAACTGTACAAAGGCAGACTTAATGCCTTAGGCATTATCTGCCAGTCGACCTTAGGGTGGTGCAGAAACATAATATGGCAGGTGCAACTTAATATATATAGACAAACAGAAGAGAAAAGAAAAACAATATTAAATACATATTTAGATACATACATATGCATAAGCAATGCTGTAGTGAAAAAACAAATTCAACCAATCAGTGCTGTGATGTTTCTTCTAACTTCTTGCGAATATGTTCACGTGCCTTCACCTTAAAGGAAAATCGACTGGTCGCCATCCTGATATTCTGAGGGAGCGCATTCCAGAGAAATATCGCCTGGACGAAAAAGGAAGAGTGGATATGCCTAGAGCGGTGTGAGGGGCATCGTAGAAGACGATTATTAGTAGACCGAAGATTTTTATTGTGCCCAGTGCAAAGAAATTGAAGTTCTGAAATCAGATAAGAAGGGGAAGAAGGATTATCTAGAAAAGAGAACAAGGTAGTCAAGGCCCTTAGCGCTCTGCGCTGACGAATAGGTAACCATTTTAATAGCGAACGATGCTCGGATACATGATCGTACTTACTTACGGAGGTTGAAGACAAATCGAATGCAGTTGTTCAGAAGACGGTCAAGTTTATTGAGGAGATCTGCATTCAGGTCATAGTAGCACACATCAGCATAGTCAATTATGGGAAAGATCAGGGACTGTACAAGCATTGTCTTTATGTGAGCTGGGAGGATATTCCTCAGACGATAGAGAGACCGCAACGTTCCAGTGACTTTTTGACTGACATTAGTGATCTACTTCCGTCAATCAAGACAAGCATCGACATACAGACCAAGATCCTTGACCTCAGAGCCAAACGGAATCACCGTGTTGTTGAAGATTACGGTTGGTACGGCTAGTTCATCTAACTTTCTCAGACTATGGGGGCTCACAACTATAATAGCCTGACACTTCGTAGGATTAACCGCCACCCCGAACCTATCAGACCAGTTTTTAATGACCCGTAAATCCTGGTTTAGCTCCTCGATCGCATCTGATATGTTGCCCACACTTAACCGACAGTACAGCTGCAAATCATCAGCATAGAGATGATACGCACACTGAAGCTTAGCAGTTATAAAGTTTATAAAAACAGAGAACAAAAGAGGAGATAAAATACCGCCTTGAGGGACGCCAGCTGCAAGGTCGCACCATCCTGAAGCAGAGTCTCCAGCACGAACTGACTGCTGGCGCCCCCGAAGATAGGAAGAAAACTATATCAGTACCTCGTGAGAGACCATGAGACAAGAAAGGATAGACAAGAGGACTTCATGACTGACGGTATTAAAAGCATTAGAGAAGTCAATTAACACCAAAGTAGTAACTTTGGTGTCTTCCATTCTCCGCCTTATATTGTCAGTCACTTTAAGGAAAGCTGTCACAGTACTGTGCCCGGGTCCGGGCTGATGTGGGAGTTCAATTTAAAGCAGGACTTAATAATTTCTTTAGTACCAATCTGTCGATAGCATAGATATGTCAAAATTTAAGCGGCAAATAGGTAGGTACTTTAGAAAATAAGTCGGTAATGTTGGTAGCCACCTACACCTTCACACTATCGGTGGTAAATAAGTGAAGAGCTTAGTTTACTTTTGCAGTAAACGTCTCAGAACATTTACTTATTCTTTCATTTCTGTCTCAACTGGTTGTGATTAGGGCGCAGTAAAATGGTGAAATCCGTGATATAGGTATATATAGTAGGTAATATTAGTTGATCTGGCAACATTGTTTTGCCATATATATTATAAATTATGAAGGAAAAAATGGGGCATGAGGCCACTCATTTTCATACCTACCTACTAACGTTTTGGAGAAGTTCGATAACAAACACTATGACACGAGATTTTTAAATTGGTAGGTATTAGATATATGCGAATACGGTTCACAATAAAATTGTCTTATAACATATCTATAACTCACAGCCCCTCCCGGTCCGTCTATCGTCGGTGAACACGATGGCAAAGCTTGTTTCATCCAACGCAATGTTTGATAAAGAGGCATCGCGAAAAAGAGGCCTGTGCGCTCGGCTGGCATTCCGTAACTTCCGTCACTCAAAATATTCGAGATTTCACAAAACATGTTCCAGAAAATGCGGGTTTTTAAAAACAATTTTTTTCATTCAGAATCTCGATGTAAGGTTTCAATAAATAGGTACCTATTTATATTTTAATTTATGAGTATCTACGTTAAGAAGATCCAAATTTCACGTAAAATTTGTGTAAACTTAGGTACTGAATTCGTTTTACAATATATGTTTTGTTTTCAAAATATCAAGAGAAAGATGTGTAATAACGTCATAATCATGTTAGAGTGGTAATACGGGAAGTATCAAGAGTTGGGTGCTCTTAAATGAATATCGCCTTTTTGGATAGCATCTAAATGTTTCAAGACACCTACCAATCGAAGAACCTGCGGTGGAGGAAAGTCAATACCGCGGGGAGCTCTCGACTTTGCACCCCCCTCTTCACATTTACTTACTTTTTGCTTGTTGGTCTAGAAGCTTGTGGTCCTGACTGCTATGCCAGAGGTCGTGGGTTTGATTCCCACCTAAGACAAATGTTTGTGTAATGAGCACGATACTTTGTTGTGTCAGGGTGTAATTTATTTATATACTTACATATGTATTTAGAAAAATATAAGTATGTTAATCAATTGGCAGTATTTATAGCACAAGCTCTGCTTAGTTTGGGACTAGACGGCGTTGTGTGAAAGTTTTAGAATATCATCATATCACAATTATTTTACCTATTAGATTAGTCTAGTAAGATATTTTTATTAAGGTAGGCGCCAGATAACAATAAAATAACGGTCATTGACCCTTCTACGCTGTCATATAGATACCTAAATATACGAGTATCTAGGAATATAGCTATATTTGTAGGTATAACTACGTCATCATCATCATCATCAGCTTTTTTAATGTTCCCACTGCTGGGACTCAGGCCTCCTCTCTAGGAGAGGGAATGGGCCGTAATCCACCACGCGGGCCCAGTGCGGGTTTGTGAATGTCTCAGGTCTTCAAATTTTTGGTATAACTACGTATGTGTATGTAGGTATGTATAACTTAACTATATCATGGCTTTAACCATTTTACTGCGACATATCCTTTAACGTAGATAAAATAAAAATGTATCTTCATAAATTTTGTTTACTTGCCTGCGTCCAATAATATTTTGTATACGGAGTCTTTCGTTTATCTTATTTAATATTTTATTTGATAAATGTAGATAATGTAGACTGTTCGTAAATATTTAAAAGGCGTATATGCGTAGGCTATGTTAGCATTCAGCGGGTTATCTAGAAGCAAAATTTTGCATAGCAGAAACTCGTCCAATTCCATAACGTTGATTTGAGCCACTGTCAACGAACTAAATAGGGTTGTGACGTTTGCGGCCGACCCACAAGTACCTAGGAGGCATTGCAGTTGTGTGCAGAAATCCTTATAAAACTTTGATTGTTCAATCAAACCATGGTGTAACCGACCCCAGAATGTTAGGAATTATTAATGCACTAGTTTGCTTTGCCCGCACACCTTAATTGTAACTGACGGTTGTTGTTTATTCACGTTTCACCTGTCCATTTACGAGATACTTCGTTACGAGAAAGTTAGAACTCCTAACGTCTGTTTCATTAGTTTATAATTTGTTATTTAGCGGACTAAGTCTGGTATGAAATTAAATTGATTTAGGTACTATACCTACCATAATATTCTAATATAATCCGTGGATGTTAGTGGTTGTTTAAAATGGCATAACAGTGACTTTTTTTTAAATAGTAGGTACTTACCTAATGTCATCTTATTTCAGCAATGAGTCCTTTCTTTGAAAATCCTTGGGATACTTACAACATTTACCTACTTAGGTTACGTTTCTACAGTCTCTATTGAATAAAAGTATTACCCGAAGGGTATTACGGTCGTTTGTGGGCTCGTAGGTACAGCTCTTACATATAGAGCAATAGCATTAGACTGCACTTAGACTATTCCAGACGACGATCTTCGCAACACATTTACTGGCGTAGGAATCTACTTAAATAAGAAGCTCTTATATTCTGTAATATAGGATTATCCTTGAATGATCGTCATAATCTCATTTGTTTCTAGGTAACTATGAAAATGTATCCACTACGTAGGTATGTAAGTAAATATTTTCGCTGCAAAATGAACAAAAACGAAGATGTGTACCTACCTACTTTTTGAATAGGTTACAAAAACAACTCTATATTTATATAATGAGAAATTAAGGCAATATTTGTACCTTTCGACAAAGTAACCGACATTTATTAGATTTTCGTTGTCCGTTGAGAATACTTCAGGAGGTAATTACTTAGATATTGCTTGAGTTTTTTTACTTGCCCACACACTTTGGTAGGTAGTGGCGGAAATGAAGGACGTAATTACTTTTTACGATAAATTTTCATAGTCCCTCGCTACAATATCGACGGTTATATACAAACAATTCACAAAACCGAAAGGATATTGTGGGCATCAAAGTGGAAATCTTTGCAAAGGACGAAAATTATAGAGGTGGAAATAATGCAACTTTGATTTATCAATGGGTTGTCTTTTTGTGAGAGTTACTTCATGTTATTTATGAATAAAAAAATCTACGAAAAATTTTTACCTCGCTAAAACCATCCCAATGATTATCATCGGCAAATAAATTGGGGTCCCGAAGAACCCGTTAGGGTCCATCCCTGAGCAGATTGGGTTTCCCCCGTGCTTCGATTATATCAGATACTTACCTACTTACTTACAACCTAAGCGACTACTCCAACAGTTTGTGCCAACTATGCGCCTATCATCTTAAATATTTCTGACTTGATAACGTTTGTCTAGTTAATGTCGTCCAAGATAGTTTTCCAATATCTATAAAACGGTAATATTATCAGTTAGTGGTCCGAGAATCACTTTTGCCAAATTTATGCGTAGTATCATATTGTTCTATATCAAGATTTGAATACTCATCTACTTATTATTCTCTAATCTTCATCAATATTTCGGTCTTGTTGCCTTCTCTAAGTTTAGCCACAACGACCAGCCGAATTCACATAGTCATAGTTCACGTAAATCCGACTGGTCGTTGTGGCGATACAGCATAAATCGAATACATACCTAAATATACATTTTAGATCAAAAGCAATAAGTGCGTATAATTTCGCGGTGAAACTATAAACAAACTATTCCATACGTAATCACTGACCCCATTTAGGGGAGCCGCCCCCGAATCGTAAATAACTAGGTATCACGTGGTTCCGAATCACGACGTGAATGGAGAAATTTATTACAGTCACAGAAAAATAAGTGCGTCTTTATTACCAGAGGAATAGATTTCAGATTATTTTTTAATGAAGAACCTTTGCTGAAAGCGTAGGTAAACGTGGGTAATGATAATAGAATTGCAGAATATAAATAACTATCAAAATGTACCTTCTTTTTCAGCTAAACAATATGCGTCTTTGAACAACCTACACGATTTATGATTACTGTTGCATGAAAGACACTAGGTACTTACATATTCAACGAAAATTACGTATTTAGAATATTTCATTTAGATTCCCTTAGTCAAAGCTTATTAATGTTTTTATTTCTTTTTTTGCTCGCTTTTGACCACTGTCTCACCTGATCATAAGCGATGATATGGTCGATGCTTATGCTTCTTTAAAAGTAACCTTAGATTCAATCTTAGCTGTTGCTATCATTTAAAACAACAGACAATAGAACATGTACCTGAATACTGATACTACATATGTAGGTAGCTGTTGGTAGTCAGTATTTGTACAAATGATTTCCAACTATGTCAGGGCTGCTCGGGATGACTGCGTTGTCATCGAGTCACTCGCGATGGGGAAAATCGAGAGGCTTCGTAGTGTTTGTCGAGCATATGTGCAACGTATCGATGTCACTGCCGATATTATCGATATCGAGGGGGAAAATGATCGAGTTTTCATATTAGCTATCACTTATGTGTGGTAGGGTGAGAACGCCTCTTTTACCTTTTACGTTTCGAGCACTCATGCTCAAGGCTGAGGAGTTATTATTGTACCTACCCTTCAATCTTATTACATTTTACTGCAGATACGTAACATCACGTATAATTATATGGAATAACAAGTAGCTGTACTCTATCTGTTTAGGTAGTTAATTATATGTAAACAATCTTAACATGTCTTTTATCTATAAAATTGTCTAACAATTTTATTTAAAATGTTTACAATTAGATATTTACTTAAATCGATGTTAGATAATTAACTTAATTTTAATAATCTTTGTATTTCTTTTATAAGATTTATTTTAAACTAGCTTTTCCCCGCGGCTTGGCCCGCGTGGCATTAGGTACTTAAGGAATCGGGATAAAAGGTAGCCTATGTTCTTTTCCATGTCAAAGGCTATATGCATGCCAAATTTCATCCAAATCCGTTCAGCCGTTTTTGCGTGATTAAGTAACAAACATCCAAACATCCACGCTTTCACATTTATAATATTAGTTAGGATAAAAAGATATATCAAGATTGTTTACGTTTAGTTAACTACCTAAATAGATGGAGTATAACTATATTCGAAAAACCTTAGGCATTTTTATTTCCTTATTATAATTCTAGGTGGGTACCTACACAAAAATTAGTACGTCCAAGTAATATTTTACGGCCGACTTTCAGAAAGTGACCTCTGTGAGACAAAGGGTCGATGGGATTATCCCAACTACCTGCTTTGATACAGGTAGTTCCCAGTGGATTCATAATTTAAGTCTGAAGTTCTGATACACTAGTTTGCACACTATTCGCCTGTCTGATTCGTTAATCTTTATTATCTGATGTTCAACATCTGTTATAAGTTCAGTTCGAATATTCCAGATTAATACCAAAGATATCAGTCTGTACCTAACTGTGTGACCTACATACCTAAATTGCGTCGCGAAATCGTTTATTTATTACGTTTCAATTCAAATTGTTGCGTATCCAAAGCGATAAGTCCCAGTAAACAAATTTGGTCTAGTACCGAACAGCGAATAGCCTTAGCGACAACACTCGTAGGGAGTCGAGTACCTCGTTGATTTTTAAACGGGCTGTAAGCTAGTTATCTCTACACGCGTAGGGAGTAACGACGTTAAAAAAGGAACCGTGAAAATCACTGAGCTTTCGCACGTGTGTGCTTGGTTTTATAATCCTTACTCTTTCACTTCTTTACTTGTTTACATTTTATCTTTTAGTGTGTTGAGTGCTACAAGGTATACAGAACAAAGACTTTGATAGTGAAGGAGACAATATGGCGTGTTCTTGGATTATTTGTTTGGTGGCGGTAGCAGTAGCGGCGGAGGCAACGCTATATGACGACGATTACGACACCTATACAAAAGCGTACGACTACAAAAGTGCAGGTAATTTTAATGGTTTCTCAATTTTATTCCCAACTACCTTTTATGAGAACAATTTGATTTCCACCGTTATGCCTCTCAATCGAACCGAATGGCGTCCTCTCAAATTGAGTTTTGTAACGAAGCCTTCAAGGCAATAGTCGCCGGAGCCTCTAACTAGATTTTCGCAACTGCCTAAAGGGAATAGATTTGAACAATGCCTCTATATTTAGTTTTCACTACATATCTACATTTAACTCAATGTATTCATTTACGACTGTAACAGTGCCTTTGTAAGAATACACAGTTATTCTAGTAACAAATTATATTTTATATAATACCTACGAACTAACAATTTAAAAGCTAGTCCTAATTCAGAGTGTAGAACAAGTATGAATAATACATGTGCCCAAGTTGTCTAGTTAGACTAAAATACTAATACACTGTTAAAACGGAGCTCCGGTAGATTGTTTTAATACGATTTAGTACAAACATGTCTGTGAACTCACTCATTTACATAATGTAATATTAAGTATAAAATATAATACGACTGAAACAAAGGAAAATCTGTTAATTTACATTATACGATTATTCTGCTTATGCTGTTTTATATGTCACATTTTTTACGCAGTGTTTTTTTTTTTGTAATAAAGGCAATGTTAACCATATTATTATCTCGCACACGAAAATATTATTACATTGTTTTGGAACAACATGTTGACATCACAAACAATGGAATTCGTAGGCGATCCGCGTCGTAGCAGATGTGACGCTCACCGCGTTTCCGTAGCTCCGCCGTAGCGCGCTACGCATGTAGAAAACCAATCTCCAACTTTTCGTAGAACTTGGTTACGCGCACAAACTCAATTTCATTTCCGATGGGTCAACAAGGTGTCGATGGCAGTCCCGCTTTGTTTGTCCACCTTAATTCGGGCAACATAATAAACACAGCGTGCAATATGTAAACTGAGAGGCGAGTAACATATGCAAGTGCGCTCCAAAGCTCCCAGTTACGTCGGTAACGAATGCACTCATCGCTGTTGGCTGCAAGTAAGGCCCGGTAATACAATTTCCCGCTGTTCCGACGCTATTGCCATCTTGGGGACAATTTGGCCTAATGCTTGTGCATCTCGCGTTCGCAACGAACATTGTTTAAAATATTTCGTGGAAATGGCTGTAGTCGGCAGCAAGTTTCACGGAAATTGAAACTTTTAATATACTTTTTAATTCCACTTGTAGCACAATGAAAGCGTATTTCCAGCCGCAAACATATACAAATGACCTCATTTACAACAATTCAGTATGAACACAGAACATGCACGTATAAGCTCAAAGAAATTCCACAGCAACAGAAATAATAGGTACCCACTACGAACACGTTTTGAATACACGCGTACATACCCTACATACACAGTTTGTTACAAAGCTCTTTTGAAACATAAAACCCTTGTTCAGTCACCTTTATTCTTTTGAAGTTTTGTTCATAAAACCTGTGATATTTTAACTTAAGAAACACAGGTTACCAGATAAATAATCTAACTTAACAAAATCCTATAAAAAATTTCATTGATACAAAATCTTTTAATTTAAAGTTAGAAAGCCAGAGAGCTTTGCATTGGTATTAAAACTTGCGAGTATTTTCGGAAACTGAAACACATCATACGAAAACAGCAGAAAACAAGACAATTATAAAATTCAATTTCCTCCCAAATGGTGAAACATTTCTGTATTCATTTCATATAAATTTGGTGAAGCCAACGGATAAATATGAAACACTTATTATTTATTAACCAGAAAATCATTATTTCATTTAAACCGCAACACGGAAAACGCTTCATTGAAAATGTAACGAGTTACAAGCTTTTCTACCTACTAAAGTCGAATTGAACAACAAAATCGACTGAGTATATTAACCCTACATTAATAGATATTCTTCCTAGTTACAGAGTAACAGCTACATAGACAGTTTGTCATGTTCAAACAAAATAATGATATCAGCAAAATGAAACTCGAAAACCGAGTGTGTGCGATTGAATGTGAACACGATATGTCATTACATCAATGAGAATCGTAGATACGAAGGGCTCCAGAGGCAATTTCGCGGACGGCAATTTTTGTCGCCATTTCGCGTTAGAGTGATTTCATTCCACAAGAAGACATGGCTGTCGAACTACCTTATCGGACGGGCGCAGCTCCTCGTATCTCTTCGATTTACCCACTTGTCTGGCTGCGGTTCAATGCCAGAGACATTTATAGCCTTTTCTTGCGGACCCGATTAGTGATTCACATCTCTATCGGTCGTACAACAACTGCCTGACAGGACCTCTCGACTAATGGGACCGTATCCGACGGATTAATTAACTGTACACTGTCGAATAATCTCTTTGTTCTCTAGTTACGACTTGTATGGATACTTGCACAAAGGTTAATCAGCAAAATTTACTGCGATAATTGCCTATTAAATATTTGATGCTACGATCTAGTTTGGCTTTTGTGAAATGTTTAGCTTTGCGTAATGAACGTACGATCGTGTTTAAACTATATGCAGTAATATTTTTGCCATCGTAAAGGACCCGCAATTTTTCTATTTGTTTTGTCATCAGCTAAATAACCAAAGCCAACTATTTAGCAGTTGGAAATATCACGTAAAACATTAATGAGAAAGTTGGCGAGATAAGCGGGCTTCAAACAAGGATTGAAGCAGGACGGCTGAGAAGAAGCTCCCATTAACATTCCAGCGTGAAGGGGGTAATAATGTGGGTGTTACACGGTGAACGTTTCACTCGAGCAAATGGCCGCGCGTTGGGGATATGGGTATTCTGTTACGAATAGACGGGAAATACTGCTTCAGATACTGCTATCGGAAGCTGCTGAAGCATTAGATATACTTTTAGTAGACATGGGTCGAAATAAATGCAGAGTCAAAATTAATTAAGATATTCATAATTAACCTTCTAAAAAAGTTACAGTCGCAAAAAACATTGTAAAATTTAATAAATTTCCGAGAAATTGCTAACTAAGTTTTGCGTACTATATTTACAGACGGAAGGTGTCTATTTAATAAACTAACCAAATTAAAACGTAGGTATATTAAGCTTTCTAACGTAATACCTACTAAAAATTCTAGGTGGTTACTTTCGAAGATATGCTCTTTGTTTTTAACCGACTACGAAAAGGAGGAGGTTCTATGTTCGGCTGAATGTATGTTTTTTTTTTTATGTATGTTCACCGATATCTCGATCAATTGTGGACCGATTTTGAAAATTCTTTTTTTGATTGAAAGGTTATGCTTCCAAATTGGTCCCATTGAAATATTGTTATGATCTGATCATGAACTTCGAAGATATGGCACAGAACTCCTCATAGGATCACAACAGAACTGTCGTAATAAGTAAAATTGCTTTGTTTATACGTGTAGTCGATGACTGGCTGAAGGAAAAGGGGGAGGGGATGTATCGGACTGATCTGATGATGAAGCAAGAAGGTAAATTAATGTAATCGAACCGTGTCTGGGATTATTAGAGTCGTTATGAGATGCTCTCTGGCTATAAGGTATGTAAACTTGGCTGAGAGGTACTTTTTAGTGGTGGTACCATAGCTAAAAAGTGTAAAATAAAAAACTTTTCACAAAATAAAAATACAACCGACTTCAATGTTAAAAAACACTGAAAAGTAGGTACTAAATAATTTTAATTTTGGATGTCAGTGTTAAATAACGAAGAGACAAAACTATTACAGAAACACCGATCAACTTAAAAGATAAAATAGCCAAGTTTTAAAATTAACCACAATCGTGGAGAGTTTATAAAAGATCGACACACTTATCATCATAATTAATATGATAAAATTCAATGCACGTAGGGTACTTTGTACATCGTAGAACAATGATATCGCGCCAAGTTCTATACTTAACGTTAAACGTGAAAAGATTATAAAGAGACAGAATGAATATAAACTGTAAAGAGAAGACTCAGAAGAAGACTACAACATAGGTACAAACGTACAAAGATTACAACATAATATTACCGATGTAACCCAAACGTTACAGTAAATTCTGGGGTAAAATTAGTCAACAGTTTGTAAGTGAAGTATATACCTATTGTTAGTGAAGTTTTTTACGGCGAGTACGGTGCGAAATACCGCTTTACGTTCCAACAATCTCTGATGGTACACTCGAATTTATCGCGCGGGTTACACAGTAAAAGGGCTACGATGTCGGCGGTGGCGGCAAGGCGATATTATTCGGCAGGGGTGCGTTTTGTTTACAAATTGCTTGGCGGCGCGTGCCCGCCCTGCCTCGCCTCGAATCACCCCGAGATAAAGCGGCTGCTGCTACCCGCCGATAATTTTCTTAAACCTTGTTTTATACGCACGTTGAACGGTGATTTCGGCTGTAAATGGATTGATCCAGTTTACGGCATCCCCTGCCTTGGCTAAGGGAAATTAGAACGAGATGCTGTAAAGTAGATACCATAACGCAATTTTTCTAAAATATTGCTTGATTAATATTTCGCGTTTTTTTCATCAGTTAAACTCAGATGCAGTTTTCAACCCTCACAACCATCTACTAATTTAAGTCCCTCGGATTTTCACCGGTTAAATCCAAAACTTTTGAAATTGTTTCTTAAGTTGTTTGTAAGCAAACTGAGATCAACATTAAATTATTCGTCTTCATAAATATTCAAAAGTGGCAGATGTGTGAGGGTACCTAACCTATATGTTGAAAATATATATTTTCTACATAATGTAGCTTAGTTCAATATAAGTGGAGATTAAAGACCCTCGGAAGCGTCAACATGGTCCCCGTCACATCTTCCAAATAAATTAAAAAGGAGTAAGATCCTTCTCGGGGTGTCACCTCGTTAAATATTAACATCTACAAATGTAAACTTAAGGTTCATTTTACTTTGACGTTTAAGAGTAACAAAAATATTTATCAGCGAAATTGCGTTTGGCCGAGAAGTAATGAAAAATTCACCCCTGACGCGACCTGTGTAACTAAACCTTTAACGATATTGCTGGATACTTTTGTCTTCTATTTGATTAAGTTTATACTGTGTGTTCAGCAGTTAAGGTTTCATTCAATTAATTTTATCTTTTTTCATTACAGAAAGTCGCACTTGTACGCAGTCAGAGTTTCGATGCAAGACAGGAAGATGTATCCCGCTGTCCTGGCACTGTGACAATGAAAAAGATTGTCCTGACGGTTCTGACGAGGAGCCCGGCACTTGCAGTCAGTATCAAACTTTATTACCCACACACACACGCTCGCTCGCGCCAGTAAACTTGCCAAATAACGAACACTTTTATAGTCCTTTTACTACTTTTGAAACGAGTAATTTTGGTAGAAATATGAAACTGGAATAAAATAACAAACTTCTACCCGTATAAACATAAATTAATTAAAATATTACGAGACTGGGAATAGTGAAGTAGACATGTTTGTAAGTCAATTCTATGATCCTTCACAGAATTGACTTAGGTATTAAGTTTTCTTGCTAACATTAAAAGGAACGTCAACTTTGTCGTGCCACCCACTTGGTTTATATTTGTGTGTGGAAAATAAGCAAATAATGTTATTTTGGCAAATTTACTTTAGGGTCGAGTTGGCAGTCAGTCGCCTATTGTTTAGATGTAGAACAATGAAAAAACAAGGTCGCAAAATGACAAAGCCAGTGAGGGTATGAAAACTGGACGATCCCTGTGATCCCAACCCGAGAGTTATCCCTTGTTATTAGAAACCAAAAAACTTTTTACTAGCCGCAATTCGGATTTAAACAATCTGTGGCTTGGCGGTGATGAACATTTATCATTCAGTTTAGTTGTCTAGGTCTCCATAGCATAATGGAGCATCTTTGTAAAATAAAAAGGTCAGACCGCAGAAAGATTTTAATTGATAAAATATCTCATCACTAACTGTCTTAAAATTCTACAATAAAAAATTCTTATCCTATTTTAAATGGATTTTTATTTTTATACAGCCGCGTAATCTAACTCAAGTAATTGCTTGGTTACCAACATTCAAACCGTGTATTTGGCGCCAGGCGGTCAACTTAATGGGATGGCATCAATTCAAAAACTGAAACCGTAAAAAATAATTATCTAACGATTTATGAGCAAAGTTTTGAAATACGCGTATTTTGTCCTTAGCGGGACTTCCAACGTAGATTAAAATCTTAATTACGACCAAGTTTTCAGGATTAAGTTTATAATCTTTGCCCCCACTCACCTGCTTCTAGGAAAAATTAAAGATCACATTTCAATCCAAACGTTTCTGCTTTCAAAGTAGTAGTACCTAGGTAGAGATCTACTTAATCAAATATTTAAATGTATTTTACGGTTAACGAGAAAGCGCGTATCCTTTATGTAAAATGTCATTACAGAAATGTAAATATGGTCCCTATAAGTAAGTCAGTAAACGTAATGTGAAAAAATGTGAATATTCACAAAGACTGGAAGGGTCCCCAAATGAATTTTTGCCGAGAGCCTGTGGTATTTAAATAAAACACGTAATACGAATTTAAACATTCCATGGGGTGCGTAGAGGATCGCGTTAATTTATTTATGGTTGACACATGAGATAACGGACAAGGAAGGGAATGTACACCACAAATTGGACTTGTTCATGTCGAGCCGGCGGGAAAACCATCACACACCTACTCGTGTTGTGAAAATGTTAGTCTAATAGGTTGAAAATTTAGATTGATCGGCGGTTTCTGCTACGATAGATAGTGGCTATGGAGTTCAGCGCCGACTGACATAATCCCCATTCTCTCAACCTTGCCACAAACTCCAAAGTGTGTAATCCTATTTATGTGAAACACTTGTCTGTGCTTTAGCACTTTCATTGAAAGTAACTTCATGAAAATATACGAATTTTCTTTTCAATAGGTATCAAAATGTAGCTCAGAAACATTTTAGCCAAAATGATATGGATGATATGAAAATTTTATAGTTTTCACATCAGCGCTATGATGGATCTAGCTGAAAATAGTGGCGCCTCAGGGATGTGTTCTGGGTATGAAATATGAGATGCTGATAGGTATTTCGGTCCCACGTAACATATTAGGTCGGTGAAATATCTAATTTTTTTGCATTTCTTCTCCTACGAATTATAAATCGATTATTTTAAAAATAAATATGGCCGAAAAGGACAGTGTATGAAATAAACGACTGCCCACCCCATTATTCAAATGTGAAACGAGTAGAAAATTGCACGTTCGCTTTTTTTCGTTTGTCGATCCATGGGAGGGTCACGCTATAAATTGCGATTTTTATCACCGACACTTTTCAATATAAGTGACCCGTAAAATTAACATGCCTTTTCACGATTTAGGATATGAATGTAGGTAGTTATTATGATGAATACCACGCCCCGAAATAGTTACGTTATTATGTTTTACAAAGTCGTTACCTATTAAAATATTCATATTCGAACATATTATTCATTGATGGCAAATTAGAATAACTAGATTACATTCAATGATAAAGAAATCCGATAATCTCATTGTCAATCATAATTTTATAGTACCTACCTATCGTTAAAACGTTATTGAATATTTAATTATTCATGCTAGATTTGGGATAATTCACAACAAATTTGTTGACAGTGCTTGCTTGCATTACAAAAGATAATTTTAAAGCATCTAGTATTATGGCATCAAAGGAACTTTTAATTCCTTGTTTTTCTCAAACTGCAACGGTGTGTATAAAAAGCTTGTGAAAGTTCGCGAAGGTTTTATTTCAGCGGAGGTGGGGTTATGGCAACCGCGGGCGTAACTTTGTACACTTAGAGCCACTGTAAGTCGTCCCACATAATGGAAAATCCTTTTTTATTTGGCAGGGACACGCAATGTTTTGTAGGCGACAGTGTAGAAGGTGGTTATATATATCAAGTTTATATAGGTAATCTGGCTTTGTTGTCCTTGTTGACAAATGTATTTATCACCCAGTCTTCAACTGTAACGTTATTTTCCGGGATAAGTAAGCTTTATGTTGTCGTGTCCCTCACATGGAAGCAGTCTTAAGCTTATGGATATTATACAACTGGATGCTATATCACTGTCACTTGGTGTATTTTACCTTGCACATTATTAACGTATCGAGTGACAAATGTTATACTATTGTACTTATAGAGATTGCGACATCAATCATGTTTAGAATTTATCATCTAATGTTATGAAGTCATCCCTCAATGTTTTTGGATGTTAATGGTGTTATATAGACGCTATTTGCATAAAATGCAAAGTTGTTGTTTGAACATATTTCATTATTATTGTAATTTATTTATGAAAAAATATTTTAAATTGGCTACAAATGGTATAATGTCTAAAATCCGTAAAATTCATCTGAAAAATAAGTAGGTATTTTATAAATCCTCTGTGGTCTTTCTTTATTTATTTATTTATGAACATACAAACACTTAAAATCGAAAAGAACGAAAAGGATAAAAAAAGTACAAAGGACCTGCTTATTTCTAACTAAATTTCTTCCAGCTGACCTGCGACAGGACAGATGGAAAATATATGTCACACATGTAGACACAGTGTATAAATTAGAAAAAAAAAGTCACTTAAAGGCACTAAACTTGGTGGATAAACCTACTTGTAGCTGACAGAATCCCCAACAAAAACTTTTGAGTCAGTAAAGCTTTCTCAATTTGCGTCCGTTGAATTTCGTTAGTGCCGTCGCAAGACAACATTACACTCTAATAAGAAGACTGTTTAGAATCATTAATTACGTTTTAGCCGTGCCCGTACTCAGCATTACCATTTATTATATTGCTAAAGCACTTGGCTAGCATTTTAAACGTGTTTGCTTTGTCAACTTAAGTTGCTACTGATAGCCTCGTTCCAAGTCAGTCCGTTTGCCAAGATTAATTACATCAGTGTAAAGTGTTTATATTGCGAGCCCCCTGATTTATTTGTGTCTGATCGCAGATAGTTTAATGCTGTTAAATTGTTTACTCCCCGACTAAAGTTCTGCAAATAGTTTGCAAGTAAAGCACTCAGGGCAACGTTATAGATGCTTAATATTGCAAAGTTACTTTGACGAAGACTTTAAAGCCAATAAAATAAAATAACCCTAATAGAGAGTGGGGAGAACGAACAGGTTCATTGTAACAAACTCGATATCAATCAAAATTTCGTACACAGCTACGGAAAGGAGTTGTCCGGAGCACAAATTTGTGTGCACGACCGGCCAATGCATACCGATCTCATGGAAATGTGACGATGTGGCCGACTGTATCGACGGCTCAGATGAACACCAGTGTGGTAAGGGCATGGACTCGCAACGGATCAAAAGCATGAAACCAGCAACAATGGGCATGTCGGTATCTGGTTCATATTTAGGATCGATGTAAGCATAAGCATGAGAGTATAAAAGCATACTTTACGATCGCTATAAACTTCTTCGTTTTTGATCAAAATTATATTTACGATTTTCTATGATACTTACGGTTACTTTATACCTAACTTTTCTATTTTATTGCCGATTTTATTGCCTGAATCGATTACCCAGCAAAAATAGGCTAAAGTAAAGCAATGAAAACACGCAATTACGGTTGAACTTTACGAAAAAAATAAAGTAGCTTTATTATTTTTACAAGGATATCAAAGTAATTGGTGTTCTAGATAGAAAATAATTATCTCCTTAGAAACATTTTGCGGGAAAAAGAGCCAAAGGGCTTAGAAGAAAGTAGGAAGGATATATCAAAGAAGCTAAAAGAGGTATCAGGAGATTCTTGAAAGAATTTGTTACCATATCGTGTCAGTTTATATTCGCATCATACTTAGCATGTGCATGAATGGGTTGACAGAGGTGAAATCATGCGGACCAGAGGAGTTCACTTGCAGAGGAAGAGACGGCGAGTGTGTGCCGCTCACGTGGATGTGCGACGACAACGCGGATTGCTCCGACGGATCAGATGAGAAAGCATGCAGTAAGGGATTTAACATACAATGCAAGAGTAATAATTTACACAAAATACTCAAGTTCCACAGAACTTTCAAGCGGTAAAAAATGTGGCTTGGATTTACAGAGTATCACTTTCTCTTTTTTCGTTGCAACTTTTCTAAACCTGAGAAAGAGATAGCGATCCTTTACAATTAAGGCTGATTCTCCGCTGCTATAATTTCAGCGTGACTCTTCAAACTTAATTACACCATTCGCTTTCATAATTACTCCTGAATTGTTTTTTACATTACACTTTACATTTTATACCTGGGTCAGCATTTATGAAGTATCAAAAACAAAATTGCCATCAAAACATTCTTCACTCATTGGTGACCATTAAAATGGTATCAAAATTTTGTAATCGGCTAAATATATAGTGGAAATTGCATGATGCCGACCTAAATATTATTATCTTCTATTTTAAGTTAAGATAATGTAGTACAAAGAGCACATTATGGTTGGTTTCTAGTTCTCAGATATCTCTAGTGTTCCGTTTACCTAATTATTTCATGAACATTGTGACGTAGGTTGACTATCTCAGGCACTACGTGTGACGTACTGAGTTTGAATTCTACGCCAGAGAAACTAAGATAAGAAATTTGACTAATGTTAGCCAAAGTGAAATGAAAGGCCAATGGTTTCCCTGTACTCAAAACACGTAAAAAAAGCTTGTTTGCTTATATTTTTACTACAACAACTTCACGATCAACTTTTAACTATTCGTTCTCAGTATCGGCAGTGCCAATCAATCATGAGGTCGGGTCCAACTAAACTCTGTGTATTCTATCAACGCTCGACTCATCCATCTATAAATTCTTATCTACCCACACTGGGCGGGCCGAGGCGTGAGCGATGATGTTGCGTGCCTACTTCAATACAGGGAAGGTTTCCTTACGTCCGAAAGCCTCATCATGGTTATGTCATCGTTTATCTTATTAGGTAGCTACTTGATTCTTCTGGAAATTCTGGGCAAGTATAAATAGGCCTTCATGTTTTGCGTAAGTATTTTGGGTTGTAGTGTCGATTATGAATGCCTGTGTTATCAAAGATACAAAGTAATATTCGTCTTATGTGTTTTTACATACTGAAGAAGTATTTGAATCACTTTGATATATACTTAGGTACCTCAGTTGTAAAAGTTTGGTTCAAGCACAGCTTTTTATGGCTAGAAATATCTGAGATGAAGGGAGAAATTAGAGTTTTTGCTACTTTTATGAATTATAAAGTACCACTAAAGTACTTTTGTTTTCATATTTAATTAGCCGCACTACTTCATTAAATCTCCTTAAAATGGTAACTAACTACCTGATAAGAATTTTAACTATGTTTCCTTTTTGTACACAACATGTTTTAAATAAGATGTGCTCTTTGTGCTCATTATGATTACATATTATCATAACAACTGTTTGACTGTACCAGCGAATTAGAAACATCAAATACTTCGAAAATTGTTCGCCTTTCATAACAATTCGTTTTATTTTTTCAATCCACTCTGAAGACAAAGTAGGTACCTAATTTATCAATTTGCTGTCAGACTGTGTTTATTCAAAATTTGACTCATTTCAAAGGTTCGGTGAAAATATTAAACTTGACCGTCTCTGCAAACTTAATTAAAACTGTGTCTAATGTTTTGAGCAAATATCATCAAGGGTTGAAAACTTTACATCTATTTTTAAGCCGACCTGTAATTAATCGAACTTTTTGAAATAGTTTTTGACACCTGTTTAAAAGTTACTTTAACAAAGATAATTAACTAAATTATCTATTTGTTTCACCATTTTTTTATAATCACAACTAAATGTTTCTAATTAAGCTGCTACAGTGTGTTGTCTTTATTTTAAGACATATGCTATCTAGCTGGGTTGTTTTCAACAAAATTTTAATGTGACTTTTTTAATTTTGACTTTACGATAAACCCCAATATATGACGTATCAAAAAGTTTCGTTGAAAACACAACAGCATACAACAATACTCTCACAAATAAGTCTTGACCTGGCCTACCAGATGAGACGTGTCGCTCGGACGAGTTCACATGCGGCAATGGCAAGTGCATCCAGTTGCGATGGGTGTGTGACGGCGATGATGACTGCGGGGACGACAGTGACGAGGTCAAATGTCCTGCACCGACCTGCCAGACGCAGACGCACTTTTCTTGCGGAAATGGACACTGTATATCGGCTTGGTGGAGGTGTGACGGAACGGAAGACTGTCCTGATGGAACTGATGAAGTGGTGAGTTAAGCAATTTTTTTTAAATTAGAAGCGAACTATGTAACAAAAGAGACTCGGAAAATATAAATATACCGCTTTAAAATAAGCGAAATAACTCTGCTGTGATAATCGCTAAAGCATAAGCAAGCAAGAAAGCAGCTGGTCACTTAATATGGCACTTTTGAATTTAGCGTCGATTTGCGAGTGTGGGAAAAGTATAAAGCTTAGCGCCCACAGAGGCAGGAAGCAGCCGCGATCCGGGATATTTTGTAATGTTCGAGTTTGTTTGCAATCTGTTACATAGAAAGGAGGGTCACAAACAGGAGATCGCTATAAGATCGCTTCCCTGCCTCTATAGGTGCTAACCTTTAAGAAACATAAATGCATAAATAATTACTGCTTACCCTCTTGATTTAATCACCTTACAATCGTAAGGACACTCGCCGAAAGCGATAGTGTAGTCTACTCGCAACGGAGACCACCCTGTAGCTACTTTAATTACAATCATAAACCACTTATCTGAAAACCAAAACGGTATAATATTTGTAACTGGGCCTAATCTAATCAAAGGATCAGAGTCATTAAATTATAAATGATTCAATCAAAGCTAAATGTAGCAAGAGATAAAATGTAAATTATCTATATGCGTGTGCGAACCCCCGTAAAGGGTTCCGTAATGAAAGCAAATTAAGCATATTTGAACGAGCAAATATACGAGTACTAATGCGCAATGCTCATTTGCTAGAAATCTCCAAGCAATGGTCTATATTAGACCAGGATTGGAAAAGATGAACGTATTGACTTTGCTCTATAGTATGATGATGGAAGCTAGCCACTACTAGTAATAGTAATCGTAATTATCAGCAATAACCCAAGAAAAAATTAATAGACGACATAGACACAATTACTAAAAAAAAATACCTACCGTTGACTCTTCTAACCAAGCATTTCACTTTCCAGGGCTGCACGGCGACACCAAAAGTACGGTCACCCTGCATATCATCAGAGTTCGAATGCAAGGACCGTATGACCTGCGTCCACAAGGCCTGGGTGTGTGATGGCGACCGGGACTGTCCAGATGGAGGTGATGAAGATCCTCTTCTCTGCCGAGGCAACGTCACCTGCAGACTGGATCAGTTCCAGTGCAAAGACCACAGCTGCATCCCTGGTGCGCTGTACTGTAATGGAGACAAGGACTGCCCTGATGGCAGCGATGAATTGAATTGCAGTAAGTATACTTTCATAAAAAGTAATTGCAACATTTTGTAGATCGTACCTTAAGGGACAATTTTTAAAGTCTATAATCTGTTAGAGTATTGGACCGTATGATGTAGTTTTAGTGCTCGACAGAAGTGCAAAACCCATTTCAAATAATCAACTTTTCAAATCTTTACAGGCCTTCCAATTAATTATTTTTTAAACTCAAACGAACTGTATCATTCAAGATTAATGTTCCCAAGTCTAACATTGTGAAATTTTAGTATTCGTCATATTTACGAGGCTAATCCCGTCAACTGTAAAAACTAATCTGCAGATTGATCTTGTATAAACAAAATTAATTCATGAAACATTTTTTACTTTCCAGCAATACTGAAGACAGTATGCGACAAGAAAACCGAATTCGACTGTGGTGCTGGCATGTGCATTCCTCTCTCAAAAGTCTGTGACAAACATCCCGACTGCCCCGGCTTCGAGGATGAGCCTCGGGACAGGTGTGGGGAGAACGAGTGCGCGAAGAACAATGGAGGTTGCACTCAAAAGTGTGTGGATACCCCCGTGGGATACTACTGCGATTGTGACAAGGGATACAAGCTTGTGGATAATAGGACGTGCGAAGGTGAGAAAGTTCATCTAATCAATACTATATAAAGTTGCAGAGTTTGTTGCAAACCTGCTAATCTTAGGAACCACTAGTTTGAATCAAGGAAGATTATACCTAGGCTGTATAACATACTACGACAGGAGCGTAGCAGGAACCAAAATCGCGCATGAAACCGTGAGGAGCAGCTAGTTGAATGTTAATGATAAAAGGGATGGGATGAAATTTTTCCCAATACAGCATAATTAAGGCATCTGCAGTCGTAATGATGTAGTTTAACAATATTAATTAGATTGTTCATTTTTATTGCGATTGAGAGCTTCGAGGCTTTTAGGTTTTATTTTAAAATGTTACTAATGTGTAGGTACACCTATAAATGGTTCGTGTTAAGAGCGCAACGACCGTCAAATTTAAACACCTACGCCAATGACTATTTTAAATTACTCAATAGATTAGTCTGCTTACATTCATCTGTGCAGTTATAACCTAATTAATATAGGTACTTACCTATAATGTCGATCGGAAAAAATGTTTATTTATTCATGCAATAAAATATACAAGGGCGGAGACTTAATAAGATATTTTTCTTTTATTTTTTTTTTTTCGTAAGTTGATTTCTATGAAAAGCACAAGCAGACAGTAATGATGATGAATGCATTAATCTCAAGCACTATGATAAATTATTTTAGTAACACTAATAGCCCATTAATCTCAATTAAATTAGCTACCTTTCTCAAAAGGTGGCTAACGTTACGCTACCACCTACGGGAGGATAGGAATCAAAAACGTGGATGATACCGTGGGGGACAGCTAGTTAAATGATAATGATGAAAGTGATAGAGTGAGAGGTTTTAAGCTATTGTATAGCTTCTATCGCGGGCCTTGAGCGTGGAGACCGAATCCAGAAATTCCGTAACGAAAATAACCTAACACCCTCCACTCATTTGTTTTTTGAGCGTGGTGACCGATAAGAAAACAAATGAGTGAACAATCAATCAAAATTCAGTTCAATGTGTGAAAGTGTAACTTCAATTAATATCAAAGAAAAAAAAAATACTGCATAAATATAATAAATAAATAATTATAATTGCATAAGTTGATAAAAATACTATGCAATAGCTTTACCGCGGCAGTCCCCGAGTGCCACACGTCTTTTTTTTTTAATACAGACAGCATAATTATGCATTAGCATCTATTTGTGATTAATGCGATCCGATAGATGCGAGACACACAGGACCATTCCTTGTGGTGATAATGAGGGAGAGAAAATTCATACCACCAGTTGGCGCCACTGAGTCGTCAGGTCTTTTCCTTTGAAAGTGTATACAATCATGACGTTGACGAGTAACGTTGATGTCTAACTAATGACATTAACATAAACGGTTTGATAGATGCCCGGACCTGATGCGTCAATGCTGCCACCTGGTGAACGTCATTTTAGAACACCCTCATTAGGGCAGGCTTATGTCAAACAATGGACGTCTTTCCGCTGATATTATGATAATGATGATCTATTTGTAATGATTTTTACCTTTCTTAATGGTATCTGCAGTTAGTATTGAAGAGGTTTAACAATAAATTTGTAGCTAGATTGATCAGATTTTCATTTTGACTGACAGCAAAGGAACTCTCTCTTGAAAGGACTCTTTTAAGTTTTATTACAAAAATAAAAATAAAAGCAGCCGGCTTACGGTTGCTGCAAGCTATAATACACTTCTGGACACATCTATTGGCCCACCTTAGAGTTTAGGTTTCGATGGCCCCTACCGAAATATGATTGCTAGATTGAACAAAAACTGTTGATGCAGTTTTAAACCTGATACATTTTACCATCTTTTTCGATCGTATTGTTTTAAATTTGAATTCAGAATACCATACGACATGGAGCTACGCCTAACAAGTCGGATATGCGCCTTGTTAAAGGCAATTGATTTTTGAATAAAAAACATGTTTTATCAAATAAAGGTTTAATTTAATAACGCGTGTTGCCTCCATGGGCATCTACCACAGCTCTCATACGATTAGGCATAGAGTTTATCAACCGCTCTATGAAATTTTGAGGGATCATATCCCATTCCTCTTCTATGGCAGTTCTCCACTCCTGCATCGTCTGGGCAACAGGCTGACGAGCCCTAACACGTCTATTTAGCTCGTCCCACATGTGCTCAATGGGGTTCATGTCTGGGCTTCTGGCTGGCCAGTCCATAACTGTGATGTTCACATCCTGAAGATATTCCCTGACGATGCCGGCCGCATGGGCTCTTGCATTATCATGTATAAAAAGGAAATTTGGGCCCACATAGTCCGCGTATGGTATCACGTGAGGTTCTAAGCACTCACGAATGTACCTTTCAGCATTTAATGTTGGCAGCCGTGGTCCTGTAACAACCTCAAGTTGAGTTTTGCCGCTCGCGGATATACCGCCCCAGACAGTCCATGAGCCACCGCCATAAGCAACCCTCTCTTCAAAGCAGCATTGTGCGAAACGCTCTCCCTTACGTCGGTAGACCTTCTTCCTTCCATCATTGCCATGTAACACAATTTTAGACTCATCAGAAAAGAGTACACGGCTCCAATCTTGCTGTGTCCAATTTAAATGACTGCGTGCGAAATGAAGGCGCGCTGTTCGGTGGGCTCGCGTTAGTTTGGGCCCATTAGCTGGCTTGTGTGGTACCATATCGCGTTCTTTTAACCTTCTCCGAACAGTTCGAGCGCTCACAGATACTCCGTGGAAGTCGCGAAGTTGGTTTTGTATCTCAATGGAGGTAAGGTGACGATTTCTCAAGCTGGTCGTCACGATGAATCGATCCTGCCTTTCAGTTGTGACCCGAGATCGTGGCCTTCCTTGGCGACAAACAAAGCCGCCAGTCTCTAGGTACCTCCGATAAACATTTCGGACCGCAGATCGACTTAAATTAAGTTGAGCACTCACGTTTCTTTGGCTGTGTCCGGCCTGAATAAGTGCCACAGCTTGGGCGGCGACTTCAGGTGAAGTATCCATAGATTATTGATAGAACCTCACCTTAATGTTAAGAATAAGTAATGTTTGTTGCAAAACCAAAGATATCAATCACTTTTTCAAGAATTAAATCCAAGTAAACCAATAAAACCAAGTTTTCTTAGTATTCGATTGTTTGATATCAACAAACAGGCTCCAAATTGTCTTTTGTTTCTTTAAATTCTGTGTTCGAAATTCAAAAAAAGACTATTGAATGAAATTGTGAATGTGCCAGGTTCAAAACTGCATAAAAACTTTTTGCTCGACCTAATATAAAATTTTAGCTAGGACCAAACGAAACTGAAAATACAAGGTGGGCCAATAGATGTGTCCAGAAGTGTATATCTAATATGTATATGAATGGTTCGTGCTAAGCGCACAAAAATCAATTTAGGCACCTACGCCAATGACTATTAAATGACTCAATAGATTAATCTGTTTACGTTCATCTATGCAGTTATAACTTAATTAATAAACAATGTCAATCTGATTAAGATTATTCCATAAAAATCACAATCAGATAGTAATGAGATACAATCACAATTTATCGTAGTGATCCATCGAATCTATAACTTCTTTCATAGAAATCGATATTATCTTCTGTTTAAGGAAAAAGGTATATTCCATTAAGCGTTATTCGGTCAGTCCTGAGTACCCACTTCTTTTGTAGGTATTAATCGATTATGATAAAAAAACAGCTCTTAATCTTATTATTGCTTTTAAAGATTTATTCATAGATATCGAACAAGTGTGGCCTGACTCATGGATTAATCATTTTATGAATGACTTATCTACTTTAATATAATAAAAAAGTAAAGTTTGTTTTTATGTTTTTTTGTTTGTAGGAGGTAATCTCTGGAAGTACTGGTCCGATTGCTAAAATTTTTTCACCGATAGAAAGCTGCTTTATTCCTGAGTGACATAGGCTATATTTTATGAACGCGTGCAAAAGCTAGTTTAGAGTATCTCCTTTGAGATACCTTGGTTACATAGAACAACGCTGTCCGGACCAAAAAAAAATATTTTCACTGAATTTATACAGTAAGAGCAGAACAGACTGACCTATCATCACACAGCGAAAACTATTGGGACCAGGAGCGTGAAATTTTGCTTAAGGTTTCCTTTTATGATGTGTGCGCGACTAAGAGAGGATTTTCTAAAATTCATCCCCTGAGGGGAAAAACAGAAGTCCAGTTTGTAAGGAAAAACCTATTTTCACGCTGTAGCAGCGGTTGGCAGTAGCTGGTTTTATATATAAACTAGCTTTTGCCCGCGGCTTCGCCCGTGTACATAATATACAGCCTAAGTTACTCAGGAATAAGGCAGCTACTTATCGGTGAAAAAATTATCGCAATCGGACCAGTACTTTCAGAGATTATCTCCTATAAACAAAAAAATAAACTTTCCTCTTTATAATATTAGTATAGAAGTATAGATAACATTAAAAATTATTCCATAACTACAACGCAATTTAATTTTCCAGATGTAGACGAGTGTTCGGACCCCGGAGCCTGTTCTCAAATGTGCATCAACGAAAAAGGCACTTTCAAATGCGAGTGCCATGCTGGATACGCAAGAGACCCAAGAGATCGCACCAGGTGTAAGGCCACGGAAGGTCATCCATCACTCCTGTTCGCCAGGAGGTTCGACATCCGCAAGATCAGTCTGGACCATCACGAAATGGTTGCCATCGTCAATGACACGAAATCGGCGACAGCGTTGGATTATGTCTTCAGAACTGGAATGATCTTCTGGAGTGATGTTACCGATGAGAAAATTTATAAGTTAGTATTTTATTTTTATATTTTGTATTTCAAAAAACTAAGGATCCCATTGCGTGTTGCAATGACTCCATATAAATCGGTATTAGGGCAAGTGAATAATGACTTTTTACCCAACTGCCAAGAAGGCTTATACAGAATATTTAAAAAAAAAAAAATGGCCAAGTTCAAATCGGTCTCGCACACGTCGGGTTCCGTATAGTCAGTAACAAAAAAAAACACGTTTTTTGTATGGGAGCCCCGCTTAAATATTTAGTTTTATTGTTTTTAGTCATTGTTTTTATAGACGCAACAAAACATCATCACATCTGAGAAAATTTCAACTGTCTAGCTATAAAGGTTCATGAAATACAGCCTGGTGACAAACAGACGGACCGCAGTGATAGCAATAGGGTCCCGTTTTTACCCTTTGGTACGGAACCCTAAAAACAATAATTAATAACATAAATTATCTATCAATAAGTATCTTATAAATTGTACAAATCTTACTAAATATGGGAGGAAATAAATAAATATATATATTATAAATAATTAATAACAGCTAATATTTTTAAATAAATTAATTATTAGCTAATTTTGTTGGGAATTTCTGCAGTTTCAAGATTACAGTCATCATTTACTCTTTATTCCTCTACCTGAAATCATGACGGTTACAAAAAAAAGTTTTATAAGAAAATCATATTAAAAACCGTTGCCACGCCAACCATTGTTGTCGAAACTAACGTCATTTGATGTGTAACGTCAGGTGATGTAGTAAAAGATAGGCGTCAATGAGGTTCATCAAAAGACAATGGACTATGACACCATTTTTGTTTATATTTTTACAATTAGATCATAAATTACATAAACACAAACACGTGATGACGTGACACGGTCAAAAAAAGGAAAGTATTTTTTGTTTTACTCCAAGAATGACTCACTTCATTTCAAATGTATAACGTATTCAAAGAGATTAATGAACTTACTGTGATTATAGTCAATAATCCGAGTTCATTAATACACGAAGTAAAAAATTAAATCCTAATTATAGTTCTGTACTCGAAGGGTACCAACGGGACCCTATTACTACGCCTGCGTTGTTCGTCTGTCTGTTCATCTGACAGCGGGCTGTATATCATAAACTATAAGTAGTAGAAAGTTGACATTTTCACAGAATGTGTATTTCTATTGTGGCTACAGCAACAAATAATTAAACTGGATGTCCATACAAGAAACGTTACTTTGTTATTGTCTTTACTCGATTTTAATATTTTACGTACTACGGAACCCTTTGTGTGCGAGTCTCACTCGCGCTTGGCCAGGTTTTTTTTTTACTTTGCCTACTACATATTTTAAATATTGGTTCACAAATATTAAACCGACTTCTTAGTATCGTAAAATTGAACATTGTATTTACTGACACTCATTAACTAACTTCAAATGATCACCGCTTGTTATTGTAAGTGCTTGACAAATCGTGGCCCGGCGCGTGAATAGGTAATTGGTACTATTTTGAATACCCAAAGATGTCTGGTTAAATTTTGTGAATGAAATCTACGCATCAAAAAACAAGCTATTTTTAATCTTTCATTCTTTATTGTACACCATGATAATTTACAAAATATGCGGATATCTGTTTCAAGCTATATCCCGTAGCCTGTTTCGCTAAAACCTTTTATTTTTCTGTATTAAAATTATCACACTTTACGTAAAAGTGTGCGTATTACATGCACACGTCTTTTTTACATAAAAATATATGTCTTTAGGATGAGAGAAAAGTATGGGTAACTACATTGTATGAATCCGACAGCTGTCAGGCTGTCACCCACACCATCCTATAGCAATTGTAGTGCACCTCAAACATTAGATCAATAATGTATTATAAAACTTACAACTACGAGTACCTTCATAATTTGCCTTTACTAACGAAATTTTCTTCAACTCAGGGCGCCAATCGACGAGGGAACACAAAGAACAGTTGTCATCGGCGACCAGCTGATCACATCTGACGGGCTGGCAGTCGACTGGATCTACAACCATTTGTACTGGACCGACACCGGCAAGAATCACATCGAGCTATCAGACCTGCAAGGAAACATGAGGAAGATACTCATCAGGGACCAGCTTGAAGAACCTAGAGCTATCGCGCTTAACCCTCTAGATGGGTAAGTTATCATTAAAAACTGTGGCCTACGATATGTATCTAAGGTAAGGCCAGCTAACCGTGGAATAACGGTCATTGACACTCCTACACTTGTTGACATTCTTAATTTCAAAAAACGGAAATTAAGATATAAAGCTGTCTTGAACCGACATGTATTGTGATTCTTTACATGATCTAGTAATGAAAAGCAGTTCATTGTTTGTTTTTCGGGTACCTACGCAGAGATATTAGGAAAAGGTCAATGTACTTTATTCCACGGTTACCCTTCTGTATTCCTTGAATTTGGTGGATACCTTTTGCATTCTAGGGTAATGTTGACTTTTTCGAAAAATATCAACCTAAGATTGATTTGAATTGAAGATCACCAAAATGTGATAAAGGATCAAGTCATTTAAAATTATAAGAAAACTTTGTAAAGAAGTTACCCCATGTAAAGATAAAATACTCCAGCTTACATCGTGGAAGCCTTTACAAAATCAAAAAGCATCCAGCACCAAGAAAGGGAAAACCGTCTTGGAATACAAGGCAAAGAAAGAAAAATAGAAGTGGATTTTAATCAGTAAAATCTGACACGCCCTCCCGCCCCGCCATGGAGCGGGAGAAATCATTAGATGGTTTCCAACCTAAAACAAAATACAAATTTGGGAATCGAACTTGCAAAGGTCGACCCACGGAGCAAGTTTGCTCCGTGGGTCGACCTTTAGGCCACTACGTCGAAGTTACCGTGACTAACACGCTCTGGGCAGCTACAAACATAATGTCCTTATAATAGTTATCACGCAAAGCAACAATTTGGTGATCAAAACAATACATAATGCCTAGTTACTTTTATATGCAGGAATTTGAACAAAGCAATTGAGTTCACATTAGTATACAAGTTGCTATCTTTATATACCTATACCTACTAATATAACCTACTTATCTACATAACAATAGTACTACTAGCTTCTTTTTAGTATATAACTGTCATATATAATACAATCGCAAGATAAATTCATTGAGTAAAAGTTTGCGACCACTAGACCATTGGGGCAATTAGTCTGGTGAACTTAATTTTATAATTATAACACGATTAAAATAATATCACATCACATTAGGAACTATAATTGACAGTTATTTATTTATTACTGAACACCGTTAAATTTTAATCGTTTTAATCCCATGGAGGGTCGATCCGTTACATGGAATACTATGGATTTGTAAAGATAAAGTTAAAAAATAAAGTACCTTTTTTTAAAAACTCGTATTAATTTACGCATGTACGAAATTAATTTATTTAAGAAAACGTCAGCTGAGCGAGTCTAGTGACCTGTAGGTAGTAGTCGGCGATGCGTATTAACTATGCGGATCGACCGTCCACGGGAATAAAACGATCAAAATTTAGCGGTGTATATTATGAACAGAACAGATGGTCGATAAGGATGAAAGGTTCTGGAGTGGCGACCACGTACCGGAAGACGCAGCGTTGGAAGGCCTCCAACAAGGTGGACCGATGACCTGGTCAGGGTCGCGGGAATCCGATGGATGCGTGTCGCACAGTACCGGTCGTTGTGGCGACGCTTGGGGAAGGCTTCTGTCTAACAGTGGACGTCTTTCGGCTGATATGATGATGATGATAATCTATTATATTTATAACTTTTAATGTTCCCACTGCTGGAACTCAGGCCTCCTCTAAGAGAGGGAATGGGCCGTAATCCACCACGCGGGGCCAGTGCGAATTGGTGAATGTCACATATCTTCGAGTTTTTGGTTCTAGGATATGCCGGTTTCCTCACGATGTTTTCCTTCATCGTTTTGAGAGCAGTAATGATGAAATAAATTACACAAAGTAATGCGCCTGGCTGGGTTGGCCGTTACCCTCAGCCACCACTGCTCTCACATATTTATAACATGTAACAGGAATAGTGTACACCATAAATAGAAAATTAAGTTACGATTTTCAAAATTTAACTTATATGCACTTGGGGATTATTATTGGTATCTACATACAAACAATCACTAGTGACGCAATCATGACTTATTTAAAAAATATCAAAATAGGTAATTTTTTATCCTAAAATAATCAAAAAATAATTTAAGATAAAAAAATACCTATTTGAAAAAAACTTAAATCGATTCCAAACATACTATCAGGATAGCGATTCGACTGGCCTGTTGGTCTTATGGTTAGTGGCCCTGACTGCTATGCCACAGGTCGTGGGTTCGATTCCCACCCAGAACAAATGTTTATGTGATGAGCATGATCATTTGTTCTGTGTCTGGGTGTAATTTATCTATAATATGTATGTATTTAGAAATTTATAAGTATGTTTATCAGTTATCTAGTACCCATAACACAAGCTCTGCTTAGCTTGGGACGTGTGCTAGTAGTGGAATATGTATTATATTATATATTATATATGTGTTTATTATGTTAGGTACATGTAGTTTAAATATTCAACTTGCCTATAAATCTGCCAAATATGTGGTGTACGAAGCCAATATTTAGCACACACAGCAAACATATATATCAAAACATTTTTTTTAAACACACAATTTTCCCAGAAATATCACATCCATTATGAATCATTCAAGAAGTCATCATGTTAATATTTACGACGTAAAGTGTAGTAGGTATAAGTAACTAGTTCGTTCAATTTAAAAAAAGAAATAATCTATATACTTATATATAACACTGTTAGTTAGTAAAACTATCTAACAAAGTTTTTCGAACAAATCAGATGAGCATTGACATCCCAACACACCTTTGTTTGAGGTGGGCAATCATTCACTCGCGCCGGGCCTTGGTTGAGGCCATGGTCCGGAGCGAGGAGGAGTGGCAGGTGGTCGCCGTCTTCTGCCAAGCAGTAATGCTCGCTAACCTATCAACAATTAAAAAAAAACACTCTACCTAGCTTTTAATTCACAATCATGGAGACTATTTTTACACATATCTAAGTAGTTTAAAAATTAAGTCACTATCAATTTGTACGACTTAAAAATGCTAATAATAGGATGTGTATCAATATGAAATCGATAAAAATACTGGATTAAGTAATCTGCACGCTTAGCCAAGTTGTTATTCTGCAATCGTTAACGCTGTCGAAGAGTGATGAAACGTATGGGAATGACGTCATCTCAACGTAAAGTCGCTTGGTCAGAACAAACGAATAGAAAATTCGTAGCCAAGTTCACATCGTTCAAAATGATAGAATGAATTTCTACAACGTTTAACGCTACATCCTTTGATAAACAACCGCTACATTGTAGAACGAGCGGCCGACGCAGGTGCGTCAACATGGCTAGCCACTTATCGTTTTCTACAATTGCTGACACCGAAGCGTTACCGATTGGAGAACGGAATTCAACACGATGCAGTTGTAACTTGGCTAGGGGGGGCTGTTATTAACTATATCACGTTTTTAAAACATGATTCAGTTAATGACAAATGTAAAATACCAATTTTCATTTTATGTAAGTAGATCATATTCAATGCGGTATTGTAGACACATTATTTGATATTTTTTCTTAAATAATTAAGAAAAAAAATAACGTGCATCTGTGGGAAAACTAGCAGTTACCAAACACGATGCGTCAGGACTATCAAAAATAAATTAATATCATAACCCAATTCCGTGACTGACTTATTTGTAAAGGCGGACATCAAAACTCCAAACTTCTTTATAATACAAAAAAAAATCCTATATAACTGTTTAGTAAACAATAAGGTCTGTCGGCATCTAAACGCCATTTAACTGAAGGCAAATTCAATCAATTGACGAAAGAATGCCGAGTTGTTTCGGGTCGCGACAATGTATTGCAAGAAGAATAATATTCGTTTACACAATTGACGTAAGTGGAGTTATTGATTGTATTTACCACTCAAAATGTCACGCAATAGACCGCGATGAGAGAAACAGAACCTTCTGAACATCAGATCCTTAAGTTACTAAGTACCTTATGTGGAAGTCATGACTCAAGGCCCTTTGGCCAAACTAACGCAAGTTCACCAGTTCAAATTGCCCTCTCTATTTATGGCTACTTTTATAGTATAGTGGAGGAGTTTTCCGTCGTTTTGCACCAATTAGCAAGTTAGAACAAAAGATAATTCAAACACTATTAGATCTCAATACAACTATGTTTACGTAAAGATGTGATCATTGTTACAAATTCACATGAATTCGCTTTGATTTCAACCTCATTTATTTGGTAACCGGATATAATTTATGTGCATTTGTTATGTATATTAGAAACAATAATAATAAAATTATTTTATAAATACGTCTAATTTAAAAATATTTATTATTTTTGTCTAGCTGGATGTACTGGACCGATTGGGGCCAGGTACCGAAGATCGAGCGAGCTGGTATGGATGGGTCCCACAGACAGACCATCGTATCGTATGATGTCAAATGGCCCAACGGTCTCACATTGGACCTTGTACGAAAACGCGTCTACTGGGTAAGCGCAAACTTAAGATTGATAAAGTTAAACCTATTCACAAGCGTGTCAAAGAAACGGTCATCTACTTTTATACCTTTGACAAGAATTTGTTGAAATTTCCAAAGACCATAATTTTAAACGGTACCCTAGAATTAATTAATATTCAACGCGCAACTCCGTATTAAGGTTAATCTGCTCCTAAAACGATGTCGAAGAAGGAATTGTACTTACCTAATGTTTTGTGAAAAACAAATGACGTTAGAACATCCGATGTTTTCGTCACAAAGTATTTAACAACCACAAACAGATACAGAATCGAATAATACTGTAAGAATGGGTTTTACCGGCACAAAATATCTAATTCGCCATACTTAATTTCGTCTAATGGGCTAATGGCATAAGATATGAATGTAATTAGCTTTATCGCGACTCAAATCAATTGTTCTGTAAGTATTAATTTGAGAGACTAATATTATGATAAATCGACGATCATTACACTTTTTTAATTAGATTAGGGGATTTTTCAACAAATCTTATTATAACTACAAAACCAGAACTATTTTTCAATCATATTTGGAATCACTTGAGTATTTGTTCAGGTGGATGCAAAAATGAACATGATATCTTCATGCAACTACGACGGCACTGGGCGCAGGGTGATTCTATACTCCACCGACGTGTTACGCCATCCATTCTCCATCACCACATTTGAAGATTGGGTCTACTGGACTGACTGGGACAAGGCCGCCGTCTATCGCGCCAACAAGTTCAACGGAAAAGACATTGAACCTATTACTCCAACTCATAATGTAAGTTAAACTTGAATGGGTATTGCAGGTAAGATGGATGAAACAGAAGTACTTTGATCATCGCTTACCATCAGATGAGATAGAGGTCAAACGCGTTCCTAATCATAATAACAAAAAGCATTATTAGAAGTTTTGTGCCCTTGAAGTGAAAACTGAATTCGTTCCGGTGCGGCAGACCGAATACGTCAGTAATGACCCTGGCAAGTCAGACCTTTCATTATCAAAAAACCACTCGAGTAAATAGTTTGGTTGTCGTGAGACCTTGCGTAAATGAACCAAAATGTAAACTATCTGATTAACGAGATTAAAGCCAACTTTATGATTTTTTTGGTCATTACCGAAACAAGATATCGAGTAACCTTCTTGACATCGACTTTATGGTTAACATTTGTGCAGTGGGAGTCGAAAACGATACAAAATGTCAAAGATAGAACGTGAAGTAAAATAAGGAAGCTTGATAATCTGACCCTGCCATCATTATGGGTTTTGAGGAGAACCTTGTAAAACGAATATTTTATAACAAACGCCATACTGTTTTTTGGTATTTTAAATGTTAATTGTCTGACAACAAAATCTACTCGTACTCGAATCTGTGTGGTCCGTTCCCCAAAAATCCGTCTCGGACACTAATCTGCATGGTTCTCATATTATTTGACCTTTAGATACATGTATGGTTTAAGGACTTTAAAAGAGACTGATTCCTTTTTTTAGGATGAGATATCGTCCAATAACTTCTCCTGCATGTGTTTCGGTGTTTCTCCTCACGGCAGTCAGCTAGGAATCATCACCATCATCTAGTTTTAATTGATGAAAAAATTGACGTGTCAGTGTTTTTTAAAATCCTATTTGCAAAACTAAAACCCGACTACGACAAAAAAATTACGCTGAAAAAGTATGAAACAAGGTTTTCAGGATGCTGGAGAAAAAGAAAAGCCGTAGTCACGTGTTATAATAGGTACCTACCAACCGTAATACTTTAATAATGTATGACTACGTTTTTTTTGTCTAGTTTTTCTTTGGTTTTTTTTTAGCTTTTTATTATATACACTATTTTGGTGTTATTGAAATCGAATTTTTAACCGCTTGAGCTTGGGTGCCTCATTAAATTTTGATGATATTTTTGATAATTACAAGTGAACTATTTGTCTTATTTTTTATTTTTATTTTAACACAATACTTTTTGTCCGCTAGATCACCATATTGAATTTTGTGTGTTCAGCGGACGATTAAGATGGTTCTAACGATACAACATTTGTCGAGTTCCGATAAGTTTAGGAGCTATCAGGGAACACATGAACATTCACACATACGTAGCCTGTCAAAATTATAACCCTCCTTTGGCTTTGCCGTAGTCGGGTAAAAATACATAGGTACTATTTATCATAATTTTTCTATATCAACGATATTCAAATCACCAGGACCAGCCAGGGTTTTAATAAAAAGTCATCTCTGTAATTTGTTCATAACTAAATGCGTTCTAACCTTAACAGCTCCAAAACCCGATGGTGATCCACGTGTACCACCCGTACCGCCAGCCTGATGGTGTGAATCATTGCGCTGCCGTCAACGGGCACTGCTCCCACCTCTGCCTGCCAGCCCCACGCATCGGGGCTCATTCACCACGCGTCTCCTGCGCATGCCCCAATGGCCTAAGACTGCTGCCTGACAACCAGATGTGTGTCGAAGACAGTAAGTGTATTTTCATTGTTTGGGTAATATCTGATTTTTTTACAGGCGCGTTTATCCATACGAGTGGTTGGTTGGTCCTTGATCAACGATTTTTACGTAACTGTCTTCAGACTTCATCTCTGGCGTAGATACATGTCAGACGTATACGCTGCGCTAACGCTGCGACTACGCTACTATGAGTGACACAGTCACGCTTAAACAACGTTAGCGCAACGTCTACGCGGCAATAACCAACGCCAGAGGTGAAGGCGTTTAACATTTGTTTGCTTTAAACTGCAGAGAAAAAAATATACTTTGATTTATATATTATGTCTACAAATTGATTTAAACGTCTAGAACGTCGAGAATATATTAAGACAATGCTGCTGACATAAACTTACTCAATGCACAACGTACTGCATAATATGTATTGTTAACTACAATCGCCAAGATTTTGATTGTATTTTTTTAACACACAATTCAACAATAATGAGAATGATTGTCTTAATAAAAACAGCAAAAACTCAAACAATGTAATTTCCCAGTATTTCTTGGTAATCTAACTTTGCACTTCGATTTCTAATATAATTTTTTGTTAATATAAAAATTAAATAGGCAGTGAAGGTGGGATGACGATCTGTGCGTTAATTGCGAGTTGTTTTTACGTTAGCGCGATCTAAACGTTCACCACGTTTGGCTCTCTGATTGGTTAAGAGCTTGAAGCCGGCCAATTGGAGGGCCGAACGTGAAAAATGTAGGCAAAAAATAGTGGCAGTTTGGCCGCAATAACTTTATGTGAGATGAAGTTTACTTTTTGTATTTAATTCTTGTCATGTGAAAAACGTTACACGTGAAAGATTGGGTTCTCAGTTTTAAAGCACGTGCATGGACAGTTGTATCTTGAATGTCAGGTGTTTAACCTTTTGAATGTCTTAAGTTACACAGTTCGACATAAGCAATTGTCTTTCTATTGTGTATTGTATGTTAGATGAATCTTCATGGATTATACAACCAAAGGCATGACAGCTACTAACGAATAAAAAACCGTTACAAAGATGATTTTCTGGATACGAATCTGAGAAGTAGACAAATACCGTTTCAGTTCGATGAAAAAAACAACAAGACCCACATACGCATTGGTAATTCGGCTATTTTTAGCTATCACTGCTGTTGTTTATGTATGGGAAACTTTGTTGTTTGTATACCTAGCTAAAATTAGTATATACATATGACACGCGGCTCCCTCTATTAATTAGATAACAATGATAATGATAATTCAAACACAACGACAGATCAGGGTCTTTTAAAACATGTACTTAGTTAAAAAAATCTTCCTCGGCAAAATTGGCATTGAATCAAATATTTAGATATCTCTGGGCAGTCTGGTATTTGTCTGTACGGGTACGTTTTACAAACTGCGATTCTTTACTTCACTAACACGATATTTTATAGACAGAGGGAGGCCAAGTTTCAAACGACTCCGTAACCATGGAGCATTGGAGATTGAAACAATGTACAGTTAAAACAATCGCAATGGGCTTACTTGTGTGTTGCTATGTTCAAGTGTCGATCAGACCGTAGGCGTTATATATAGCACTCTGGTTTTATCCCTTTTAATAAGTCACTTTCTCCATGCATCAAAATGACAGAGATACAACTATCTTGTTTTTTTTTATTGACTGTAATCGAGGTTAGCTTATGTGGCTCAAAAGGCTACCCTACTTAAATTGGCAGAACATATCTGCCGCATACCAGACAAACTCTGGGCCAAAGTAGCACAATAAAAGGGGGGACGATCTAGATAGATTTATATAGATAAGGATGGTAGAAGTGCAGGAAGGTCGTTGACCAGGAGTGGGACTAAACATGTTGGGAAGTAAAAAAATAATCGAGCGTTTAATTCTGTTCTGGCAGCTGATTCGATTGGAGTGAACGAATTAGAATGAATCAATCGAGAAAGAGGTATGGGAGACGGTGCTTTAAAACGCTTGAGATTTTCCAGCCTTATCTTTGTATATCTGTTTCGTAGGAATCCAAGAGAATCTATTGTAATAAAAATCAGAAGATATTTAAAAAACAATAAAATTGTTTATATTACATTTGCGTCACAAACCAGGTGGGGAAAACGTTAGTGAATTTCACTATCGTAATTACTGGTATAAGAAGATTATTTTAATGCGGCATAAGTGATTTCGGATAGATGAAACGTGTACACTGTGTGACTGATAGTGACCATCTGCTCGCGGTAGAAATGTTTCAATCATCATTAATTTGATAACGTTTTTTTTTTGTCAAGATTCAAAGATTATACTGGATAAACCGGTTTTTGTTTGTAGGTTTCTTTAGGCAGATTTGGGATCTGATTATTTTACCGTTAGTAATTTTAAATGTTCTGTACTTTGTCTACCCCTATGGGAGCAAGGCGTGTATAACGCTTTTTTACTAGCCATTACTGTCCCACTGCTGGTCGAAGGCTTCGCCCAAGTCCTTCCAAACTTTCTTCTCCTGCGCTGTCTCTAACTCGTCCTCGCGGTACGCGTCCAGATCACCCCAACACCTCTTTCTAGGTCGGCCTCGACGGCGCTTTCCTTCTACAGGGACCCACTGTGTGGTGACGCTTGCCCATCGGTTCCTGTGCATGCGGCTGACAAGACCCGCCCAATCCCATTTCAGCCTGGCAGCCTTTTTGCCCACGTCTATTAGGTATACCCGTTATGGAGCGCAGCGTGTCGTTCCGTATTCGGTCTGTTCTTTTTACGCCCAGAATGCATTCAAGGATAAGCATTAAAAGTAATTGCCATGAAATTATTTCATTTGCATTTGTAATATTTAGTTACTTATCAAGGGAGTCTATATGGTTAAATCAACTAAATTACGAATTTGCAATGTATCGTGATTGAGCAGTTTCTACGTTTCATTTCAAAAAACTAGATAATCAACATGCATAGGTACTGGATTTTCGTAGAATATTATTTCGTTACTAAACTTTTTAATAGGTAGTTCGAGTCATATATTAACGAAAATATATAATAATCTACACTAATATTATAAAGAGACAAAGCTTGTTTTTTTTTTGGTTGTAGAAGTTACTTAATCTCTGAAAGTACTGGTCCGATTGCTAAAACTTTTTGATCGATAGAAAGGTATTCCTAAGTGACTATATTTTATGTACGCAGGCAAAGCCGCGGGCAAAGGCTAGTAATAAATAAATTACCAAAAAAAGTGGAAAATTCAAAATAGTTCAATGTTAAAACCTCGCGTGATTTTGCACTTTGTGTTTTTGTAGGAATCTGCTCCAAAGTATCTACTAATTGCGTAATCATGATCAAAAACGCTAATCACATACACGCAAAATGTACTAAATTAATTAGCAAAGAAAGCCTGATACTGTACTGCAGGCTTTCATATAATTAATCATAATTGCAGACATTTCTCAAGACGTAATTCCCAAGTCTAGATCTAGACACGAATTAAAAGATAAATAAAAGATAAAAGTTATTGGCGGCAAATTAATTATTAAAAAATGGCATGTGCTGATAAGGCAAAAATATAAATTAACACTTGGTTTACTGGCTAATTAATAAAGCACTGTGCAAAATAAATAAGGATAAATAATATGTAGTACCTACGTGCTACAAATAAATATGTAGGTATTTTATGCGATAATTGTAGGTGTCCCCAGGATTTGGGGAAGGAAATCACAGTTCTATTGAAACTCGTGCCATAAAGGAAAAACCCAACTAGGCTTATTTATCTGTTTTAAAAATATATTTTGTAAGACAGCACTGTGAAGTACAGACAAAGGCGTCAATTAGGTACCCGTCTCATATTAAAATATGTTAGTACAGGGAGTAACCAGTTAATGACTCTGTCCGAGCCCACACAACATTTTTATTAGAGAAATAAACAGTAATAAAAACGACGAGATTCTGACGAGTCTTCTAGCACTCACGTATACCATTGATGCACCAGTGATAGCTCTGTTGTGCCTACAATAATAGTAACTTTACAAAAGACGTAGTTATGTAAAATCACATACGTCGCAAATGTTCAAAAATCCTTAACCTTTGGGTTGGTTTTCAGTAATCTTTCCCGAAGTCGCGGAAAAAACGCAGCTCAATTTGTCTTTTGCACTTATACGATAGATCGATCGCTGGAAGATTACCACATATACACATCAGACACTGTCTCTAGTTATGTTTTCTTTTACGCCGACTTCGATTGGGAAATAGTGCCTATTTCGCGTGGAAAATAAGTCCGTAGTTAACGCAATATTGAATGTTTACTGTAACTCAAATTTCTACGCGTTATGTTATGGAAACATACAACTGCAGATCATCTATTTAAGATGGAAGATCGTTCATTGCATACATTCATCTGTTGATTGGAGTACAATTGAATGGGTCAATAAAAAAGACATTTAGTACGATTGGTATCGTATAGTTGTGATTGATTGTATGTCTGATCAATAAGACGCTAGCAAGTACTTGCTACGTTATTTTTTTAAACGAGGAAGCTGTTTACAAGTACCAATTTGGAACTTATCCTGCCATATATGTAGCGGCAAGTGATTTTCGTTTTTTCAAGTAATTTATAGACCGTCAAAGATCAAGGCGAGGAGAATGTAAAATACACTAGCTTTTAAATGTGGGTTTAAACGTTTAAGAGAGTTAACTGTTGAATGTTTATGACTTTCTTCATTGAAAGGTCATCAAATGTAGTTAGTCACACCATCACGCCATTGAATTGCGTCAGATGGCGTGACATGGACAAAAACAAACGTGTCCCGCGAATTCAGTCCTTGTGGCGATCATTTTCGTAATATCATTGCCGACAAGGCCGCTAGAACATTTGATGTGAATTTTAAAAATACTCGGCTGATTCGGTTAGCGGGTCGGACACGTAATAGGCCACGTCACCGAGTGACGACACATCGTACGATATTTTTTATCAGCAGTAAATTTTTGTATGACTGATCAGTTACGGAGAACTTCCATGTTTAGGTTGGAATATACCGCGCCTGCGCCTTATCTCGCACTATAAAAGTATCAATCGATTTAATCGCTATTATTACTCATAATTGTTTACATGCAAATCGTTATCACAAGAAATGCCTTACGTTTAGATATCGCTTGTCGCAGTGATTTGTATGTGTATTTAGTATTTACTTACATAAATCACGTAACGAAAATGAATAAGTTGATAATATTGCCGTGATTGGCGGATTTACTATAAATAAAGTATTTTGGCGGCTCTTCCTTTTTAAGCTTCTTTGTAGACAGACTACCAAAATCACTGCGTAATTTTATTAATCAACAAGACTGATTTTAAAATAAACTAAGCTTGATAAGCTTTGAGTTTGACAGGAAAAAAATAGTCTTAATCTGTTTCTGACACCTTAGTAATCATAGAATCTATCAATGAGTCACTATACATATATATTTATTAACCTGTAAGGCTTGTGACCTCACACATGGGTGCTAATGCACCAAACAGACCTACTAGATGCCGCACTCGTGTGGAAACATAGAACGCCCAATAGTCTAACAGTTGGCGAATAAGGCGACGTGACGTCACGGCATCACGCCACCTTTTGTTCAGTGGTTCTACCTGCGATCCGGCACGCCGCATGCGCATGCTAGCAACGGTGTTACCTCACCTGGTTTGCTTTCTAGAAATATAAAATAAATTCTTGTACTCGAAGGTATTACTAATTTAAATTAAAGTATGTTAATGAATGCCAGTTAATGACTTAATGAGACATTGTTTATGAATCAAAAATATTTTTATAGAAGTTGTCTTATGGAATAAGTAGCAAGCGTATTACCAGATTTGTTTGATATTGTAGGGTTATGCGGTAGAAGACATTAGTTTAGTAAAGTTGAAGGAGAATAGGTCAAAATAGGATCACATGGTATAGTTAAAATTAACCATAGCACAGTTTGTGAGCGCGAGCTAGATCGCGTTCAGTAAAAATGACAGAACGGCACGGTGGTGGGACGTCAATGGCGGTTACACGCGACCGGTTTTCGGCCCGTCTCATTCCGTTTCGGGAACCCGTACGTGACGCGTGTGTCGTGCCTATTTCTGTGAAATTGTTTCGCTGTGTGATTTATATATAAAATACTACCCACTTACGGAAAATGAAAACAAGAATATGTCAATAAGGAAGCATTTTTAAGGTGTTTATTTCATAAAATCTACAGATGCAATAAAACCAGATGTGGAGGTGCATAATAAACCCACCATTGGTTCAAATGAAACCATAGTTATTGAAGAAAAACCTGTAACCAGTGAGTATTTTGGAGACTACACTCAATATATCGTTCAACCAGTTTACCCCTTGATCTGTCTCACTTGAGTTTGTTAATTAATCAGATTCGTGACGTTTGAAATGTTGCCTATAAATCCAATTCACCGAAATGAAAGTGAACGTGGTATATAACTAACCTTGCTTTCAGTAATAGTTAAAGAAAATGTCCATAATTTCAGTTTTTGAAGTTGATTAAACGCCACGATTTTGATTAAAGATTGCTTCATGGATGGGTTGAATCATTTAATCACATCGTTTGATAAGATAAACTATCGCCCATATATACATAAGGTAATGGGTTTCGAACATCACTAATACTCATCAGGCCATCAACTAACAACAGTTCATTGTGATGATGATCAATCAATATCTGTGTGTCTTCAACTTGGGATTCCTTGACTGATTTGCAGGGCATGTCAATCTGCTAGTTGTCAAACAGATGTATAGCTATTTTGAATGCGAATGATTATCGGGAAAGCTTGACACATATGGTGAATTTGAAAAGAGAAGGGCTAAGCCTTCTCTTGAAGTTGGGACGTGGCCTTCTGAAGAGTGAGGACACGACTGAAGAACCGGAGGAAGTAGAGGAACCAATCGTTGCGCCCCTGACGGACCCCGAAGCTGAGCCAATGAAGGCGTATTGGGAAACTGATCAACGAGATCTGACAAAAAGGAATCAACCATTTATAGATCTGTTCTTGAAAGGACAAGCGCTGGAGAGAATACCAGACTCCACGGAAGAGCCCGTCAAAGAATCTCAATATAATTTTGAAAAAATCAGTTTGGTCCATTTACCAGAAACCCTGCAAAAGTTAAATATTGAGGGTAACGTATTATAATTTTATTTAATTTTGTGCTAAAGTCGAAAAAATCACACTTTCGACGACGGGAAGACACACAGATTCATTATGAGCTGGGTGCATGTCGCATAAATTTCCGTTTGTCTACTAACATTAACCAATTTTATCGCAACTAACACATTATTCCAAATGATTCGGATACAATTGTTATAAATTAGTAGTTATGAGTATATCTACTGAATAAAATTACGATAAGTTTGTATCGTCCAATAAATAAATTTAAAACTGAATTGTCATTTTCTAATATATCTAGCTTTATTTAAAATAATACCAAGTCACTCGGCATAAAGATGAACTTGATATGGACATTATATTCTATATATTGTGCCAGGTTCAGGGTTTTGTAATGTAAATAGCACATTATAGAATACTATCCATCCTGTCCTGTTTTATTTGATACGATCAGTCTTTTGAAACTGTATTTTATTACAACATTACTCATAATGCAAAACAAAAAGAAAACATCTGTAATGTGAAAATAGGTTAGGATATTTCAGTTAAACAGTATATTAGTTGGCACGTTTCATTGACACTAGCTGCAAATAGAACGTCTAGTGCGATCGGGTTAGCGCCCACTCGTGTATATAAAGTTAAATTGACAATTAGATGTAAGAGAGTTGACCACAGGCGCCTTGTGTTTAACACGCCTATGTGGAAATACGTCAATATATAACGCAATTGTCGTCATTCTTCTTCAAATGTTTTTAATTTGTTGACAATAAACTTGTCAACGAGAACGGACGTCCAATATACTTTAACTGTTTCTACGACCGGGATATTTGTTCTTGTTAATGTTTTTTTTCTATGCGAAGTCCAAAAGGCCTTTTATTGTTATTGTTATTTTTATCTTAAATTTAGTTGAGTTATCAAAATTGGTTTCTTTCATTTCTTCACTTTTATGTTTTTCATTTGTTTCTATGTTGCTTTTAATTTAACATCTTCACAAATCACTTTTCTGCTTTTTGGTGAAGGATTCATTTTACTCACAAAATGCAACAGTTGTGATTAACTGTAACCCTAATTACATTTTTTTAAATACTTTGCAGCGTGTTTCTAGCATTTGTAATCTGAATTTGTCAAAGAAATGTACCTAGTACCAATGGTTCTTTTACAATTTAATTTATGCAATCAATTTACTATCAATACATAACTTACTTTCGCTTCATTTGTCTTGCATATCAATAAACACGTTGTAAGGGTTTAACGAACTGTTAAACGTGTCTATGATAATGTAATAACAATTGTTTTTATTTTTAATTCTAGGTGTCCCTGAAACACCCAAGATTGGTACAGGAATCTCAAGCAGCGGCCGCGATGCCGGCATGGTCGCAGGCGTTGTTGTGGCAGTAATCTCTGGAATTATTATATTGGCAGCACTGGTAAGCACCCAATACAGTACCTAGAACTTTCTAACAACCTTCCGTTAAAAACTATAGCCATCGAACGACATAATAAATGGTGTAAGGGATAGCCCTCCACAAACTTTAAGGGCTTGCTCAGTAAACGAAACTAAACACCCCCCATAAAATTTTTTTTCAGGAAACTGTGACGTAGGTAAGCTTAAGTTTGATAACTGTGATATATGTTGCTTAGTATTAAAACACACGTCCGTTCTTTACTCGCTTTAATTGAAGACTAGCGTTACATATCAAACTTAAGCTTACCTACGTCACAGAAACGAAAAAAAAATTCTCTCCATACAAACTGTCCAACCAAGTTAATAATTATGTATGGTGAAGCGGATTTTTTTTTTCGTTTCCTGAAAAAAATTTTTATGGTAGGTTTTTCAGTTTCGTCTACTGAGCAAGCCCTTAAAGTTTGTGGAGGGCTGCCCCTTACACCTTGTATACCTACAAAAATACACCGAAATATACCGTTGGAATGTGTCAAAAGAAACGGAGCTTACTTGTAATGAACACACACCATTTTGTTTAGCACTAATTCCTAGATCTACAACCTAGACCATAATTGTCTCGGATAGAATGACACTGATGTTGCCACCCAAGTTTAGTAGGCGGACATATTGAAGAATCGGCAACTGCAAGTTATGTAAATGTATTTACAGTTCGAAGAAACGTGTGTGTAGTAAGATTCTTTATCTCGAACATTCCAATACGTTTGCTAGTTTTATTTTCATATTACTGAATTCAATTGTGTTTGTATTTTATTTTAAACAATACAAGAAATAAAATTTTCGATTCGGCGAACTCGGTTCTTTGCGTTTATCGACTTGTCAAAATCAAGGATCGTAAACAAAAAATATTTAAACTTCGCAAACACTACAGGGGGTTTCTGTCTGCACAAACTAAGATACGTCAAGACATGAAAGATCACTACTTAAAATAATTTCGTAGACGATCAATTAAAAATACTGGGTCATTTTTCGACGTCTAGACAGGAAATTACCAAAACCGCGCCTAAAAATACCGCAACTCAAATATTATTCAATTAAACTTATCTCGCGTAAATGTATTTAGTGCGATAATGCCACTAATTGATTATGATTAATATAGGTAGGTAGGCGGTTTCCTTACGCACTGGTTTGACTAAGCCGCTCGCGGTTAAACGCAAATGTAAATTCCAGCCTGTAACAGTCACGTCGTGACGTTAAGGAAATTTTTTGATTGTGACACTAATTAATGAATAAATTGCTTTCGTTAATGTCTCAAGTGACGTTAAATTGCATCTTAGTAACCGCTCTAATAGACATCAATTGTTCCTATTCTTTTGATGATGTAACTTTTTTGACCTTCGTCGGGATCTTGTCCAGGCGTATTTCGTAATATTGATGATAACTATTTATTTCAGATCGCAGTGCTTATGTACAAACACTACGTGAACCGTAACCACACATCGATGAACTTCGACAACCCGGTGTACCGCAAGACGACAGAGGACCAATTTGCGCTGGAGAAGAATGGCTACGCACCGGGCAGCAAGCTGTACCCCAGCACCGTGGGCGAGGAGGTGAGAGCGCTTACCGCCATGGAGTGTACGCTTAACATACAAAACAGTCTAAGATAAGTCGCACAAGGACGCACTGCCCTCCGCCAAGCCAATTAACGAGCTAGTGTCTCATGATCACTAACTCAACTCTTCTTTCATATATTTTTACTGTAAACTAAGAATTATTTTCAAAACATCACTCCGACTTCTTGTGTAAAATTAATTATACCCCGTGTAACTTGGCCAAAATGATAATTGTTGTAAATATCAATGAAAACTAGCATTATTTTACTATAGTAAAGATTATATTGTAAGGTCTGCCTAAGACATTTTAAACTTGATGTATTTAGAGTTATTATATTTACTAGAGATTGTTTTAAGGATTTATAGGAAATATTTTCGTTTAGATTTAAAGGATTGTGGCAATTTATAATGTGCCAACATTTTTACCGCATCAGTATTGAATTATAGTTGCCAAATTATTGGCTCTAAGTGGTAGGTGTAAAATGCTGTAAATAGTCCCTTTTAAATAGCAAATATGATTTTTGTAATCTGCCTAAAGCTTAACATAGACTTTACTAATAATGTTTTACTGCCGAAATATTTTATTTTTCATGCGTAAACATGCGAGGGCATTAATATTGGTAAGTCTTAGTAGAAAACTTAGGCGTTTATATTAAATTTACGTGACAGTGCGATTTAGTTGCATTTCGTTGTTTCTTAGATGTTTTGTTCAAGCTATGAATATGTTTGACAACATTCTCGATGACTAATGTGTATTTTCTCTTTGCAGGCCCAAGAACCTCTCAACACATCGGGTACAAATGACTTTGTATAGTGTACTAGCTGGAAGTAAATACAGTATAATGTCATTGAATGTGAAAAGAAAGAGAAGGACATGTGATACTTAAAAATAGTGTTATCCAGTGAATGGGATTTAAGCTAACATTTTTGTAGTAAACTCTAAAAATAGTTAGCGTTAGTGCAGTGAAGTGAAGCTTATTGGAACAAAGTTCTGTTTGCTGACATGCCTCGCGCCGGGATGGATCTCAAAATTACGATTATTTCATCAGCTGTCATATCATACGTTTCGGTTTGTGCACAGATCTAGAGAGAGGTAGACGTTTGTGAAAGTGTATGAACCCGAGCGTCACACTAATTAGTTTTACAACTACATACAATAATAACAACTGCGACATGATTGCGGTAGCAAATCTTAATTTGTTCAACGATTTGCATCTACATATTGATTGTAATTCGAACACTAATGTATTCGATCAATCAGGAAATGTATAAAAGATACGCAGTATTGGTGAGCTTGCACTGTCCGCCCTTTTCTACATCTGTGCTTTGTGTCCGAGTGCGAGTTGTTTTTACATTAACGCTCTTCTTGACTCTGATTGGTTAAACATTTGAAGCGAGCCAATTAGAGCGCCGAACGTCATAAACGTGTCGATTAAGGTAAAGTAAAACAAACTCGCACTAGGCACTCTGTACGTAAAGAGATCTTGGTAATGCTTTTGTATCACATTATTAGACGTTAGAAGGGACATGTTTGCTCTAATTTTCTCTTTACACTGTGAATAGTATAAACATTCTTAAATATTGCTTTATCAAATGCCTGGTGCATTGTAATTATTTATATAGAGTTTACAATTTTTTATTCCACTTTAGTTGATAATGTTAATATTATACACCTATACAGCAATCTTAAACTCTAGACTTCCGCATTCAGAGAGAATGAAAAGCTCCATGTTTCATAATGAAATGTACTTAGTTAGTAATTTGTCATGTTTTCCTAAATATTTTTAAAATTGAACTGATTCTGCATATTTGAATGTGAAAATATCCAGGTAATTTACCTGGAATTTTTTAAAATAAATAATTGATTTATTTATTGCGATAACACACTAGTAAATGTAGGCTAAAGTAACAGTATAATGTGCCAATTTTAGTAAAATTTACAATTGTGTCGCCAAATTTTATTATATTTGATAGTAGTTGAATTCTCAAACAATATATTTGTTGCATTGATAATTTATTTGTACTATATGAAATTGTTATTATTAGTATAATGCAGTTTTAATAATGAATTTATATTTTATGTACCAGTTGAGTTTTACCATCGAACATTTTTTATGTATTTATAATATTTTATAGCAATGAACGCATAGTATTTGGAATGTGACTTTGTCAAGCAAAATCCTGCCAAATCCCTAAAATATAAATTATTACTCTATTTGTAATGTAATTCAATTACATTAATACATACTTGATGCACATTTCATACAATATGCCTAGCTCAATAAGTGTGGTCACTAAAATAAATTATTGTGTAAATATTGTCAGTAAAATATATGTAAAAGGTGTTAATACTATGTCTTTTATTTACTAATGTATATATGTCTTTTTATTTGTTACTTCTTAATGATGATAAAAAAGTAACATTCACAATTATGTTCATCATTAGGGCCCTAAGTACTGCTGTATCTCAAGCTGGCTATAATGGACTTTGTTAAAAATATTGCAGAATTTAATCTCAAACACACTGCCACGAGGATAAGTCGAAACATTTCACTTAAAACCTCTATTGCTAATGATAGGACCAGAACACACAGTTTACATAATATTACAACTGGAGATACGTGTACACCTTTGGCTTAGGTTAGGTACACCTTTGGCTTACTCTTCGCGGAATAGGTGAGATGTTATGTAATCACACTGTATACTGACTGCACACTAATATTATAAAGACCATGTGTGTATGTTTGTTATTCCTTCAAGCTTAACACGTTGAGTACGATACCAGGTTTAAACATCTTGTATACGTCCCGCTTCCAGTGCGACTAAGAAAAGTATAGACTTCCTTGTTGTGCGGAAGGCATAACTTCAATTTGGTTCGGTGTAGGAAAGAGATATTATATTTTTACATGAAGCCAAAAATAGATTAAGGTTTCTTAAAAGTTGCAGGGTCTATAAGCCTTGTGCCCCCACAATGGAAGTTTTATTACCAGGTGTATAGACCTTGTACCGCAGGAATGGAAAGTATAGAAAAATCACTGCCGCAGCGAACGTGTTAAACGCCTGAACGGATTGCGATGAAATTTACGGGTAAACCACGTTCTGAAACAGCACTTTTTGTCCCATAAGCATGTTTTTTTGGGATATTTTTTTAAGGTTCTCACGGGCGAAGCCGCAGGCAGAAGCAGTGCCGACGCTACTATCGTCAAATTTTCACAACAGGAGGTAATCATATTGATAAAATAAAATATGAAATTAAAGATTAAATACTCAATTAGTTTATTGTACTATTACAACTAAGCTACATGTACGGCAAACAGGCGGAAAATATATAATATAAATATTCATCACGCTATAACCATTGCGGGGTAAGCAATCACGAGCTAAATCCCTGACATGGCCTTATTTATCAAGACATTTAGCATCATCATTTCTCATCCAGCATATTGATATCATAAGGTGGTATTAATCTAATAAATATTAATAAATTATATAAGTTATTAATGCTAGTTACAGCCACGCTGTTGTGAACAGCCCTTATGTATTACATACCGTACATTTTATGCGAGGTTATTAAATTTAATTGAAATTAAATAATTATTGAAGCTACTTATAATAATTATAAAGTGTAAAATTAACTAAACTATAACGCTCATCGCTGGGTATGGTCATAAAAATATTCTCTAACGTATACAAACACACGTACAATACGGTCAAAATATATTAGCCATTCTGAAGTTTGCGTTCTGAACTATTGCGCATACTTGGCCGCGTAGCTTCATATACGCGTATTCGTCAATATTTTGGTTTTAGGCCTACGGTGCACGGACGTGTAGTTTCATAGACGCGTATTCGTCATAATTATGGTTCTTAGGCATTGTTCAGACCAAACGAATTGTCGGCCTCTGACTGAGAGCGCGCGTTACGCAGTAAGTATTACTTTTCCATACGAGTATACACCGTTAAATTTTAATCGTTTTAATCCGATACACACTATCGATTTGTAAAGATAAAATTAAAAAATAAAGTACCTCTTTTTCAAAACTCGTATTAATTTACGCACGTACGAAATTAATTTCTTAAAGAAAACGTCAGCTGAGCGAGTTCAATGACCTGTAGATAGTTTGTACGCAACGCCGACTACTAACTACAGGTCATTGAACCCGCTCAGCTGACGTGCGTAAATTAATACGAGTTTTGAAAAAAAGGTACTTTATTTTTTGATTTTATCTTTACAAATCGATAGTGTTTTATGTACCGGATCGACCCTGCACGGGATTAAAACGATTAAAATTTAACGGTGTATATAAATAAATAATAATAAATAACTTATCGTTCACACCGAACCGACAGTACGCTATTACGTAGTGCGTAGTCGCTGACTCTTGGTGGCCGATTATTTTACTACGAATCTATGCACGGCGGTCGCGGATTCGCTACGTTGCCAACGTACACAAATAGCGCATTGTACGCCATAGCGTATTATCAGCTTGGTGAGAAAGCATATTGCAAACTCTCCTCGTTTACACTGGGGCTGACAGTTAGCAGCAGGTAATACGTTTGGTGTGAATAATGCCTTGTCGACAGAGTTTCATCAGTCGGAGAAAGTAGGCTTTAAAAAGAAATTACTGTGCAGGCAATTGTTCGAAGTTCGGAGCGGTCGAGATATTTCGGCCGTACTGTACACTTGTGGAAAATTAAGTAACTTACAAACTTCAACACGCCACAAAAGTGAGGTACCACAAAGAGGTAAAACTTAACTATCATGTGCGGAATCTTATTTAAATCTAATCTAACTACCGAGGTGATACAGCATAATACGCTTTATATAAATAACGATTACTGTTGGTACGTTCACTAACTTGTAATTTCACATACACAAAACACCCAGACCCGAAACGCCTATTGCAGGTCATACAAATATTTGTCCCGTGCGGGAACTGGGCCCGCGACTCGCGGCGTGGGAGTCAATCACTCAACCACTCCAATAACCGTGCCGACAAGTATTTAGGCGATTGTTATGGAAAGTAACTTGGCTACCAAATGAAAATCAATTTGATTAAAGTACGTAATTACGTTGATATAATATGCTTATTATGTACACAGTACTAAGTGTGTTGCACCAACTAACTTTAACGGTAACCCATTCTCCTACTGTCAAATCTCTGGTTCTACGCGTTGCACCAATTTAGCAATCGTTAAAGTGTCGTTACAAACAAGGGTAACATTAAACGCTCAAAATCGTGCGGTTAAGGATCATAGTTTTTTGATAAATAACCAAAGACGTGAACGAAACCGCGGGAGATAGCTAGTTAACTGAAACATCTACAGCTCTTGGTGCAACTCACATTTAAAATTGGTTTGTCTGTTACATATTATCGCAGTTTGTATCTGCTTTATATTTTCGCTATCACTGCAATCGATAATTCAAGGTTTTCCGTTAAGATAAACATTAAGCATTATATCTATTTTCCGCGTTATTATCAAGTCTGTATTATTGTTTGGTTTAGCTTTCGATGAAATGTAAAATAATAACATAATAATTGAAAGAACAACGTAATGGAGCGAGGTAACTAAACGTTGAATAATTGCAATAGACAATAGCATCATACAAATATTAATTTTCAACAAATAAAAGCGAAAGGAGAACAAGAATTTTAAAGCCAACATTATTTTAAAATCACAAAATCAGTGTTGTTTTTGGTTCTCAATCACATTATTACTTAAATAAAATCAACAACTTATCACAACTTACAATTCGTATTACGCACAATCACTGTAACCAGTAATGTGTCTTTATTATTATATTTTCTTACATTAGTGCTAAGCTACAATTTTACTCCATACAGTCGTTTATCGTATACGGTAAAGACAATTTAGCGCCATGCTAATTTACCCGCATGCGGTGCTCGCAGCACACTTTTTCATATGCACCTTCGGTAAAATAAAAGCACAATAATTGCAATTAATGCAATTGTACAGGAGTAATTTTAAGACTGCATGCATTGCTCAGAATAACTTCAAAGAGAATAATATTACTATAAAGCTATTTCTCTAAAGTTATTCTCCTTTACTAAAGAAAAAAAATGCGTTTAAAATGCGAATCGACGGTGATAACATCGATGTCGACGGTGGCGAAGATGGTGTAACGATTTAATCATGTTCGCGGGGCAAACTTGGCCAGAGATCGCTCAAGCCTTTGGAAAAAAGCCTTTTGCCCAGGAGTGGGTTACAACATAATGTTAAAAAAGCCTTGACACAGGCTAAATGCATGCATTTATCTGCCCAAACTATTGACAGAAACAGAACGATGCCTGTGTTTAGTGCAGAATGATTTTAATTATTTGTGATTTTAACAAGTGGAATCGGGGCTAAGGATTTCATTCATGAAATAAATGCAAAATTAAATACGACAACCGACTGTCTGGAGTAATACACCATGTATTTTTAACGACTAAAAACTCGTTCAAAATATTCGACAGCAACGAAAACTTATACTATGATTTCCAGTCATAAAAAACACACGATGTATTTAATTACACTTCAAAGCTACATAGTACTTTCTAAAAATAAATTGTAACTAAACTAAACTTGTTAAAAAATAAGAGGCCCTTTTTGACATTTGAAAAAAGACTTTCTTAGAATGTAACTTGGTACGAAACAGAAAGAAACAATAAAATAATAATTGGGGCTACGGTATAGTAGTAGCTATTTTAATAGTAGCTAAACTACACTGTACTGCTGCCACCACGGATATTGAACGCTGGCTTCAAGTTGCGTAGAAGTCAAAAATCATGTCTGTTTAGGTGGTGCGACGTGGGACGCGGGGGCGGGGAGCGTCAGTGATTGGCTCGCTGCGCATCGCGTCATAGACGACACTCGTAATTCGTTCACCGCGCTTGCAGCATGTATCTAACAACGACGACGATTGGCTCGCCAATGTATGGAATGCGCAAAGCGATCCCCACTCTGATGCCGAGCGTTCAATATCCGTGGTGGCTGCTGTACAAGCCGAAAGGTAGTCAAAATACAAATGTCAAAACGGGCCTTTTATTGTTTGACAACTTTAGCTGCTATTAAAGACTACCATTAACTACTTGACTAGTAGGAATCTCATCGTCACTCACTCGTAGTCTCTTCTTCATGTAATCAGTTCCATTCATGCTAATGTCACTCTCTTTGACATCTGTCACTCCATTGGCTGAATGAGGTAGTTTGTATGCTTCATACTGTTTGGTGATGTGTTTCTTGTATTTTTGGAATGTTTTCGCTGCGATGTGCTTTCGGGCGTGGCGGAACAGCTGATCGAAGTGGTGGAGATTGTGGCTGGAAGTTGACATGGTTGGTATTAAAACAATGGTAGGTAATAAAAAAAATGGTATAACTTTGGCCCACATGTCTTGATCTAAGAGAGGGGCATCATCAGTTCTGCCTAAAGAGGTATACTGTTGGACATAGGCCTCCCCATGTCACCACAATATCAGTCCTGTGCGTTCTATCCATCGGGTTCCCGCGACTCTAACCTGGTCGTCGGCCCACTTTGTGGGGGCTTTCCAACGCTTCGTTTTCCAATAAGTGGTAGCCCACTCCAGAACTTTTTGGCACCGTCGACCATCTATTCTACAAGCAAAGTGCCCTGTCCACTGCCACTTTCTGGCGAATCTACGGGCTATGTCCGTAACCTTGGTTCTACTGCGGATTTCTTTATTTCTAGTTTGATTATGCAAGGAAACTCCGAGTCCAGCTCTCCCCATTGCCCTTTGGGTGACGTTAGTCCTTTTACAGAGGCCTAATTAAAAGCGTTTCAGAGCTGTATGCCATCGGTATCGCATGTTCCAGCAGTTGGAACATTACAAGACTGATTAGGCTATGCTATGCATTACTTTAGCACATTGACATTTATGTAAGTACAACACACTAGATTACGCATGCCGAACATTCAATTCAATCAGCTCAGGTGTAATGTAGTCCTTACACCTTGAACATTAGACTATGTTGAACGAAACGCGTAAGTGACAAAAAATTCTTGGCGCTTAAGACATTTTGGTCGCGAATAAAGTATCCTCTAAAAGCCATCTTAGCGCTGTATGTTTTAATAGTTCTGTTAGAAGACATAATGCCAATGTAGCGCTGCAGCGAACTTTTGTTTTTAACCGACTTCGAAAAGGAGGAGGTTCTATATTCGGCTGAATGTAAGTTTTTTTTTTAACTTTTCATTATTTTGACAAATAGTTTCTATGAATGTGCTTGTCTATCACTAGAATATAAGTCAACGCTTTGGCAGCTGTTTGGTAAATACATAAACTAGGAAAATAATTTAATAACTGCAGTAAACCCAACCAAAACTTTATCAGAACGAAGGTCATTATTGGTGTTGTACTTGGCCAAGCAGTTAAAATGCCTTTCCGGTATTTGTAAGTCATCACAGTAACGCGTACTTTGCATTTTAAGTGGAAGTTTGGATACTTTTTAAGTAAACATCCTTGAGGAATTGGGCAAAGTTAACCATGACTTTAACTTCCTTATTTGCTTCTCATAAATAATTGTGAGAATCACAATAAATATTTATAGTTATCGTAAAAAAATACTCCCATACAATTAGTTCACCCTTTTTTAGTTAGTTCTTAATTGTTAGTTTATAATACATAATGATAGTTAAGCGTATTTTTAATAAGTACGTAAATATTTATCCGTTTGTCTTTTCTCGAAACAAACACGTTAGCGTCCCCCACACACGGGCCTCAAAAAAACACCGCCACAAAAGAACGCTAGTATCGGCCACAAAAAAAAGCTAGAAGCGGCCGCAAAAACAGCTGAAGCGCGCGACACCTTGTGTCCGGAGAAGTTAGAAGCCGCTTCAAGCGTTTTTTTTTTGTGGCGGCACCGCCGCAAAAAAACCGCCTCAAAAAGAAGCTTGAAGCGGCGTTTTTTTGTGGCCCGTGTGCGGGGACACTTGTGCGTGTACTCGACAAAATCCCAACAAACGAAAAATCGGTGTTTACTGTCATTTTCGTTCTGAAACTCTTAAAAACCTACTAATTTGTAAAATGGCCTTACTCGCGTGAATACCTATTATTGACTGGCCTGTTGGTCTAGTGTAGGGTTACCATAAATCCCCGAGGCCCCGTCGGGACAATTACAATTTGGGGTCCTTTTTTGTTATTTATTGTGTTTTTCGGCAGAAAAGGGCAATAGCAAAGCTATTGCATTGCTAATTAACAAACAAGGAAACTTTAAAATAAAACTCCATATGTTTTTCTTTTAAAGTTTCCTTATTATAATTATGTATTTATTTATTAATTATCGAGGATAACATAACAATTAATTAACATAATTCCTTTTTATATTTATCGGTTAATTTTATTTTGGACAGTAATTGTCGGTTACCTTTTATGAATTTATAAAATTCTTCACAACTCATGGGAAAATTAATTTTACATTGAAGAATAGCTTACACGGTGTCGAATCCCAAGCGTTTCTGTTCGTCTACGTCGGATTTTCTAAAACTTGTAGCTCTGCGCTCGACTATGTTTGTCGGGACATTTTATAGCTTGTCAGGGCGTCGGGACACCATTGTTAATAACGGTGACATGTCCCAACGTATCGGGACGAATGGCAACCCTACTCTAGGGTTAGTGGCTCTGACTGCTATGCCGGAGGCCGTGGGTACGATTGCCACCCAGGACAAATGTTTGTTTGTGTGATGAGCATGATCATTTGCACTGTGTCTGGGTGTAATTTATCTGTAATATATATGTATATAGAATTATTTAATTTTGTTTATCAGTGGTCTAGTACTCATAGCACAAGCTCTGTTTAGTTTAAGACTAGATGCCGTTGTGGTTTTTTTTTATGGTGGGGAAAATCATCCAATGACAACCCTCGCTTTTGGGCGGAGCGGGAGATAGTGTCAGACTCTTACTGACTAAAAACCCACCCCGTTCCTTCTAGCCTTCATACCGGGGTTCGAGCTCCCTTTCGGATAACCCTAGCCCCAGTAGGCTTCGACCCGGCTAGGCCCCTGCTGTTGCTGACAACTCCTTGAGGCGCGCGGGAACAGTGCGCGCTGTCGACGGCTTGGGCATGCCGTTGTGTGATAGTTTTGGAATATTATTATTATACTAGTTTCTTCCAGCAGCTTTGCCCATGTGAGTCAGTTTCTCCATACAAACTTTGGACCCCCCGTTCATCCCTTTAGGAAGTGGATTTCAGAAAATCATTTCTTAACGGATTTCTACACCCTATAAGAAACCTACCTGCCAAATTTTAAGTTTGTAGGTGTTACAGTTTCTGAGATTTCGTGATTAATCAGTGAGCGATATTTCGCTTTCATAAGGTAACCCCCGTTTTACCCCCTTAGGAGTGGAGTTTCGTAAAATCCGTTCTCAGCGGATGTCTACACCTCATAAGGAACCTACCTGCCAAATTTTAAGTTTGTAGGTGTTATAGTTTCTGAGATTTCGTGATTAATCAGTGAGTGATATTTCGCTTTCATAAGGTAATCCCCGTTTTACCCGCTTAGGAGTGGAGTTACGTAAAATCCGTTCTTAGCGGATGTATACACGTCATAAGGAACCTACCAACCAAATTTTAAGTTTGTAGGTGTTATAGTTTCTGAGATTTCGTGATTAATCAGTGAGTGATATTTCGCTTTCAGAAGGTACCCTCTTAGGAGTGGAGTTTCGTAAAATCCGTTCTCAGCGGATGTCTACAACTCATAAGGAACCTACCTGCCAAATTTTAAGCTTGTAGGTGTTATAGTTTCTGAGATTTCGTGATTAATCAGTGAGAGGTATTTCGCTTTTATATATTACAGATTATTGTTATTCTATGTTACTATTGAAAACGTATTCAATACTTACATGCTCAATAAAACTGATGAAAGCATCTCTCTAGTATTCAAAAGATGGCGTATATACGCTCTAGTGTGCTTCTTACACGTTAAACATTCACATCCTTCTAATACTGGCGTAAAATCTTCTTTATACCTGTAATTTAAATCATTAACCGAGTTAAATATTGTTTACGAAGCGATAATGATGTTGTTTTGTAGCAGTAACAACTTTTTGTCGTTACAGGAAATAACAGTGGACAAAAAGTTACAGGTAAAACAACAAACATGACGTTGATGAATACAAGTACCAAAAATAGAATCAAGTACATAAATAAAAAACTTTTTACGAAAAAAAATACAACCGACTTCAATGTTAAATAAACACTGAAAAGTACAAAATAACTTTAATTTCGGAAGTCGGTGTTTCTATAATAGTTTTGTCTCTTCGTTATTTAACACCGACTTCCGAAATTAAAGTTATTTTGTACTTTTCAGTGTTTTAACATTGAAGTCGGTTGTATTTTTTTTTTGTAAAAAGTTTTTTATTTTACACTTTTTAGTTATGGTACCTACCACCACTAAAAAGTACCGCTCAGCCAAACTTAAATACCTTATAGCCAGAACATAGAACCTCCTCCTTTTCGAAGTCGGTAAAAAAGAATTTCATACAAAAATAAACTTTTCAAATACATTGGCGAATGTTTTAAAATCACCGTCTTAGGTTTAGCAATTAGTGTGATGTCATCATCATCATCATCAGCCTTTTTTTTTAATGTTTCCACTGCTGGGACTCAGGCCTCCTCTCTAGGAGAGGGAATGGCGGGTTGGTGAATGTCACATGTCTTCGAATTTTGTGTAGTGTGATGTAAGCATTATTATTAATAGGGTCGATGCATGCCAGGCTTCCGAGATTGCTCGAAAGAGTTACCGTCGCCTTCCAACGCAAAGGGCAACTGAACGGACTCGAGTGGATTTTAGTGAGCAAAAATTAAAAAAGAAATTGTTGTTGAGGCAACCGCTCCATTAGAAAGATTAGAATTTAAATTGCATTCGGCTAGACTCGCATCCGACCCGCATTGCGTAAAGGCTACGCATATAATATGAATGAATCAAGTAAAGAGAATGGCGCACAGAAAATATTACCAGATGGCCGCACACGTGCGAACGAAAACTAGTGGGTTAACACGTGCGGATTGACCTCGAAATTTTGTCATTATAGGCACTGACGAAACGCAGGAAAGCCGTAGTGTCGATCGGAAGATCACTGTTTGAACTGGTCCCTCCCCCCACCCTCCTATGCTAAGAACAAGTTCGTAAATCAAACGAGATTACCTATAGACACATAAAAATCCTATATTTCATAACTGGCCTGACTGGTGACTGGCCTGTTGGTTAGTAGTTAGTGGCCCTGACTGCTATGCCGGAGGTCGTGGTTTCGATTCCCACACAGGACAAACGTTTGTGTGATGAACAAAATCATTAGTTCTGTGTCTGGGCGTAATTTATTTATACTTAGTTTATCAGATGTCTAGAACACATATCACAAGCTCTGCTTAGCTTGGGACTAGACAATGTTGTGTGACAGTTGTGGAATATTTTTATTATTATTATAAACAGTAAATATAGCCAGTAAAAGAAACAAAATTAGTAGTGCGCCTCACCTTCAACGATCTCATCACTTCTTACCATCACGTGGAATCGTAATGAAACGCTAGTTTATATCAATAAAAAAACCTTTAGCATTGTTTAAAAAATACTTGAGGAAAATCATTCATTATTATTCAAATCAAGAAGATCTAAGTAAACAAGGCCATAAGATCAAACATACCTTTCGTCATTGAGATCTAAGATACAGGGTTCGTAACTAAGTCGGTCTGGATCAAAGTTTAGCGTCAGTGCGTGCCCAGAGTTGCTGAGCTTCGTGGGGTATGACCCGTCGAATAGGTCCCAGCCATGTTCTATAGCAGTCACAATGATCGCTGGGTTCCAACAGCCTTCTACTACTCGAAGCAAGTCTTTTGGCAGCGCGTCCTGAAATAATGCAGTAAAAAGGTAAATAGGTAAGTAGATACAGTCTTCCCCTCGCATATGAAAAAAGTATAACCCTTCTCAAGCAATTATAGGTCCTATGCAGACTGCTTTGGGTCGAAATAGGTATGTAAAAGATAAATACGTAATACGTACAAATCGTTTTGGGAACACATTCATTATGCGTACAGCTAAGGAGTGGAATTCTCTGCCCGAGTTTGTTTCCTGATAGCTACAACCTAGGGGTCTTTAAGTCAAGAGGGAATAGGTTACTTATTATTATTACTTATTAGGTTACTTTTAAGACAAGCGTGCTCCATCGTTGGTCACATCATCGCTTACCATCAGGTGAGATAGTGGTCGAACGCGAGCCTATCAATAATAGAAAAAAATTAAAGAGAGTAATGACATTCAAGTAATGTGTAGGTCTTATACAGATTGCATTGGAATGATATAGTTCATGTACAAACCTATTTCGCCCCAATGCAGTCTGCATGAATAAATATTTATCTGAAGAGAGTAATAATTTTGAAATAATTTGTAGGTCTTATGCAGACTGCATTGGGTCGAAATAGGTTTGTGCATGATGAATAAATATTTATCTAAAGATAGTAGTAATGGCATTCAAGTAATGTATAGGTCCTAAGCAGACAGCATGGGATTGAAATAGGTTTAAACATGATTAATAAATATTTATTTAAAGAGAGTAAAGACAATTTTTTTGCAACATCTTCTTTGCACGTAATTCCATTGATAACTAAATGCGTAACATACTGATAATTAAGGCGTGTAAGTAAGCAGTTTTTTCGGTGACGCATTTTTTATCGCACAATGCGAACGCATTTTATAATGTTTATTATACCTACGTAACTACCTATGCGCGTTTTCTCTTGCGAGGTCAAGGTGAAAAATGACGATTGATAATATGTAGTGTTATGTAAACGCAACGCTACCCAAGTGTTATTCTAATTACATAGCACAGAGTTGCGAAGGCTTGCTCCGTAAACAATTTTTTATTACGTATTACACACATTGGCCTCAGAATTTAATGATGAATTGTTTATGGAAAAGTCCGACAGCTCATTTTTTTTTTTTAACGTAAGACTTTTTTCATCTTTGTAAACTAGGTTCGTGCAGATAAACGTCACATTTCAAAACAGCACGCAGCCTTGACGAATAACATGATGAATAAAGGATTATTTCACATCGTAAAATAAATTATTTACAAAAAATTTCTGCTTTTTTTCATGATTTTATAAAAAAAAAGCAGAGATTTTAATCCAAAGTGGAGTAGATTTATCACGATCAGCAATTTTTGGTTATGAGATAGATCATTTCCAAAAAAATATTCACTATCGTCACAAATTACCTCCAGAACATCTAACATATAACATTGCTTATTTATATGTACGTATTTAATAGAAAAAGTTATTGATCTAAAAAGGAATCCAATAAGGAATTGGATCAAATAACTTTCCATAACATAAAAGAAACAGTACTTAGTATTACCTACTGCTGACTAATCAGAGGTGTGGGATTGAGCACAAGCCAATCTAATGACAGCAGTGACACGAAATATTGCATCATAGCTTCGGAATGTAGGTGATCATGTGTATAATTTTTGTTCTTTCTTCTATGTTTTTGGGAAAATGCCTTTCCAGCCCATGTTGATTTCATTACAATCGATAATGATAAAACTCGATAAATATTAAACACTGTAGGGTGTATCTTTTTTTGTATTATTTATCATATAATGATAATGATGAAATTGACGCTTACAAATATATAACATTAAAAAAATCAAAGTCATATGAGACTGGAAAAGTGCCGATGGCTTGGAAGCAAGCCAACGTGCAGCCTGTGCCCAAGAAGGGCAGTAGAGCTGACCCGGCAAACTACCGACCCATCTCTGTTACGTCCATCCTCTGTAAGAGTATGGAACGGGTAATTAACAGGAAGCTTCTGGCATACCTGGAAGCTAACGACATCCTCAGCGACCAGCAATACGGCTTTCGTCAAAATCGGTCTACTGGGGCCCTTCTTGCGTATGCCATTCACATCTGGAGCGAGGCCATTGAGAAGCATGGGGAAGCGCTTGCCGTGTCCCTTGATATCTCGAAGGCCTTCGATAGAGTCTGGCACGAAAGCCTTCTTGCTAAGCTCCCTTCCTTCGATCTACCCACTGGTCTGTGTGATTGGATCGCAGACTTCTTAAGGGATCGATCCATCCGAGTGGTAATTGATGGATGCTCGTCCGGTCAAAAGGATATTAATGCCGGAGTCCCTCAAGGGTCGGTACTCTCGGCAACACTGTTTTTGCTGCACATAAATGACCTACTTAAACCCGGAACCTTTGGGTATGCAGACGACAGCACTGTTGCTGAGAGATATGTGTCTAACGCACGAGCTAGTGGGTCACAGATCCAGTCATTTCGAGAGGCTATGGTTGAACGCTTGAGCTCGTCCTTAGAGGCAGTCTCAGAATGGGGCGATGCCAATCTGGTCAAGTTCAATGCGACGAAAACCCAGGCGTGTCTTTTCTCCGCTAAACGGAGCCAATTCCACCCGGCTTCATCTTTCCGGGGTGTAACCGTGCCAATTACCGACCACCTTGAACTTCTTGGGGTAACGCTATCGTCTACCCTTAATTTCGGCTCCTACATCGAGGCAAAAGCCCAACTAGCTGCCAAAAAATTGGGGATCTTAGCAAAGGTGAGACGGTATTTCACGCCGGAACAGCTGCTCAACCTCTATCAAGCGCAAGTTCGATCGTGTATGGAGTACTGCTCTCATCTTTGGGATGGGTCAGCCAAATACCAGCTGGATGCACTAGAGTCTATTGAAAAGCGTGCCAAGAAGATCATAGGCAATGATGCTCTTGTGAAGTCAAAACTCCAAAGTCTTGAGCATCGACGCTGAGTTGCTAGCCTGTCTGTTTTCTATCACATTTACACTTCGGGGAGTGTGCACTAGAGTTACACAATTTAATTCCGCCAAGTCCGTTCCATCATCGGACCACAAGACGTACGGCGTTGCGCCACCGGTACATGGTGGACATCCCACCTATACGTACAAAGCGTTTTGGGAGTACATTCATTGTGCGTACAGCTAAGGAATGGAATTCCCTGCCGGAGTCTGTGTTTCCTGATAGCTATAACCTAGGGGTCTTTAACTCAAGAGTGAATAGATTGCTTCTAGGCAAGCGTGCTCCATCGTCGGTCACATCATCGCTTACCATCAGGTGAGATTGTGGTCAAACGCGAGCCTATCCATTATAAAAAAATATAAAGTCAAGAGTATTGAATTGAAAGCTTAATGGTAAATGCGTTAGTTTATCTATGCAAGCTTATTGTGAGTTGTGTGACAGAAGAGAGTGGTGAAATACACGTAAAAATAATATGACTTTGTTCATAAGGAGTTTATGTTAAATATGTTTAGATTGTATAGGGTGGAGTGCATGAAAGGAGCCTCCCCGAACGGTGTTAAAAAAATCGTAATGTGGATCTAAACGTTTGGCGCAACATAGACAGCCGAACCACCGATCACTACGATGTCTTAAACTCAATTTCGACCACAAAGTCACTTACCTATCTGCGCCAACCTCAACGGCAACTATTCAGGTGGCTAAAATATATTGGTCAGACATGATTTGAATCAGATCGACAAGAAAGACGACGAAGAACAAGTACAAGGTCACGCCTAATATTATCGAAAGAAACTATTTTATAGGTACCATTAAGTACCTATAAAATAGTTGCTTTAAGTAATTCAAAAACATTTGTGAAGAATTTGTTATACAGTAAACTGCAGATACTCACACCAATAGTCTTAAAAATGTCGCCTAATTTCTGTGCTGCCAATTTGTCAGATTCTTCAGATGCATCCGTTATTCCTGCCAAAGCTACCCCAGTCAGGGTATCTTTATGTGCCAGCACATGTTTGATGGATTCACTACTTTTCTTAGGCATCCCAGTGGCTACCACCACACCTGGAAATTTTAAAAAGTAGTTTGGAGTTTTCCATATTGACAGAAACTCATGATTGCACATGGCATAAAACACAATAGACAAAACTTAACAAATATTATACAGGTTAGAACCTTAGGGTCAGCGCAGACAGAGAGCAGCGCAGCGGAGAGGATTTAAGCACCCGAAAATCAACTTTAAAATTATTGAAATAAAGTGCATATTTGCTTAAACCTGACAAAAAATGCTCGCGCGTCCTCGAGGATACGCGGGAAGCATATCTTCGACATACGCCATCCGTCAGGAAATGCCCAAGACCGCGCGAGGATTACTCCTCTCTATCTGCGCTGACCCTTACGCTTTCTTGTCTTGTCAAAAGGAAAGATAAATTTCAATGGAGAAAGACTAAATAGATGTATATTTCTTTACCTCACAACAAATATAGATTTACAAGTGTACACTTAAATTATTAAGTTTAAGTTGTAAACCAGTGTCGTGCATTTCATTTGCTGAACTGGACCTATTCAGTACAGCTAGACGCACAATGTTATTTCGTTTTATATTAATTATGTTTCTACAGTAAGTATATTTGTTTGTATCTGTTCCAAATAACTTTTTTTTTCTTTTCTTTCTATCAGGCCATGATGGCTCTGCTGCATTTAACATTTTCTAGTAAAGACTACAGGTTTAAGTGTTACCATTATGTAGAACACCCGGTGGACAAGGTGGAGTCAAGCGAACACACCTCCACCGTATGGTGAAGGTGTGCTCGCTTGGCGGAAAACCGCTCTATCCCCATAGAGGCGATCGGCGGTAGCGACCTTTTGGCATTTTACATTTGTATTTTGACTACCTAGCGGCTTGTCCAGAGTCTGTATAACGACTACTAAAATAGCTATTACTACACCGGACCCCTAATTATTTTTTTACTGTTTCTTTATGTTTTGTTTCAAGTTCTAGGATTTTTCTCAAAAGTCAAAATGGACCTTTTATTTATTAACGAGTTTAGTAAATATTCATACTAACCAATAAGAGCACTTTCTTTAAGCTGCTTGGAGGCCTTATATCGATAGACACAGGTATCCAACATATTGCAGGTTCTATCCAAGGACTTCAGGATTCTCTTGTACCCCTCATTGAGCGATGTTCGGTCATCTGCAATCGCCAAAATTATTTCTGGTTTGTAAACTTCCATCAAATCCATATATCTGAAAATGTATTCAATTTGAAGTAACAATTTTTGTTATAAATGATTATGTTACACAATTAAACTAGTATTAAACTAGTTATTTTTCAAATAATGTAACACTGATAAAAACTAAAACATACAAAGCATAGTTTAATGAACAGGCTATTGACAGGCCTGTTGGTCTAGTGATTAGTGACCCTGACTACTATGCCGGAGGTCGTGGGATTGATTCCCACCCAGGACAAATCTTTATGTGATGAGCATGATCATTTGTTCTGTGTCTGGGTGAAATTTATCTATAATATGTATGTATTTAGAAATAAAATATAAGTATGTTTATCACTTGTCTAGTACTCATAACACAAGCTCTACTTAGCTTGAGATTATAAGATGGCGTTGTGTGATAGTTGTGGAATATTATTATTATTGCTCATTGTCTTTTATTTTGTACTACCACAGGGGAACACTAGCTGCGCAATTTTATCGATGTCTTTGATTACTACTCCTCTCTCATAGGTTGCAGGATGATGTTACAGCCTTTAGCGTTCTGCAATATAAGGGCTATCTTACACTAAAACAATTTTTTACCATGGACTCTTCTTGAGATTAGCGCATTGAAATAAACAAACATTTCAGTTTTATAATATTAATAAGTATGTTTAGCTTTTTCCACAGGCTTTATACATTAACAAAGGGGAACATATTTCAGGTATAAAAAGTATGTTATGTCCTATAATTCCCAAGACATTGACAGTCTGTATAGGTATATCATGTTTAGTTGAAATCCATTAGGCAATTAAGATGATATCTGATGATATCTCTTCAAATAAAAAACTGACAGACTGAGTCACTTTTACATTTATAATTACTTTAGATTGGATAATAATGACTAGATTAAATCTGCATGTGTCCTGTTTTTAGTCATTTACACTTCTCACCTTTCAGCAGAAACCATTTTCTTTCCATTTTTGGTCCATAGAGGTACTTTCTCAAGCTCAAAATGTCCAGGAGGGGTTGGCTCACTCATGTTATGTGATGTCACACAAACAAGATGTTCCGGCAAGCCACAAAATTTGGCAACACCTTGGCCTTGGGCTTTCATACCAGGCTCTAACTGTAAGGAGTTTGACACTGGCACCCATAACAATTGTGGTGTTGAAAACACTTTGGATAATACCTCAGCGGTCAGATGGGATACACTGCCACCCTGAAAAGAAATATTTCTGTTTTTAACCTTGAGAGAATTTTGTTCTTAATACAAATCAAGAAGGTAAGTAGATGATACCTAATTAGTATCGCAACAGGCAAACAGACCAGTTTTTCATAAGATTTAATAATAAAATAGGGCCAATAAAAGTTGCACAATATATTATCATAAATTCCAATTTTTGTGTTTGTGATGATTACCTATTAACTTTAGTTTATTGCTATACGATTATTCCAACAGCTAGCTAAACCCAACAGTGTGTCAATGCCAGCTGGTGATGATGATGCGACATTTTTAAAAACTGTTACAAGGAAAAATTAATCGGAAAATAAGCGGAAAATCCTAAAAAATGTGTAGCGCCTCCAGCACTCTATTCGCCTTTAGCTATATGAACGTACAGCCAGACTATAACGTATTACGCTTTTACAAGCCTAAAATAATAACCTTATGAGTCATTAATAAATCAATATTTTGAAAAGTACCTGAGTTAGTAAAGCTGCTGTTGGAGTTTCAATAACAATGCTCGGCGATTTCAAAAATCCGGTTAGAGTACCAATTCGTTCACTTCCACAGCTGACTTGTTTGATTGCGAAACGCATTTTAAGGGAACTCTCACGTTTATTTATGAATGTAGATAACTTTATTTACACTTATTTACGCGCTTTCAGTGCGTACCTAGTTATAACCTCCAAAATAAATATTGCCGACTGCGACTGTCACTTGGGTTGCCAGCTTTCAAAAATATACTTATATTATGGGTTGCCATTTTTGTTATTATGTTTGATATTTCCATCAGACCATCACTTTATATTTAGATGCCCTAGAGCTAATTTTAAACTTGAGTTTAGTCTATTTTTAGATATCTGTTTCATAATTCTTAAATTTCATGAGCTTTAATCAGCGGTAAAACTTGAAGACTGAAGGTAGATCCTGCTAAGTGCTTGGGCTAGTAAGAAACTAATCAGTCCGAATGGCTATGATAGAGCGTACGAATGTTTCACTACAATAACGAAGGCAATCTTCCTTGTGGGACTCAATGCCACCAAAACACAGCTGTTTATTGCCAAAAGGAGCCCGTACACCGTGGCACCTGCTTACCAGAATGTATTCTTGAAATGCACCGACGTCAACTCTTGGAAGTTGGAATTTCTTCAAACCTAAACTTTGGATGGTTCATCGAGTCCAAAGTCAAGGTAGCTGCTGGAAAACTCGGCGTTCTTACAAAAGTCCGGTGATGCTTCACACCGGGGACAGCTTTTAATGCTATACAATGGCAAAAACTGAGACCTTGGGAAAATAAATTTTATAATTAAACGCCTGCTTATTTTGTACTGGCAATCGCGACGAAACGTAAGACGTAGAGAAACATTTTACAACACAGGCGTTTCCGGAAGCGTTTCATGTTCCTGAAATTGCTTTCGTGAGGTACACTTCATCATCATCATCATCATTTCAGCCGACAGACGTCCACTGCTGGACATAGGCCTCCCCCAAAGGTACACTTGTCATCGTAATATTCACGTCCACACCAAGTTAAATCGTCGACAGTGTGTAGTATTCCACGTGCTTCTTTCAGATGTCAGCAAACCGTAGGAGCTCAGCAGGGCCGATGCTCACGTTACGGTATTTTCTAAAAAGAGATAACTCATTGTTCCGGAAGGCAAGTAAAGGACACAGGTGTGGTTTTAGTCAGACTAGGTAAAAGTCTGAGACATCCACCCGCTCCACTCTATAGTAGAAAAAGTTATTGGGTGATTTCCCACCTCAAAAAAAAAAAGACGTGTGGCACTCGGGGACTGCCGCGGTAAAGCTATTGCATAGCAATTTTATCAACTTATGCAATTATAATTATTTATTTATTTTATTTATGCAGTATTTTTTTCCTTTGTTTTTTTTTCTTTGATATTAATTGAAGTTACACTTTCACACATTTCACTCATTTGTTTTCTTATCGGTCACCACGCTCAAAAACAAATGAGTGGGGGGTGTTAGGTTATTTTCGTTACGGAATTTCTGGATTCGGTCTCCATGCTCAAGGCCCGCGATAGAAGCTATGCAATAGCTTAAAGATACTTGACATAAAAAAAAATAGGGAAAAGGACAATGTGTCACACCTATTCAAATAGGTCTGACATATCTTAATATATATAAATCTCGTGTCACAATGTTTGTCCTCAATGGACTCCTAAACCACTTAACCGATTATAATAAAATTCGCACACCATGTGCAGTTCGATCCAACTTGAGAGATAGGATAGTTTAAATCTCAAATTATAGTCACAATTTTAATTTATTGCTAATTATTTGTCTGTTATTATTTGACAGTCACAAACTTCTTTTATTTATTCGAAGATTTGACACTTTATCTTTTTACGATATGACGTTTGTGACACAACGAAGTGTGTTGGGTCAGCTAGTTCTATTATGTATTTCTCAGGCTCTTGCTAGGTAGGTACTGTAAAGTTATAGGTAACTAGCTGTACCCGCGCGGCTTCGCTCCCGCTCTTTCCTACTTCAGCCTACTATACCCTACTCTACCCTACTCTACCCTACTCTACCCTACTCTACCCTACCCTACTCTACCCTACTCTACTCTACCCTACTCTACCCTACTCTACCCTACTCTACCCTACTCTACCCTACTCTACCCTACTCTACCGTACTCTACCCTACTCTACCCTACTCTACCCTACTCTACCCTACTCTACCCTACTCTACCCTACTCTACCCTACTCTACCCTACTCTACCCTACTCTACCCTACTCTACCCTACTGTACCCTACCCTACTCTACTCTACCCTACTCTACTCTACCCTACTCTACCCTACTCTACCCTACTCTACCCTACTCTACCCTACTCTATCCTACTCTACCCATACCGGGTGATCCGTAGGACGGAGAAGAGAGAGGAGGATTTGCTGATGGTGAGGGACGGCAGGACCCTAGACCCAGAGGCCTCAGCGAGGTATCTAGCACAGGTGTTCTACCCGGAGGACCGTTCGGAGGAGGATAACGAGGAGCACAAACGGGTGAGGCAACGAGCTGAAGAGGTGAACGGGGGGAACGAAGTTGAACCTTCGGACCCTCCCTTCACGCTCGACGAGCTGGAGCGAGCTGTCTCCTCGTTCAACCCCAAAAAAGCCCCCGGTTCCGACGGTCTGACGGCGGACATATGGGGCCACACGATTCGTCAAGACCCAGACCTAGTTCTGCGCTTGGTAAACAACTGCCTGGCGCATGGATACTTTCCACGGTCCTGGAAAAAGGCAACCATCGTCGTGCTCCGCAAGCCCACTAAAGACGACTACACCACCCCAAAATCATACAGGCCGATTGGGCTTTTGCCTGTTCTCGGCAAGGTCTTCGAGAAGCTGCTCGTGGCCTGACTCAAGTTTTATCTGCTACCCAGGATGAGTACTCGCCAGTACGGCTTCATGCCACAGCGAAGCACCGAAGACTCCCTCTACACGCTAATGGGGCACATCCGTGGCAGACTCAATGCAAAGAGGCTTGTCACGGTTGTGTCTCTGGATATTGAGGGGGCCTTCGATAGCGTATGGTGGCCAGCCATACGAGTCCGACTGGCTGAGGAAAAGTGTCCTGTGAACTTGAGACTTGACTAGGTCTGGGTCTTGACGAATCGTGTGGCCCCATATGTCCGCCGTCAGACCGTCGGAACCGGGGGCTTTTTTGGGGTTGAACGAGGAGACAGCTCGCTCCAGCTCGTCGAGCGTGAAGGGAGGGTCCGAAGGTTCAACTTCGTTCCCCCCGTTCACCTCTTCAGCTCGTTGCCTCACCCGTTTGTGCTCCTCGTTATCCTCCTCCGAACGGTCCTCCGGGTAGAACACCTGTGCTAGATACCTCGCTGAGGCCTCTGGGTCTAGGGTCCTGCCGTCCCTCACCATCAGCAAATCCTCCTCTCTCTTCTCCGTCCTACGGATCACCCGGTATGGGTAGAGTAGGATAGAGTAGGGTAGAGTAGGGTAGAGTAGGGTAGAGTAGGGTAGAGTAGGGTAGAGTAGAGTAGGGTAGAGTAGAGTAGGGTAGGGTACAGTAGGGTAGAGTAGGGTAGAGTAGGGTAGAGTAGGGTAGAGTAGGGTAGAGTAGGGTAGAGTAGGGTAGAGTAGGGTAGAGTAGGGTAGAGTAGGGTAGAGTAGGGTAGAGTACGGTAGAGTAGGGTAGAGTAGGGTAGAGTAGGGTAGAGTAGGGTAGAGTAGGGTAGAGTAGAGTAGGGTAGAGTAGGGTAGGGTAGAGTAGGGTAGAGTAGGGTAGAGTAGGGTAGAGTAGGGTATAGTAGGCTGAAGTAGGAAAGAGCGGGAGCGAAGCCGCGCGGGTACAGCTAGTTACCTATAACTTTACAGTACCTACCTAGCAAGAGCCTGAGAAATACATAATAGAACTAGCTGACCCAACACACTTCGTTGTGTCACAAACGTCATATCGTAAAAAGATAAAGTGTCAAATCTTCGAATAAATAAAAGAAGTTTGTGACTGTCAAATAATAACAGACAAATAATTAGCAATAAATTAAAATTGTGACTATAATTTGAGATTTAAACTATCCTATCTCTCAAGTTGGATCGAACTGCACATGGTGTGCGAATTTTATTATAATCGGTTAAGTGGTTTAGGAGTCCATTGAGGACAAACATTGTGACACGAGATTTATATATATTATTCTGCGCTTGGTAAACAACTGCCTGGCGCATGGATACTTTCCACGGTCCTGGAAAAAGGCAACCATCGTCGTGCTCCGCAAGCCCACTAAAGACGACTACACCACCCCAAAATCATACAGGCCGATTGGGCTTTTGCCTGTTCTCGGCAAGGTCTTCGAGAAGCTGCTCGTGGCCTGACTCAAGTTTTATCTGCTACCCAGGATGAGTACTCGCCAGTACGGCTTCATGCCACAGCGAAGCACCGAAGACTCCCTCTACACGCTAATGGGGCACATCCGTGGCAGACTCAATGCAAAGAGGCTTGTCACGGTTGTGTCTCTGGATATTGAGGGGGCCTTCGATAGCGTATGGTGGCCAGCCATACGAGTCCGACTGGCTGAGGAAAAGTGTCCTGTGAACTTGAGACGGGTCATAGACAGTTACTTGTCCGAGAGGGTGGTGAAGGTCAGGTATGCGGGAGTGGAGTACGAATCCAGGACCGAGAAGGGATGCGTCCAGGGGTCCATCGGTGGTCCCATATTTTGGAATCTTGTGCTGGATCCTATAGTAAAGGCTCTGGAGGCAATGGGGGTCTATTGCCAGGCGTTTGCTGACGACATTGTCCTTGTGTTCGATGGTGGGACAGCTCTTGAAGTCCAAAGGGATGCCAATGTCACCCTCGAATACGTGCGAGCGTGGGGTGTCACAAATAAGCTTCGGTTTGCGCCGCATAAGACGAAAGCAATGCTGGTCACGCGCAAACTGAAGCATGACACCCCATGTCTCCGGATGGGTGGGGTAGACATTGGCATGTCTGAGGAAATCAAACTGCTCGGTCTCACCATCGACCATAAGTTGACTTTCAACACTCACGTCGCAAACGTCTGTTCCCGAGCCGTCGGCATATATAAACAGCTGTCGCGGGCAGCTAGGGTCAGTTGGGGTCTCCATCCAGAGGTAATCCGCTGCATCTATACGGCTGCAGTGGAGCCTATCATCCTGTACGCGGCGAGCGCGTGGTCGCCGGCCGCCAACAAAGTCGGGGTGCAGAAGAAGCTGAACGCCGTCCAAAGGAGCTTCGCGCAAAAGCTGTGCCGAGCCTACCGCACGGTCTCCCTACACTCAGCACTGATGCTGGCTGGGATACTCCCTCTTGACCTCCGGATTAAGGAGGCAGCCTCGCTGTACGAGGCCAAGAGAGGAGTACCTCACCCAGCGCTGGGAGACCGGGAAATCGAGCGGGTGGTATCGGCACTAGAGATGCCGCATCCGGCTGAGCAGAGGGCCATTGCACTGCGACGCCTGGTAGACGAGGAACATTACAATGAGCACCGCGATTATGCGGTGCGAATATTTACAGATGGCAGCAAGATTGAGGGCAAGGTCGGAGCCGCAGTGTCGGTGTGGACCGACCAGGCGGAGGTCAAGGCCCTCAAACTTGCTTTGCCGTCTTACTCTACCGTCTACCAGGCCGAGCTTCTCGCCCTCTGCAAAGCAGTGAAGGAAGTCCTCCGAAGGACCGAGACGGCGTTCGCTATTTACAGCGACTCCATGGCAGCCCTCCAGACAGTCGTGAACCCCGAAGCCCTCCATGCCCTCGCAGTAGAAACAAGAGACGCCATCCGCTGCATTCACGCTCAGAACAAGAGCGTCTCCCTGTTCTGGGTGAAAGCTCATGCGGGGCTGGAGAGCAACGAGAGAGCCGACTTGCTCGCGAAGGAGGCTGCCCTGAAGTCGAAGCGGCAACCCGACTACGACAAATGCCTTGTTTCATTCGTCAAGCGTATGATCCGAATGGAGACGCTGGGCGAATGGAACCGGAGGTACTGTGCAGAAGAAACGGCGGCCACGACGAAGATGTTTTTCCCCTGTGCGATCGCCGCGTACAGGACGATAAGAAGGATGGAGATGACCAAGGAGCTGACCCAAGCCCTAACAGGCCACGGCGGGTTCTCCGAGTACCTGTCTCGCTTCAAGTGCAAGGAGAGCCCGGCGTGCGCCTGCGACCCCGACAAGCAGGAGACAGTCCTCCACCTCCTGACGGAATGCCCGGTATATGCCTTCCCTAGATACGAACTTGAAGCCAAGCTTGGAAACAAAATAGACAAAGGAAATCTCAGCGTATTAATAGCCGACAGAAAGCAAAGAGAAAGTCTAATTCAGTTTATTACTAGAATCGTAAAGGCAGTTAATAAACGAAATAAAACTTAGTAGTTGTATTTATTGACTCAAAGAAAATTTAAAATCCCATGTCTGATTGAAAATGCTACTCGCACTACGGAATCATAACACTGTTAAGAATTATTATATTGAAAATTTTAAACCAAACTTACACTATCTGAATTCTATTATTCTATTATTTATTATTATTTTAAGATAACTATTTATAATCGTGACGTATTTTGAACTATTAAATAATGAATTGTAGGACGAAATTTTTACAATGGATAATATAATTCAATCAGGATTTTAATAATTTTACTTAATTTATTATTTCTTACATAAATATTACTTATACAACTATAATATATATAGTATAAAGACTGGAAACAAAAAAGAAGACTACAGCCCTTAATACCCTGCGTAACTTGACGGCAGGGTGGCCCTTCGCATAGCAGGAGTGGTTTTTAGCCGGTAGGAGTCCGGCACTACCCCGACTGCGTTCCTGCAAGGCAGTCTGGGTGTCCATGACGGATTTCCCACTCCTGCCACTATAAAAAAAAAAAAACCCTACTCTACCCTACCCTACTCTACTCTACCCTACTCTACCCTCCTCTACCCTACTCTACCCTACACTACCCTAATTATCATTTTTTTTTCCATAAGAACCTTCTCCTCATAATAACAAACACAACAAAAAAAAAATTAACGAAATCGGTCCAGGCGTTGTTGAGTTATGCGCTTACCAACACATTTTGCGATTTATTTTTCTAAATAGGTAATATATGACAAGTCATGACACATTTTCTACGTAATCAGAAAGCTTGTTCCTCAATATCAACTGTTGACAGACAGATACAGATTACATGGAGAGAGGTGGTCTAGGTACGTAGGCAAATTCAAGTAATTATGAAGTTTCATCTAAAATATAACCGGCCCGCGGCAAAGTTGTAACAACTGTCAAACATTATTAAATCGCCTTGAAGTGTTTGGAGTGTGAGAGTTGCAGAAATAGACTGCGATGATAGCTTTGAACACAGGTCGAGATAGAAGCTATTAAAACAACTAGGTATCTATCAAATCTAAAAAAAAAATAGTAGCGGCAATAACTTATTTATGATATAGAGACTGTCTAAAAAGTCAAACGACTCGGGTAATCTAATCAAATGATAAATGATAATTATTTTGCAAATAGGTTTAAAAAACACTTTCATACGTCAAATTTTTTTTTCGTCAGTTTAAGCTAGATGAGGCCGGTGTTTCCTAGCTGACTACCCTGAGAAGAAACACCGAAATAAACTCAGGGGTCAAAGTCTCTTTTAAGGTCCATACAGTAAATATGGTCAAATCACATGAGAACCATGCAGATTAGTCTGAGATGGTCTTTTGAAGAAAGAACCATACAGATTTGAGTGGACCTGTCCAGTCAGTGCAAGCATTTGTCAGTATTCGCAAAGCTTAACTCAGGACTAATAAGCAGCTCAACGACTTGACGAACAATACATGTATATAATAATAACAATATTTCTGCTATAGACAGGTAGGCCTACTGAACGTATCGAAGACGTACTTACCTATGATCATTGAATACCTACATACGCCATTCACAAAATAGGCTCCTCGACGATCATTATAATATTGTAAGTCGTACCCTACGGAAGGGTGGCCCTACAGAAGGGTACCCACCCTTTTTAAGTCTCATTGTTTCAAGAATGTTTCCAGATCTAATGGATATATTAATTAAGTTTGCTCATTTACGACGAATACAGTACCTACTTTAAAGTATTAATTATAACTCAAAAGCCCCTTTGTATATGAAGGGGACACAGCAGGAAGTTTATTTTTAGGAAAGCCATACGGAACTGCAGTTTGATTCATTTTGTATTCCACGCCCACGGGCATTTCATCATTTATTAAATTTCATATCATCTGTAGGTACGCACTCTCTGCAGTATTTCGGAGGGGACACTGTTTTCTAGATTTATGGCGATATAAATGTATTTTCCATGATAAAAACTAGAAAATCATGTTCCTGTATGACTTCCCACTCTATGGTGGAGTGAGTGCATTTTAGAGAGTTTTACTGACTAAAACTACATCTGTGTTCTTCAGTTGCCCTTTGCCTTGCTGTTATGCTGGCATCCTGGAACACTAGGCTTCTACGCGTCGTCAACGACTCGGTCTCGATCCTAACTCACCTGAGGACTGGCGCCTCGTAGTCCGTAAGGACCGAGGGGCTGGGGATCGCCTGTGCATCCGTGCTTGCGCAGATACTTGTACACTAAATTTAAAACACGAACAACACACGAACTTAAAACACGGGTAGACCACATCCTGGAATAGTACATAATACTATTATTATTATGATTATATACTTTTTTGTAGTTACATAAAGAAACATAACAAAGAAAAACTTATATCCAAAGACACATACAATGGGCGGCCTTATCGCATTTCGCGATCTCTTCCAGGCAACCTAGAATGGACAATAATTGTCAGAACATGATATGGGGCTGTTTGAAGTTGAACAATAAGCATCAAAATTTATTACAATTTATATAATAGATACATAGATATATACATATGCAATATAATACATACATAAATACCTACATATTTACCAAATTTAAGAGCAATCATAAGAAATGGTGACTTTCGATTATAATTACAGCGACAGGTACCTACGTCTCTTGAAGACAGGCAACGATTGAGCGCTACTTGATACTTTTCATCCCAGGAATATGTTCACTTACATAAAAAGAAAAAAAAGTTGGTTGCTGCTGGTACCAATATGCCTATTATTTTTTATTAATATTATAAAGCTGTATAGATTGTTTAAATTGTTTGGTTGAACGCGCTAATCTCAGGAACTACGTGGTTTATATACTTTTGAAGCTGTATATACTTTGGGCACGCCACAATCATGGCGGTAAGTCCCCTCTTTGAGGCGTGTCTGGAAAGACCTCACGGCGTCCTCACCTTCCGCATGACGCAGGTCCTCACCGGACATGGCACGTTCGGGAGGTACCTGTTCCGGATTCGAGCGGAAGAGACGCCTGGGTGTCGCCACTGTGCGGAACGCCCGGAGGACACGGTGGAGCACACAGTCGAGGTGTGCCCTGCTTGGGCGGTGCATCGCCGTGCCTTCGTGGGGTTGATCGGCGGCGGAGACCTCTCGCGCCGGGCCCTGGTTGAGGCCATGGTCCGGAGCGAGGACGAGTGGCAGGCGGTCGCCGACTTCTGCGAAGCAGTAATGCTCGCAAAGGAGGAGGCCGACCGCATCGGGCAGCGGCGTTCTCGCCGCCGCCGCCGCCGGGATTCTGATCCCGATTTCCGGCCACCGTAGGCGCGGGCTTGCGGACAGTGAGCAATGGGTAGCTCGCTGTCCGGCCGTCCGATAACTGTCCGGACCAAGCCCAAGTCGTCGACGGCGCGCACTGTTCCCGCGCGCCTCAAGGAGTTGTCAGCAACGGCAGGTACCCAGCTGGGTCGAAGCCTACTGGGGCCAGGGTTAATTTCGAAAGACAGCTCGAGCCCCGGTATGCAGGCTAGAAGGAACGGGGTGGGTCTTTTAGTCAGTAAGAGTGTGACACTATCTCCCGCTCCGCCGAAGAGTGGGGGTTGTCATTGTATGATTTTTTCCCACCATAAAAAAAAGCTGTATATGCTTCAGCCAGCGGCTTGAGCCGGGTGAAAGTAGAAAATCATACCACGCATGCATGGGGAAATACGGGCACGGGCTGAAATGATGATGATGATGATGACGGGAACATACTTTCGGGACTAAAAGTCTATTCTATTCCCTAAGCCAGGACATGGCCTACCGGTGTGCCAAATGAATTCAAATCCGCGTGAAGGAGTAACAAACTCACTGAGATAAATATTATTAAACTTTCGCCTTTGTAATATTCGTGTGAAATGTACTACCTAAGTAAGTACGTACTTAGAATATTTAATTAATGGCGGCTATTATAGTCCCCGTTTTTCAAAGATATTTTATGCTAGTGCCTGTCTAATGTCTTACTTATTTAGTTATGATCAAGCTTAAGAGCGTTTATGTAGGCAATTTATTAAATATGCATGAGACTTTAACTGGAAATAATATCTAGGAACAGCATTTTCACTCATTGATACACTCCTTCTCGGCTTTTAACATTTAATGTAGGTATCTTTACAGAAAAATACAAAAAGTTTGTTTTTGAAGTCAGTTGTATTTTATTTTTGTAAAAACGTTTTTTTTTTTATACCACCTGCTCGATAATGCCCTTTTATACCTATGTCATTATAACATAACTAAAGCAAGTCATTCTGTCCGTAGGGATCTAAATGTATCTAGTAAATATGGGCGTTTCTTAATTGAGATTTTAATTTGAAACGTCAAAACTATTTAGAAAAAAAATTACTAAAATGCACCTCTAAGCATCAAACGACTTCATTCAAACATCAAACTGGCCACTAACCAAAAAAAACTGTTGTCTATAAGCAAATAAAAGAGCGGGAACGTTATAGTATACTCGTACAGAATTTTGTTTGTTTCAAATCTCAAAACATGTCGAGTGATAGTTAACATTAACTCGTGTATGCTTACATTTCTCTACAATAATGTATAATTAGTTTCAATATATTGTCTTTTAATTAGGTAGGTATATCATGTAAAAAGTAGAGTGTCAACACGAAGATAAAACTGTCTTTGTTTTGGGCGGCTTGAATTCCTCACTTCACTTAGGTTTCTATATTTACTCCCTCGCAGTGCTTGAGAGTTAATTACATATCTCTCTCTGCGTTCGGGATTATAACTTAGCAACATTTGTTTTTTTTTCGGAATTCAACATCGCGCCCGCTACTTTGAGACATTGCTTTATTCCCTAGGCACATAATTTACTATTTGGGCATTCTAGAGTCTGTGAATATTTCATTTTGAGCTCTGCTATCTAGAATGTTTATTATATTTTTATAATCGTCTTGTCCATTCAAGTTTAGGTACTATTTCGTAGTTAGAAAATAGGTTCATTTCTCTGTGTAAAGTGTACAGTTTAGCAAATAGTTCAAAGAAGGTCAATCATTAGGTATTTACCTAACGTTGAGGGCCGTGACCTCTTGGCTCTTAAGTACCTACCTAGATAATTACGGCCCTCCCTACCATGTGCCGTTGGTGTTCTAGTAAGATAAAAATTCCACACTTCCTGGGTTTTCCTAAAAAAATTGAAAGTTTCTCCTCTATAGTAAAAAAAAAACTGGGCAAGAGCGATTCAAGATCAATTCCTGATTGGAGCCTCGAAGTTTTACTCAAATTTCAAAAAAAAAAAAAATTTTTTGGGAAAGTCCCTACTTCCTGTTGACCCAGAATCCATAAATTCAGCATAGAGTAAGGTTATATAGCACAGTGTAAAAATAAGAATAAATCTGAAAACAGTTTTGCTGTCAAATACATCACAAAAAAAAACTTTTTGCAATCCATAAAAAGCTTCGAGACTCTATTCGGGTATTGTCCCTGAGAGCGCGAGTCCGACTCGCACTTGTCCAGTTTTTTTTCCTGTTGAGGTACGGAACCCTAAAAAGGTACTTATTTGTCTATTTTAGTTTTTATTAGGCACGGCCGGCTTTGCTGCCGCACCCACGTGGAAGTATCATTACCACTGAATATTATTTATTCATAACCGTTTATTTTAAGTCCAGACCGTTTACCGAGCCGCTGCTAAGATATTAATTCTGATCCCTAATTAACTGCTTGAAGGCTTTGTTAAATACCTACAATAAATACCAAGGACTACTTGCCATGGTAAACTTTAATACCAAAAGGTTATGAGATTCAGTGTTTAACGAGCATTTTGATGGCAGTATAAAATTATGTTTAACCTGGGCAAGGTAACCGTAGAACTTGGCAGCTTCCGCTATTAAAAGCGAGGTCATGTAAGTTTTAATTTAACTTAAATATATAAGAACTTGAGTGGAAAAATTGCGTCAAAGTTACAACACAACTTTTCCGAGATACGAATTTCCCTGGAACCCTAATATTAATGTATGCAAGCTAATTTGTGAGTCACACTCAGGATTTTAATGGGGACGGGAGTGGAAAAACCTAGTTTACGGCAGGAAAGCTGGAAAAAAGTTGGCATAATAAGTTTCTCGTATGAGCAAGCGTGGTCATGCCCCGCGCGTCGGTGCATTAATGCCTTACAACTTAATGCTAGCTTGCACGCCGACCACTCGTGCTAGTAACGAGTCTTTTCAAAGAATATGAGATGGATCACGTGTGAGAAAGTTTTTGCCTGCATTCATGTTAGCTTTCAGAGGCTCTGGGAAGTTGAAAACTGCAGTCACAATATTTCGTTAAAGAACATAGACACCTATTTTCAACATTCAGTGAAGAAGTCATCTACAAGGTAATTTAGGAGGTAATATAATTGGTATCATGAAAGGTACAAATTGGTAGTGTACCCATATCTACAGTAATATTATAAAGAGGTAAAGTTTGTTTTTATGTTTTTTGTTTGAGGAGGTAATCTCTGAAAGTACTGGTCCGATTGCTGAAATTATTTGACCGATATATATTATATTTCACGATTCCTGAGTGTCATAGGCTATATTTTATGTACGCGGGTAAAGCCACGGGCAAAAGCTAGTTATCTATAGTTACAGAAGAGATCAAGTTTAATAATAATATTGGTTTGAAAACCACAATCGGTACTTAGCTATTGTAATGAAGCCTATTCAGTACCGAAGTTGCTCTCTATCCACTTATGCAAATATTCGTTGAGTCACCTTTGGGAATAATCCGGTAAGATGCATCGGGAATGTAGGTGTAGGTGTATTGTGAGCCTATGCCCCTGCGGGAATGTTTACAAGAGTTACTGTGGCTCTGGAATGCGAAGGGCAAAGGAACATAGGTGGGGTTTAGTCAGTAAAAGTCTGACACGTCTGTTACTCCACCCTGAGCGGGAGAAGTTATTTGATGGATACCCACGTCAAAAAAAGATAGATAGGTAAATTATGTGTACGCCTCACCAGAACCAAACGTCTCACCGATCTGCATTATTCACTACTCTTCCAACAGCTCGTGGCTAAAAGTCTGAAAGCCTTTGTGCCTCGGTAGAATCTAGGGCCACTTGCGCAGCATATGTGTACTCGCCTTTATTTTTGTTTACACTTTGTGTAATGTATGCATGCGTGGATTTTTATGTGGCTTTATAGCCCTCATGTTTCGTAGGAAGGGTAAGTTTGAACAAAAAACTGAAAATTTAATTAATACCTAAAGCATCATTTTCATCATCATCATTTCAGTCAAGACGTTCACTGTTGGACATAGGTCTCCCCCAAGCGCCGCCACAACAACTGGTCCTGTCCGTCTCGCATCTATCTGATTACCGCAACCCTCATAAGTGATCGGTCCATCTTGTGAGAGGCTTTCCAATGCTGCGTCTTCCGGTACGTGGACGTTATACTCCAGAACTTTCCGTCCCCATCGACCATATGTTTTATAGAGCATAATAGATGTGATAAAATAAAAATATTTAATAAACTACCATCGACAGTTACCACGGCTACTATGAGGTCTATATAGCTTTAAAACCAAATTGAAATGCTAGCTCACTCAGAAACTGTTTTACTCCATTGAAGATATGACAGATGATAACACATCATATAAGTAATGTGTTAAGTAATGATAATGATTAATCAATTTATTTTAATGATAATCCGTTTTTTAAAGATATTTATTTTTATGTCTTAATTAATTACAATGAATTGATGAAAAAAAATATTTAAAAGATATTTTATGTTTTCATTAAATTATTTTTTGAACTAATTGTAGCAATAATTTACGAAAATAGGTAGGTACTTAATTTAAAGTTATTGTGACTTGTAAATGTACCAATTTTACCAATGAATATTTTTATATACATTTATATTTATAAAAGCAGAAACTGACTGACTGTCATAATAATGTATAGCTGAAACTACAAGGCCCAGGAGCGTAAAATTTTATTCAAGGTTTCCTTTTACGACGTAAGCGAGCACTAAGAGAGGATTTTACAAAAATCTTTTTTTTAAGCTATTGCATAGCTTCTATCGCGGGCCTTGAGCGTGGAGACCGAATCCAGAAAACAAATGAGTGAACAATCAATCAAAATTCAATTCAATGTGTAAAAGTGTAACTTCAATTAATATCAAAGAAAAAAAAAAACAAAGGAAAAAAAATACTGCACAAATAAAATAAATAAATAATTATAATTGCATAAGTTGATAAAAATGCTATGCAATAGCTTTACCGAGGCAGTCCCCGAGTGCCACACGTCTTTTTTTTCTGTTATAAACTAGTACTTGAGTGCGATCCCACCTGATGGTAAGCAGTGATGCAATTGATGATGGTGAGGCGCACTAGTTTATTAAGAGCCTATTCACTCTAGCCTTGAAGACACCTAAATTATAATCGAACGGGAAGATCGCAGTGGGCAAATTGTTCCAGTCCTTCGATGTACGCGGTATAAACCCGCGGTAACTCCCCCTAAAGGGATGACACGGACGCGCAAAATTTGTATGGAGAAGCCTACTTACACGTGGGCGAAGCCGTTGAAAGAGGACAAACTGACTGACTGACATATCAAGGCACAGTCAAAACTACAAGGCCTAAGAGCGTGAAATTGTGTACAAGATTTTCTATTGTAACAACAATACAAGCACTAAGAGAGGATTTAACAAAAATCACTCTAGGTATAAAGGAATGACACGGCCGCCCAAAGTTTGTAAGGAACAGCCTATAAAAAAAATAATCGTTTATTTCAATTACAATAGGCATTTTGATACATATTATTGGAGATCACCTTTTAAGCAAGGAAATGCTTGTATTAGATGACTCCGCTCTTCCACTTGTCATTTCTATGCAATTGAGATGCAGACATGCAAGATTTAAAAAAAAAAAAAAAATAATAAAATAAAATAAAATAAGTTTATAAACCTACTTATTATGTAGGTTTATAAACATATTCCTTTTAGGGGTGAATTTCGGAAAATTATCTCCTAGTGCACGCCTACGTTACAAAAGGAAACCTAGTGCAAAATTTCGCGCTCGTAAATCCCAGTAGTTTCGGTTTTACGTTGATATGTCAGTCAGTCAGTTTCTCCTTTTATATTATATATAATGTTTTTATTTTAGGTTCATGATTCATTCAATTTTAAAATTCTGATTAGGCACTGCTACAGTTTTATTTACCAGTGCCGATTGAATTTTACATTTCGATCACATATTCAACATCTTTACCCTTGTTAATAAAACCAACATTGGTACAACCTAAACTAGTGTAACTACAGAACACTATAACACTGTCTGGGACAGCCGCCATATTTGTTTAGACAATGACGAACGCAACTCCTTCCCTAAGGACCGCATACACGTCAGCTTTACATAATAAGTTAGTGGGTACCTAAACACTAGCCACTAATTTCTTTAGGGCGTGGGCCAAATTGTCCCACGTGACCTCTCTATACACATTAATCTTCACATAACTCACCTCAAAACCAACATTGCTTGATATTTCATTCAGGCAGGTAGGTACTAAGCCAGACAACAGCCCCTCAGGTAATGTATGTAACTTTATAAACATGTTAACTCGGCGTCTTATTTACAAATGTAATATTCAACGTTTTCCCAGGAGACTGGTTCAGACACCATATTTAAATTACTTCTCTCAAAGTGGGATTACGTTTAGCTGAGGTTAGGAGGCAAAATTTCACTTAATACTCTCTCACATCTTGTAATTTCTTTAAGTAAACCAACGCAGTCGGCTTCACTCCGCATTAATGTTAATACTTGCGCATTAACTCATGTTTAAACGACCTACATCGCAAAGCTTTGAGAAAAATACATTTATTTACGTAGGTTGTCGGTGTATGAGCATCCAGATTGTATTATAGAGATATAACCACGTTGAAAGCATCTATTTCGCCTTATGTTTGTCGTTTACATACATTATTTTGATACCGGTATTAAGTATTCTTTTACTGTAAATAATACCTAATGTCTTTTTATAGGTACACAGATGTAATAGTAAAACTAAAACCATTACATTCAGCAAAATTGCTAGACAAACCAAGTACTTACTTATGCTGGCGACTTACCATCATGCCGCTGCTGGCCACTTACCATGATGCCGCTCAATCCAGTGGCTCGATCAAACAGGCTTGATACAGCCAAACTAATTGTGTGTGGAGAGAAATTTTGGCGTGTCCTTCCCTTCGCACAGTTTGGCATCAAGCTTGTTTGATCGATCCACTAGATCAAGTGGCATAATGGTGGTTGGCAGTATACGTAATATTGGTTCTTACCAAAGAAAATATCATTTTATCAACTCTGAGCGATATGATCAGATATCGATTTGAAATTCTGTTTAAATAAACTTTATATATAAGGCTCCTTGATTTTCGTTTAAAAATTAATAGTGGTTCATTTGTGTCATTGGATTTTGTTTTTTTTTTTCTGTATAAATAAAAAAAATCTAATATTAATTTTAAAGCAATAATTCCTATTAATATTCCTTTGAACCACTTTAAATCAACCAAACAGTTAATTTCATTACCTTACTAAGAACCTAGCGTCGTTCTTGTTGTACTAACAAGGAACAAAAGTAGCTAGAAACAACGAATAACTAGCAGATGGAATATTCATACCGACATTTCTGCAACAGCACTAATAAAATTTGTGCGGAGTGTGGTGAAAAGGAGCTCCTTATAGCTGTTGTTAGCATTGCGGGAAAAGCAAGGTTCAAGGTTATGGATGTAGATAATAATGTCCTAATGAGGTGTTTCGTTTCGAGATGAGTTTATTAGTCGTTCTTCTCTATGATTATTAATTCGAAAGTTTAGGTTTATTATAATTAACGGATTTGGATAAACTTGGCACACATGTGAACTACAGATATAGCGTAACTTCAAGTTTACACTAAACTAAACATCCTATAATCTGGATATGACCCACATGTTATTTCATTTAAATCCGTTCAGCCGTTAAGACAGAGTTATTTCCTCATTATTCTATTAGCATTAGTGGAAGATACTCATAAAATTTGCCGCACCTACTTCATTTATTTTTACTTAGTACTCCGATGACTAACTACCCTGTGACAAATTTTAACATCAAATTATACAAATGGGATTTATAAAATGAAGCACCATATCTAGGTACGTTAGTCAGTTTCTCGAAACCTATAAGCCTGAAGCAAATAATTACTGTTGGTAATTTCAGTTTGTTGTTAGTTATCACAAAGTACTTGAAATTGTTTTAGTTTTGATAAAGAAATACATGTACAGAAATGAGGAGTGGAAAGTACGGTTATAATTAAGCATATATTAGATTGTCTCTACTTATAACAATTTTCCTTTCTAAGCAAAACTAAAACATGTTCTTAATAATTTAACAAAAATAATTACAAAAAAATCTTTTGGTCGTTTGGCACATCAAATTCGACACATCTTCATCTCTTGTCTTCCCACTTTCATAAACAGATATTAACTTTAGTTTTTCACGTACTGATGAAGATTTAAGCCTTCGTTTCGGCATCAATGCAATTCAATTTCAAAAAACATTTTGATGAAAGCAAAACAAAACTAAAACTGGGATCGTTGAGGGCTTGAGGCACATAATTAGTCAAATGCGAAATTTGCGGGTAGACTAAGAATTTGTAAATAAGCGAATAATCATATAGTGCAAGTTAGAGAGGTAATAAATTGATGTTATCTCAGTTACAGAGATCAATACCTATAAAATTCAAAGAAAACAATTTAGAATAACTAGTCTATAAAATAAAGTCATAGTAAAAAAAGTAAAATACACCTGCTGGCTTAAAGGTAACTATGATGACAAAATCGAAAGACCGATTCCCTGTTAAAGAGATTTTCTTTGTCTCACTAACAGAGGTAATATAGTGCTTAAGTGTCGGGACCTCAGCATGAGTTCCAGCAATGGAGGATTCTCACTTATCCAGATCCCACTTAACTGAGTTTCACTGTATTACATATTTGCTTAGTAATTTATAAACTGGGCACTAGGTATATAGGATATATATGCTACTTCAAATAAAGTGTAATATGAGAAAAAGGTCAGGAACATTATCATGAATATCTTGAAACACGAGACATGCTTATAGTACTAACCTTCAAGTTTAGGGCCATAACCCTGCAAATAGGAACATAGCTACCGCCGTATTATGATACAGGGCCCCCCAGTTTAAGGGGCCTCGATTTGGTGAACTAAAAAATCTTTTTTTTTCACAATCTTTAATTTTTACTAATTGTCTAGCTCACTATGCTTGATCTTACCTTCTCTTTGAGTTAACTTGATGTTTTTGTAGTCTGCAATTTTGTAAAAAAAAAACTACCTACCTTATCTCAATCACGATATTATTTTTCAAGTTAGCTTTTTCATGAGGACTTAACTTATCAGAATCGGATGCTGCTGAGGCTTTCATATTTCAAGTGCATCTTCCTGCCAATATGGACGAAACTAGGAGATGCAATTCTCACCTCGAACAAATTCTCTCTCTTCTTCAGTCGTGTAAAAAAGGGCCCCCAATCTTTTATTTTACAGGGTCTCTTTTGTGCCAGCTACGTCACTGCCCGCGAAGAATAAAAAGAAATTCTTTTTTCCGTATAAAAATACCGAGTATAATACCTTTAAACTTAGTTTTATCACATAAACATTTACGACGAGTTTGTATTTTAAAGAGATCTCGTGTACATGCTATTTTTGCAAAGCTAGGTAGCAAGCATTTATTTTATGACAGAAAATGTCTTCTTACATATTTTTTCACCTTCACCTTAGTATTTGGTAAGTCTCTAGAAAATTTTCGATTTGAGCGTAAATTTTATATGTAATTTTCAGCCACTGGAATGTTTCACAAATCCAGAGTCAGCAAAAAAAAAACATTTGATGAAGGTTTGTTTTTATTGCCTGGTACGGTTTCGCAACGTTTAAAATAAAGTGAGCATAAATTATTCACAATTTCACCGTTTAAGAGAATTGTAAAACTAAAAAATACATACTGTATACTAAGCCATTCTATTCTGGGTTTTATTCCATTTTCATTTATATGCAAGCAAAATTTAAACAGTACAAGGTTCTAATAAAGTTAGTTTTACTACTATTTTCTGTACAATTCCACCTATAAGAAAGCCAATATTAAGTTAGAAATGGCCGTAAAACTGTGTAGTTTACTAACATACGAAACGGAAAGTCCGAAATAAAAAGTTACGGGCCCGAATCTGACAATGGAGCAAAATTCGTTCCCATAAAACGAAGGTCGAAACGCATTAGTATTAAAAATTTACGCGTTGAAAAATATGTCTGCGGGCTAAACCAACCTTGGCTAAATATTTTATTCCCATTTATCAGGGAGCGTGTTCCATAAACGTCAGAAAAAGCTTCAATGTGTAATACATTGGGGACACGTGACGTGATGGCGGCTTCGACGGGACTTGGAATCCCAACTTCGGAGATAAATCATGTAAAACTCGCGTAAGCCACTCTCACTGGTTATAAAGTAAAAGTCAATGTGCTGTTTTTATATCTCCTCAATTCAAATCTGCAAATTTCAGATGAAAGCTTTTCAGTTCACGATTTTAATATTCTCATCCAGCTGACAGTTACATTCTATAAGCTTTTTATGGTAACACAGTCTTTACTTAATATATTTCTGTCCTAGAACGTTTTAAGTCGTTTAATATTTTACTAGCTTTTGCAAGCGGCTTTGTCGGCGTGAAACTAGATTCCTCTATACAAAATTTGGACTCCATTTCATCCCCTAAATCATTACATTATGATTTAAAAAAAATAGTTGAATTTTGTAAAAAAAAATCTTTTCTTTGTATGTATCAAATAAGGAACATCTTTGCAAAATTTCAGCGTTCTAGATCCAAGACTTTGGACTGGGCATTGATAAGTCAGTGAGTAGGTAAGCTGAATTAGGACTTTGCCTTTTATGTATATGTTAGCTTATTTTCTCGAAAATACAGCATCATTGTGTTCTTATTTATATCCAACTAAGCTAGTCACACATTAATTTGCTAGACAAAGATTTAGTATAGCAAGCACATTTGTATGATCGCATAAAAGTAGAAGCTCATCCCTACCAGTAATAAAATACGTTAAATTATGGGATTACCGTCAAGTACGTACAAAGGAAGCCAATTTCTCTAAGAGGTTGGCTTCGAATGCGTGTACAAAACCAATATACTTTATGTACTACTCATTTCATATGCCTAGGAAATGTGCCAAATGTCCTTTCTTACTACGAGTCTGTTCTACGAAATCTTACAAAGTAAATGAACATTTAAAATGGCGTTGCTCTCTTTATTACTGTTACATATGCGCATAAAATATTATGTTTGTTCTATCGCGTAATTTTGGAATATTTGTGTTAGGCACTTAATGTTTCTTGGGAATTGTAGTTTGAAGTGGGTTGTGTTGAATTTTGTGGTATACGTGGGTGTGTCTGTACTGAATAGATTTATTCAGCTGTATTAATTATATCGCTCCTTATTAAATATTTGGTCTGGAGTAGTGTACTACTTATTTGGGTAGGTACCTACCATTATTTTAGCCAACACTGCTCTGGTTTTGTAAAAATGGATCCCAGGAACCGTACAAGTTGATCTGGCTATCACATTCTTTTTTTGAAGTGGGAAATTATCAAATAATTTCTTGCGCTTTGGGTGGAGCGAGAGGGTGTGACAGACTTTTACTGGCTATAACACACCTATGTTCCTTCAGTTTTCCTTTACGTTGCAGAGTCACAGTGATACTTTCGAACATTCCTGGTGCCCTAGCAGGCACTGGCCCTAGTGGACTTCTTCCATTTTGATGACATCTCTTTAAGGCACGTGTAGAACACAACTCGCCGTCGATTCGGGCTTTGTCCTTTGACCTTACGGTGGGACAGCGAACTAATGTGTCTATCACCATCATATATCATCATGTCTACATGGGTGCTGTTATTCAGCAACCAGATACGCAGTGATAACTGTGTATATCGATGTGTTTGTCTCTGAATTCGTAGATTTGCATGTTTTTATAGAAAAATCACTGAAAAATAAGATGTACTTTTAGAAATAGAACTGAAAAGAAAGTAAACACATATTGTATTTTAACATTAATCCGTAACTCAAGCAGGATATACTCCTACGCGTTAACGGCCATCCCTTTCAAAGCTCTATCAGGCACTGATATCTTCCTATTGATAACATCTCTAACGACCGAAACCCGGTATAAAAAGGTAAATGTCGGTTTTGCAAGTAGGTCAGGATTTGTGAATAAATCTAGATTGGGCGTAATGTGAGTCGACATTACCCTCCCGGGGGTGGGTCATGTCTGTTTGGGCCGATAGATACCATTAGACTGCTGTGTCGATGGAAATAAATCGTATAATAGAGCGGCCATAATTACCTACAACTATTCGGTTGGATTTTGTGGCGTATGTAGTTTGTGATAGTCTATCTAGGTTTTAGATTTGTTAACTAGGTAATCAATTTATAAGTTTGGACTTTTTGTTTGGTTTTCAGATCTTTTATCACTGTAAAAAAACAGTCAAGTTCGAGTCGGAGTCGCATATCGAGGGTTCCGTATAAACTTACCTTTGTAAATTGTTCGATTCTCTAATTTGAATCTCAAGATTTTTTGAACCGCAAAAGAGTAATTATTTTGTAACTATAAAACAGGTTTTAGGTGTTTTTCTTTACTTGTGCTAAGATTCCTTGCTTCTTGCCAAATTTCAGGATTCTAGGTAAACGTCAAGACATTTGATTTCCACAGGTTTGATTTTCTTGCGAGTATTTTCAAAATATGCGCATAAATTGTGTTGACTTTGAAGTTTGATTTTTTCTGTCTTCTCAGAATAACAAACTTGAGTATTTGATTTCAATTTCAGCTGAATACTTCCACGTGTTCCTAAAAAAAAAGGATCATGACAGACGTACAAAAAGTGATTCTGTAAGGGTTCCGTTTTTGCCGAATACAGAACTCTAAAAAAGTACTTTTGATCACGACTAATAACGGCAGCAAAATCATTATTGTAATTAATTAGTAACCCAACTAACTGTAGGTATTAAAGAAAAAACAAAACCCACAGAAATAAATTTTAAAACGATACCTAATAACTTAGGATTTCAAGTCCTTCCGAAGATATGGTAGCTCAAGGTGTTTAAAAAACATGGGAGCAGGCGGTAAGCCTATAAGCATAGCATAGCGTAATCAGCTTTTTAATCTTCCCATTGCTGGGACTCAGGCCTTCTCCCTAGGAGAGGGAATGGGCCATAATCCACCACGCGGGCCCAGTGCGGGTTGGTGAATATCACATATCTTCAAATTTTTAGTTCTAGGACATGCCAGTTTTCTCACGATGTTTTCTTCACCGTTTTGAGGGCAGTGGTGATGAAATAAATTACACAAAGTGATGCATCTGATTGGGTTTGAACCCGCGACCACAATTCGTTCGTCGATGCCGTTATCACTCGGCCAACACTGCTCACAACCTAACCCATAGGCCCTGGAAAGGAAACGGAAACTGAAGTTGGGTTTAAGTCAGTTACAGTCCGGTACTTCCTCTCGCTCCACCCAGAGTGGAAATTTTTTGATGAATTTTAAACTTAAGAAAAAAAAACTACGTAATAGTTTGAGCCAACCAGTCCACCTTACATGACAGTAGGTAGGTCAGGTAGGTGACAACCTTCCGTCGCATAATTCCCTCAATCTCCCGAAACGTAATCATTTGATGTTTTTATTTCATTACGTACTTTACTACAGAGAAAGTGTACTTCGTTGTTTCGGAGTGAGCCTTTATCTTGTTAACTTTTATGATACTTTTCTTGTTATGTTCCTATTTTCCTGAAATCATAAGTTGCTGAAAAAATCCACTAACAAATTGTAATATGGACATCTTTGGTTGAGACAATAATTTGATGTTAATAAAAATTCGCCTGAGGCCGCTTCTGAAAACGTAAGATGGTAGATTTAGGACATTTTCCTGTGTTTATTTCTGTACAATATTTTATACTAAATTATAAATAAATAAGAAGAAATCTTTTTCTATAAATAGTTTCATGATCGGTTTTTAAATGAAGCAACAATTCACATTTTTCGACTCTCGGTATGAGAAAGAGTGCGGGTGTGGTGTGAACATCTCACTATTTCTTTTGTATGCACGTAAACCAATGGCGGTGGCGACACATTCCTGTATGTGTGTTGTTTTTATTCGACAGCTTCGCCATCCCCCAGATTAAAAATAAATCAAATTTACCTAATATTTATTGGATTTGGAAAATTCTTAATGCATATTTGCAATTTTGGATCAAGTTAGTTTTTAAACAAATGTTTTAAAAATGAAACAACTACCCAATTCTGTCATGTTAGATGTGCTAAATTTTATAAAATAGAATAGGAATCATTTGTGTCAAAATATCTAAAGCCGATTATTATCAGTTAAAGCTCTGCAATCCCTCATAATTCCAACCACAATTATCACTTTTAAAACACACATCAATATCAAAAGCTCACAAAAACCAGCATTAATCAATGTTTCCAATAAGTTACAGGATCGATCATTTGTCATCGAGTATATCACGAAACTTTAGGCCACTTCCTGTTTCGTCACTTTCTCGATATCTCAGAAACATACACAGGCTCAACAAATTGGCTGTAACCCGATGGACAGACAAATAGATACCAGAGAAGTCCTATAAGGGTTCTCTAACTAACTTTAATATATTAATATTATTGTAAACTTAACTCCATACTTTTATATTTTTGCGAGTTATAGAATATCCGCCACGAGCTGTTTCTTTTGAAAGCCTACATATCAGAAAAAATACAATTCACTTACTTGCGACTGCCACTTTGTTTTCAAAATGTACTCAAGGTGTCAAGACGAATGTAATGATATCTTGGGTGTTAAAAATAATCCATCAATCCAAACTGTGTAGGTTACAGGGCGACTCTAGGTGTCTTCAAGGCTAATTTAAAGTGAACAGGCTCTTATAAAAATAAATCAGTGCGATTCACCAACATTGATTGCATTACTGCTACCATCAGGTAGGACTGCATTCATCATCATCATCAGCCTTTTTAATGTTCCCACTTCTGGGATTCAAGCCTCCTCTGGCCTGGCTGGGTTCGAAACCGCAACCTACTACTCGTAAGTCGGGGCCGTTATCACTCGGCCACCACTGCTCTAGCAGAATTCTAAGCTCTGCATTCAAACACTAGTTTATATCTTAAAAAAACATTTATCCCACATAAAACATTTAATCAAAAAAAAAAAAAATACCTACTTTTGGAGGACTGGTATGGTAAAAAAAATATCAAAAAAAAAATCAGTAACTTTTATAGCCTGTAACCAACAAAACTCTACTTGTAAGTAACTTTTATAGCTTACTGTACTTCAAAAACTCTAGTTAAAATAATAGTTGACGAAACAGTAATAAATAATAAACCCCACTTGTATGATATTTTTGAAATTTTAACATGGATGGTGACGAATAGGGAATGTGACGAAACGGGAAGTAGCCAAGCTTTGTACCTCCGACATTTATACACAGAGCCAATAAATTAATATCGTCGTGATAAAGGGGTTCCATACGACAGCCTAACCAAGAGGTTATATCCGGCCCATCCGTCAATGTGAAAGTACTCGATTACGACATATGTGCGATTTATAACTTTGCATAACCACATTAATCATTCAGGAGATTTGACCTGGTTTAATGGTATTCAGATGTTTGGGTGGCTTAGCTTTGATGGTGAACTTTTTTTTTGTATGAGTATAGGTAAGTCTTTTATCACCTCTTGAAGGTAAATGTCCTGGGGCCTAAGTCTGCTATTTTTATAAATTCGTCATTCCAACACGATCCCATTGTCATTTTGCTAAAACTTTGTAATCTGCTAATTCTTAATGATCGATCATTGATCGGTCAATGGTCTTGTAATAGAATTGTCTTAGAATAACGATAACGAGCTTATTAAAAGCACTAATTGCGCAATGACATCTTAATGGTAGGTCACTGCAAAATTTTTGCAGATAACCGCATACGTCAGATATTCATTTGTCATTATGTACGAGATTACCATTCTATGCCATTTCATTCAATGGAGTGTCAGTGGTTGACCGTCAGAAAGTCATAGTGACGCCATTATATTAGTAGATTACCAAAACTTGTCAAAATCAACAATTATGAAATCAATGATAGACCATTCTGACACTATTGTAATAGCAGACTTGAGGGCCAGAGCAGGTGTATAAATATTTTGCACACCTATTTTTACCCGACTACGACAAAGCCAAAGGAGGGTTATGATTTTGATAGGCTATGTACGATTTGTATGTATGTATGTAAATATGTATGCGAGTGTGTTCATCTGTTCCCTCATAGCTCCGAATCTACTTATCGGAAATCGGCATAAGAGGTCGTCCGCTGAGCATAGGTTACGTGACGTGTCACAAAACTCGACAAGGCGCCCTCTAGCGGACAAAAAGTAATGTGATAAAAATAAAAATGGAGATAAATACGCCGTGTTTGGTATTATTTGAAAGAAATTCACTTGTAAATTTCCAAAATATTGCTCAAATTTAAAATAACGCCCACTGGCGGAAAAAAGTAATGTGTTAAAAAAAAATGTTAAGATAAATACACCGTGTTTTGTATCATTTGAAAGGGCTTCACTGGTACTTATCACAAAATATCATTAAAATTTAATGTCGTGCCCTCTAGTGGACAAAAATTTTTGTTTAAAAAAAAAAAGATAAATACGTCGTGTTTGGCATTATTTTAAAGGGCTTCACGTAAATTGTATAGAAGCACAGTGATTTAACACCAAAACTATTTTAATAAAAAAGTAAAAAACTAAAACTCGACTACGACGAGAACTGAACATAAAGAAAATCCGTAGTCACACGTTATTAAAGTGTTTCGGTTGGTGTCTACAACGTGTGACTGCGGCTTTTCTTTATGTTTTGTTCTTGTTTTTCAAGTTACCTTGTTTATTTCAGCATCCTGAAAAACTTGTTTCATACTTTTTGTCGTAGTCGGGTTTTATTGAAGTGAGACATTATCAGATAACCCGCTTTAGGTAGAACGGGAAGACGTAACAGACTTTTACTTAATAAAACCCACCGGTCATCCTTTAGTTGTCCTTTGCGTTCCGGGACCTTGGTAACACTTGTTCTGTGTCTGGGTGTAATTTATCTATAATATGTATGTGTTTAGAAATATATAAGTATGTCAGTGGTCTAGTACTCATAACACAAGCTCTGCTTAGCTTGAGACTAGACGGCGTTGTGTGATAGTTGTAGAATATTATTATTATTATTATCTCCTTTATTTTTCTATTATACATACAATTTACATTTTTAAATATTTTTTTATAACAAATATATATATATATAAAAAAAACATTTAAAATATAAAAAATAGTAGCCCACCGGCATCGGGAGCAGGGTCCAAGCTGCCGGCGGTCAGGGCTCCTGAGAGAGGAACCTCCGGACAATACGCGCCGTGTCTAGGAGTACTGCCTTCTGGATCAAACCCTTGATCCAACTGCCTAACGAGAGCCTCCGCAGATGTTGGTCGAGGCTCTTGGCTATTAAGCCATTGGCCGTCACGACTATCGGCACAATGATTGCTCTATCCACTTCCCACATGTCGACAACCTCGCGAGCCAAGTCAAGATATTTAGTTTGTTTATCTTTCTCAGCTTTCACGAGGTTCTCGTCATGAGGGACCGCTATATCAACAATCATTGTGCGACGCTCTAGTCGATCTATCACCACTATGTCAGGCTTATTGGCAACAATAGTCCTGTCAGTGATGATAGATCGGTCCCAATACAATGTGACGCTGCCATTCTCGAGAACTGGGTCGGGCACATACCTATAGTACGGTACTTCTGATTCAACAAGATTGTATTTAAGAGCAAGTTGCTGATGGATAATCCTGGCTACAAGGTTGTGTCTGTGCAAATAGTCTCCGTTAGCTAAATGAGAACACCCAGAAATAATGTGTCGGATTGATTCTCCGGGCCGGTGGCATGCCCGACAGATGTCAACCGTACCGTCCTTCACAATATATTTCCGGTAGTTGTTCGTCATCATAACTTCGTCCATAATTGCAAAGACAAAACCTTTGGTTTCTCCAAAGAGATCAAAGCGTAGCCAGGATACGGACGCTAAAAGATCTACATCGGGCCCATGTAAGGCCCGGTAAAAGCGCCCGTGAAGCTCCTTGCCCTTCCATACTTCCTTGCGTTCATTAGTATCCATTACTATAGGTTTGCGCCAGTTCTCGTTGGCCAAGGAGAGCGGGGTGAGGCCTTTGTCCACCGCCACTACATCTCGGTGCATCCCCACGTCGGTTTCCAGGAAGTATTCCCTGAGACTGCATACCTCACGGTTGTGCAGGGTCTTGGCATTTAAGAAGCCACGACCCCCACACTTCCGCGGGATATACAGTCTCATCACCGATGATCGTGGGTGATGCATCCGATTTGCGGTAAGCAGAGTGCGGACCCTCCTATCCAGGGCGTCGAGTTCCGTCTGAGTCCATTTGAGTATGCCGAAAGAGTAAATCAAAACCGGCATGACCCAACCGTTGAAGGCGCGTACCTTGTTCCCGCCTGATAAAAGACTTTTCAGTACTTTATTCAGGCGGCCAAAGAAGCGCTCCCTCAACGATTGTTTCACGTCAGCAGCATTGATGCCCAACGCTTCCGACATACCCAAATACTTGTAAGTTTCGGTTGAGCAGAGGGATCTAAGGTGTATGGAATCCGAGAGTTGGGTTCCCACGGATTCCATAATCTCCCCTCGCTTTACATGCATGACTGCACATTTGTCCAAACCAAATTCCATCCTGATGGCACTACTGAAGGTTTCAGTTACCTTCAGTAGCTCCATCAGTTGCAAGTTGTTGGAAGCAAAAAGTTTCAGATCATCCATGTAAAGAAGGTGAGATATGACCTGACCCTCTCTTCTCAACCGGTAGCCTAAACCCGAACCCTCCAGCAGTGTGCTGAGAGGGTTCAAGGCTAGGCAAAACCACAGTGGACTCAGACTGTCACCCTGGAATATGCCACGCTCGATCCTTAACGGTTCGCTGTTCTCCGAAACCCGTCGACACCCTGGATAGTGAAGGACCGTCCTCCACTGCCCCATACATGACATCAGAAAGGTGCGCAGTGTTACATCAATTTTATATAGCTCCAGCACCCTCATGAGCCATGTATGCGGCACTGAATCATAGGCCTTCTTGTAATCTATCCAACATGTCGACAGATCTCTTCGAGAACGACGAACCTGTTGGCTAATGGCAACATCAATGAGGAGCAGCTCCTTAGTACCACGGGACCCGTTCCTACATCCATTCTGAGAAGCAGACATGATGGAATTTGTCTCAATATGACTATTAATTTTAGGTCTCAGGATGGATGTAAGAACTTTATAGACCGTCGGCAATCACGTAATCGGTCTATAATTTTTGGGTTCCGCAGTACTACCCGATTTATAGAGCAGGTGGGTTATTCCTGTCGTCAGGAACTGGGGCAGCGACCCTGACGCTAAGGCAGATTGGAATTGGGACGCCAAGCGAGCGTGCGAACTTTTAAACCATTTAAGCCAAAAGTTGTGCAGCCCCTCCGGCCCTGGAGATTTCCAATTTGGTAACGGACGGACTGCACGAGCTACATCTTGGGGGCTGATGGTAATTGCCCCCATTTCTGGTATAAGTTCGCACTCTCGCTCGACCTCCCGAGTCCAATCTCCTTCAGTGTGACTGACAGGCACCGACCAAATGCTGCGCCAAAATGAATACATGGCATCATCATCCGGTAGGTGCGTATCAATCACACTTTGGTCCGGTCGCTCCCAAGCCCTGTAAACCCACCTTTCGTTGCTTTGGAACGCGCGATTCTGGGTGTACCGCTCCACTCGCCGCTTGTACCGTCGTATACGGTTTGCCCATGCATAGACTTTCTGCCTCAGGAAGTCGATACGCTCTGTGATACGGGGTAGATAATCTCGTGGACTAATATCTGTCCCCGAGAACGCCCGCCTCACAAAGCGCATCACTCTAGGGCGAGTTTTGCCCTCCCTGAAGCAGATAAGTTTGCCGATGAGTGCTCTAGCCTCACCGATACGACGCTCGATCCTGCACTGCCAAGCTGGTTTAGCTGGTCGTGTAGCTCTGTCACTATTTGGAATTTTGACGTGAGCTACACGACACGCCTCTGCAGCCGCACAGTATAAGATCGAGTGGGTATCGGTGAGGTCTTCGCTGCTATCAAAACAATTTGATAGCTGCGAATCTAGAGCACACACCAACGCCCTATTTTTTCTATGCATAGGCAAACGAGGTAGACGAGGTCTAAGCTCTGGTGGTATAGAGCGGTACTCCCGGAATGCATCCTCCAAAGCGCTCCTCAAACGTGCATTGCACTGGGTACTCACGGATATAGCCTCGTCATCATCATCCTCACCAACGTAGTCGGGTCGCGGTGAAACACTGAGTTGACGTTGCACCGCGGCCGGTGGTGAAACAGGTGAGACACGACCATTCCGTGATTCTAGGCGCAGTCTATCAAGTACGGCGTCATCCAACATACGGTTACGCTGGATGACCCGCACCTGATCCGATAGTCTTTGGGCCGAAACGTTGACAGCTGGTTCAAGCACCTGAAACAGAGAGAGCATCCGACCACGGTACGCAGTCAGGTTAGTTCCCCCCTCTGTAGCCCCAAAGTATGAGCGCATGACATTTTCATTAATGGATTGTGTCCATCGCATGCGCTGCACACTTCCACCGGCAGCGGGGACCCTGTCAGAAGCCGGAGGGCCTCGAGGTCCCAAGCAGGCCGGAGGTCGGCCTCTTCCCCGCCGACGCGTAGGTGGTGGTGTCGTCGGCGGCGAGAAGTATTCGTCGCTCGAGCTCGACGCAACTGCAGCTACTGGAATCTCTGGACTCACGGCTGGCGCTGGTCCCGGCGGCTGCGAGGCGGAGCTGAGCGACGAACCCGAAGTTGTTAGATGTGTGTTTAGTTGCTGTGCTCGGCTTCTAGTCAGCATTTATGTTGTTATATGCTCCCAAAGTCAATTGTTATTTTAAAGTCGTTGTAATATCCTCGATAAACTGAATCAGCTATAATACACTATTTGTGTATTTTTTTTTCTTGTTCGTACTGTTATTATATGCATTTTGTTGTAAAATTTGGTATTTATTTCGAAAAAATATTACAGGGAGAAAAATTTTGCTGTCACACCTTGACAGCCAAGCCACAGATTATTATTATTATTATTACTTGCAATCAATCTCACAGCATAATAGATTTTTAAATTGACAACTAAATAATTTTAATTTTTTGTCGTTTTTCTGCTCCGTAGCCAATAACTACTTTGGAAGTTAAAACGCCACTGAATGCGAGAAGTACAGGACCCGTCAAACTGGTGATTATTGACTGAAATGTTGATGATTATGATTAGTCTGTTTAGCCAATTGTAGCCTAAGTAATACCTAAAGAGCTTTTTAATGTAGATAGTTGTAACTTTTACCCAGACATGTTAAATTAACGTCAAAATATTTGCGACACTCATAAGGCAGTAGTTCACTTATCGTGTCATGCGGCACGTTTAGGAGTGCATTAGGCAGTGATTGAGCTAAGTGCGGGACGCATTAGGGATGCGACGCCGGCGGACATCCGCCCCGCGCCGCGCCGCGACGACACCGCCGCGGTCCCGCGACGACACCGCGGCCATATTGGAATGTAAACATTATGCAAGCCTTTGGCTATTTGACAACGATATTTGTTTGGGACAGGATGTGCGGAGAAAATGTCTGGACGTGAAAATGTCCTGCTCTTTGCAGTAATGTTACCTACAAGTGTTGCTTAAGATCCGTCATCTAGCCAAGGGATCTTGTCAGACAGTTACACCCAGTAACTATTTATTTATATACACCCTTAAATTTTAATCGTTTTAACCCCGTGGAGGGTCGATCCGGTACATAAAACACTATCGATTTGTAAAGATAAAATTAAAAAATAAAGTACCTCTTTTTCAAAACTCGTATTAATTTACGCATGTACGAAATTAGTTTCTACCTTTAAGGAAAGTCAGTCAAGCGAGTTCAACGACCTGTAGTTAATAGTCGGTGTTGTGTACAAAGTACCTACAGGTCATTGAACTCGCTCAGCTGACTTTTTCTTAAAGAAAGCTTAGGTAGCGGTGTATACTTTATTGCACATCAAGATTATAAATTTACAAAAAGAAACCATTTAATAAAAAACACTCAATTGGCGGCCTTATCGCACTAGGCGATTTCTTACAGGCAACCTTGAATGGACAGAGAGCCTGGACATTAAATTGGTTTGCACTTGGTGCAAATATAAAAGTAAACAAAACTTAAAAAATAATTATTTATTATACCAAAATGATACACATATACATACATATAATATATAATATAAGCAAAAGAGTAAGTGAAGAAACGAAGACAAGATCACAGTGTCAAGCAATGATCCTTCGCAAGCCTTTTAAATACAGTGTTTGCGCACGTTTTATTTCTAAAGGCATTGCATTCAATAGACGAGGCGGCCTGAACAGTAAAGGACTTATCTAGGAAAGTAGGTACTTTAATGCATTGGCATTTTCAGTTTAATATGTATGATAGATACGCTCCAGGTTAAATACTGATATCCGATTGCAACCGGTTGGATTAGAAGCTGACCGCAATATAATTGGAATAATGCCATGCGAATAGGAGTTGGTTTGAACAGATTTAGAACTCTAACTCAATATCTACTCAAATAAAATGCAAAAATTCCTACACAAGTTTACCATTATTCTTTTAACATTATCATTGTTACTTTGCAAGAGGAAACTTTATAAGAAAACGAGGTTACGCAATTAATATTTCTTAGCGGCAAAACCACTTGTAATATCGGAAAGATTGTGAAGAATATGAATGAAAAAGTTAATATGGAGGACCGCACGCGCGTGCGGCCGAGAAAAAAAAGATGGATGTCCGTGAATAATGTTCGGTCGCGAACTGTAGTAATGGACAGCACTAAATATTGCACCAAGGGAAAATAAATTACACCACTTTTTCAGAAGCACAAAAAGAACTCTTCGTTTTCTCTTTCAGTAAAGCGGTGAGGAAAAAAAGTTTAATATGTTAGGCCGCCGGACACTGATTATGTAGGCTGAGTGGTCGTAGGCGAGGGCCCCCGATGGCTTGTTTACTTTTGTGTGTATTTACTGCTGTTTTACGTCTCTTGCGGAATAAATAGGGCTTTCAGAAGTGCTTTTGTACGATTTATTTATGTTTAATATACATTCATCTTCTGTCTATGAATTAGAAATCATTCTACTTAATCAAGAAGCGATATAAAATGTTACAGTTAAGGGCCAGCAACGAGATCCATTTAAAAGTTCTCACCGCCAATCGGAAAGTTATTAAACTCACATCGTAGTGCCAACTGCAACTCAATCTGGTGGCATTGTAAAGAAAAATTAATTTTAACTAGAATCAAATTTACAAATTGTGTAGTCAAACTAATTTGCTCTTAATGAGGTTACGGACAGCTCCATGCGAGTGGGAAGTTTAAATTGGTTCACGACCATTGCCGCTTCGGTTTTTGTCCGAGGAATCAACAGCGCCTTCAGCGGTAAATGGATTTATTACCCTCTGCCATCCAGGTGTACTCGTAATTACTCTTATTGTGCGGAGGTGGATTGTTTGTAGTTGGAAAATTGCAACGTATATTTTATGTTCGACGCGCTCGATATATGATATATTACGACTGCAATTCGATATAATTATAATTCTTTCTCGTTGCGGAATTAAACGAGGATATTGGAGCTATAATTTATCTATTACAAGGATGCATGTTATGGATAGTAGGGGACATTAAAAATGCAATTTTATATAACGTAATTCAATGTTTCCTTGTACGCTACATAATCCATATTTTAAAATAATGCGAAAGAAACTGGCCGTTTGTTAAGTTTTCAAACATGATGAATGTATAAAAAACTGGCCAAGTGCGAGTCGGACTCGCGCACTAAGGGTTCCGTGCAAACTACTATTCCCGAATGGAGCCTTGAAATTTTTCCGTATTGCAAAAAACTTTTTTTTTTGGTGACATAAGTAACAACAAATCAACTGTTTTCACATTTATTCTTATACCTGTGGTATAAGACCTTGCTTTGTACCAAATTTCAGAATTCTGGGTCAACGGAAAGTACCCTATGAATTTCAATTTTTGAAAGTATCAAAAATACATTTTTTGCGACATAAACGGCCGTTTCTTTTTTATTCCTTAGAACTTAGAAGTTTAATTTTTTCACAGCTTGAAGGGACCGTAGACCTAAGTATATGGTTTTAATCTCAATTCGATACCTCGACGCGTTCTCTAGATAAAGAGTCTTGACAGACAGACATACAGATGGACGGACAATAAAGTGATCCTCTAAGGGTTCCGTATTTCCTTTTGAGGTACGGAACCCTAAAAATTGAACTAAGGCCCTGCCACGAGCTTTTAATGCGATCCATTTGACGACCTAAACTGAACTTTTAAAGAGGTGAGCTATATAGAGTGTATGACTCTATTCCTCTTTCTTCCTCGTATGCCTGACATTTTAACATGTCATGGTAAGGCCCCTGATAACTCAATTTTTATGAATTTTATTACCTTTAGATTCAACTTTGAAGAAGGAAATAGAATACTTCTTTTTCTAGGAATTAAATAGGTTTTCATATCTTAGAATCTGCTTCTGTCCATGGAAATAGTTTTCTTTAAGGAAGCCACATAATTAGTTCACAATAATAAATTAGATTTTCCGTACAAACTTATCATCAACTGATCAAAATAAGTATGTTCTTATTAAATTTTTGGTACTGACTTTTTTGAAGAAAGTTGCTAATTCATAAAAACAGGTAGGTACCTATTTAAAATAATGCGACCACCCAATCCCCATTGTCGTCACACTAGTTCATAAAAATAAAATTATTTCCAATTCAGGACAATGGGGTCACTATTGTCGTAGAAGGCACTCTTGTCCACGCCTTTTAATTAACAACGAACTCAATTCACATAAAATATTCACCCATCCACGATGGACCAATCACGTCGCACATAGAATTAATTCAACAAAGACGCTACTGATGTGTGTCTACCTATGTTAAACCATGGTATAAATAAGCTCGTCACTTTTTTTTAGGTGAGAAATCTTGTAATGACGTGTCTCACTCTAGGTTCGTCATCGTAAAGTCTTTTTTACTCTGTTTACAATAGAACGTGCGTTCCTGCTTTTTTCAGTATTTTAACACCCTTTAGGCCTTTAGGCCTTTTATTAACAGGTTCATCCGAATGATCATCACTACAAAGCGCAAATAATTTCAGATATCAGTAGTTTTGCGTTTTTATAGGACATTTTTAGGAATTCCCTAAATTCGTTATGAATACTATTACCAGAACTAGATTTTGATAAAAATGGGATCAACCTTTTTTATTTTTAGGTAGCAAATCATCCAATGACTTCTTCCGCTCTAGGCTGGATCGTGAAGGCGTGTCAGACTATTGCTGACTAAAATCCATTCCTATGTTTCACACCCCGTACCAAGACCCCGGGGTTTCCTTTCGGACGACGCGTGGTAAATGGGACCAAGCTGGAATACTGCCACATGCTGCATGCTGTTTTTCTTTCCAGTAAAATAAAAATTACAAATCGTTTTATAAATCACGTTGTTTGAGCCAACAAACATAAAATAAAAATACAATCAAATTGGCTACACCCTACTTTTTGAAGACAATTAAATAGGCATTATTAGTCTTGAGTTCCTGACTTGATAAAGAAAACTGACGAACTTATAAACGACACGACTGTACCTACTCACATAGATGTACACTCAGTTTTAAAAGGAAAATCCTCGTGTATCGGTTGTTCCAATTTAAATATCCTAATCCTCGCCGTAGTGGCGCGCAGTAATCAGTCGACAGTAACGGGCATCCGAAGGGATTTAGTTTCAATCACGCCAGTGGCCAGAGCTCGTGATTAATGCATACTAAACAGGGCACACACAGACGATTTCCAGATAATTTACTTTCCTGTATAATCGTCTCGTACATTCTCGTTTTAAAGTTTTTCAATTTCAGAGATGCGGCTGTGAGTTTTTGAGATGCGGTGTACTTGTGGTTTTTTTTTCTGTTTGTGGTTTTGGGTTGTGAAGTTCGGTTTCTTGTTTGTTATTTAGACTAGCTGCTGTCTACGGCTTCGCCCAGGAGATAGTAGAAAATTTTCCCAAAAAAAAAGAATACTCCTAGGATTAAAAGTATTATCCTATGTGTTATTTTAAGACATGGTCTACCCGTGTGCCAATACTCATAAAATTCTGTTTAGCTATTCGAGCGAGATAGAAGTAACAAACGTACACACAAACTCACAAACTTTTGCCTTTAGTGTGATTAGGTAATCGCATAAAAACAAGCAATTTAAGCATAAAAATCTCAATAATTAAAAGTATTTTTATTTTTAGGTGGTCAGGTCTATCAATTAATTCTATTGATATGAATTACATTATGTAGATTCGAAACATTTAATTTTTTTTTGCGGTGATGATGGCACTGGATAAGCACCTACCTATTCTCAATAAGAATAGTTAGAGCTTACCTATCTATTTTCTTACTATTTCCTTTATTTAACTTGTTAACACATATCTGATCCCCTGATAGCCTGATCCCCAAGATACAGACTAACGTCTAGTTTGGGGATCATCGTTCTAACAGCCATGTATAATGTACTTGATTATTAATAAAGTTAAGTTAAGTTATCTAATTTTAATTTTTATTTAATGACATTTAAAAAATAGTAGTGTATCGGGAACAGGATCCAAGCTAGGAGTCAGAGCTCCAGAAAAAGGAACCTCCTAGTCCAGCAGGGGCCCAGCCCGGTCGAAGCCTACTGGGGCCAGGGTTATCCGAAAGGGCGTTCGAGCCCCGGTATGAAGGCTTGAAGGAACGGGATGGGTTTTCTAGTCAGTAAGAGTCTGACACTATCTCCCGCTCCGCCCAAGAGCGGGAGTTGTCATTGGATGATTTTCCCATCGAAAAAAAAGAAAAAAAAAACCTCCTAGTCCTAACTATACGACACGTGTCCAAGAGTAGCATTTTCTGAATCAAGCCCTTGATCCAGTCGCGTAACAAGGGCCTCTTGGTCTTGGTCGAAACTCCTGGCTATTAAGCCATTGACTGACACGATTTTCTATCAACACAATGATCGCCGAACCCACATGACACTTTTATTATTATCGTTACGATCTTCATAATCTCAACACAACAAGTCAACAAACGCACTCAACAATTAACCCAGCGTCTCTCAACGTAATCAAATTAATTAAACGCAAATAATGTCTTGTTATTTTGTTTTTTGCTAAGATTCCGTTTTATAAACTCACAAGTGGGTAAATAAAGCGTTGTTGATGACAAGTGACTGACTGGCGGGCAATTAGTGGGTGGGCAGGCCAAGGAAACAAAAGGGACGCTTAGTTTCACTTAATTAAAAAAGAGGAGGAGAGGAGGCAGAGAAAAATTGCTGTGAAATAACGCAGGACCGCGCTGTGTTTATGTGTATACGAAACGTGTGGAGATATGTTTTTTTTTTAAAGGAAATACAAGGCAAAGCTGAGTAGGTAAATATGGCGACTTTGTTATAGGTATACAAATAACTGCAACAGTGTGCAATGTCTATCTACATTGTGAAGGTTTTTATTTTTATGCTTTTAAATGCCTTAAAAAAATGGTAAGACACGATCTTTTTGAGCGAAAAAATATTCTGGAAAATCATCATCGTCTTCGTTTTAACCAAAAAACGTCCAGCGCTGTATAATGGTTCTATGCTATGCGTCTCGCATCCATCGGAAGAGTTCGAGCCTCTCTAGATCATCGGTCCATCTTGTGGGAGGTCTTTCAAAGCTGCGTTTTCAATTACGTGCTTTTTTTATGGTGGGAAAAATCATCCAATGACAACCCTCGCTCTTGGGCGGAACGGGAGATAGTGTCAGACTCTTACTGACTAAAAGACCCACCCCGTTCCTTATAGCCTTCATACCGGGGCTCGAGCGCCCTTTCGGATAACCCTGGCCCCAGTAGGCTTCGACCCGGCTGGGTCCCTGCTGTTGCTGACAACTCCTTGAGGCGCGCGGGAACAGTGCCGCGACGACTTGGGCTTGGTCCGGCTAGTTACCGGACGGCCGGACAGCGAGCTACCCATTGCTCACTGTCCGCAAGCCCACGCCTACGGTGACCGGAAATCGGGATCAGAATCCCGGCGGCGAGGTGAGAACGCCGTTGCCTGATGCGGTCGGCCTCCTCCTTTGCGAGCATTACTGCTTCGCAGAAGTCGATGACCGCCTGCCACTCCTCCTCGCTCCAGACCATGGCCTCAACTATGGCCCGGTTCCAGTATGTGCTTGCCACTCCAGAACTTTTAACAATTTACTCAGCCTATTGCTACTTAAGTTTGGCGCCTCATCGTGTTATGTCGATAACCTTCGTTCTTTCTTAATCTGAAAATAGTTTTAGCATTTCTATTTTCTTATTAAAATTGAGCTGCAAAAAAGTTTATATAAATGTCTGTTTATTTATTTACTTACAACTTGCAATACTTATGGAACCACAGGTGCTACAGATTTTGTGTGTATAGGTAAACACTTTTGGCCAACAGAATCTGTTTGGTCGCTATGCTTGTTTAGTAGATAGCAAGTAACACTCCATGATTTACAATTTAAATTAATCAAACACATAATTATTACTATTTTCAAAAAGCTTTCTACTACTTCTCCAGTACCTTAGGAATGTGAAGTGACGCACACTAGTCTGCAATTTTCTTTTGCAGTTTACTAATTGCCAAAAGTAAGATAAATTTTGCCCTTTGTAGTTGAAAGTATTGACATTAATTGCTTTCTATATATACGTAGAAGTTCACAGAGCATGTGGTGATTATTATTATATTGTTAAGCTTGCCTATCGTAACCAACTTTATAACCAACAGGAACAGGTTCCTGCGAACTGCGGAAATTTAGTTTATAACAAGCCACGTAACGTCAAGCAGTATGAGTTCACTTGAGAGGGGGAATCGTTAAAAATAATTTACAATTTTGCCTGTTTGCATGCAAAAAATCCGTCGGCGCGAAGTTTGCAGCGTGTGAAAAACTAAATTGCTCGTTGCTCGACGCGCGAAATTCAAGCAAGTTTAGTTACTGTAATTTTCCGGCGTGGCGCTCAGCTTCAGTACAATGAGGCGCCCGCAGCCATCATTAAGGTGTGTATGGAACTCCCACGCCGCTTCTTTCATGCCTATTTCCACTGCGCGAACTTCTCCATGTGACTGTTAGGCCGCTGGATTCTGATACTCCCCAGTATTAAACATTTACCAAGTCTGAAAAAAATAGGAACGGAATGCTAGCTACATGTTTTTTTTCTTTACGGATAAAAATAAATAGGCGATCGTGATTTGTTTTATTCTTTTGTTGGGCCTGTTTGAAGTTGATTTTAAAATGTTTATTGAAAATCGAATGTAGTTATTTAAATGTGCCAGGAATTATAACATTTAAATTTTTGTGTGACTACGGTGCTGCATCTTTCATTTTTGTTATCTCGCGAAATATTAAATGTAGGTTTTAACTGTTTGGCTTAAATTCTAATGCTTACCGAAAATAAATATTCACCAAAAAAGGAACGAAAAGCATCTGAACTCTCATATTGTCAGTTGCTTTTCATTCCTTTTTGGGCCAGGTCCACGACAACTTTTTGAAGCGATGCTGCAGCGCGTTTGCTTCGATACAGCGTGCTATTCTCTAAGAAAACAGCCTTGAGCGCAGCGCTGGCCGCAGCGGCGAAATCCAAATAAGTGCATTTGATTAACAACCCAATGCCCCTTTACATTGGATTGTTAATTCAATGTACAATGTACTGCGCTCTCGACTCGTCGCTGTGGCCAGCGCTGCGCTCAAGGCTGTTTTCTTAGAGAATACACCCCCTACAGTCGCAATGTTGCAACGCATTGGATTTTTTTTCTATAGCGTTTACAAACGCGACTAACGCGCGGTTGTAGCGATGCTGTCGCGTGCTTACGAATCGCTAATACTAATACTGGAAAGTTACATACAATTACGTGGTGTCCTTGTAACGATATTTATCATGCTAAAACCAATAGTTACATAGTGTTGTACAAAGACACATGCCTATAATGTGAAGCTTGAACAACAGGCATTAGTTACATTACACAAACATAATTATAAACCCTTCTCTATGTAAAGGTATTCGTTCAAAAGTAGTACCTCTATAGTGTTCATTACAAAACTTTCTGTTTCTAGTAGTCTTGTTAAATACATACAGCGAAAAAGTTTGTTATTTATTTTACTACTAATAGTGTTGCTCTGGTAGTGTTCTAAAGTTAGTTAAACTAGAAAGATTTCGTCTGTAGTGTATCGACTAGTCATTAAATAATTAATGAGTGGACCACAGGTCGAAACGTATAATTACTTTCGAGAATGACATAATTATTGTTAAAAAATTCCTTTAGATATTTTTTTTTAAGGATGTAATCTTTTTCTGTTAAATTCATATAGATACCGTACCGACATTACTAAAATTCTCAAGTATACAAATATTAACTTGACTATGAAGCGTAGGATTCAATAATAACTCGTAGCCGTGGCGTAGCTGTTATGGTTACGCCGTAGCTGGCTACGACGTAGCAAGCGCGTAGAGCGTAGCATACCACAAGTTTGCATGTACAATGTACAATGTACTGCGCTCTCGACTCGTCGCTGTGGCCAGCGCTGCGCTCAAGACTGTTTTCTTAGAGAATAGTCCCCACAGTGAATATGTATATTGATTCAAGAAAAAAAAAATATATATCGACTTGCGACTAGAAAATAAATAAGGAAAAGTCCTTTACAAGATAATCTGTAACTGAATAAACACTTGATTAAAATCTTGACTGCATTTCAATACAAATAATATTTATTTCATCACTAGCTGCTGGCCAGTGGTTTCGCTCGTGTCAAAGTAGAAAATTATTCCAGGAAGAACTTCAGGACATGGTCTACCCGTGTGCCGTTCGTATAAAGAAGTAATAAACATGCACGCCTAAACAATCACAAACTTTCACCTTTATATATTTGTATTAATGTGATATTATATTAAAGGGGTTTTTAATATCGTGTGGATTTCATCAAGCTTGCAGAATGGACCCGCATTCATAAAATTTTAAAATACAAAAAACAAGTCCCGCGTGCTTATTCAATGCATTATAATAAATACTTGTATGAAATGGGCATTTGCGGGGGTAACGCTTGCAGGGCAATCTCGCATGCGTGATCAAAACCGCACGATATTAAAGACTCCTTTAATTTATAATAATAATAATAATAAATAATAATAATAAATTTCTTTATTTGGAACAAGAAAAACATACAGAAAAAATCAAATTGAAACGATGATAACCGCAGTAGTAAAAAACTGTGTCGCGGTTATCAACGCCCATCTCCAGGTAAGGAAATACATTGCTCCAGATACATTATAAGCAAAATTATCATTAGTTAATAAATCAACTATACAAGACAACTTAATCTATGGTAAGTAAAGTTAAATGTATTTGTGTGAATAGAAGAGTGATTGTACTAGTATGTAAGTGTGCTTGTGTAATTTGTGTAAAGTTAAATGTGTGTGCATGTGTGTGTGTGTGTGTGTGTGTGTAAGGGATTGTGTGAGATTACACTACCTCAAGTTCCTCTGTTTCGTCATAATTTAATTGTTTTAGCCAGCTATTTAATTTAATTTTGAGTTTTTTTTTAGTTAACGAGTAGATATTTATTTTCTTATTTATTTTGTTATACAATTTGGAACTAATGTGTTTAAAATGACGGCGTGCCGCTTCAGTTCTACGAACTACTATACCACATATCCTATCAGACCGGCGATTTGTACTACAGATACTCGGATCATAGGCTAGCTGGCAATGTTTACGGAGTATGGTCTGCAAATAATGATTGCTTCATATGTATTCAATTAACGTATTACGAATTTTAATTTTTAATATTTTTTTAATATGTATACAGGCATACTACGTCAAGACTTATCCTTCTTCATATGGTCAAGTGAAACTAATTTTTGAAGGATAATTTTACCATTACGTAATTAGCGGCAGGCCGTGGCCAGGGATGCCTTTAAGTACATTACATTAGTACGTAAAGCACAATCCTCCCCTTTTATTGTAATTGCACGGAATTCTGTGAGTCGAGCCAAAGTGAAATTAAATTGAAATCAACATTATTTGTTGAAATGATGCTAAAGTGTTTCCAAATGTACGTTGTTAAATGAGAATATCGCAATTAGTGTGATTTAATTTAATTATGTAACTAGTTAGTGTTGTAGCTAAACTTAATTATTTTACGGAAACCAAAATTGTACATGATGTTAAATTAAATCTAAAGTAATTAATATGACTGCAGGATAAAATAATGATAAATGATATTTGTTTTGCAAATAAGTTATACAGTAAAGTTTTTTGTCAATTTAAATTAACTCATCGAATGCCGTAATTAGAGACACAATAGAAAGACAATTGCTTATGTCGAACTGTGTAACTTACGATATTCAAAAGGTTAAACAAGGCCGGTGAATCCAATCTGACTACCCTGAGAAAAAAACACCGAAACATACTCAAAGGTCAAAGTCTCTTTTAAAGTCCATATGGTAAACATGATATGTTCAAATCTTTTGAGAACCTGAGTTTAAACTAGATAAGGCCGATGATTCCTAGCAGACTACTCTGAGAAGAAACATCGAAATAAACTCAGAGGTCAAAGTCTCTTTTAAAGCCGATGTAACTAGCAGACATAATGTTCAAATCATTTGAGAACTTGAGAAACCAGAAACCAAGAGAGAATGAATTTTTATCTGAAAATTAATAAATCATTAAAGAACTTTATAAAACAGTGTCGTCTTATTAAAAAAAAACTCATCGTATAATCTCAAGAGTAAAGATAGTAAGTAATAGTACCCCATAAAGCACGTTTAAAATGAAGGCCTGTCGCCTCCAGTGAAATTGATACCCATCAAGTGGGTTATGCTATCAGAAGTTATAATATCAGTATGCATTAAACGAGCCGTGCGCGGTATCCGAGGCTCCCAAGAATTAAACGTTGAAGATTTTCATGCCAGCGGCAACCCCTCTGTACAACCCCTGCAATTAAAACGCACCCGAAGGGTTGCACCGCTTTCCAAATTGCAAACACGTCCATTGTTTTAATCTACTCCTCTCCCAGAATCCTGGGTATAATACTGGAATAAAGACTCCTAGTATACTTTGACCCACTCTTCTTCTACTTTACCACCATAAGAGAGACCTATATTAGCTGGATGGCTTCATTGGTGCGGAATTCACCGATGTATACTTGATTGAAATATTAATTTCAAGCTTCCTTACTGACAATGCCGCGGAATAAAATATTAACCATCATCTTAAGTAACAATTTTACAGGAAAAGAATGCTTTCTTTTACAAAATGGTTCGGTACAAGATCTGAATTATTTAGTAGGATAACATTTACAGACAATTGTCTTCTTTTTATCGACGAGGTGGGATATAAATAATGCGCTTACAATATATTTAAAGGAACGAAATAATAAACGATAAGAAAAAATACTTAAATAACATTAGTTTGGGCACATCCCTTTGCAGCGATATATTATAGTGATGTTACTTACTTACCTACATTTGATGTAGAAGATAGGTGTGTAATTACTCATCCTTAGGTATATGACTGAAAAATATTTAATTATTAGAAAGGTGTAATAGAGCTAAAATACATAATGATACATCTTTACATGCCTGATATATTTTTCAGTAAAAAGAAAATTAATGCTTGTAGCAATATAAAAGGACATTTCACGTGTAATGTGTAAGTATTACAATTGCTACGAATCCGTACAGATCGAATCATGCCCTCGGATCAATCCAAAATGTTCGATAAAAATTTCATCTGCTTTAAAATTTTCGCGATTTGGTCAGGAAGCACTCCCTGGAAATATTACAGATACTACTCTTTTATCTACCTTTTCGTGACTTTTGCATGTTACAATTTCCTACTCACTCTTAATCTACTTTATACGCCCCGGAAAATCGAATTATTACTCCGTGAAGTGATATTTTATTTTACTGAAATAACAGTTGCAACGAAAATTTTGACGATTCTCTTTATGCGTGATAAACTAATTGAAGCAATTAAATTAATTGATTGCGATGAATTTACTGGTGACTATGAAAATAAGGACGGGATCTTGTACAAAACAAATATGGGTTATAGGCTAGGGTGGAAATTATACACCATTTTATCACACATGGTTTATATGACCGTAGCGATCATTCCAATATTTATGAATTTGATACGAGGAACCAAGTCTGAATTACCAATATGCAAATATTACTTCTTAAGCGATGAAGAGCGGGAGTCCCATTTCCTCTTTTGGTTCATATATCAAGCTGTCGGCATGTATATTCATATGATGTATAACGTGAACATAGATTCTTTGACCGCTGGACTGTTGGTTATAGCTATAGCTCATTTGAGATTACTTAACAATAACTTGAGCAATTTAAAACTATCAGTAGAAGAGAAAAATCTGCCATTCGAAATTCAAGACAAGATTCAAACGATGAGGTTCTACAAAATGTTAAGACATTATGAAGTTATTTTGACGTAAGTGCTAAGTTTAACACTAGAAGCGCGGTCTATAAATTTCAATTTTAGCCATTTTATTTTTGCTTCAGTAATATGAAGACATGGTAAACAAACGAAACTGGTAACTGATAATACAATATTTTTATCATGTTCAACACACTTTGGTGTAATTTATATTGCTTATCAAAACTATTGCAGAAAGAACATAGGAATGGGTCAAAAATGGTACGCCCGCGCTTCTAATGTTAAAAATGTGAGATTGCAGCTAATACAGGTGATATAGAGTTATTTCAATCTATTTAGAATCTTACTGTTTATATTTTATTGTTTCAGTTTTTGTGATACTATCCAGGACATGTTAAGTGTGACATTATTCTTTCAATTCGGTGTGGCGTCTATGATAATATGTGTTGTAATGGGCGGATTTCTTTTGGTAAGCATTTACATAATAAAATATGGTTAACTGAACTTTTATGTAAAACAGAAAGCAGGGAGAATCTCAGAGTAATGCCTTCCCTAAAAGAGCACAGAAAAGTATAAATAAACATGAGACTAGATTATTGACCGCAACTTTACCAGTTAGGTTTGTGGTTTAAAATATTCTACCTATATTATGAACTAATTAACTAATTTAATTCATTAGAATACTATACTAATGTTCTTTTTAAGTTTCAGTCTAACATAATAATAATATGTACATTGAAATTAGTCTGACATATTTTATTTTTATATGCTTTGTCAGGACACAGTTTGAGTAGTTTGAAGAATTAGTATTTTGAGTAAAGTACGTCTCAAACCCTATTTTAATACCAAGTTTTGACAGGTTTTCAGACTAAAGTGTGAGAAATGCTCAACTTCAAATAGTTATATTACAAATCGGAGGTTTTTATTTCTGTCCTGATAAACTATTTGAACAAACCCTGAAATAGTTTTTGGTTTTCAGCCATTACCAACAGAGCTTCAAGCATTTTTAGTGATGTACCTTTTCACGATGACACTTCAAATATTTGTGCCTGGATTTTTGGGAACTCACCTGTCTCACGAGGTTAGTCACTCAAATGAAATATTTGTTTGGTTTAAAATATTTCAGAAATTGAAATACAGGATTATTTCAATTTCTAAAAATTTAAATGTAAAATAATATCGATTTTATTCACTACAAAAGTCGTACTCCAAATCTTGTGTTTAAAAATACTACTGTAACCTTTAAGGAAATGTTGGGTAGTAAAATGTATTATTTTTACCATTGTGCAATTTATGCCGCTGTTGGTCTAGTGACCAGATGACTGCTATGCCGGAGATCATGGTTTTTTTTTTCGATGGGAAAAATCATCCTATGACAACCCCCGCTCTTGGGCGGAGCGGGAGATAGTGTCAGACTCTTACTGACTAAAAAACCCATCCCGTTCCTTCAAGCCTTCATACCGGGGCTCGAGCGCCCTTTCGGATAACCCTGACCCCAGTAAGCTTCGACCCGGCTGGGCCCCTGCTGTTGCTGACAACTCCTTGAGGCGCGCGGGAACAGTGCGCGCCGTCGACGACTTGGGCTTGGTCCGGACAGTTACCGGACGGCCGGACAGTGAGCTACCCATTGCTCACCGTCCGCAAGCCCGCGTCTACGTTGGCCGGAAATCGGGATCAGAATCCCGGCGACGGCGGCGGCGATAACGCCGTTGCCTGATGCGTTCGGCCTCCTCCTTTGCGAGCATTACTGCTTCGCAGAAGTCGGCGACCGCCTGCCACTCCTCCTCGCTCCGGACCATGGCCTCAACCAAGGCCCGGCGCGAGAGGTCTCCGCCGCCGATCACCCCCACGAGGGCATGGCGATGTTCCGCCCAAGCAGGGCACACCGCGACTGTGTGCTCCACCGTGTCCTCCGGGCGTTCCGCATAGTGGCCACACCCGGGCGTCACTTCCGCTTTAATTCGGAACAGGAACCTCCCGATTTTACCATTTCCGGTGAGGACCTGTGTCATGCGGAAGGTAAGGACGCCGTGAGGTCTTTCCAGCCACGCCTCAAAGAGGGGACTTATCGCCATAATTGTGGCGTGCCGAGCACTGGGTTGCGATAGTCGCTGACGTCATTCCATCATGAGATCCCGCCGGAGCTCTGTCCGCCATGCCGCGACCTGTGGCGGCAGAGGACTTTCACCCCGGCGTTGCATCTCCACGCGCATGTCGTGCATGTGTGCAAGGACTGTTGCCTCCAGATCCCACGGTGGTAGGCCAGCCAGTAGGCTCGGATGGTGCGGTATCCCCGCACCATCCGAATTGCCATGACCCTCTGGCAGGCGTTCAGAATGGCCGCCGGTCGCTTTTTCAGCGACGGCGCCCACACCGGCGCCCCGTAGAGGGCCATGGACCGAACGATCCCCGCGTAGAGCCTCCGGCAGGAGGCGTCTGGACCCCCAAGGCTGGGCAGGAGCCGCTTGAGAGCGGCCCCAGTCCGGTTGAGTTTGGGAGCCAGACGTCGGAAATGCTCCTCGAAATTCCATCGGCTGTCGAGGATGAGTCCCAGATGTACATCCCAGGACCCGACGCCGATGCGAACTCCTCCCACCGTTAGTTGGGAACCCGAAGGTGGCGCGTTCCGACGGCCGCGACCGTGAAAACACATGGCCTTGGATTTGCGCAGCGCCACCTCGAGTCCCAACTCCTGGATCCTACCAACGACTATCGCAACCCCGCGTGTCGCTAGAGCGGCCGCCGCCCGATATGACTCTCCCTGCGCTAGAACCAGCGTATCGTCTGCGAAGCAGACCACGTTGACCCTGTCAGGGAGGTCGCCTCGCAGCACGTAATCGTACCCGATGTTCCACAAGGGTGGTCCTAGTACCGACCCCTGCGGAACAACGCACGACATCACCCGACGTTTCCAGTCTCCCTGGTGACCGGGGTAGGCAATATACCTGTCCGACAGGTAGGCCTTGACTACTCGACAGAGGTATTATTTGGCGTCCACCGTAGAGCGCATCCTACGAAAGCCGAACTGTCCGTCCGAAAGGTCCGGCCCCACCCGTGAAAGAGATCATGGGTTCAATTTGTAACCGGGACAAATGTTTATGTGATGAACACGATCATTTGTTCTGTGTCTGGGTGTAATTTATCTATAATATGTATGTATTTAGAAATTATAAGTATGTTTATCAGTTGTCTAGTACTCATAACACAAGCTCTGCTTAGCTTGGGACTAGACGACGTTGTGTGATAGTTGTGAAATATTATTATTAAATATAAAAGTATACCTGTTGTTCAGTACTCATGCCACAAGTTCTGCTTAGTTGGGACTAGATGGCGTTCATCATCATCATCTTCCTGCCCTTGTCCCGTTTTATTTGGGGTCGGCGCAACACGTTTTTTTCTTCCATTCTGTCCGGTCACTCGTCACGCTATCATTAACTCACTTTTCGTTCATATCACTTCTCACACAATCCATCCATCTTTTCTTTGGCCTCCCTCTCCATCCATCCACTTGTAAATTCATAACTCTTTTAGCAACACGCTTTTCATCTCTCCTCCTCTTTACATAACCATACCAATATAACGATTTCCTTTCAACTTTACAGTCAATGGCGACACTTTCAAACTTCCCCTAAATACTAATTTCTCATTTTATCCACTCTCGTCACACCACAAATCCATCTTAACATTCTCATCTCCGCTACATGCAATCTTTTTTTTTGGGACTAGATGGCGTTGTGGAAAAAATATATACAGATCCAAAAAACCTATTAAACTGAGTACATCAAAAAGCTACCGATGACCCCAGAATGGTCCTAACACCCTTTGTACCAGATAAAGTCGATATTACCTATACACCACTATTTTTTAATTAGTACAAATACTTAAAATCCTTATTAGAAAAGCCCTTGTAATTTTATAAGTAAAATCTCAATAAATAATATTCATAGACAGCAAAGTTATTAGCGTTGGTTTATGTCCCAAAATGTCTAAATATTGTGCAGGCTATTGATTTATGAATGAATAAGTGACAATTATTAAGGAAAAACACTGCCCGCAGTATTTTCTACTAGCAATTGTTATGTTTGATTGATTCTATGATGAATTTACCTTTTCGTGGTCAATTTTAGGATTTCGGTTTTTCTACTTTTGACTACAAAAATATGATCAGTGACGGGTACAAATAGAGCCCCATTTTTTTGTACTAATTAAAAAGTAGGGGTGTATAGTGATGACGTTGTGATGCTGAAAATCCTTTCGCTGATAGTAATCTATACTATTACTGGGTGCTATAGCTTTTTAGTGTTTTTTTAACATTGAAGTCGGTTGTATTTTTTTTTGTTAAAAGTTTTTCTTTCATAAATTCGAAAACGACCGCAACCCAGTGTTCTACATGATCGTTTACCATCAGGTGGAATAGTGGTCAAACACGAGCCTACCAATTATAAAAAAACACTCGTTTTTAAAGAGCCCTCGCTGCTTGTGCGTAGTCCCTTGTTCGTGGATGCGTGGCCGAGGGAGAGGGCCCACTTCGCCTACGCTTATCTACGCTACTGTCGAGGAAGTAAAACTGGGGTCAAAGCTAGTCTACTTGTTTATTTCAGAGTCAACAACTCGTGACGGCAACTTACAACAGTGAGTGGATACCGAGATCAGAATCATTCAAAAGGAGTTTAAAACTGTTCCGAGAACGAGCCGCGATCCCTATCGTGATTTCAGGACTTAAAATGTTTCCTCTTACACTTCTCACTTTTATTTCAGTAAGTTATTTCTTTACGTTTACATTTTAAACAAAAACTGTCGAATATAAAGTATAGTAATGATATAAACTGAAATATAGGCTATTTTTTAGTGAGTTTGTTATCTCGTTGACTTCATAATTCTCTTGATATATAACATAAGGTTCGGATCAGAGTATTTAATTGCCGCCATGAAAATTACGACCTTGCTTGCTTGCTTGCAATTGCCCTGATTTTATTTTATTATTTGACTATAACATGATTATGTAATTTTTATCTATTGTTTAATTATCTGATTGATTTAATTTCATTTATTTTTGTGTTATGATGGAATTGGAATTTTATAGTTAGTAACATAATTTTAAGTAAATATTGTTACTAACCCTTATAGGAGTGGAAAAAATGATTTAAATAATATTATTAATATAATTAACACTACCGTGTTAGCTAGCAGTCCACTCATTCTTCATGTGACTGTGTAAAAGTAGCTTTATAACAAAAAGACACAATGAAGGACGTCTCATAAATGCCACCATTTAGCAATTAAAACAAATAATATTTTCTCTCTCTCTCGTTACAGATTATGAAGACTGCTTATTCCTTCTTCACGCTAATTAGAAACGTTCAAGAACAATAGAAAGGGGAGGAAAAGAACATTATTATAAAACTCACAACTTCATCCCGGGAAGAAATGGAGTGGGACTTTTAAGATTTTATCATTTTAAGCAATTCGTTTTGAAAGAGGATACATCCATACTCATCGTATATAAAACTGAACATGCGGTATTTTCACTTCTGCTAAAATATAAAATTGTACACAATAAACGAATTAACTGCACAAATTGTTACAAAGATACATACTATAACGAAATGATAAATGATAAATGATCTTTATTTTGCAAGTAGGTTTTATAAAAACACTTTTACAAGTCAATTTTTTTTTTTTTTGTCAATTAATGCTAGATGAGGCCGGTGTTTCCTAACTGACTACCCTGAGAAGAAACACCGAAACAAACTCAGGGGTCAAAGTCTATTTTAAAGTCCATACAGCAAAACATGTAATGGTCAAATCATATGAGAACCGTGCAGATTGAGCCTGAGATGGCCTTTTGAAGAAAGAACCACACAGTTCTAAGTGGACCTGTCCAGTCAGTGCAAGCATTTGTCAGTATGCGTGTAGCTCAACTCAGGACTACTAAGGAGCTCAACGACTTGACGAACAATGCCAAAGAAAGGACATTTGGGTAGGCCACATCAAATACTCAAAACTGCCAGACATCATGTGAAAATAAAAGAAAAGGAAAGAGTAATCCACATAGTTCTCACATTCACAATAATAAAATTTACAAAAGTGTAAATATTGCAAATTGTAAAAAAAAAAGTATATAAATAAAAATTCAGTCAAATAGTAAAAATAAACATGTCATAATTGTAAAAAAATAATAAAATATATATATATATATACAATATCATAATTGTAAAACAACAACAATCGTCAATAAAAAAAAGGCAGTTAAAACAAAAAAAACATTCAAATGATAACAATTATAGTGAGTAGGTATTGGAGCAGGTCAATCCCAAGCCGTTTTATCCTCGAGATACTCTTTTACAGTATAAAAAGCCTTTTGGCAAAGTTTTCGCTTTACAAATGTTTTGAATTTATTAATGCTAAGTTCTTGAATAGGACTGGGAAGCTTATTATAAAAATGTATACTTTGGCATCTAAATGAGCGTCCTATTTTTTTGAGCCTGGTTGCAGGAACCACTAACTTGTGTTTGTTCCTAGTATTAACGTTATGAATATCTCTGTATTTTTTAAACATGTTTTTATTTTTATGAACATACAAAATATTGTCATAGATATACTGAGATGGCACAGTCAAAATATTAATATTTTTAAATTTATCTCTGAGGGGAAACATAATCAATAGTAGAGGATACGGTTAAGAACGAACTTCACCGGTTTGTTTAATGGATGAAACGTATTTTATGATAAATTTAGTATATTAAATAATATAATGCCTGAGAAATTCCTGGCCAAACAATTTTTTTTTTTTTTTGAAAAAATGCACTGGTCTGTTTAACGAATAAATTTAATACTAACCGAAAGAGTGAAGCCTTTAGAACATAAAAATGTTGGGTTGCCTATTTGTTTCCTGGCATAACTATTGGTTGCCAGGTATAAACAGGTATGTATAAACAGGTGTGTTTATTTTGATATACAACAAATTCTATATCAAAATAAACGCTGTTTCATTACGAATATGATGTTATAGTGTTGTCTGCAAAAAAATCTGGTATGAATAACGGTTGTGCATTTTTCTAAAAAAAAAGTAAATTCTCAATTTTTACTTAATAATAGTCTGGCTAGGAATTTCTTAGGCAACCTACCCGCATTATATTATTTAATACACTAAATTTATCATAAAGTACGTTTCATACATTAAACAGACCGGTGAAGGTCGTTCAACCGGATCTTAGACTACAACCGGTTTTAGTTAGCCACAGTACTCCTAGCCAAGTTGATAATCTGCAATCGTTAACGATGGTAAAACTTCAAATGTACGGGAATGACGTCATCTCATCGCTCAGTCACGTGGTCAGAACAAAAGAATTGGGGGCGTGGCCAACTCGAGGCGTTCGAATCAAGCGAAATGGTTGTAACATGGCTAGGGGGGCTGATTAAAATAAATATGAGTTACACAAACATAATTATAACTTCTACTAAAAGTATTATTTTCAAAAGTAATACCTACAGAATCTGTTACAAAAACTATCTGTTCCAAGTAGTCTTGGTAAGGTAAATACCGAAAAAGTTTGTTATTTATTTTACTAATTGCATTGATCTTGTAAATGTCCAGAAGAATCGATTTTGTTCTAAAAGTTTGTTAAAGTAGAAAGTTTTCGTCCGCAGCATGTCGACTAGTAGGTACCTAAATGATTAATGACTCGACCACAGATCGAAGCGTGTAATTACTTTTTCAATTCGAATTAAGACAATATAATTAACGTTTAAAATAAGGGTTTTGAAAAAAAAAAACACCCCAGTTACACCACCAGTTGGCGCCAGTTAGCCGAGAGATGTTCTACTTTTGAAAATGTACTCGTATAGGTACATAACGTTGACACTATATCACAACAAATGTAAGAAGTACCGTTTGATGTTTCACACTTTTCTATAAAAATAGCTTTATACAAGGTGTAAGGAACAGCCCTCCACAAACTTTAAGGGCTTACTCAGTAGACGAAACTGAACAACCTTCCACAAATTTTTTTTTCAGGAAACGAAAAAAATAATCGGCCTCGCCATACAAACTGTCCAATTATGTTTATCATTTTGTATGGTGAGGCTGATTTTATTTTCGTTTCCTGAAAAAAAAGTTTGTGGAAGATTGTTCAGTTTCGTCTACTGAGCAAGCCCTTAAAGTTTGTGGAGGGCTGTCCCTTACACCTTTTATAGGCGTACTTGTACTCACACTATTTCTATTATTTTTTCCGTAAAACCATTGATAAAATAAAAGTAGCTTCATAAGCTACTAAGCTACTTTTATTTTATCACAACATATACAATTTTTTAATCAACAAATTAAAATGTACTACGTGTCTGTCAAACGGTACTTCTTAAATTTGCCGGACTTTAATGTCAATAACATGTTTTTGTTAATGACATTAGTCAGGGTAGGTCCAGGTCCAGGCTCCAGTCAAAAGACTTCTTTTGACCAGAGCCTGAACCTAACGGTGTCAAGTCCGGGTCAGGTCAGGTGTGACCTTGATATTTAAGTAAAATTTCAAAAGTGTGCAATAATTGTGTTACATGCTGTATACACCTAATTGGCATGCAATATTAATACATACCATTGAGTGAAAGAACACGTGTAGCTTGTACTGTTATGTAGTACCTATATCAATAAAAGTTAGGTTTGTGTTCACATTACGTGTTTTATTTCTTGGCTACTTTACCATTTTGTACAAGAATTATGAAAGAGGTCTTAAATACATTTTTTACAAAAAAAATCTTAATAGTAGCAATACTATAGAAATACTTAGATAAACTGTCATAAAAATTGTTCTAAGGTTCATCACCTGCATAGAATCAAACAGGATAATCTTCGTTTTATACTTATTTTCAACTGGTAAAGGAAGTTTTTTTTTTTCACTTCACAGACCAGATACGCTGCACATATCCTCAGATAAAGACAGATTACTCATAGCCGTAATTGAAATAAATCCGTTTAGCGAAAAATTACATTCTAGAATAAGTTTTATACTACTTAATCAATCTTTTCTTAAATAGCAATAAGCGTTTTGGGAACACATTTATTGTGCGTACAGCCAAGGAGTGGAATTCCCTGTCGGAATCTATGTTTCCTGATAGCTACAACTTAGGAGTCTTTAAGTCGAGAGTGAATAGGTTTCTTCTAGGCAAGCGTGCTTCATTGTCGACCACGTCGTCGCTTACCATCAGGTGAGATGGTGGTCAAACGCAAGCCTATCAATAAAAAAAATAAAAAAATTGAAAACCTACGAAGCAATAAGTGGCTTCATTCATATACATGATCTAATGAATGTATGGAAATCATCTAATGATTTTCGCTCTAGGGTGGAGAGCAAGAGCGAGACTTTGACTAAATTAAGCCCACCTGTGTCCTTCAGTTGCGTTTTGCGGTCTAAAACCACGGTTTCGTTTTCAATAATTTCCCATGGTTCTATTGGATATCGTCCCTGCTGACCTCACGGTAGCAGCTATAATCGTCACTAGCATTAATAACTCAACCAAAAGCGAGCTCTTAGTGTTTAGGGGGCAAAATAAGGTCTGTGACACTGTTCCAACCAGTTTGCTTGGGCGGAGTTCCGCTGAAAAGAGTCACTCGTTTCAAGTGCCTGGCACACTGGATCACCGATAGTCTGTCGGATGACGCTGACTTAGAGAGGGAACGTAGAGCGTTGGCCGTCAAGTGTAACATGCTGGCTCGCAGGTTCGCACGATGTACGCGTGAGGTGAAAATAAACTGTTTAGGGCCTACTGCCAGTCGCTGTACACGTGCGCCCTGTGGGTCAGTTATACACAGGGCTCGTACAATGCTCTGCGAGTCCAATATAATAACGCGTTCCGGCTAATGCTGGGGTTGCCGCGTCGGGGATGTTCGCGGACGCGCGTGTTCCAGATTTCAGTTCGCTGCTGCGGCTGCGAATCGCATCACTGATGCGTCGGATACGCGACAGCCCCAATAGCCTTGTGGCTACTGCAGCCGGCAGGGTGGATGGCCTAATGGTGTCTCACTGGATGGCGGTACACAGACCGTCATTCACATATATGTTATTGGATCTTTGGTCTGAAAATAAAATAATAATAATTATTAATGCTTTGGAGAACGTGAGGACCGCAACCCATTCCTCCTCGCTCCGGACCATGGCATGAACCAGGACCCGGTGCGAGAGCTCGCCGCTGCTAATCGCCTCCACGAGGACAAGATGGTGCTCCGTCAAAATTCTCCAGCTTAAACCAACTGATTTGGACAGTAAAACGGTAGATTTACCATAATATGTAATTTAACTTACGAGTTAAATTATATATACCGGTGCTACGGGATTGACGTAGCCCTGATGTTCATCCCATAGTAGGCAACGATTGTAAAAAAGATTAAGTTAAGTATTAAGTAAAAGATTAAGTATAAAACGAACATTATATTTTATTTTATTTATTATTATTATTTTTTTAGCACTAGTTAATATAAATAAAATAAAAAATTATATCTGAGAAAAAAATGAATGTTCTGGCTTAGCAGGGCCGATGCCTGTTGGGGCTTTGGGGAGAAGTACGAAAATTACTCATCATTCATATTCATACATTACATAGAACGCAAAGGGCATCTGAAAGAGCACAGGTTTAGTTTTTAGTCAGTAAAAGTCCGACACGTCCATTGCGCTCTAGAGTGAGAGAAGTCCTTAGACGATTTCCCACCTACAAAAAAAAAATAAAACAGCGCATTATATAATAGTAGCAAAAAATAATTGTACTACTTTAAAAATAATTAATTACCTAATTGAGAGAAATAGTACTTAACAGTTTTTACAGAACAGTGTAATCTTAAAAATAACTTGCTTTATAATGAGAAAAGAATAAAGATACTTTTTATTCCATAAACACGTTTAAAATGGATCCTATCGCATATCTTACAACCTTCTTAACACAATTTTTAGAGGAACTAAGTTTTCATAATTCAAATTACAATGAGAAAAAAAAAATTAATCAATAAAGATTATGTACATTCCTTTATTGCGATATATTATAAGGATAGCCTTGGTATGTAATTACTCTATATCTACATGATAGAAAATAATCCTAATAAAAAAGGCGTAATAGAGCTAAAATACATAATGATACCTAAGGACGTGTCATTACGTATTTTCGCATCGTCATTTATATTTCAATAGAAAGAAAATTTCCATTAGTTGCACTATAAAAGGCGGTTACGAGTTTAATATCGGCATCATATTTCCTAAGAATCCTTACAGGCCAAACCATGCCTTCGGATCAGTCAAATATGTTCAATAAAAATATTACCTTATATAAAATTTTCGGGATTTGGTCAGGAAACACTTCCTGGAAATATTACAGATACTACTCTTTTGCCTACCTTTTTGTGACGTTTATATGTTTCAATATACTACTCACTCTGAATCTGCTTTATATACCCCGGAAAATTGAATTATATATCGGTGAAGGGATATTTTATTTTACTGAAATAATAATTGCAACGAAAATTTGCACTGTTCTATTTATGCATGATAAACTAGTTGAAGCAATTAAATTAATTGATTGCGATGAATTTGCTGGTGATTATGAAAATAAGGACGGGATCCTGTACAAAACAAATTTGCGTTACAAGCTAGGGTGGAAATTATATTGTACTTTTTCAAACACAGTTTATGTGTTTGACGTAGTCGTCCCAATATTTTATAATTTGTTACGAGGAACCAGACCTAAATTACCAGTAAGCAATTATTACTTCTTGAGCGACGAACAGCGAAAGTCTGGTTTCGTATTTTGGTTCATATACTCATATCAATGTATCGGAATCTATGGTCATATGATATATGACGTGACCGTTGATTCATTGATCGCTGGGTTGTTGATTATAGCTATAGCTCAATTGAGATCACTTAATAATAACTTGAACAATTTAAAGCTATCAGAAGAAGAGCGTGAATTACCATACGAAATTCAAGATAAGATTCAAATGACGAGGCTCAACAAAATATTAAGACATTATGAAGTTATTTTGATGTAAGTGCTAGGTTTCAAAATGTAAGATGACAGCTGTATTAAATAAAGTTACTTCAACATAATTACGATTTTACTTGTTTCAGATTTTGTGATATAGTCCAGAATATGTTAAGTGTGACATTATTCTTTCAATTTGGTGTGGCGTCTTTAACGATATGTGTTCTGATGTGCGGCCTTGTTTTGGTAAGCACATTCATATGAAAAAAAAATAACTTAAGTTTTACATGAAGCAGAAATTAGGGAAGATTTTAGAGGGATGCCATCCTTTTAATAGAACAGTAGAAATTCTAGCCTTTACTGTTCTATTAAAAGGATGACAGGATGGCATAAATAAATATGAGATGAGATTAACAACCGTCACTTCAACACTAGGGTTGATAGTATAAATTGATTTAGCTATTGCTTACGCTTAAACTATTTATTTAATTAAAGATCACCAACGAGTGTTACAAAATAAAAACTTAGAAATAGAAATTAATTAATATCTCTTTATCAAATATAATTAATTAATATCAAAGGTTAGATAATAAAATAAATGTAATGTCAAAATTAAACTTGATTAGAATACGCATGTCGAACAAATTATAATATAATTGGAATGGATATTAATTGCGAATTTAAAATTAAAAATAAAATCCTAGATTAAATTAACTTACTTAGATTACTTAAAGCAAAATACGATTACATAGATATATAAAAATGCTACACAAAATAAAACATTTTTTAATTTAATATTGTTGGAGTGATAAATCAAAGGTATTCCGCCTGAACTCCATAATTATACACTAAAATCGTCTTTTATTTTCAGCCATCATCATCAATACACTTTCGAGGATTTGTAGTAATGTTTCTTTTCACGACGGTACTTCGAATATTTGTGCCTGGATTTCTGGGAACGCAGCTGTCTTACGAGGTTCGTCACACAAAACAAACAAATAATTTTTCATTTAAAGTTTTTCAGAAATTGAAGTAATATATAAAACAATTACGACTATTTCACCACAATGAATGTTACCACTAAGGTCTGATACACACCGGAACAGCAGCGAAACGACGAATTTTTTGAACTAAGTGATACTAGTCATACAAGTATGCAAACTTAAGTATTTGATAAATTAATTTCAGCTTCATACCTCTTTTTTTTTTTATGGTGCGAAAAAGTCATGCATTGACATCCCCCGCCCTTGGGCGGAGCGGGAGATAGTGTCAGACTCTTACTGACTAAAAGACCCACCCCGTTCCTTCTAGCCTTCATACCGGGGCTCGAGCGCCCTTTCGGATAACCCTGGCCCCAGTAGGCTTCGACCCGGCTGGGTCCCTGCTGTTGCTGACAACTCCTTGAGGCGCGCGGGAACAGTGCGCGCCGTCGACGACTTGGGCTTGGTCCGGACAGTTACCGGACGGCCGGACAGTGAGCTACCCATTGCTCACTGTCCGCAAGCCCGCGTCTACGTTGGCCGGAAATCGGGATCAGAATCCCGGCGACGGCGGCGGCGATAACGCCGTTGCCTGATGCGTTTGGCCTCCTCCTTTGCGAGCATTACTGCTTCGCAGAAGTCGGCGACCGCCTGCCATTCCTCCTCGCTCCGGACCATGGCCTCAACCAAGGCCCGGCGCGAGAGGTCTCCGCCGCCGATCGCCCCCACGAGGGCACGGCGATGCTCCGCCCAAGCAGGGCACACCTCGACTGTGTGCTTCACCGTGTCCTCCGGGCGTTCCGCACAGTGGCGACACCCGGGCGTCACTTCCGCATGAATGGAGTGCAGGAAACTCCCGAACGAGCCATGTCCGGTGAGTACCTGCGTCATGCGGAAGGTAAGGACGCCGTGAGGTCTTTCCAGCCACGCCTCAAAGAGGGGACTTACCGCCATAATTGTGGCGTGCCCAGCACTGGGTTGCGATAGTCGTTGACGCCATTTCACCATGAGATCCCGCCGGAGCTCTGTCCGCCATGCCGTGACCTGTCGCGGCAGCGGACTTTCACCCCGGCGTTGCATCTCCACGCGCATATCGTGCATGTGTACAAGGACTGTTGCCTCCAGATCCCACGGTGGTAGGCCAGCCAGAAGGCTCGCCGCTTCGCGGGAGACCGTGCAGTATCTCCGCACCATCCTTATCGCCATGACCCTCTGGCAGGCGTTCAGTATGGCCGCCGGTTGCTTTTTCAGCGACGGCGCCCACACCGGCGCCCCGTAGAGGGCCATGGACCGAACGATCCCCGCGTAGAACCTCCGGCAGGAGGCGTCTGGACCCCCAAGGTTGGGCAGGAGCCGTTTGAGCGCAGCCCCAGCCCGGTTGAGTTTGGGAGCTTCATACCTCTGCGCGTTCCTGAAGAAAAGGGTATTGACAGACGGACAGACGGACAATAAAGTTATTATATAAGGTTCCGCTTACACTGACTTAAAACTTGCCCTAAAACTTGGGAAGATTACTTTTAAAAAATAAGATTATTCAAATGTGTTGTGTGCAATTTTATCTTTGAGTTGATGTTGGATTATGGAAATCCTTTCACAAGTAGAAATCTACAGTATTACTATGTGCTATTGGCTTTATATCTCAATGAAATAAAGCCAATAGCACAGCAAATGCACAATTTCTGAGGTAAAAAGCGAACCGGTGGGACAAAGCTATTCCACAATGCAATGTGGGTTGTTTCATTTCAGAGTGAAGAACTTGTAACAGCAGCTTACAACAGTGAGTGGATATCAAGATCAGAATCATTCAAAAGAAGTTTAAAACTCTTCAGAGAACGAGCCGCAATCCCAATCGTGATTTCAGGCCTTCAACAGTTTCCTCTAACACTACATACCTTTGTTTCAGTAAGTTATTTATTTATATTTCAAATAATTGCAAAGAATAAAAATTGTGTTCAATAGTAAATGTTTATGAGCTTTTCCTTACCAACGAACTTAATGATCTCATTGATTTAATTATTTTCTTAATTCATAATTTGTAGGTTTGGATCAGAGTAGTTACTTAATTATTAAAGTTTAGAATTAAGATACAATTGTCTGTGTTAAAATTAATTCAAAATACATATTTTATGTAATGACAAGAGATGACGGTCTTGTATTTTTGTTACTGAAGAAAGTTATTAAATTCATTTTCATTAATAAGTGGTACAGTGTTAAGTACTCACTCAGTCTAAAGCTCAACTCACACTGATGCAGAGTCGAAGCGTCGCGTCAAGTCGAGATTCAGACTTTTGAACATTCGTGAATGGCGCTCGTACCCGACAGCTGTCTCGTCACTGCGTTCAAGCAACACACATCGACGCGCAGAATCGTTCGACTCTACCTAAGCGCCGATGTGCGATAGCGCACGTCGTCACGCGACGCGCTATTCAACATTTCAATGACACAAAGAACCTTAAATAAGGGAAAATAGAGATGTATATGCTATGGGTAAAAAACGCGACGCTTCGACTCTGCGCTAGTGTGTGTAGAGCCTTAATTGAACTATTTTTAGGTAACTTTATAACAGAAAAAGATATGAGAAAGGTACCTCATAGATGACACTGTTTAGCACATAGAATAAACATCGATATATATGTTCACTAGAATATAAGTCAATGAGAACAAATGATATGTTACTCTCTCTCATTACAGATTGTGAAGACAGCTTATTCATTCTATACGCTAATTATAACCATCCAAGAACAGTAGAAGGCGACGAAAAGAACAATACCTGCTATAAAATTCACAACTTCATTGTGGGAAGAAATGGAGTGAGATATAAGCTTTTATTCATTTGATATGTGTATTTTCGAAAGAGGACATTTCCAAATTATTTTTTAAACTATACAGAGTGTAAAGGATAGCCCTCCGAAAACTTTAAGGGCTTGCTCATTAGACGAAACAGAAAATTCTTGAGGAAGGTTGTTGACTGTTTTTCGGGAAACGAAAAAAAAAATCAGCCTCAACATACAAAATTAAAAATATGATTGGACGGTTTGTATGGAGAGGCTTTTATTTTTTGTTTCCTGAAAAAAAGGTCTTCTTTCGCATGAGGTTCCCCGTAGCAGCACAGCACGACGAGTTCGTAACTTGAGATGGAGCAAGAGTATCGACACATATAGCTTGTAGTTCCATACTAAAGGTCTCTTGCCATCGTCACGTGCCAGGCTGTGAGGTTCCAATACGGCCGGCACGCTGACGGTGACAAGAGGGCGTAGGATGATGTCGCTGAGCTTTCAATTAATATCTTCTTTTTGGTCGTACAGTATGTTGACTAATTACTATGTCACTCAACTAAATAGAGCACAAGTCATACAGCTGCATACATTTATTTCTATAACTATCGATCTATACTTATCGATCAATAAGTACTTAATAATTAACTTATTATTAGTCGTATAGTAGTCACAAGAAGTACTAAATATAAATTGTACTGTAGTATATCAATAAAAGCTAAATTTGAAATTACGTTCCGTGTTTTATTTCCTAACTAATACTACTTAACCCCATAGGTTTTCTAAAAATGATAATACATATAAAATTATTAAATATATATTTATAAATCTATTTTTTTTTCAAAAAGTATCTCTACTAAGCTAAACTAAGAAGTATAAATCGAAAAAAAAGTAAATTAAAAGTGTTCAAAAATATCCAACATGTAGAAAGAGGAGCAACAGAACCCCCTTCATAGTAAAAATCAAACAGAATATTATGAAGTTATGTTGAGGGTTCCCTACCTGAAAAGGAAAAACAGAACCGTTTATGAAATAAGCAGTACCTTTGTACATAATTTTATACTAGTGCTGTATCTTTTTCTGTATGTTGTGTGTACATAAATTGTAAAATAAATAAATAAATAACCCTTATATAGGATCACTTTGCTGTCCGTCCATCTGTCTGTCTGTCTGTCCGTCTGTCAAGACCCTTTATCTTGAGAACTCATGGAGCTATCTAGTTGAAATCTATATATATAAAAGAAAGTCGTGTTAGTTACACTTTTTATAACTCAAGAACGGCTGAACCGATTTGGCTGAAAATTGGTGGGGAGGTAGCTTAAAACCAGGAGACGGACATAAGATCTACTTTTTTTTTTTTTTTAGGGTAGATTAGAGTAGTGTAGAGTAGGGTTTTTTTTTTTTCTATTGTGGCAGGAGTGGGAAATCCATCATGGATACCCAGACTGCCTTGTAGGAAGGCAGCCTGGGTAGTGCCGGACTCCTACCGGCTAAAAACCACTCCTGCCATGCGAAGAGCTCCCCTGCCGTCAAGCTGCGCAGGGTAGTTGTCAAGGGCTGTAGGTTGATTCAATACTTGTATTTATTTACATTTTATTAAATAATAATAATAATAAATAATAATAATAATAATAAATAATTCATTTTAATGTAATTTAGTCAATTGCAGTGTTTGTTCAAATTTTTATTGTCAAAAATAAAAACATATAAAATAATAAATAGTAATAAAATGATTAAGATGACTAGTATAATTATATAAGTCTCGTCAGCTATTTGTTCCGCCTGTTGACGGACTTTACAATTTTGACTACAAATTCAATAAATTTCATTTTGTGTGTTCTGTCTTTTATGAGAAGGCTGAGATTTTCTTTAGTTACAGATCCGCCGACTCTCATCTCGAGATCATGCCTGTGGGAGGAGTACACAGGGCACTCCGTGAGCAGGTGGAGGACTGTCTCCTGCTTGTCGGGGTCGCAGGCGCACGCTGGGTTCTCCTTGCACTTGAAGCGAGTCAGGTATTCGGAGAACCCACCGTGCCCTGTTAGGGCCTGGGTCAGTTCCTGGGTCATCCCTATCTTCCGCACCGTCCTGTACGCCGTGATCGCACACGGGAAGAACAACTTCGTCGTGGCCGCCGTTTCCCCAGTACAATACCTTCGGTTCCATTCGCCTAGCGTCTCCATTCGGATCATACGCTTGACGAATGAAACCGGGAATTTATCGTAATGGGGTTGCCGCTTACACCTCAGGGCAGCCTCCTTTGCAAGCGAGTCGGCTCTCTCGTTACCCTCCAGTCCCGCATGAGCTTTGATCCAGAACAAGGAGACGCTCTTGTTCTGGATATTGCTGCGGCGGATGGCGTCCCTCGTTTCCACTGCCAGGGCGTGGAGGGCTTCGGGGTTCACGACTGTTTGGAGAGCTGCCATGGAGTCGCTGTAGATAGCGAACGCCGTCTCGGTCCTTCGGAGGACTTCTTTCGCGGCTTCACAAAGGGCGAGGAGCTCGGCCTGGTAGACGGTACTGTAAGACGGCAGCGCAAGTTTGAGGGCCTTGACCTCGGTCTGGTCGGTCCACACCGACAGTGCGGCCCCGACCTTGCCCTCAATTTTGCTGCCGTCTGTGAAGATACGCACCGCATAGTCGCGGTGCTTGTTGTATTGTTCCTCGTCTACCAGGCGTCGCAGTGCAATGGCCCTCTGCTCAGCCGGATGCGGCATCTCTAGTGCCGATGCCACTCGCTCGATCTCCCTGTCCCCTAGCGCTGGATGGGGTAAACCCTTCTTGGCCTCATAGAGTGAGGCCGCCTCTCGAATCCGGAGGTCGAGAGGAAGTATCCCAGCCAGCACCAGTGCTGAGTGTAGGGAGACCGTGCGATAGGCTCGGCACAGCTTCTGCGCGAAGCTCCTCTGGACGGCGTTCAGCTTTTTCTGGACTCCAATTTTGGTTGCGGCCGGCGACCACGCGCTCGCCGCGTACAGGATGATGGGTTCGACTGCAGCTGTATAGATGCAGCGGATGACCTCAGGATGCAGACCCCAACTGGCCCTTGCGGCCCTCGACAGCTGTTTGTAGATACCGATGGCTCGGGAGCAGACGTTTGCGACGTGAGTGTTAAAGGTCAACTTGTGGTCGATGGTGAGACCGAGCAGTTTGATCTCCTCAGACATGCCAATGTCCACCCCACCCATTCTGAGACATGGGGTGTCATGCTTAAGTTTGCGCGTTACCAGCATTGCTTTGGTCTTATGTGGCGCAAACTTAAGCTTGTTTGAGACACCCCATGTGCGCACGTACTCAAGGGCGACATTGGCATCCCTTTGGACCTCGAGTGCCGTCTCCCCATCGAACACAAGAACGACATCGTCCGCAAACGCCTGACAGTAGACACCCATGCTTTCCAGCTCCTTGATCAGCGGGTCCAGCACCAGGTTCCATAATATGGGACCACTGATAGACCCCTGGACGCATCCTTTCTCGGTCCTGGATTTGTACTCCGCTCCCGCATATCTGACTCTCACCACTCTCTCGGTCAAGTAACTGTCCATGACTCTTCTCAAGTTCTCAGGACACTTTTCCTCAGCCGGACGGACTCGTATGATCGGCCACCATGCATTGTCTAAGGCTCCCTCTATGTCCAGGGACACAATCGTGACAAGCCTCTTTGCATTGAGTTTGCTACGAATGTGCCCCATGAGTGTATAGAGGGAGTCCTCAGTGCTTTTCTGGGGCATAAAGCCGTACTGGCGAGTACTCATCCTGGGCAATAAATGGAACTTGAGTCGGGCCACGAGCATTTTCTCGAATATCTTGCCGAGTACAGGCAAAAGCCCAATCGGCCTGTACGATTTCGGAGTGGTGTAGTCTTCCTTAGCAGGTTTGCGGAGGACAACGACTGTTGCCTCTTTCCAGGACCGTGGAAAGTGTCCATGCGCCAGGCACTTGTTCATCAAGCGCAGAACTAGGTCTGGGTCTATTTGAATCGCGTGGCCCCATATGTCCGCCGTCAGACCGTCGGAGCCGGGGGCCTTTTTAGGGTTAAACGAGGAGACTGCTCGCTTTAGCTCGTCTAGAGTGAACGGAGGGTCCCAGGTCTCAACTTGGTTCTCCCCGTTCACCTCTTCCGCTCTTTGGCGCACCTTTTTGTGCTCCTCGTTATCCCCCTCCGGACGGTCTTCCGGGTAGAACGATTGTGCTAAGAACCTCGCTGATTCTTCAGGGCCTAAAGTCTTTGCATCCCTCACCATCGGTATGTCCTCCTCTCTCTTTTCTGTCCTACGGATTGTAGAGTAGGGTAGGGTAGAGTAGGGTAGAGTAGGGTAGGGTAGAGTAGGGTATAGTAGGGTAGAGTAGGGTAGAGTAGAGTAGAGTAGAGTAGGGTAGGGTAGAGTAGGGTAGAGTAGGGTAGGGTAGAGTAGGGTAGAGTAGGGTAGAGTAGGGTAGAGTAGAGTAGAGTAGGGTAGGGTAGAGTAGGGTAGAGTAGGGTAGAGTAGGATAGAGTAGGGTAGAGTAGAGTAGATTAGGGTAGGGTAGAGTAGGGTAGAGTAGGGTAGGGTAGAGTAGGGTATAGTAGGGTAGAGTAGGGTATAGTAGGCTGAAGTAGGGAAGAGCGGGAGCGAAGCCGCGGGCAAAAGCTAGTTAATAGTATATACTTAAGTCTGCGATCCCTTGAAGCCGTAAAAAAATCAAACTTGTAAGGTAACGAAAAAAAAGATACGGCCGTTTATGTCGCAAAAAACGTATATTGCTTACATTCTCAAGAGAATCAAAATTCATAGGGTACTTAAATTCCGTTGACTTAGAATCCTGAAATTTGGCATGAAGCCAGGTCTCATAGCACAAGTACATAGGAAAAACTCTGGGAATAGTAAATGTGTAGTTACGTCACAAAAAAAAATATTTTTGCGATATGAAAAAATCTTCCCTCAATCTTCTCTACTTAGCTATGATTTTTTATTTTCGATCCCGTTTTATAAATATTTTCCATTGAAAAATGTGTTTACATATATAAATTTTTTGTTATACAGATCAGACATGCAGCACATACCCTAAAATAAGTTTTACGGATTACATTAACCGTAGCTCGTAGGTGAAAAAATGTTTTCCCTTTTATGATTACATTCTAAGATATAGTTAAGGTTTTTATTAGTTCATTAAACCCCAAGCGAACGCCGGCGTTTGCGCATCTATTGTCTTACTATTGTGTCTCAAATTGACGGTATCTGAAAGGTTAATTGATTTCTGGTTAAATAGTAACAAAACTGAAAACTTACGAAGCAGTAAGTGGCTTCGTATGTTGCCCCCTACCACATACGAAGCTACCTAGGTATTGCTTATAGTTTTATTTTCAACTGACTCTTTTAAGCAGCTTTTACTTACTTTACTTGACTGCCTTTTTATCATTTAGCTGAAAGACGTCCACTGTTGGACATAGACCTCCCCCAAGCGTCGCCACAACGACTGATTCTGTGCATCTCGCATCCACCGCATTCGCACGACTGTCATCAGGTCGTCGGTCCACCTTGTAAAAGGCCTTCCAACGCTGCGTTTTCCGGTGCGCGGTCGCTGCTCTAGAACCTTTCGGCCCCATCGACCGTCTGTCCTACAACAGTGATACGAATATAGATTTTAGTTTGGCAAATTAAGGTTGATCTATCTATATAAGAATATTCGAAATCTTGTTTTTGCGATTTACTTGCCGCAGACACTTCCCTTTATAATAATTTATAAAAAAAGGTTTGTATTCAAATAAATACGATAAAATGACTGACGAGAGGTCAACCAACTTTGGTTTTACAGCCACGTAACTTCTCCAGTATTATATCACCTTTCTCAATGTCATCAACCTTCATATTTACTTGTTCAATATTTCTGCAAGCGCCACTTATTGCCAATTTCAACACTACAAAAAAAGAAAGAAAGGTTGCCGTAGAGGATAAGTGTATAATTACTCTATACCTACATGATAGAAAAGTAAAGAAAAATTGGATTATAAGAAAGACGTAATAGAGCTAAATACATAATGATACAGGCTAAGGACGTGTCATTATATATTTTGCGTGCCTGATATATTTTTCTGTAGAAAGAAAATTAACGCGTGTTGCACTATAAAGGTTGTTACAATTTTTAATATTTGTATTATATTTTCTAAGTAAGAGAGTAGTAGTTCGTACAGTCCGTATTTTGGTTCTTACATCAAGCTATGGGGGTGCACGGACATATGATGTACAACATAAACGTAAATTTCTTGATCGCTGGACTGTTTGTTATACCAATAACTCAATTGAAGATACATATAAATAAATATAACCATCGATATATATGGTCAATGAATATAACGTAAAACAAAACAATAATAATATACTTTTTTTGTAAATGGTCTTTTAAAAATATTCTACTTAGCACAATATACCTAAATGGAAAGCGAAATATCTAGATACTCGAGAAAAATGCAGTAATGCGTGTTCCCGCATTAGTACCTAGTGTTATTCTGTAATAATATCACCGTGAAAAGTAAGTTGAAGTAAGTTCACGGTGGGACCGAATTTTTACAGAATAGATCGTCAGTTATGGGCCTGCCTCAAGCACAAATTGCACCACAGCTTTGCCTGTGCAGACCAATCTGTATACGAAACACCATGTAATACTGGATGCAAACCGGCCTTCGCAGGCAAAACTGTGGTTTAACTTGTGCGTGTGGCAGGTGATTCTTTGAAACCGAGAGAATGTCTCATTCATCTGGCCCAGTTTTTTCTTTTCAATTTGATATTTTATTTGCATATTAGTTTTCTACGATCACTAAATATATCAAAGGTAGGTACTCATTTGCGCCCAGTGGCTTACGACACAAAATAGATATACACGAAAACTAGGCCAGATGAATGATACATTTTACCGGTTTTAAAGAATCGATCTTGAACGAAATAGAACATGGACAAAAGTGTGTAAATATCATCAGTTTTTGCGTTTTTGTTTTTTTCTAAATCTTTTTTTTTTTATCTGTTATAAACTAGTACTTGACTGCGATCCCGCCTGATGGTAAGCAGTGATGCAATCGTTGATGGTGAGGCGCACTAGTTTATTAAGAGCCTACTCACTCTAGCCTTGAAGACACCCAAATTATAATCAGACGGAAAGACCGCAGCAGGCAAACTGTTCCAGTCCTTCGAAGTACGCGGTATAAATGACGAGGCGAAACGCTTAGTCCGGACCGTAGATGTTTCAACAACGTAAGGGTGGATACTCGCCGTGCGTCGGTTTGTCCGAGAAATCTAACATCAAGTATAATCTTTGTTGAAAAGATACATTAAATTAAATAAACATTTATTTTGCTGTATTTAAAACATGTAGCAAAATACTAAAAAAAAAAAATTGTTTCTATAATTTCTCGCTAGTAAAAATAAGAGCTAACTAAAATTGATTCATGGATTCGACCTTTTCAAGTTTAAAATGGCGTCAAATCTCCACGTTTTAAACAAAGACGAAGTTCAGTCACAGTGCTATTAAACAAAAACTGTCGAATATAAAGTATAGTAATGATATAAACTGAAATATAGGCTATTTTTTATTGAGTTTGTTATCTCGTTGACTTCATAATTCTCTTGATATATAACATAAGGTTCGGATCAGAGTATTTAATTGCCGCCATGATAATTACGACCTTGCTGAAAGTGAGAAAAATTAATCTTTAATTTATCTATGATTTTATTTTATTATTTGACTATGACATGATTATGTAATTTTTATCTATTGTTTAATTATCTGATTGATTTAATTTCATTTATTTTTGTGTAATAATGGAATTGGAATTTTATAGTTACTAACATAATTTTAAGTAAATATTGTTAACCCTTATAGGAGTGGAAAACTTGATATAAATAATATTATTATTAATATAATTAACACTACCGTGTTAGCTAGCAGTCCACTCATTCTTCATGTGACTGTGTAAAAGTAGCTTTATAACAAAAAGATACAATGAAGGACGTCTCATAAATGCCACCGTTTAGCAATTAAAACAGATAATATTTTCTCTCTCTCTCGTTACAGATTATGAAGACTGCTTATTCTTTCTTCACGCTAATTAGAAACGTTCAAGAACAATAGAAAGGGGAGGAAAAGAACATTATTATAAAACTCACAACTTCATCCCGGGAAGAAATGGAGTGGGACTTTTAAGATTTTATCATTTTAAGCAATTCGTTTTGAAAGAGGATACATCCATACTCATCGTATATAAAACTGAACATGCGGTATTTTTACTTCTGCTAAAATATAAAATTGTACACAATAAACGAATTAACTGCACAAATTGTTACAAAGATACATACTATAACGAAACATAATCAATAGTAGAGGATACGGTTAAGAACGACCTTCACCGGTTTGTTTAATGGATGAAACGTATTTTATGATAAATTTAGTATATTAAATAATATAATGCGGGTAGGTTGCCTAAGAAATTCCTGGCCAAACAATTTTTTTTTTTTTTTTGAAAAAATGCACCGGTGTGTTTAACGAATAAATTTAATACTAACCGAAAGAGAAAAAGAAGCCGTAAATTTATCATAAAGTACGTTTCATACATTAAACAGACCGGTGAAGGTCGTTCAACCGGATCTTAGACTACAACCGGTTTTAGTTAGCCACAGTACTCCTAGCCAAGTTGATAATCTGCGATCGTTAACGATGGTAGAACTTCAAATGTACGGGAATGACCTCATCTCATCGCTCAGTTACGTGGTCAGAACAAAAGAATTGCGGGCGTGGCCAACTCGAGGCGTTCGATTCAAGCGAAATGGTTGTAACATGGCTAGAGGGGCTGATTAAAATAAATATGAGTTACACAAACATAATTATAACTTCTACTAAAAGTATTATTTTCAAAAGTAATACCTACAGAATCTGTTACAAAAACTATCTGTTCCAAGTAGTCTTGGTAAGGTAAATACCGAAAAAGTTTGTTATTTATTTTACTAATTGCATTGATCTTGTAAATGTCCAGAAGAATCGATTTTGTTCTAAAAGTTTGTTAAAGTAGAAAGTTTTCGTCCGCAGCATGTCGACTAGTAGGTACCTAAATGATTAATGACTCGACCACAGATCGAAGCGTGTAATTACTTTTTCGATTCGAATTAAGACAATATAATTCACGTTTAAAATGAGGGTTTTGAAAAAAAAAAAACACCCCAGTTACACCACCAGTTGGCGCCAGTTAGCCGAGAGATGTTCTACTTTTGAAAATGTACTCGTATAGGTACATAACGTTGACACTTTATCACAACAAATGTAAGAAGTACCGTTTGATGTTTCATACTTTTCTATAAAAATAGCTTTATACAAGGTGTAAGGAACAGCCCTCCACAAACTTTAAGGGCTTACTCAGTAGACGAAACTGAACAACCTTCCACAAATTTTTTTTCAGGAAACGAAAAAAATAATCGGCCTCGCCATACAAACTGTCCAATTATGTTTATCATTTTGTATGGTGAGGCTGATTTTATTTTCGTTTCCTGAAAAAAAAGTTTGTGGAAGATTGTTCAGTTTCGTCTACTGAGCAAGCCCTTAAAGTTTGTGGAGGGCTGTCCCTTACACCTTTTATAGGCGTACTTGTACTCACACTATTTTTATTATTTTTTCCGTAAAACCATTGATAAAATAAAAGTAGCTTCATAAGCTACTAAGCTACTTTTATTTTATCACAACACATACAATTTTTTAATCAACAAATTAAAATGTACTACGTGTCTGTCAAACGATACTTCTTAAATTTGCCGGACTTTAATGTCAATAACATGTTTTTGTTAATGACATTAGTCAGGGTAGGTCCAGGTCCAGGCTCCAGTCTAAAGACTTCTTTTGACCAGAGCCTGAACCTAACGGTGTCAAGTCCGGGTCAGGTCAGGTGTGACCTTGATATTTAAGTAAAATTTCAAAAGTGTGCAATAATTGTGTTACAGGCTGTATACACCTAATTGGCATGCAATATTAATACATACCATTGAGTGAAAGAACACGTGTAGCTTGTACTGTTATGTAGTACCTATATCAATAAGAGTTAGGTTTGTGTTCACATTACGTGTTTTATTTCTTGGCTACTTTACCATTTTGTACAAGAATTATGAAAGAGGTCTTAAATACATTTTTTACAAAAAAAATCTTAATAGTAGCAATACTATAGAAATACTTAGATAAACTGTCATAAAAATTGTTCTAAGGTTCATCACCTGCATATAATCAAACAGGATAATCTTCGTTTTATATTTATTTTCAACTGGTAAAGGAAGTTTTTTTTTTTCACTTCACAGACCAGATACGCTGCACATATCCTCAGATAAAGACAGATTACATAGCCGTAATTGAAATAAATCCGTTTAGCGAAACATTACATTCTAGAATAAGTTTTATACTACTTAATCAATCTTTTCTTAAATAGCAATAAGCGTTTTGGGAACACATTTATTGTGCGTACAGCCAAGGAGTGGAATTCCCTGTCGGAATCTATGTTTCCTGATAGCTACTACTTAGGAGTCTTTAAGTCGAGAGTGAATAGGTTTCTTCTAGGCAAGCGTGCTTCATTGTCGACCACATCGTCGCTTACCATCAGGTGAGATGGTGGTCAAACGCAAGCCTATCAATAAAAAAAAAAAAAAAATTGAAACCTACGAAGCAATAAGTGGCTTCATTCATATACATGACCTAATGAATGTATGGAAATCGTCTAATGATTTTTGCTCCAGGGTGGAGTTCAAGAGCGAGACTTTGACTGAATTAAGTCCACCTGTGTCCTTCAGTTGCGTTTTGCGTTCTAAAACCACGGTTTCGTTTTCAAAAATTTCGCATGGTTCTAGTGAATATCGTCCCTGTTGGCCTCACGGTAGCAGCTATATTCGTCACTAGCATTAATGCTTTGGAGAACGTGAGGACCGCATCCCATTCCTCCTCGCTCCAGACCATGGCATGAACCAGGACCCGGTGCGAGAGGTCGTCGCTTCTAATCACCTCCACGAGGACAAGATGGTGCTCCGTCCAAAATTCTCAAGCATAAACCAACTGATTTGGACAGCAAAACGGTAGATTTAACATAATATAATGTAACTTACGTGTTAAATTATATTATATACCGGTGCTACGGGATTGACGTAGCCCTGATGTTCATCCCATAGTAGGCAACGATGTAAAAAAGATTAAGTTAAGTATTAAGTAAAAGATTAAGTATAAAACGGACATTATATTTTATTTTATTTATTATTATTATTATTTTAGCACTAGTTAATATCAATTAAATATATATATATATCTGTGAAAAAATTGAATGTTCCGCGCGAGCCTCAAAGCGTAGTCAGCAAATCG